>JBBDGP010001619.1:1301250-2602500 GCA_037952835.1 Lithobates septentrionalis
ACAAATAGGATAAGTAGTCTTAAGTTAGGCATTGTAAACAAACTGATATCACGCTGGCAGATCTAAGATAAGCAGCTGATAAAAAAAAACACAGCAAGAGTAGATTGTTAACAGATATATACAACATTTTTTTGCTGTGCCTAGAGAATGAGTGCAATAAATCAACATAAATATAAAAATAAAATAAAAAAACCCCCACAAAGAATGATAAAGGTCCATAATGAGTCCAAAATAGTGAGGAAAACTGATGTAAGGGAATCACTCCAATCAAAAAATGTGAGACACACAGGTGTACCTCCACCATTAGAAAGAATGGACTCTTACCAGAACATGTGGACCCTTTATTAAAAAGAGTCAGGAAAGCTGTATCAGTTAATATAACATCAGTAAGGGGAACCGATTTCTCCACTGTGGCATTGCAAATGGTCACTGCAGTCTCCTAAACAAAACATAGGATGTTTCACCATGGCTTTACAAGTGGTCACTACAGTCTCCCAAACAGCAACATAGGGTATTCAATCATAACATACAAGTTATCCGCATAGCAAAAAACTGTATAACTATTAATTAAAAAAGCTAGCCACTCACAATGATAAAAGTACAAATAAGCAAATAAGCATTTAGATCCAACAGTATGTTTGTTTGGGTGTGCGTGGTGAAGTCACAAGCGTAAACTCCGACCTACGTGTTTCATCACAATTGACGTCATTGGGGGCATGGAGAAATGAGTTGCCTTAAGTTAGGCATTGTATACTGTCACTTTTACAGGGATAAAGACGGAGGAATAATTCTAGAAAGGAGGTAGAAGAAAGAAGAGAAAAAAAGAAGCAGAGGAGGAAGGCAAAATATAATCAGTAACTTTATTGTCACTGAATTAGATGCTTGATCTGTTGATTAAGATGTTGCTTAGCACCATGTTCAGTGTAGTCTGTAAAAGTCCCTGAGGATGCAGAAGTGGGGGTCTCAATTGTTTCAATGGCACTAATAAAGAATCTGTATAGTAAGTGCTAGTTGAGAGGAATGGACAATTGGTACTGGGTACAATGTGATGAGGCTGTGTAAGTGTAGCTACGCTGAAAGTGAGAAAGTATCTCACTGGTTCTGCCCCAAAGGAAACAGAGAAGACTGGACACACTACAGGTGGATGTATGAGGCCTCCTGGATTGAGACCAAGGGGTGAAGGCCAGTCATATCTGCAGAAAGATGGGTTTAAGTCATAGCTTGGGCACACTGGTAGACAATGTACACTAGCCCTAGAAGTTTTGTTATGTTTCTCTTCATGTTTGTCCCTCCAGGCCAAATCTTGAATATCCTTCACTGCCAACCAGGTCTTTTAAGAATGTATCATGTAAGGTTAATATTTGTATAGAAAATTACTTTGCACCTTGCCTTTGATCTGTCTTCTCCATTTTATCAAAAATACAGGGGAAGGGAGACTATAAAAGACTTGCGTGCCAATAGCTTTTACATTTGGAACATAACCAGGATTTCCCAAACCGGGAGTCAGTCACACTGTATTGCCAAGGCATTTTGCTGGAGAAGAAATGGGAATATAAAAGAGTATGCCCCAAGGTGTTCCAGCTTTTGACAGATGATTCCAAAATTTCCTCTGTGTTGAATGAGGCATCTTAGTCTTCAACACCCACAGTGTGCATAGAAAAATTTCACTTTCTATTTCTTTTTTTTTTTGTACATTTTATATAACACAAGGATTGACGTCCTTTATGTACTTAAAGAACGTAATAGTGAAGTATAAATGAACATTAATCTATCACTATGGCAACTGACACAACTGGTTAACTCCAGCTGCATTTTTTCTTTTTTCTTTTTTCTGTTTGTGCCGTGAAAACCCTTCTCCTGCAAGCCTTGACTTTGAGAGGAAGTTGATGCACTGGCCCTCTCCTTACATCCCACTATTTCGTGCACATGTGTCAGTGGCCTAGACCGGCAGCAGCTTGATGGGAGCAACCAGGAAACCCTCCAAAACAAAAAAAAAAAGCACAGACGCAGGGCCACACAACCAGAAACGTTGCACAAATGCTTCATTGAATTACAAACAGTGTATGTCAATAGAATGTATATTTTAAAATCTTTCATAAAAGTGACTCTTCAAAAGCAAAAGTATATTTCTGAGAAGACATACTGTATTTATCGGCATATAACACGCACTTTTCCCCCCTTAAAATAGGGGGAAAATCGTGTGTGCGTGTTATAAGCCAATATAGGCTGCCACCGAGGGGAAGGAGGGGACGAGCGCTGCCGAAATACTGACGGATCTCCTGTGTACTCGGCTCGGCATGCAGTCACGCTCAGTCCCGCCCCCTGGAAATCTCCTAGCATTGACGTCCCGGCATTGGCATTGGACCGGAATTATGTCCATCATAGGATCCGGGCCAAGGAGCGGAACTGGGCGTGACGCCAAGCCGAGTACACAGGAGATCTGGCTCTATTTCGGCAGCGCTTGTCCCCTCCTTCGCCTCGGTGGCAGCCTATATTTCGGCAAGGCTACAGATGGACACTGAGCAATGCTGCAGGTGGGCACTTATTAGGCTGCAGATGGGCACTGATTAGGCTGCATATGGGCACTGATTAGGCTGCAGATGGGCACTGATTAGACTGCAGATGGGCACTGATTAGACTGCAGATGGGCACAGATCAGGCTGCACTGAAGCTGCAGATGGGCAATAATCAGGCTGCATTGATGCTTACTGACCATTATTTTGCTTCAAAGTGCTTTATTTAAAAAATTCCTGCGTGTTATATGCCGGCGCGTGTTATACGCCGATAAATACAGTATTTCCAGTGTTTCCAATGTATTTCCAGTACCTTAAAGCATAACTAAAGACAACATTTCTTTTTCAGTTTTGGATACAGTAGAGATGGATTAGAATGCTTGTCAGATTTTATTGCTGTCTGTGACCCCGGTAAGGAGATTCACCCCTCTATTTGTCCTGTTTATCATTATCATTGAAAGTAAAAGATAATTCAAAATTTTAGGTTGTCCCCAGAAAAGTAGTAGAGGAGAAACCTTCCAATGGGGACACTAGTTCTGGTGACCTGGGGGTCCCCAAGGAATTCCCTTAATTTGCAGGGATTTCCCCTCACTTCCTGTTTTGCTATGAGTGAAATCTCCCCAATGGGACACAGATGGCAAAAAAAACAGACAGGGGTTATAACCATCCCTTATAACCGGTCCTATATAGCTCTGTCCAAAATGAAAAAAAAAAAGTTTTTTCCTATAGTTCTACTTTAACCACTTCAGCCCCAAAAGATTTAACCCACTTCCTGACCAGAGCACTTTTTGCGATTCGGCACTGCGTCTCTTTAACTGACAATTGCGTGGTTGTACGACGTTGCACCCAAACAAGACAGAGAAGCCCGCAGAAACAGCATGTAATGCATAGCGGAGGGCATACATGACTGTGGTAACAGGGAAGTTAATAGTTTAAGGGGTGGGTACAAAAAAGTAACCGAGGGGGAGGTATCAAACAGGGCTTTATAGGTTAACCCCGCCCAGGGGGGAGTAACAGTGGTTGAAGAAAGTTCATTGAAGATGGAGCTGGATGGACTTATGGAGCAGCTTAGGGAGGAGGCCGCGGTTCGTGGGGCAGCATGGCTGCAAGAGACCATAGCTGCGGCTTTGCAGAACAGTCAGCCTGAGGCGCTGGGGAGGTCTAGCGGCGCCAGAACTCGGCGGTCCTTGCCGCCTGAGCGGTTCTCCCCCGACCAGCGGGTTTCTGGACAGCGGCAGCCCGGGACTCTTTCGGGTCTCGCGGTGGGCCCACCACCAAAAAGAATGGCCGGAGCGAATGGCGGGAGAGCGAGCGCCGACGGGACCCGGCGGAGCGATCGTTTGGAAGGGATGGAGGCGGCGGTGCGGCCTAGCAGAGCGGGCAGAGTGAGGAGCGAGAGCCCCGCCCCCTGCAGGAGTGAGCCAGCAGCAAGGGAGAGGACATGTGCAGCGAGCCCTGGGCCGTCCGGTTCCACGGCAGGGGCACACAGGAGGATCGAGAGGGGTCGGCCTAGCGAGGCATCGCAGGTACCGTGCGGCAGGACTGAGGTCAGACACACCGGTCCGGGCAAGGCAACCAGCAAGTCAGCGGGCGGAAGAGACACGCGGAGGCGGGGGCGTACGGCCACAGTCACGGCGGCAACTCCGGCGGCCAGGCCGGGTGGGCCTTCGTCAGAGGAAGAAGGAGGGAGAAGTGGCGATCGAGCAGGTGGATGGTCCGGGTCGGAGGAAGAATCGGCACCCCATCAAAGGAGAACAGCAGCGGTGGAGATCCCTGTTCCGGCTGATGAGGCTACACCTGTGCAGCCTGGTGAGTCCAATTTCTTATTCCTTAATTCCAGTCAGGCCAGAGTGGGGGGGATGGGGGGTGCAGTGGGGGGCACGGGCAGCAGTGGGTCGGGGGCGTCAGGCAGTGGGGGGGCTACAGCATTGGGGGGGTTTTTAGCAGGCATTAGGCAGCTACTTCAGCGCTTTGAGGGAGCAGGGACGGTTCCCTCGGGCCCTGCGACAGCGTGGGCGCCGCCGGCAGGGGGCAACGGGGCGGTGGTGCACATGGGAGGAACAACGGCGGTACCATCGGTCACGGAGGCAGTGGCCGTGCCTGCACCGGTATTGCCCGGGAGTACAGGGGCGCAGGGGACGGACAAGACAGCGGAGACCACAAGCAGGCAGGATATAACCAGATTGGCAGATGCAGCCAGGTGCGAGGTGTATGTGTGCTATGAGGGACCATTGGGTTCGCACCTGAAGCAAGAGGTGCGTGAAAAACTGTGGAAGGGTGAATATGTTGAGATATTTTCCCTACTGCCTTTAGAAAAATTTAATTTGGATAGGGTGAAACCGGATGATTCGAAGAAGGACGAGGAGAAGAGGAGGTACAGGCTAATCCCTAGAACATTTGCAAACTGGTTGCAGGCTTTTGCGATTATGGCAAGTGTGATAGGTGAGAAGCACCCGGAGCATTGCTCGGCTCTATTTTGTTATCAAGATGCTATTGGAGAGGCATACAGGGTTTATGGGGGCACGGCGTGGCTGAGGTATGATGAGCAGTTCCGTCAACGGAGGGCAATCAGACCGACGCTGCGTTGGGATCACAAGGACATCAGCCTATGGATGAGATTGATGACAACGGCGAGGGCCCCCAACCAGTTTTTTCCAGGAGGGACCGGTGGACCTTCCACCCAGGGACATACGGTTGGAAACAAAAAGGGGGTTTGTTGGCAATACAACACCGGGACCTGCAGGTTTGGAGCCTCATGTAAGTATAAACACGAGTGTTCAGGATGTGGGGGATCCCACCCAGGGTCAAGGTGTTTCAAACAAGGAAAGGGTAAGCAAGGAGAAACTGCAAACAAAAGGGAGGACCCCGGTGAGAGTGGAAAAGATGCGGCCGTTTCTAGGTAGGTACCCAGACAAAAAAGCAGCGCAATTGTTGGATGAAGGTTTCTCAGTGGGATTTAGGATACCGTGCAATCTGTCGGTTATCCCGCCTGTGTCGCCTAATTTAAAGTCAGCTATGCAACACCCGGAGGTAGTTTCAGAGAAACTAAGGAAGGAGGTTGCATTGGGTCGGATGGGAGGTCCTTTTTCGGTGTCGCCGTTGGATAATTTGGTGGTGTCACCGCTGGGTGTGGTCCCAAAGACGGAGCCAGGAAAATTTAGGCTAATCCATCATTTATCCTTCCCGAAAGGGGGGTCGGTCAATGATGCTATAGACCAGGGTGAGTGTTCCGTGACCTATACATCATTTGATGCGGCAGTGGGATGGGTGCGACGGTACGGAAAGGGGGCTCTCATGGCAAAGGCAGATGTGGAATCAGCTTTCCGACTGCTGCCAGTACACCCGGACAGCTTTCGGTTATTGGGATGTCATTGGAACAACGAATTTTACGTCGACCAGTGCTTACCAATGGGCTGCTCTATGTCGTGCGCGATATTTGAGCAGTTCAGCTCGTTTGTGGAATGGGTTGTTAGGGAGGTGTCAGGTGTGAATTCTATAATTCATTACCTGGATGATTTTCTCTGCATGGGCCCAGCTGATTCAAGGATCTGCGCGGTGCTTTTGGCTACGCTGGAACATATCGCAGACAAATTCGGCATTCCATTGGCGGCTGACAAAACGGAGGGACCGAGTGCGGTCATCATGTTCTCGGGCATTGTGCTGGATACGGAGGCAATGGAATGCCGGTTGCCAGATGATAAACTGGAGGACCTGAAGAGGGAAATTGCGGGGCTCATGGGTTTGCGGAAAGTGCAACTGAAGACGCTACAATCGGTATTGGGCAAGCTTAATTTTGCATGCCGCATATTACCAATGGGGAGGGTTTTCTGTCGCAGGTTGTCGGCTAGCACAAGCGGCATGAAATCGCCAAGGCATTTCGTTCGGTTAAGAGAAACACATAACTTAAGGGTGTAGCACACCTTTTTGGAAGCTTTTAACGGGAGGGCTTTCTGGATGGCTGGTCCGGTCAGCAATTTTGACTTGGAACTATTCACTGACGCCGCCGGTTCAACAGGTTTTGGGGCCTTTTTTCAGGGACAATGGAGCGCTGGGCCTTGGATTCAGTCGTGGGTGGAAGCAGGATTTACAAAAAACCTGGTGCTGCTGGAGTTGTTTCCGGTGGTGCTGGCAGTGGAGTTATGGGGAGCATCATTCAGGGATCTGAAGGTGCGTTTCCACGGGGACAACCTAGGTGTGGTACAGGTAATTAATAGGAACACGGCATCATCTCCGCCAGTGATTAGGCTATTACAACACCTGGTACTACGTTGTTTGCAACTGAATGTTTTCATTCACTCTGTCTATTTACCAGGGGTGGAAAATGTTATAGCTGATGCGTTGTCTCGCTTCCAGTGGGAAAGGTTCCGGGAGTTGGCGCCGGAGGCGGAGCAACACGGGGTTCCTTGTCCCGACTGGCTGTGGGGGATAGCATTGGCCTCATCGCTGGATGGATAAAGAACTCGGTAAGTGGGTCCACGTGGGCGGCTTACACCAGGGTATGGCAGGAATGGATGGATTTTGTGCAAGAAATTGGGGAGGAGTCGGTGGGTGGAGAGGTGCGGTTGCTCTTGATATACTACATTGCCAGGAAAATGGAGGAGGGTGTGTCTGCATCTGTAGTGAATAAGAATGTGACTGGGTTGGCCTTTCTGTTTAAGTTGCAAGGTCAGATGGATTTTACGAAAGACTTCTGGGTTCGGCAGGCAATGAAGGGTTACAGAAAGGCATGGGTTAGGAAGGATGCGAGAAGGCCGGTGACATTCGAGATTTTGCAGGGTGTTATAGCGCAACTGGAGAGGGTGTGCTCTTCAAGTTACGAAGTGCTGTTGTTTAAAGTAGCCTTTTTATTAGCGTTTTTTGGGGCTTTTAGAATAGGGGAGTTGGTTAGCCCTTCTAAGAGGGTACAGGGAGGGCTGAGTTATCAGGATGTGAAGTGTGAGACGGAAGTCTTGCAGTTGTATTTGAGAAAATCAAAGACCGATCAACTGGGAAGGGGCAGAATCGTGAGGGTGTATCCGGTTATGGGTTCTTTGTTGTGCCCAGTTGGGGCAGTGCGGGAGTTTTTGGGTTTTCGCCCGGTGGGACTGGGCCCCTTTTTGGTACATTCAGGTGGTGAATTTTTATCCAGATTCCAATTTGGGGCAGTTTTTGCAAAATGTATGATGGGCTTAGGGCTGACTGAGAAGGATTTCTCGTCACATTCCTTCAGGATAGGAGCAGCCACGGAAGCAGCCAGGAATGGATTGGGGGAGGAGATGGTAAAAAGGATTGGTAGATGGGAATCCAAGAGGTTTCAATCTTATGTGCGGCCCAATTTGGTTGTTAGCTTGTAGGTTAAGTATTTTATGTGTAATAGAGATATGGGTGATGAGGTCGGTAAGTGTTAATAGGGTTGTTGGTTATAGTATGGTTTTCTGTGTTTTCTATTTCAGATTCGCTGCCTGGGATGGTCTGGATCATGGGTCATTCCTATGTGGCATGGGGGGCTCGGAGAGGGGACGCCCGCCATGAGGGTAGGCAA
Source organism: Lithobates septentrionalis (assembly GCA_037952835.1). Lineage (NCBI taxonomy): Eukaryota > Metazoa > Chordata > Amphibia > Anura > Ranidae > Lithobates > Lithobates septentrionalis. The sequence goes on from JBBDGP010001619.1 coordinate 1,309,285, forward strand.
TTGGGCTTTAGCAGGAGGGAAGCGGGCATAAAGTGGTTGGGGATCCCTGGCATGTTGTGGGTCAGATTGGTGCCGGAGGTGCATCGTTATGCGCAGCGCGGTAGGCCGCCGGATGTATTAGTAATACACGCTGGTGGTAATGACCTGGGTATTAGAGCTATGGTGGACCTGAAGCGCGACATCAAGTTGGATGTTTTGCGGTTGAGAGAAGCTTTTCCGAAAATGGTAATTGTATGGTCAGACATGGTGGCCTGGACTTCCTGGAGGATGGCTAGATCAGTTGAGGGGGTCAACAGGGCACGTAAAAAAATAAATAGGGAAGTGAGCAAGTTTGTAGTAAATAATGGTGGGCTGGCGGTTAGGCATTTGGAACTCAAGTTCGAGACATGGCGGTATTTAAGAGCGGATGGAGTGCATTTGAACGAGTTGGAATTGATTTGTGGGCCTTGGGGCTACAAGATGGCATACAGAGAGCACTTCGGGTGTGGAGGGGCACCCAAGATTAAGGTATTATTCTTGGGCGCTGTGGCGGGCGTTGGTCTGGGCAAAAAGAAGGTAGATGGTAAAAGTAAGAGTCTTTTTTGGGAGCTAGCGTTGCTATGGCTCAGGATGGTGGTTCCCGGTTAACGGAGGTTAGCCGGGAAGTGATAATGGGGCACTGCGGTCATTGCTAGTCTCTGAGCCAGCTTGTCGGCTTGAGGCCTATTTTGATAGATTTGATGGGACCGCAGTGCTAGTCCTGTTATGGACACGGAGGATTTTTAAGATATTGCTCAGACCAACGCTTGATGATTAAACAGGTTGTTTTAACAGATGTTGTTGTTTGTTGTTGATGTTTTTTCTATTTATTTATTATAGATAATGTTTTATATGTTATATTTTTATATCTAAAATTATTTGTTAAATAAATTAGGCCACTACGGCCTTTTATACTCCAAGCTCGGTGTGGTTTGAGTTATTGGGGTAAAGATGGATGTGGGTTGGTATTAGGGGAATAAATGACATCTGTATCCGTCAGTCAAGAGAAGCCCGCAGCAACAGCATGTAATGCATAGCGGAGGGCATACATGACTGTGGTAACAGGGGAGTTAATAGTTTAAGGGGTGGGTACAAAAAAGTAACCGAGGGGGAGGTATCAAACAGGGCTTTATAGGTTAACCCCGCCCAGGGGGGAGTAACAGTGGTTGAAGAAAGTTCCCGCCCACCCTCCCCTTTTTGATATATTAAGGTTGAGTAGATCTGGTTATGGTTAATTTAAAAAAAAAAAAAAAAGAGATGGCGGGCGTTGGTCTGGGCAAAAAGAAGGTAGATGGTAAAAGTAAGAGTCTTTTTTGGGAGCTAGCGTTGCTATGGCTCAGGATGGTGGTTCCTGGTTAACGGAGGTTAGCCGGGAAGTGATAATGGGGCACTGCGGTCATTGCTAGTCTCTGAGCCAGCTTGTCGGCTTGAGGCCTATTTTGATAGATTTGATGGGACCGCAGTGCTAGTCCTGTTATGGACACGGAGGATTTTTAAGATATTGCTCAGACCAACGCTTGATGATTAAACAGGTTGTTTTAACAGATGTTGTTGTTTGTTGTTGATGTTTTTTCTATTTATGATAGATAATGTTTTATATGTTATATTTTTATATCTAAAATTATTTGTTAAATAAATTAGGCCACTACGGCCTTTTATACTCCAAGCTCGGTGTGGTTTGAGTTATTGGGGTAAAGATGGATGTGGGTTGGTATTAGGGGAATAAATGACATCTGTATCCGTCAGTCATGACATCCTTTATTTCCCACAAATAGAGCTTTCTTTTGGTGGTATTTGATCGCCTCTGCGATTTTTATTTTTTGCACTATAAACAAAAAAAGAGTGACAATATTGAAAAAAAAAACCGCAATAATTTTTACTTTTTGCTATAATAAATATCCCCGAAAAATATATAAAAAAAACTTTCTTTTTTCCTCAGTTTAGGCCGATACATATTCTTCTACATATTTTTGGTAAAAAAAAATTGCAATAAGCCTATATTGATTGGTTTGTGCAAAAGTTATAGCGTCTACAAAATAGGGGATAGTTTTATGGCTTTTTTATTATTAATTTTTTTTTTTACTAGTAATGGTGGTGATCTGCGATTTTTATCGGGACTGCGTCATTATGGCGGACACGTCGGACAATTTTGACACATTTTTGGGACCATTGGTATTTTTACAGCGATCAATGCTATAAAATTGCATTGATTGCATTGATTACTGTAAAAATGTCACTGGCAGTGAAGGAGTGAAGGAGTTAAGCAGTGAAGGAGTTAACCACTAGGGGGCAGTGAAAGGGTTAGGTGTGTCCTAGTACGTCTGCTAACTGAAGGGGGGAGGGGACTGTGCAGGGGAGGTGACAGATCGTCTGTTCATACTCTGTACGAACAGATGATCTGTCTTTTCTCCCCTCAGAGAACCGGAAACTGTGTTTACACACACATAGATCCCGGTTCTCGGTGTTCCCCAAGCGATCATAGGAGCCCGGTGGTGATTGCGACCGCCGGGCACTCGCATCGGCTCCAAGGGCGAGCAGGCGGCGTGCATGCGCCCCCTAGTGGCCGTCTATGGTAACGACGTACCATGACGTACCATGGCTCGGCTGCGTTTGCGCAGCCGAGCCATGTTGCCGCAGTACAACTGCGGCGGCTGGTTGGCATGCGGTTAAAGTAATTTACCAATTTGAAGTATTTCAGGAAAATATTGCATTATGGCCACTGGTTGGAGCCAACGATTATAAGAAATAAACATATTTAACAAATTTTAGGGATTCTTTGTTATGTGTTTACAAATGTTAGAGGTGTTCACACAGTAAATTTTTATTAAATAGGCCCTCCGAGAGAATGGCCTATGGGATTTCAGTACCAACGGCTTACCTGTCTCACAACAGTTGTCTAGATGGCACACCTACAAATCTATACATAAAAATATAAATAAAAAAATGATTGTGAAATAAGGATACACGCAATTCTTGTTAAATCCTACTTTTCAGTAGACTAACGTGGCATGAGTTCTCACTGAAAATACTGTTTTCTTTAATTTAGATTAGCTATTAGCTGTTCCAAAACCATTAAACAAAAGTAATTGATGTACTTTTAGAGAAATGTATGCCAGCACAGAGAGGGTACTGTACTGTACACATGGTACTCAGTCGTAAGACGTAGTAATGGAGATGTCAATACTTAGCACATTTATGGCTTATGTTTTTCACGGCTGGCGTTCATAACACTGGCGACCTAGTTTTTTTAGTTATGATAGGTCACAGTGACACTATTCTCTCTGCTTAGAAGATACGTAAGGCTGCATGGTCAGGTAATGGAGGGCCTTTAATCTCAGCTCCCGCACTCACTGTCAGTGTAAAGTAAAAAGGGACACATACTTTTTTTTTGTTTTTGCCTGATATTCATACCGCTTTTGTATAGACACATACACTCCAGGATAAATGTATTGATAAGCTAATTAACTTACAGTTTGTTGTCAGATTTGTGTATTTTTTTTCTGTGTCCCTATTGGGAAATCTCTCTGAAGAGGACACAGACAAAAAAAAAGACAGGTTTTGACAGTTTTGACAGGTACCCGCTCTCACTTACGGTCAGATTGTCACGGCACTAAATATTGGGCTTATTAAGGCCTAAAGTGACATGTAGAGTAGAAAGTTCCCTGGTATCAGTGGCAGGAAAAAATGCCTCAGCAAAATTAAAAGTGTAGTGCTCACCCCCAGCAGGGCTGCTGAGAACATGCCCAGGTCTTCCTTGCTAGTACAGAGGCTGTCAATCACAAGCACAATTCTGTGAACACCAACAATACAGGCTTGGTCCAGGGGGTGTCTTTTTAGAATTTATTGCTGAGTAACCTGAAACAGGAGAGACGTTCAGAGATTCAGGGTACACCAAAGCAATCAAAAGGAGGACAAGCTACTACCACAAAGCCTTATAGCTGCAGACACACATGAAAATTCCACAGTAGGTCTTACTCACAATGTTCCAGTAACTGACTGCCACAGGTAGTTTCTCCCTGAGGAAGAGCAAATATCCTTCTCCAGACCAGGACTTCAGAACAGTGCCCTCCAGCAAAAGCCTTTTAGTAATCTGCGGGGCCCTCAGCTCAGCACCTGGTGAGGCCCATACTGCAATTCTTGTCTCAGTATAGCTGCCTCCAAGGAGAAGCAGCCCCAAGAGGAACTAGAACCCTCAATAAAGAGGAAAGAACACTCTGGAAAAGCCTGCCAAACATTTATCACCTCCCCAGCCACCTTCTGGATGCCTTTGTCCAAAGATTGGCTGAGGCATAATAAATATTCATCACTGGATATCTGACTCTCCCTGCCCCATATTCTGGAAGCTTCTCCCAGAAGCAGCGTAAACAGTAGATCACTGCTCCACTGACTACAGTGAGGCCAAAAACTAAATTTAGCCTAACAAATAAATTTACCCTAACAACCCAGAACGGGTGGTCAGTGGGAGGGAAAATGCCCCAGTATCGGTTGTCAGAGAAAAATGCTTGAGTCTCTGTGATCGGTTCTGCAAGTGCAAGAACCAATGGGCAGCTTGGCTGGGTTGCTGCCTTTTCAATCCTATGATGGGCAACTTGGCCTGGCAGTGGCCCATCCACTACTCAGGTGGACATTTTCTTGGACCCACGAGGACCCTGAATTGACAAAGCACGGGCTTATTTTTAGCTTCCGTGCCATTATAGTTTCCTCAAGAATTATTTACAAAGCTTTGCCTTAAACAGTTCTTCAATAATTATCCAGAGCTCACTAGTGCACTATTGACACTTATGCCCCGTACACACGGTCGGACTTTGTTCGGACATTCCGACAACAAAATCCTAGGATTTTTTCCGACGAATGTTGGCTCAAACTTGTTTTGTCTACACACGGTCGCACAAAGTTGTCGGAAAATCCGATCATTCTGAACGCGGTGGCGTAAAACACGTACGTCGAGACTATAAACGGGGCAGTGGCCAATAGCTTTCATCTCTTTATTTATTCTGAGCATGCGTGGCACTTTGTCCGTCGGATTTGTGTACACACGATCGGAATTTCCGACAACGGATTTTGTTGTCGGAAAATTTTATCTCCTGCTCTCCAACTTTGTGTGTCGGAAAATCCGATGGAAAATGTCAGATGGAGCCCACACACGGTCGGAATTTCCGACAACAAGCTCCGATCGGACATTTTCCATCGGAAAATCCGACCGTGTGTACGGGGCATTACAAGGCATGATTGGTCTGAATTAATTCAATCTGGATACTTTTAATGAAATGTCTTCTGTTTACCTGAACTTTCTCTGCTGCAGCACAAATAGCTGAAAAAACAGAAAAACTGAAAAGACAAACATTCCCCTCATGTCTATAATGTCATTTGTACTGGCTAACATCCAGAATGTTTGGTTTTATAACCAGACCCGGAGGCATGTTATATAAAGTGACACAATATGGCTGCCATCTTGTTGCACAATGCACAAATCTGTCATTATTTATGTGTTTAGGAGTCTCTTTCAGTAGAAGCAGCTTGTCTACCAATAAAAGAGATTTTATGCAACATGTAGACAATCCACCATGAAGCTTATACAGTCAGTAAATTGTGTTTCTAAACTCCCAAACTGTTTTTTCCCTGCTCTATTTTATGGCTAAATTCAATAAATAAAATGTTCTGCAATAAATGCCATTTCGTTCATTTACTGGGAAATATTATATGAAATTTCGTGAAAATTTGCTAGCACAATTTATAGAGCAATAGATTGCTAAAATAGAGGTTCTCAATAGTGGCCCCGTGAAACTCTTTTGAGCTCTGGCGTAGAGCAATTATTAAAATAAAGGGCCTCATGCACATACCTGAAAAGTTTTAGAAGTCGCTGGGGTTTATTTACTAAAGGCAAATAGGCTGTGCACTTTGATAGTGCAGTTGCACTCTGAAAGTGCAGTTGCTCTAGAGCTTAGTAAATGAAGGGAACCTCTGCTGACTTCCATTATCTAATCATGTGCAAGCAAAAAATCATTTTTTTACATTTTCCTTGCATGTGATTGGGTATTCTTTGCAAAGTGAAGCTACACCTCATTTACTAAGCTCTGAAGTAACTGTGCTTGCAAAGTGCATAGTCTATTTACCTTTAGTAAACCAGCTCCACTGAGTCTGAGATTCTAGGTATAGGGTGTGTGGCACACCTGTTGTTGGGCAAACAGAGGCTCCAGCAAATTGAAGGAATTAATATTAGCTCACATAGTGCATCACTGCAAAACCTGTGGATAATAATGGCATGTTTCGAAAGTGACAGGCCTGCTCCAACCAAACAGAGCTGATAATTTGTAGGCAAGCAACCTGACAATATATGGGCTATAAACAGGTAATTGTTACAATTTGGGGGCATCAAAAGGGCCCCATTACAGTAGGTGGCCAATGAATGTGCAGTCATTACACTATGTGGAGATATTAGTGGTCTGGTTTGATGGTGACAGGCCTGCAGGGAATCAAAGTAAATTTTTGGTTTGGTCAACTATTAAAAATCACATTTGGGTGTCCCCTTATATGAATAGTCTAATGATTGTTTAGTCTAGAGCAGGGGTCTCCAAAGTTTCTAAACAAAGGGCCAGTTTACTGTCCTTCAGATTTTAGGAGGGCCAGACTGTGGCCAGTAGGATTACAAAATTCTTTGGGCGTGGTGGTCAGTGGGAGTAAAAAAATGACATGGCCCCTGTGGTCAGTTGGAGGAGGAATAGGGCCCCATCATTGGTATCAGTGAAAGGAATAGTGCCCCATTGTTGGTGTCAGTGGGAGGAATAGTGCCCCACCCATCATTGGAGCACAGGTGTGTCAGGAGGAAGCTCTCTCTGGAGCTGCTGCAGATCCGTGTGAGAGGGGACTGGTGAGGAAATCTATCCCAGCTCTCCTGGCCCCTTTCTGGGGAAGCCATGGAGGCCAGCAGGGCCTCTCCTGCTGGAAGCTCTCAGCCATCTCCTGGGCCATCAGGTAACATACCTGCCCCTGTACAACCCATGGTTGGTGATCTCTCTGCCCCTGGTGAAGATGAAGGTTCCGGGGCCATCCGGGAGCGAGTGGTGGCCGGGATTAAGGTCCTGAATAGGGAAAGAGACAAGCTGTACAAGCTCAGAGCGGAGCTGAAGCGCCTGAGAAGGCAGCGTGAGGGCTTACATAGCCAGAGACGTGGATCCATGGATCCGGAGATCCAACTGGCCAAGGTTCGGGTGGAACACCAGGAGACCATTGTGTCCATGATGGAAGGCAGAGATGGGCCATTTAAAGAAAAGTTTTGTAATGATAAAAGATTTGCGAGGATGACAAAGATGGAGGTGGAGGAGGAGACCCCCAGTTCTGACCCCCTGCCCCCTCAGGGAGAGGTAAGCAGCCCCATGCCTTCCCAGGACTCAGGAGGCATGCTCAGGGCCATCCAGGTAATGGAGTCTCCTATGCGGGGGGATCAGCTGGCATTTAATAATGAGGACATTACAGACAATGTGCCTGACAAGGTAAAGCCTGTCAAGTCCCATATTGTGGATAAAACAATTTTTGTGTCATTCAACACTGTGACTGATACAGACAATGTGCCCAGTGAGAGTCAGGCTGCTAGTCCTATCTGTAGTAATGCTGTGCCTGCTGATGCTGCAGTACAGCAAAGTTTGCTTTTAAAAAATGACATTCCTGCAGATGCACTACAAGATTCAGCAGAGCCTATTAACCCCCCTTTGGCTGAAGCTGTTTGCCCCACAGCTGCTGAGGACTCTACAGCACAGCTTCAGGAGACAGCTGATATTGCAGCAGAAACTGTGATTATTCCTGATGGGAATGTGAAGTTTTGTGTGACTGATAAAAATCATCCCAGTACCAGTGTGATGAACAATGGTCCCAGTTCAAGTGTGGACAGTCCTACCAACTCCGTTCAAGCAGTGAATAATAATAGTAATGTACAGACTGCTATGACTTCAGTGTGGGGCCTTGGCCCTGAAAAACTTACCTTTGCTCAGGTGGTACGCTCTGCTCCTGGTAGCTCTGCCCCCAAGCGGGGTTTTCCCCTACAGGCTACCACTTTGAGCACCCCAGGATCTGGTCTTGGGTCTCTGGCTTCTGCTGGGGGTCCCAGACGTAATGTTGTTATTCTGAAATGGGAAGGTGGTGCGATCCCTCCAGCACGGCGTGCAGTGGTGGATTTGATTTTAGAGATGGGTTTTGGGGCAAATGATCTGTATGCCTTTATACATGTTGCTGGGACACGGGATTATACAGTTAGCTTCACCAGGCCAGAGGGTCTTGACCTGTTCTGGGAGAGATATGAGGCTCGTTGCAGGTCAAGACCTGAATGGGAAGGTCTGGCCCCAGTTGCAGTTTCTCAGAGGTCTACAGTAAAAAAAATCACAATTATCCTCACTAATGAGAGTGTCCCTGCCCGGGATCTAGAGGTTTGGTTAAGGAACTATGGGGAGGTTTTGACCAAGCCCAATAAAATCCTTGATGAGCGTAACATCTGGACTGGGGGTTGGTCGGTTACAGTCAGGTTGGCCAGGGATGGGAATGTTGTCCGTCACCTGCCCTCCTCAGCTTTTATAGGCAGGGATAGGATGACTGTTTTTTACCCTGGTCAGCCGAAGCTGTGTCACCGCTGTGGAGAAAAGGGGCATTTGAGTTCCTCCTGTTCAGCCTTGATATGTTCAGTGTGTCGGGGTCAGGGTCATATGGCTAAGGACTGCACCGAAATGATCAGGTGCAACCTGTGCCTGCGCCTTGGCCACCCCTACAGCAGATGTCCTGAAGCCTGGCACAATATGGAGAAGGAGGTAATAGATGACATGTCAAGGCTGGACAGGATGGAGGGTGAGGCCCCTGGTGTACCATCCTCCTCTGCGGTGACTGACTCCCCTGGTCCTGCTCAGGATCCCTCTCCAGTTCCTGTGGCCACCCCTCATGTGTCTGTAAGTATTCCTTCTGTATCTGTCTCCCCCCAGCCTACTGTATCCCCTCCTCTTGTGTCAGAACCTTCCAAGTCTGTGCCCCCTGAGTCAGTTACCCCCCAGGAGTCTACCCCTCCTAAGTCTGATTCAAAGGGAGCACCCCCCCCACCAGCAGTGGTAGTGGGTACTAAAAAGGTTGCTTCTTCCTCTGTAAAGAAGTCTTCTGTAAAGACTTCACAGAAAAAAGTAAGAGATGAGGGCATCTCTGAAGCTGACCTGCAGTACCTGGAGGAGAGAAGGAAGGTTGGGAAGCGGAAGAAGCAGGTGGTGAGGACGGAACAGGCTCCAGTGCCTGTCTCCAACCGGTATAGGTCCTCTAATTGGGATATCTCTTCATCTGGAGCTTCTTCGGAGCGAAGTTCTGATTCCGAAATGGAGTATGAGGCGGCCTCAAGAAAGAGAGAGGCTTCTGGTGATGAGCAGCAGAGGGGAGCTAAGAAGCAATCCACCCAATAACCCAAATGGCGGTTCCCCCTCCGTTAAAAGTGGTGACAATAAATGTCGCCAGCATTAAGTCAGTAAGAGCTCGTTCTATGGCCTTCTTTTTGTTCAGCCAATTAGATGCTGAAATTTTATTTTTGCAAGAGACTAGGCTCACCTCCTTGGCAGATATTCATATGGCCAAGAGAGAGTGGAGGTATGGTCCATCTTACTGGTCTCTTGCGGCCGAGCCTTACGGCGGTGTGGCGGTGTTGTTTAAAACCGGCATGGTAACTGTCCGGCGGGTTATTGAGGTGGAGATTGGGAGATGTATGGTCTTAGACGTCCTTGTGGGAGGGCAGGACCTGCGCCTAATTAATGTTTATGGACCGCACACAAAGTGGGACAGGAAATGCCTTTTTACAAGGATCAAGCCATTTCTTTTTACATCCCGGCAAGTGGTCTTTGGAGGTGACTTTAATACAGTAACTAGGCCCAAGGACAGGAAGGACTTCAAGGACAGGCTGGGATATGATAGCGTTTTTTTAAATAGTATGGTTAGGGATGCTGGTCTTGTGGATGTGCACATTAAGCACCTCCCGGATGACACTGGGTTCACCTTTCATCGAGGTAATAGTCAGAGTAGAATAGATAGGTTTTTTTTGAAGGAGACCTTTGCTTTCTCACCCCCAGTGGTGCAGGCAGTAGAGTTCTCTGATCACTGTATGCTATCTGTGGTCCTGAATGCTTCAGACGCCCCTCAGAGGGGTAAGGGCATCTGGAGATTGAATTCGACTCTACTCAAGGAAGAACATGTTAGACAATCCTTTGAGGAATTCTTTCAGGCACAGGTGACCATCCTGGACTTTTGTAGCAGCAAGGCTGAGTGGTGGGAGCTGACCAAAAAGAGGATCGCTGGATTCTTCAGGGGCCTAGCCAATAGAAAGCAGTTTAATAAATACATGACCTACCAACGTTTACGGAGGAAGCTGGATATTCTTGTCTCGAGAGGAGGAGATCCTGGGGCAATCTCCGAAGTGAAACTCCTTCTCAGGAATTGTCAATATGACCGGCATGCCTCTTTGGTTCTGGAGAGGGACTATGGGAAGTACCACTCGCCTGACCCTTACCAGAACTGCAAACAAGGTGTAGCTGTTAAAACGGTCGTTGGCCTTAAGGACAGTACAGGTTCCTTGACAAAGTCCAGGTCAGGGATTCTGGAGGTCGTGAGGTCCTTTTATGCTGACCTTCTTGGGAGGAAAGAGCTTGACCGTGACAAGATGGAAAGCTTTTTGGACTCTACTCCAGGTCTAAATGATGAAGATGTCCCATTGATGAATTTGACAGAGGAGATCACAGTTGAAGAGGTGATAAGGGCAATTGAACAGCTTGCCATCAAAAAGTCACCTGGACCGGATGGCTTGACGGCTGAGTTTTACAAAGCTTTTAAGTCTATTCTGGCCCCACATTTGGTAGAGGTTTTTAACAGTTGCCTTGCTGAGGGGGTACTTCCCTCTTCCATGAGGCACTCAGCTGTGATTCTTCTTTCAAAGGGTAAAGATCCTTCGATGATTGAGAATTGGCGCCCCATCAGCCTTCTTAATGTCGATAGAAAGATACTGGCAAAGATCATTTTCTGGCGCCTATCGTCAGTAGCAGAGTCTTTGCTTTCTCGCCATCAGCACTGTTCGGTCCAGGGTAGGTGCACCTTCACAGCAGTTTTAGCTGTCCGGGAGGCCTTGGAGCGGTGCAGGGCTGCAGGCTGGGGAAAGTATTTGCTGACATTGGATCAGGCAAAGGCTTTTGATCGTGTTAACCATGAGTACCTGTGGTTGCTCCTTAGTAAGTACGGTCTGCCGGGTGGTTTTGTCGATTGGTTAAAAGTCTTGTATGAGGGGGCAGAGAGCTTTCCTCTTGTTAATGGTTGGGTTGGGCAGTCCTTTGAGGTTGGCTCCGGGGTGCGCCAGGGTTGTCCCCTGAGTCCCCTGCTCTATGTGTTTGCAATCGACCCCTTCATCAGGAGGCTAGAGAGCGGCATGTTGTGTGGGGTGCCAGTGGGGCTTCCGGGTGAGCCGCCTTTGAGGGTTGTTGCCTATGCGGACGATGTGTCGGTGATTGTCACTGGGGCGGATGAAGCAGAGGAGGTGGTCTCTCTGACATCACGGTATTCTGAAGCATCAGGCTCCAAGATCAATCAGGAAAAGAGTGAAGTTTTCTGGATGGGAAAGGAAGGTGAGGGGTTTGATCTCCCGGACACCTTTCCAGTGCCCCAGGAAAGAATTAAGATTTTAGGCATTGAATTTGGACCTGGCGATTATGGCCTCAAAAACTGGGAAGGCAGACTGGAAATTGCCAATACTAAGGTGGTCAGCTGGAAGAGATGGAAGTTATCTATGAGGGAAAGGGTTGATCTGATTAAGACTTACCTGATTCCGATCTTCTTGTATGTCAGCTTTGTCTGCATCTTGCCAGTGTCTCTCTATGCTAGGGTCAGTAGTGTGTTCTTCCAGATGTTGTGGGGGAACAGACTGAACCCCATCAAGAGGAATGTCACCTATCTATCCAGGAGGGAGGGTGGCTTAGGTATGGTCAACCCAGTTCTTTTCTTTTCACTGCTTTTTCTCAAGTTTAATATTGGTAATATGCTTGCAGTGGAACCTCCTGGATGGGCAGGCATATTTAGATCTTGGTTTAGGCCTTTTCTACGACTTTGGGAAGAAGGTGGCCAAGTGAAGAATCTCAGGGGTCATCGTGGTCAGCTACCAGCCTATGTCGCTCCGTGCCTGAAGTTACTACGGCAGTGGCGATTGTCAGCTGAAGATCTCAGATCGGTTCCGAGGAAAGTCCTTATGAGTCGAGTCTTGAGCGAAGTCTTTCATGACCCACTGGCCTTAAGGGATTGCCCAGGCCCAGTTTTGAGGGCAGGGTTAAGACTTATTAATTTGGACAGAGTACCCCCTAAATTCAGGGATCTGGCCTGGTTGTGCTTCCATGGGAGACTCTATGTTAGGGGCAATTTGAAATTCCGCAGTGGGGTGGATCGTAGCTGTCCTCGGGAGGAGTGTGCAGGTGAGGAGGAGACTATGGACCATTTTCTGCTTCATTGCCCTTTTAACATAGAGGTGTACAAACAGGTGGGACGGGCCCTCGGTGTCCCTTTCCTCTCCAGGCTGGGTTATGCTGAGTGGGTGTACGGAGCATTCAATACTGGTGGGGTTTTTTGTTTAGATACACTTTTTCTAGTTAGCCTAGTAGTCCGTTATTTCACTTGGAACGCACGGTGTCAGGTCTGCATTCGGCGTAAAATCCTTCCTGTTCAGGTGGTGGTGTATGACATTTTGCATGAGGTGGAGAAGATTCGGGTACTTGAGAGAGACAAGCGGAGTCAGGGGGCTTGGTTGAAGACGTGGAGGGGTTTCAAGCCTCCCTGACTGCCAGGAGTCTCTTTCCCGGGTGTGGCTGTCTGTCTCTTATCACCCTAGATTATTTTTTTTTTTGGATTAATTTTTGATAAATGGCTGCGTACATAGGTGATGGGTTGTGCCTCTTAGGCCCTCTCTGCTGCTTTATGTAAATAATTTTGGTAGTGGATTATGTATATATTGTATATATTCTGAACATGGATGTGTATTCCTTGGATTTCTGTTGAAGTTTTGTACTATGGTTTTGTTTTTTACTTTTGTATAAAATTGGTTGCTTGATTCTTTTAATAAAAGATCAATAGTGTCCAGTCATTGGTGTCAGTGGAAGAAATAGTGTCCCATCATTGGTGTCAGTAGGAGGAATAGTAACCCATCATTGATGTCAGTGAAAGAAATAATGCCCTATCATGTGTGTCAGTGGGAGGAATAGTTCCCCATCCCTGTTATCTGAAGGAGGAATCGTGCCCCAACGTTGGTATCAGTGGAAGGAATAGTGCCCCATCCTTGGAGGCAGTGGGAGGAATAGTGCTCCATCATTGGAGTCAGTGGGAGGAATAGTGCCCCATCATTGGAGTCAGTGGGAGGAATAGTGCTCCATTTTTGGTATTAGTGGGAGGAATAGCACTTCATCTTTGATGTCAGTAAGAGAAATAGTGTTCCAACATTGAAAGGCTGGCAGTGGAGACATACAGGAGCACTGCACTGGCAGGAAGAGGGAAGGGGGGGGGGGGAACATAGCCCACAGTTGAGTGCTAGAAGTGGCTGGGAGTGGAGGAGAAAGCTGGGAGTGGAGGATAAAACTAGGAGGAAGCGGCGGCGGGGTTCTCTCTCTCTCTCAGCTCCTCCTTGCAGTTAGTGCAGCACTCTTGAGGGATAACATTGCAACCATTCCTTGAATGTGTCACTTCTGGTGCATCACTTCTGGCATCTGACGTCACTTCTGGTTGCCGTATAGACACATCCCGACACGTTTCTTCTATAGGACTTATGTCCACCCATTGAAAAACTTTAACCCTGTGTGTGCTGGCAGTAAATCATTATTTTAAAGCGTCCAATTACCCACACCGCATATATAGATCCCAGATTTTCAATGGAGGGATACAATTTTTTTTATCACAGTTAACATGCAGCTTAATTAAAAAAATGAACTACTCACTTTAAATTTTTATGTTTATTTTACTACAAAATCATTAGAAATAAGTAAAAACCTAACAATATTTTATATAAAAAAATGATATATAACTCCCCCCTTTTTTTTATTTATAATTTTTTATTTAAATAATTATTTAATATATATATATATACTGGCTAACATCCAAAATGTTTGGTTTTATAACCAGACCCAGAGGCATGTTATATAAAGTGATACAAAATGGCTGCCATCTATTTGCACAATGCACAACTCTGTCATTATTTATGTGTTTAGGAGTCTCTTTCAGTAGAAGCAGCTTGTCTACCAATAAAAGAGATTTTCTGCAACATGTAGACAATCCACCATGAAGCTTATACAGTCAGTAAATTGTGTTTCTAAACTCCCAAACTGTTTTTTCCCTGCTCTATTTTATGGCTGAATTCATTAAATAAAATGTTCTGCAATAACATTTTCCTTGCATGTGATTGGATATTCTTTGCAATGTGAAGCTACACCTCATTTACTAAGCTCTGAAGAAACTGTGCTTGCAAAGTGCATAGTCTATTTGCCTTTAGTAAATCAGCTGCACTGAATTTGAGATTCTAGGTATAGGGTGTGTGGCACACCTGTTGTTGGGCAAACAGAGGCTTCAGCAAATTGAAGGACTTAATATTAGCTCACATAGTGCATCACTGCAAAACCTGTGGATAATAATGGCATGTTTCGAAAGGGACAGGCCTGCTGGGGATTAAGTTATAGTAAATTTGATCCAACCAAACAGAGCTGATAATTTGTAGGCAAGCAACCTGACAATATATGGGCTATAAACAGGTAATTGTTACTATTTGAGGGGCATCAAAAGGGCCCCATTACAATAGGTGGCCAATGAATGTGCAGTCATTACACTATGTGGAGATATTAGTGGTCTGGTTTGATGGTGACAGGCCTGCAGGGAATCAAAGTAAATCTTTGGTCAACTATTAAAAATCACATTTGGGTGTCCCCCTATATGAATAGTCAAATGATTGTTTAGTATAGAGCAGGGGTCTCCAAAGTTTCTAAACAAAGGGCCAGTTTACTGTCCTTCAGATTTTAGGAGGGCCAGACTGTGGCCAGTAGGATTAGAAGATTCCTCAGGCTTGGTGGTCAGTGGGAGTAAGAAAAAATGACATAGCGCCTGTGGTCAGTTGGAGGAGGAATAGGGCCCCATCATTGGTATCAGTGAAAGGAATAGTGCCCAATTGTTGGTATTAATGGGAGGAATAGTGCCCCATTGTTGGTGTCAGTGGGAGGAATAGTGTCCTGTCATTGGTGTCAGTGGAAGGAATAGTGTCCCATCATTGGTGTCAGTAGGAGGAATAGTACCCCATCATTTATGTCAGTGAAAGAAATAATGCCCTATCATGTGTGTCAGTGGGAGGAATAGTTCCCCATCCCTGTTATCTGTAGGAGGAATAGTGCCCCAACGTTGGTATCAGTGGGAGGAATAGTGCCCCATCATTGGAGTCAGTGGGAGCAATAGTGCCCCATCATTGGAGTCAATGGGAGGAATAGTGCTCCATTGTTGGTATTAGTGGGAGGAATAGCGCTTCGCCTTTGATGTCAGTGGGAGAAATAGTGTTCCAACATTCAAAGGCTGGCAGTGGAAACATACAGGAGCACTGCACTGGCAGGGAGATTGAAGGGGGGGGGGGGGGACATAGCCCACAGTCGATTGCTAGAAGTGGCCGGGAGTGGAGGATAAAACTAGGAGGAAGCGGTGGCGGAGTTCTCTCTCTCTCTCTCAGCTCCTCCTTGCTGTCAGTGCAGCACTCTTGAGGGATAACATTGCAACCATTCCTTGAATGTGTCACTTCTGGTGCGTCACTTCTGGCATCTGACATCACTTCTGGTTGTCGTACAGACACATCCCGACATGTTTCTTCTATCCGACTTATGTCCACCCATTGAAAAACTTTAACCCTGTGTGTGCTGGCAGTAAATCATTCTTTTAAAGCGTCCAATTGCCCACAACGCATATATAGATCCCAGATTTTCAATGGATGGATACAAATTTGTTTATCACAGTTAACATACAGCTTAATTTAAAAAATGAACTACTCACTTTAAATTTTTATCTTTTATTTTACTACAAAATCATTATAAAAAAAAAAAAAAAAAGGTAACGATATTTTATATAAAAAAAGAAATGATATATAACTCCCCCTTTTTTTTATTTAAATAATTTTGTAATGTATATACATTTTTTTATTTATATATTTTTAAATTTATGTAAACATTTAAGTCTTTATTTATAAATTTATAAAATGTTTTGTAGCAAACTAAAAGATCAAAATTGAAAATAAATAAGAATAAGAAATACATTTTTTTTGATGCCCATCTAATTATAATTGTGGATCATTTAAATAATTGAATGGATTAGATAATTTGAGATAGAGTATATTTGGGCTATATTTATGTACAGTATCTCACAAAAGTGAGTACACCCCTCACATTTTTGTAAATATTTTATTATATCTTTTCATAAGACAAGGCTGAAGAAATTACACTTTGCTACAATGTAAAGTAGTGAGTGTACGGCTTGTATAAGGGTCGGTTTACACTAGGACGACTTGTCAGGTGACCTAGCCGCCTGACAAGTAGCGTCCCGTTCTGTACAATGGAACCGTTCTAATCAGAGCGACGCAAGTCGCTCCGACTTAGAAAAAGGTTCCTGTACTACTTTGGGGGCGACTTGAGGCGACTTGCATAGACTTCTATATAGAAGTCGTTTTGCAAGTCGCCGCCTCTGTCGTGTCCAGGTCGCCTGAGGCAGTCGCGCTGCAAGTCGCGCTGCCTCAGTGTGAACCGGGGCTAACTGTAAATGTGTTGTCCCCTCAAAATAACCCAACACACAGCCATTAATGTCTAAACCGCTGGCAACAAAAGTGAGTACACCCTAAGTAAAAATGTCCAAATTGGGCCCAATTAGACATTTTCCCTCCCCGGGGGCATGTGACTCGTTAGTGTTACAAGGTCTCAGGTGTGAATGGGGAGCAGGTGTGTTAAATTTGGTGTTATCGCTCTCACTCTCATACTGGTCACTGGAAGTTCAACATCGCACCTCATGGCAAAGAACTCTCTGAGGATCAGAAAAAAAAGAATTGTTGTTCTACATAAAGATGGCCTAGGCTATAGGAAGATTGCCAAGACCCTGAAACTGAGCTGCAGCATGGTGGCCAAGACCATACAGCAGTTTAACAGGACAGGTTCCACTCAGAACAGGTCTCGCCCATGGTCGACCAAAAAATTTGCGTGCATGTGCTCAGCCTCATATCCAGAGGTTGTCTTTGGGAAATAGACATATGAGTGCTGCCAGCATCACATTGGTCTGCATGGCTGTCATCCCAGAAAGAAGCCTCTTCTAAGGTTGATGCACAAGAAAGCCCGCAAACAGTTTGGTGAAGACAAGCAGACTAAGGACATGGATTACTGTAACCATGTCCTGTGGTCTGATGGGACCAAGATAAACTTATTTGGTTCATATGGTGTCAAGCGTGTGTGGCGGCATCCAGGTGAGGAGTACAAAGACAAGTGTGTCTTGCCTATAGTCATAGCATGGTGGTGGGAGTGTCATGATTTGGGGCTGGATGAGTGCTGTCGGCACTGGGGAGCTACAGTTCATTGAGGGAACCATGAATGTCAACATGTCCTGTGACATGCTGAAGCAGAGCATGATCCCCCTCTCTTCGGAGACTGGGCGGCAAAGCAATATTCCAACATGATAACGACCCCAAACGCACTTCCAAGATGTCCACTGCCTTGCTAAAGAAGCTGAGGGTAAAGGTGATGGACTGGCCAAGCATGTCTCCAGACCTAAACCCTATTGAGCATCTGTGGGTCATCCTCAAACGGAAGGGGGAGAAGCGCAAGGTCTCCAACATCCATCAGCTCTTTGATGTCGTCTTGGAGGAGTGGAAGAGGACTCCAGTGGCAACTTGTAAAGCTCTGGTGAACTCCATACCCAAGAGGGTTAAGGCAGTGCTGGAAAATAATGGTGGCCACACAAAATATTGACACTTTGGGCCCAATTTGGACATTTTCACTTGGGGGTATACTCACTTTTGTTGCCAGCTGTGTGTTGAGTTGTTTTGAGGGGACAGCAAATTTACACTGTTATGCCGTGTACATACGATCGCACATTCCGACAACAAAATTCATGTTTTTTTTTTTCCAACGGATGTTGGCTCAAACTTTTCTTGCATACACACGGTCACACAAATGTTGTTGGAAATTCTGAATGTCAAGAACGCGGTGACATATGACGAGCCGAGAAAATTGAAGTTCAATAGCCAGTTCAGGTCTTCTGCTTGATTCCGAGCATGCGTAGAATTTTGTGCGTCGGAATTGTGTACACCCGGTCGGAATTTCCGACAACAGATTTTGTTGTCGGAAAATTTGAGATCCAGATCTCAAATTTTGTTTGTTGGAAATTCCGACGGAAAATGTCCGATGGAGCCTACACACGGTCGGAATTTCTGACAACAAGCTCCCATCGAACATTTGTTGTCGGAAATTCCGACCGTGTGCACGCGGTATTAGGCCCCTTTCACACAGGGCTGTCCGTTTTCACTACTCTGCTTGCTCAGCGGGGATAGCTGCGTTGATCCCCGCTGAGCCGGCGGATGACAAGTCCGTCTCTGCACTCTGTGCAGGGATGGACCTGTCAGAGAGTCCGCTCTCCCCTATGGGGGGATCGGATGATTACAGACCACCTGTCCGTTTTCATCTGATCCGATCTACCAGACATATGGAAAATAGGACATCCATCCGTCTGGATTTTGCGGTGTGGATCGGATGTCAGCGGACATGTCACCGCTGAAATTCGACGCTCCATAGAGGTGTATGGAGCGACCGTTCAGATCCGCCTGAAAAAAATGACAGGCGGATCTGAACGGTCCGCCTGTGTGAAAGGGGCCTA
Organism: Lithobates septentrionalis; assembly: GCA_037952835.1. Taxonomy (NCBI): domain Eukaryota; kingdom Metazoa; phylum Chordata; class Amphibia; order Anura; family Ranidae; genus Lithobates; species Lithobates septentrionalis. Next base: position 1,328,203 of record JBBDGP010001619.1, read on the forward strand.
ATACAAGCTGTACACTCACTTCTTTACATTTGTAGCAAAGTGTCATTTCTTCAGTGTTGTCACTATATAATAAAATATTTACAAAAATGTGAGGGGTGTCATTTCTTCAGTGTTGTCACTATATAATAAAATATTTACAAAAATGTACTGTAAATGTTAACTTCTGATTTTTATTTAATGTCCATCTCCAGCCTGTAATTTTGTATTAGCTGTTGTATTAGTGTCATAATTTTATTACTTGCTATGTATATGGCTTTTATTTTAAGCAAGTATTTAATTTGTTAAATTAAGCTGTATGATAACTGTGATAAAAAAAAATGATGTTGTATTCATCCATTGGAAAGCCGAGATCTATGATTGCTGTGTGGGTAACCAGCCGTTTTAATATAATCATTTACCTAGGTGGATGCAGTGATGGTCCGATGTTGCATCTGCCCCCCGCCAGCTCTAAGATGAGACTAAGAACCGAGCGATCAAACACCACTGATCGCTCGGTTCTCAGAGCTCCGTGAGCAGAAAACTGGTGACAGCCACTGGCTCTCTGCTCTACACCCCCCCCCCACCTCCTGCGCTCACTGAAGCACTGGGGTGTAGAGGGGACTGTATCCTGGCCTAGGCCGACAAGGCCCAGGCCTTGGGCTGCACTTTGCAGGGGGGCAGCACAGAAAGAGTCCCTGCCGGCTTTCGCTGTTAGTGTAGCGCCAGTCCTATGGGGCGGACTGGGCTGAGAGGCAAATAAGTCTAGTGCCCCCATAAAGCGGCCGTACTGCTTCCGATATGCGGGTGGCTGGCATTCCGCAACTGTGGGGGGGCGCCACTTCTAATTTTGACTGTCCTATCATCCTGGACCACAAACCTTCCTCACTGTGCTATATGTTTTCTGCTGCACCATTGACAAGGTTATATCTTATGCCGCGTACACACGACCGGACTTTACGGCATACTTGGTTCGGCGGACCGGAGTCCGTCGGACAATTCGATCGTGTGTGGGCTCCAGCTGACTTTTTTTCCTCAAAAATTCGACGGACCTAGAAATGAAACATGTTTCAAATCTTTTCGACGGACATGAGTCCGGTCAAAAAGTCTGCTCGTCTGTATGCTAGTCCGATGGAGGCAGCTATTGGCTACTGGCTATGAACTTCCTTGTTTTAGTCCGGTCGTACGTCATCACGTATGAATCCGTTGGACTTTGGTTGATCGTGTGCAGGCAAGTCCGTTCATTCGAAAAGTCTGTCGAAAAGTCAGTCAAAAAGTCCTCAGGACAAAGTCTGCCGTAAAGTCCGCTCGTGTGTACGCGGCATTAGTCCTCTCCATAAAATTATCAGAAATTTGTGCTTAACCAATTCAATACCAGGCACTTATACACCTTCCCGCCCAGGCCAATTTTCAGCTTTCAGCGCTGTCGCAATTTGAATGACAATTGCGCGGTCATGCTACACTGTACCCAAACAAATGTTTTATCATTTTGTTCCCACAAATAGAGCTTTCTTTTGGTGGTATTTGATCACCTCTGCGGTTTTTATTTTTTGCGCAACAAATAAAAAAAGACCGAAAATTTTGAAAAAAAAACAAGTTTTTCTTTGTTTCTGTTAAAACTTTTTGTAAATAAGTACGTTTTCTTCTTCAATGACGGGCACTGATATGGCTGCACTGACGGGCACTGATACGGCGGCACTGATGGGCACCGATGAGGTGGCACCAATGAGGTGGCACTGATGAGGTGGCACTGACGGGCACTGATGATGGGCACTGATAGGCGGCACTGATGGGCACTGATAGGTGGCACTGATAGGTGGCGCTGGTATGCGGCACTGATGGGCACTCATAGGTGGCACGGATAGGCACTTATAGGTGGCACTGATGGGCACTCATAGGTGGCATTGATGGGCACTCGTAGGTGGCATTGATGGTTACTTATGGGTGGCACTGATAGTTGGCACAGATGGGCACGGATGGGCACTGATAGATGGGCACTGATGGGCATGGATGGGCACTAACAGGTGGCATGAATGGACACTGATAGGTGGCACTGATGACACTGCTTGTTTGCAGTGATGCCCCCAAGGGTGGCATTGCTGGGCATCACTGCAACATAATGGTGCCAATCAGTGCCCATTTGTGGGCACTGATTGGCACAGATTTGGCACACTGGGCACATGTGGATGGCCATGGGGTACATACCTGGCCATCCACATGTTGCCCCTTCCCTGGTGGTCCTAGTCAGGGCCGGTGCTACCACTAGGCAAACTAGGCAGCCGCCTAGGGCGCCCTGCTGCCTAGGGCGCCCAGGTACTGGTTTTCCTACTCTTTTCTCTCTACAGCAAGCAACTAAGTCTCAGCATCAGCAGGCAGCCGCACACCGTTCGCACATAGTGTCAGAGGCGCAGCGGTGGCGGAGGACTGTGTCTGTGTCCCGACTCCCAAATGAATGGAAGTAAGCAAACATTCTTTGATGGGCACTGGTAGGCTGCATTTGATGGGCGCTGGTGAGGCAGGCTGCATTTGATGGGCGCTGGTAGGCTGCATTGATGGCCACTGGTGAGGCTGCATTTGATGGGCGCTTCATTAAAAAGGTGGGGTTTACATGGGCAGGGAAAAGGGGGTGGAGTCAGGGGTAGAGCCAAGGGGGGGGGGAGGGCGGCAAAATGAGGTTTCGCCTAGGGTGTCAGAAACCCTTGCACCAGCCCTGGTCCTAGTGGCGATCCCTGGTGGTCCAGTGTGGTGATCTGCGGGGGGGCTGCGCTGATAAACAATCAGCGCAGACCCCCCCTGTCAAGAGAGCCGCCGATCGGCTCTCCTCTACTCGCGTCTGTCAGGCGCGAGTGAGGAAGAGCCGATCAACGGCTCTTCCTATTGACAGCGTGATCAGCCGTGATTGGACACGGCTGATCATGAGGTAAAGAGCCTCCGCCGGAGGCTCTTTACCAAGATCGGTGTAGCGGTGTGTCAGACTGACACACCGATCCACCGATCGCCACGATGTGCACCCCGGGGGCGCGCTGCGACATGTTATCCTGCTGGACGTCATATGACGTCCAGTCAGGATAACAGAACCCCTTCCCGGATGTCAATCCACCATAGGGCAGGCGGGAAGTGGTTAAAGTATAGCCCCAGTCAGTTTATTTTTTACCATTCCTGTCCCATTGCAGAGATTTCTCTTCACTTCTTGCCCAATAGCCAAATAGGAAGTGAGAGGAATTCTATGCAAATTAAGGGAATCCATTGCTCCCCCCCCCCCCCCCCGGCCCTCATAAATAGTGTCCCCACCCAAAAATTTCAGGGTGGGTCTTAAAAAGCAAGGGGTGTGACCTTGACAGGAAGGGGTGGGTCATATTTAAATTAGGGAGTGCGTGAGTTTAGTCCAAGGCTAGGGCAGCACAAAACCTAAATGCACTACTGGTGCCGACCATATTGTCATGCTCTTTCCCAAGTCTGGACTGACTTTGTGGCGTTAGCCGACAGCGAGCTTCAGCCCGCTGTCTGCTGAAAATGGGTCACAGGAGTGCAAAAGGATCTTTGGCCTACATACTTACCTAAGTGGATACATTTATTTTATTGGGATTTTATGTGATAGACCAACACAAAGTGGCACATAATTGTGAAGTGGAATGAAAATGATAAATGGTTTTCAAATGTTTTTACAAATAAATATGTGAAAAGTGTGGCATGCATTTGTATTCAGCCCCCTTTACTCTGATACCCTTAACTAAAATCTAGTGGAACCAATTGCCTTTAGAAGTCACCTAATTAGTAAATAGAGTCCACCTGTGTGTAATTTAATCTCAGTATAAATACAGCTGTTCTGTTAAGCCCTCAGAGGTTTGTTAGAGAACCTTAGTGAAAAAACTGCATCGTGAAGGCCAAGGTACACACCAGACAGGCCAGGGATAAAGTTGTGGAGAAGTTTAAAGCAGGGTTAGGTTAAAAAAATATGCCAAGCTTTGAACATCTCACGGAGCACTGTTCGATCTATCATCCAAAAATGTAAAGAGCATGGCACAACTGCAAACCTAACAAGACATGGCTGTCCACCTAAACTGACAGGCCGGGCAAGAAGAGCATTAATCAGAGAAGCAACCAAGAGGCCCATGGTAACACTGGAGGAGCTGCAGGGATTCAAAGCTCAGGTGGAGAACCTGTCATGCACTCCACAAATCTGGCCTTTATGGAAGAGTTTATTTGTAAAAAATGTTGAAAACCATTTATCATTTTCCTTCCACTTCACAATTATGTGAAACTTTGTGTTGGTCTACCACATAAAATCCCAATAAAATACATCTACGTTTTTGGTTGTAACATGACAAAATGTGGAAAATTTCAAGGGGTATAAATACTTTTTCAAGGCACTGTAACATACAAGAAAAGTAGTCAACTACATGTTCAAAGTACATAAAAGACAACCAAATTCCTTCCAACCATTCTCCTGTTTCTGTGATTTCATCAGGAACAATGAAGAAACTAAAAGTGACCCAAGTTTCTATAAGCTAGCTGTCACGTACCTTACAGCGGAGCCCGAAATGATGAGGGTGGTCTCTTGCACGGTTCCGGTCCAATCACCCCTGGTGGTGGGTACAAGGAGTGCGAGGGCAACGAAAGGGTGCAGGTGCCTGCAGGCAGGAGGCTGGAACTTGGAGATATAGGAACCTCTGCTGAGGAGATGTGGAAACTGATCACCAAACTTGTTCAGCGGGAGCCAGATCAGGATCAACTGCAGAATCAGGAACAGGCAGGAGTCGGCAACAGGCTGGCAGCGGGGTACCAAGTCAGAAGGCAAAACCGTAGTCAGGAACAGGCAGGGGTTGGCAACAGACGGGCAGCAGGGTACAGAATCAGGAGGCAGAGCCGTAATCATAAGTTCAAGCCAAGGTCAGTATTGCAAGTAGAGGCAGGTTCAGCAGGCAGGGGAGATCCAAGAGAATGGTCAGAAAATAGCCGGGTTTTCAGGAACAAGGTCAATCAGGCAGAGTAACAACAGGAACACAGGAACAAGCTGAAGACAATCCAGCACTGATGCTAGGCAGACTCTCTGTTTATATAGGGTGCTGTGTGCCATTATTGGCGCCAGCGTACGTGCGTACGCGCATGCGCATTAGCAACTTAGCACATTGGCACATGCGCGTTAGCACATTAGCACTTTGGCACATTGGCGCATGCGTGTTAGCATATTAGCGCTTCGGCACTCGCGGACGCGCGTCAGCGCATGTGCGCATTCGCATAGAGGTGCCATTGTGCATGCCCACCCTGGATCTCATTTGCCTCTGGCTATGGTTCCGTGCATGCACCTTGGCATTAGCAGAATGAGGATTGGCAGTTGCTGCATGGAGACGGGTGCTTGCTGTGTGAGTTCTCTGACACTAGCCCAGCACCTGGGGTCCGTCCATTGCTAAGGACATACCATATGTGCTCACAAATGACAAAAAGCTCTGAAAAGACAAATATCCTGCTAAATCCTGATACAAACCCTGATGAAGATGACCAAAATGGGCAGTGAGGGAAGTTAGCTCAAGTGGGGATCACCTTTCCTTGGGAAAAAGTAGTCCAAATAACAGGTATTTTCTTAAAATTCTGACTTGTAGAAAATAAATCCTTGCCATCCAGACACTAACTAAACAGTACAAATTCTTCTATGACAGGTGAAGGGCTTCTCCTAGTCACCAACAGAAAAACAAATGTTTTTCAAATCTTTTTTTGGCAAAGTGATTTCCATATGTAGCTCTCTCAGGAGGCTTCCTGAGTCCCAGGTCAGAGCAACCTCTTTGCTCAGTCCTTCTGTATTCATCCCACCTGCTGCTGGTCACAAATGGGAAACAAAAACCAGTTTGGATCCCACACTGCTAAGGCGGCCTGGAAAACCTAAACCGGAATCCACCTTAGTTTCCCACATAAGTGTAGCCAGGTGCTAGCTACATTGCCTGTGCCATCGGGGGACATTCTGCAACATCAGCCTCGTTCCGTTCCATTTGTTTAAATGTGGCATTCGTTACTTTGGATAATTCGTAACCTGAGGATGCATTCATATTCGTTATGTTCACTAGTTACTTTAGCCAAATTTGAAAGGAAATTTCAATAAAAATGTAAATCTAATCTATCCCAAATTAGCTGCTATGGCGCAGAGACCTGAATAAAAGAATTACTGACTTCAGCTATTTTACCTATAATTTAATAGTTTATAATAATAAATAATAAAAATGATAATAATAGTTAATTATTTCATTATAATAGAAAATACAAAAAAAACTAATTATTCAAATGTAATCTATTTGTTGAAATTGTAGGTAGAATAATTTTTTCGTTTTTTCGTTCTTACGGGTTTTCGTTCTTTCGGATTATCGTTTTTTCTGACAATACGTTTTTGAATGCATTTGTCAAAAGAGTCTGTCGTTCATTCGGATGCCTCCTGAATGAACGAATATGCCAAATTTAATCTAAATACGAATTCGTAACGAAATGAATTGCACATGTCTAGGACCCGCTCTCTTGGGACCACAGACTTCAGCTGATAGCAGGGACCCGGATGCTCAGAGGGTTGCGAGAGGCGCTGTGGCCTAGGCAGCATGCGGACGTTTGAGTGGATCCATCTTTACCAGCTCTCTGTCGGCTGGGTGACTGTCGGGGGTCACTCTCATCATCATTAGCACACATCCCGCTGAATCCCAGCATTGCTAGGTTTGCGGTCGGCACCTTTACCTGGTTGCAGATTCTTCAGGAGCCTGTTCCAGAACCACCCTATTCCTTTTAGAGTCGCCATCTCATCCCTTTAAAGCCACACACTTTTGAATTACACAGGTTCTGAGGATAGTTAAATGCAGATAAGGCACCAAGAGAGTTTAATTACCACCTTAATCAGCCACAGAACCTGTGTAATTAATATGTGTTTGGGTTTAAAGGGATGAGGCGGCTACCATAATTCCTTTGAGCCTGGTACCATCAGGATTGGTGAACAGGCAGAAGCCCACCTTCTATACACGGTAAAAAGACACTGCATGCAAACACCTTTATTCCACTTCTTTGCACTAAAGCTCTAACAAGGAGACACTTTGCACATGCTATTTACAGTACTGGATGCCATTATACGGGTAAATCTCTCTCTGGGCCCTTGTTAAGCTAGCTGAAGACACTGGACATCTACATCACCAGGACTACTCCACTTTCTCCCCCCTAATTAAAGGATTAAAGGACTTTGGGGGTTATTTACTAAAGGCAAATCCACTTTGCACTACAAGTGCACTTGGAAGTGCAGTCACTGTAGATCTGAGGGGGACATGCAAGGAAAATAAAAAACAGCATTTTTGCTTCTACATGATTGGATGATAAAATCAGCAGAGCTTCCCTTCATTTCAGATCTTCCCCTCAGATCTAAAGTGACTGCAATTCCAAGTGCACTCGCAGTGCAAAGTGGATTTGCCTTTAGTAAATCAACCCCAATACCTGCACATATATTAGGGGAGCCCTTTTTCAGAGATTAAATCTTATATTTCTGTTAATTTGCTGAACTATAGGTAAGCTTGCCAGACCTGTGACGTCAGGAGTTAAAGAGAGTAGTCTGACATAAAGGGTCGTTCTCCTTCCCTTTCCATACCTGCAGTCATAGGTTCTACCAAAGTTTACTGGTTGCTACTATTCATCTTACTGTATTTTTATATGCTTTGCATACCTGTTTATGTGTGTCGAGAGTAAGAGTTAATACCAAAATAATATTTGTCTAAGTCAATTTTGTTCTGTCTACTTCAAATGTCGGAACCTATGGTGTCAGAGGTGTTGGGAGGCTTGCAAGGTCAGAGCAACCTTTGGGGTCTTTTATCTTTGCCCTAACGGGGATTGCTCTACATAAGAAAGCATGAAAGGTGAAACATACTGTCCCTCAATCACTTTATCTTTCATTATGTCACAGCAGATAGAAGATTCCAATCACCAATGTCAGTTCACAAGAAACCACATTCTTTCGAGAAATGCATTGGGTCTGGAAAAAATCCCTGCAAAGCGCTCCTAAAACAATTTGGTATTTACTTTGCTTTAACTATAAGTCAAAAAACGCAGGAAAGTAGGGGATGGAGGGATTTTTGCGGTGACTAGCATAAATTTATACACTTGACTTATTATAAGTAAAAAATGTAATTTTTATTAACATATTCATTTTAAAAGAAAACACCAAAAATGCAAACTTTTGAGTTAGCAATAAAACATTGTATACACTTGGTGGTCATCGTCTTATAAAGGTGGATTATAAATCGCAGCAAAAGATATTGCACATTAGCCCGACATGTTTCGCTATTCTAGCTTCCTCAGGGGATGTGCAATATAGAACCCAGTGTGAGTATAAAACTATACTTTATTATAATGAGATACACACATTTCCCTCCCCTCCTCTCCCACCATCTTTTCTAATTTTTCTATTCCTTTTCTTTCCCTTTCACTTCCTACCTCCCCTTCCCCTCTCCCCCTTCCCCCTTCCCCCTCCCCCCCTGTTCCCCCCCCCTCTCCCTCCCGTTTTCCCCCCTCTCCTCTTTCCCCCTTTCTCTTTCTTTCCTCATTCTCTCTCTATCCGCCTCTTCTTTTTTCCTCCCAGTTTTCTACTTCCCTTCTACTTTCCTTCACAAATGTTATTTTTATACATATTCAATCAAAATTTAACCACTTGCCGACCGCCTCACGCCTATATACGTGAGCAGAATGGCACGGGCAGGCAAAATCACGTACCTGATACGTGATGCCTTCCCGCGGGCGGGGAGTCCGATCGGACCCCCCCCCCCCGGTGCCATAGGCGGTCGGCTCTTGTTCGCGGGCAATGAAAGGTCAGGGGGAGGCCATCCATTGATGGCCACCCCCTCCCGATCGCTCCCAGCGAATCAAATGCTTCCTCTCCCTCTGTAATGTAAACAGAGGGAGAGGAAGTGATGTCATCTCTCCTGGAGCCGGTCTTTTCGTCCCGGCGCAGAGGAGAGAAGACATCCAAGTAAGTGCGCCAACACTACACTTCCAGTAGAACACGCAGGCACACTTTTCCCCCCCCTTCACACCCCGATCACCCCCCGATCACCCCCCTGTACCCCCTGTCACTCTGATACCAATAGCAGTTTTTTTTTTTCCATTGGTGTCAGTTTGTGACAGTTATAAGTGTTAGGGCAGTTAGGTTAGCCCCCTTTAGGTCTAGGGTACCCCCCTTTAGGTCCAGGGTACCCCCCTAACCCCCCCTAATAAAGGTTAACCCCGTGATCACCCCCCGTCGCCAGTGACGCTAAGCGATCGTTTTTCTGATCGCTGCATTAGTGACACAGGTGACGCTAGTTAGGGAGGTAAGTATATAGGTTCGCTGTGAGTGTTTTATAGCGACAGGGACCCCCATATACTACCTGCTAAAGGTTTTAACCCCTTGATTGCCCCCTAGTTAACCCTTTCACCAGCGATCACCGTATAAGTGTTACGGGTGACGCTGGTTAGCTAGTTTGTTTTTTGTAGTTTATTACAGTTTATTATCGTTTATTATAGTTTTAGGGCACCCGCCGTTTATTACCTTATAAAGGTTTAACCCCCTAATTGCCCGGTGGTGATAGAAGTTACGTTTTTAGGATCAGATAAGGTCTGCTTCGCCCCAGGCAGCGTCAGGTTAACGCCAGTACCGCTAACACCTACGCACGCAGCATACACCTCCCTTAGTGCAATAGTATCTGAACGGATCGATATCTGATCCGATCAGATCTATACTCCCCAGCAATTTAGGGTCCCCCAAAAAAACGCAGTGTTAGCGAGATCAGCCCAGATACCTGCTAGCACCTGCGTTTTGCTCCTCGGCCCAGCCCAGCCCACCCCACCCAAGTGCAGTATCGATCGATAACTGTCACTTACAAAACACTAAGCACACATAACTGCAGCGTTCGCAGAGTCAGGCCTGATCCCTGCGATCGCTAACAGTTTTTTGGTAGCGTTTTGATACAGTCGCTGACAGTCAGGAGCTTTTTTGCCTGTGAGTCTCACTAGTGTACCCCTAAATTTAGAGCCCAAAATGGCAAATCGAAGGTTCACTAGTGAAGAGGCCTACACGTTTCTGAGCATGACAGATAGTGAAGAGGAAGTCACTCATCTGTCAGATTCAGGCTCAGAATACGATCCTGTAGAGGACAGCGGCTCCATGACAGATAGCTCTGACGACGGAGTTGTGGTCCCTGCTAAGGTCAGGCGTACCAGACCCCGAACTTCTTCTTCTGTCCTTGAAGTGCAAGAACCGCAGGGCTCTCGTATGGAGCAGAGAAGTACTAGCGCCGCTATTCCTTCTGGTGAACTGGCAAGCACCAGCGGCCTAGTACACCCTGGTCGTACATCCAGCACTGCAGTATCACGTGGTAACGTGGCGAGTCCCATAAGTGCAGTTCAAGCTGGCGAGGTGGCAAGCACAAGTAGTGTCCCGCTGCCACCAAGAAGACGAACACAGGCCCGTCGTGCCCATAGTGCCCTTCCTGCTGCATTCGCCAATCCGAATTGGGAACCCACCACTTCTTCAGCACCCGTACTTCCCCCTTTCACTGGCCAACCCGGAATTCAGGTGGAAACAGTTGACTTTATGCCACTGGATTTTTATTCGCTGTTTTTCACCGAAGATCTCTATAGATCTATTGTGGACCAAAGCAATTTGTACGCTGGTCAACACATCGCCACTATTCCCCAGTCCACCCTTGCCAGAGATTGGAAACCAATTACGGTTTCCGAATTTAAGATCTTTCTGGGCCTTTCCCTCCACATGGGCTTGAATAAAAAGAGTGAGTTGCGGTCATATTGGTCCACTGACCCAATTTACCATTCGCCCTTGTTCTCTGCTTCCATGGCCAGGGCACGATACGAGCAGATTTTGCGGTTCATGCACTTCAACGACAATGAACTCTGTCGTCCTCGTGGAGACCCTGGATACGATCGGCTCTACAAAATTCGGCCCCTCGTAAACCACTTCAACCAACGTTTTGCAGACTTGTTTACCCCCCATCAAGTTGTCTGCGTTGATGAGTCCCTGATTAAGTTTTCTGGCCGCTTGTCATTCAAACAGTACCTTCCCAGCAAGCGTGCCAGATACGGGGTCAAGATGTATAAGCTCTGTGACAGGGCCACAGGCTATACATGTAGTTTTATGGTTTACGAGGGAAGAGATAGTCACGTAGAGCCGACAAACTGCCCTGACTACATAGGAAGCGCTGGCAAGATAGTGTGAGACTTGGTGTCACCCTTATTCGGAAAGGGGTACCACTTGTACGTGGACAATTATTACGTGCCACTTTTTAGTCACTTGTTTGATCATCAGATTGGAGCATGTGGCACCGTGCGATCTAATCGCCGGGGCTTTCCCCAGCGGCTTGTAGATTCCCGTCTTAGGCTGGGGGAGAGAGCCTGCTTGAAGTGTAATAACTTGCTCGCTATGAAGTGGAGGGACAATAAGAATGTTTTCGTTCTTACCTCCCTTCATGCAGACACGACGGTCCAAATTCCTACGGCGACTGGTGTTGTGGAGAAACCCCTCTGTGTCCACGAATACAACCTTAATATGGGAGGGGTGGACCTCAACGACCAGTTGTTGGCGCCGTACCTAATTGCCCGTAAGGCCAGACGCTGGTACAAAAAAGTGTCTGTTTATTTATTTCAATTGGCTTTGCTGAACGATCATGTGCTATACAGAGCTTCAGGACGGACTGGATCCTTCCTTAAATTCCAGGAAGAGATCGTCAGAGCCCTTCTGTTTCCAGACGGTGCTCTACCTCACCTTCCCCAACCAAATGCAGTAAGCCGACTGCATGAGAGGCATTTTCTTTATGCCCTCCCGAGTACCCCTACCCAACGAACCCCCCAAAAAAGATGTCGTGTCTGCAGCAAGCGCGGATTTAGGCATGACACCAGGTATTATTGTCCCCTCTGTCCTGGCAGTCCTGGTCTTTGCATTGGTGAATGTTTTGAACGCTACCATACACTAGCGGAGTATTAGCGTAGGGTACAGGACTGCACAGACTAGGACACACTTTCTCAGGGTCTCCCAAGATGCTGTCGCATTTTGAGAGACCCAAACCTGGTACCAGTTAAAAAAGTTAAAGTTACAAAAAAAAGTGTAAAAAAAACAAAAAAACAAAAAAAAGTAAAAAAAAAGAAAAAAACACAAAAAAATATATTAAATAAAAAAACCAAAAATAGTTGTTGTTTTATTGTTCTCTCTCTATTCTCTCTCTATTGTTCTGCATTCTATACTGCAATGTTTTATTGTTATGTTTTTATCATGTTTGCTTTATAGGTATGCAATTTTTTTATACTTTATTTTTTTATTGTTAACCACTTTTTTGTTTTCAGGTACGCCATTCAGCTGCAGAGCGGATTTATTTATCTTGACAGCAACAGTGTTTGCTCCCACGATACATAAAGCCGTGACTCCAGCGCTGTCGGAGGTGATTTCACCACCACAGTTACATACTTCAGCATATATGCCGAAGCGTGGGGGCAGTAGTGGGTGGAGGAGCGATTTGCTCCTGCCTTTTGCGGGAGGATGCCCCCATGCTTCGGCATATATATATTTTAGGTAGGTACAGGTTGCGTTAAATGTTTTATTTTTTACTATTTTTTTTTTGTATTTTGCTTTGCAGGTATGGTAAGTATTACTGTTATACTGTAATGTTACTTTGTTTTTTGTTAACCATCATTTGCTTAGCAGGTATGCCATTCAGTTGCAGTGCGGATTTATGTATCTTGACAGCAACAGCGTTTGCTCCCACGATACATAAAGCCGTGACTCCAGCGCTGTCGGAGGTGATTTCACCACCACAGTTACATACTTCAGCATATATGCCGAAGCGTGGGGGCAGCAGTGGGTGGAGGAGCGATTTGCTCCTGCCTTTTGCGGGAGGATGCCCCCATGCTTCGGCATATATATATTTTAGGTAGGCACAGGTTGCGTTAAATGTTTTATTTTTTACTATGTTTTTTTTTGTATTTTGCTTTGCAGGTATGGTAAGTATTACTGTTATACTGTAATGTTACTTTGTTTTTTTGTTAACCCTCATTTGCTTAGCAGGTACGCCATTCAGTTGCAGCGCGGATTTATTTATCTTGACAGCAACAGCGTTTGCTCCCACGATACATAAAGCCGCGACTCCAGCGATGTCGGAGGTGATTTCACCACCACAGTTACATACTTCAGCATATATGCCGAAGCGTGGGGGCAGCAGTGGGTGGAGGAGCAATTTGCTCCTGCCTTTTGCGGGAGGATGCCCCCATGCTTCGGCATATATAAACGGTGCATGTATGCCCATCATTAGAAGTGGGTGGATGAAGGGAGGTATTCTAATGGTGGGCATACCCACCGATTAATATTTTTTTTTCGTTCAGCCCACAGGCTGCATGAAAAAAAAGTTTACAATGTATGCCCAACAAGGACCAGCAACGTACTGGTATGTTGCTGGACTTTGAGTGGTTATACCAGAATGATGCCTGCAGGTTTAGGTATCATCTTGGTATCATTCTTTTCAGCCAGCGGTCGGCTTTCATGTAAAAGCAATCCTAGCGGCTAATTAGCCTCTAGACTGCTTTTACAAGCAGTGGGAGGGAATGCCCCCCCACCCCCACCGTCTTCTATGTTTTTCTCTGGCTCTCCTGTCCCAACAGGGAACCTGAGAATGCAGCCGGTGATTCAGCCAGCTGACCATAGAGCTAATCAGAGACCAGAATGGCTCCAAACATCTCTATGGCCTAAGAAACCGGAAGCTACGAGCATTTCATGACTTAGATTTCGCCGGATGTAAACAGCGCCATTGGGAAATTGGGAAAGCATTTTATCACACCGATCTTGGTGTGGTCAGATGCTTTGAGGGCAGAGGAGAGATCTAGGGTCTAATAGACCCCAATTTTTTCAAAAAAGAGTACCTGTCACTACCTATTGCTATCATAGGGGATATTTACATTCCCTGAGATAACAATAAAAATTATTAAAAAAAAAAAAAAATGAAAGGAACAGTTTAACAATAAGATAAAAAAGCAAAAAAATAATAAAGAAAAAAAAAACAAAAAAAAAAAACACCCCTGTCCCCCCCTGCTCTCGCACAAAGGCGAACGCAAGCGTCGGTCTGGCGTCAAATGTAAACAGCAATTGCACCATGCATGTGAGGTATCACCGCGAAGGTCAGATCGAGGGCAGTAATTTTAGCAGTAGACCTCCTCTGTAAATCTAAAGTGGTAACCTGTAAAGGCTTTTAAAGGCTTTTAAAAATGTATTTAGTTTGTCGCCACTGCACGTTTGTGCGCAATTTTAAAGCATGTCATGTTTGGTATCCATGTACTCGGCCTAAGATCATCTTTTTTATTCCATCAAACATTTGGGGAATATAGTGTGTTTTAGTGCATTAAAATTTAAAAAAGTGTGTTTTTTCCCCAAAAAATGCGTTTGAAAAATCGCTGCGCAACTACTGTGTGAAAAAAAAAATGAAACACCCACCATTTTAATCTGTAGGGCATTTGCTTTAAAAAAATATATAATGTTTGGGGTTTCAAAGTAATTTTCTTGCAAAAAAAAATAATTTTTTCATGTAAACAAAAAGTGTCAGAAAGGGCTTTGTCTTCAAGTGGTTAGAAGAGTGGGTGATGTGTGACATAAGCTTCTAAATGTTGTGCATAAAATGCCAGGACAGTTCAAAACCCCCCCAAATGACCCCATTTTGGAAAGTAGACACCCCAAGCTATTTGCTGAGAGGCATGTCGAGTCCATGGAATATTTTATATTGTGACACAAGTTGCGGGAAAAAGACAATTTTTTTTTTTTTTTTGCACAAAGTTGTCACTAAATGATATATTGCTCAAACATGCCATGGGAATATGTGAAATTACACCCCAAAATACTTTCTGTTGTTTCTCCTGAGTACGGAGATACCACATGTGTGAGACTTTTTGGGAGCCTAGCCACGTACGGGACCCCGAAAACAAAGCACCGCCTTCAGGCTTTCTAAGGGCGTAAATTTTTGATTTCAGTCTTCACTGCCTATCACAGTTTCGGAGGCCGTGGAATGCCCAGATGGCACAAACCACCCCCAAATGACCCCATTTTGGAAAATAGACACCCAAAGCTATTTGCTGAGAGGTATAGTGAGTATTTTGCAGACCTCACTTTTTGTCACAAACTTTTGAAAATTGAAAAAAGAAAAAAAAATATGTTTTTCTTGTCTTTCTTCATTTTCAAAAACAAATGAGAGCTGCAAAATACTCACCATGCCTCTCAGCAAATAGCTTGGGGTGTCTACTTTCCAAAATGGGGTCATTTTGGGGGGTTTTGTGCAATCTTGGCATTTCATGGCCTTCGAAACTGTGATCGGTAGTGAGGAGTGAAATCAAAAATTAACGCTCTTAGAAATCCTGAAGGCGGTGATTGGATTTCGGGGCCCCGTATGAAGCTAGGCTTCCAAAAAGTGCCACTCATGTGGTATCCCCGTACTCAGGAGAAGCAGCAGAATGTATTTTGGGGTGTAATTCCACATATGCCCATGGCATGTTTGAGAAATATATCATTTTGTGACAACTTTGTGCAAAAAAAAAATTGTCACGTTCCCGCAACTTGTGTCAAAATATAAAATATTCCATGGACTCAACATGCCTCTCAGCAAATAGCTTGGGGTGTCTACTTTCCAAAATGGGGTCATTTGGGGGGGGGGTTTGTGGCATCTGGGCATTTTATGGCCTTCAAAACTGTGATAGGTAGTGAGGAGTGAAATCACAACTTTCCACCCTTAGAAATCCTGAAGGCGGTGCTTGGTTTTCGGGGCCCCGTACGCGGCTAGGCTCCCAAAAAGTCCCACACATGTGGTATCCCCGTACTCAGGAGAATCAGCAGAATGTATTTTGGGGTGCAATTCCACATATGCCCATGGCCTGTGTGAGCAATATATCATTTAGTGTCAACTTTGTGCAAAAAAAAAAAAAATTGTCACTTTCCCGCAACTTGTGTCAAAAAATAAAATATTCCATGGACTCAACATGCCTCTCAGCAAATAGCTTGGGGTGTCTACTTTCCAAAATGGGGTCATTTGGGGGGGTTTTGTGCCATCTTGGCATTTTATGGCCTTCAAAACTGTGATAGGTAGTGAGAAGTGAAATCAAAAATTTATGCCCTTAGAAATCCTGAAGGCGGTGCTTGGTTTTCGGGGCCCCGTACGCGGCTAGGCTCCCAAAAAGTCCCACACATGTGGTATCCCTGTACTCAGGAGAAGCAGCTAAATGTATTTTGGGGTGCAATTCCACATATGCCCATGGCCTGTGTGAGCAATATATCATTTAGTGACAACTTTGTGCAAAAAAAAAAAAAAATTGTCACATTCCCGCATATCATTTTTTTTCCAAAATTTTCGGTATTTTTCCGTTTATAGCGCAAAAAATAAAAACGGCAGAGGTGATCAAATACCATCAAAAGAAAGCTCTATTTGTGGGAAGAAAAGGACGCAAATTTCGTTTGGGTACAGCATTGCATGACCGTGCAATTAGCAGTTAAAGCGACGAAGTGCCAAATTGTAAAAAGTGCTCTGGTCAGGAAGGGGGTAAATTCTTCCGGGGCTGAAGTGGTTAATCCATTGGCAACCCCACTATTCCTTAGTGTTTCCCTATCGTCCCTCTATGATCTTGCCATATTGACCCCCTCGGATTCGATGTATCTGGGACCAAGTCAGGGGACTGGCCAGGCGGTTTAAAGGTGCAACCATTGCATGGGGTAAGTGTCTGACATTTATAGGCAACTGGGTTCATAACCAACACTGATACTGTATGTGCAGAATTTTTACAGTGATCCTTAAATTGTTGTTATAACTTTGTTCTTTTCTGTTTATCTAGTGGTCTCAATTTAATAAATCTCTTGCACATCCCCTGAGGAAGCTAGAATAGCGAAACATGTCGGGCTAATGTGCAATATCTTTTGCTGCGATTTATAATCCACCTTTATAAGACGATGACCACCAAGTGTATACAATGTTTTATTGCTAACTCAAAAGTTTGCATTTTTGGTGTTTTCTTTTAAAATGAATATGTTAATAAAAATTACATTTTTTACTTATAATAAGTCAAGTGTATAAATTTATGCTAGACACCACAAAAATCCCTCCATCCCCTACTTTCCTGCGTTTTTTGACTTAATGTTTTTTGGGATGAGGTGTCTTTAGAGTGGGTGTTTTCATCATTCGGACCAAATCAATACAAAACTTTTTGCTTTAACTACTTCAGCCCTGGAAGAATTTACACTCTTCCTGACCAGTGTGTTTTTTGCGATTCGGCACTGCGTCGCTTTAACTGACAATTGCTCGGTCATGCGACGTGGCTCCCAAACACAATTTACGTCCTTTTTTTCCCACAAATAGAGCTTTCTTCTGCTATAATAAATATCCCCAAAAAAATATTTAAAAAAACATTTTTTTCCTCAGTTTAGGCCGATACGTATTCTTCTACATATTTTTAGTAAAAAAAAATCGCAATAAGCTTTATTGATTGGTTTGCGCAAAAGTTTATAAAATAGGGGATAGTTTTATGGCATTTTTATTATTAATTTTTTTTTTACTAGTAATGGCGGCGATCAGCGATTTTTATCGTGACTGCGACATTATGGCGGACACATCGGACATTTTTGGGACCACTGTCATTTATACAGCAATCAGTGCTATACAAATGCACTGATTCCTGTGCAAATGACACTGACAGTGAAGAGGTTAACCACTAGGGGGCTAGGGAGGGGTTAAGTATGTCCTAGGGATGGGTTACTAACTGTGGGGGGGGCGTGGCTACATGTGCCACGTCACTGATCTCTGCTCCCGATCACAGGGAGCAGAGATCAGTGACACTGTCACTAGGCAGAACGGGGAGATGCTTGTTTACATTAGCATCTCCCCGTTCGTCCTCTCCATGAGGCGATCGAGTATCCCCGCAGCGATCGAGTCCACGGGACCCACGGCCTGCCTCACGGTCACCCCGTTCGGCGCGCATGCAATGGCATGGCGGCAAATTCAACGGGACGTACGGGTACGCCCATTGGCCCAGCCGTGCCATTCTGCCAACGTACATCGGCGTGCGCCGGTCGGGAACCGGTTAAAGTGGATGTAAACCCCATGCACCAAATCTGACCTGTGTCGGGGAGGTGACTTAGAGAGAGATAAGCAGAGAGCTTGTCTATTCACAGCACAGCTCTGAAGATTTCTTCATTCCTCTGCCTATGCGGAGGGGGGGTGTCTCTCCTCCACTCAACTTACACACAGTGTATGCCCAGACTCCCCTCCCACTGCTGAAACAGGAATAAAAATTTCTAACTCAATGTGCACTTTTTAAAGAGTCTAGAAAGCTGAAGACTGCAGATATGCATGTAAAACATATGTAGGTAGATTTGTTTTATCTCTGTGTATCATCTTAGGCTGTTCACTTCACTGGGTATATGTGAGGGTTTACAACCACTTTAATGCCCTGTACACACGATAGGATTTTCCAATGGAAAATGTGTGATAGGACCTAGTTGTCGGAAATTCCAACCGTGTGTAGGCTCCATCACACATTTTCCATAGGAATTGACACACAAAGTTTGAGAGCTTGCTATAAACATTTCCGACAACAAAATCCGTTGTCGGAAATTCCGATTGTGTGTACACAAATCTGATGTACAAAGTGCCACACAAGCTCAGAATAAATTAAGAGAGGAAAGCTATTGGCTACTGCCCCGTTTATAGTCCCGACGTACGTGTTTTACGTCACCGTGTTCAGAACGATCGGATTTTCCCACAACTTTGTGTGACCGTGTGTATGCAAGACAAGTTTGAGCCAACATCCGTCGGAAAAAATCAGTGGATTTTGTTGTCGGAATGTCCAATCAATGTCCGACCGTGTGTACAGGGCATAAGTGTTGTACTTCTACTGAACATCTTGCAAGGAACTGTAAGGGCTCATCTACACTGCAGCTCAAAAAAAGCTACTTTTATAGGCATTTGAGCTTTGATTGAGCATTTTGCTTTTATTTCTCTGCCTAAAAAGCTTGAAGAAAATTGTGCTTTTTTGTGATCTTTTACACGTTTTTATTGAGCTTCTTTGTGCTTTTTTGAGCTAAAGCATTTTTTTCAGAGACTCTCCCCTCAGCTCATTTTATCATTTTTTTTTTGTGCATTTTCAAGCTTTTTTGAGCTTTTTCACTCTTTTTTGCGCATTTTTGGACACAGGCGTCTTTTCTGCTTGAAAGCTTCTCTCAAAAACGTAAGTTTGGTGGGGGGTTTTTTCTGCCTGTAAGAGCATATGCCTGTAAACTCCTGAAAAAGCCATAATGTGCATGGACACATTGGCTAACATGGAGGGGAGTTTCCAGGCAGAAAAAAATGAGAGCTCAAAAAAGCTCAAAAGCCTGTAGGAGTAGCTTCTTTGAGTTTCTTTGAGCTGCAATGTGCATGAGCCCTAAGGCAAAAAATAAATGCATCAAATGTGACAGCGATACTCATGTTTAAGCACTATATCTAGCTGAGCAAATCTGTTCTGCAATGCAAACCCTCTTCCTGCCATGTCATTTCATGGAGTGGGGAGCTTGAACAATCATGTGCAACAGTCACTTAGGCATGGGCCGAACCCCCCCCCCCCCTCTGGTTCGGTTTGCACAACAACATGCGAACAGGCAAAAAATTTGTTTGAACATGCGAACACTGTTAAAGTTTATGGGACACGAACATGAAAAATCAAAAGTGCTAATTTTAAAGGCTTATATGCAGAGTAGTGTCTTAAAAAGTGTTTGGGGACCCGGGTCCTGCCCCAGGGGACATGTATCAATGCAAAAAGAAGTTTTAAAAATGGCCGTTTTTTTCGGGAGCAGTGATTTTAATAATGCTTAAAGTGAAACAATAGAAGTGTAATATTCCTTTAAATTTTGTACCTGGGGGGTGTCTATAGTATGCCTGTAAAGTGGCGCATGTTTCCCGTGTTTACAACAGTCCAAGAGCAAAATGACATTTCTAAAGGAAAAAAAGTCATTTAAAAGTACTCGCGGCTATAATGAATTGTCGGTCCCGGCAATACACATAAAAGTTCATTGATAAAAACAGCATGGGATTCCCCCACAGGGGAACCCCGAACCAAAATTTAAAAAAAAAATGCGTGGGGTCCCCCCAAATGCCATACCAGGCCCTTCAGGTCTGGTATGGATTTTAAGGGGAACCCTGCGCCAAAATAAAAAAAATGGCATGGGGTCCCCCCAAAAATCCATACCAGACCTTTATCCAAGCACGCAAACTGGCAGGCTGCAGGAAAAGAGGGGGGGACGAGAGAGCCTCCCAAAGCACCTTGTCCCCATGTTGATGGGGAGAAGGGCCTCATCCCCACAACCCTTGCCCGGTGGTTGTGGGGGTCTGCGGGCAGGGGGCTTATCGGAATCTGGAAGCCCCCTTTAACAAGAGGACCCCCAGATCCCGCCCCCCCTGTGTGAAATGGTAACGGAGTACAAATGTACCCCTACCATTTCACAAAAGATGTGTGAAAATGGTAAAAAGAACACAATACATGCCTTGGGACAAGTCCTTTATTAAAAAAATGCTCCGACGGACCGAAAAAGAAAAAAAGCCGCACGTCGCCTACGATCTGCCTCCATGGGAGGCACCCGCCGTAATGATCGGCCGCTCTCAGGTGACAGCTCTTTTGCAACTGAGGGCAGGCCACACCATGACGTCGCCGGGTGACTCCGCTCCCTCTGATGCATGGGGACATCCCTATGGCTTTCCCGTAGCGTCAGAGGGGGGCGGGGGCCACCTGGTCTGCCCCCTCTGACGCACGGGGACATCCCTATGGCTTCCCCATAGCGTTGAAGGGGGCGGGCCACCCAGTTACGTAACTGAGTGACCTGGCCCCCTCTGACGCTACGGGAAGCCATAGGGATGCCCTTGTGCATCAGAGGGGGGCAGGGTCACCCGGCGACATCATTGTGTGGCCCCCCCCCTCAGTTATAAAAGAGCTGCCACCTGAGAGCGGTCGGTCATTACGGCGGGTGCCTCCCATGGAGGCAGATCGTAGCCAGTGTGCGGCTTTTTCTTTATCGGTCCGTCGGAGTGCGAGAAGAAGACTCTGTGGGACAGTTTTATTCTTTAATTTTTTTAATAAAGGACTTGTCCCAAGGCATGTATTGTGTTTTTTTTACCATTTTCACCGGGCAAGGGTTGTGGGGATGAGGCCCTTCTCACCATCAACATGGGGACAAGGTGCTTTGGGGGGCTACCCCAAAGCACCCTCTCAATGTTGAGGGCATGTGGCCTGGTATGGTTCAGGAGGGGGGGGGCGCTCTCTCATCCCCCCTCTTTTCCTGCGGCCTGCCAGGTTTCGTGCTCGGATAAGGGCCTGGTATGTATTTTTGGGGGGACCCCACGCCATTTTTTTTTTAGATTTTGGTGCAGGGTTCCCCTTAATATCCAATACCAGACCTGTAGGGCCTGGTATGGAATTTGGGGGGACCCCCACGCATTTTTAAAAAAAAATTTGTTTCGGGGTTCCCCTGTGGGGGAATCCCATGCCGTTTTTAGCAATGAACTTTTATATGAATTGCTTGGACAGACAATTCATTATAGCCGCGAGTACTTTTAAATTACTTTTTTTCCTTTAGAAATGTAATTTTGCTCTTGGACTGCTGTAAACACGGGAAACATGTGCCACTTTACAGGAATACTATAGACAGCCCCCGGGTGTGAAATTTAAAAGGAATATTACACTTTTATTGTTTCACTTTAAGCATTATTAAAATCACTGCTCCCGAAAAAACATCAGTTTTTAAAACTTTTTTTTGCATTGATTCATGTCTCCTGGGGCAGGACCCAGGTCCCCAAACACTTTTTATGACAATACCATGCATATAAGCCTTTAAAATTAGCACTTTTCATTTCTCCCATAGACTTTCAAAGGGTGTTCCGCGGCTTTCGAATTTGCCGCGAACACCCCAAATTGTTTGCTATTTGGTAAACAGGCGAACAACCGATGTTCAAGTCGAACTTACGTTCGACTTGAACATCGGGACCATCCCTACAGTCACTTCAAAATGTAGTGAATTGCTTCACAAAGGACTTTGGGGGAAACGGTGCAAGTTTAGGAGATATTGATTGTACCTACAGGTAAGCCTTATTATAGGTTTACCTGTAGGTAAAAATCATAAAGTGGGCTTTACTACCGCTTTAATAAAATTTACTGCACCAGGGGCTGCTTGCCATTTTTCTCTCCCTCCCTTTCTTCTCTAAACACAATAGTAACAATGTTCTCAATGTGTCTTCATAACAAACTGTAATGCCTTATCTTTACAGAACACCGTGATGTTTCCAAATATGGCTTAATATACAGTAGGTATTATCACATTTTCTTTCAGTGCTCAAAATTGGGTTAACTAATCCCCAGACATGGTTTACTAAACTAGACATGTTACTAAACTAAGGCATTCTGAAATCAGGAAAATATAAAAATATTGAAAAAAAAAAAGGTGTGCACTGATGAATAAGAATCACTATGGCACAATGACAATGATGGGCCAAGCTAATTCAAAGCTTACTGACCAAGTTGGAGACAGGCAGATGGCACAAAAAGTGCAGGTTGTTAAAGTGTATCTATGGTCAAAAGGTAAAATTATATATTATTTTCCACATTCATTGTATTGAAGTTCGTAAACGTACTTTAAGATCCCTACACATTTATCTCCTTGAAGTCTATGACACCTATTCACTATTTTGGCACTGCTTAATCACACATTTCACAGAGCCTGCTTTCAGAACTATAGAGGTGCTGAGAAGTCAGTACAGGAATCATTACTTTTGGGCAACAAGGTACCATGGAATATGTAGTCCTTAGAAATTTAAATTAAATAGCAGATGAGAAGCTGCAAAGCATGTAGGGAATCCAGGAAGTTGTAGAAACAGATGACCAGTTGACAGGCAGAACTCACAACATGAAAGGAGATTTTTTTCAAGTAAGCCTATATTATAATATATATAATTATTGTTTGAATCGTTACTAAAATGCTGATGTTATAAAATGGAAGTCTACACTCATGTTCCCTAGTCTCTCTCAAAAGATAATAAAACCTAACAACAGAAATGTAATAAATTACAGCTTACAGTGGTGGCTGCATTTGCTTTCCTTTTTTTTTAACCAAGAACATTTTCAGCAAATACCTGGTGATCTTGCCAAAATGCTGTATCCTTGTCCCCAGCTGTGAGCTGTACCAAAGTTTATCTTCCTTCCTAGCTAGCAGACAGACAGCACTCACAACACAAAGGGAGATTTTTCAAGTAAGCTTAAACTGAATTATAAAGAATAACTGTTATTTGTATTGCTATTACAATGCTGATGTAACAAAATGAAAGTGTATGCTGTGAACATAGAATTTATGTAACATTGGTATCACCCTTTGGCTTTAAAGTATGGCAAGAATTGCTGATTTCAATTATGAATATTTTCTAGGGCAAGCCAGTTTTCAAACAATAATTGTAAAATTTATTTTGGGGTGGATTCATTCGCCCAATGAATCCCTTCATGAAATTCACCCAAGGGAGATTCAACATCATTCGCCCTGCATTTTACAGTCAAATTCATCTTATTTTCAATGAATGAGCACCGGAAGGTGAACAGTTGTCAAACCACACTTGTACAGTGGAGGTTAAGGATAGTTATTACCCTACGGGCAAATCTCATGGCAGTGAATCTCCATGCTGCCTGAAACTCACATTGATACAAGGATAGTTATTACCCTATGGGCAAATCTTATGGCAGTGAATCACCATGTTGCCTGAAACTCACATTGATACAAACTCTTCTTTATATCCATGTTGTTTCTCCATTAAAAAAGCCTGTAATGGTATTGTTGCAATGGACAGCTAGCCTTTGATATAGCCCTTACCTGCCACTCTTATCTGACCATGGCGATTAGTAACCATAGCCAGTGAAGTGGCTAACCGATCCACTGACTGCGTATTCTTTTTCTCTCAGCAGCCGAAACAGTGTTTCACTGCATTTCTACTTGATTTAGAGATTCTTACAGCATTCCCAGATTGATTGTGACTCAGTAGGGTTGATATACCAAAACTGGAAAGTGCAAAATCTGGTGCAGCTTTGCATAGAAGCCAATCAGCTTCCAGTTTTTTTTGTCAAAGCTTAATTGAACAAGCTGAAGTTAGAAGCTGATTGGCTACCATGCACAGCTGCACCAGATTTTGCACTCTCCAGTTTTAGTAAATCAACCCCAGTGTCATTGAGCCCTGTGCCATGCTAGAATCATTAAAGAGGGCAGAAAAACTACACACCTGTTTCTATAGTGTCACTACCTAGCTGATTAGATAATTGAGATGTCACTACCCAAGAGGAAGATTCTGCAGCATTTTCACCAGCAAGAGAACAATACTTTGGAAACAGGGTAATTGTTCCTTTACTCTCTCTATAAGGTCCTGTTGTGAGACTTGATACTGCAAGTGTGACACTGGCCTGTCACCCATCAATCAGTTCTGGAAGTATCTAATTGGAAGTTCACAGAGTGTTTAGTGGTATCAAAATAGTTTTTTTTAGGTACCTGGCTTATGTAACTCTCATACCAATGACCTTTTTGCATGACAATATTTAACTCTCCCTCTAAAATAATTTTTTTTTTCAGCAGATTGCAGCCAGGAGTTTGATTACAACGCTCCAAGTTATTAATTGGCTATGATGCAAAACGAAACTGGACTCTGATGTCTTTTTCAGCAAAACGCGTTGACGCACAGGGGCTCACTCAATGGTTCTCATGTAACAACAACAATATAGCTACAGTGTTAGGCCATTGCTGGCCATGTTTTGTATATACATGTAAACATGTTTTTATTGGCATGTTTCTATGCGCATATTTTAGATATTTTTGGTTGTAAAAAAATATCGATTTTTTAATTTAACCACTTAACAATCGGCCTATAGCCGAATGACGGCTACAGTGCGGTTTCTTAACTCTGGGAGGGTGTACAGTGATGTTCTCCCAGAATTGCACTCTCGCGCCCCCCCTGAGAACACCCGAGAACATCTGTGACCGTCGGGTACAGAGGACCCGGCGCATCACGGATCACGGTAAACGGCCGCTGATCGCGGCTGTTTACCATGTGATCGCTCCATCAAATGACGGAGTGATCACATGTAAACAAACCGGCGTCATGTCATGACAGTTCCTCTCTCCCCTCTCTGTACCGATCGGTACAGAGGGGGAGGGATCGGATGGCAGCAGCGCTGTGGGCTGGATGTGTAGTGTCCACAGCGCTGCTCTGTGACATGTGCAGTCACATCCAGCCATCCATCCATCCATGCTCAGAAATACCCTGTGCAAAACTCTGCAATTCCCTGTGCAAAACTCTGCAATTCCCTGTGCAATACTCTGCAATACCCTGTGCAATACTCTGCAATACCCTGTGCAATACTCTGCAATACCCTGTGCAATACTCTGCAATTCCCTGTGCAATACTCTGCAATACCCTCTGCAATACTCTGCAATACCCTGAAATACTCTGCAATAGCCTGCAATACTCTGTGCAATACTCTGCAATAGCCTGCAATACTCTGTGCAATACTCTGCAATACCCTGTGCAATACCATGTGCAATACTCTGCAATACTGTGCAATACTCTGCAATACCCTGCAATACTCTGCAATACCCAGCAATACCCCGCAATACGCAGCAATACCCTGCAATACTCTGCAATACCCTGCAAAACCCCGCAATACCTTGCAATACTCTGCAATACCCAGCAATACCCAGCAATACCCTGCAATACCCAGCAATACCCTGCAATTCTCTGCAATACCCCGCAATACCCAGCAATACCCTGCAATACTCTACAATACCCAGCAATACCCTGCATTACTCTGCAATACCCTGCAATACCCAGCAATACCCTGCAATACCCAGCAATACCCTGCAATACTCTGCAATACCCTGCAATACAACGCCATACCTAGCCATACTCTGCCATACCCAGCCATACTCTGCCATACCCAGCCATGCTCGGCCATACTCTGCCATTCTCAGCCATACTTTGCCATGCTCAGCCATACTCTGCCATGCTCAGCCATACTCTGCCATGCTCTGCCATGCTCGGCCATACTCGGCTGTACTCGGCCTCTGTATGTGGCCAGGCTGTGGAAGTCTCACACATGTGGTATCACCGTACTCAGGAGGAGTAGGAGAATCTATTTTGGGCTGTAATTTTTGGTATGTACATGCTATGTGTTAGAAATATTGTATAAATGGACAACTTTGTGTTAAAAAAAAAATGTCTTTTAACCACTTCCCACCCACCGTCATATGACGTCCTTGACTTTGTGTGGGGATATCTGAATGATGCCTGCAGCTACAGGCATCATTCAGATATCAGCTTTTTCAGCTGGCGATTCCCTACTCCATATGAATGATCATAGCAGTTGTTCTGCTGCTTGATCATTCTTACGGGAGGCGAGAGGGGACGTTCCCCCCCCTCCCGCCACCCTTCGGTGCTTCTACCGACTCATCGCTATGATCAAAGCCAGGATCGTTTTTTTTTGTTTTTATTATTTCAGGCTTCCCAGCCTAGAGGTGAGATGTGGGGTCTTATTGACCCCATATCTCACTGTAAAGAGGACCTGTCATGTCATATTCCTATTTAAGGGATGTTTACATTCCTTGTAATAGGAATAAAAGTGATCAAAAAATAAATTTTTTGGAAAAAAGTGTCAAACTAAAATAAAGTAAAATGAACAATAAAATTTTTTTTTTTAAAGCGCCCCTGTCCCCGTGTGCTCGCACGCAGAAGCGAACGCATACGTAAGTCCCGCCCACATATGAAAATGGTGTTCAAACCACACATGTGAGGTATCGCTGCGATCGGTACAGCGAGAGCAATAATTTTGGCCCTAGACCTCCTCTGTAACTCAAAACATGTAACCAGTAAAAAATTTTAAAGCGTCGCCTATGGGGATTTTTAAGTAGCGAAGTTTGGCGCCATTCCACGAGCATGTGCAATCTTGAAGGGTGACATGTTAGGTATCTATTACTCGGCATAACTTCATCTTTCACATTATGCAAAAACATTGGGCTACCTTTACTTTTTTGTTTTTTTTAAGCACAAAACAAAAAAAAACGCGTTCAAAAAATTGCTGCGCAAATACCGTGCGAGATAAAAAGTTGTAATGACCGCCATTGTATTCTCTAGGGTCTTTGCTAAAAAACATATAATGTTTTGGGGTTCTATGTAATTTTCTAGCAAATAAATGATGATTTTTACATGTAGGAGAGAAATGTCAGAATTGGCCTGGGTGCTCCAGAACTCCTGAAGGTGCTCCCTGCATGTTGGGTCTCTGTATGTGGCCACGCTGTGTAAAAGTCTCACACATGTGGTATCGCCGTACTCGGGAGTAATATCAGAATGTGTTTTGGGGTGTAATTTGTGGTATGCCTATGTGGTGTGTGAGAAATAACCTGCTAATATGACAATTTTGTGAAAAAAAAATCTTGATTTTGCAAAGAATTGTGGGAAAAAATGACAACTTCAAAAAACTCATCATGCATCTTTCTAAATACCTTGGAATGTTTTCTTTCTAAAAAGGGGTCATTTGTGGGGTATTTGTACTTTTCTGGCATGTTAGGGTCTCAAGAAATTAAGCCGTCAGTAATTCAGGTGTGATCAATTTTCAGATATTGGCACCATAGCTTTTGGACTCTATAACTTTCACAAAGACCAAATAATATACACCAATTTGTACTTAAATTTTGGCCAAAATTTATGAAGAAACATTACTAATTTGCTAAATTTTATAACCGAAACAAAGAAAAATTAATTTTTTTACCGAATTTTCAGTCTCTTTTCTTTTATAGCGCAAAAAATAAAAAACCCAGCGGTGATTAAATATCACCAAAAGAAAGCTCTATTTGTGTGAAAAAAAGGACAAAAATTTCATATAGGTACAGTGTTGCATGACTGAGTAATTGTCATTCAAAATGTGAGAGCAACGAAAGCTGAAAATTGGTCTGGTTATTAAGGGGGTTTAAGTGCCTAGTGGTCGGATAAACAATGTGGTCCAATTCGCCTTTAAAGTCCAGCCTTTCCTGGGTCTTTCTTGTTTTAATATGATATTTACGGATGTGGCAAAGGAGTGTTTCCAATAATTATATAGAACCCTATAACAAATCCTATTGTTTATTAGCAACAATAGCCACCTTCTATTAGCAATAATCTCATAAATGAATGAATTAACCATAAAATATTCAGTAGAGTTCACAGTGATTCTCTGAACTTATTGATCATCCTTTGCAAATTGGTATTGACATCAACAGTGCACAATTTTTATGGTGTTTCAGTGAAAGAATATTCTAGTTTTTCCAAAAAACACAGCACAAACCAATACCAATAGTAAAAGTTATGGGAGGGAGGATTCCCTACTGATTTTTGGCCCATTTCCTCTTGTAGTGTGTGACTAAAGTCCTGGGAGAGCTTGATGATTGTTTTATCATGGCTACGTGATAGTTTACGTTTTTGGGGTTGTATTTGATATGTGCAAAGAGAGATCACACAAACACTTGTAGATATAACATTTTTATTTTTTTTTAAACTTCTGTTTATTAGGTTTTATATCAATAAATACAGAACTGAGCCATTTGGGCATACCCCGGCTAATAGTATAAACACCTAACAACATAAGAGTAATACAAGTAAACTACACCCAACGGGCGGAAACCAACCCGCTCAGAGCGCCAGAACATATATAAGGAGAAATATAGATAAATATAGTTGTTTCCTTGTTCCCAATATAAACATCATGATATTGAGGCTTATTATGGACAATGGGGGATGGAGGTGGGAAGGATGGAAAAAATTAGGAATCTGAGAAGAACATTTAATTCAACTGTACCATTAGCATAAGTCAATAATCTAATTTATGAGGTGACCCTGTTATGGGATACCCTCTAGACAACTGTCATATCCGAGTCAATCCAGATAGCCCAAACTAACCTTTTGGGGCACCCTTTATTATTATAGGTTGCTTTATATAAAGGTATTACAGCATTAACAAGTGATTTCCAAAAGAAAAGGGTGGGGGCAGTAGCAGATTTCATTTGTATCACTATTGCCTTTCTGGCATAGAACAGTAACAGGCCAAGCAGGGTTCGAACTGCGCTAGCAGAGGGGAACTCATATAGTGTCACATTAATGCCCCGTACACACGGTCAGACTTTGTTCGGACATTCCGACAACAAAATCCTAGGATTTTTTTCCGACGGATGTTGGCTCAAACTTGTCTTGCATACACACGGTCACACAAAGTTGTCGGAAAATCCGATCATTCTGAACGTGGTGACGTAAAACACGTACGTTGGGACTATAAACAGGGTAGTGGCCAATAGCTTTCATCTCTTTATTTATTCTGAGCATGCGTGGCACTTTGTCCGTCGGATTTGTGTACACACGATCGGAATTTCCGACAACGGATTTTGTGGTCGGAAAATTTTATAGCCTGCTCTCAAACTTTGTGTGTCGGAAAATCCGATGGAAAATGTGTGATGGAGCCTACACACGGTCAGAATTTCCGACAACAAGGTCCTATCACACAGTTTCCGTCGGAAAATCCGATCGTATGTATGGGGCATAAGTCCTGCTCCCAGTACAACTTCACAGAGGGACATGTCCAAAGCATATGTAAAAAATCAGCAAAGTCTGCCATACATCTCCAACATTCTGGAGGACACTGAGGGTAAATTTTATGGAGCTTCCCTGGGGTAAGATAGATTCAATAACGAAGTTTAAATTGTATAAGTCTGTCTCTCGTGGAGACTAGCTGCATAGGTATAACATTTAAATATATAATGACAGATATAGATAATAATGTAATAATATTACAAAATATAACAAGAATAGTTAACTAAAGATGCCTTTTCTACCACAAAGTCCCCCATCCTATATAGCTTGGCACAGATGATCAGACCCAGGCACATGCTCTCCCCGGTAGAGATTCAACTCCTACTAGTTTTAACTGTTTTAGTTACAGGACATGTATGTGAGAAAATTACCAACTCCCCCTGCAAGCAACATAACCTTTTAAGGACTTTGTCAATTTGTAATGATATTCCTTTGGTATGAAGTCAGCTAACGTAACCAGGCTTTAGGGGCTTTTTTAGATATTGTGAGACAACTTTAATAAAGAAATATGAATTTTCCTCATTAGTCTGTCTCACCTAAAGCCTGCAAAGGAAGTCATGGTTGAGGACTCCAAGAGGAACAGGTTCAAAAACCTCTATATTTAGTTTGAGATCAATTGATAAAGGCCAGTTGATGTCTGCCTGGATTGGGGCCTAGTATCTTGCACTCTGCTCAAAAGTCCCATTAAATAATGAAGTTGGAACACTGGATTATTGGGTGTCCTAAGCTACCAATGTGGTCTGCTGAGGCAGAGATGTCTGCTAAATTCCTGCACAGTTCACCTAAGGTCCTCTGGGCTGTGCCTTTAAAGATCTTCATTTCAGAGATGCCTTTTTGTCAAATAAGTTGGTGTTAACAAGGTGACTGGAAAAGCTGAAATTATTAATTTAATCAAGGCCAATAACAAAGCTGGCCCCATACTGTACAATCTCTTCGTTCCATCATTTTTCTCACATTTAGATAGTAATACATTCTGAATTATGTACTTTTCCACCAGGAATTAGTTGATTGTACAATCAGTGTATGGCCTTTTAATGAATATGAGCTTTCAGATGCCAAAAATCATATGGTAGAAAGTGCAAAGCTGGCCATATACTGTGATGCCTGGTTCACATTATGCGATTTGTAATAGTGGGCAGCATAGGTGTGCGCAGCCTATTGCATTAGGGTTTGCACCCCAAAGCTCAAACACACGTGAATTTCTGGACAGTGAACGCATGAGAAGTGCTTTGTGCTGAGCGCCTTCCTGTTCATTCACAAACTGAAGCATAGTAAATACAGTTTATTGATTGATTGTAGGCATGGGCACTGCCAAAAAATGTTTTTCTTTTTTTTTGTTTTCGTTTCATTTGTTTGTTTTTTTTTTCTTTTCATTTCATTAGTTTTTTTCCTTATGATTAACATTTGCTTTTTCGATAATTCGTAACTTCGGATGCATTCAAATTCGTTACATTCCATTCATATAGATGCAGTATTGATTATTTCGATAGTTCGTAACTTCGGATAAATTCATATTCATTACGTTCCATTTGTTTAGATATGGCATTCGTTTTTTTTCGGATAATTAGTAACTTCAGATAAATTGGTGTTCGTTACGTTCACTAACAGTTAGCCAAATTTGAAACCCCAATACCTATAATTTATTAGTTTATAACTACTATTATAGTTTTTATTATTGTTATTATTTATTATTAATAAATAATAATAATAATAATACAAAAAATATAATAATGGTAATAATTTAATTATAATAGAAAATACGAAAAACAAAATTATCCGAATGTTTTTCGTTCTTTTGGATTTTCGGATTTTCTTTCTTTCTGATTTTTGGATTTTCACATTTTCGTTCTTTTAGAAAATCTGTTTTCCAAAAAAATTGTCAAATAGTCTTTCATTCATTTGAATGCTTCCGAATGAACGAATATGCCGAATTTTGACGAAAAACACATTTGTATCGAAACAAATTGCATATGTCTAATTGATTGAACAGTGAGTGTGTTCACTATGTTCATTTAAAAAAAGAAGGGTCCGGTAAATGACATATTGATTAGCCCCTTCCCCAACTTTCCACCCTGAAACATCCCTGCAGCAGCCGAAGGGGTGGGGGGGCGGGGGTTAGCAGGGAGGAGGGAAGCCAGCAGCACTATGGTGGGGGCGCAACACGGGTGGAAGTCCGAGCAGTAGGGGGAATCAACACTGCACAAAATGATTAGGGTGTGCCCAGGCACACCTGGCACACCCCTGCACACGCCTATAGTGGGCAGAGTCGGCTTGATTCTGGCTGTGGTTTCAAATCACAGCAAAAAGCCTGATATGTGTTTGGGTGCCCAAACACAATGCGATTCAGCCACATTTGTCGCATGACAGAATCGTGCAGCAATCACGGCAAAATGTGCTTTTTTAAAGCGGAGCTAAGTTTGTCACACAAAAAGGAGCAGGAGATTCTTTTGGACAACAAACATGCATTAGTCAGCCCATTTACGTGAATGGGCAGCCCTATGCGTGACATGGGAAATCACGCAACAAAAATCTCGAGCAGAAATGCTCATTTCAGCTACAAGATATGTAAACAGGGCCTTCAGGCTGAAAGAGGGAAATTGCTTGATTTTTCCATCCACAATAAACAGCGTTGATGGAGGAATCTCTCCTAATGGCTATTGTATCTGATTGGATGTAGTTTAAGGTGACCAGACGTCCCCGTTTTCCGGGGACAGTCCCCGTTTTCCGACTATGATCCCCGGACCCCGTTTGTCCCCGCTTTTGTCCCCGGTTTTGCCGGTCGGCATTTGGACAGCTAGGCTGCAGCAGTTTCCCGATGGATGGGGGCGTTTCCCAGATGGACAGGGGCGTTTCCCGGTGGACGGGGGCGTTGCCCCAAGACTCAAGGTAGCACATGCAGAGCTATGTAGAATGACTGTAGAGGAGGAGCTGGAGCGGCTCCAGCCTGCCTATTCTGTGCTAGTGTAGTTAGTAGCCGCCACTCCTCCTCAGCTGAAAAATCCATCACGTGACTCTTCCAGCATCCCGCCCCTCTCCTCCTACCTCTGCTCCCTCCTCCAATCGTCCTCCTGGCAGCATAGAGGAGAGGACAGAGTACAGCGTTCCTCCCCTTCCCTCCGGTCCTGCAAGGCACTATGGGAATTGTAGGCAAGAAGTAGTACAGAGTGAATGGCCACAAGCAGGTGAGTTTTTATGCTAGCAGCTAACATAATAACATTTTTCTCCTTCACTGGTGGGCACTGACAGGCAGCACTCATGTGGCACTATATATATATAAATATATATATATAGCTATAGATATATATAGATATATATAGATATATATAGATATATATATCTATTTATCTTTATATCTATATATCTATATCTATATATAGATATATATATATCTATATATATATATATATCTATATATAGATATATATATCTATATATAGATATATATATATATATAGATATATAAAATATGCAATTGATTATATATAAAAAAAAAAAAATCAAATATATGCGATAGTTTTCTTGAATATGTGCGCTGTAATATGTTTCCCCACTAATTCAGGGTACTTTGTCACAGTAAGACCCCTTTCACACTGAGCCGCCTATAGCCTTGGCGGAAAAACGCTGCTATTTTTAGCGGCGTTTTACCGTCGGATTTGCGGCGCTTTGCCGCGCATTTCGGCTGCTAGCGGGGCGCCTTTACCCCCCGCTAGGGGCCGAGAAAGGGTTAAAACCGCCCGCAATGCGCCGCAATAGCGGCGTTTTGCCGGCGGTATCCCAGCGCTGCCCCATTGATTTCAATGGGGAGCAGCGGTGGAGGAGCGGTAAACACACCGCTCCTTCACCGCTCCAAAGAAGCTGCTGACAGGACTTTTCCTGACGTTCTGCCAGCGCACCCCTCCGGTGCGAAAGCCCTCGGGCTTTCACACTGGAAACAATAGAGCAGCTGTTTGAGGGCGGATTGCAGGCGCTATTTTTAACGCTATAGCGCCTGCAAAACGCCCTCGTGTGAAAGGGGTCTTAGTGGGCTTAGCACTATATGACCATATAGTGTGACCAAACCCCCGTATTTTTTTGAATATGTTCAGGTTTTTTTAACTAGCCTTGTAGGATATGTCATTCTTGAATGTGTGCGCTGTAATCTGTTTTGTACTGTTTGTAGGTCTTATAGCAGCACCATCTTGAATTTAAACGCATTGTAGGGTGTGCCCCCCAAATATGTTTTTATATATGTGATAGTCAATCGTGCAAAAATCATACAATTATAGTCCAATTAGAGCTGTGTATATCAAAACAGTCCAAAAAAACTGTATTCATGAATCCAATGAAACATACAGGAGCTCAGTCCACAAATGACATCTGCTGTAAGGCTGCTTTCATGCTGGGGCGGCGTTGGCGGTAAAGCGCCACTATTTTTAGCGGCACTTTACCGTACATTTGTAGTCTTATAACAGTTAGCTATTAATATTTTATTATTTATGTTCGAAGGTATCCTACGTGTTGTTACCATGCAATCTTTTACTCTTCTGAATTGTTAATTTATTGTTCATTGTTATTGTTGAACCAAAATTCTTTGGCAAGAATAAAATACAAAATATGCATTGAAAAGTTTTATCTCCATCTTATCTTCTTAACATTTGGTAGTCGTATCCCAAAAAATTCTAAGAATATTTTTTATTTATTTTTTTTTTTAGCTCATGGACGAAATGTGAGAAATAACGTATATATCATATAATCCTTCCATAAACATATACCACATACACTGCATATATAATTTGAGGAATATATGCTTATAAAATCGTTTACCATTTGCCAAAAAAAAAAAATGTCCCCGGATTTCATTTTGAAAATCTGGTCACCTTAATGTAGTTGCTATTCAGGCAACAATTTTCTGCCCCGCTCCTTCAATTTTTAGATCAAAGAATGATGGTTGGGACAGATTTGTTCTATGTTCTGAGAAAGCTGTTAGCTAGATGTCTACTTATCGGCTGTAAAGCCAGACAGCATACTGCTCAGAGATAAACACTTCTGAATAGACCATAATCTTGATCCTCAAACAATAGCCTAACAACACAGAAAGGTATAATAAAGGCAGCTACCTCTTGTTCTTCTGGAAACCATTGTCCAGTATTATTCCAATCTTTGTTGGCTTTGATATACAGACTGTTATGCCGCGTACACACGGTCGTACTTTTCGTCTACAAAAGTCCAACAGACGCTGATGGACTAAAGCTGGCTGGTAATCCGATCGTGTGTGGGCTTCTCCGGACTTTCAACCGACTTTTTTAGCCTCAAATACGACGTACTTTAGATTTGAAACATGCTTCAAAACTTTTACTTCGTACCTACGACGGACCCCGAAATCCGCTCGTCTGTGTGCTAGTCCGACGGACAAAAAGCCACGCTAGGGCACCTATTGGCTACTGGCTATGAACTTCCTTATTTTAGTCCGGTGTACGTCATCACGTACGAATCCGACCGACTTTTGTGTGGTCGTGTGTAGGCAAGTCCGTTCGTTAGAAAGTAGGCCGCAAGTCCGCGGCAAGTCCACCGAAAGTCTGCCGGAAGTCTGTCCGACAGGCTGTCCGACTTTTGTAGACGAAAAGTACGACCGTGTGTACGCGGCATTAGAAACCAATACAGAATATGATATGTATTTTCTTTTACCCTGTCACAGACAGAAGCTACCCTAATTGTAGAGGTTTCAAGGCAGATTCAAACTTGTAGTCCTCATTGTACTGACTGTGAGCTTAAACAAAAGCAGGCTATTCATGGCCTTTTACAAATAATCAATTGAAAAATTATGTAACCACCTTTTTTTTTTTGGTGTGAATTGCCAAATGGCAGGACATTAAAGTATATTGCAGGAGAGGATTAAGAAATAGTTTAATCAACAATAAGAGTGAGAGAGAACCACATAATACAGATTTTCTTCATCGAGACAGCTGGGACTCTGCGGAAACAAACAGTTCATAAGTTAAGAAGGGGACGCACAAAAGACATTAAGATTAGGGCAGTGTCAAAATTAATTTTCAAGAATCCATTTCTTATCAAGTGCTCTTTGCTGTATGAAAGCACAAGTAAGATGGTTATACAATCTCAAGCTCAAATAATATCTTAATGTGCAACAATCACGTTTTAAAAGATAAACTGTCTTGGGTTAGCGAAGGCCTTCTGTATCAACCTGTTGCAAGCCCAGGTTAAAATTCTTGTCATCTAGAAGTTCCTTTGCAAGGATAGAAAACTGGCCACGGGGGTGTGTCCAAAGGGTTGTGATAAACGTATACTCAGAATGGTCTAGAGTGGTTAGTGGGGTACCCCAAGGCTCAGTCCTGGGACCAATTCTGTTTAATTTATTTATAAATGATATAGAGGATGGGATAAATAGTTTGATCTCAGTGTTTGCTGACGACACAAAAATATGCAGGGCAATAACAACACAGCAGTATATAGAAACTTTACAAGAGAACTTGAATAAATTATTGCAATGGGCTACTGCATGG
Source organism: Lithobates septentrionalis (assembly GCA_037952835.1). NCBI lineage: Eukaryota > Metazoa > Chordata > Amphibia > Anura > Ranidae > Lithobates > Lithobates septentrionalis. The sequence continues at coordinate 1,364,348 of JBBDGP010001619.1, forward strand.
CAAATTAAGTTTAACACTGGTAAATGTAAGGTAAGCACTTGGGGGTAAAAATATAAGGATAAATTACTCTTTAGGGGAAGAATCCCTAGCGGCTTCCAGGATGGAGAAGGATCTAGGGGTCCTAGTAGAAGACAGACTGAGAAATCGCATGCAGTGTCAATCGGCGGCTACCAAAGCCAGCAGAATATTAGTATGCCTTAAAAAATGTATTTACTCCAGAGATAAAATAATTATTCTGCCACTTTATAAAACTTTGGTTCGGCCGCATCTGGAGTATTTCGTCCAGTTCTGGTCACCAATCCTCAGAAGGGATGTGCTGGAGAGAGTCCAGAGAAGGGCAGCTAAACTAATATGGGGACTGGAGGACCCCAATTATGAGGAACGACTACAAGCGCTAAATTGTTCTCCCTGGAGAAGCGACTCTTGAGAGGAGATTTGATTGCGATACAAAAACATCTCAATGATGATCCCAGCGTAAGTATGAAACTTTTCAGTCCCAGGGGGTGTAAGAGGACACAGGGACACACCATGAGACTGTAAGAGAAGCAGTTTAACCTTAAGCTGCGTAGGGGGTTTTTCACTTTCAGGGCGGTACGGATGTGGAACTCTCTTCCACAATTAGTGGCGTCAGCAGGAAGTATGGATAGTTTTTAGGGACTCTTGGACGTGCATCCTAGCAAAAACAATATAGAGGGATATGGGAATTGATTTTTTCTACACACACACACACCTACACAGGTTAAACTGGGTGGACTGTTGTCTTTATTCAACCTTGCCAACTATGTAGGGTGGTAAAGATTTCAGTCTGTGGCATTTCTTAGGTTACAGCCTTCAGGTTTGTAAGCTGATAACAGAATATACAGAGAGAAGACCTGACAATTTGGGTTACCTGACCTGAAAAAGGCAGCTCGTACTCCCAAGGCTTTATCGCTGAATTGCTCTTTATACTTCTGGTTCATTTTCATATTTTGGTTTTCTTCCTGTGAAGAGTATATTAAATTCCCCGCCATTCTTCTTTAATAAAAAAATCCCACATACCTTTATTCCTTTTTTCTTTTGTCCATGGGTGGGCTGGGCATGAGTGTTGCAGAAAGTGGCACCAAAAAATGACATGCTTTCTGCAGCATTCTCCTGTGAGTGCAGTGTGGCCTGATGGTACCCCCAGGGGGCATGGTCTTGATGCCCTTGGCTTACATGTAGTGTTTGAGTGGTGCTGGGCCTAATTCAACCTGGGAGGGAGCCAATGTTGGATCACAGAGAAATCAGTCTGCAGGGGATAGTGCCAGAGATACTGTGAGTATTGTGCGGAGCCACATTTTTTTGTTATAGAATGCTGGGGAAGCATTTTTTGTAAAAAAAAAAATGTTAAATGCTTTACTATCTCTTATCCCCTACTCCCTGTTCATCAATTTAGCCTGTACTGATTTGTATTTTATTCATTGTGTATCGAAAAATGGAAATAGGGCCTGGACTTTTTAGGCACAGGCAACACATAGAGTTACAAAAATATATAATTTTATTGGATATATAACATATAAAAATACATAATCTAAAAAAATCCACATTGATAGTACGAAGTATACAGTATAAAACAATACCGCTACTGTAGGAACCAACAGTAACTTGCAACCGGACAGAATAGTGAATACGATTCAATCCATATAGGCTGTATGTCCAGAAGTAGGGTTCAAAAACAGATGAGCGGTATGATGAGGAATAATTAGTGCTGCACTACATGTTGTGCGTTTATGAACGCTTCTTCAGGAGCATGTACATAAATTCATACTGTGGAGGAATAAATGCAAAATTAAAAGAGCAACACAGTAAAGCCAATACGGAGGTACAAAAGGTCTTGTTGTGGGATGGTAGTAACGTAGAATGGTCCTGACTACCAATTGTGATTACAACATATATAGAGATAGACAGGTTAGTACGAAATGACGAATATATGTAATAAAGACAATAGGTTGCAGTAAGCTCAGGAGGAGATTGTAGTAGTAAAGGATATAAATAGTTAATGCGGTAATTGCCAGCTAATTTGATAGAGACGACAATTGGAAAACATCGACGCAGTGCCGTATCGCAAAAAATGGCCTGTTCATTAAGGGGGCAGATCCTTCCGGGGCTGAAGTGGTTAATCAGTACAGCTGTCGTTCAAAAATGCAATATAACACGACATTGTTGTACGAAAATTTTCGTGACTTTAGTAAACTCTTCATATTTGATCTGAGATTAGCATTCAAAAATTTGTACGATAATCTCAGCGCTGTGGACGGGTCCTAGGTAAGGATGATGCCACTCAGCCTCACCGTAGGATCCTGGAAAAGATAAGGATAAAAAATCTCACAAAAAGGCACTCCTGCATGGTACTGAAGCTCATTTTTAAGAATTTGTAATCCTCAGCTTGTAAGGGGGATTACTATTTGGCAGGTTGTCACCAAACTGTGCAAGTCCCTACCCCACTTCTTCTTTGATAAGACAACCACACACCTGTTGTTGAGAAATTCTCTGCCATATTGTGTCATACTCTTGGCCTGAGGCCCGCTCCGGACTTTCCCAGACCAGAGGCCCTAATATTTGAGAATTAAACAATCTCTACACACAAATGCATTTTCCGCACTTTACTGTAGCTTTTCTGTGACATATCACATTGATATACTAACAGAATATTCACTGCAGAACACCACATGCAAGGTTAGAAATTCTGTAGCAGCTATTTCACCACAGAGCGCAGGTACACATCTTTAAAGTGGTTGTACACCTCAGACATGAAATATGAATAAAGCATATCCCTCTATAATGTATACTTGTCACAATCCAGAACACTAATGCCCCGTACACACGATCGGACATTGATCGGACATTCCGACAACAAAATCCACGGATGTTGGCTCAAACTTGTTTTGCATACACACGGTCGCACAAAGTTGTCGGAATTTCCGATCGCCAAGAACGCGGTCACGTACACCACGTACGACGAGACTAGAAAAGGGCAGGTCCGAACTAAGCGCAGCACCCTTTGGGCTCCTTTTGCTAATCTCGTGTTAGTAAAAGTTTGGTGAGAGACGATTTGCGCTTTTTCAGACTCGTGGTTTTCAGATCGTTTTCTGCTGTTCAGTTTGTGCTTGTGGGTTTGTATCTGCTCTTCAGTGCGTGTAGCGAGTTACGCGTGACTCTGTCATTGTGTTCTTGTTCATTCGTTACTGTTTTTCAGTTCGCTCTTCACAGGCCTTGCTGTTCTTCAGTACGTTCTGTTACTTCGTTCTGAGCAGCCGACCATTTTCTAGCCATGTTGCGTATACGTACTCCTCGTAGAGTTCGTGCTGTGCGGGGGCTTGGTGTTGGGGTCCTTACCTTGACACAAGTCCAGTCCATGAACAGGGTGGGGAGGAGTTCATGGACCAAGAATTGGTTTCTCCAGCGTGACCAGTTCTGTCATATGCCTTTGCTCCGTGAGAATAATCCTGATGATTTCAGGAACTTTCTCCGGATTAGGGATGAGCTTCGCGTTCGAGTCGAACCCATGTTCGACTCGAACATCGTCTGTTCGATCGTTCGCTGAATTGCGAACGATATGGGCCCTTTGCGCCAAATTCGTGTGGCGCGTCACGGCCCATAATTCACTGTGGCATCGCAGTGCATTGCTGGCTGATGATTGGCCAAGCATGCACTATGACCCACATGCTTGGCCAATCACAGCGCCGTCGGTAGAGAGAGCTGTAATTGGACAAAGCCAGGGTGGTTTAGAACACGCCCCACATTATATAAGGCCGCCTGCATGGCGGCCCTGTGTAGTGTGTTCCGGCGTGCTTAGAGAAAGAGAGAGAGACAGTGTCATTTCATTTGAGTTAGCTAGATTAGGCAGGACAGTCAGTGAGTTAGCTGCACTTACAGTGTATTGTGTATATATATGCATCCCAGGTGTTGTGTATATATATATATATATATACACTGTATTCAGTTTAGCTAGATCCGTTCCTGTTATCTTCCTACTGACAGGCAGGCTTGTCTTGTTACAGTATTTACAGCTACCTGAAGAAAATTGCTGGTGTTCTTTTGATCCTATTAGTACCACAGTCCGGCAGGTAGACTATTTAGAGTTAGTGTAGTGCGTCCTCCTCACAGTGTTCAGTTAAAGCTACAAGTTGGTGTAGTGTGTCCTCCTCACAGTGTTCAGCTAAAACTACAAGGTAGTGTAGTGCAACCTCTGCACAGTGTTCAGCTAAAGCTACAAGTTAGTTTAGTGTGACCTCTGCACAGTGTTCAGCTAAAGCTACAAGTTAGGGTAGTGCGTCCTCCTCACAGTGTTCAGCTAAAGCTACAAGTTGGTGTAGTGCGTCCTCCTCACAGTGTTCAGCTAAAACTACACGTTAGTGTAGTGCGACCTCCGCACAGTGTTCAGCTAAAGCTACAAGTTAGTGTAGTGCGTCCTCCTCACAGTGTTCAGCTAAAACTACAAGTTAGTGTAGTGTGACCTCTGCACAGTGTTCAGCTAAAGCTACAAGTTAGTGTAGTGCGTCCTCCTCACAGTGTTCAGCTAAAACTACAAGTTAGTTTTTTGCGAGCTCTGCACAGTGTTCAGCTAAAGCTACCTGTAGAAGGTTGGTGGTGTTTTCCTGATCCTATCACTACCGCAGGCAGCTAAATAAGCTACAAGTTATTTTTTTGTGAGCTCTGCACAGTGTTCACCTAAAGCTACCTGTAGAAGGTTGGTGGTGTTTTCCTGATCCTATCACTACCGCAGGCAGCTAAATAAGCTACAAGTTAGTTTTTTGCGAGCTCTGCACAGTGTTCAGCTAAAGCTACCTGTAGAAGGTTGGTGGTGTTTTCCTGATCCTATCACTACCGCAGGCGGCTAAATAAGCTACAAGTTAGTTTTTTGCGAGCTCTGTACAGTGTTCAGCTAAAGCTACCTGTAGAAGGTTGGTGGTGTTTTCCTGATCCTATCACTACCGCAGGCGGCTAAATAAGCTACAAGTTATTTCTTTGCGAGCTCTGCACAGTGTTCACCTAAAGCTACCTGTAGAAGGTTGGTGGTGTTTTCCTGATCCTATCACTACCGCAGGCAGCTAAATAAGCTACAAGTTATTTCTTTGCGAGCTCTGCACAGTGTTCAGCTAAAGCTACCTGTAGAAGGTTGGTGGTGTTCACATACTACAGGCAGGATTTTGCTAGCTGCAGTATCAGTACATATATATATATATATATATCCCAGCTTAGTGCAGCTACCAGCCATTAGTATGTCTGGAAGGCCAACAAGGAGAGGCAGACAGTCACAAGCCAATAAAAGAGGGCAAGCAGGCTCTGTGTCTAGAGGCAACAGTGCTGGTCATGGAGACTGTGCATCCTCATCAGCACGTGGCCGTCCTCATCCTCTCTCACCCATGCTCAGGGTACTTTGTCTGGCAAAGCAGCTGCCAACGCGGCCTAATCCCACGGCTCAATGGCATCAGTGACTCCTTCCCTAGCCCCACCATGTCCTCCTGAGGAGTCCCTCGAACTGTTTGACCACAGTGTTGGTTACATGCTCCAGGAGGAAGCCCAGCGTTTGGAAGGCTCTGATGATGATACTGAGCTAGATGAAGGCAGTAACGTGAGCACGGACAGAGGGGGTGCCCAAGAAGGACAGCAATCTGGTAGTCATGCTCCCCCTGCTGCAGCATACTGCCAGGTTTGCTCCAGTGATGAGGAGGGAGGGGATGATGAGGTCACTGACTCAACGTGGGTGCCTGATAGGAGAGGGGAGGAGGAGGAGGAGGCACATCACCAACGAGGCAGGATGCCCTCCAGGGGCCAGCCTAAGGGCAGCACACTGACTGCATCACACCCCAAAGCTCCGCATGTGTGGAGCCTCTGCGTGTTATTCAAAAAGTTCTTTGGTGTGGGCCTTTTTTGAGACAAGTGCATCAGATCGCACCGCTGCTATTTGCAACATATGTCTCAAGCGTATCTCGCGTGGCCAAAACATCTCCCGCTTGGGCACCACATGCTTGACCAGACATATGTTGACCTGCCATGCAGTTCGTTGGCAAGCGTATCTAAAAGACCCACACCAAAGAACAAAGAGGACCTCTCCTTGCTCCTCATCAGCTGAGATCTCCAACCCCACTATACCTTCAGTCCTCTCTGAGACCTGCACTGAGAAGAATGAAGGTGAAGAATTAGGTGTGTCACAGCCAAGTACTTGTGGGCAATCTGCTTTCAGTACACTGATGTCAGATTGTACCAGGCAAATTTCCCTGCCCCAGCTGCTGCACCGCCGAAAGAAGTTCACTCCCAGCCATCCACATGCCCAGCGGTTGAATGCTAGCTTGGCAAAATTGCTAGCACTTCAACTGCTGCCTTTTCAGTTGGTAGACTCTGCCCCCTTCCGTGAGTTTGTGGAATATGCAGTTCCTCAGTGGCAGGTACCCAAACGCCACTTTTTCTCACGGAAGGCGATTCCGGCTCTCTACCGGCATGTGGAAGGCAATGTCCATGCCTCGCTGGACAGGGCGGTCAGCGGTAAGGTGCATATTACCGCTGACTCATGGTCCAGCAGGGATGGACAGGGACGTTACCTAAGTGTTCCTGCGTGCCCGCCGATCACACAGGAAGAGGACGAGGAGGAGGAGGAGGATTGCGTCAGTATGGAGGTGGAGCCTGACACTCAGCATCAGCAGCAGTGTTTAAGGGATCAGTCCCAAGAAACACATGGACTTGTACGTGGCTGGGAGGAGGTGGCTGCAGGCCATGTCGTCCTTAGTGACCCAGAGGACTCCGGACCGAATGCCTCAGCAAACCTACGATGCATGGCCTCCCTGATCCTGCAAAGCCTGCGTAAGGATCCTCGTATTCGTGGTATCAAGGAGAAGGACCAATACTGGCTGGCAACCCTCCTTGATCCACGTTACAAGGGTAAAGTTGCGGACCTTATCTTGCCATTGCAGAGGGAGTAGAGGATGAAACATCTTCGGGAGGCCTTGCAGAAAGGTCTGTCCAACGCGTTCCCAGAGACTGGGAGGTTACAAACTCCTGTTTCTGGACAACGTGTTGCTGAGGCTTCGGTCAGTCAAAGAAGCAGTGGTGGAGAAGGTGGCCGTCTGACCTATGCATTCGGACAATTTTTTAGTCCGCAGCCCCAAGGTATGATCGGTTCCAGCAACCATCGCCAGCGTCTGTTTTACATGGTGCAGGAATACCTAGGGGCAAGATATGACTTGGACACCTTTCCCACCTAAAATACTCTGTGTTACTGGGTCTTGAGGATGGATCACTGGCCAGAGCTTGCACAGTATGCAAATGAGTTACTGGCCTGTCCTGCATCCAGCGTTCTTTCGGAACGCACATTCAGTGCTGCTGGAGACTTTGTAACCGATCACAGGGTGCGTCTGTCCACCGACTCGGTCGATCGACTGACCTTCATAAAAATGAATCAGTCTTGGATCACCACCAGCTACCAAGCACCTGATGCTGATGTAACCGAATATTTTTTTTGAAATCTCAGATCCCTTCAAAGACTGCCTATGCTGATGCTGACTGACTATCCTGAGTAATTATCCTCTTCCTCCTCAATGATCACGCTGATAGCTTGTAAGAACATTTTTGGTTCTGGGCGACGCCACCAGTGCCTAAGGCCCAATTTTTCAGCCCCTGTTTAACAGGGGTGTGTAATTACAATTTTTGATGCAATACTTTGCAGCAGGGCTCGTTCCTGCGCTCCAACTAGAGTATCTGTGAGGGGTTGCAGTGTTGTGGCACCAGCACCAGTGCCTAAGGCCCAATTTTTCAGCCCCTGTTTAACAGGGGTGTGTAATTACAATTTTTGATGCAATACTTTGCAGCAGGGCTCGTTCCTGCGTTCCAACTAGAGTATCTGTGAGGGGTTGCAGTGTTGTGGCACCAGCACCAGTGCCTAAGGCCCAATTTTTAAGCCCCTGTTTAACAGGGGCATCTAATTACAATTTTTGATGCAATACTTTGCAGTAGGGCTCGTTCTTGCGTTCCATCTAGATTTTCTGTGAGGGGTTGCAGTGTTGTGGCACCAGTGCCTAAGGCCCAATTTTTCAGCCCCTGTTAACAGGGGCATGTAATTACAATTTTTGATGCAATACTTTGCAGCAGGGTTCGTTCCTGCGTTCCAACTAGAGTATCTGTAAGGGGTTGCAGTGTTGTGGCACTAGCACCAGTGCCTAAGGCCTAATTTTTCAGCCCCTGTTTAACAGGGGCGTGTATTTACAATTTTTGATGCAATACTTTGCAGCAGGGCTCGTTTCTGTGTTCCAACTAAAGTATCTGTGAGGGGTTGCAGTGTTGTGGCACCAGCACCAGTGCCTAAGGCCCAATTTTTCAGCCCCTGTTCAACAGGGGCATGTAATTACAATTCTTGATCTAATATTTCACAGCAGGGCCCGTTTCTGCGCCCACCAAGAGCGAGTGAGGACTTACAGTGTTGGGGCATCAGCACCACCACCACCAAAGGCCCAAATCTTTCAGCCCCTGTTCAACAGGGGCATGTAATTACAATTCTTGATCTAATATTTCACAGCAGGGCCCTGTGAGGGCTTACAGTGTTGTGGCCACAACAACACCTAAGGCCCAAATTTCTGCTGAGTATATAGGGCAGGCCCCTACTTTCAAACATCCAACTTACAAACGACTCCTACTTGCAAACGGAAGGAGACAACAGGAAGTGAGATGAAATCTACCCCTAGGAAGGGAAATTCTCTCCTGTAAGAGTTAATATGGGAAAAACATTTCTCCTTTCCACTGATGCTTTATCACCAATCCTTGTTTCACAAAAAAACCCAAATTTTCAAAAAACATTTGTCATTGGGAAAAGAAGTGAGGTGAAATCTTCTGAAGAGGAGCACAGACAGCAAAACAAATGTCACAGGGGTGATAACCCTTCCCTAGGTTTTCCAAAAAGCTTAAAAACTGATTTTTTGGCTGGAGCTACACTTTAAAAATGTACCAGTTCAAAATTACAAACAGATTCTACTTAACAACAAACCTACAGTCCCTGTCTTGTTTGGACTGCCTGTATACTGCTATTCAGAGTATATAGGGCCTGGAGGCCCCACACCTTTCCTTTTTTAATTTGGGTGCGGGGTTCCCCTTAATATCCATACAAGACCCAAAGGGCCTGGTAATGGACTTGGGGGTACCCATGCCGTTTGTCTCACTGATTTTCATCCATATTGCCAGGACACGACATTACATTAAAGCCGCAAGCAGTTTTAAATGACTTTTTTTCCTTTAACCACTTGCCGACCGCCTCACGCCTATATACGTGAGCAGAATGGCACGGGCAGGCAAAATCACGTACCTGGTACGTGATTGCCTTCCCGCGGGCGGGGGGTCTGATCGGACCCCCCCCGGTGCCAGCGGCGGTCGGCTTTTGTCTGGCAGCGATCAAAGATGAGGGGGAGGCCATCCGATCGTGGCCCCCCCTCGCGATCGCTCCCAGCCAATGAGAAACATCCCCTGCCTCTGTATAGTACACAGAGGCAGAGGATGTGATGTCATCTCTCCTCGGCTCGGGAGTTTCCGTTCCAGCGCCGAGGGGAGAAGACATGTGAGTGAGTGCACCAACACTACACAACACAGTAGAACATGCCAGGCACACTAAACACCCCGATCGCCCCCCGATCGCCCCCGATCCCCCCCCAATCACCCCCCCCCCCCGTCACAAACTGACACCAAGCAGGTTTTTTTTTTTTTTTTTCCTGATTACTGCATAGTGTCAGTTTGTGACAGTTAGAAGTGTTAGGACAGTGAGTATTACCCCCCTGTAGGTCTAGGGTACCCCCCTAACCCCCCCTAATAAAGTTTTAACCCCTTGATCACCCCCCGTCACCAGTGTCACTAAGCGATCATTTTTCTGATCGCTGTATTAGTGTCACTGGTGACGCTAGTTAGGGACGTAAATATATAGGCTCGCCGTCAGCGTTTTATAGCGACAGGGACCCCCATATACTACCTAATAAATGTTTTAACCCCTTGATTGCCCCCTAGTTAACCTTTTCACCACTGATCACCGTATAAGTGTTACGGGTGACGCTGGTTAGTTCGTTTATTTTTTATAGTGTCAGGGCACCCGCCGTTTTTTACCGAATAAAGGTTTAGCCCCCTGATCGCCCGGCGGTGATATGCGTCGCCCCAGGCAGCGCCAGATTAGCGCCAGTACCGCTAACACCCACGCACGCAGCATACGCCTCCCTTAGTGGTATAGTATCTGAACGGATCAATATCTGATCCGATCAGATCTATACTAGCGTCCCCAGCAGTTTAGGGTTCCCAAAAACGCCGTGTTAGCGGGATCAGCCCAGATACCTGCTAGCACCTGCGTTTTGCCCCTCCGCCCGGCCCAGCCCACCCAAGTGCAGTATCGATCGATCACTGTCACTTACAAAACACTAAACGCATAACTGCAGCGTTCGCAGAGTCAGGCCTGATCCCTGCGATAGCTAACAGTTTTTTTGGTAGCGTTTTGGTGAACTGGCAAGCGCCAGCGGCCTAGTACACCCCGGTCGTAGTCAAACCAGCACTGCAGTAACACTTGGTGACGTGGCGAGTCCCATAAGTGCAGTTCAAGCTGGTGAGGTGGCAAGCACAAGTAGTGTCCCACTGCCACCAAAAAGACAAACACAGGCCCGTCGTGCATTCGCCAATCCTAATTGGGAACCCACCGCTTCTGCAGCGCCCGTACTTCCCCCATTCACATCCCCAACCAAATGCAGTCGGCTGCATGAGAGGCATTTTTATGTCCTCCCGAGTACCCCTACCCAACAAACCCCCCCCCAAAAAAGATGTCGTGTCTGCAGCAAGCGCGGATATAGGCGTGACACCCGCTATTATTGTCCCTCCTGTCCTGACAATCCTGGTCTTTGCATTGGTGAATGTTTTGAACGCTACCATTCACTAGTTGAGTATTAGCGTAGGGTACAGCATTGCACAGACTAGGACACACTTTCACAGGATCTCCCAAGATGCCATCGCATTTTGAGAGACCCAAACCTGGAACCGGTTACCGTTATAAAAGTTACAAGTTTGCAAAAAAAACACAAAAAAAAAAAATAGTTGTCGTTTTATTGTTCTCTCTCTCTCTATTCTCTCTATTGTTCTGCTCTTTTTTACTGTGTTCTATTCTGCAATGTTTTATTGTTGTTATGTTTTATCATGTTTGCTTTTCAGGTATGCAATTTTTTATACTTTACTGTTTACTGTGCTTTATTGTTAACCATTTTTTGTCTTCAGGTACGCCATTCACGACTTTGAGTGGTTATACCAGAATGATGCCTGCAGGTTTAAGTATCATCTTGGTACCATTCTTTTCAGCCAGCGGTCGGCTTTCATGTAAAAGCAATCCTAGCGGCTAATTAGCCTCTAGACTGCTTTTACAAGCAGTGGGAGGGAATGCCCCCCCCCACCGTCTTCCGTGTTTTTCTCTGGCTCTCCTGTCTCAACAGGGAACCTGAGAAAGCAGCCGGTGATTCAGCCAGCTGACCATAGAGCTGATCAGAGACCAGAGTGGCTCCAAACATCTCTATGGCCTAAGAAACCGGAAGCTACGAGCATTTTATGACTTAGATTTCGCCGGATGTAAACAGCGCCATTGGGAAATTGGGGAAGCATTTTATCACACCGATCTTGGTGTGGTCAGATGCTTTGAGGGCAGAGGAGAGATCTAGGGTCTAATAGACCCCAATTTTTTCAAAAAAGAGTACCTGTCACAACCTATTGCTATCATAGGGGATATTTACATTCCCTGAGATAACAATAAAAATGATTTAAAAAAAAAAATGAAAGGAACAGTTTAAAAATAAGATAAAAAAGCAAAAAAATAATAAAGAAAAAAAAAAAAAAAAAAAAAAGCACCCCTGTCCCCCCTGCTCTCGCGCTAAGTCGAACGCAAGCGTCGGTCTGGCGTCAAATGTAAACAGCAATTGCACCATGCATGTGAAGTATCACCACGAAGGTCAGATCAAGGGCAGTATTTTTAGCAGTAGACCTCCTCTGTAAATCTAAAGTGGTAACCTGTAAAGGCTTTTAAAGGCTTTTAAAAATGTATTAATTTTGTTGCCACTGCACGTTTGTGCGCAATTTTAAAGCATGTCATGTTTGGTATCCATGTACTCGGCTTAAGATCATCTTTTTTATTCCATCAAACATTTGGGCAATATAGTGTGTTTTAGTGCATTAAAATTTAAAAAAGTGTGTTTTTTCCACAAAAAATGCGTTTGAAAAATCGCTGCGCAAATACCGTGTGAAAAAAAAAAATGAAACACCCACCATTTTAATCTGTAGGGCATTTGCTTTAAAAAAAAATATAATGTTTGGTGGTTCAAAGTAATTTTCTTGCAAAAAAAAATAACTTTTTCATGTAAACAATAAGTGTCAGAAAGGGCTTTGTCTTCAAGTGGTTAGAAGAGTGGGTGATGTGTGACATAAGCTTCTAAATGTTGTGCATAAAATGCCAGGATAGTTCAAAACCCCCCCAAATGACCCCATTTTGGAAAGTAGACACCCCAAGCTATTTGCTGAGAGGCATGTCGAGTCCATGGAATATTTTATATTGTGACACAAGTTGCGGGAAAGAGACAAATTTTTTTTTTTTTTTTTGCACAAAGTTGTCACTAAATGACATATTGCTCAAACATGCCATGGGGATATGTGAAATTACACCCCAAAATACATTCTGCTGCTTCTCCTGAGTACGGGGATACCACATGTGTGAGACTTTTTGAGAGCCTAGCCGCGCACGGGACCCCGAAAACCAAGCACCGCCTTCAGGCATTCTAAGGGCGTAAATCACAGTTTCGGAGGCCATGGAATGCCCAGGTGGCACAAACCCCCCCCCCCCAAATGACCCCATTTTGGAAAGTAGACAGCCCAAGCTATTTTCTGAGAGGTATAGTGAATATTTTGCAGACCTCACTTTTTGTCACAAAGTTTTGAAAATTGAAAAAATAAAAAAAAATAAAAATTTTCTGGTCTTTCTTCATTTTCAAAAACAAATGAGAGCTGCAAAATTCTCACCATGCCTCTCAGCAAATAGCTTGGGGTGTCTACTTTCTAAAATGGGGTCATTTGGGGGGGTTTTGTGCCATCTTGGCATTTTATGGCCTTCAAAACTGTGATAGGTAGTGAGGAGTGAAATTAAAAATTTATGCCCTTAGAAATCCTGAAGGCGGTGCTTGGTTTTCGGGGCCCCATACGCGACTAGGCTCCCAAAAAGTCCCACACATGTGGTATCCCCGTACTCAGGAGAAGCAGCTAAATGTATTTTGGGGTGCAATTCCACATATGCCCATGGCCTGTGTGAGCAATATATCATTTAGTGACAACTTTTTGTAAAAATTTTTTTTTTTGTCATTATTCAATCACTTGGGACAAAAAAAATAAATATTCAATGGGTTCAACATGCCTCTCAGCAATTTCCTTGGGGTGTCTACTTTCCAAAATGGGGTCATTTGGGGGGGTTTTGTACTGCCCTGCCATTTTAGCACCTCAAGAAATGACATAGGCAGTCATAAATTAAAAGCTGTGTAAATTCCAGAAAATGTACCCTAGTTTGTAGACGCTATAACTTTTGCGCAAACCAATAAATATACGCTTATTGACATTTTTTTTACCAAAGACATGTGGCCGAATACATTTTGGCCTAAATGTATGACTAAAATTTAGTTTATTGGATTTTTTTTATAACAAAAAGTAGAAAATATCATTTTTTTTCAAAATTTTCGGTCTTTTTCCGTTTATAGCGCAAAAAATAAAAACGGCAGAGGTGACCAAATACCATCAAAAGAAAGCTCTATTTGTGGGAAGAAAAGGACGCAAATTTCGTTTGGGTACAGCATTGCATGACCGCGCAATTAGCAGTTAAAGCGATGCAGTGCCGAATTGTAAAAAGTACTGTGGTCAGGAAGGGGGTAAAATCCTCCGGGGCTGAAGTGGTTAAAAATGACATTTTGTGCAGGGACTGTTCTAAGCACGGGAAACACGCGCCACTTTACAGGCATACTATAGACACCTCCCAGGTACGATATTTAAAGGAATATTTCACTTTTTTTTTACTTTAAGCATCATTAAAATCACTGCTCTTGAAAAAACAGCCATTTTTAAAAGTTTTTTTTGCATTGATACATGTCCCCTGGGGCAGGACCTGGGTCCCCAAACCCTTTTTAGGACAATACCATGCAAATTAGCCTTTAAAATGAGCACTTTTGATTTCTAACGTTCGAGTCCCATAGACTTCAATGGGGTTCTAACGTTCGTGCGAATGGTTCGCAGGTTCTGGTGCAAACCGAACCGGGGGGTGTTCGGCTCATCCCTACTCCGGATGACAGACCCCGTATTTCACCGTTTGTTGGCTTTGCTGACCCCTTATATTAGCAGGCAGGATACCTGCATGAGGCAAGCCATCACTCCGGAGCAGAGGCTAGTCTCCACCCTGCGGTACTTGGCGACGGGGAGAAGCCTGCAGGACCTCAAGTTCTCGACAGGCATCTCCCCCCAGGCTCTGGGGATCATTATCCCGGAGACCTGTTCTGCCATCATTCAGGTCCTGCAGAAGGAGTATATTAAGGTAGGATTTATCCTTTAACATCACATTTTATTGTATATAATGTTTGTTAATATATTGTATTTCTTTCCTCATTCCCTAATGACCATGATTGTAATATGCTGTGAATGTCCCCTTTGTCTTCATGCATGCTGGATTTTTATCTAATTTTTTTGTCCTTCATACATATTTGCCTTCACTTACCTCCCCAGCATGCTCTCCTGGCCCTATATTCACCTCATGTAGTCACTTAACAATATATTTTATCAGCTCCATAGTAGTGCTTTACCCTAAATATCCCCTAAAATGTTTTAAAATGTGATTGGTGCTTAAACTTCATGCAGAGCGCCACAGGCTTTTTTTGGGGGGTCCCCAAATCATTTGGAACCCTCCCTCCCCCCAACTGCTAAGTCAGCTGATACCAATTCTCTATCTATCCTCAATCATCTATCTGCTGACTTTGCCAAACCCATACACACTATACCCACCTCTTTAGTGGTCATATTTATGGATAAATTCCCCAAAGCATGTAGTGCAAGGGCCTGCCTGTATACTTTCAAATGGTACTGTTTCAAGTTTTTGTATCCTATTATTATCTTGATAGGTAATAGCAGAATTTTCAAATGTGCTCAAATGTGTACAGTGTGTATTTATCTCTTTGTATTATGACACTTCTTACCTGTCCAATAGGCTGACAATAGTGTAACTAAGGAGGGGCTGGCCAAAGTAACACACATTATTTAGGCATTCATCTCTCAATGAATTGGAGAGGGTTACCTGTCCAAGATCTCCCACCCATAATGTTATAAATGGCCCATGAGAGGGGGGGAGGGGGAATCTAATAGGTGTACCTTATACTTTGGTCTTTAAAAACTCCCTCAAATAAATGCTATCTTGATGTTGGCCAAGAATGTTTGTGTCTAATCTGCTTTCCCTGTTTATGTGCAAAATGACTAATTTTTTTTTCTTGTTTGACGCCACAATTTCCTTCCAACCCACAGGAATGGCAGACTGTGGCCTCCCACTTTGCCCAGCGGTGGGACTTTCCTAACTGCGGAGGGGCAATTGATGGGAAACACGTTCACATCGTCCCACCACCCAACTCGGGGTCATACTATTTCAACTATAAGGGGTTCAATAGTATTGTGATGTTGGCGGTGGTGTCGGCTACTTACGAGTTCCTGTATGTGGATGTGGGGAAGAATGGCCGGATGTCTGATGGTGGAGTCATCGCCCAGACGGAGTTCTACAGGCGTCTCCAGAATGGCAGCTTGGACTTGCCACCTCCAGAAGACAATGTGGAAGGACTCCCATTCGTCTTCGTTGCGGATGAAGCGTTTGCGCTGGGGGACCATCTTATGCGTCCATTCCCGACGAGGACCCTCACCCCGGACCAGAGGGTTTTTAATTACCGGCTGGCCAGAGCCAGAAGAGTGCTGGAGAACACGTTTGGAATCATGGCCAGCCGGTTCCGCCTATTTCTTACACCCATACACATGGCGGAGTATAAACTGAATCATATTATCCTGGCGTGCTGTGTTCTACACAACTTTTTACAGCAACATTCTGCCAACTATGCTGGCTCAGTTGGGCCTGAGGCCGGAATTCCAAATGAACCAAACCTGACGGAGCTTGAAAGTGCCCGTCCTGGCTTGCCCCCCCTGAGTACCTGTGAGGTCCGTCTAAGATACCTTGAATACTTTGCAGGTAGGGGAGCCATCAATATGCCAGACAAATAAACTAAACATTTTAACTACTAAAATCTTTGGTGACATTTACTGCTTGTGTTTCTTTTAGCTGACCCTGACAGAAATGTGGTGAGTCCTGAAAATGGCGTGATTGTGTAAAATTACAAAGCATTGTTGGGTGTTATTTACTAAAGGCAAAGACACTTTGCACTACAAGTGCACTTGAAACTGCACTTGTAGTGTAAAGTGGATTTGCCCTCAGGAAATAACCCCCATTGTCACCGAAAACACCAATTAGAGCACAACCAAAGTTTTGGAGCATTGAAACAATAATCCACACATTCTTGATTATCAATCTTTTTAATACCAGCACAATCACATGTGCATTTAGAAAAGGTTTTTAAAACAAACCAACATGTTTGTTGTATAACAATTTTTGGGGTCACATTAGAAAAAGTAGAAATGTCCATTTAAGATAAAACAGGCATGCTTAAAACCAACAAGAAAGACACAAATCTAGAACTTACAAAGTTCACATTTGGTAGAACTTGAAGGCAATATCAGACATGAGTATTTACAAACTGTGTTTGATATTGCGTTCAGATGGGGTAAAGTCACCCCAGGAAAAGCCAAATTTTGAAGATGCACACAAATTGCCAAATGTCAACATGTGCTAGCTGCCATCATGGGGGATCAAGGGACGTGTTTTGTGGGGGCAACCCCTTCCTCACAGCTACGTTATTATTGAGGAAGGGGTTGCACCCCCAAAACGCCTACATTGATCTCCAGTGATGGCAGATAGCCCATGTTGACACACTGTGTGTGTGCATCTTCAAAATTTGTCTTTTCACAAATATGTCAAAAAATTTTAGAAATTTTTAGATCACAAAAAAGCACAAAAAACGGGATTTTGAGGGGTTTTAAACTCTCCCTAAAACATCAATGATGTTCTTCATTTTATTTTGAACATCATTGATGTTTTTCTGGATGTTTTCCAAGTCTCTATTACACCCCATGATCTCCCCGATCAGGATCTGTGCACTTTCAGAGGTGAAATGTCCTGCATCCACAACATCACGATCACCTAAAAAGATAGAAACAAAAACACACCATGTATTATAAAATTGCCGGCATCCATCTCTTACCTGAGCCTGTGGTCGCAGACACTCACCTGTTGTGGTGACTAGTTCCACCACGTCTCCTTCCTCCTCCTCCTCCTGTTGTCTTTGTGGGATTTCCCCTTCCTCCAGAGGTGGGGGGTCTGTGGTCTCCTCGGATGAGGGGTGTCCGAGTCTTTTATCCCCTATGTTAAAAAAAATAGGTATACTTAGCACACAGATATTTCATGGCAGAAATAGAAATATGAAACATTGCTTGGAAGTTGGGTACAATTGTCTCTTTTGACAGAGTTCCAAGATGAAGAAATATTTTTGTCCTTTGTCAAGCTTGAATACTTACCTGTTTTGTACAAGCTTCACAGATGGAGACACCCCTATAGTATACACTGAGCACCTGTGTGGGGCCCCTAATAAAAAGGGTGTTCTGGTTTCCCACACTAGTGCTCCGGGGTCCAGATGTGAAAACTGCTGCTGAGTGTCCTCTCCTTACACAGAATCTAGTTTGCATTACATTCTAGTTACAAACCCATCTACACAACCAAATTATTTTAAGACAAGTAGGCCATAAAAAATGTATTCAAATGCATATGGCCAAAACAATGGTGTTTTCTAGACCGAACGAACAATGTTTCATATGAACGAATAATGTGCCCATGAACATGAAAGTTGCCATTTTAAACTGGACAACAGTTAAGAAAAGCACATAGAGCAGCACGAACGTAATAAACATAAACAATAGGAACACAGGACAACTACTTAGTTTTTTGCAGCACTCTCCGGATCCTTCTCTACTGCTCGTGCTCCCTTAATTTCAGGTCCGACCACCGCTTCCTGAACTGATCTTTCGATCGTCGTACCCCGAAATTCCGGTGCAGACTTTTGACCACTTTCGCCATGATCTTGGCCTTTCTGACATTGGGGTTGGGGTAAGGTCCATACTTCCCGTCATAGTCGGCCTTCTTCAGGATGTCGACCATCTCCACCATCTCCCCAAAGGACATATTTGAGGCCTTAAATCGTCTCCTTCTGGATCCAGATGTTTCAGGCTCCGGCCTTTCCTCCTCCTCGTTGCTGTAATTAACAGACACCTGCTCTGTCTCCACCATGTGCTCTTCCCCCACTGTGCCGAATGAGAAGGGGCGGGGAATAGACTAGAAAGAACGTCAGGGGCGGGCGAGTTTCACGCATGCGCAGTGTCTATAAAGCGTAACACGTGTGCGTAGTACGTACGATCTGTGAGCGGAGGAAGGAATAACGAAGGCGCCGATCGTGATAGCGAAGGTAAGATTTAACATTGGGCCTATACTGTTTCTAGATTGAGCCTGTATTTGCACAAGTTTAGAAGACTTTAGGCTGATATTAGGGTTTGTCTTGTGTTGTGTCTTGCAGTTAAAATGGATATCTTGAAGGATCATGACACCAAACAAAGATCATGAACCAAACAAAGAGGAAGGCAGCGCTGGATAATTTGCGCTGGATAATTTGCTGCAATTTGTGAAGTCTGTGATCCCCACGGCAGACATCACCTATTTGAAGATCCTAATTGGTGGCCTGAGGAGCACTTATCTAAGGGAGCACAAGAAGGTCCAGGATTCCCATAGATCAGGAGCTGCAGATGACATTTATCTCCCCAGGCTGTGGTACTATGACAGGCTGCATTTTCTGGCAGGTCAGACTGAACCCAGGCCAGCACTCTCCACTCTTCCTTCCAGGCTTCCTTCCCCCCCAGCTGAGGCTTCTGACACCCAACCTGGGCCTTCCAGGCAGCAACATGTGGAGGAGCCCAGCTTGAGCCAGGTATAGCATTCTTCTAAATATTTCTGCTTGTCAAATTAATGATGTTAAATCTATGTTAGTTTGGAGTACTAATTTATGATTGTGATTGATGAAGCAAAAACTAAAACCATGTCCCTTTTTCATACACAGGGAAGTCTCAGCCAGGAGGTGGCCGGGCCAAGCAGCTGCCCGATACCCAGGTCCCTCGTGCCTTCAAAGAAAAAGTGGCGGGAAGAGGAGTAACCTTTGGAAGGCTACTGAGGCCCTCAGAACACCCCACAGTGTGGAGGAGGATTTTGCTGGCATAACTGTATGCAAAATGATGCAGATGGAGGAGGGCCAACAACTCCTATGTGAGTTTTTAATTTTGGAAGCTCTAAATAAGGGATTGAGGGGCCAACTCACATGTGCAACCCACATTTGTCACCTCACCCATAGTCCTCCTCCTCCAGGTCCTACTCCTCCTCCTCCTCCTCCAGGTCCTACTCCTTCTCCTGCCATGTCTCCAACACCAGACCCACAGCCGGGAAGGAAGCGTGGAAGGAAGACCAGAGAGTGATGACCTGGGTTCAGTCTGGTCTGGCAAAATATGCAGTCTCTTGTAGTACCACAGCGTGGCTACACAGATGTCCAGTGGCGTTGCTATGGGGGTGCGGGGGGTGCGGCCCGCACCGGGTGACACCCACCAGAGGGGTGACACCGGGGCCGCCGCTAAACACTACTATAGATTGCCTCGGAGCGGTGTGAGCAGGGCATCCAGCAGTGCGGGGGAAGCTGTCTATAACACTCCCCCTTCAGGTTAAGCTGTCACTCGGAGATCTCCAATATCTCCGAGGCAGCCGGAGTTGGTGGGCGGAGCTGGGGGTGTGGCTGCGCCACCTCCTCCACTCCTCCCACAGACTCCTTCACACTGGCTGATCCCGCAGCTGAAGGAGATAGTGGGCGGAGCTGGGGGTGTGGCCCCGCCGCCTCCTCCACTCCCTCCACTCCTCCCACAGACCCCTTCACACTGGCTGATCCCGCAGCTGAAAGGAGATAGTGGGCGGAGCTGTGGGTGTGGCCGCACCGCCTCCTCCACTCCTTCCACAGACCCCTTCACACTGGCTGATCCCGAAGCTGAAGGAGATAGAGGCCAGGACACAGCAGACCTGCCCAAGTTCATCTGCAGGAATGAGGCATGCTGTAAGTTACTGCACAGCACACTCTCACTGCATAGAGTCCTAACCTGCCCTGTGACACCCCAACCTGCTCTATACTACCCCAACCTGCCCTGCGCCAGTCATCCAAACCTGCTCTATACCACCCCAACCTGACCTGTGTTACCCACACCTGCCCTATACCACCCCAACCTGCCCTGTGCCACCCCAACCTGCCCTATAGCACTCCAACCTGCCCTGTACCACCCCAACTTGTCCTGTGCCATTTCAACCTGGCCTGTGCCACCCCAACCTGCCCTATACCACTTCAACCTGCCCTGTACCACCCCAACCTGCCCTGTGCCACCCCAACCTGCCCTATACCACTTCAACCTGCCCTATACCACCCCAACCTGCCCTATACCACTCCAACCTGCCCTGTGCCACCCTAACCTGCCCTGTACCACCCCAACTTGTCCTGTGCCACTCCAACCTGCCCTGAGCCACCCCAACCTGCCCTATGCCACTCCAACCTGCCCTGTGCCGCTCCAACCTGCCCTGTGCCATCCCAACCTGCCCTGTACCACCCCAACTTGCCTTTTACCACTCCAACCTGCCCTGTACCACCCCAACTTGCCTTTTACCACTCCAACCTGCCCTGTACCACCGCAACCTGCCCTGTACCACCCCAATCTGCCAATATACCACCCTAACCTTCCAATATACCACCACAACCTGCCCTATACCACTCCAACCTGCCCTGTGCCACCCTAACCTGCCCTGTACCACCCCAACTTGTCCTGTGCCATTTCAACCTGCCCTGTGCCACCCCAACCTGCCCTATACCACTTCAACCTGTCCTGTGCCACCCCAACCTGCCCTATACCACTTCAACCTGCCCTGTGCCACCCCATCTGCCCTATACCACTTCAACCTGCCCTGTGCCACCCCAACCTGCCCTGTGTCACCCCAACCTGCCCTATACCACTTCAACCTGCCCTGTACCACCCCAACCTGCCCTGTGCCACCCCAACCTGCCCTATACCACCCCAACCTGCCCTGTGCCACCCCAACCTGCCCTATACCACTTCAACCTGCCCTGTACAAACCCAACCTGCCCTGTGCCACTTCAACCTGCCCAATACCACTTCAACCTGCCCTATACCACTCCAACCTGCCCTGTACCACCCCAACTTGTCCTGTGACACCCCAACCTGCCCTATACCACCCCAACCTGCCTTGTACTACCCCAACCTGCCCTATACCACTCCAACCTGCCCTGTGCCACCCTAACCTGCCCTGTACCACCCCAACTTGTCCTGTGCCACTCCAACCTGCCCTGAGCCACCCCAACCTGCCCTATGCCACTCCAACCTGCCCTGTGCTGCTCCAACCTGCCCTGTGCCATCCCAACCTGCCCTGTACCACCCCAACTTGCCTTTTACCACACCAACCCCCCCCTGTACCACCCCAACTTGCCTTTTACCACTCCAACCTGCCCTGTACCACCGCAACCTGCCCTGTACCACCCCAATCTGCCAATATACCACCCATACCTTCCAATATACCACCACAACCTGCCCTATACCACCCCAACCTGCCACTATACCACCCTATACTACCCTAACCTGACACTATATCACCCTACACTATAATTTACAGGGGCCGGTTTGGGGTGTGTCCCATGACCATGCGCTACATGCAGGGTGCTGGGCAGCCTAGGCAGGAGGGGGGTGACACCATGTTTTACCGCACCAGGTGACACCAACCCTAGTGACGCCACTGCAGATGTCATCTGCTGCTTTCATGATCTCTGGGACTTCTGGACCAGACTGCACTCCCTTAGATATGGACTCCTCAGGCCACCAATTTTGCAGGAAAATAATTGATGTGTGCCCTGGGGGGTCAAAGGCTTTGCCAATTTATGATGTTTATCCAGCGTTGCCTCCCTCTTTGTTTGGTTCTGAGCCCTTAATAAAGTAATTTTTGGTTCAATTATACTTGCCTATGTGTGTTTTCCTTCAAAAAGGACAGTTTGTTTGTAAGGAGGCAGGTACATTTGTAAACTACAATGTGAAATTAACAAGAGACACCAACACCAAGCAACCTCCTTGAGATTAAATAATACAAGATAATAATGGTGTTGTGGTAACTTGACACACAAAACACACACAAAAATATTCTGGAGTAAAAAAAAAACAAAAAAAAAAACATCAGCCTTGAAAAAAATACAAAACCAAAAAAAAAAAAAAAAAAAGATTTTTGGTCAGATGTGACAAATCAAAATATATTGAGGGAATCATGATAAATAATAAAGAAATAAGTTTGTGAGACGTCTGTGTGAATATGAGCAGCAAAACTACTTCATTCTTCTAGCATTATAAAGAAGAAGAGAGTGCGCTGTATTAAACAATTTTAAAGATTGCAGCCTGACGAAAGTGCTTTATCCATTCCGAACGCTAATTTTACCAGACCGAGCTGTTCCGTCTCGGAATTTCTTCTGAGCATGCGTGGCACTTTGTGCGTCGCAATTGTCCACACACGGTTGGAATTGACGCGATTGGATTTTGTTGTCGGAAAATTTTATAGCCTGCTCTCAAACTGGAAAGGATGGAAAGGATGGAAGTCCTATGGAGCCCACACACAGTCGGAATTTCCGACAACACGCTCCGATCACACATTTTCCGTTGGAAAATCCGACCGCGTGTACGGGGCATAAGGGGGTTATTTACTAAAGGAAAATCCACTTGAAAGTACGCTGAAAGTGCACTTGGAAGTAAAGTCGCTGTAGATCCGAGGGTGACATGAAAGGAAAATAAAAAACATTTTAGCTTGCACATGACTGGATGATAAAATCAGCAGAGCTTCCACTCATTTCAGATCTACCCCTTAGATTTAGAGCGACTGCACTTCCAAGTGCACTTTCAGTGAAAAGTGGATTTGCCTTTCGTAAATAACCCCCTAAGTGTCATTTCTGTCTGCTGCCCAATTCCTCTGCTATCAGCATGAGTCACTTCTGATAAGTTCTCCTGACACCAAGAGAAAAAAATTGACAGAGGAGTGCTCTCCAGCACACAGCCTGTGGTGATTGACAGCCTCAGCTTTGCTCCTGTGTGCTGTGTGAAGGGACATGTGTCCCTTCCCTCCATTCAGCTCTCAGAGCTCTCCTCATTGAGCTCTGCAGTGTGTAATTTCAGCTCTCCAACCCCTGTTTTCTGACAGCTCAGACAAGCTTTATAATTTCTGAATAGATGGATCTTTTAATGGATATAGAGAAGAGAAGACAGCAGATAAACAGGTAAAACATATGTAGAATTTGTTTCGTCTCTGTGCATCAGAGGCCAGTCATGTCGCTAGGTATATGTAAGGGTTTAAAAGCACTTTAAGCCATGTTTCCCTTTACATCTCCATTCCCCTCCTTGGGAGCACATTAGAACTGGGATAATCTCCCAATGTATAGTAAGTCCACAACATTAGGCTTCCATCACCACATCATGGTACCCACAGCTGAGAGCCAGGGGATCAGGGTGGTTCTATTAGTATACCATGTCTTTCCATAGCTCTTCCCAGTTGGGCACACTCCCAGATGGCACACCTATTCCCAGGCTCCGCCATTACTCACATCAGAGGACTCTGTCCAGGCCTCCAAGGCATTATGCATCCTAATGTTAGACCAGCAAAAGAAGGTCAGGAGAGACAGGGAGGCTACAGCAATTCCTCCCATGTTCTGTACCACCTTGCCTGGGACTTCACCCCTGCAAATGGCCCTTTAGATCAGCACCGCAGGAGACTACATCTTAGCAGCTCTGGGTTATCTCACTCCCATGCCCCATCTACCTAGGCCTCTTCCACACTGGCATTTATATGGGCACTAACTACAGCCATGACATCACTGAAGGAAGGTTTACTCTAAAAGGGCAGCTAACACCTATCTACAACTTTTCCTTACCATACTATAATGGCAATTGAACCACTTAGTGACAGGCAAGCTAACTGGACCTGTCGACAAGATTTCCTAGGATCTTGTGGAGAGGCTGAGTGATGTCAACCTCAGCCAGACGAAGCTGCTGGAAGCTGGTGTGTTAGGTAGGTATTTTCTACTTTTTACAGGTGATTGATGTTATTTTTGAGGAT
The DNA here is from genome assembly GCA_037952835.1 of Lithobates septentrionalis. Lineage (NCBI taxonomy): Eukaryota > Metazoa > Chordata > Amphibia > Anura > Ranidae > Lithobates > Lithobates septentrionalis. The sequence continues at coordinate 1,388,745 of JBBDGP010001619.1, forward strand.
GTGTTTTTAAGAAGCATTTTTAAATGTGGGGTGGGGGTCAAGGCTACTGAATAGCCTGACCTTTATTTTTAATGAAAACTCTGCTTTAATAGTCCACGAATACTCAGCTTATAAATTCTTGTTAATGAACAGCGCCCGTAAAAGCTCCCTAATAACTAATTTTTTTATTTAGTCAAACATTTAAATTGACTTTTAACAGCTTATCTAACCTCTTAACACATCTTAGAACTACCTGTTGATTTACAGTATCACTCTTCATTGACGTCTGAGTGCTATTCACAGTTATGAAACCACCAAGATCCATTAAGGGAAAGGGAAAAGTATACAAAGATTGAGGGTATTTCGCTTGTGTTCAGAAAACCTGCCCCTGAGTCTGCAGTGGTCTTGGAGTTTAAGTAGTAGGTGAAGTGCTAGCTCCTGATGGTAGCAATTCTTGTAGAGACGGTAATATTGTGGAGCTGTGCCAGCAAAAAGAAATTTCACAGTGCCAGCAAAAGGAAATTTCACAGTGCCAGCTAAGGATGAGCCGAACACCCCCCTGTTCGGTTCGCACCAGAACATGCGAACAGGAATATAGTTCGTTCGAACACGCGAACACCGTTAAAGTCTATGGGACACGAACATAAATAATCAAAAGTGCTAATTTTAAAGGCTTATATGCAAGTTATTGTCATAAAAAGTGTTTGGGGACCCGGGTCCTGCCCCAGGGGACAAGGATTAATGCAAAAAAAGTTTTAAAAATGGCCGTTTTTTCGGGAGCAGTGATTTTAATAATGCTTAAAGTGAAACAATAAAAGTGTAATATCCCTTTAAATTTCGTACCTGGGGGTTGTCTATAGTATGCCTGTAAAGGGGCGCATGTTTCCCGTGTTTAGAACAGTCTGACAGCAAAATGACATTTCAAAGGAAAAAAAGTAATTTAAAACTACTCACGGCTATTAATGCATTGCCGGTCCGACAATACACATAGAAGTTCATTGATAAAAACGGCATTAGAATTCCCCACAGGGGAACCCCGAACAAAAATTTAAAAAAAAAATGACGTGGGGGGTCCCCCTAAATTTCATACCAGGCCCTTTAGGTCTGGTATGGATATTAAGGGGAACCCCGGCCAAAAAAAACAAATGACGTGGGGGTCCCCCTAAATTCCATACCAGACCCTTCAGGTCTGGTATGGATTTTAAGGGGAACCCCACGCCAAAATTAAAAAAAAAATAGTGTGGGGTCCCCCCAAAAAACCATACCAGACCCTTATCTGAGCACGCAACCTGGCAGGCCGCAGGAAAAGAGGGGGGACGAGAGAGCGGCCCCCCTCCTGAACCTTACCAGGCCACATGCCCTCAACATTGGGAGGGTGCTTTGGGGTAGCCCCCCAAAACACCTTGTCCCCATGTTTATGAGGACAAGGGCCTCATCCCCACAACCCTGGCCGGTGGTTGTGGGGGTCTGCGGGCGGGGGGTTTATCGGAATCTGGAAGCCCCCTTTAACAAGGGGACCCCCAGATCCCGGCCCTGCCCCCTGTGTGAAATGGTAAGGGGGTACAAAAGTACTCCTACCATTTCACTAAAAAACTGTCAAAAAAAGGCATGGGAAGCTGGGCACTGCCCTCTGGGTCATGTGCCAATGCAAAACAAATCATAAAGAAATACCAAGCAGCAGAGAGTGAGCCTACTCTTCCTCTCTCTATCAGGTACTTCTCCCTAACACTGCTTCTACACTCTTCCTAACAAGTGGGGCTCTATTCCTGACCTATTCCCACACTGTTTGCACACTGAATGATGCAGAAACTGCTATTTAAGCACTTCTTTGTCAAGATGGCTGCCCAAATCTTGTAGGCTTCCAATAGGAGGTTCTGGCATTCCCAATATGGCCATCTGTAGCCCATAATAACGGACAAATGAGTCCCCAATGATTTCCTGCCAGCCTGAAGAAGCAGCACAAACTAAAGCTCAGCACAGCACCTGCCTACAAGACTACAAGCAGGTGTTTTAATACTAGAATGAAAAAAACAGAGATGACACAGAAGTCAAAAATTGGCCAGCAGCAAGACAATTTTTAATAACAAGGTTAGGACCAAATTTACAAGAGGCAAAGCGAGCACAATTAAGATACTGCAGCAGATATAGCAGTGTAAAATTAGCCAGCAGCTCAACAGTTTTAATAAGAGATTAAAGGCCTAACATGTACTGTATAAGCTTAACTTTTATCTTGTCTGGGTGGTTTAAGTGCACACAGTACTTGCACTTTTCTCCTTTCAAATGATGCAGTAGTGTGAAGTGCACAAAAGGCATCTTAAAGAACAGATGGCCTTTAGAGTTGGGCCAAACAACACCAGTTCGGTTCGCGCCAGAACTCTCTAATATCGCAAAAGTTTGGACCCGAACTGCGAACCCTATTAAAGTCTATGGGGCCCGAACTTGAAAAATCAAAAGTGCCCATTTTGAAGGCTTATATGCAAGATATTGGCCATATAAAGGTTATAGGGGCCCGGCTACTGCCCTGACCAATGCAAACATTTTTTTTAAAAAGATTGTTTTTAAAGGAGCAGTGAATTTAATGATGTGTAAAATGAAACAGTAAAAAGGAAAAAGTATTTTAAATATAGTGGCGGGGGGGGGGTCCCCTTAGTCTGCCTGAAAAGTGATGCATCTGTACCATGTATAGAACCTGCTGCAGCATAACTGACATATATAAAGAAAAAAAAATACATTTAGATTCCAAAACAAAAATGTTTAAAAAAACGGCGTGGGGGTCCCCCCCAAATCCATACCAGCCCCTTGGGGTTAGCCTTTGTCACAGGTAAAACTTTTTTCTTCTTTTTTAGGGTCTGGCAGTGGTGACGGGCATCGTGATTGATGATGTATCTACATCGGGGGGGGCATTGTTTTTTATTTTTAATAAAGGAATTGTCAAAAACTGTGTCTGCGTGATTTCTTTTTGATACTTTTGTTTGGTGACTGGGTAGAGGTACAATATACCCCATACTCATTCACATAGGGGGATGGTATCTAAGGGCCGCCTTGTTAAAGTTGGCTTCCAGATAAGCCCCATGCCTGCAGACCCCCAGAACCACAGCCCAGCGTTGTGGGGAAGAGGCCCTTGTCCCCATCAACATGTTGCATGTTGAGGGCATGTGGCCTGGTAAGGTTCAGGAAGGGGAGGGGATGCTCGCTCGTCCCCCTCTTTCCTGGCCTGCCAGTCTGCATGCTTGGATTAGGGTCTAGTATGGATTTTTGGGGGCCCCTGTGCCTTTTTTCTTTTTTTCTTTTTTTTTGGTAGGGGTTCCTCTCAAAATCCATACCCGACCCTAAGGGCCTGGTATGGAGTGGGGGGCCATGCTGTTTTTTTCATATTTCTCTATTGCCAGCAATGTTTTTATTTTCATTCAGCTGTCAGCGAGGAAGCCCATTGACAGCTGATGACTCATTAGGTGTTAAGTACGCCACTGCCAGGTTCCTGGCCCGCTCATTAACAGCCAGCTATTCACTGTTCCCTGTTTGGGCAAAGTTTTTCCCAACCAGGGCTTAGAATGCACTATGCAGCGCGCAGTGCATTGTGGGGCACTCAGCACTCGGTGGATGAACATGGGCAAACAGGTGATGTTTGGGGCGAACTTTTGCTCGCATTGTCTGTTCGCTCAACTCTAATGGCCAATAGGCAAAAAGGACCAATGAATGCTCCACTTTACGCAGTGCTGGGTTTGGACCTTGGAGGGCCAAGTTCGGGGGCCTCTCAACACAGAAATGAAATTATATGACAAATTTAAAAGTAAACTGAAATCAATGATAGAATGCATTTGTTCTAAAAAAAAAAAGATACATTATGTACCGAAGCAGACACTTGTCTGATTTTCTCTCTTTTTCTGACTGTAAGAATACACATTACACAGGTAACTAGAAATGGCAAGTCACACATCACAGTTATGTGTCACAGTACAATAGTTACAAAAAATCTTTCTTCTTGCACTTAGCATCTGCAAAATCTTTAACTAACTCCTCAAACTGTGTAATTTTAAGGACACTGCTCTCAACAGCCATTAAGCACAGAGCACTTTGGTTTTCATGGGTCATCATGGTCCTCAGATAATTCTTTATCAGTGCCAATTTTCTGAATGACCTTTCTCCGGAACAACTAGTGACCATTATGCTCAAAAGTAATCATCACGTAATAGAACTGCCTGTTGAGATGGAGTGAGACATGACCAGAGCTTAGCAAGGCTGCAAATTGGATAATTTCCTCAACTAATACACTACTGAAGTCTCGAGAAAAAATATGTTTAATTTTTTTTATAAAAGAAGTCTGCTGCACCCTTTGGCAAAATGATAAATGGTTTTCAAAATGTTTTACAAGTAAATACCTGAAAAGTGTGGCGTGCATTTGTCCATGGGGACAAAGCAACCCCCCCCCCATGTTGGGGGCATATGGGCCTGGTATGGTTTAGGGGTGGGGTAATTGCTCCCCCTTTCCTGGCCTGCCAGGCTGCATGCTCGAATAAGGGTCTGGTATGGATTTTGGGGGGACCCCCACACCATTAAAAAAAAAAATTGGCGTGGGGGTTCCCCCTCAAAATCCTTACCAGACCCAAAGCAATATAATACTTCCATATACAGTATCTACTTTCAGATAAAAGGTCGTGGTAGGAACCGCGTGTATTACTGGAATCCGTACCGTACCTTACATCACTAGCCTGCATCTACACTTGATAAACATTGTATGTCTACGAAAGTAGAGGACGGCAGTTTTGTAGGACCGAAAGACAACAAGAAAAGGTTCCACAAATCCTGTCTCGACCAATTTTCTCTTTTTCCTTAAATTGGAAAAGAATGAAAGTGGAGTCGTAGAAGTCCAGAAAGAAGACCGAAGGGGGGAAGAAGATCAAGAGGGGAGAGCAAATCGTAAAGGAAATTGAGAAGCGGTGAAAAGGCAGAAGAGGGGGGGAGGGAGAAGAAAGGCGAAAAAAAGAGAGCGGGCGGGGGGATCAAAAGGGGGGGTGGGAGAGGGGAACAGAGGGAATATGGATGCGCAGAGTGTCTAAGAGTCATGGAATTACATGAACTATTCAATTACCATCAGCAAGTTCTCATATCACTCACGAGATATGTATTGTGAGATTAGTTGGCAGTATCGATTTCGAATAAGGCCCTTGATTTGTCAGAAAAGATGAACATGTTTCACAGAGTCCAGGTTTTGTAATATCGTTCATGTTGATGTCTTTATAAAAGGACAAGGTTCTCCATTTTGTTTATCTCCTCTACTTTCCGTAGCCAAAGGCCAATGGTCGGTAGAAGCGGGGATTTCCAATTGAGAGGGATACACATCTTAGCAGTGTCAAGGAGGTGGCAAATAATGGATTTCATGTAAACTTTTTCTGGGATATTGGAGGTATGGAGAAGAAAGAAGGCTGGGTCGTCTGTTATCGGTCTTTCCGTGAATTTTTGTATGGTGTGACGGACCGTTTTCCAGAAGTGCTCGAGTTTGGTGCATGACCAGAAAATATGTATGAGTGTTCCTCTTTCTCTCTGGCATCTCCAGCAGCAGTCTGACGTCAAGGGAGAGAATGTGTGCAATGAAGATTATGTACGGTACCACCTGGACAGTATTTTAAAATTAGTCTCTTGCATTTTGGTGCATATGGAGGATTTGTATGTGAATCACAGAATATGGTGTCTGCTTAGGACTGAAAGTACGATTTAGATCCTGCTCCCATTTAGTTAAACTGGGAAGCCGGTGATTTTCTGGGGGTGTAATCAGTATATTATAGGTGATTGAGAGGGTGTGTGGAGTTCCGGTGTCGGAGCAGTACTCAAAAATAGTGAGAAGTTGGTCAAAGTTCTTGGGAGGAGGCAGTGATTTAAAAAAATGACGGAGTTGAAAAGCTCTGCAAAAGTTTACTCGGAAAAGGCCGGAGGGGTCTGTAAGGGCGGACAGCGACGGCCAGTGTCCTGCTGTGAGGAAATGTGCGGCATGAAAATATCCTGACGTCAAGAGATTCTGGAAAGTTACATCGTAGCTTCCCGGTGAGAATAGCGGGTTTCCCAGAATAGGGAATAACGGAGAGTTTGAAGAAGAGATAGATGTGCAGAGGAAAAGGCGTGCACAGACACGTGTGGTAGGGCCAATAAGAGGGTGGCGTTTCATAACTCTGGGCAATGATTGATAGCACCAAGGTGCTCTCAGGAGGGGATGTCACTTTGGGCCTGTTCTACCTGGGTCCAAAGTTTCAGGTCTTGATGAAGACACCAATCAACAAGCCTACTCAGGTGGGTTGCATGGTAGTATATCCATAAATCCGGCACTGCCAGTCTCCCATGTAATTTAGGTAGTTACAGTAATTACAGTTTTCTGTGTAGATGCGGCCGTTTACGGGCCCAGATAAAATCAATAAACAAATGTGCTTGTTTAAGATAACTAGTACGGATGGAAATTGTTAGGGTCTGGAAGAGATATAAAAATTTAGAGAGGGTGCTCATTTTGATAATATTGCAGTGGCCAAACCACAAATCTAGTCCAGTCTGCCACGTGTTTAGGAGTGCCCTGACAGTTTTCACGAGTGGGGGAAAAGTCAGGTCAAAGAGTCATAAAGTTTTTGAAGGTATGAAGTCGCCCAGATATTTTAACGCAGATTTTATCCATTTTAGTTTAAAGCTCCCTTGTAGATGAGATAGAAGTTGCTGTGGTATGCCCACCCCCATGACCTCGGACTTAAGGTTTGATAATGCGCCATAAATGTCAAATTCGTGTAAGAGATTAGGTAACGAAATTAGGGGATTCGTAAAGGAGAACAGCATGTCATCTGTGTAGGCCGACACCTTGTATTGAGAGTGGCCAATGGTCGGATAACACACCATTAGCCCTGACTCTAGCTGTGGGACCAGAATAGATGGAAGAGATCCAGTTCATCATAGTCTGTCCAAGTCCCACATGTTTTAAGATGGAGAACATGAAGGGCCAATGAACTCGGTCAAAGGCTTTTTCCACATCTGTTCCCAGGAAAACATATGGGGTGTTGGTGGTATTGGCTACATGCAGCAGATTAATGACCTTGACCTTATTGTCCCTAGCTTCTCTGGAAGGTACAAAGCCAACTTTGTCTAAGTTAGCTAGCTGAGGTAGGTGTTGCTGTAATCTAGTTGCTATAATTTTGGTGAATAATTTGAGGTCAATGTTCAGTAGGGATATCGGACGGTATTTCCCACAGGAGGCAGGGTCTTTGCCTTCCTTCAGGATCACAGAGATGTTGGCTTTAAGGGTATCTTTATGAAATGACTCAGTCGATCCTAGTGCATTGAATAATTTAATCATGTGTTGGCCAAGGGAGGGTAGTAAAGTGTTGTAATATTGGAGCGTGAAGCCATCAGGCCCCGGTGCTTTCCCCGGTTTCGTGGCTCCCATGGCAGTTTGGAGCTCAGTTAGAGTGATGGGGTCTTCTAATGTCTTGTTTACCTCCGCGGATAGTTTGGGCATTTGGGAAGTTGATATATAATCTGCTATGTGGGCCTGGGAGGGGGTAGTCACCTGTAAGTTGTAAAGAGAGTCATAGAATGAGCGGAATTTTCGTATAATTTGTTTAGGTAGAGTAGCTTTGTGACCAGTGTAAGAGGTAATATTTGTTATATAAGATGCTAAGTTCTGTGTACATAAGGATTGGGCCAGCAATTTACTTCCCGACTCATACGAGAATTTACGGCAAATTTGGATTGCCGCTTTGGCTTTGAAGTGTAGAAAATCAGCAATTTGTTTACGTATGGACATGAGTTCCTGTTCTGTATGTTGGGATGGACCGCGTTTGTGACGGCATTCTACAGTGTACACAGTGTGTAGGAGAGATGTCAGTTGTGTTGTACGTTGCTTATTGAGCCGAGAAACGTGTTTGATGAGTACTCCATGGATTACTGCCTTATGGGTCTCCCAGACAGTTCCCGCTCAATAAGCGGTGTCGTTAGTTTGGAAATAACAATTCAGTTCTTTGGCGACATCTGTCAATGTCTCTTGATCTTGCAAAAGGCTCTCATTTAGTCTCCACGTCCTGTGTTTGGACGTAAAGACGTCCGTGAGGGCATAAGACAAGACCACCAGAGCATGATCCAACCAAGTAATAGAGCCTATCGACACATCATGGATTGCATGTAGTTGAGTATGAGGGATCAAAAAATAGTCTATACGGGAGTATAGTTTGTGCGGTGGGGAGTAAAACGTGTAGTCTCTTTTGCCAGAATGGAGGAGGCGCCAGACGTCTACTAATTGTGCTTTATGAAGGTATTTCGTAATACATTTGCTGGAGCCAGGAGGGACAGAGGAAGCCCCTGAAGAGGTATTTTCAGAGGGAATTAAAGAAACATTAAAGTCACCACAAAGAATCAGCTGGCCTTCGGTAAACTTGAGAAGTCTGTCAAGGGTTCTACAAATAAAAAGATCTTGCTGACTGTTGGGGGCATAGAGGTTTGCCAGTGTCACCTTGATGCCGCCAATCGTGCTTTTTAGGAACAGGTAACGACCTTCTGGGTCTGTAATGATGTCTAGGCATGACCATGGCACTTTCCCAGAGACTATAATAGAAATTCCCAGTGATTTTGTCACCAGGTAAGTAGAGTGGTATATCATAGGAAAGGACTTGTTCTTGAGGATAGGTGATTTGTCATGGGGGGGGGGGGGGAGCGCAGGAAGGAGGGGGAGGCGAGGGGAGTAGGGATGGAGCAGGGAGGGTCAAAGGGATGAGAAGAGCAAGGGGGGAGGTAGGTGGACAGAAAGCTTGAAGCACGAAAGTAGTAGGAGGGAGTAGAGATGGTAGAGAAGCATAAGGTCACAAGTAGAAAGGGCAACCTCTATATATACTAAAATAGTAGCAAAATCTTGCTAATACGCACACCAGTAAAAACTGGGAATTGAGCGTAAGCCTATGTGGGAGAGTGGTTAGAAAAGGCCAGGAAGAGAGTCCCCGGCCTTCTCTACCCACCCCAGCTACATTAAGTAAATAAAAAAAATAGAACATGCATGCAATAACAAGTAAAACAAGTAACAGAACTATCACATAAATACTGTAATAGTGGTTTTACGAAGAAAGCCCCTAGGGGGAAACTCCTTGTGTCCCCATCCCCACATCTCAGGTATATAGGTGACTGCAATCCTGTAGCCGTGTAAGTTCCAGCCATTAATAGCAGGATAAACATGTTCAGTTTTAGGCAAGAGAGACGTCCCCAGAGTGCTGAAACCAGAGCGATAACCCCATCATGACTGGGTCCAGCCGGACCCCCCCACACGTAATTGGTGTTGTCAGGGGAAACGCCCTATTTCATCAGAATCCTGCACCAGGTGGACACCAGATCATAGCGAGGCCCACCCCCACGCCCCCGAGGTGGAACAGAGAGGGTGAGCCCCCCAGACCCCTGCCTGCGTCAGTCATTCGGGTAGACTAGGGCATCCCTGGCCCCACCCAGAGCAACCAGAAACTAGGCTACCATTCCCCATGGTAAGTGGGGTAATCCCTCTGTACTAGAGGATAGTAAGTTTACCTCCCTGTGGGGGATCCGAATATCGGGCACTGCTATCACCAGGAACCCACCGATGGGCAAATACTGAATTCCCTGCTAGAGTAAAACACATTAGGGCTTGTAGACCTGCACAAACCAGCGTATGGAAAACACATTAGATGACTCAGGTTAGAGCGGAAACATTCAGGTACATAGTCCTGTAAACCCTATAATAGAAGGTACATTGTAATGCACACATTTCAAATAAGTTCATATAAAGAGAAACTTAGCATGAGGTTCAAAATGGAGTAGAAACATTAAGGCACATAGTTCTTCATAGAGCAAAGGAATTTCATAGCTCCAGGCAGTGGCGTAACTAGAACCTTCAGGGCCCCGGTGCAAGAAACTATAGAGGGCCCCCCTGACCTCCAGCCAGGGCCCTTCCCACTGATCGGGGGGCAGCAGGACCTGGATAGGAGGGGGAACAAATCCCCTCCATTTTCCTCCTGCAGCCACTTAATGCCTATCAGAGGGAGAGGAGGAGAAGAAGACTTTTAGTGGCTGCAGGAGAAAAATTGAGGGGATTTTTACCTCTAAATGCCCCCCCCCCCCCCAATCCAGGTATTCATGGGCAACATGTGCGCTATTGCAATTGTTACCCCTGTAGTTACGCCCCTGGGATGAGTGGCAGCAGTGGTGGTTGGGGAGGGATAGGATCAGTGACGTTGGTGGTGGGGGATGGGATGAGTGGCAGTGGTGGGGGGGATGGGATCAGTGGCAGCGGTGGTGGTTGGGTGGGGATGGGATCAGTAGTAGCGGTGGTGGTGGGATGGGATGAGTGGCAGCGGTGAGGGGGGATGGGATCAGTGGCAAGGGTTGTGGTTGGGGGGGTGAGATTGGTGGTGGGGGGGTGGGATCAGTGGCAAAGGTGATGGTTGGAGGGGGATGGGATGAGTGGCAGTAGTGGTGGTGTGGGGTATCAGTGGCAGTGGTGGGGGTGTGGAGGGTATCAGTGGCAGTAGTGGTGGTGTGGGGGGTATCAGTGGCAGTCGTGGTGGTGTGGGGGGGTATCAGTGGCAGTAGTGGTGGTGTGGGGGGGATCAGTGGCAGCAGTGGTGTGGGGGGGATCAGTGGTGGTGGTGTGGGGAGTATCAGTGGCAGTAGTGGTGGTGTGGAGGGTATCAGTGGCAGTAGTGGTGGTATGGGGGGTATCAGGCATGGAGGGGGGTATCAGTGGCAGTAGTGGTGGTGTGGAGGGGGATCAGTGGCAATAGTGGTGGTGTGGTGTGGGGGGTATCAGTGGCAGTGGTGTGGGGGGTATCAGTGGCAGTAGTGGTGGTGTGGAGGGGGATCAGTGGCAATAGTGGTGGTGTGGAGAGGGGTATCAGTGGCAGTGGTGGTGGTGTGGAGGGGGGAGTATCAGTGGCAGTGTTGATATTGAGGGATGGGTGCCACTCACTTGCCGATCACTTGGTTCGCCCTCCTTGCTCCGTCTTGCTTGGGCGAGCAGAGAGGATGGGCGGGGCCTGTGAGTGAAGGCGAAGCCAGAGAAGATGGGAGGAGCGGGCGGGGACTGTGCCCGTGAGTGCAGGTGTGACAGAGAAGATGGGCGGAGACTGTAAGTGAAGGCTGAGCCGGAGAAGATGGGCGGAGCTGGAGAAGATGGGCGGAGCGGGTGAGGATAGAGACGATGGGCGGGGACTGTGCGGGCGGAGAGGATGGGCGAAGCTGGCGGGGACTGTCCCCGTGAGGGAGCAGAGGATGGGCGGGGAGGATGGGCGCAGTGGACCGGGACTCCGGGACTCCACATGAATGACTATTTCTGGGCGGTGGCAGGCCCCCCCACAGTGGCAGAACTCAAGGGCCCAATCGCAAATGCGACTGGTGCGACCTTGATAATTCCGCCACTGGCTCCAGGGGTTGTATAGATAAAACAGTGTGACTCGGAGGGAGCAGGTGTAAACTGAGAATTCCACTCCAGGCCAGGAGGTAGTACAGCAATGGAAGCAGGGACAGTGCACTATGTGACAGGGTCTATAGGTTTCCTGCAGGTGATAAGAGTAGGTGTCCGTGATGATCCCATGAGTCGAATGGCATCTGCCTGGCAAAGTACAATTTAGCTTGTAAACAGGAGTAGGTTAGTCCGACGGGGCTCAATCAGCAAGAAGATGCAGGGGATGGAAAGCAGAATATCCGTCTCAGGGAGCCCAACAAGAACTATGGAGTTCCTATAGCGGGGACATGAGACACCAGGGTCCATCGCTCTGTGTTCCCTTTTTCCCTAATATGTTCCCCGTTGGTGTCTGCAACCCTCCCCCCGGTTTTTAACTCATACATGTGGAATGGTGAAATGGTATCGCCCATGAATAATCTAGAATGGTCATAGAGTGTTATTTGCCTATATTTTCAAAGCATTTATATGAGTAGGATTGTTTAAAACTCTTTGTCTGTCTCCATTGATGGCAAGCGGGAATATCGAGGCCTCCCATTGAGATAATATATTATAAAATAGCCCCGCACATTAGAACAGTCCCATCGGGTAGGGACACATTGCAATTTACACAATATGGGCTGCCTGTGGGAGGAGATATGTCCGCTTGTCTTCAAATAGCTTCTTACGAGGTACGTGTGCTACGCCTTTGACGATGACGAAACGCGTAATTACCTAGTGTGATAGCCTGACTCCTTATAGGAGTACAAACTTTTTATAGTATATCTATTTATTTTATATGGTATCTGATTGCTGTAATCAGCATTTTTTAATAAAAAATTTTAATACGTTATCACACTATGGGAGCCCTGTCTCTTTCATGTGAGGGGAACCCGGAGTTCTGAAGGCATACTTAATTGGAGTGGATAGCCCCAGGGAGAACCCCACTGGAATCCTAGACGCTATCGGGAGCCGGATACTATATGCTGTTTACCCCTGTAGGGGTGCATGGAGCTGGTGAGTGGGGATCCTTGAGGGGGAGCACCGGAGTCACTGGAAATCAACTGTTGCTGTCACAAAAGTCACCTTACACAGAATACTTGGATTTGGTGGAATTATATGGGACTCTGCAAGCTGGGACTTTCATTAATAGATTTTTGATTATTTGATTTTTTGATTTTTTGATGTTTGATTTACTCATTTTTTCACATTTTTCCCTAGTAACACACATGTTTGCACATCCAATGTGGTTCTAAATAATCAATTTCACATTTTTCTAGGTGTAATAAGGTTTTTTAACGCTGATGAACTGTGTATAGGCTATATTTAGCTGCCCAGCTGCTTGCTGGGGAATAATTTGGTAACACTTACATTAGGTGTTATATTAATAATAATTGGTAATTGATTGATGGTTAATGATCACATTAGTTTAAAAGAGGATTTTTATTCACCTATTCATTTAACCCCTCTAGCACATCTATAGGGGGGTGGGTGTATTTACACCTTCTTATACAATAAGGACTTAGCAGTTTGCTTACACTGGGATGGCACATTAACCAATATCGGCACATATTCAATATGCAATTTGTTTTATTTTATTTTCAAAGTGGACATTTGGGCACCCAGTAGAGATCATATATTCAATTAGGTATCCAATACAGGTAGCGCCACCTACCCTTATTCATAAACTCATTCTAATTTAATCCACCCTTTTGAGGGTGTGTTTTAAAGGGGGGGCTGCAAGCCTGGGTCCGTGAGCGCGGAAACCTCTCTTTATTACTAATCTTATCACTTCACTAAGGGGTGTTTTTTTCTGCAGCTATGGACATTTTTGGGTACATGACCAATAGAAGTATAGACCTGGGGGGTATCTTTAGCCAGGAACAGGTCACTAATGCACAAGATATGTACAGCCTTTTGAAACAACTTAAACATACCTTAGAGAAGCAACTAAGAGTATGGTGGGATGTGGCTACTTTAGAGACTTATATTACAGCCAAAATGACCCCCAGAAGGTTACGATGGGATGTACACCCTAATGACAATATTAATGATGCTGCTCTTATGGATGAATGGTTTTCCATCTTTAACAAATGTGAAGGAGAGCTGCTTCAAAACATTGTAAAACGGAGACAATTTAAACTAAGGGTGATACAGAGCAATATTATAGAAATTAAAAGTTTATTAGTGCCGTTTGCCAATCAGAGAGAGTACAAAGATAAAGAGAAAGAATTGCAAGATCACATTAAAAAATATGATGCTGAGGTCCAAGCAAAAAAACAGAAAAAATTCAAGAGGGATGTCCTTGACTACAAAAACAACAGAGTCTATAAATGGCAATCCATTGTGGGGGATCCCAGCAATGATATGGAAGACACCCTAATGGATGATTGTCTGGAGGAAACTACGGGGGGTAGGCTACTGGGCCAAAGAGATAACACCCCAACACCAGGAACACCAACATACCCTATTACAAACAATAGTAGGAGACCTAGATCACCTAATCGTTATGATGACACACCCAATTACAGGAGAGTGAGCTATCGGGAACCCTCAGATCAGAGAACACCCAGAAACAGAAGTTATAATGTTCCTACGTATAACAGATTCTCCCCTCTTAGAAACCCTTATCACTCCCATCGTCCTTATGGGAGAGAGCCTGATGAACAGAGGGTTTTTCCCAGGGATGGACACTGGGACAGACCCCCAGGCAGGTGGAAGACCCGTGTCCCCTATAGGACTCCAGGATGGAGAGCACAACGCGGGAACGGAGGAGGACCTCCGAGAGGTGGACAGAGAAGATTAGGAGACCCCTTTCCCACCGGAAGGCAGGGGGTAGGGGAGAGAGCATACAATGGCTGGGAACAGACCCAAGAGAGAAACAGGGGTATAATGTCAAGCCACATGGAAAGAAGAGACAGACAAGAGGAAGAAGAGGAGGTAGGAAGAAAAAGAAGGAGGGTATACTAGGGAAAGGGATCTTTAACCTGAGTAACTCTACTTTTTCTGATGAAGAGCTTAAGGTACTAGACTTAGGATTGAAATTTGCCCCTGAAAAAATGTTAGATAAATTCGAAGCCTATATCGACCTCCAGAAGTTTATGAGGAAACTTAATCTCAAAAAATACTTTGCTTTGAACCAAGAAGTCAGCACTCGGGATAGCCCTGAATATATACAAACAAATTTAAAAAACAACTCTACTTTTAACCCCAAGACACCAGGGAGCCAGGGCATGAACGCTTTCAAAAAAATGGTGGAAGAAGACCTCAGAAACCTCAGGAGGAAAAACAGAAAAGGGAAGCACGTATGGGATGCTATTAAAAAACTGGGGGAACGACATGGAGTAGTCATAAGACCAGCGGACAAGGGTGGAGGACTGGTCATCCTGGATAAGAAAGATTATCAGGAGGAAATGGATAATCTCCTAAAGGTGGAGGATACCTACAAGAAACTCAGGGGTAACCCCAAAAAGAAGTTTCAGAAGAAACTGAAAACCTACATTGATAAAGGGAAGAGACTGGGGATACTAAACCCAAAAGAAGCTGAATATCTGTTTTCAAAATCCACTAGAACTCCAGTTATGTATTAAACACAAAAAATACATAAAAGAATGCATAAACCCCCAGGAAGGCCCATAATAAGTGGGATTAATTCCGTATTCTCGAGATTAGGGGAATATCTGGATAAATACCTAAAGCCGTTAGTCCAAGAAGGTAAATCATATCTACGGGATAGCCAACAGCTGATCCAGGAACTCCAAGAAGTCAAAGAAGGTAGTAATTGGATCTTGGCAACCATAGACGTGAATTCATTGTACACTAGCATTGTACAAAAAGATGGGCTAGCCGGAGTAGAAAAGGCACTACACGAAAACACAGGGATGAAACAACAGCAGATCAACTACATATTGGAAGGGCTACAGTTGGCCATGGAATGTAATTATATCTGGTACAACAGAAACTATTATGTACAAACTAAAGGTGTAGCCATGGGGGCACGGTATGCCCCCAGTGTAGCGAACCTCTTCCTAAATATGTGGGAGGAGGAGTATATCTATAGAAGAAAAATCCCCCAAATTAAGATGTACAGGCGCTACATTGACGACCTGGTTATCCTATGGGATGGAACGCCGGACACCTTTGAAGACTTTCTTGGACAACTTGATGATAATAAGTATGGAATTACGTTCACAGGAAAATGGAACTCCCACAGGATAGATTATCTTGATCTGGAAATCTTCAAGTCAGGCTCATCCCTCTGCACGCGTACCTTCTTTAAGGACACAGACCGTAACGGGTATATACCCACGTCTAGCTGTCACCATCCAAGATGGAAGGGGAATGTCCCAAAGGGTCAATTAATGCGCCTTCGCAGAAATTGTGATCTAACAGAAGATTTTGAAAAACAAGCAGACATGTTGATTCAGAGGTTCCTAGAAAAGGGGTATGCAAGCAACACCTTAAACAAACTGAAGCTGGAGATAATGAAAGTGGACAGGAAGACCCTACTAAATAACAACAAGAGTAAAAAGAAGAAACAAGAAGAGATCCTGTTTATTACGGGATATAACAACCAATATAAAGATGTTGAACGTATTATTAACAGATACTGGCCAATTCTACAGGAGGATAGGGTACTATCGAAGATCCTTCCCAGAAGACCTAGATTTGTGTACAGAAAAGCACCTAGCTTGCGAAATTATCTGGTACATAACGCTATAGATCCTCCTAAACAAACAAAAATTAGTACCAGTCTAAAGGGATTCTACAAGTGTCGTAGGTGTCTGCCATGTAGGGTGAGCAAGCCACAACCTAGAAAAAAAGAAACATTTAAATCTACAGTTGACCACAAACAATATAAAATAAAGAAACTAATTACATGTCAGACCACGCACGTGACGTACATTATAGAATGTCCCTGTCATTTACAGTACGTGGGAAGAACCACCCGACCTCTAGCAGTCAGAATAAGAGAACACATCAACAATATTAAGAAAGGGTTACCTAAACATTACCTATACAGACATTTTGATGAGGTACACCAGAGGGACCCCACAGGGCTTGTCTTTTATGGTATAGATCATATTGAAGATCATTGGCGAGGTAGCAATAAACTTACACTCATTTCTCAAAACGAAACTCAGTGGATCTATCATTTACAATCCCTGGCCCCCAAAGGGTTAAATCTGGACATAGATTTAAATTGTTTTATAGCCAACCCTTAGATATATGTCTGTTTGCCACCCACTAACCCAGCTCTGTTATTTGTGGGGATCCCATGGACACTGTAGTGTGGAGTTCGTGTGTGTGCACACATAGATGTTTTTTCACTCCTTCTAAACATATATCCTTTTCCTTTTATGATAATGTAGGTGTAGATTCTCTACAACCTTAGGAACCCCTTAGAGAGAGGTTATAATTAGATGTTAACATCAAATCCTCCATAAGGGGGTTCCCCATCTGGGACCCGGTTGGGCCCCCCTTGTTTATACCACCTATCTTACACTACCTATCTTTCTTTACTGGCCCTTGGACTCTTTCACAGATTGCCCCTCCTTTGATTTTTTTGGTTTTTTGTTTTTTTTGGTTTTTTGGGGTCTTTTCTAATTCCTCTGATTTATTATTTTAATTTTTTATAGTGGGAGGTGCATTTAATATCCCCATATGTCATGACTCCTGATTTAGGTGGGATATACTAGCTGATCATATTACAGTTTTTTATTGTGCAAGTGTAAGGCGCCCTTTAATGGGAGTGGCATATATGTACACAAGAGATTGTTGTTTTTTCATGTTGGTGATGCCAAATCTTCCAACATTACACATGAATGGGCAATTTATGGCCCGGGTTCCTGAAAACCAGGGGTGCAAGGGAAAGCTTCCTTTATATTTATTTATATAGTTTTCATATCTGCTTATACAGACATCTACCATTACATGCTTAACCACTTGCTTACCGGGCACTTAAACCCCCCTCCTATCCAGACCAATTTTCAGCTTTCAGCGCTGACGCACTTTGAATGACAATTGCGCGGTCATGCAACACTGTACCCAAATGAAATTTTTATCATTTTTTCCCCACAAATAGAGCTTTCTTTTGGTGGTATTTGATCACCTCTGCGATTTTTATTTTTTGTTAAAAAAATTTAAAAAGACCGAATTTTTAAAAAATTTTTTTTTTTTTTATATATTTTGTTATAAAATTTTTTAAAAGGGTAATTTTTCTCCTTCATTGATGTACGCTGATGAGGCGGCACCAATGGGCACTGATAGGTGGCAGTGATGGGCACTGATGGGTGGCAGTGATGGGCACTGATTGGTGGCAATAATGGGCACTGATCTTGTACACTGCTAGGTGGCACTGATTGGCACCACTGGTGGGCATTGTTAGGTGGCAATGGTAGGCATTGATAGGTGGCACCTGTAGGCATTGATAGGTGGCACTTATGGGCATTGATACGTGGCACTGGTGGGCACTGTGGGCACTGTGATGTGGCAATGTAAGGTGGCACTGGCAGGGGGTACTGGTGGCACAATTGAGGCATTATTGCCTCCTCCTCTTCGGGACCGATGTCCCTTGCTGCTGAGCCGGTGATCAGCTTTTTTTTCTCCTCGCACTGTCAGCGCGAGGAGAAAAAAAAAACGATTACCGAGCTTTTGTTTTGATCATGTGATCAGCTGTCATTGGCTGACAGCTGATCACATGGTAAGGGGCCGGGACCGGCCCCTTACTTGGATCGGTGATCACCCGAGTCTCAGTGACTCGGTGATCACAGCGCGCTCCACGCGCGCCCTGCAGGGCGCGCGCAGGGCACGTGCACAGCGGAGGCCGTCATATGACGGCCTCCCGGGAATGCAGGTCCGTGCTGTAGCCGTCATTCGGCTATAGCGCGGATAGCAAGCGGTTAATTGAAAAGGGATTGGACCAAGTATATCTTGATTTTTTCAATATTCTTGTAGTAGTAATACCAAGCACCACCAATAGGTGGGAGCTTATAATACTTCCCTAATATGTTCCCCGTTGGTGTCTGCAACCCTCCCCCCGGTTTTTAACTCATACATGTGGAATGGTGAAATGGTATCGCCCATGAATAATCTAGAATGGTCATAGAGTGTTATTTGCCTATATTTTCAAAGCATTTATATGAGTAGGATTGTTTAAAACTCTTTGTCTGTCTCCATTGATGGCAAGCGGGAATATCGAGGCCTCCCATTGAGATAATATATTATAAAATAGCCCCGCATATTAGAACAGTCCCATCGGGTAGGGACACATTGCAATTTACACAATATGGGCTGCCTGTGGGAGGAGATATGTCCGCTTGTCTTCAAATAGCTTCTTACGAGGTACGTGTGCTACGCCTTTGACAACGTCGATGACGAAACGCGTAAGGCGGAGCTACGTACCTACGTCACACGCGGAAGTTAGAGAGAGTGTGGAACGCAGCTGAGGCGCACGCCGCTTGGTTGCCAGTCTACATCCACGAGCTTCTCTCTATGCTTGACCTCCCAATTACCTAGTATGATAGCCTGACTCCTTATAGGAGTACGAACTTTTTATAGTATATCTATTTATTTTATATGGTATCTGATTGCTGTAATCAGCATTTTTTAATAAAAATTTTTAATACGTTATCACACTATGGGAGCCCTGTCTCTTTCATGTGAGGGGAACCCAGAGTTCTGAAGGCATACTTAACTACTTGGCATCCGCGCTATAGCCGAATGACGGCTACAGCGCGGACCTACATTCCTGGGAGGCCGTCATATGACGGCCTCCCCTGTGCACGCTCCCTGCGCGCGCCCTGTAGGGCGCGCGCCGTGCGCGTTGTGATCACCGAGTCTTTGAGACTCGGCTGATCACCGATCTGTGTAAGGGGCCGGTCCCGGCCCCTTACCATGTGATCAGCTGTCAGCCAATGACAGCTGATCACATGATGTAAACAAAAGATCGGTAATCGTTTTTTTTTTTTACTCACACTGACAGCACGAGTAGAAAAAAAAGCCGATCACCGGATCGGATGTGAGGGACATCGGTCCCCAAGTGGAAGAGGCACATCTGCCTCATCAGTGCCCAATAGAAGTGCCACCTAATAGTGCCCACAGTGCCACCTAACAGTGCCCACAGTGCCACCTAACAGTGCCCACAAGTGACACCTATCAATGCCCACAAGTACCACCTATCAATGCCCACCTGTAGTGCCAATCAGTGCCACCTGCCAGTGCTGCCCATCACTGCCACCCATCAGTGCCCATCACTGCCACCCATCAGTGCCCATCACTGCCGCCTATCAGTGCACATCACTGCCGCCTCATCAGCGTACATCAATGAAGGAGAAAAATTACCCGTTTAAAATTTTTTATAACAAAATATAAAAAAATAAACTTTTTTTTTTAAAAAAATTCAGTTTTTTACATTTTTTTAATAAAAAGTAAAAACCGCAGAGGTGATCAAATACCACCAAAAGAAAGCTCTATTTGTGGTGAAAAAATGATAAAAATTTCATTTGGGTACAATGTTGTATGACCGCGCAATTGTCATTCAAAGTGCGTCAGCGCCGAAAGCTGAAAATTGGTCTGGATAGGAGGGGGGTTTAAGTGCCCGGTAAGCAAGTGGTTAATTGGAGTGGATAGCCCCAGGGAGAACCCCACTGGAATCCTAGACGCTATCGGGAGCCGGATACTATATGCTGTTTACCCCTGTAGGGGTGCATGGAGCTGGTGAGTGGGGATCCTTGAGGGGGAGCACCGGAGTCACTGGAAATCAACTGTTGCTGTCACAAAAGTCACCTTACACAGAATACTTGGATTTGGTGGAATTATATGGGACTCTGCAAGCTGGGACTTTCATTAATAGATTTTTGATTATTTGATTTTTTGATTTTTTGATGTTTGATTTACTAATTTTTTCACATTTTTTCCTAGTAACACACATGTTTGCACATCCAATGTGGTTCTAAATAATCAATTTCACATTTTTCTAGGTGTAATAAGGTTTTTTAACGCTGATGAACTGTGTATAGGCTATATTTAGCTGCCCAGCTGCTTGCTGGGGAATAATTTGGTAACACTTACATTAGGTGTTATATTAATAATAATTGGTAATTGATTGATGGTTAATGATCACATTAGTTTAAAAGAGGATTTTTATTCACCTATTAATTTAACCCCTCTAGCACATCTATGGGGGGGTGGGTGTATTTACACCTTCTTATACAATAAGGACTTAGCTGTTTGCTTACACTGGGATGGCACATTAACCAATATCGGCACATATTCAATATGCAATTTGTTTTATTTTATTTTCAGAGTGCACATTTGGGCACCCAGTAGAGATCATATATTCAATTAGGTATCCAATACAGGTAGCGCCACCTACCCCTATTCATAAACTCATTCTGTTTTTTTCTTTTGACAGCTGAGTGAGCAGAGAACTCTCTATACTTGTTACATGAATGAAATTCTCCATAGAGAGAGGGGTTGAATCGAGATCGCAATTTTTTAACGATTAATCGTGCAGCTCTAGTGGTTAAATTAGCCAGGAGAGCCTGAAAACATCTGGGATGGGGAATCCTATTGTGTTTGAGGTTCATATAAATTTGGTAATAGGGAGACCAGTAAGAAAACATGCAAAGGGGGAGCGGTGCACTATTATGTCTGCGGTGTACCTGCAGGATATCGGACAGATGATAGTCAGTGGCTGGATGTAGGGGAGGGACAAGCAGAGGTAATAAATTTAGGACTAACGTGCCCGTTCCATGGAGGATGCTCAAGGTCTTCTCCTTGATCTCTGCGGGCGCGCCTGTGAAGGGCCCAAGGGACGCATGGGGCGTGGGGTGAACGTGAGCCAGTCAGGAACCTGAACAGGATCCGCGTCCAAAAAGGAGAATAGGGCCCGTAGTTCCCCTGGCATGTGTAGAGTAAAGGATGTGGTGGCTTTCTGACTGCCAGCGGTTAACCCTAGCGGTAAGTGCAGCCTTGTTGTCTTGCCAGTTCCAGTACAGGCCTCAGCAAGGCCCTGCGCTGTAGTGTCGCACGGGAGAGGTCTGGTAGAATCCTGACGGAGGCTCCATCTTGATAAAGGAGGGATTCAAGACAAAAAGCATATTTCTCAGGGCATTAGGCACAATAAACTTTTTAAATGTTCCCTCTGAAAAAGCAAATCTTTACTTTTTAAATTCAAGTGCACTTTAAGGCCTAACTAAGGGATCCTGAAAGAGTGCTGTCACACAATGCTGTCTCCTACAAAATACAATCATTGGCCTAATTTTTCCATAGCATGGACCCAATTGCAAGTAGAGTGTTCTATCAGCAGTCACACATATGAAAATGTATATGCTGTTTAAGCAATGTATATGGTGCAGAGAATCGGACATATTCAGTAAGGCAAACAGCAATAAGGGAATTAATCTTTAACTGATTTCACTTCTGAAATCAAACTGATCACTGTGGGTAACGCCACCTAATTGTTACACTTTGCACTACTTTTTTAAGTACCACATACTGTATATGACTTCCAGTGGATGTGTTTTTCTCTCGCATGCCCAATATGACCACACACTGTGGCAAAATATATTTTTCATCTACGTACAACCCAGTGGGGAGAATCATTATCACAGTAGTGGTTTGTTAGGGTCCTAGAATCACACCAAGCAGAGACAAGGTAAGTCTTACAAGCTTAAAAATAAATTCACACACAATGATCAAATAAAATAATGAGTCACTGAGATGCGGCAGCATCGTGGGAGTTACACTCATATTATTTCTGGATTTGCCTTTGACAGATAACTCTGACTGCTGTGAATTTTACTGTGAATGATTTAGTGATCACATCAAGATAGCACAGTTATTATTCAATGTCATTATATAATGGTTCCCAACTATGAAACCTAGGGCCACATAGGTCCTCATAGGCCCAACATGTGATTTCCCATTTCCTGGGCTATTATGGCTACAGAAAAAATATCTTTTCATTTTGAATAAATAAAATACCTTTTTTCATGCTTTCTGTCTCTCATTGGGTTGTTTTCCCTTCTGCTGTAGACACAACAGGAAAAGAGAAGGAAAAGAGAAGAAACCTCACCATAGTGGAGGAAATGCCTTCTCAGTGTGTTGTCAAGGGAATAATTGTCCCTATAGAAAGAGCCCCTGTATGTTCCTGTTCTGGTGACAACTCAACCCCAAGGGTTCTAGTCCCTCACCACTCCACAACTAAAAAAAAAAGTTTCGGATTTAGATCCACTGTAGAGGTTCAACCATGGCACAATGTATATTGCTTGTATATAAAATATTCTATCTTTGCTTTATGAGATTTACCCTGGACAGTTGATGGTAAACATAAGACTTTTTGAAGTTTGAGGCCACATTCACACTTGCAAATGGGCCAAACACCAGTTACATGTGAGTACCCCAACTGCGATTAGCTGCAGGGGCTGGCAGCCTCCCATTACTTTCAATGGGGCTGCCTCACACAGCTAACTGGTCTAAGCCTCAATGTAATCGGTGTCAGGCCCATTCACAAATGTGAATGGGGTCTAACTGTTACAGCAATCTGTACAGCTACTCAACTCTAATGTGGAATTGGAGTTGCTTATGTGATGGTTCAAAAGCACATTCTGGTTTAGAATTTTTCAAAGTTAAAGTGGTTGTAAACCCTCACATAGACCCAGTAAAGTAACTAGCCTCAGGTGATACACGGAGATGAAACAAATCCTCCTACATTAATTGTACCTGTTTATCCATAGCCATCTTTCCCCTACATCCACTCAAAGTGCAGAATTTACACAAGAGCAAGAGAAAGGAAGGGGGCGGAGAGCTGAAGTTACATCTGCGAGGAGAGCTCTGAGAGCTGATTGGAAGAAAGAGACACCCCAATACCCAGCTCACAGGAACAGAGCTGATGCTGTCAATCTGTAGAACTTCCTCTCCTGTCACCATTTTTCTCATGGTGTCAGAAAAACTCATCAGAAGTGACTTATGCTGATAGTGTATATTTGTGAGGTCAGGTATTGATGTGGACGAGAAGGCCTGGCTTGCAGTCTCCACTCTAATTCATCCCAAAGGTATTCTATCGGGTTGAGGTCCGAACTCTGTGCAGGCCATTCAAGTGCCTCCACCCCAAATATGCTCATCCATGTCTTTATGGACCTTGCTTTGTGCACTGGTCTAAAAAAAAAAATACATATGCAAGATCTTGCTACAGAGATTCAGATGACTGGCATAATACTACAAACCTCACAACACAGATAGCCCAAGCAAGGTGGCAGTACCTTTCTGAACTGTATATGTATTTAGTAACTGAATTCTTATGATTGCTGTGATGGGAGTCACTTTGGGTGGGGGGCTTGTGGAACCCAGCTTACCTTGGAGAGCTCTGAAAACTCTGTGTCCAGCTCCCCAGGCCCTCTTCAGTGTAAATCACCCTGTGTCCATTAGGGGCACAGGGTGACCGAGAACCCCAGTCTGATCTGTGCTAGTTGGACTCGCTGTACAGCCACACTGGACAATTGTATATATGTATATATTGTGTGTTGTCTCATGCTGTTGGACTCTTTGCTGGGATCGTTTAGGGTGTGGCTGTGTCCCATTGTTCTGTTGTGTCTGTCTGCCTTAGGAGAAATGTATTATGGAATGGATGTTTTGTATTTGTGTCATGGACCCTTCGGCTGACTGCTGTGAATGGAGCTCTGGGTGGTTCAGGAAAGCAGGTCCACTGGAGCACCGAAACGGATCACCCAGTGAGTGAAACTTGTCTTGCATACACACGGTCGCACAAATGTCAGAAATTCTGATCACAAGAACACGCTGACGTACAACACGTACGACGGCACTAGAAAAGGGAAGTTCAATAGCCAGTGCGCCACCCTTTGGGTTCCTTCTGATAATCTCGTGTTAGTAGAAGTTTGGTGAGAGATAATTCGTGCTTTGCAGCCTCATGCTTTTCCGATCGTTACTGCTCTTCAGTTTGTGCTTGTGGGTTTGTATCTGGTTTTCAGTGCGCGTAGTCAGTTCGCATCTGGTTTTCAGTGCGTGCTATTTCTAGTAGGTATTTGATGTTCAGTGCGTTCTTGTCCGCTCGTTTCTGATTTTCAGGTTGCTCTTCTCAGGCCTTTCTGATTTTCAGTGCGTTCTGTTAGTTCGTTCTGGCCACCCGACCGTTTTGAAGCCATGTTGCGGTTACGTACTCATCATAGAGTTCGTGCTATGCAGGGGCTTAGCTTTAGGGTTCTTACTTTGACCCAAGCCCAGTCCAGGGCGGGGAGGAGTTCATGGACGAAGAATTGGTTGCTCCAGCGTGACCAATTCTCACACATGCCTTTGTTGTGGGAGATCCAGGAGAATAATCCTGATGATTTCAGGAATTATCTCAGGATGACGGACCCTGTTTTTCACCGTTTGTTGGCTTTGCTGTCCCCTTATATTACCAAGCAGGACACCTGCATGCGGCAAGCCATCACTCCCGAGCAAAGGCTCGTCACCACGTTGTGGTACTTGGCGATGGGGAGAAGTCTGCAGGACATCAAGTTCTCGAAAGGCATCTCCCCCCAGGCTCTGGGAATCATTTTTCCAGAGACCTGTTCTACCATCATACAGGTCCTGCAGAAGGACTATATTAGGGTAAGTTTTCTCCTTTAACATCACATTCTATGTATTTAATGTTTGCTAATGTATTGTATTTCTTTCATCATTCCCTAATTACCATGATTGTAATATGCTGTGAATGTCCTCTTTGTCCTCATGCATGCTGGAAGTTTTAAATGCTCCTTTTTTGTCCTTCATGCATATTTGCCTTCACTAACCTCCCCAGCATGCTATCCTGGGCCCATACACACCTAGCCTAGTCACTTAACAATGTATTTTGTCAGCTCCATAGTAGTGCTTTACCCTAAACACCCCCCTAA
Source organism: Lithobates septentrionalis (assembly GCA_037952835.1). Classification (NCBI taxonomy): domain Eukaryota; kingdom Metazoa; phylum Chordata; class Amphibia; order Anura; family Ranidae; genus Lithobates; species Lithobates septentrionalis. Next base: position 1,414,041 of record JBBDGP010001619.1, read on the forward strand.
AATGTGTACAAATGTTATTTTTGTCCTTAAATTCAGGCAGAGTGCAAGAGGCTTTTTTGGGGGGTCCCAAACTCATTTGGAACCCTCCCTCCCCCCAACCGCTAAGTTAACCGATACCAATCCTCTATCTGCTGACTTTGCCAAACCCATACACACTATACCTACCTCTTTTGTGTTGATATTTATGGATGAATTCACAAAAGCATGTAGTGAAAGGGCCTGCCTGAATACTTTCAAATGGTACTGTTTAATATTTTGTTCTCCTATTATCTTGATAGGTAATTGCAGAACGTAAAAATGTGCTTAAATTTGGACAGTGTGTATTCATATTTTTGTATTATGACACTTCTTACCTGTTCAGTGGGCTGCCAATAGTGTAAGTAAGGAAGGGCTGGCCAAAGTAAAACACGATATTTATGCATTTAGCTCTCAATGAAATGTAGAGGGTTACCTGACCAAAACATCTCCCCCCCACCCTAACATTTTTACAATGGGCCATCTGAGGGGGTGAGGAATCTGATAAGTGGACCTTATATTTTTGTCTTTAAATACTCCTTAAAATAAATGTTTTATACTTATGTTGGCCAAGAATGTTTATGTCTAATCTGCTTGCAATGTTATGTGCAAAAGTACTAATTTATTTTTTTCTTGTTTCACTCCACAGTTTCCTTCAACGCCACAGGAATGGCAGACTATGGCTTCCCAATTTGCACAGTGGTGGGACTTTCCCAACTGCGGAGACGCAATTGATGAGAAACACGTCCACATTGTCCCACCCCCCAACTCGAGGTCATACTATTATAATTATAAGGGGTTTAATAGTATTGTGATGTTGGCGGTGGTGTCGGCGACATAAGAGTTTCTCCATGTGGACGTGGGGAAGAATGGCCGAATGTCGGATGGTGGAGTCATTATCCACACTGAGTTCTACAGACGGCTCTAAAGTGGTGGCTTGGGCTTGCCACCTCCGGAAGACAACGTGGCTGTTCTACCGTTCGTCTTTGTCGCTGATGAAGCATTTGGGCTGGGTGATCACCTGATGCGGCCGTTCCCGATGAGGACCCTCACCCCGGACCAGAGGGTTTTTAACTACTGGCTGGCCAGAGCCAGAAGAGTGGTGGAGAATGCTTTCGGCATAATGGCCAGCCGGTTCCACCTATTCCTGACACCAATCAACATGGCGGAATATAAACTAAACCATATAATACTTGCATGCTGCATTCTACACAACTTTCTCAGGAGAAATGCTATGAACTATGTGGCCTCAGTTGGGCCTGAGGTCGGATTTCCAAAACGAACAACAACCCTGACGGCGCTTGAAGCTGGCCGTCCTGGCTTGCCCCCCCAAAGCGTCAAAAATATATAGAATACTTTGTGGGTAGGGGGGCCATTGATATGCCAGCAAATGTTTGATAAACATTTTTAAAATAAATGTTTATTTTAAACTGAAATACTGTTTAACCACTTCAGCCCCGGAAGGATTTACCCCCTTCCTGACCAGAGCACTTTTTACAATTTGGCACTGCGTCACTTTAACTGCTAATTGCGCAGTTATGCAATGCTGTACCCAAACAAAATTTGCGTCCTTTTACTTCCCACAAATAGAGCTTTCTTTTGATGGTATTTGATCACCTCTGCGGTTTTTATTTTTTGCGCTATAAATGGTAAAGGACCGAATTTTTTTTAAAAAAATGATATTTTCTACTTTTTGTTATAAAAAAATCCAATAAACTAAATTTTAGTCATACATTTAGGCCAAAATGTATTCGGCCACATGTCTTTGGTAAAAAAAATGTCAATAAGCGTATATTTATTGGTTTGCGCAAAAGTTATAGCGTCTACAGACTAGGGTACATTTTCTGGAATTTACACAGCTTTTAGTTTATGACTGCCTATCTCATTTCTTGAGGTGCTAAAATGGCAGGGCAGTACAACCCCCCCCCCCCCCCAAATGACCCCATTTTGGAAAGTAGACACCCCAAGGAAATTGCTGAGAGGCACGTTGAGCCCATTGAATATTATTATTTTTTTTGTCCCAAGTGATTGAATAATGACAACAAAAAAAAAAAATTACAAAAAGTTGCCACTAAATGATATATTGCTCACACAGGCCATGGGCATATTTGCTGAGAGGCATGTTGAGTCCATGGAATATTTTATATTTTGACACAAGTTGCGGGAAAGTGACAATTTTTTTTTGCACAAAGTTGTCACTAAATGATATATTGCTCACACAGGCCATGGGCGTATGTGGAATTGCACCCCAAAATACATTTAGCTACTTCTCCTGAGTATGGGGATACCACATGTGTGGGACTTTTTGGGAGCCTAGCCGCGTACGGGGCCCCGAAAACCAATCACCGCCTTCAGGATTTCTAAGGGCGTAAATTTTTTATTTCACTCCTCACTGCCTATCACAGTTTCGGAGGCCATAGAATGCCCAGATGGCACAAAACCCCCCCAAATGACCCCATTTTGGAAAGTAGACACCCCAAGCTATTTGCTGAGAGGCATGGTGAGTATTTTGCAGCTCTCATTTGTTTTTGAAAATGAAGAAAGACAAGAAAAACATTTTTTTTTTCTTTTTTCAATTTTCAAAACTTTGTGACAAAAAGTGAGGTCTGCAAAATACTCACTATACCTCTCAGCAAATAGCTTGGGGTGTCTACTTGCAAAATGGGGTCATTTGGGGGGGTTTTGAACTGTCCCGTTTTATGCACAACATTTAGAAGCTTATGTCACACATAACCCACTCTTCTAACCACTTGAAGGCAAAGCCCTTTCTGACACTATTTGTTTACATGAAAAAAATTTTATTTATTTTTTGCAAGAAAATTACTTTGAACCCCCAAACATTATATATTTTTGTAAAGCAAAGGCCCTACAGATTAAAATGGTGGGTGTTTCATTTTTTTTTCACACAGTATTTGCGCAGCGATTTTTCAAACGCATTTTTTTGGGAAAAAAACACACTTTTTTAAAAATTTTAATGCACTAAAACACACTATATTGCCCAAATGTTTGATAAAATAAAAAAGATGATCTTAGGCCGAGTACATGGATACCAAACATGACATGCTTTAAAATTGCGCACAAACGTGCAGTGGCGACAAACTACATACATTTTTAAAAGCCTTTAAAAGCATTTACAGGTTACCACTTTAGATTCACAGAGGAGGTCTACTGCTAAAATTACTGCCCCCGATCTGACCTTCGCGGTGATACCTCACATGCATGGTGCAATTGCTGTTTACATTTGATGCCAGACCAACGCTTGCGTTCGCTTTTGCGCGAGAGCAGGGGGGGACAGGGGTGCTTTTTTTTTTTCTTTATTTTTTTTTTTGCTTTTTTATCTTATTTTTAAACTGTTCCTTTCATTTATTTTTTTATCATTTTTATTGTTATGCGAGGGAATGTAAATATCCCCTATGATAGCAATAGGTAGTGACAGGTACTCTTTTTTTAAAAAAAATGGGGTCTATTAGACCCTAGATCTCTCCTCTGCCCTCAAAGCATCTGACCACACCAAGATCGGTGTGATAAAATGCTTTCCCAATTTCCCAATGGCGCTGTTTACATCCGGCGAAATCTAAGTCATGAAATGCTCGTAGCTTTCGGTTTCTTAGGCCATAGAGATGATTGGAGCCATTCTGGTCTCTGATCAGCTCTATGGTCAGCTGGCCGAATCACCGGCTGCATTCTCAGGTTCCCTGTTGGGACAGGAGAGCCAGAGAAAAACATGGAAGACGATGGGAGGGGACATTCCCTCCCACTGCTTGTAAAAGCAGTCTAGAGGCTCATTAGCCGCTAGGATTGCTTTTACATGAAAGCCGACCGCTGGCTGAAAAGAATGATACAAGATGATACCTAAACCTGCAGGCATCATTCTGGTATAACCACCCAAAGTCGTGAATGGCATACCTGAAAACAAAAAAATGGTTAACAATAAAACACAGTAAACAGTAAAGTATAAAAAATTACATACCTGAAAAGTAAACATGATAAAACATAACAACAATAAAACATTGCAGAATAGAATACAGTAAAAAAGAGCAGAACAATAGAGAGAGAATAGAGCGAGAGAGAACAATAAAACGACAACTATTTTTGTTTTTTTTATTTTATATATATATTTTTTTTTTTACACTTTTTTTTTAACTTTTTTAACTGTAACCGGTTCTAAGTTTGGGTCTCTCAAAATGCGATGGCATCTTGGGAGACCCTGTGAAAGTGTGCCTAGTCTGTGCAGTGCTGTACCCTACGCTAATACTCAACTAGTGTATGGTAGCGTTCAAAACATTCACCAATGCAAAGACCAGGATTGTCAGGACAGGAGGGAAAATAATAGCGGGTGTCACGCCTATATCCGCGCTTGCTGCAGACACAACATCTTTTTTGGGGGGGTTCGTTGGGTAGGGGTACTCGGGAGGACATAAAGAAAATGCCTCTCATGCAGCCGACTGCATTTGGTTGGGGATGTGAATGGGGGAAGTACGGGCGCTGCAGAAGTGGTGGGTTCCCAATTAGGATTGGCGAATGCAGCAGGAAGGGCATTATAGGCACGACGGGCCTGTGTTTGTCTTCTTCTTGGTGGCAGCGGGACACTACTTGTGCTTGCCACCTCACCAGCTTGAACTGCACTTATGGGACTCGCCACGTCACCAAGTATTACTGCAGTGCTGGTTTGACTACGACCGGGGTGTACTAGGCCGCTGGCGCTTGCCAGTTCACCAAAACGCTACCAAAAAAACTGTTAGCGATCGCAGGGATTAGGCCTGACTCTGCGAACACTGCAGTTATGCGTTTAGTGTTTTGTAAGTGTCAGTGATCGATCGATACTGCACTTGGGTGGGCTGGGCTGGGCCGGGTGGAGGGGCAAAACGCAGGTGCTAGCAGGTATCTAGGCTGATCCCGCTAACACTGCGTTTTTGGGAACCCTAAACTGCTGGGGACGCTAGTATAGATCTGATCGGATCAGATATTGATCCGTTCAGATACTATACCACTAAGGGAGGTGTACGGTGCGTGCGTGGGTGTTAGCGCTACTGGCTCTAACCTGACGCTGCCTGGGGCTGGTGCTTGCCAGTTCACCAAAACGCTACCAAAAAAACTGTTAGCGATCGCAGGGATCAGGCCTGACTCTGCGAACGCTGCAGTTATGCGTTTAGTGTTTTGTAAGTGTCAGTGATCAATCGATACTGCACTTGGGTGGGCTGGGCTGGGCCGGGCGGATGGGCAAAACGCAGGTGCTAGCAGGTATCTGCGCTGATCCCGCTAACACTGTGTTTTTGGGAACTCTAAACTGCTGGGGACGCTAGTATAGATCTGATCGGATCAGATATTGATCCGTTCAGATACTATACCACTAACGGAGGTGTACGGTGTGTGTGTGCGTGGGTGTTAGCGCTACTGGCACTAACCTGTTGCTGCCTGGGGCTGGTGCTTGACAGTTCACCAAAACGCTACCAAAAAAACTGTTAGCGATCGCAGGGATCAGGCCTGACTGCGAACGCTGCAGTTATGCGTTTAGTGTTTTGTAAGTGTCAGTGATCGATTGATACTGCACTTGGGTGGGCTGGGCTGGGCCGGGCGGAGGGGCAAAACGCAGGTGCTAGTAGGTATCTGGGCTGATCCCGCTAACACTGCGTTTTTGGGAACCCTAAACTGCTGGGGACACTAGTATAGATCTGATCGGATCAGATATTGATCCGTTCAGATACTATACCACTAAGGGAGGCGTATGCTGCGTGCGTGGGTGTTAGCGCTACTGGCTCTAACCTGACACTGCCTGGGGCGACGCATATCACCGTCGGGCGATCAGGGGGCTAAACCTTTATTAGGTAATAAACGGCGGGTGCCCTGACACTATAAAAAATAAACTAACTAACCAGCGTCACCCGTAACAGTTATACGGTGATCACTGGTGAAAGGGTTAACTAGGGGGCAATCAAGGGGTTAAAACCTTTATTAGGTAGTATATGGGGGTCCCTGTCGCTATAAAACGCTGACGGCGAACCTAAATATTTACCTCCCTAACTAGCGTCACCAGTGACACTAATACAGCGATCAGAAAAATGATCGCTTTGTGACACTGGCGACGGGGGGGTGATCAAGGGGTTAAAACTTTATTAGGGGGGATTAGGGGGGGTACCCTAGACCTAAAGGGGGCTAACACTAACTGCCCTACCACACTAATGCCCCGTACACACAGTCGGATTTTCCGATGGAAAATGTCCGATCGGAGCGTGTTGTCGGAAATTCCGACCGTGTGTGGGCTCCATTGGACATTTTCCATCGGATTTTCGGACACACAAAGTTTGAGAGCAGGCTATAAAATTTTCCGACAACAAAATCCGATCGCGTCAATTCCGACCGTGTGTGGCCTGTTCCGATGCACAAAGTGCCACGCATGCTCAGAAGAAATTCCGACACGGAACAGCTCGGTCTGGTAAACTTAGCGTTCGCAATGGATACAGCACTTTCGTCACGCTGCAATGTTAAAAATGGTTTAATACAGCGCACTCTCTTCTTCTTTATAATGTGTGAAGAATGAAGTAGTTTTGCTGCTTATATTCACACACACTTCTCACAAACTTCTTTCTTTATTACTTATTGGGATTCCCTTAATATATTTTGATTTGTCACATCTGACAAAACTATTTTTGTTTTTTTTGTTTTTTTTAAAGCCATTTTTTTATTTATTTTATGTTTGTATTTTTTCAAAGGCTGATCTTTTTTTAATTTTATTTTGAGTTTTACTCCATAATATTTTTGTGTGTGTTTTGTGTGTCAAGTAACCACAACACCATTGATATCTTTTATTATTTAATCTCAAGGAGATTGTTTGTTGTTGGTGTCCCTTGTTAATTTCACATTGTATATTAGAGATGTACCTGAATCCTCACAAACAAACTGTCCTTTTTGAAGTAAAACACACATAGGCAAGTATGATTCAAACCAAAATTCCTTTATTAAGGGATCAGAACCAAACAAAGAGGGAGGCAACGTTGGATAAACAGGAGAAATTAGCGAAGCCTTTGACCCCCAGGGCAGACATCAATTCTTGAACATCAAAATTGGTGGCCTGAGGAGTCCATATGTAAGGGAGGGCAGTCTGGTCCAGAAGTCCCAGAGATCCGGAAAGCAGCAGATGACATCTGTGTCCCCAGGCTGTGGTACCACAAGAGGCTGCATCTTTTGCCAGACCAGACTGGATCCAGGGTCCTCACTTTCTGGTCTTCCTTCCACGCTTCCTTTCCGGCTGTGGCTCTGCTGTTGGAGATGTGGCAGGAGGAGGAGTAGGACCTGGAGGAGGAGGAGGACTAGTAGGACCTGGAGGAGAAGGAGGAGGAGGAGGACCAGGAGGAGGAGGAGGAGGACCATGTGTGAGGTCACAAAGGTGGGTATCAAATGTTATTTGGGCCCTCAACCCCTTATTGAGAGCCTCCAACATTAAGGACTCACACATGAGTTGTTGGCCCTCCTCCATCCGCTGCATTTTACAGGCAATGATGGCAGCGAAGTCCTCCTCCACAGTGTGTGGTGCTCCCAGGGCCTCTGTAGCCTTCCAAAAGAGGCCTATGGCAGCCTCCTCTAGGGTACTCCTCCTCCTGCCACTTTCTCTTTGCAGGTGTAGGGGAGGGACCTGCATATCAGCCAGCCTGCTTGGCCTGGCCTCCTCCTGGCTGAGACTTCCCTGTGTATGAAAAAGGGACATGGTTTAGTTTTTGCATCATCAATCACAATCCTAAATTAGTACCCCAAACTAACATCTAGTTAACATCATTGATTGGACAACCTGAAATATTTAGAGGAATGCTATACCTGGCTCAATCTGGGCTCCTCCACATGTTGCTGCCTGAAAGGCCCAGGTTGGGCATCAGAAGCCTCAGCTGGGGGGGGAGGAAGCGTGGAAGGAAGACTGGAGAGTGATGACCCGGGTTCAGTCTGGCCTGCCAGAAAATGCAGCCTGTCATAGTACCACATCCTGGGGACATAGATGTCATCTGCTGCTCCGGATCTCTTCGAATCCTGGACTTTCTGGCGCTCCCTTACATATGTGCTCCTCAGGCCACCAATTAGGATCTTCAAATATGTGATGTCTGCCGTGGGGATCACCTGCTTCACAATTTCCAACAATTGATCCAGCGCTGCCTTCCTCTTTGTTTGGTTCCTATAATGTGGGTGGTTGATCTCCCACAGACAAGGCAGCTCCCTGAACATGTCAATGAATATTGCCATGAAGTCTGTATCATTCAAGATATCCATTTTCACTGCAAGACACAACACAAGACAAACCCTAATGTCAGGCCAAACTCTCCTAATCTTGTTACAATATAGGCCTCAATGTAGAAGCAGTATAGGCACAAGTATGTCTCTTACCTTCGTTCTTACGATCGGCGCCTCCAATGCTCCTTCCTCCACTCACAGATCGTACGTAATACGCACGCGTGTTGCGCTTTATACACACTGTGCATGCGTGTAACTCCGCCCGCCCCTGACGTTCTTTCTAGTCTATTCCCCGCCCCTTTTCGTTCGCCCCAGTGGGGGAAGAGCACATGGCGGATACACAGCAGGTGCGTGCTAATTACAGGAACGAGGAGGAGGAGGAGGAAAGCCTGGGTCCGGACACGTCCCGATCCAGAAGGAGATTTAAGGCCTCAAATATGTCCTTTGGGGAGATGTTGTAGATGGTGGATATCCTGAAGAAGGCCGACTATGATGGAAAGTATGGACCTTACCCCAACCCCAATGTCAGAAAGGCCAAGATCATGGCGACAGTGGTCAGGAGTCTGCACCAGAATTTCGGGGTACGTCGATCGAAAGATCAGCTCAGGAAGCGGTGGTTGGACCTCAAATTACGAGAACATGAGCAGTACAGAAAGATCCGGAGAGTGCTGCAAAAAAGTAAGTAGTTGTGCTGTGTTCCTATTCTTTATGTTTATTACGTTCGTGCTGCTCCATGTGCTTTTCTTAAAAGTGTACATTTTAAAATGGCAACTTTCATGTTCATGGGCACATTATTCGTTCGTATCAAACATTTTTCTTTTGGACTATAAAACACCATTGTTTTGGCCATATGCATTTGGCCACATTTTTTACGCCCTACTTGTATGAAAATAATTTGGTGGTGTAGATGGCTTTGTTACTAGAATGAAATGCAAACTAGATTCTGTGTAAGGAGAGGACACTCAGCAGCTGTTTTCACATCTGGACACTGGAGCACTAGTGTGGCACACAAGAACACCCTTTTTATTAGGGGGACCCACACAGGTGCTCCAGTGTATACTATAGGGGGGTCTCCATCTGTGAAGCTTGTACAAAACAGGTAAAGTATTGCAGCTTGACAAAGGACACTGAAAATGCTACATCTTGGAACTCTGGTAAAATTGACAATTGTACCCCACTTCCAAGCAATGTTTCATATTTATAGTTCTGCCATCAAATATCTGTGTGCTAAGTATAGCATTTTTGTTTTACATAGGGGAGAAAAGACTCGGAGGACACCCCTCATCCGAGGAGACCAGAGCCCCCCCCCCTCTGGAAGAAGGGGAAATACCCCCAACCCAAGAAGAGCAGGAGGAGGAAGACGTGGTGGAAATTGTCACCACAACAGGTGAGTGTCTGCGACCACAGGCTCAGGTAAGAGATGATGCCGGCATATTTTTCATACCTGTTTTGTTTTGCTCTCTTTTTAGGTGATCGTGATGTTGTGGATCCAGATCCTTTCACATCAGAAAGTACCCAGATCCTGATCGGGGAGATCATGGGGTGTAATTTAGAATTGGAAAACCTCAAGAAAAACATCAATGATGTTATCCAAAATAATAAGAACATCATTGATGTTTTGGGGCGAGTTTAAAACCCCTCAAAATCACTTTCTTCCCTTGTGTTCTACAAATTTTACAATGTTTGAGCGATTTTTCTAAAAGCTAAATTTGGAGGATGCACACAGTGTGCCAACATGTGCTATCTGCCATCAAGGGAGATCAATGGACGCGTTTTGGGGGTGCAACCCCTTCCTCAATAATAAAGTAGCTGAGAGGAAGGGGTTTCTCCCCCAAAACACGTCCCTTGATCCCCCGTGATGGCAGCTAGCACATGTTGACATTGGGACATTTGTGTGCATCTTCCAAATGTGGCTTTTCCTGGGGTGACTTTACCCCATCTGAACGCAATATCAAACACAGTTCCTAAATACTCATGTCTGATATTGCCTTCAAGTTCTACCAAATGTAAACTTTGTAAGTTCAAAGATTTGTGTCTTTCTTGTTGGTTTTACACATGCCTGTTTTATCTTAAATGGACATTACTATTTGTGATAATGCCACCCCAAAAATTGTTATACAACAAACATGTTGGTTTGTTATAAAAACCTTTTCTAAATGCACCTGTGATTGTGCAGGTATTAAAATGATTGTTAATGAAGAATGTGTGGATTATTGTGTCAACGCTACAACACTTTGGTGGTGATGTAATTGGTGTTTTCTGTGAAAATGGGGGTTATTTCCTAAGGGCAAATCCTCTTTGCACTACAAGTGCAGTTTCAGTGTAGTTGCAAGTGCACTTGTAGTGCAAAGTGTCTTTGCCTTTAGTAAATAACACCCAACAGTGCTTTGTCTAAGGTTACACAATCACGCCATTTTCAGGACTCCCCACATTTCTGTCAGATGGGGTGATGTCACCCCTGTGAAAGCCAAATTTTGAAGATGCACACAAATTGGGAGTCAAAATGTGGATTTCCCTCCTGATCCCATGCCTAATGTCAACATGTGCTAGCTCCCATCATGGGGGATCAATGGACGTGTTTTGGGTGTGCAACCCCTTCCTCTCATCTACTTTAGTTGCGAGGAAGGGGTTGCACCCACAAAACGCTTGCATTGATATCCCATGATGGCAGACAGCACATGTTGACACACTGTGTGCATCTTAAAAGTTGGCTTTCAAAATACTTTAAATTAGTTTGAAAAATCAGAAAATTAAAAACAAACTTGAATAATTTTGGGGTGTTTTAGATTCTGCCTAAAACATCAATGATGTTTTTGAGTCTTTTTTTCCACATCACCTAAAATAAAAAAACACACCATGTATTATAAATATGCAGCCATACATCTATTACCTGAAGCTGTGGTCTCAGACACTCACCTGTTGTGGTCACTATTTTGCCCACTTCATAAACCTCTCCTTCCCCCACATCCTGAGGTTGTGGTGTGGTGACTTCCCCTTCTTTATGAGGTTGGGGGTTCCTGGTGTCCTCTGACATCCCAAGTCTTTTCTCCCCTATGTGAATTTAAAAAAGGTATACTTAGCACACAGATATTTAAGGCCAGAATAATGAATATGAAACATTGCTTGGAAGTGTCATACAATTATCTGTTTTGGCAGAGTTCCAAGCTGAAGACATTATTTTTTCCCTTTTCAAAGCTGGAATACTTACCTGTTTTGTACAAGTTTCACACATGGAGACACCCCTAGTATCCACTGGATCACCTGTGTGGGACACCCTAAAAAGTTTGTTCTGGTGTCCCACACTAGTAATCCTGCGTCCAGATGTGTAAACAGCTGCTGAGTGTCCTCTCCTTACACTGAATCAAGTTTGCATTTCATTCTAGTTACAAACCCATCTAGACAACAATGTACTAAACTTGTTTTAATACAAATAGGCATGAACAAATGTAGTTAACCTGCATCTGCCAAAAACATCGTATTAGTGAGCGAATGAACGATGTTTACTACAAACGATTCCTGTGCCCACGAACCTGAAACTTGCCATTTTAAACTGTACGACAGTAAAGAAAAGCATATGGACCAGAACGAACGTAATAATAATAGGAACACACGACAAAATACTTACTTTTTTCCAGCACTCTCTTGATTCTTCTGTACTGATCCTGCTCCCTCAATTTGAGGTCTGACCATGGTTTCCTCAGTTGATCCTTGGATCGCCGTACCCCAAAATTCTTCTGCAGACTTTGCACAACTTTAGCCATGATCTTGGTCTTTCTCACATTTGGGTTTGGGTAAGGTCCATGCTTCCCATCATAGTTGGCCCTCTTCAAGATGTCCACCATCTCCACCATCTCTACAAAGGACATATTTGAGGCCTTATATCTCCTCCGGTATCGGGACGTTTGTGGCTCCGGGCTTTCATCGTCCTCGTTGCTGCTCTCCTCTGCATGCACCTGCTCTTTCTTCGCCATGTGCTCTCCCACTGCGCCGAAAGAAAAGGGGCGGGGAATATACTAGAAAGAAGGTCAGGGGCGGGCGGAGTTTCACGCATGCGCAGTGTATGTAAAGAGTAACACGTGTGCGTCGTACGTACGATTTGTGAGCGGAGGACGGAGTAGCTTAAGTGCCCATTGTGATAACGAAGGTACAATTTTAACTTGGGGCATCAGTGGTCTACACTGCTTAAAGATTGGGGCCTATATTGGGACAAGATTATGAGAGTTTAGCCTGACATTAGGGTTTGTCTTGTGTTGTGTCTTGCAGAGAAAATGGATCGATTCAATGATCACAGCTTCCTCCCCCAATTCATTGATATGTACAGAGAGCTGCCCTGTCTGTGGCAGGTAAAACACCCCTTTTATACTAATAAAATAAAGAGGCAGGCAACGCTGGATCAATTGCTGGAATTGGTGAAGCTGCACATCCCCACGGTAAACATCAACTATTTGAAGGCCAAAATTTGTTGCCTGAGGAGCACATATAATAGGGAGCGCAAGAAGGTCCAGGATTCCATGAGATGAGGAGCAGCAGCAGATGAAATTTATGTCCCCAGGCTGTGGTACTACGTCAGACTGCGATTTCTGTCAGACCAGACTGAAATCAGGCCATCACTCTCAACCCTTCCTTCCACCCCAGCTTAAGCCTCCGACATCCAACCTGGGCCTTCCACCCAGGAAGAAGATGTGGAGGAGTCCAGCTTGAGTCAGGTATAGCATTGTTTAACATATTTCTCAAAATTGTGTTTGATTGATGAAAAATAAACTAAAACTATGTCCCATTTTTATACACGGGAAAGCCTCAGCCAGGGGGAGGCTGTGGAAAGTGGCAGCCAGGAAGTGGCGGGGGAAGTGCAGCCAGGAGGTGGTGAGGGTAAGTGGCAGACTGGAGGTGGTGGGTGTAAGTGGCAGCCAGGAGGTGGCGGGGGGTAAGTGGCAGCCAAGAGGTGGCTGGGCCCAGTAGCCTGACCGAATCCCAGATTCCTCCCCTCCGCCTTCCAACAAAAAGGACCAGGAAGGGGAGGAACGTGCAGGAGTCAGCACTTTCTTTGATTCGGGAGGCTACTGCCGCCCTTAGAACCACCCCCAATATTCAAGAGGCCTATGCCTGCATGGTAGCCAGCAAAATGCAGGAAATGGAGGCGGGCCAACGCCTCTTTTGTGAGGAAGTGATCTATCTGGCTCTAAATAAGGGGTTGAGGGGCGAACTCACAAGCAAAACCCACCTGTGTGAGTTGAACCATCCTCCTCCACCTCCTGCCACAACTCCAACACCAGAGCCACAGCCCGGAAGCAAGTGTGGAAGGAAGACAAGAGTGTGATGGCCTGGGTTCAGTCTGGTCTGACAAAAGACGCAGGCTGTGGTATGACCACAGCCTGGGGACATATATGTCATCTGCTGCTGCTCCGGATTGTGCTCCCTATTAAATGGACTATTCAGGCTACCAATTTTGCCTGTCAAATAGTTGATGTGTGCTCTGGGGTACAAAGGCTTTGCCAATTTCACCAGTTTATCCAGCGTTTCCTCTTAATTTTGTTATGACCCCTAATAAATGTCTATTTTTTTAATCACAAATACTTGGCTATGTGTTTTAGTTCAAAAAGGTCAGTTTGTTTGTGAGTAGGCAGGTACATTTCAAAAATACAATGTCAAATTAACAAGGGACACCAACACCAACCAACCTATTTGAGGTTAAAAAATACAAGATAAGAAGACACTTCCTGTGTCTAACCCCGCCTCCCCACCCCTGCCTGTGTCTAACCCCCCTCACCAGCCCTGCCTGTGTCTAACCCCCCTCACCACCACTTCCTGTGTCTAACCCCCCTCCCCACCCGTGCCTGTATCTAACCCCCCCTCACCAGCCCTTCCTGTGTCTAACCCCCCTCACCACCACTTCCTGTGTCTAACCCCCCCTCCCCTTACCCCTGCCTGTGTCTAACCCCCCCTCACCAGCCCTGCCTGTGTCTAAACCCCCCTCACCACCACTTCCTGTGTCTAACCCCCCCTCCCCACCCCTGCCTGTGTATAACCCCCCCTCACCACCCCTGCCTGTGTCTAACCCCCCCTCACCACCCCTGCCTGTGTCTAACCCCCCTCACCACCACTTCCTGTGTCTAACCCCCCTCACCACCACTTCCTGTGTCTAACCCCCCTCACCACCCCTGCCTGTGTCTAACCCCCCTCACCACCCCTGCCTGTGTCTAACCCCCCCTCACCACCCCTGCCTGTGTCTAACCCCCCCCCTCACCACCCCTGCCTGTGTCTAACCCCCCCTCACCACCCCTGCCTGTGTCTAACCCCCCCTCACCACCACTTCCTGTGTCTAACCCCCCTCACCACCCCTGCCCATGTCTAACCCCCCCTCACCACCCCTGCCTGTGTCTAACCCCCCTCACCAACCCTGCCTGTGTCTAACCCCCCCTCACCACCTCTTCCTGTGTCTAACCCCCCCTCCCCACCCCTGCCTGTGTCTAACCCCCCCTCCCCACCCCTGCCTGTGTCTAACCCCCCCTCACCACCACTTCCTGTGTCTAACCCCCCCTCACCACCTCTTCCTGTGTCTACCCCCCCTCCCCACCTCTTCCTGTGTCTAACCCCCCCTCACCAGCCCTGCCTGTGTCTAACCCCCCCTCACCACCCCTGCCTGTGTCTAATCCCCCCTCACCACCACTTCCTGTGTCTAACCCCCCTCACCACCTCTTCCTGTGTCTAACCCCCCCTCCCCACCCCTGCCTGTGTCTAACCCCCCCTCACCAGCCTTGCCTGTGTCTAACCCCCCTCACCACCACTTCCTGTGTCTAACCCCCCCTCCCACCCCTGCCTGTGTCTAACCCCCCCTCACCAGCCCTGCCTGTGTCTAACCCCCCTCACCACCACTTCCTGTGTCTAACCCCCCCTCCCCTTACCCCTGCCTGTGTCTAACCCCCCCTCACCAGCCCTGCCTGTGTCTAAACCCCCCCTCACCACCACTTCCTGTGTCTAACCCCCCCTCCCCACCCCTGCCTGTGTCTAACCCCCCCTCACCACCCCTGCCTGTGTCTAACCCCCCCTCACCACCCCTGCCTGTGTCTAACCCCCCCTCACCACCCCTGCCTGTGTCTAACCCCCCTCACCACCACTTCCTGTGTCTAACCCCCCCTCACCACCACTTCCTGTGTCTAACCCCCCCTCACCACCCCTGCCTGTGTCTAACCCCCCTCACCACCCCTGCCTGTGTCTAACCCCCCCTCACCGCCCCTGCCTGTGTCTAACCCCCCCTCACCACCCCTGCCTGTGTCTAACCCCCCTCACCACCCCTGCCTGTGTCTAACCCCCCTCACCACCACTTCCTGTGTCTAACCCCCCCTCACCACCACTTCCTGTGTCTAACCGCCCCTCACCACCCCTGCCTTTGTCTAACCCCCCTCACCACCCCTGCCTGTGTCTAACCCCCCCTCACCACCCCTGCCTGTGTCTAACCCCCCCTCACCACCCCTGCCTGTGTCTAACCCCCCCTCACCACCCCTGCCTGTGTCTAACCCCCCCTCACCACCACTTCCTGTGTCTAACCCCCCCCTACCACCCCTGCCTGTGTCTAACCCCCCCTCACCACCACTTCCTGTGTCTAACCCCTCCTCACCACCCCTGCCTGTGTCTAACCCCCCTCACCACCCCTGCCTGTGTCTAACCCCCCCTCACCACCTCTTCCTGTGTCTAACCCCCCCTCCCCACCCCTGCCTGTGTCTAACCCCCCCTCACCACCACTTCCTGTGTCTAACCCCCCCTCACCACCTCTTCCTGTGTCTACCCCCCTCCCCACCTCTTCCTGTGTCTAACCCCCCCTCACCAGCCCTGCCTGTGTCTAACCCCCCCTCACCAGCCCTGCCTGTGTCTAACCCCCCCTCACCACCCCTGCCTGTGTCTAACCCCCCCTCACCACCACTTCCTGTGTCTAACCCCCCCTCACCACCTCTTCCTGTGTCTAACACCCCCTCACCACCCCTGCCTGTGTCTAACCCCCCCTCACCACCCCTGCCCGTGTCTAACCCCCCTCACCACCACTTCCTGTGTCTAACCCCCCCTCACCACCTCTTCTTGTGTCTAACCCCCCTGCCACCACTTCCTGTGTCTAACCCCCCCTCACCACCCCTGCCTGTGTCTAACCTCCCCTCACCACCACTTCCTGTGTCTAACCCCCCCTCCCCACCCCTGCCTGTGTCTAACCCCCCCTCACCAGCCCTGCCTGTGTCTAACCCCCCTCACCACCACTTCCTGTGTCTAACCCCCCTCCCCACCCCTGCCTGTGTCTAACCCCCCGTCCCCACCCCTGCCTGTGTCTAACCCCCCCTCACCACCCCTGCCTGTGTCTAACCCCCCCTCACCACCCCTGCCTGTGTCTAACCCCCCCTCACCACCACTTCCTGTGTCTAACCCCCCCTCCCCACCCCTGCCTGTGTCTAACCCCCCCTCACCAGCCCTGCCTGTGTCTAACCCCCCTCACCACCACTTCCTGTGTCTAACCCCCCCTCCCCAGCCCGCCTGTGTCTAATCCCCCCTCACCAGCCCTGCCTGTGTCTAACCCCCCTCACCACCACTTCCTGTGTCTAACCCCCCTCCCCACCCCTGCCTGTGTCAAACCCCCCCTCACCAGCCCTGCCTGTGTCTAACCCCCCTCACCACCACTTCCTGTGTCTAACCCCCCCTCCCCACCCCTGCCTGTGTCTAACCCCCCTCACCACCCCTGCCTGTGTCTAACCCCCCTCACCACCACTTCCTGTGTCTAAACCCCCCTCCCCACCCCTGCCTGTGTCTAACCCCCCTCACCACCCCTGCCTGTGTCTAACCCCCCTCCCCACCCCTGCCTGTGTCTAACCCCCCCTCACCACCCCTGCCTGTGTCTAACCCCCACTCACCACAACTTCCTGTGTCTAACCCCCCCTCACCACCTCTTCCTGTGTCTAACCCCCCTCACCTCCTCTTCCTGTGTCTAACCCCCCCTCACCACCCCTGCCTGTGTCTAACCCCCCTCACCACCACTTCCTGTGTCTAACCCCCCCTCACCACCCCTGCCTGTGTCTAACCCCCTCACCACCACTTCCTGTGTCTAACCCCCCCTCACCGCCCCTGCCTGTGTCTAACCCCCCCTCACCACCCCTGCCTGTGTCTAACCCCCCCTCACCACCACTTCCTGTGTCTAACCCCCCCTCACCACCTCTTCCTGTGTCTAACCCCCCCTCCCCACCCCTGCCTGTGTCTAACCCCCCCTCACCACCACTTCCTGTGTCTAACCCCCCTCACCACCTCTTCCTGTGTCTACCCCCCCTCCCCACCTCTTCCTGTGTCTAACCCCCCCTCACCAGCCCTGCCTGTGTCTAACCCCCCTCACCAGCCCTGCCTGTGTCTAACCCCCCCTCACCACCCCTGCCTGTGTCTAACCCCCCCTCACCACCACTTCCTGTGTCTAACCCCCCCCCTCACCACCTCTTCCTGTGTCTAACCCCCCCTCACCACCCCTGCCTGTGTCTAACCCCCCTCACCACCACTTCCTGTGTCTAACCCCCCCTCACCACCTCTTCTTGTGTCTAACCCCCCCTACCACCACTTCCTGTGTCTAACCCCCCCTCACCACCCCCTGCCTGTGTCTAACCCCCCCTCACCAGCCCTGCCTGTGTCTAACCCCCCTCACCACCACTCCTGTGTCTAACCCCCCTCCCCACCCCTGCCTGTGTCTAACCCCCCGTCCCCACCCCTGCCTGTGTCTAACCCCCCTTCACCACCCCTGCCTGTGTCTAACCCCCCCTCACCACCCCTGCCTGTGTCTAACCCCCCCTCACCACCACTTCCTGTGTCTAACCCCCTCCCCACCCCTGCCTGTGTCTAACCCCACCTCACCAGCCCTGCCTGTGTCCTAACCCCACCTCACCAGCCCTGCCTGTGTCTAACCCCCCTCACCACCACTTCCTGTGTCTAACCCCCCCTCCCCAGCCCGCCTGTGTCTAATCCCCTCTCACCAGCCCTGCCTGTGTCTAACCCCCCTCACCACCACTTCCTGTGTCTAACCCCCCCTCCCCACCCCTGCCTGTGTCAAACCCCCCCTCACCAGCCCTGCCTGTGTCTAACCCCCCTCACCACCACTTCCTGTGTCTAACCCCCCCTCCCCACCCCTGCCTGTGTCTAACCCCCCCCCTCACCACCCCTGCCTGTGTCTAACCCCCCCTCACCCCCACTTCCTGTGTCTAACCCCCCTCCCCACCCCTGCCTGTGTCTAACCCCCCTCACCACCCCTGCCTGTGTCTAACCCCCCTCCCCACCCCTGCCTGTGTCTAACCCCTTCTCACCACCCCTGCCTGTGTCTAACCCCCACTCACCACCACTTCCTGTGTCTAACCCCCCCTCACCACCTCTTCCTGTGTCTAACCCCCCCTCACCTCCTCTTCCTGTGTCTAACCCCCCCTCACCACCCCTGCCTGTGTCTAACCCCCCCTCACCACCACTTCCTGTGTCTAACCCCCCCTCACCACCCCTGCCTGTGTCTAACCCCCCCTCACCACCACTTCCTGTGTCTAACCCCCCCTCACCACCCCTGCCTGTGTCTAACCCCCCCTCACCACCCCTGCCTGTGTCTAACCCCCCCTCACCACCCCTGCCTGTGTCTAACCCCCCCTCACCACCACTTCCTGTGTCTAACCCCCCCCTCACCACCTCTTCCTGTGTCTAACCCCCCCTCACCAGCCCTGCCTGTGTCTAACCCCCCTCACCAGCCCTGCCTGTGTCTAACCCCCCTCACCAGCCCTGCCTGTGTCTAACCCCCCTCACCAGCCCTGCCTGTGTCTAACCCCCCCTCACCACCACTTCCTGTGTCTAACCCCCCTCACCACCCCTGCCTGTGTCTAACCCCCCTCACCACCCCTGCCTGTGTCTAACCCCCCTCACCACCCCTGCCTGTGTCTAACCCCCTCACCACCCCTGCCTGTGTATGTCTAACCCTCCTCCTCTACCCCTGCCTGTGTCTAACCCCCCCTCACCAGCCCTGCCTGTGTCTAACCCCCCTCACCAGCCCTGCCTGTTTCCAACCCCCCCACCACCCCTGCCTGTTTATGTCTAACCCTCCTCCTCTACCCCGGTCTGTGTCTAACCCCCCCTCACCACCCCTGCCTGTGTCTAACCTGGTCAGTGTGGGTCAGGTAGGTCAGTGTGGTTTAGGTAGGTCAGTGTGTGTGGGTCAGTGTATGTAGGTCAGTGTGGGTCAGGTAGGTCAGTGTGGGTGGGTCAGTGTATGTAGGTCAGTGTAGGTCAGTGTGAGTCAGGTAGGTCAGTGTATGTAGGTCAGTGCATGTCAGATAGGTCAGTGTATGTGGGTCAGGTAGGTCAGTGTGGGTCAGGTAGGTCAGTGTATGTAGGTCAGTGTATGTCAGTGACCGTGCACCTCATGGAGTTCATACCCCATCGGCATGTGAGTATCCATTTGGGGTAGTGGCATTTCTGCCCCCCCATATGCACAGTTACCCTGTTTCTTTTTTACCATGCATATTGCACTCCATCTAGAACAGCCTTCCCTTTTTTCTTTTGTCTTTAGATATTGGTGCTTAATCGCCCCTGAAGAGTGTTTTGATACACGAAATGCGTCGGGCTTACGACATGCACCCAACAATTACTTCCCCTCTTACTGGGTCTACCAATCCCAAAGTTCCATTTATTTATTTACTTTGTGATGTTATGCAATTTATGGACATTTCACCTTTCATACCATTAGGGGCTTGTTATGAATGTTTACAATGTACCAAACAGGGTGTATCTGTATATGATGTGACAGTCAACCCATATTGGGGTCACCATTATGTCATTATTTTACTATGTATTAATAAAATGGCTTGTTTTTGATGGTGACTGACCCATTGGCCTCATTTGCCCACCTCACTCAAAGTCCCAACCTTCCTGTTTTTTGTGTATGTCAGGTAGGTCAGTGTATGTAGGTCAGTGTATGTCAGGTAGGTAGGTCAGTGTGTGTATGTCAGGTAGGTCAGTGTATGTGTCAGGTAGGTCAGTGTATGTCAGGTAGGTAGGTCAGTTTAGTGGTCAGCATTGATGGGCACTGGTAAGCCAGGCAGCAACCAGCAAGTCAGTGTACCCCCCGCCACACAACCACACAACCCCTCCGCCCAACCAAAAAAACCCAGCGCCACTAGAGGCCCCCCCCCCCCCCCCCGTGCCGGCCTTGGACTTCAGGCTGAAGCCCCTGGTCTTTTTGCCACCTAGCAACGCCCCTGGCTATCTCCATTCCGAACGCTAGTTTTACCAGACCGAGCGCTTCCGTCTCATACTTGAATCAATGCATGCGTGGAATTTTGTGCGTCGGAACTGTGTACACGCACTCGGAATTTACGACAACAGATTTTGTTGTCGGAAAATTTGGGATCCAGCTCTCAAATTTTTGTTGTCGGAAATTCCGACAGAAAATGTCCGATGGAGCCTAAACACATTCGGAATTTCTGACAACAAGCTCACATCGAAGATTTGTTGTCGGAAATTCAGACCGTCTGTACGCGGCATTAGTCTCATCCCAGTTTTAAAGATTCACATTAACAAGCTTGTGAGCTGTACTCCGGGCTATGATCCCATGTAAAACCTTATTGACAAAGAGTCAATGCACAGCAGTGCTCCCAGGCTCCTCCACTAACGCTCTTCACTCTGCAAAAAAGGCATGGTTGTTAACAAGCTCTATTGAACCTGTATAACTAATTATTTTACTCTTTAATGACATCATTTTGTTTGTTCCACACAGTTGATGAAAAATTTGCACTTACAAATGGAGGTGTACTAAGGGCACGTATAGATCATATACATTCTGTAGCTTGTTAATGAATTTGTTTAGGGTGTTAAAAGTTAAATTTTAAGTGTCCTTTCATGAAGCATCAATAAAATGCCAGCAATCACCCTCCAGGAGCAGTCTTTTACATTTTATCGCTTTGCTTGGTGCGCTTTCTGGCATTTTAGCAAGCCAAGCTGACTTTTAGAAAGCTGAACTCTGGGATAAACAAACATCATCAAAAGGTAAGCTACATGTGGATCTGTCCTTGAATCTTGGGATGTTTTGTGTATTTCTTACAGATCCGTGCCTTAATCCAGTGTGAATCTTTGCCTCTGTGCAGGAGCTTCCTGTAATAAAGACCGGTCACTGCTGCTCTCCCTTCTTGTGCAGGGGGACTGGTCTTATATCCACCCCTCCTTATACTTTCTGCAGGCAGCCTGTAGTGGGTGGAGCCTACTGGGTCCCTCTCACAACTCTACTTTTTGTACAGGCTATGTACAGCCCTGTTATGATGTCACTGGTCCTTTTACAGAGTAATATCTGGGTTTGCAAAGGCATTTGGTACACACAAAATGGATTTATATCCTTTGTGGTTGTTGATGAATACAATTCAATGAAAGTTTTTGCCCCCCAGAGTTCTGCTCTAACATAGAACTTATCGCTTTATTCTGTGATTTGAGAGGTAATAAATACCTAGTATTTATGCATTACTTACAATGTATGTACAGCAAAGTGCAGCAAATATATGGTCTGCTTTAAAATACTACTACAGTGATCTAACTTTTTTCTTTTTTTTTTTTTTATAGGAAAGAAATGAAAAAATCCTTCCGTTTGCATATTTTTTCTGGTCAGTCTCAGCAATGTTTCAAAACATCAATTATAGGTAATCTCTGGAACACATGTGGCTATTTTTGTAAGAAAAATTGCTGATTTAGCGTAATTTGGTTATCTTGTGTTACAGTCGTGGATATCTGAAGAAAACACAGTACAGAGTGTTTCAGGGCCACTCTTGTACAGTATGCTGCCAATTCTGTACACACTGTGCCAAATCCCCTAATGCCGCGTACACACGATCGGACTTTACGGCATACTTGGTCCGGCGTACCGGATTTCGTCGGACAATTCGATCGTGTGTGGGCTCCAGCGGACTTTGTTTTATCAAAAGTTTGACGGACTTAGATTTGAAACATGTTTCAAATCTATCCGGCGGACTCGGGTCCGGTCGAAAAGTCCGCTCGTCTGTATGCTAGTCCGACGGACAAAAACCGAGGCTAGGGCAGCTACTGGCTATGAACTTCCTTGTTTTAGTCCGGTCGTACGTCATCACGTATGAATCCGTCCGACTTTGGTTGATCGTGTGCAGGCAAGTCCGTTCATTCGGAAAGTCCGTTGTAAAGTCCGTCGAAAAGTCCGCCGGGCAAAGTATGCCGTAAAGTCCGGTCGTGTGTACGCGGCATTACAGTCACTTAATCAAATTAAATCAAATACCAAATTTGTTCAGAATTTTATAACAGTTTATTAACATTTAGACAGCAGACACGGCAGGAAAAAGAGACCTTACTGCCTTATAATGATTTATCCCTACAGAGTGAAAGCCTAAAACTTTCACATTGAGCTTTACCATTCTGCTATGTTACAAAGAATTTACACTTATTTGATATCATTTTAATTTGAGGACTTTGGGGTCAATTCACTAAGGCCGGCCATAAATGGAGCAAATTTATTTCCTGCAGCCAGGGACACAGACAGTGTTGATGCAGGAATCCCTTCTGCCGAGCCATTGTCTTCTCCCGGCGGGGGGGGGACATTCAGTCTGCCCATACATAGTTCAAATCTCGGACAGTTCCTGCTGAACCCGGTGAGATTCTGTCAAGAGTGTGGCTTCTTGCCAGCTCCTTTGAACTGGATTTGGTCTTGGGAGGACGAGGATCAATCATGGATCCGTCTGGACTATTCAGATTCATTTAATTTTCTGGTTATAGGTTATAGGATATTTGTCCCAACTTCTTCTTTTATCGACTAATTAACCTCCCTGAGGAAGACCATAACAGTACAGGTCGAAACGCGTTGGATATCTATGTGGCTGGCAATCTGTAATGTAATGTTTTGCTCCACTGTATCAACATCCCTATTTTTGATGAAATGTGTTTTGTATGGTATAACCAGAGCTCCTATTTTAATTCATACATGCTATTGGAATCTCATATGGTAATAAAAAGAATTTTACAAACAGTTACTTCCTTTTTTTTAACAATTCAATCCCTTTTTGCTGCTAAAAAAACAATTGGGGGAACTTTTCTATATTGCAATTTTTTCAGGGTGTGCAGCCTCTTCATTTCCAAATGTGTGATTTCTCTATTTGTGTTAAAATAACTCATGAGGTATTATCTCCAGAGCAGGAAATTTGCTAAAACATGCAATAAATACCACGTGTGTTCATTTTTTTCTTTGTTTTATGTGTTTTTAACTCATTCCTTTACACCTTTTACCCCAAACTGGAGCTCTGGCTGCTGCGGGAAGTGAAACATTTAGCAGTGGTATTCCAACCAGTGCTAAATGCGACCATTCCCCATAGTACCCCTACTCATTCACAAAAAAATGTACCCTAGAAACACCCAAAAGTTTGACGAGCCCTTTATTTAAAAAGAAAAAAATGCCCCACAATGTACATCCATCATCAGTAACGTTGGTCAGTGATGCAGGTCCACATCAATCATAATGAACAGCAAAAACCATAATAAATTTTAAAAAACTACACATCTGCTAATAAATTAAACAAAAGAACAAAAAGAAATATAATACATGTTAGGGTACCGAGAAAACATCACTCAGGCTCTCAAGGGGAATAAGGAAGAATAAGGTGTGGGGATTCAAGTGGTTGAAAGCTTTAGAAGTACTTCTATTTAATCAGATAGGCTTGCACCACAAAACATTAGGTAACCTGTGGCTTAATTGCAAGCGGAGCGCATGTAGAGTGCAATTAGGACAGAGCTGGAACTATGTCCATTAAAACAAAACAGTCATCATTGTGATTATGCAAGAACTGATACTTTCCTAAATTACAACAATTGTATAGCCTTACTTATGAAAAATTACAGTTTATGTAAAATCAATTAGTACAATTCCATATAAGTGTAGCCCTCTTTTTGGGGGGTATGGGAAATGACCCTACAAAAACAGGATAGTGGAAGGCAAGAACAGAGTCGATGGGAAGACGTCCAACCATTGTCCAATCAGCCTGGAATGCAGATTCTCACCAGCAGAATCTGTGATGTGGTACTGGGACTCAAAGCCAGCATATCTACTCTGCATCTTAGTCCGTAGTAGTCTCAAATCTGTCATGCATCCAGACCTCTACCAGAAGTGGCCCTTGGATGCCTAACCTGGCTCTAGCCTATGCTGTATATTGAGCCCTGAGCTAAAACTAGCTACAGAGTCCAACACCAGAATAGACAGGGTTAACTTGAATAACAGGAGCTACATATAATCTCTATACTATTAAACAGGTTCACCTACTAATATACTGGAAGTTGACCACTACACACATGCAGTATTACAGACTTAGTTATCTCTCTCTGGGCATGTGAGATAATAAAAATAGGACAGAGATGTGTCTGCCACAAGGATTTGGATACACACTCCAGAAGCTATGGGCAGGTGTAGTTAAACTATAAACTATAGGAACACTTGCCTAATAGTCTCAGTTTCTAGCCTGGGTGACATACAGCAGCTCCTGTGTGTATATGTCAGGTGGCTCATGTTCTTTGTCTACTTCCTGGAAACTCCCCATTATATAAACATCACAGCCCTTTAACCACTTAAGCCCGGGACCATTTGGCTGGCCAAAGACCAGATCACTTTTTGCGATTCGGCACTGCGTCGCTTTAACTGACAATTGCGCGGTTGCGCGGCGTGGCTCCCAAACAAAATTGACGTCCTTTTTTTCCCACAAATAGAGCTTTCTTTTGGTGGTATTTGATCACCTGCGGTTTTTATTTTTTGCTATATTTACAAAAAAAAAGCGACAATTTTGAAAAAAATGCATTATTTTTTACTGTTTGCTATAACAAATATCCCCAAAAAATATATAAAAAAAATTTTTTTTCCTCAGTTTAGGCCGATACGTATTCTTCTACATATTTTTGGTAAAAAAAATCGCAATAAGCGTTTATTGATTGGTTTGCGCAAATTTTGGGATGTGATTTTGGGACCATTCACATTTATACAGCAATCAGTGCGATTAAAAATGCATTGATTACTGTGTAAATGTGACTGGCAGTGAAGGGGTTAACCACTAGGTGGTGCTGTAGGGGTTAAGTGTGTCCTAGGGAGTGATTCTAACTGTGGGGGTCCGATCACGGTCACGAAGCTCCCGGCAGGCGCGTGCGCCCGAAAGCCGCCTCCTAAAGGGCAACGTACAGGTACGTTAATCTGCCTGTACGTGCCCTTCTGCTGCAGTTTATCTGCGTGAGGCGGTTGGGAAGCGGTTAATCGAGGTTTCTGACCCAGCTAGCAGGGACAGGAAGTATCATCTTGTAACCAAAAAACTTGGTGGTAATTATTAGGCAAAAGCTATTTAAAATACAGACAGTTGAGGGCAGCAGATCCCTACATAAGCTTTAACATTTTAAAGCAGAACTTCACTTTCTTAATTAACTTTGCTTATTTTTAATCTTTATTGTTTTAAACTTTTCTTTGTTTAAATTTTTTCAGCTACTTCCTGGTTTCCAGGCCTAGGCAAACAATGTCATACATCCCAGGAGTCTTCAGGAGGGAGGAGGGGTTTTCTCTATTAAGCACACCCCCTATCTGCATGCCTGTGCTAAGGGCAGATAGATTCCAGGAAGTAAATGCTACATGGATCATCTGCCCTTACTCAAGAAAGCTGTGGTTAGACATTGTAGGGAGGGATTTCTTACCAAAATAAAGCATGGGTACATGGATGGGTGGGTTTGCTTTAATTAGTAAAAACAAATTAAATAGTGTTTGTGGTCTGTGGTGTCCAGACGCAGTGTAGTTCTGATTTAAAGTAACTCAATATTTTACTATTATGCTGTTGTCACCCTGCCACATAAGTTGGCTGGTAGAGACTAAAAGTGGCCATTTTAACTCCTATGATGTAGTAATGGTCCACTGTTGCCATCATCAAGAAACACACTCTGAGAAATGTCATACATGCATCAATGAAGTGTATGTAGCCAAGAAGTGGTTGCAAATAGGCTGCATGAGAACATGCAGGGTCCTTCACATGGACAGAATGTATGTACCATATAGGCAAACTAGAGTGACACTCAGGGCCGTCTTTAATATTGACTGGACCCTGGGCAAATGCTTTCTTGGGCCCCCTCTTCCATGCAATTTCGCTCTCCGCATGCTTTGAGACATACAATAAATAGCAGCTAGACTCAAAATCAGTTTACTGAATCAGATCAGGCAGCGATTGCGATTGTTTGCCAGAGGTTACAGTGTATAATTACAGCTCACTGACTGGCTGCTAGAGGTTACAGCACACATTATGGCTCACTGTTTATTTTCTAGAGGTTACAGCACGTGACTTCTGCTTGTTGATTGGTTGCTAGAGATTACCGTACATTAATGCTACTCACTGATTGATTGCCAGAGGTTACTGGACATCTATACCGCTAACTGATTGGTTGCTAAAGGTTACAGCACATCATCTCCTCACTGCCTGCACACCATGGACTGGGGAGTTGAGGGGACCCATCAATAGACAGAAAACATCTTGGAATCCTAGGACTCCTGGGGTCAATGGCAATGCTGGGGGGGCTATGGTGTGATCAGTGGCCATGCTGGGGGGTTGATGGGATCAGTGGCAGTGGGCAGTGGTGGGGGGTGGGATTAGTTAGGAGGCAGTACACTGTGGCAAATTCTGAATCATGTAGAGCAAAGCTGGAAATCTTTGGCAAGTATATAGTGGGGGATTCTACCAATGTAATGGGGAATTTACAATGACCATCAATGTGAGGGGGGATTTACACTGACCATCAATGTGAGGGGGAATTTGCACTGACCACCATGTAATGGAGGGGGGGGGGGGGTTTACACTGCCCATCAATAGAAAAGAAGAATTTCTACACTAATGCGGACACGAGCGGACATTACGGCGGACTTTGCCCGGCGGACTTTTCGACGTACTTTCCGACGGACTTTCTGAATGAACGGACTTGCCTACACACAATCCACCAAAGTCCGTCGAATTCGTACGTGATGACGTACGACCGGACTAAAACAAGGAAGTTCATAGCCAGTAGCCAATAGCTGCCCTAGCGTGGCTTTTTGTCCGTCGAACTAGCATACAGACGGCGGACTTTTCGACCGGACTCGATTTCAACGGATAAATTTTAAACAAGTTTCAAATCTAAGTCCGTCCAACTTTTGAGAAAACAAAGTCCGCTGGAGCCCACACACATCGAATTGTCCGACGAAATCCAGTCCGCCGGGCAAAGTCCGCCGTAATGTCCGCTCGTGTGTACGCGGCATAACACCAATGTAATAAGAACATTTACACCAACCACCGGTGTAAGGGGGAATATACAATGCTCCATGTAAGGGGGAATTTACACTGGCAACCATTCTCGAGGAGATTTGTACTGACCACCAATGTAAGGTGACACTTCCACACCGACCACCAATGTTAGGGGGGATTTACACTGACCACCAATGTAAAGGGGGATTTACACTGACCACCAGTGTAAGGGCAATTCTGCACTTACCACCAATGTAAAGGGAAATGTACACTGATCATCAATGTTATGAAAATTTACACTGACAACCAATGTAATGGGGGATTTTACATCAACAGCCAATAAAGGAGGGCTTCTGCATGGACCACCAATGTAAGGGAGGATTTAAAACTGACCAAAAATGCAAGTTTTAATTTTTTTAACGATTGCCAATATAAAGAGGAGTTTCTACACTGGCCACTAATGTAATGTGGATTTACTCTGACTATTAATTTAATAGGAGCATTCACAGTCCTAAGACATGCTGGTAGGTTAATTAGATCCTGTCGAAAAATTGGCCAAATATGTGTATGTTGTATGTGTATGTGTTGTAAGCGTGTCAGGACCCCATGGGGCAAAAAAAGGACCGTGCTATACTGCAGATGGACACTGGCAGCAAAAAAGCGCCCTGAGGCGATTCAGTTCGCATAGGTAGCGCTATACAAGTCACTCATTCATTCATTCACAGTAACCACCCATGTAAAGAGGGATTTACACTCACCACCAATGTAAGGGGGACCTTCACACATGCCACTAGTGTGAATGAAAGTATTGTACACCAAGCCCCAATGTAATGAGAAGATTTACACTGACCACCAATGTAACTGAGACATTTAGCCTACGTTAACATTTGTGTGTGTCGGGAATACATGCAAAATTGCTTTTCTGACACCGCAGAAACATGCTGCCCTTTAGCAGATACACAGCAGTGCCATTAATTGTTAATGACACCCTTGTGCATTGTAATCAAGGGAGTAGTGAGTGTTTGTTTTGGTCTGTTCAGGGTTTCACAGACTTGAAGTCTAATAGCTTTCCTCTTCCTCTAGAACATGTTTCTGGAGCTTAGGGAAGGAGAATTCAAATAACCAGCCTGAATATTGATCAGGGCCTAGCCAATCCCTGTGGAAGTGTGCCCAGATGGTGGCTGGAGAAACTGATAAATAGTCTGGAGCCCTGGAGAGGTTGTTCTTCCCTCGAGGGGAGTTCCAAGCCTGTAGCACTGGCGGGGGACCCCAGAAAAGGAGGATCTGGGCTGCTCTGTGCAAAATCATTGCACAGAACAGGTAAGTATACCATGTTTGTCATTTTAATTTAAAAAAAAACCCGAAGGTTTAATGTTACTATGATGAAAAGTGTTCCTCTGTTCCTGTTTAGAAGTTGCATCATGGTCCCCAACTGTGAGGTCTTCGCCTGTTAGAAAGTCACCTCATGGTCCCCAGCTGTGAGGGAATAATTGACTGTTCAATATTTACATTTACTTAAAGGGAAGATTGTCCTTTAACTGCTATTTGCTAATCATTTTGGAGCATTCAATGCCCTAACCCACCTCTTCTGTTACAAGTTCTGCAAGCAATAAATCACAAAAAGACAAACCACTATACTGTTTATTGGAGTAAGAATGCTGCTTGGGGTACCGTCAGCCTCTGTACTGTTTTGGAAAGACTACAAAAAAATGACAGCTGTAAAGAACAGACTGTATAAAGTAGGTAATGATTATCACCCAAACAGTATATTTCTGCTACGATATTGCTTGGGTGATCATCATTACCTGCTTGTCGCATTTGGGTAGTTGCACCCACACCACCTAATTGGTGAGTCAGTGAGCTAATTAGCTCATCCCTCTTTCTGCCTTTATGGCATTTCATTAAATTTATATACTGTTTGAGAAAGACCCAGTTAAATTCAGCGGCTTTTGCAGGGGTAGCACTACACATGCGTGCTGATAAGCATGATTGATGAGTTTTTGAGTTTATAGGCTTAAAGTGGTTGTGAAGGCAGAAGGTTGTAAAGAGCTTTCTGTCTGCAGCAGAGCCCCTGATACTTACCTGAGCCCCATCTCTGTCCATGAGTGTCTCGGCCGTTTGGGACTCTCCCTCCTAAATTGCTGAGACACAGCAGCGGCGCCATTGGCTTCCGCTGCTGTCTAGTAAAGTCAGTTAGCTAATCAGGAGAAAGAGGGGGTGGGGCCAAACCAGAGCTCTGTGTCTGAATGGACACAGGGAGCTGCAGCTCGGCTTGGGTGCCCCCAGGGCAAGCTGCTTGCTGTGGGCGCACTAAACAGGGGGGAGGAGCTAGGAGCACAGAAGAGGCACCAGAGAAGAGGAGGATCTGGGCTGCTCTGTGCAAAACCACCACACAGAGCAGGTAAGTATGACATGTTTGTTATTTTTATAAAAAAAAATTAGACTTTACAATCAATTTAACAGCCATTGACCAATGCATGTTATTACCTGCTTCCATTTTGTTATCATGGGAAGTTGGACACATTCATTTTAGTATGTTGTAACATGTTAAAATGCAACAGTGTAAATGGGACCCCATTGTTTTGGGTGCCCTGGCCAAGGTTCAGAAACCTGGCAGGGGATTAAAGGTCAAGCGTACACTACAGTTATGCATTAAGTGTGGTGTTTGGATCATGGCTTCTATGGAGTAGGGGTTGAGGAGCACAAGAAAGCATAACCAGACACATTATGGGGAGGAGGGCTAAACAGAACAAACCTGAGACAGCTGTAATGCAGTATGAAACAACTGACTCTATAACATTTGGCCTGTGTCTGTACTGTAAGGCTACAATTCATACGACCAAATAGCAGCAGCCAGGGGTATTCTTGGAGATTCTTGCCAGTGGTTGCAAATGCTGCCCGCACAAACTGTGTGTGAACAGCATCAATTGTCAGCACCAGCTGTCATATTTGTAATCTGTACAAATATATGGCCAGTGCCACCGCTCTCCTTTGTGTGCACTCATCTGAGCGGATACACCTAAAGAGCCTCTGACCAACCCTGGGCGCAGCCAGAGTTGGCAAAATTTTAGCTGCGCATAAGCTGGCCACAGTCAATCAGTCAGTTTGTGTGCGGCCAGAGTACGGAGTGTTGCTGCATCCTCTGAACGCAGCAAACTATCCAATTCTTACCACACTTGTGAATGTAGCCCAAACTAGGGATTCTGGATACACAGTTGGCCCAGGGACAGCGCTCTCTAGCTCGGTGCTGGTGTCAGCGTTCTCTATCTCGGTGCTGGTGTCAGCGTTCTCTATCTCGGTGCTGGTGTCAGCGTTCTCTATCTCGGTGCTGGTGTCAGCGCTCTCTATCTCGGTGCTGGTGTCAACGTTCTCTAGCTCGGTGCTGATGTCAGTGCTCTCTATCTTGGTGCTGGTCTCAGAGCTCTCTATCTCAGTGCTGGTGTCAGCATTCTCTAGCTCAGTGCTGGTGTCAGTGAAGGAAATAGCAGCGGAGAAGCCAATCAGCAATCAGTGCCAGCGCAGGATGCGGGGCACCCGGCCCACCGTGGCTGAGGATCAGCATTGGACTGGGAACTCCCAACCCCCCCTCCCGCAGTGGAGCCCTGCATGGGCGGGGGTAAGGGCAGGGTGGAGGAAGGGGCCAAGGGCTGGCAATCACAGGTGGGCACACTGGCACAGGACTGAGCTGTCCTTACTGTTAGTGACACATGATCAGGAAGAAGGGAGTGGAGGGGATGGGACAGGGAGGGTATAAAAACACCCTTCTCTGGCTGTGGCTGAGGGATGCTGTAGAAACATGGAGGGGGGAGGGGCTGGCTCTCTCTCATGTTGGTGGTCGCTGGCTGCAGAAGAGGGTTGTGGCATGGTAGCTGTGCCTCTCCCTGCAGCTGGAGCCTCAGTCCCCCCCCCACCGCACTGATTGACAGCCCCAGAGAGGGGTGGCCCGGACACCTCTTCTCTCCTACCTTCCCTTCCATCGGCTCCATACAGCACTTGTGAGGCCTCCTCCGCGGTACCTCCCCGGACAACACAGCGATGGCCCCGCCTCCTCCCCAAGATACAGCCACGCCCCATCCCCTCTCTCCACTGCCTGCCATTGGTGGAGCTCACAGGCATTGTTAACCCGCTGCTGGCCGGAGCTTAGCGCAGCAGCGGCATTGTTGTCAGCAGAGGCGGCTCTTCCATTAGGTGGTCGCGAGGTCCCTGTGAGTGCAAGGCCTTAGGCAACTGCCTTATTTGCCTAATTAGAGAGCCGCCTCTGTTTTTGTTTTCTTTCAGTTCTTATTGCCACGATCTGTTGAATTATTCTATCTTGTATTGCACTTTGGTTTACATTACACTAGGGTTATTTATTTGGTCAGTTTAGATACAAATAGCTCTTTTTCCAACTCCATTTAGCCATAATACTCTTTGGGAATCTGGGAGCCTATATAAAAAGTTGCAGTAATGCCACGTACACACGGTCGGACTTTTCAACGGAAAATGTGTGATTGGAGTTTGTTCCGACCGTGTGTGGGCTCCATCTGACTTTTTCCATCGAAATTTCCGACACACAAAGTTTGAAAGCTGGATCTAAAATTTACCGACAACAAAATCTGTTCGCGTAAAGTGCCACGCATGCTCGGAATCAAGCAGAAGAGCTGTACTAGCTAATGAACTTTTTTCTCGGCTCGTCGTACATGTTGTACATCACCGTGTTCTTGACGTTCGGAATTTCTGACCAACTTTGTGTGACAGTGTGTATGCAAGACAAGTTTGAGCCAGCATCCGTCTGAAAAAATCTGATGGATTTTGTAGTCGGAATGTGCGATCGTGTGTACAGGGCATTAGGCTGGAAAACCCTTTAGTAAACAAAAATAATGAAATAAAATTAGAATATTTAAAGACAGAGAAGGAATTTCAAGTAAATACATGCGATCATTTTAGCGCAGCATAATAATGATGCATTAGACAACCTTTACCATTGTTTGAATATGAAACAATATTTAAGCAGCATCTCATTCTAGGGCTATTCAATATAATGGGTGAAGCCTGCCACTGAATTCCATTAGCTGTACTAAATGGACAGAACAAAAGATTACAGCACACACATAACAAAATGGCATTTAACTCCTGCAAGGCTATTTAAAACACCTCAACATATTCAAAAAATATGGGGATTTGGTCACACCATATGGCTATATGGTGCTTAAGCCCAATTACTGCGTCAAAGTACCCAATTATTAGTGGGTCCTACGCTATTCATAGAATGGAAGATCCTGCTTCTCTCAAACATGGGAGCAATAAACTCCTCTATATGGGAGAACTAAAGGACTCATCCTATAACACAGGTGGACACTAATAATAGGTGTGTGTGGGGGGGGGGGTGTTCCAGCTCAAGGGATCTGGTCAGGATCTATACAATAGACAAACAAAGACTTGGGGGGCATGCCCTAAAAATAACACAAATGAATCTGTTTTATTGTTTGCATAATAATGACGCATTAGACAACCTTTACAATTGTTTGAATATGAAACAATATTTAAGCAGCATCTCATTCCAGGGCTATTCATTATAATGGGTGAAGCCTGCCACGGAATCCCATTAGGTGTAATGTGTCTGGGAAATGGGCAGATCACGGACACTAAATTGACACTAAATCACGGACACTAAATTGAATTCAAAGCCTGTTTCCACATTGTCTCTATGTAGATTCCAACATCTGCTGAAGTCAGATGAATACATTGTTGAACAATATGTGGGTGGGTAAACTGATTTACCTGCAGAATTAATTGTGATACTCTGCAGACAATGTTAAAGCACAACTCTGGACCCTATTAGGACCCACACCTAATATATATATATATATATATATATATATATATATATATATAGGGCTTTTTTTCAGCTGGAACTTGGTGGTTCCACCACCTCTGGCTTAGGCCCTCTGCTCTCTGCTCACCACCATTACTTGTAAGCACAGAAGTCCAGCTTCTGTGTTTACAAATGACAGCTTGTCTCCCAAAGGTTCCTACAGATCTGATTTCCTGAGCAGCTCCCACTGAGTGCAGGATGGGGAAAAGGGAGATGCAGGTATTCAGGGTGCAGTGCAGATGCCAACACCCCCACTGGATGATCTCCCTGTAAGAGAGAAAGACAGGACAAACTGCAGTGTGAGGGAAAGTACTAGAGCCGGCTGGGTGCTTCAGCTTAACACAGCAGCAAAAGTTGGACATGTGGAAGATGGTGGAGCTTTTAAGGAGGGTGGAGAATAAGGGGTGGTGGTGGGGGGGATTGCATGCAGAGGTCAGAGCTGAAGAGGGATGAAAGTGAGATGTGGACAGGGGATGCAGGTAAGCAGCAGTGGAAGAAGGCTGAACTCTGCACTCTGTGTAGCTCACCCCTGCACTCTGCACTCTGTGTGTAACCCCCCGAACTCTGCCCTCTGTACATAATGCACTCCTGGTATTTAATGCCCCTTTAAGACCCTCCCACTATTTGATGGAGGAAGTGTGTGGGGGAGAGGGAGATTTTGGGGGGGGGGGGGGGGGGGTTGTGGTTGAGTTCCTGCACCTATTTTCAGAGAAAAAAAGGCCTATATATATATATATATTTGTATTTATTCTCTAACACCCAGTATTGCCTTTCTTGAATCCACTGTCACATGATCCTCTGTGCCTCTCTTGGCAGTGGTGACCAGAAGTTGCTCTCTATTCTCTTTGTTGATCAGCTGAGCAGTCTTGTGTTTGCCCCTGGACTCATTGGACAGCCAATGGAGTGATCATATCACCAAGAAGCAGCATAGGCACCAAAGCCTCCCACAGTGCAGACCAGTAGGTGAAAGACCTGGGGCCTTGGCTGTCATGTGACCAGAGTTTTTTAGGTAAGAATTTTGTTTCTTTTTTTAGGTAGATTGTTTTTTTTCAATAAGAAATTGAGGGGTTTAGTACTAATTATTGGAATTGTTTATATTAAGATCAGCTTTAGGATCCAAAAGTCAGTAGCACAGAAAGGTTCTGCACTGCTGAAGTTCTCTCTGCAGGTTGCAGAGCATTGATGCAATACAGCCTGAGTCAGTTTCTGCCAATGAGCAGCAGTAAATCTTTAAGATGTCAGCAAGTTGGCCTTTATAATTCTACCACAGCGCCAAATTAATGCAGAGCAACTGAGCATGTTCAGAGCAGGGTGAGACAGTTTATTGCTGGATATTAAACAGTATAGGCACTTATTTTCAATGTTCTATATAGCTATACCTGCAAATGGGACCAGCATTAAGTGATCTAGCACTGATATTGTTTTTACACTGAGAATAAAAAGAAGGTTGGGACTTTAAATGAGATGCGTTATCACATGTGGGTATCGCATAGGTGTGTCTAATAACAATAGTGGTGTTACTGTTTCATATATATGCACATGGGTAGAACTACAATGATCAGATATGAAATGGTAATGTCGAGAGCAGTTTCATGAAAGAGAAAACCTCCTCAACACAAAAATTGTATTACGAGTTCTTTATCTCAAATGGAATTGTAACCAAGAGGTACAGCTAAACCATAAGGTGCTTAGAATATGTAGGTCAATAAACAAAATATATAAAAATCCAATGTTACAGAACAACCAAGAAAAACAAAAAAAAAGGTAGAAACGCATAATGATGTACTGGTTTGCATCAACGGGCTCAGCGCGTTACGTGGACTAGTCTCCACCTCCTCAAGAGCAAATGCGTGCGTCTCCTAATATTGCTCAAGGTCGACTCAATAATCCGTGTGTGATATTACCAGCTGAGGGCAGCATGGGAACGTCTGCATTGGGAGCTGAGGGAGTCCTGCCCATGGATGTGGGGCAACACAAGCGAGGGTCTCAGAATTGAGATATATGTCCATAGTGTGTGAAGTATTGAGGTCTTAAACAGTCCCAAAGGGATTCTTATGTTGTGTATAGCCATAGTCCACAGTACAAAGAAATCCTGGAGAAAAAGGACGAAAGACTAGAGGAAAAGCCCTAAGTGTCTTCTTTCACCACCTGATTCACCCCCTCCATAATTTAACTCCCCAGTAACATACAGTATCTCACAAAAGTGAGTACACCCCTCACATTTTTGTAAATATTTTATTATATCTTTTCATGTGACAACACTGAAGAAATGACACTTTGCTACAATGTAGAGTAGTGAATGTACAGCTGATATAACAGTGTACATTTGGTGTCCCCTCAAAATAACTCAACAAACAGCCATTAATGTCTAAACCTCTGGCAACAAAAGTGAGTACACCCCTAAGTGAAAATGTCCAAATTGGGCCCAATTAGCCATTTTTCCCTCCCGGTATCATGTGACTTGTTAGTATTACAAGGTCTCAGGTGTGAATGGGGAGCAGGTGTGTAAAATTTGGTGTTATTGCTCTCACTCTCTCATACTGGTCACTGGAAGTTCAACATGGCACCTCATAGCAAAGAACTCTCTGAGGATCTGAAGAAAAGAATTGTTGTTCTACATAAAGATGGCCTAGGCTATAAGAAGATTGCCAAGACCCTGAAACTGAGCTGTGGCGTGGTAACCAAGAGTAGCAGTTTAACAGGACAGGTTCCACTCAGAACAGGCCTCACCATGGTCGACCAAAGAAGTTGAGTGCACATGCTCGGCGTCATATCCAGAGGTTGTCTTTGGGAATTAGACGTATGAGTGCTGCCAGCATTGCTGCAGAGGTTTAAGGGGTGGGGGGTTCAGCCTGTCAGTGCTCAGATCATATGCCGAACACTGAATCAAATTGGTCTGCATGTCTGTTGTCCCAAAAGCAAGCCTCTTCTAAAGATGATGCACAAGAAAGCCTGCAAGCAGTTTTCTGAAGACAAGCAGACTAAGAACATGGATTATTGTCCTATGGTCTGATGAGACCAAGGTAAACTTATTTGGTTCAGATGGTGTCAAGCGTGTGTGGTGGCAACCAGGTGAGGAGTACAAAGACAAATGTGTTTTGCCTACAGTCAACCATGGTGGTGGGAGTTTCAAGGTCTGGGGCTACATGAGTGCTGCCAGCACTGGGGACTACAGTTCATTGAGGGAACCATGAATGCCAACATGTACTGTGACATGCTGAAGCAGAGCATGATCCCCTCTCTTCGGAGACTGGGCGGCAAAGCAGTATTCCAACATGATAATGACCCCAAACATACCTCCAAGACAACCACTACCTTGCTAAAGAAGCTGAGGGTAAAGGTGATGGACTGGCCAAGCATGTCTCCAGACCTAAACCCTATTAAGCATCTGTGGGGCATCCTCAAACAGAAGGTGGAGGAGCGCAAGGTCTCTAACATGCACCAGCTCTGTGATGTCATCATGGAGAAGTGGAAGAGGACTCCAGTGGCAACCTGTGAAGCTCTGGTGAACTCAATGCCCAAGAGGGTTAAGGCAGTGCTGGAAAATAATGGTGGCCACACAAAATATTGACACTTTGGGCTCAATTTGGACATTTTCACTTAGGGGTGTACTCACTTTTGTTGCCAGCGGTTTAGACATTAATGGCTGTGTGTTGAGTTATTTTGAGGAGACAGCAAATTTACACTGTTATACAAGCTGTACACTCACTACTTTACGTTGTAGCAAAGTGTAATTTCTTCAGTGTTGTCACATGAAAAGATATAATAAAATATTTACAAAAATGTGAGGGGTGGTCACTGGAAGTTCAACATGGCACCACATTTGTGAGATACTGTATGTACCCCTATCTTCTGATAATGTGCCACAAGTGTCCTGCACTTATTTCCTGACACCTCCCAACGCCAAAGTGACATGTCACCCCTTTTTTTCTAGCACTGTCCCACAAGTATCGGCCGTAAGTTTCATGGTGGCTCCCTATCCCCGCCAGGAGAAGTTGCTGATGAGTCCCCATGGCTTTATCCCTCAGACACCCAGCAGAACACCACATCAGAAAGCTTCACTCCCACATCCTGCTACTGAGCTCCTGGAGCTTCTCATCTTAAGGCTGGCTCCAGCAGTTCCAGGGCCCAGTACTCTATACAGTGGAACCTTTGTTTACGAGTAACGCGGTTATCGAGCGTTTTGAAAGACTTTTTTTTTTAAATTCTGACTCGGTTAGTGAGTGTTGTCTCGCAAAACGAGCAGAATTCAAGCCAATGTAGAGTGCAGTACCGCATTTGGCCAGAGGTGCGGGGCGCCAGGGACACTCGGAGTGGTTCGGAGCCACTCTGAGCCATTCGGAAATACTCGGATTCACTTGGAAATTGAGTATTTCCGAGCCTCTCGAGCTGACCCCGAGTATTTTCAAGGCTCTCCGCCGCCCCCCCCCCACCACCACATGCGGTATTGCATGTAATAGAAGTGAATGCGGAACAAATTATCTTTGTTTCCATTGACTTCTATGGGGAAACTCACTTTGACATGCGAGTGCTTTGGATTCCAAGCATTCTCCTGGAATGGATTATGCTCGTAATCCTAGGTTTCACTGTACTCAAAGCTTGCTTCCTGCAAGTTGCTGCTTTGCACACTTCACGGGCCTCCATGATGGTGGCTTCTGCTCTGCAGAAACCACTCAGCCCTGCACATTAAACTCTACAGCAGCAATGCCAGCGCTAAAGTGCAGGGCTAAGCTAAAACTTTAACAGCCATCCTACAGTGAGAGTCCATCAGGATACTGAATGGAAGGAGTTTAGTGAACTTGTAGGCAGGGATAGTTTATCCCCCACTCTGTAGGTGGTGCTGTTTTGCTGGCCACTGTACAGAGGGAATGGAGGGTGAAAGTAGCTTTTTTCCTCTGAATCCTCTGTAGGTGTCTTCGGGGAAGCAGCTGTTCGATTGGGCGTTGCAACTCTTCGTGACCATCTTTAGTGAGGGCAATGCTAACAAATAGCGCTGTCCCACTGCAGTTGGTGCACATTTGCAAAGTGAATAGAGTAGGGACAGGATTTCCACTGGTTAGGGACAGTGTATATAGCACTAGGGAGAGGTTCCTGTCCAGAACAGACAGAACAGTGACTCCGCTACTGGCTCCGCTATCTGGGGACTCTACGCTGGGACAAAGATCTTTCTATCAGTCTGCTAAGTGTGCCTGCATTGCTGCTGTGCCTATCAGACACCCCCTTGCACTCAGATGCTGTTCCCGTAACTTAAACATTATTAAAGTGACACCTCAAGTGCTGGGACTGTGGTAATGCTAGCAACAAACTGCAGCATACATGTAATTCTTTATTTTACCCTATTTCTACTTTAGATTTATTTTTTTGACAGAAGTGACTTTCTTTCATTTAGAGAAGCATAATCCATATATTAAAGAAAAAGCACCATAATGCAATAATGTACATATGTCTCTGTGTTCACTGTATACTTCAATAATACTTCAGCATCTGCAGTACATGACAGCTTCCATTCTCTAGCTTGTTTTTCAATGCTCAGATATAGCCAAAGTGCGTATTTTGTGACGTTGTAATTGCTACGGCAACAGCAATTTCCGGAGTACTCTGCATCCTTTCTGAAACTCTGCAATCATTATATAGGGGATGAGAAGTATGCATTTAATGTGAATGGACACATCAGAATGTAGACCCACTATAGGCAACTTCTCTTTCCGGCCTTAATTTCAGACATCATTAACACTCAGCTAAATATATTTCCACAGGCTGAGATCAGCAGAATGGGAAGGGAGGAAGTAGAGAGATTACATTTGTGTGTCTATCAGCTGTAATTTATTGGACAGATTTGATTTTTTGTGAAAAGTGACAGTATTTTAGGTATCACATACTTTTATCCTCGTTTAAAGGGCAAACATCCTGTTTACCCCCCAAATTCCTATATAAATGGTGCAGTTAGTTATTCTTAAGCCTCAGGTGCTTGCATTTTTATGGAGGATCTATTGCCAGTAGTATAATACATTGAATACTGAACTCCAGGCAGATAAACACAAATGAAGCCAGCAGAGCATTCCAGAATACATCTTTTTTTTTTTTTTTTTAATGCAAGCAGCATAAATACCTGAATTTGACTACGTATCTCCTGAAATCTCCTGTACAGCAGAGCTCAGAATGGGAAAGGAAGAAGGAAAACAAAGAGCCAGTTAATTGTGCTGCAGTGCTCATGTGCAACTAAGAAAGCGGAGTGACAGAGGGATGCGTTTACGAGCCTGAAGCCCCTTCTTTCACTGTCAAGTCATAGACTGGGAGAATGAAAAGACCTATGTTACTTAAAGTAAACGTGTGCTCAGATCATGCCCAGGTATTTATATATTCTGAATAAGCAGTAAAAGCACTTACAGAAACAGCAGTACAGAAAATGTGCCTTTAAGCTGTATCCAGCGTTCTGTACGTTAGTAGCAACATCTGTTTCCTATAGCTACAACTCACAGCAATGTGCAGGACTTGGTTGGATGAGTCTGTCTTTGATGCTTTCCCAATCTCTTCCACAGTTCCTCGCCTATGTTAGAGAGGCTTCTGGTACTCCATTTCAGGTTTCTATCCTTCCTGCATCATGCAGACAGGCCCTCGAGTGCAGGGTCTAGAGCAGGGGTAGACAACTGGCAATCGGCACGCAAAGCCTCTTTTGCCAGCTCTCGACTCCCTCCCCATCAGCAGAGCAGCGCAGGGAAGTGTCAATGAGACACTAATACATTCCAATTTCAGAATTCCCCACACCGCACCTGCACTGAGGGGGAGGCACTGTGTCCCCACACATTGGAAAAGATGGGAAACATTGTTTGGTTCTCTAAGGCCTCATGCACACGAGACGCTGTTAAACTCGCGTTCAGAGGCAGTTGGACACTTTTTTCAACTGCCCCTGAACCCATTCAATGTTATCCTATGTGCCCATGTACACAGTCTCGTTTTTTGGCGTTTTTAGGCAGTTGCGTTTAACCTTGTTTTTCCAGAAGCAAAAAAATGGGTTCAGACGCAAAAATTTTCCACGTTTCAGACGCCAAACGCGGTTAAACGCCGGTACCGTGTTTAGCCGCGTTTGCGTTTATTAGGGTATTTAAAGGAACATTTTACGACCCAACTTTGGGGCCCCATATCTCGGGCCCACTTGGTGCTAGGAATCCCATTTGGTGTGCAAACACAGTGGAACTAGCACTACAACATATCCAAATTTGGGGTTCCTAGCACCAAGTGGCCCGAGATACGGGGCCCCAAAGTCGGGTCACAAAATGTCATTCTCTGCTGCAGAAAAGTGCTTGACATTTTGTGACCCGACTTTGGGGCCACATATCTCGGGGTCACTTGGTGCTATGAACCCCAAATTATGGTGTGCTAACACAGTGGATCTAACACTATAACATATCCATATTTGGGGTTCCTAGCACCAAGTGGCCCCGAGATACGGGGCCCCAAAGTTGGGTCGCCAAATGTCATTCTCTGCTCTGCAGACGCTTCTAGACGTGAATGCGGTAAAATGCAGCTAAACGTGGCTAAACGCGGCATGCAAACGCGGCAAAACGGGCGTTTCTAAACGCCGGTTTCAGATTTTAAAAACATGTGTTCAGCAGAGTTTGCATCGGCGTCTCGTGTGCATGAAGCCTTACTTTGCTGTAGCTGCGATCATCAGCTTTTGTGATGGGAAGTGATTGGGTGCAGAAAATTTTAATTTTCTTTCTGAATTTTCTAAAAACTTGTGGCAAAAAATAAAGTCTTCAAAAGACTCAACAAGCCTCTTAAAGAAACCTTGTGGTTAGAGCTGCACGATTAATTGTTAAAAAAAAAATGCGTTTCCACAAGTCAGTGCAGTGCTGTTCTCTGCTCTAGGCTCACAAAAAAAAAAAAAACAAACAAACTAGGCAGCCTGCCAAATTAATCACAAAATTCCTAAGGCCCCTTTCACACATGCGGACATACAGCTCTATGGAGCGTCAGATGTCAGCGGTGACATGTCTGCTGACATCCGATCCGTCCCAATCTGCTACGCAAATTCCAGATGGATGGATGTCCTATTTTCCATCCATCTGGCGGATTGGATGAAAATGGACAGACGGTCCGTAATCATCCGATCCCTCCATAGGTGAGAGCGGACTCTCTGATAGGTCCGTCCCTGCACAGAGTGCAGAAACGGACTTGTCATCCGCCGGCTCAGCGGGGATTAACGGAACGATCCCCGCTGAGCAAACAGAGTAGTAAAAATGGACAGCCCTGTGTGAAAAGGGCCTTAGTGCTGAGTTAACTATAAACAAAGTATCTTTTGGTTCAATATAGCAGGGGTAGGCAACCCCCGACACGGGTGCTGCAAGTGGCACACAAAGCCTCTTTTGCCAGCACTCGACTCCCTCCCCATCAGCAGAGCAGCACAGGGAAGTGTCAGTGAGACACTAATGCATTCCAATTTCAGAATTCCCCATGCCGCACCTGCACTGGGGGAAAGTCACTGTGCCCCCACACATTGTAAAAGATGGGAAACATTGTTTGGTTCTCTAACTTTGCTGTAGCTGTGATCGTCAGCTTTTGTGATGGGAAGAGATTGGGCGCAGTTCTGCTAGGGGGGTGGTCCCTGTTTCCAGGAGGAGGAGGACTGTCATTGGCCACTGGTAAAGCCAATCACAGTCATGCTAGCCCCGTCCACCATCTGGAGGAAGTTGATTCGCTTGTTTGCCACTACCAATCTCAGAAAGAAGAGATTTCACTGTGCAGTGGAGCAGATGAGTAGGAGGAGTGCAGAAGTGGAACAGAAGAGCAGGAGGGTACAGTGGTGGGGCAGATGTGCAGAGAGGTACAGTGGTGGGGCAGATGTGCAGGGAGGTACAGTGGTGGAAGAGATGAGAAGAGGGTTCAGCAGTGGGACAGAAGAGCAGGGGGTACAGGGATGGGCCAGATGAGAAGGGAGGGTTCAGTGTTGGGGCAGAAAAGCAGGGGGGTAGAGCAGTGGGGAAGATGCGAAAGGAGATGTATTGGTGGCGCAGATGAGCAGGGGGTTAAATTGGTGGGGCAGGCAAGCAGAGGGAACAGTGGTGGGGCAGGAGAGCAGGGGGCTACAGAGGTGAGACAGATGTGCAGGAGGTACATTGGTGGGGCAGATGAGAAAGCGGTTTACAGTGTTAGGGCAGATGAGCAGATG
Source organism: Lithobates septentrionalis (assembly GCA_037952835.1). NCBI lineage: Eukaryota > Metazoa > Chordata > Amphibia > Anura > Ranidae > Lithobates > Lithobates septentrionalis. The sequence goes on from JBBDGP010001619.1 coordinate 1,456,564, forward strand.
GGTTCTGTGTTAGGACAGATGAGAAGGTGATTCAGTAGTGAGACAGAAGAGCATGGGGATACGGCGGTGGAGCAGATGTACAGGGAGGTACAGTGGTGAGACAGATGAGAAAAGGGGTACATTGATGGGACAGATGAGCAGGGGGGTTACAGTGGTGGGACAGAAGAGCAAGGAGGTACAGTGGTGGGGAAGATGTGCAGGAGGTACAGTGGCGGGAGGGATGAGAAGGGGGTTTAGCGGTGGGACAGAAAAGCAGGGGGGTACAGTGATAGGGCACATGAGCAGGGGGGGGGTTCAGTGTTGGACCAGATTAGAAGGGGGTTACAGTGGTGGGTCAGAGGAGAAAGGAGGTACATTGGTGGGACAGATGAGCAGGGAGTTACAGTGGTGGGACAGAAGAGCAAGGAGGTACAGTGGTGGGGCAGATGTGCAGGAGGTACAGTGGTGGGAGGGATGAGAAGGGGGTTCAGCGGTGGGACAGAAAAACAGGGGGGTACAGTGACAGGGCAGATAAGCGGGGGGGTTCAGTGTTGGGCCAGATGAGAAGGGGGTTACAGTGGTGGGAAAGATGAGCGGGGGGGTTCAGTGCTGGGTCAGAGGAGAAAGGAGGTACATTGGTGGGACAGATGAGCAGGGGGTTACAGGGGTGGGGCAGATGTGCAGAGGGGTGCAGAGGAGAAAGGAGGTACATCAGTGGAACACATGAGCAGGGGGTTACAGTGGTGGGGCTGAAGAGCAGGGGGAACAGAGGTGGGACAGATGTGCAGGAGGTACAGTGGTGGGACATATGAGAAAGGGGGTCACAGTGGTGGGGCAGATGAGCAGATAAGTTCAGTGTTAGGACAGATGAGAAGATGGTTCAGCGGTGGAGCAGATGTGCAGGGAGGTACAGTGGTGGGACAGAAGAGCAGGAGGGTATAGAGGTTGGGCAGATGTTCAGGGGGTTACAGTGGTGGCACAAATGAGCAGGGGGTACAGAGGTGGGGCAGATGTACAGGGGGTTACAGTGGTGGGACAGATGAACAGGGGGGGTTACAGTGGTGGAGCAGATGAGCAGGGGGGTACAGTGGTGGGGGCAGATGTGCAGGGTGGTACACTGGTGGGGCAGATGTGCAGGGTAGTACAGTGGTGGGGCAGATGAGCAGGGGGTTACAGTGGTGGAGCAGATGAGCAGGGGGGTACAGTGGTGGGGGTAGATGTGCAGGTTAGTACTGTGGTGGGGCAGATGTATAGTGGTGGGGCAGATGTGCAGGGGATTACAGTCGTGGGGCAGATGTGCAGGGGGTAGAGTGGTGAAACAGATTTTCAGGGGGGGGCAGTGATCTGAGGTGTGAAGGTTCATGAACTGGAGGCGTGAGAGTGCAGGATGTTAATTTTTCACCACTAAAGTAGTTTACAGCATTTACTTTAAAAAAAAAATCCTTTTCGTGATTGAGAGTGTGAAGTTGACATTTTTTTATTATATAATCTGCACTCTCAATTTCTTTGAAAACATTTTTGGGCACACTGTGCTCAAAAGGTTGCCTACCCCTGGTCTAGAGCATATGGCTAGGTCTACCCAGCACAGGTGTTCCTCACATACCCACACCAGACCAACGTCTGGGTAGGAAGACCCTGATTACTTGACCTCCTTGATATATATACATATACATTTTCCCAGCATGCACCAGTGGCCTGAAAACTCCTACTGATTGAGTGGGAGAAGTATGTATATTCCTAACCAAGTTTTACTGCAGCATGCCAAAGGTAACAGTGCCACCTACTGACAAAAGCTACACTAAGTTTAGGGGAAAACCCAAATGATCTTGAAGACTAAAAATTTGCCAGGTTAACTACAACCCAGTAAAGCTAAATTGACTGGTAGCCCCTGATTATGACAAGGGGGCTACACACCATTCACAACACAGTGAATTAATTAGTAAAATCAGCAGATGAGCAGAATCTTAGCAGGCTGCCATCTTTAAAAATTTAGCACATGCGCAGATGTGCCGCAGAGTTCTGGCAGGTATTTTAGTCCTGGCATAGACCATATCAGTGCTCAAGCAGAGGATCCTGGCGCATGCACACAGATGCAGTTCGTTGGTATCTCTGTGCATGCACTGGGTCTCCTGCACAGACATAATAGGAAGAGCAAATCTGTAATCTGTCTGTAAATTTCTTATCCACACCGTGAAAAGACACCCAGTGGCTGATGTGCACACTGAACACTCACCAGACGGCCAGTGACCACTAAATCAAAAGCAGTCAGTAAGCACTTTTTTCACCTCCACGTATTCCAGCTCCTGCTGCTGTGTCTCAGCAAATGAGGAGGGACAGATCTAGAAGGGCCGTTGCTCTTGTGAACATCGCTGGATCGAAATGGGGCTCAGGTAAGTTTAAGGGGGGCTGTGGGATGCTGCCCATAGAAAGTTTTTTACCTTCATACATAGAATGCATGAAGGTAAAAAACCTTCAGCCTATACAACCACTTTAAGCTGTTAGATTTACCATATAAGTAGAGGAGAGGAGAATGAGGACATTCTTCCTACTGATGCAGCAGACTGATTACATCAGATATGTTCCGCATTTTGCTACCGAGCAGAGCATAGCATGCTGACTTCATCATGCCCACCGCAGTCCATAAGGGTGCTTATGACTGCAAACCGGGGTCTAGTCCTACCATATTATTTTCTTATTGATTCACCTTCATATTTTTGGGATGTTTTGCCTTTTTCTTTGACATTATTGTATTTACACTATGGAATGCTCAATGTCCTGCACTGCGTTGTGGAAAGCCAGGAGATGTATCACAAACTCAATTAAAAGGATTTTCAGTAAGAGCAAACCGAAACTGCAGCAGTGGGAGAGTAGTGCTAAAGCCCCATTGACACGTGTGAATGGGGCTATGGGCAATTAGATGTGGGAGACCCAGTAGGGGTAACCGGCGATTAGCTGAAGGCGGAAGCCCCATTGAAAGCAATATTCCCGCAGCTAATCTCATCTACTGGCATGTAAATGCTCAAGAGCAATTACCTGCGAATGATGAACCCTGGCTGCAGACTATCTTTGTCCAGGACTGATCATTTGCAGGTAATCGCTCCATGAGCAATTACATAAAACTGTCATGATTAGCTGCAGTAGCTATCAGCCTAGCGTTGCTTTTAATGGGGCTTTCGCCTGCAGCTAACTGCTTGGAGTCCCCACTGGGTCTCCTGCATCTAATCGTCAATGGCTACATTTGCAAGTGTGAATGGAGACTTAATATATAGTGCCTAGCACAGGGTGGTGAATGTTTGGCTTGTACGTTTTATGTCAGTTTTGTTAGAATTAGATTGACTGAGTTACTGTTTTCATTGAAACATTTTTCATCTTGTGCACAGTGCTTAAAGCTTCATACAATGCAGTTAGGGAAACCCATTTTATTCTAGAAAAATATGAGTCACAGCTTAGTGAGTCAGAAATTTCTGTATGCAGCACACAATGATTTATTAAAACACATGTCAATATACCAGACAGCTGGTGACATTATAAATAGATGTCATTATTCAGAAGCCTCCATGGTTGTTAATTCAATTAGGCCTATAGCATAAACGAAACAAATAAAGGGTTTAAAATTGCTCAAATCCACCATGAACTATTTATGGAGACCATGTTATCAAGTTAAATACTCACAGGTAAAAGCATAGATCAAGTATTTTAAATAAATAAAATAAACCTGTGTCACGCTGTGTATACCTTTGTGCAAATATTAATATCCAACGTGTCAATACATAAAGTGCAAATGCCAAATAAAAAAATATATAAAGTGACTGTGAATATACTGTCTGCATTATATACAGTTCTCTCTATGGCAACCTATATGTTATCAAAAGTGCAAATGCCAAACCAGACAAGTGTCTCTGCACACATATATAAATGATTGAATAAATTGCAAATATGTAAAAAATAATACACATCAAACGATCTTATACATTGTGCTGTGCACTCAACCGCAATACACAATCTACAATATAAGTGCTATTAGAAGACACCTGTGCAGTGTTATATAAACCATAAATAAATAATTGGATATGATTAGGTGTAAATAAAGTCCATGTAGGTATAATATATATCCATTGCTCCAAAACAGAATCCGGAGTAAAATTTTGCAGAAATTGTTGGAAATTTTTAGTGACTTTCAGTGATTCCACACACGTGTTCCCCCCCTGTGTGTCTATGCTCACCTCAGAAATTTGACTGCACACCTAAGTTTGGTCGAAATTATGCAGTAGAACCAACACTGGGTTCAGGGTTAGTGGACTCTGTGGAACGCCAATCCCTCCACTGTGGATGTCCTCGATATATATAAGAAAAGCTCCAATAGTGCTCCAATAGTGTAATACTGTTTAAATTTCAATTAATTTAAAATAATTTATAAATCATACTCACATCTTAGAGGTGCTACCAGCACACCACTCTATGCATAACATGAAAAAAATGAACAATCCCAATCCGATCGGTGTGTTGTTTATGCCACAAATTGCCTCCCCGAGAGAGCAGAGTCTCTGCAGGCTTCTCCTCTGTCCTGGCCCCTCCCCTATGCGTATTTGACACAGGGCTTGTCACCTGTCTTCATCAGGGGCATTTGCACTTTATGTATTGGCACAATGGATATTAATATTTGCACAAAGGTATACACAGCGCGGTATAGGTTTATTTTATTTATCTTTTTCAACAGTTTATATGAGTGTGTTTGGTGCTAACAGCTGAAAGTAATCAAGACACCTCACACATGAGGATCCTTAGGTTAGGGTATTGGTAGCTCGCAAGATTTTTTAGTTGATCAAGTATATTAAATGCTTACTTACTGTGTATTTATTCACTTGCAAGGTGACTTTGAACTTGCTAGAAATCATGACTAGTCAGTTCCCCTATACAATCTCCTCCCTCCTTGCATGTCATGGTCCCCTCTTTTTCTGAGATTTTATGATTATTTACTGTGCTGGCCCAGCTCCTTCACCCCTCCCTTTACCTCCCTAAATAACCTTTTAAGTAGCTGCCAGGGAGGAGTGAAGGGCAACAGAGTGTAATTTGGATGATAGCGCTGAGTCTGCTGGGGCTGCTGACATCGCATCCAAGATGGTGGCACCCTGAAGAAGTCTCCAGGCTTTTGGATGTTCTCAAAAGAGAGGATTTTTCAATTAAATAAAAAACATGCATAAAATAGGTTACATGCACATAAATTGTATGGGATTGTTTTTGTTGAAATGAATAGACTGGCAATATAGTCTCTTTAAAGCAAATATAGATAACCCCCCAGTCAAATCATATCTGCATTTATAGGATAAAAATTGCTTAACATACTTCAAGCTGTAATTTTCTATAGAATTTTCTATAGAAGTTTACCATTCATTGCACATCAAGTTAAATGTCAAATCGCAGTGGGAAGACATGCAATGGCTGCTGATGTGAGACAGAATGTAGAGAGTGACTTCTTCATCTTCTCCTTGGTTTGTAGAGCAGGCCTAATGTCAAGTGGGGCGGGTGGAGATGTTTGCACAAACAGTTAATAAAAATTTTAGAGGCTTGACATGGGAATGGGACTGGTTTAAAGACATTTTTTTTTACCTTAAAGGGGTTGTAAAGGCAGAACGTTTTTTATCTTAATGCATTCTAACCCCCTTCTCATCCCTCCCACCACTGTACCTCCTGCACATTTGCCCCATCACTGTACCCTCCTGCTCTTTTGTCCCCCCTCTGAACCCCTCCTGCTCATTTTCCCCACCGCTGTACCCTATTCTCATCTATGATATGCATGCTATGCAGAGTGGTGAAAGGAAGCAGAGATGAGACACATCTACCTGTCCTGGCACACTCATCCTGCTGATCCACCTCTCGCATCCAGCCCACGTGCTTGTATGTGATGTAGGTGATGTAACATACAAGCATCTGGAATGGATGTGCAATGATGAGCTCAGGTCAGGGGTATTTTATGAAAGCACTGTGCCTGTGTGCAGGATCGTAAGTTGGGCCCCCGCAGCTGATAAAAAGTGTGGCGCTCTGCGTCGCAGCAAAAGTTGGATGTGATTTTCATTGCGCTGAATACTGGCTGTGGCTTAAAGGGACACAGAGTGTCGGGGTTCAGTAGCAAGTGACGCAAAGGTTCAGGAATAATTTCAACAAAGTTCCCAGAAGCTCAACAGTAATTCCACAAACTGTCACCTGATTGTGGTTTTCTCAATCACAGTGAAATCCCTTCTTTCTGAGATTGGTAGTGGCAACCAAGCAAGTCATCTTCCTCCAGATGGTTGGTGGGACTAGCAGGACTGTGATTGGTTTTAGCAGTGGTCAAACACAGTCCTCCTCCTCCAGGAAACAGGGACCACACCCCCCCCCTCAGCAGAACTGCACTCAATCTCTTCCCCATCACAAAAGCTGACGATCACAGCTACAGTAAAGTTAGAGTACCAAACAATGTTTCCCATCTTTTACAATGTGTGGGGGTACAGTGCCTTCCCCCCAGTGCAGGTGCGGCATGAGGAATTTTGAAATTGAAATACATTAGTGTCTCACTGACACTTCCCTGTGCTGCTCTACTGATGGGGGAGGAATTCAAGTGTTGGCAAAAGAGGCTTTGTGTGCTGCTTGCGGCACCCGTGCCGGGGGTTGCCTACCCCTGCTATATTGGACCAAAAGATACTTTGTTTATAGTTATCTTAGCACTAAGGGTCGGTTCACACTGGGGCAACACGACTTCAGCGCGACTTTGTACCGCGACTTCAACGCGGCTTCAGCGCGACTTCAGCGCGACTTCAGCAAATTACAAGGCGACTTGAAGTCGCCTCCATGACAGGCGACTTCGCCTGTGGCCAATCACGGGGCAATCAGCTCTCTGGGAGGGAGGGGGGGAGGGAGGGGTTTTCCCTGCAAAGTCGCTTGACTTTACAGAGAGATCCGACTTGGAGGCGACTTCCATTGATTTCTATGGTACAGGTCGCCTACCAAGTCGGATCAAAGTAGTACAGGGAGTACGCTCTGAAGTCGGAGCGACTTCAGTAGTGTCTATTAAGACGCTAGCGTTCACTCCCATCGAAACTATTTCTGGGGCGACTTGGGGCGACTTGAGGGCGTACATGTCGGATCCCAAGTCGCCCCAGTGTGAACCGAGCCTAAGGAATGCTGCCTAGCTGTCAGCTGTGAGCAGAGAACAGCTCTGCACCGAATTGTGGAAATGATTATCAATTTTTTTTTAACGATTAATCGTGCAGCTCTAACCACAAGGTTTTTTTAAGAGGCTTGTTGAGTCCTTTGAAGACTTCATTTTTTGCCACAAGTTTTTGAAAAATTCAGAAAGAAAATTAAAATGAATTTTTTTACACAAAGTTTTCTTTACACAAAGTTGTCAATTTAATAAAAAAAAATTTCACACACAACATAGGCATACTTAGAATTACACCCTAAAACACATTCTTCTATTCCTTCAGAGTATGGCAATACCCCATGAATGAGACTTTTTCACTTTTTGGACTGAATGGTCGCTTCTGTATGAGATGTACACACTAAAATCTCATATAAGCTAACATCACTTTTAAAGCCTATTTTTATTTAAATTGTTAGCGTTCATGAAAATAAAGCTTGTGATACTTATATAAAGGTCATTGTTTGGGCACTTTGTGTTATGGGGTGACAATACTCTGCCCCTGTCATTTACAATCTGCCTGTAAATTACCCTGTCACATGCATTCCCAAATAAAACAATAAGCTTCTGTGTTAGGGTTGCCACCTTTTCTTCAAGTTAAACCCGAACACTTTAGCGGTGCACAGCAAATTTTTTAATAGCATAAACTATACATATATTTTAAAGTTTTCAAAGAGAGGGGAGAAATTGGGAGGGGATTATCATGGTGCTTGCAAATAATAATAGAAACCGTATATATAAAAAGTTATAGTTTAATAAAGACAAGATTAAAAAACAAACAAAGCAGTTTGTTGAGTAGTGTTTAACATTTCATTGGGGGTTATTTACGAAAGGAAAATCCACTTTGCACTGAAAGTGCACTTGGGATTGCAGTCACTGTAGATCCGAGGGGGATATGCAAGGAAAATACAAACAGCATTTTAGCTTGCACATAATTGGATGATAAAATCAGCAGAGCTTCCACTCATTTCAGATCTACCCCTTAGATTTAGAGCGACTGCACTTTCAAGTGCACTTGCAGTGCAAAGTGGATTTACCTTTCGTAAATAACCCCCATTGTGATGGTGGTCACATGATGAAAGTTCATGTTGAACAGGGATCTCGTATTCGTATATTAACCCGACATGTTTCACCTTATGGCTTCATCAGGGGATATACGAATCAACCAATGACTACGTGAGACTGTACAAAAAATAGAAAATATAACATACCATATATACTCGAGTATAAGTCAAATTTTTCAGCACATTTTTTTGTGCTGAAAGTGCCCCCTCGACTTATGTTCGAGTCAAGCACTTTTCTGCAGCAAAAAATTTCATTTTCCGAACCGACTTTGGGACCCCGTATCACAGGGCCACTTGGTACTAGGAACCCCAAATTTGGTGTGCAAACCCAGTGGAACTGGTACCACAACATATCCAAAAGCTGGGGTTCCTAGCACCAAGTGGCCCTGAGATACGGGGCCCCAAAAACGGTTCGGAAAATGTCATTCTCTGCTGCAGAAAAGTGCTTGACATTTTCTGAACTGAATTTTGGGGCCCTGTATCTCGGGGCCACTTGGTGCTAGAAACACCAACTTTGAAAATTTTATGGTGCTAGTTCCACTGTGTTTGCACACCAATTTTGGGGGTTCTTAGCACTAAGTGGCCCCAAGATACAGGGCCCCAAATTCAGGCAACTGTGTCCATCTGCAGCAATGTCATTTCGGACCCTTTGGGTTCAGAGACCCCAAATTTTCAGTGCAGCTAGGGGGCATCTAGGAACCCTTAACTACCGAGTTTGAAGTTCAGGGGACTTATGGCTGCAAATGGGCACAGTGATGCTGCAAATGGGCATTGTTGACCCTCTTTTCCACTTACAGTAGCTGTGCATTTCTCACCCTCGTCTTATACACGGGTCAATACGTTTTTCCCATTTTTTTTGTGGTAAATTAGGGCCACGACTTATACTCGGAACGACTTGTACTCGAGTATATACGGTAAGCAAAATATATCAAATATAGACATACATCAATGCGTATAACAAACAAATTTACATAATTTGCCAATGTCCACCCAAAAAGGAGCTTACCGCCTCAAAATTACCAGAAAGGGCCACCGCCTAGAAAGGGACCACCATGAGGGGGAGGCACTATGCTTCCACAACAAAAAATATACATATGTTTTGCGATTAATTGATTTACATCATAGTCCACAGAGTTCCCCTTTTACCTCTGAATCCGCAGAGTTCCCCTTTTACATCTGAATCCGTCGAGTTCCCTTACACTGTAAGACTCTGATGTAAGGGAGAACTCTGGGGACTCTGACATAAGGGATGCTCTGTGAGCCCTGATTTAGGGGGGAACACTGAGAACTCTGATGTATGGAGAGGACTCTGATGTGATGAGAACACTGTGGCCTCTGGTGTAAAGTGAAACTCTGATGTAAGGGGTGCTCTGAAAACCCTTATTTACCTTAGTGTACTTACTCAGAGGAAGGAAAGAGAAGGGAGAGATTCAAGTCACAGACAGGGATGGATGGTGAGCGTCACTCGCCCCCTGGCAGTCAGCACCTCTCATCCAGATGTATCTGCGGCTGGACTTCAAATTTCCAGCCCCCACTTCCCTTTTCTGAGGCACAGCGCTAGGGATTGGAGTGAGAGCAGACACAGAGGGGTGGGAGAAAGAGGAGAAGATCGAGCCCTTTCTCCTCTCCCGTCAGTGTGGGGGGCATTGTTAGTATTGTTAGTGCTGGCTTTGGGCAGTGTGAAAAAGTGTAACAGACACTCTCGGCTTAGACAACTGCAGACAGTAACCCTGCTGGGAAGCCATAGTCTGGTCTGAATAATGTGTCCGGGTTTCAGGTGGTCTGAAACCCGGACACAGGATTCAAAACCCGAACTGTCCGGGTGAATCCTGGACAGGTGGCAACCCTATTCTGTGTTGATGCACATTGCATGAGCATATAATTTTTTGTTGTCACCATTAAAAAAAGACCTGTGAGAAAAAGCTATTGCAGCTTTCAACAATTAGGATTTATGCCCTGTGAAAAAAAAACACATGCAGTCTGTTATCACTGTAGTGGATGTGAACAAGGATAAACTGTAAAAAAAATAATTGCAGCCAGCAACAATTAGGAAATATGTCATATGAAATAACACATGTAGCCTGTTATTACTGTAGTGCATGTGCACAATGATAAGCTGTAAAGAGACTGCATGACATCAGCTGCATTCAGCTGTATTCAAAAATAGCAGTAACATCGTCAAAACTACATGAGGGGTGGATACAAGACCAGATACCCTCCAGAAATAGAGAGAGCAAGAGTGTCCGATATAGATCTTAAAAGAGACTGCAGCCCAGAGGAAAGTTTTACACTAGATTACTGCACAGATCTGGAAAAAAATACAAGGCACATTAAGATTGGAGTAAGAATTCACATATCTCTTGTATTTAGAGGATATTTGTTTATCCCAGAGATCAGCTTTAGGAGACCAGCCAAGCCCTACACTTGTGGGGCGTACACACGGTCGGACTCTTCAGCTACAAAAGCCTGACGGACGCCGACGGACTAAAGCTGGCTGACAATCCGATCGTGTGTGGGCTTCCCCGGACTTTCAGCGGACTTTTTCAGCCTCAAATCCGACGGACTTTAGATTTGAAACATGCTTCAAATCTTTACGTCGTAACTACGACGGACCCTGAAATCCGCTCGTCTGTGTGCTAGTCCGACAGACAAAAACGCTAGGGCAGCTATTGGCTACTGGCTATCAACTTCCTTATTTTAGTCCGGTGTACGTCATCACGTACGAATCCGTCGGACTTTTGTGTGGTCGTGTGTAGGCAAGTCCGTTCGTTAGAAAGTCTGCCGCAAGTCCGCCGCAAGTCCGCCGAAAGTCCGCCGTAAGTCTGTCGGACAGGCTGTCGGACTTTTGTAGATGAAAAGTCCGACCGTGTGTACGCCCCATAAAACTTGTCCCTAACAACTTCAGCAGCAGCACTTCCTATGCTTTCCCTATCACAGCTAAAGCACATTGTCACTATGGCTGCTGGGAACTCATCCTATTATAGTGATGGGGGGGGGGGGTTATCCAAAAACCCTCCTATTTGCCCTTCTACACCAGCTGACCTAAGTTAAAGGCCGGGAAGTGCATTAGGTTTAGTTGATTGCTATGGTGAGGGTTTGTTGAACTTATGGCAGACCTGAACCCAAACATCATCCCCATTCAAGAGAATGGACCTCCCACATCCACAACTGCCAGAGATGAAGGATCTGTGATGTTACTGGACCAGCATGACGACTACAGGAAAGTATAAAGAATTTATAAAAATAAGCAGTGAGGAGGCTTTAGGGAGGGAGGGAGGGAAGTTGGAGTTTAATTTGTTTGCAATCCGAAACACCTTGCATTATGAGATTTAGTAATGCCAACCCTGAAGGCATAATATAATACAATTTTATGTGTATAAAAAAACTTGGTTACCATGCCAATTTTCAGCACAGGAGACAGAATGTCAATGAAGTTCCAAGATTCTTGACGTCACACAGGATTCAAAACCTGACTTGCATACAAATATATTGGTTATCCTTGGCTTTAGCTTTGGTGTTATTCTACATTATGAAGTTCCCTATTGTCTGCCGTGTTTGCAGCTCTCTGTGTTTTAGCCTGTAGCAGTAGTGAAGAGGCAGGCGTTGCATGTCTAATATGTAATAAATGCTGGTGCCCTTCAGTTTTCCATATACTTGATAATTACATCACCGACAGCCACCCACTCCTTCTGAACAGGAAATGCGTGCTTCCTCCCATCAAAAGGTGTCTGTTCATTAAATGGTAGATATTTAGAAAGGAAATACTTGGTACCGTACATATAAAAAAGGTGAGTCTATAGTTGTTAAAGTGTTTGTTAACCCCCCAAAAAATAAAGATCCTGTTCCTTTAAAGCATTATATACAGCACAGTGCTTGTGCTGTGAAATTTGCCCCCCCTGTATCACCTGAAATACCTGGGTGATCCTGCCAGTTTCTGCCCCCCCCCCCCCGTATGCTGACCATGATATATGAGGGCTGCTGAGCCCTGACACAGTTGTCATCGTACGTGCCTCTGTCAGCTGCAGCCCTGCTCTGTGTCTCCTGTGCCCTCTTCTCCATCCTCTCCCCCTCCCCTCTCTTACTGTCTGCTCTGTGTCCGTACCGCCCCCTCCCGTCCTGCTGCTCAAATTAGGGTTAACGTTACAGTATCTTCTTTGTTGATTCATCTAATGTCCCCCTGTGAATGCTTTATTAAAAATGCAGCTACATACCATGTTTACTGAGCGCAGATCGGCGATCAAATGACATGCCGCCTCTCTCTTCTCTCGCCTGACAGCTGTAGCGGGCGGGGCTGCCTCTCTCCTCCTCCCCCCTGAATGACGTCAGTGGGGGATCCTCGGCCCCACCCGCTGCATCTGTCGGGTCGAGAGAAGAGAGAGGCTGCATGTCACGTGATTGCCGATCTGCGATCAGTAAACAAGGTATATAGCTGCATTTTTAACTGGTTCCCGACCAGCCGCCGCAGTTGCACTGCGGCAGGTTGGCTCTCCTGCACGAATCCGCGTCATTGTACGTTGAGCGCGTAAACAGCAATCTGTGGGCGCACGCGCGTGCCCATTTGCTAGCGGGGGAGCCAATCAGGGGTTCGGCGGACTCGATGTCCTCCGACCACCTGCGATCGCTTCACAGAGAGGCAGAACAGGGATCTGCCAGTGTAAACAAAGCAGATCCCCGTTCTTTTAGGGGAGTAGAGTGAGATTGTCTGTTCCTAGTGATTAGGGACAGCGATTACTCTATTCCCTGTCAGTACACTCCCCCCACAGGTAGAAAAGACCTCCCTAGGGAACATGTAAGCTTTGATTGCCCCTGGTGTTAACCCCTTCCCTGCCAGTGACATTTACCCAGTAATCAGTGCATTTTTATAGCACTAATCGCTGTATAAATGTCACTGGTCCCAAAAAAGTGTCAAAAGTGTCCGATCTGTCTGCCGCAATGTCGCAGTCCCGCTAAAAATCGTAGATCACCGCCATTACTAGTAAAAAAAATGTTAAAAAAAAGGCCATAAATCTATCCCCTATTTTGTAGACACGATAACTTTTGCGCAAACCAATCAATATACGCTATTGTCGCTCTTTTTTTGTTTATAGCGCAAAACATAAAAACCGCAGAGGTGATCAAGTACCACCAAAAGAAAGCTCTATTTGTGTGAAAAAAGGAAATAAATTTTGTTTGGGTACAACGTTGCACGGCCGCACAATTGTCAGTTAAAGAGACGCAGCGCTGTATCTCAAAAAATTGCCTTGTCAGGAAGTGGGTAAATCAAGCACAGTCATAGAGGGGCATTAGATGAATCAACCAAGAGGATAATGTAAAGGTACCCTGTGGGTTAAACACTCTGAAAATAAAAACGTACATACAAGATGGTAAGTGCTCAGTCAATTAACAACAAGCTTGGAAGATGCGCAATGAGGGGGCTTGATCCCAATTAAAAAATGCAATAGTTCCCTGATAGAAAGCCCTGTTAAACTTACTCAAAACATGTTTTTAATCGAAAAATGTGGTCTCTGCATAGTTTTGCAAATATGGGAAAAACATATATTTAAAGAGCACCCTTATAAAGTATAGCCTCTACCCAGATGAACAGGAGCCCCTGAAGTGCGGAAAAGTATAGCAAAAAATGCATTGATTTATTGTTGAATCAGCAGATTGGAGGTGTAGAGGTGACAAAGGAAGTTGCATTGCTTAAATAAGTGTGTCACATGTGCAGTATGGCAGGGATGTGAATACCACAATGTTGCTGGAAATTAACTACAAATTCTTTGACAGGCACAGCAGTCAACATGTATTTTAACTGCGTTTCTAGCTGTTATTCTGGAGTTCTGCTTTAATATTAAAAAAACAAAAGTCTATTCTAAATCTTGTAGTGGACCCTCTCACCAAAAAAGCACTTTGTACCATTGCAACCCTTCCCCCCTCCACAATCTAGAAAAGCTTATTTATATAACATACCTTTTTTTTAATTTCACATCCTACCCTGCCCCCGTCACAATTCTTGCCTAGGCAGGGCCAATTCGATTGTTTTGCAAGCTGGTTTTTAAATGTGCTGGGAAATCTTTGTCAAGACTGATGTATACCCAGCTCATAGAGCCTCCTGGGAAATCCACATCATATACTGTATCCCAGGAGGCATCAGCTGATACATATACAGCGCTGGAGGAAGGACCTAGCACTGTGTCATGAGGGGGCCCACTGCAAGAACAAAGAAGAGACAGCTGACTCCTTATGACGTAAAGACGATGATGCGGGACCCAGCATGCAGCAACAGAGTGGGTGATTACAGCAGGACAATGCTGGATTCACTGGGCATGTGAATATGCTTGAGGATAACCCAGCATTAAAAGTAAAAGGGATTAAAAAGCAAAATTAACACAAGAGGGCAAAGTTCTGTCCAGCTTATGACACTAAGGCTAGGTTCACACATATCCGGTGTAAATTTCACCTCCGTTTTCACAGCAAATTTTCTAAGCAGCAGTTCAGCTGCTATTTAGATGCAGTTTAGATGCAAATTTTTGGAGTCGGCGGGCACCAGCATCTTTAACATTAACTGGTTGTTAAGGAGCGGGCCGGGAAACCGACCGCCACATCCATAATTGATGACTCATCAGCTGTCAGCGGGGTTTCCCACTGACGGCTAAATGTAAAAAAAAAATATTGCCTGCAATAAAAAAATTGCAAAAAAAATGGCGTGGGATTCCTCCCCCCAATCTATACCAGGCCCTTTCAAGTCTGGTACAGATTTTAAGGGGAACCCCACGCCAAAAACATAAAACAGTGTGGCCCCCCCCAAACCATACCAGACCCTTAGGTCTGGTATGGATTTTGAGGGGAACCCCACTCCAAAATTTAAAACAAAAATGGCGCGGGGTCCCCCCCAAAATTCATACCAGACCCTTATCCAAACATGCAGTCTGGCAGGTCAGAAAAGGGGGGTGACAAGCGAGTGTCCCCCCTCCTGAATCATACCAGGCCACATACCCTCAACATGGGGGGAGGGGTGCTTAGGGGCAGGGGGGCTCTGTCCACCCCAAAGCACCTTGTCCCCATGTTGATGGGGACAAGGGCCTCTTCCTCACAACTAGGGATGAGCCGAACACCTCCCGGTTCGGTTCGCACCAGAACCTGCGAACGGACCGAAAATTTGCACGAACGTTAGAACCCCACTGACATCTATGGGACTCGAACTTTCGAAATCAAAAGTGATAATTTTAAAGGCTAATTTGCATGGTATTGTCCTAAAAAGGGTTTGGGGGCCCGGATCCTGCCCCAGGGGACATGTATCAATGCAAAAAAAACTTTTAAAAACTGACGTTTTTTCGGGAGCAGTAATTTAAATGATGCTTAAAGTAAAAAAAAAAGTGAAATATTCCTTAAAATATCGTACCTGGGGGGTGTCTATAGTATGCCTGTAAAGTGGCGCGTGTTTCCCGTGCTTAGAACAGTCCCTGCACAAAATTACATTTTTAAAGGAAAAAAAGTCATTTAAAACAGCTTGAGGCTGAGAGGGGGAGGAGGAACTGACCAGGATGGACGTGCAGTGAGTTCGCTCCACTAGCCCAGGCAATCAGCTGTTGCATGTCTTTAATGATTCCATAGACCTCCCCAGTCCTCCCATACAGCACACTGCTGAACAAACAATTCTCCAAGCCAGCTGCCTGTCTTTGTGCCCTTTCCTGCTCTCAAGCCCTGGTGTTAGGCTATTGGATCAACGGACGATCGAGGACGAGGTGTTGTGGAAGGAGGAAGTGGTGAGAATGAGCGGCTAGATCCGAGTCTCACCGTGAAAGCACGAGCTAAACTGAGTCCCGCCGAGTCCTTCCGATTCGAGCTCCACCGCGTTCATTCAACCGCTCGGAGAGAGGGATCCCACAGACCGGGTGGAGGGAGAGTCCGCGTGTGCAGAAAGTTCTCTTCTATTTTTTTGTTGAGAGAGGAAGGAAGGAGTGGAGACAGAAAAAAAAGGAAGGAAAAAGGAGGAAAGGAAAAGGGAAAAACTAATCCCCACGGAGTGCAGAGGTAACAGTGTTACTGATATAACCCTGGATGATTTTTTCTCAAGAGTCTCCATAACAGCAGTGGGGAATAGTGTTATTCCAGATATATACAAGGTACTCTACTAGAGACTATAAGAAGTCGGATATGGCAAGGTAAAAAGTGCCTTTTTATTTATTAATATCTGATCTGATGAACATTACCTGATTTGGTTCTGTTAAATGAGGTAAAGGAATATTACATTTGTTGAAACGAACTCTAAAAGAGACAGTATACATAGTGAAATAAGGGCGGTAAAATTTGGGTACAAGTGAGAGCTTTACTCCCTTATAGCTGTATACCTTAAATATAGCATGCCTCCTAAAAGCACGCATTCCCAGAAAACAAAAAGGGGATCATTGGGGGGGTCAGCTAAATATCCCCCTAAACCCGCATCAGCACAAAAGTCAGATATTAAAGGTTTTTTTCAACAACCACAGGATCAACAAAATAGCTCTATTCTAACTGAGCTAAATTTCTCATCTCCAGCTGGAGAAGTAGAGCATGGAACAAGTATTAGCCCTAGTGAGCACACACAGCTTCTTATGATGGATATGGAGGGAGCAGAAGGAGGCCCCATGTGGAATTTACAGACATATATAAAAGCTCTACCAACCAGGGAAGATATGGATAAATACATACATAGATTAGAATCCTCTTATAAATCTGAAATAAAAACGTTGAAAACATCTCTGACTGATATGCAAAATAAGATCATGGACATGGACACTAAAATTGTAAATCTGGATCAAAAAATGATTTTATTAGAAGAGAAAAAGATAGAACACGATCGATACTTGTGCTACATAATAAATATCACGGACAACCTCGAAAATAGAAGTAGACTAAACAATATAAGAGTCAGAGGACTTCCTGAGACTGTGAATGTAGAGAACCTTGGGAAAACTCTCCAAAATATATTTAATTCATTGCTGGAGCGTCCAGGGGAGACAGAAATAGAGATCGACAGAGTCCACAGAATCCAAGGCCCTAAAGTCAATGATTCAGGAAAACCTAGAGATGTGATTTGTAGAATACATTTTTTTCAGGTTAAGGAAAAAATTATGATGGCGGCACGGCGGCACCGGGATTTTGAATATGAGGGTGCGCAGATTATATTTTTGCAGGACCTGTCAAAATACACGCTAATAAGAAGAAAAGCAGTGAAACCATTGTTGGATGTGTTGAGGGAAAGGGAAATCCTATTTAGATGGGGTTTTCCTTTCCAGGTCATTGTTCATCAAGGCGGCCGAAGGGTTATTTTTCAGGACATTAATGATCTCCCTGAATTTTCTAGACTTCTGCAATTACCCCTGATTCATTTGCCGGACTGGCCACATTCATATCAGGGATTGGATTGGAGACAATATAGAGGAAGATAGAGAGCTTTAGTGGTGGATGGGTGGGGGGGGGGGTCCTTGTTGTTGTTGTTTTTTTTTTTTTTTGTTTGTTTTTTTTTGTTTGTTTTTGTTTTTCCCACTTAAGGTATTGGAATACGTTTTGGTGTATACTGGGGCAGGGTTTAAGTGAAGAAAAATTAAAATGTTGTTTTTTTTTTTTTTGCTTTTTATTTGTTAGTTAGTATTATGATTGAGATGGACTATATGTTATAAGTCAAAATATGTTTCTGATAATTTCTTAGAGTAAAATTGTACATTACTTTGTTAGGTTGGGTTGGTGAGGATCTTATTTTTTTTTTTTTTTTTTTTTTTTTTGCTAACGATTGAAATGGATTATTTGTTATAAGTCAAAATATGTTCCTGATAGTTTTTCAGAGTTTTTTAAATGCACATTATCTTTATCATGTTTGATCGGTGGGGTTTTGTTTTTTTTGGTTTTTTTTTTATTTTTTTTTTTGTTTTTTGTTTTTTTGGTTCTGGCTGTTTTTTTTTTTGTTTTTTTTTAGTATTGTGGATTTAGAAGATAAGACAGGTTTATTCATGTCCAATATTGAGAGAATTAAGGCACATTAAATTACAAGGGTAGGGTGGTGGGTGGGGTATCTAATTTTTTTTTTTTTATTGCAAATGATTGACATGGATTATTTGTTATAAGTCAAAATATGTTCCTGATAGTTTTTCAGAGTTTTTTAAATGCACATTTTTTTTTTTATTTTTTTTTGGGCGTGGGGGTCGGGAGATTCCCCCCCCCCTTTTTTTTTTTCCTCTCTTCTCACTAAAGGTATTGGTACATGGTTTGATGTATATGGCGGAAGGGGTTAAGGCAAGAAAAATGAAAATGGTATTCCTATATGTGCAGTATTTTGTGTATCACTTTAGATAGCTGATGCGGTTGAGGGTTTTTTAACCCACTGGGTGGGATAGGGGGACCATTTTGGGGGTTCATGTTTTTTCTACACTGGACAGTAGATATGGCTGACTGTCCTCAAGTTTACACTTTACTGGGTGGGACAGGGTTTTTTTTTTTAGGGTTTTCATGTTTTTCTTTTATGTTTGGCAATATTCCACTATAACTCACTAGGCACCAGTGATGCACAAGGTTTGATTGGTATTTGACGTGGGGAGGGCGTGGGGGTTGGGGGATTTTTTTTTCCCTTTTTTTTTTTTATTTTTTATTTTTTTTTCACTGAAGGTATTCGTACAAGGCTTGATATATATTGGGGTAGGGGTTATGGCAAGAAAAATGAAAATGTTGTTCCTATATGTGCACTATTTTGTATATCACACTAGATAGTTGATCCGGTTGAGGTTCTTTAACATACTGGGTGGGATAGGGGGACTATTTTGGGGGTTCATGTTTTTTTTTTTTTCCCTCTCCCACTAAATTTTGTAATGGATACAGAATTTATTTATTAATCTATTTTTTTTATATAATTTTTTCTATATTTTTTTTTTTTATTCTATCTTTTTTCTTTAAGGATATATGGGCTATAACTGTTTATATAATATGCCTGATTAGAGGAGTTTTTTTTTTTTTTTTTTTTTTTAACTGATACCGTGGGGTATTTTTTTTTTTTTTTTTTGGAATAATAAAAATATAGCCTGGGCTAGGCACGTTCAATCCTGGGGAGGATATCCTTTTATTCCCCAATCTAGGGAACTTACTTGGTAAGGTTAGACTCGAAGGAGTCGAATAGATAGTGAGTAGAAGTAGGTTGTGTGGCTGGGTTGATTGGGGTGAGTGGTAACAGATTTGTGGCTTTTTTTTTTTTTTTTTCTTTTCTTTCTCTCTCCTTTTTCGTATGGACTCAATTAAAATATGCTCTTATAATGTTAGAGGTTTAAATTCAGCGGCAAAGTGGGCGCAGGTTCTGTACTCTTTCCACAGACAAAAAGTAAATGTGATTTTTTTTCAAGAGACCCATTTTCGGGCGGACCATATACCCAAGTTGCAAAAGGGATATTATAACGCTTGGTATCATGACTCCTTCGCATATTCAAAATCGAGAGGAGCCTCTATAGCGATACATAAGTCATTACCACATCAGGTTTTGAAAGAATGGAGAAATAGAGACGGTAGGGCAATATTTCTTAAGCTCCTAATATTTGGTAAGAAATATACATTTATTAATGTATATTTACCTAACCAGGGACAATCTAAAGTAGGAGCACAATTGATCACAGATCTTATGGAAAAAGCGGAAGGGATTACGATAATTGGGGGAGACTTTAACTGCTTCAGATCCGGGCCATTGCCAAATGACGGCAACAGCGCGGATCTGAATTGCCGGGACTACGTCCATTGACGTCGTCCCGTGCACGAGCGGCCTGCGCGCCCCCTGCAGGGCGCGCGCGGCGCGCTCGGTGATCAGCGAGTCTATGAGACTCGCCTGATCACAGATCAGAGTAAGGGGTTGGTCCCAACCCCTTACCACATGATCAGCTGTCAGCCAATGACAGCTGATCATGTGATGTAAACAGAGCCGGTAATCGGCTATTTTTCCTCCTCGCGCTGACAGCGTGAGGAGGAAAAAAAAACCCGATCACCGGCGATCTTCTAACAAAAAGCAATAGGCAGCAGTGCTGCCTACCAGTGCCCACCATATTAACCCATCAGTGCCCACAGTGCCATCAATCAGCGCCACCCATCAGTGCCCACAGTGCCACCCATCAGTGCCCACAGTGCCACCCATCAGTGCCCACAGTGCCACCCATCAGTGCCCACAGTGCCACCCATCAGCACCCACATCAGTGCCACCCATCAGCACCCACATTAGTGCCACCCATCAGCACCCACATCAGTGCAACCTATCAGTGCCCATCAGTGTCACCTACCAGTGCCCATAAGTGCCCATCAGTGCCACCCATCACTGCCCATCAGTGCCACCCATCAGTGCCCCCCATCAGTGCCCCCCATCAGTGCCCCCCCATCAGTGCCACCTATCTGTGCCACCTATCTGTGCCACCTATATGTGCCACCTATCTGTGCCTCCTATCCGTGCCGCCCATCTGTGGCCATCAGTGCCGCCTTATCTGTGCCCATCAGTACCGCCTTAACTGTCCCCATCAGTGCCGCCTTAACTGTGCCTATCAGTGCCGCCTTAACTGTGCCTATCAGTGCCGCCTTAACTGTGCCTATCAGTGCCGCCTTATCTGTGCCTATCCGTGCCCATCAGTGCAGCCTATCAGTGCCCACCAGTGCCGCCTCATCAGTGCATATCAATGAAGGAGAAAAATTACCTGTTTGCAAAATTTTATAACAAACTATTAAACATGATTTTTTTTTTTTTCAAAATTTTCCATCTTTTTTTGTTTGTTTAGCAAAAAATAAAAACCCCAGCTGTGATTAAATACCACCAAAAGAAAGCTCTATTTGTGGGAAAAAAATGATAAAAATTTCATTTGGGTACAGTGTTGTATGACCGCGCAATTGTCATTCAAAGTGCGACAGCGCTGGAAGCTCAAAATTGGTCTGGGCAGGAGGGGGGTTTAAGTGCCCAGTAAGCAAGTGGTTAATTTTATATTGGATAATGATAGGGATACTTCAGCAACATTAATAATGCAGAAGGCTAAGGATAAAGTCAAATTTAGGGAAGTAATGGCTAAGCATCATCTGGTCGATATATGGAGGGCGCTCCATCCCCTGGAAAGAGACTATACGTTCCACTCCAAGGTTCATGGTACTTATCACATAATCGATTTCTTTCTGATGAATCAGCTGGGAGTAGCTGTGACTTCCTCCTCTGAAATTGGCAGTGCCATATGGTCAGATCATGCACCGATATTTCTAGTATTAGATATTTCCAGGGAGAGGAGCTCAAGAGGTACCTGGAAATTGAATGATAATTTGCTATTTGATGAGGTATGCGTTTCAGAAATAAAGAGGGCAATAATAAACTTTTCTAAAGATCATATAAGCGATACTACCTCCCTTTTGATCCAATGGGAAGCGTTGAAATGCGTAGTTCGGGGCCTATTCATAAAGCATGGGGCTAGACTAAAAAAGGCAAAAAGGAATAGAACGACCCACCTCCTGAAGGAGATATCTAAACTGGAAACTCAGCATAAGCAAAATCCTCTTGGAGAAGTATTATTAGAATTAACAGAAAAGAAAACGGAACTGCAAAATCTACTTAATGAGCAGACATTACAAATTAGGGATAAAAATCGTACGTTATTTTACCAACATGGCAATAAACTGGGTAAATTACTGGCAAGAGCTTTACGTCAGCGAATTAACGCCTCATCCATTGTTAAAATCAAAGCAGATAATGATGAAATGATATATGATCCAAAAGGTATCTTGAAAGCATTCCATACTTTTTATAATAATCTATATAATTTACCAAACCAATTAGCAAATACAGATCCGATAAGATATCAAGAAAATATACAACAATATATCAAAGACACAGCATTACCATCACTAGCAACAACAGATATAGAACAGTTAGAACAAGAATTTTCAGAGATAGAAATACAAAAAGTAATAGATTCATTAGTGATAGGGAAAAGCCCAGGCCCGGATGGTTTTACCCCACGGTTTTATAAAACATTTAAAGACGTCTTAATCCCTATTATTAAAAGAACGTTTAACTCTGTATCTACCTCTCAACCGTTTGTCCCGCATAGCCTACAGGCATATATCTCACTCATACCTAAACCGGAAAAGGATCCCTCTTTCTGTGGTAATTATAGGCCAATATCCTTGACTAATATTGATATTAGATTGTATTCAAAGATTATCGCTAACAGACTTACCCCAATAATACCGGCACATATACATCTAAACCAGGTGGGATTTATAAAGGGGCGAGAGGCGAGAGATAATACGCTTAAAACATTAACACTGGTGGAATATGCCCGGAGACGCTCCATCCCATCCTGCCTGTTGGCAGTGGACGCCGAAAAAGCATTTGACAGGGTGGGATGGAGCTTTCTCAGGGAGACATTAAAGCAGTGGGGGATTGGTCCCCTACTGCAGGATAAAATAATGGCCCTTTATCATAATCCAATGGCCAGAATACGGGCAAATGGGGAGTTATCGGATACAGTAAATATCACCAATGGAACTCGTCAAGGATGTCCATTGTCCCCAATTTTATTTGTATTAGTTATGGAACACCTCTTAATAGCGATTCGGAAGAATAATGACATTAAAGGCATCAAGGTAGGGCAGATTGACTATAAAATGTCAGTATATGCAGATGACTTGTTATTGTACATCACAAATCTGGTGGTGACAATACCAAATCTAATAGCAGAATTTAAAAGATTTGGAGATTTGAGTAATTTTAAGGTGAATTATAATAAATCTGAGGCCTTAAATATTTCTCTGTCTAACTCTTTGGTTGAGCTCCTAAAAAAAAAACTTTTCATTTAAATGGCAGGAGGAGGCAATTAAATACCTCGGAATTTTTATCCCTAGAGAGATGAATAAGATACAGGAACTTAACTATCTTCCGCTAATACGTAAAATAACAAAGACACTACAACTTTATGATAGAGGGACCTTTTCCTGGATGGGAAGGATAAACATTGTAAAAATGGATATACTGCTTAAAATCATTTATATACTCCAAACGATACCTATATATCCCTTAAGAACCATAATGAATCAAATCCGTAAGGCTATAGGAAGTTTCATTTGGGCAAAAAAGAGCGCCAGAATAAATAGGAAAACATTATATAGACTAAAAAAGGATGGTGGACTGGCTCTCCCAGACATTTCGTTGTACCTCAGATCAATATTTATAACCAGGATTGTGGATTGGTTCCATAATATGGACAACAAACAATGGGTGAAACTGGAGGAAGAAGTCACAGACATAAAACTGAAATCATTACCTTGGATTAAGAGGGAATATAGACCCCGGGAAGGGGATATGCCCTTCTTGGTCGTATCAACCTTGAAAGTGTGGGACGATTTGATAAAAAGGGGGATAGGATCTACATTGAGAGGTCCAATGACCCCCCTCTTTAGCAACCCGGAATTCCCACTTGCTTTTAAAGCCAAGACCTTCCTAAAGTGGCAAAGGAGGGATGATACAAGGATAGTGGAAATAATGGAAGAAAATAAACTCCCCCCATTGGAGGCCCTTGGTACCGAATATAGAAAGAAATGGTTTCAGCACGGACAACTCCAGCAATACATTTCATCTTTGACGAAGGAGTCCATAATGAATAGACCATTGTTAGGGTTAGAAAAAATACTGTTACAGAAACATAGACCCACACATATCTTATCTGTTGTGTATAAATATTTAATTTCAGAAAACAAGGAGGAAGGGTTACAATACATAAAAAAATGGGAGGAGGAACTAGGGATGGTTATCCCTAGAGCTAAATGGGAAAAAGCAATTACAGTAACTCATAAATTATCAATCTCTACTAGGCATCAAGAAAGAAATTACAAAATACTAGCCAGGTGGTATAAATGCCCAGTTGATATGAACAAAATAAATTCAGATAATACAGACAGATGTTGGAGATGTGAAGTAGCAAAAGGCTCAATGTCGCATATCTGGTATTTTTGTCCAGAAATTCAAGCATTTTGGGAAAAGGTATTTAAAATATACAGGGCTACAACCGGGGTAAAGATACAATCAGATATATATGTGGCGATATTGTCAATGATCCCTGGATCAATAAAAAATATAAAAAAGGGAACTTTGAAGTACTATATAACTGCGGCACGTACCGTCATAGCTAGAAATTGGAAAAATAAAAAAGCCCCCTCCATAAAAGAATGGGAATGTGAAATGGGAGTGATGCGATCCTTAGAGGAGAGGATGATATTAGAGGGAAGGAGATGAGTAGGTACAGGAAGAGCGTGGGAAGAGTCTAGAACCTCGCCGCGATAGGGGAACGAGAAAAAGGGGATAAAGATAGAGCAAATACTGTGATGAAGAGTTGGAGAAGGGGGGAGAGTTCTTCTGAATTGGAGAATTTTTTTTTTTTTTTTTTTGTTTGCTTTTCGGTTAGCTGAGTGGTGTTGTGTAAGAGGATTGGTTGAGGGTGTATGATGGGTATGGATGGGGGGTACTGGGATAGTATTGTGTGGTAGATATAGGGGCCGTGCAAAGATAGAGTAACGAATTATATCCAGAAATGTATACAGATGATGCTAGTATAGATCATGGGGATATATAAAATGATCTGAATATTAATTGTGAATGCCCCTATACACCATGATTTATTTTTTTTCTGTGTAGATGTATGTATGTATGTGTATATGTTTTATAAAAAATTTTGTAAAAATGTTTGATAAATAAAGATTGTAAAAAAAAAAAAAAAAAACAGCTTGAGGCTTTAATGTAATGTCGGGTCCTGGCAATATGGATGAAAATCAGTGAGACAAACGGCATGGGAACCCTCCAGTCCTTTACCAGGCCCTTTGGGTCCTGTATGGATATTATGGGGAACCCCGCACCCAAATTTAAAAAAGGAAAGGCGTGGGGCCCCCAGGCCCTTTATACTCTGAACAGCAGTATACAGGCGGTGCAAACAAGACAGGGACTGTAGGTTTGTTGTTAAGTAGAGTCTGTTTGTAATTTTGAACTGGTACATTTTTAATTCAATCTGATTTTATTGAAAAAGAAAGAACATACAAGAAAAAGTACTTCACATAGACATCATTAGTAGTAGTAGTGTTGATAACAATAGATCCAATGTATTCGCAGGATACATATTGTAGTACGTTATGTGTGCAGATCACAAGGAAAAAACATTGTTTAATTAGCATAATGAAATATAACAAGGATACTCAGAGAGCCCTCACTATATACTGGAGGAGATTACAAGTAAACTTTGTGTGTGTTTACAATCAACTTATTCCAGGAATCTGTTATGTTGTATAGGATTAGCTTGTGCGGGCCGTATTCTGCATCTAAATTTTAAGGAATACATTGCTATGCAAAGGAGAAGGGTTTGGGGGAAAGTAGAGAAACAGAAAGGTTAGGAACAGGAGTCGCTCCAGCATGGTCACGGGGCGGTACCGTCCAGGTTGCCCTCTGCCCAGGGGATGAAGTCCGATGAGTATCGGAACATGGACCACGAAGTCCATGTAAGAGAGAACTGGTTGTCTTTATTAGATTCCTCAGCCAACAGGCGTTCAAGGTCCCTGATGCGGTCCACCTCAATAGCCCACTCCCCCAGGGAAGGTACAGTTCTTGACTTCCAATATCTTGGGATCACCATTCTAGCAGCAGCCAGGAAATGGCGTAATACATCTTTTTTAATGGATTTGAGTGAGCCCGGGAGTATGGACAAGAGAGCTATCTCGGGTGAAGGAGAGAGAGCCGTCGCCATCAGCCTGCAGTATAGTAGGAAGATCTGTTGCCAGAATTTTTGTATGGGTGGGCATTCCCACCAAATGTGGAGCATGGTGCCCCTGGAGTTTAAACATCGCCAACAAGTATCTGGATTTGTCAAGTTGAAGCGATGTACTGTCGAAGGGCATCTATACCACCTCGTTACCAGTTTAAACCCCTTTTCTTGAGTTTTAGTGGCTAGGGAGAGCTTGTGTGTTAGAATAAAGCATTTTTGCCAGTCAATGGGGGAGATGGAGTGTTGGAGATCTTTTTCCCAAGCCTTCGTGTAGGGTGGGAGATCAGGGTGAAGAGCATTCAACAAAAGGGAATAAAGCTGTGATACCACGTGTGTTGGAGGATCGTTTTGGAGGAGCATATCCTCGAATCCTGTGGGTTCAGCTAGAATATCTTGTATTGAATGGAAGGTTTGGATATAGGAAGTCAATTGTTGTTTCTGAAGCCATTGCATAGGGTATCTAGAGAGCGATTCGGGGGGAGTATCTGGCATTAGAGTGGGGTCTGTACGGAGAACCTGAGAAAGCCTCCTATAGTCTTCTTTCCGCCAAGGTCCAAAGCTTGTCACGTGCATAGCCGGTGGGAAGGCTGGGGTCCCAAATAGGGGGGTCATAGGTCCCGAAGGATTGGATATGTTACCTCCAGAGTTTAGGCGATCCCAAATTTGGATCGTTTGGCG
Organism: Lithobates septentrionalis; assembly: GCA_037952835.1. Classification (NCBI taxonomy): domain Eukaryota; kingdom Metazoa; phylum Chordata; class Amphibia; order Anura; family Ranidae; genus Lithobates; species Lithobates septentrionalis. The sequence goes on from JBBDGP010001619.1 coordinate 1,483,218, forward strand.
GGTGAGGTCACAGAGGGGGAGTGAACCCCTACGAATTGCGGGTGTGGTCCATGGAAGAGCTGAGAGATCAATGGAGTTCATATGGCTTTCCAAGTGAACCCAGAGCTTAGTCGTATGGTTATGGAACCAGTCCAATATGCGAGTAAGTATTGCTGCCTTATGATACAATGAAGCGTCCGGGGCCCCAGCTCCCCCTCTTGCTTTCGGAAGAGATAACGTTTTGTATCTAATTCTAGGACGGGCTGAATTCCAAATAAATTTAGAGAACAGCTGGCGCAATTTCCGAAAATAGGAGTTAGGTATGTATATAGGGATTGTCTGAAATAGGTACAAAAATCGGGGAAGGACATCCATTTTCAGGGTGTTCACCCTACCAAGCCAGGAGAGCCGTTTAAGTGTGTAGTTAGACAAATCGGCCTGAGTTCTGAGAAGCAAGGGGGTAAAATTCTTGGAAAAGAGTTGGGATACATCCTCCGGTATCTGAATACCGAGGTATCTGATGGAGGTGGATCCTGTTTTAAAGGAAAAGGCAGTAGAAAGCCTGCGTAGGTCCGACTTTGGCAGAGAAATATTGAGAATTTCCGATTTGTTATAGTTTACCTTAAAGTTACTGACTTCCCCGAATCTCTGGAACTCCTGCATCACCGAGGTTAAAGACAAGTGTGGACGTGTCACAAATAGAAGAAGGTCATCTGCAAACAGAGCAAGTTTAGTTTGAGTGGGTCCGACTGTTATTCCGTGCACAGAGGGATTGTTTCGCAAAGCAATGGCTAAATGTTCCATGGTGAGAACATACAGGAGGGGAGATAGGGGGCATCCCTGTCGTGTCCCGTTAGAGATAGAGAATGCCGACGACAAAGTACCGTTCAGTCTTATCCTAGCAGATGGAGAGGAGTATAGGGACATTATCCTTGAGATCATGTGGGCTCCCAGTCCTACTTGTTGTAGAGATAACCGAAGGAATTGCCAATCTACTCGGTCGAATGCCTTCTCTGCATCGACTGTTAAGAGGCATAAGGGAATATCGTGGGTTCGGGCATAGTTGGATAAAAGAAGGGTTTTCAGGGTGTTATCCCTTGCTTCTCGGCCACTCACAAATCCTACTTGATCCAAGTGGATCAAACTGGGCAACATTGGTTGTAACCTGTTGGCTAATACTTTAGCGAAAATCTTTAAATCCACCCCGATCAAAGATATTGGCCTATAATTTGTACATAAAGTCGGGTCCTTCTCTGGTTTTGGAATAAGGGAAATATGAGCCTCAAGTGTTTGTGGGGGAAACACTGAGCCCTCTGATACAGAATTGAATACTTTAGTGAGGAAGGGAATAAGGAGGGGAGCAAATAATTTATAAAACTTTGGGGTAAAGCCGTCCGGCCCTGGGCTCTTGCCAGTTGGTGTACTTGCAATGGCTTTCGCAACTTCATCTGCTGTTATAGGTGTTTCAAGTTCGGTAATGGTGTCCTCATCCAAAGTGGGGAGAGCGGTTTCCCTGATATAAGAGGACTTGTGCTCCTCTGTAGTAGAGGGGGAGCCTGACGATTGGGCCACAGGTATGTTGTATAGGGATTGATAAAAATCCCTGAATGTCTGCGCAATCTTAGAAGGTGAGGAGATTAATTCTCCATGTGGTCCTTGGATATGGGGGATGAAGGTAGAGGATTTTTTTGGGTGTAGGGAGCGGGCCAGTGACCTGCCACACTTGTCTTGGAATTTATACTGGTGGAAAGCAAGTTTGTCCGTAAATGTACGTGCAGATGTCTCATATAGTCCTCTGAGGTGTAATCGGGCTTTGGAAACCTCAGTGAGCGTTTCGGTTGTTGGGGAACGCTTATGGTCAGTTTCCAGGTTTCGGAGCTTCTGGATTGCATCCACTATAGCGGCTGAGTGTTCCCTTTTCAGACGAGATCCTAATTGAATGAAGGTTCCACGTAATACTGCTTTCAGTGCCTCCCATTGGATGGGGAACGACGTGGTATCTTGTGCGTGGTCCCCAAAAAAGTTAGAGATTGTTTCCGAGATACGTGTAATACAGTCCGAGTTAGCTAGCAGTGAGTCATTCAAGCGCCATGTCCACTCCTTGATAGGTGAGGAGGGGAGCGAGAATGTCAAGTATATAGGGGAGTGGTCTGACCAGATCATAGAATCTATTTCACACTTGGGAGACCAGTCTAGGCAACAGTGGTCACTCAATAGATAGTCTATGCGACTATAGGTCTGGTGTACCTGAGAAAAATGTGTGTAGTTACGAGTCTTGGGGTATAATACCCTCCAAACGTCTACAAGGCGTAAGTCGTATAGTACTCGTTTCAGGGCCCTCAATTTGGGGAATGAGATACGTGACCTTGAAGTGGAGGAATCTAAGGCTGGCTCCAGGGGAGTATTAAAATCTCCACCGAGGATGAGTTTGCCCTCCATGAATTCAGATAGGATCCTCAGATACTGCAAAGCTGATGGAACTTGGTTAACATTTGGCAAGTATATATTAGCTACCGTAAATTTGACTCCCCACAGCAAAAATTTCACAAAGACATACCTTCCCTGAGGGTCGGAGAGGTGATCGAGCAATTCAACGGGGAGGCTTTTGTGGAAAGCTACAGATACTCCCTTAGTTTTCTGAGATGGATTAGTACTATGGATCCATCTGTTGAAATATCTGTTAGAGCAAGGGGTGGAGGCTGCTTGAAAGTGCGTCTCCTGCAAGAGGAGTACATTAACTTGGCATTTATGCATTTGGTATAGTATTTGTCCCCGTTTAGAGGCAACATTGAGTCCATTTACATTGTATGAACATAATTTTAGTCGAGGGTGAGACAACACTGTATAGTCCATGGTGGAGCGAAGAAATAGGAAAGAATTTGAAAGTCTAGAACAAGAGGGGGAGGCGGTTGGGGAAGATACGGAAAAGAGAAGGTAGTTGCAAAAGGGGAAGAGGAATGGAGAATGGCTAGTTAGAGGACACCTGGGAAAGGTGTCTCAAAACAAAATCAAATGTGTTCGCAACAGCAAAACACTCCGTGAAATATCACGTGCTAGGCACAAATCGTGCCAAACCTATTTGGGGGGGGAGGTCGGATTAGAGAGGTCTGAGTTGTGATCCCGACAACATAGCAGGCATATATAACGTATATGTATCACACCCGTCAATCATAGTATATTGAATACTTAATATTTTAGGTTATAGAAGAACATGTCATGTATCTAATCAGTGTTCAAAAAAAAAGGAAAAAAAACACTTAAACACCCATAATCAGTCAGCAAGCAATAGTATGTATAATAAACATTTAAATGATGTAACATTGAGGAATTCAACTAGTTCTATGGTGTAGGATAAGTTAGGCCCTGGACTGAGAGGAGACCAAGAAGCCCATAACAGGTAATAAGGTATCTTCTGGAAGACTCCCAGTCAGTCAGCGGGTCCCCAGGCCCAAAGAGCTGGAAAGGCACATTGGTTACAGGTATCACCCCAAAGACTTAGTGGTGGGCTCCACTCGGGCCAGGCCGCATCCCGAATAAAAGAATCATAGGGTTCTGGAGAATTGTATAACAGAGCAAGGTCTCTTAAGGAAACGATGCTCCTAGCATTCAATTTGGTCGTAGTATGGTCCATGTGTGGATAAGTGTATATTTAAAGCTAGGGACGTCCGGTGTCGAGTGGAGTTCCCACGCAGCCATAAAAAGCAGTAACATTACCACCGTCTAATCTACACCCTTTCTTAAATGTACCTATAACTGTCCCATTAAGGGCAACACAGCACCCCCCCACCTCCTGAGCTTAGTAGACTTCTATACTATCCCTGTAAATGGAGTGGTATAGTTAGTATGAGTTCATAGGAGGGTACAGAGAAAACACGGTATCATTGCAAACCTGGACCAGTCCCTTAATGAAACTGTGGAGTGAAAGGTGTAGATCCATTGTAAAACATTGAACAGGTAGAACAAGTAACAGTGTTGACTCACGTGGGGAGCCAAATCAGTCTTCCGGGGATGTTGGACGTCTTGCTCTAGGACCAAAAGAAGCAGATCTAGATCTTGAGCGTCTGCGACGTTGTGGGAGAGGGCCCTGTAGTCGTTGACGATCCTCTGGAGGGTCTAGCCAGTTCGGGATGCTGATAGGGTCTTGTGCGAGGAAGGTGAAGAAGGCAGGAAGTTGTTCAGGGTCTGACAGAACAAACTTACAGTTGTCGTCTCGGGTTACCTTGATACTGAATGGATGGCCCCAGGTGTAGGAAGCCCCTGCTTGACGTATCAAATCCAAAAGTGGGCGGACCGCCCGTCTCATGTATAAGGTGTTGCGGGAGAGGTCCGGATAGAGGTGTACTGTAGATCCATCGAATTCTACAGGACCTAAGCGCCAGGCCTTACGCATAATCTCTTCCTTGAGGGTATAGTAATGGACCCGGCATAGGACATCGCGGGGGCGGTCGCTGCGGTCTCCCCCCATGCCTCCCACTCTATGTACTCTGTCCAGTTCAATAGGGGATGTAACTTCCCTGCCCAGGACCTGGTTGAGGATAGAAACGACAGTGGGTTTTAGATCAGTACCTGAGGTTGCTTCCGGCACTCCCTGTATCCTAATGTTGTTCCTGCGGCTCCTGTTTTCGCTGTCCTCTATGCGGAGTTGGTGTTGCCGCAAGCGGGATAAATGTGAGGTGGTTGCAGATTCGAGGGCCACAATACGAGCCGCATGGTCATCTTGGGTAGTAGCCAGAACGGATACAGCATTCTCTGTCGTTGAAACCCGATGCTGGAGGGCTTGTAGTTCTACATGGAGGGAGGCTTCCATCTTGGACGCCCAGGATTCAAAGTCCGCCCTAAAGGCAGAAAGAAGGGCTGTAGTCGCAGAGCCGGCTGATCCGCCCGAGGCCGGAGGAAATAGCTCCGCAGGGCCATCTTCGGAGGGGGTGTCAAGGGGCATAGCGGCCATTGAAGGGGCAGAGGGCTCACCCGTAGCGTCCTTGTATTTTGAGGAGTCCATGTGAGCCAGAGAAGGAGGTTTAGACTTGCCTGGGGTGCGACTGGCCGCCAGCTTGTCTTTTCCCGTGCGGGAGTCGAGCGATGATGTACGTAGTAGGTAGCGCTGGATTGTACCTTGCTGCAGCTCAGCGGAGTCAGAGGAGTGAGAGCTTGAGGATGACATAGAGATTCCGGGTGTAGGTAATTTGCAACACAGCCTGATAATGTCGGGAGAGCACAGAGCTCAGTAGCCCATTACTTCAGCCATCCATCGTTAGCCAGTAAACATGATATCTACTATGGGGGATAGGACGGTCGCTACCTGCGACTCTGGAGCCAGGACTGCTAGTTTTACACCACAGTATGAGAAGGAGACGTGTTGCAGAACTATGGCGAGGTAGCAAACTGTCAGCCAAGGAGTATTTATTCTGGGAGAAGGGTTACAGGTGGCAGCTGGGTCCTCTGGGCAGTTCTTGTGACAGTGTAGATATACAGTGATCCAGGAGCAAAGGGGTTAAGGAACAAGTGCCTACACTGCAGCAGGGTGAAGCAAGATGGCCGCTCCACGTGGCCTCAGGGTTGGTGTTATAATCCACCCCACGAGTGGGGGTAAATATTAGTTTAGTCCCTTTCTGAGGTCACAGTCTGCTATGTCAGGGCACCCTGGTGTTTAGATTGGCCCTGGATTGAGCACAGGAGAGATGAGGAGGCTACTGAGGTGTAGTAAGATGGCCGCCACTTACTGTGTGAGATGGTAGTCTTCCAGGCTGGCATGCAGGAGTGGCACAGGGGAGAATGCAGGCTTCGGTCAGTAGGCTGGGCTGCTCTGGTGTCTGTGTGGAGGTAGATCCAGGTGCGGAGTAGCCAGGAAGGCCTGGATGTGTAGGCCGGGTGCACCAATATGGCCGCCGCTCCCCCTGCCAAGGCCGAAGCCGCGGCCTGTAGTTAAAACGGCCGGACCACGGGACCGCCGTGTCAGCGGCCCCAGGCTAAGCCGTCCCGGTGTTCGTGTAGGGGGAGAGCTAAGCGTTGTGCGGCCAGGAAGATCCGGATGCGGCCTGTGCGGGCCGGGTGTACCAATATGGCCGCTCCCCTTGTGAAGGCCGAAGCCGCGGCCTGTAGTAGATTCGGCCGGCTCTCGGGATCGGCGTGTTGGCGGTCGCAGGTGACACCTCGGTGTGCAGGGGGACCCCCGGTTCAGTGGAAGTGGTGAGGTGGTCCTGCTAGGGGGAAAAGGATGAGGTTATTCCCCAAAACGGCAGGAGCTCTCACTGGGCACGTCTGATCAGGTCTCCAGCCGGCCACGCCCCGTGAACTGGTACATTTTTAAAGTGTAGCTCCAGCCAAAAAAAATCTGTTTTTAAGCTTTTTGGAAAACATAGGGAAGGGTTATCACCCCTGTGACATTTGTTTTGCTGTCTGTGCTCCTCTTCAGAAGATTTCACCTCACTTTTTGTCCCAATGACAAATGTTTTTTGAAAATTTGGGGTTTTTAGTGAAACAAGGATTGGTGATAAAGCATCAGTGGAAAGGAGAAAAGTTTTTCCCATATTAACTCTTACAGGAGAGAATTTCCCTTCCTATGGGGTAGATTTCATCTCACTTCCTGTTGTCTCCTCCTTCCTGGAGTCATTTGTAAGTTGGATGTTTGAAAGTAGGGGCCTGTCCTATATACTCAGCAGAAATTTGGGCCTTAGGTGTTGTTGTGGTCTCAACACTGTAAGCCCTCACAGGGCCCTGCTGTGAAATTTTAGATCAAGAATTGTAATTACATGCCCCTGTTGAACAGGGCCAGAAAAATTGGGCCTTTGGTGATGGTGGTGGTGGTGCTGGTGCCACAACACTGTAAGTCCTCACAGTTACTCTTAGCGGGCGCTGGAATGGGCCCTGCTGTGAAATATTAGATCAAGAATTGTAATTACATGCCCCTGTTGAACAGCTGCTGAAAAATTGGGCCTTTGGTGGTGGTGTTGGTGCTGGTGCCACAACACTGTAAGTCCTCACAGTTAATCTTGGTGGGCACAGAAACGTGCCCTGCTGTGAAATATTCAATCAAGAATTGTAATTACATGCCCCTGTTGAACAGGGCCAGAAAAATTGGGCCTTTGGTGGTGGCGGTGCTGGTGGCACAACACTGTAAGTCCTCACAGTTAATCTTGGTGGGCGCAGAAACGGGCCCTGCTGTGAAATATTCAATCAAGAATTGTAATTACATGCCCCTGTTGAACAGGGGCTGAAAAATTGGGCCTTTGGTGGTGGTGGTGGTGTTGGTGCCACAACACTGTAAGTCCTCACAGTTAATCTTGGTGGGCGCAGAAACGGGCCCTGCTGTGAAATTTTAGATCAAGAATTCGAATTACATGTCCCTGTTGAACAGGGTCTGAAAAATTGGGCCTTAGGCACTGGTGCTGGTGCCACAACACTGCAACCCCTCACAGATACTCTAGTTGGAACGCAGGAACGAGCCCTGCTGCAAAAGAATTGCATCAAAAATTGTAATTACACGCCCCTGTTAAACAGGGGCTGAAAAATTGGGCCTTAGGCACTGGTGCTACAACACTGCAACCCCTCACAGATACTCTAGTTGGAACGCAAGAGCGAGCCCTGCTGCAAAGTATTGCATCAAAATTTGTAATTACAGGCCCCTGTTAAACAGGGGCTGAAAAATTGGGCCTTAGGCACTGGTGCTGGTGCCACAACACTGCAGCCCCTCACAGATACTCTAGTTGGAATGCAGGAACGAGCCCTGCTGCAAAGTATTGGATCAAAAATTGTAATTACACGCCCCTGTTAAACAGGGGCTGAAAAATTGGGCCTTAGTCACTGGTGCCACAACACTGCAACCCCTCACAGATACTCTAGTTGGAGCGCAGGAACTAGCCCTGCTGCAAAGAATTGCATCAAAAATTGTAATTACATGCCCTTGTTAAACAGGGGCTTAAAAATTGGGCCTTAGGCACTGGTGGCGGCGCCCAGAACCAAAAATGTTCTTACAAGCTATCAGCATGATCATTGAGGAGGAAGAGGATAATTACTCAGCATAACATGATAGTCACTCAGCATCAGCATAGGCAGTCTTTGAAGGGATCTGACATTTAAAAAAAAATGATTTGGTTACATCAGCATCAGGTGCTTGGTAGCTGGTGGTGATCCAAGACTGATTTATTTTTTTGAAGGTCAGTCTATCGACCGAGTCGGTAGACAGACGCACCCTGTGATCGGTTACAAAGCCTCCAGCAGCACTGAATGTGCGTTCCGAAAGAACGCTGGATGCAGGACAGGCCAGTAGCTCAATTGCATAATGTGCAAGCTCTGGCCAGTGATCCATCCTCAAGACCCAGTAACCCAGAGGATTTTCGGTGGGAAAGGTGTCCAAGTCAGATCTTGCCCCTTGGTATTCCTGCACCATGTAAAACAGACGCTGGCGATGGTTGCTGGAACTGATCATACCTTGGGGCTGCGGACCAATAAATTGTCTGAACACATCAGTCAGACGGCCACCTTCTCCACCGCTCCTTCTTTGACTGACCTAAGCCTCAGCAACACGTTGTCCAGAAACAGGAGTTTGTAACCTCCCAGTCTCGGGGAACGCGTTGCACAGACCTTTCTGCAAGGCCTCCTGAAGATGTTTCATCCTCTGCTCCCTCTGCGACGGCAAGATAAGGTCCACAACCTTACCCTTGTAACGTGGATCAAGGAGGGTTGCCAGCCAGTATTGGTCCTTCTCCTTGATACCACAAATACGAGGATCTTTACACAGGCTTTGCAGGATCAGGGTGGCCATATAGCATAGGTTTGCTGAGGCATTCGGTCCGGAGTCCTCTGGGTCACTAAGGACGACATGGTCCGCAGCCACCTCCTCCCAGCCACGTACAAGTCCATGTGTTTCTTGGGACTGATCCCTTAAAGACTGCTGCTGATGCTGAGTGCCAGGCTCCACCTCCATACTGACACAATCCTCCTCCTCTTCCTGTGTGATCGGCGGGCACGCAGGAACACTGTCTGGATAAAGGGGGCCTTGAGAGCTAAGGAAGTCCTCCTCTTCCTGCCTCTGTTCTGCCTCAAGTGCCCTGTCCATTATTCCACGCAGCGTGTGCTCCAACAGGTGGACAAGGGGGACAGTGTCACTGATGCATGCACTGTCACTACTCACCATCCTCGTGGCCTCCTCAAATGGGGACAGGACAGTGCATGCATCCCTGATCATGGCCCACTGGCATGGGGAAAAAAAAACAAGCTCCCCTGACCCTGTCCTGGTGCCATAGTCGCACAGGTACTCATTGATGGCCCTCTGCTGCGTGTGCAGCTGCTGCAGCATGGCCAAAGTTGAGTTCCACCTGGTGGGCATGTCACAGATTAGGCGGTTCTTGGGCAGGTTAAACTCCTTTTGGAGGTCTGCCAGCCGAGCACTGGCATTATATGACCGTCGGAAATGCACACAGACTTTCCTGGCCTGCCTCAGGACATCCTGTAAGCCTGGGTACCTGCCCAAGAACCGCTGCACCACCAAGTTAAGGACGTGAGCCAAACAGGGCACATGGGTCATTTGTCCCTGTCGGAGGGCAGAGAGGAGGTTGGTGCCATTGTTGCAAACCACCATTCCTGCTTTAAGTTGGCATGGCGTCAACCACCTCTGAACCTGCCCCTGCAGAGCTGACAGAACCTCTGCCCCAGTGTGGCTCCTGTCCCCCAAGCACACCAGCTCAAGCACCGCATGGCATCTTTTGGCCTGCATACTTGCGTAGCCCCTGTAAAGGCTACGGAGCACCGCTGGTTCCAAGGACAAAGCACAGGAAGAGTCCATGGAGGAAGAAGAGGAGGGGGTGGAGGAGAGAGGTGTGTCACAATCATTAGTAGTGACATTTTGGAGGCGTGGTGGCGGAACAACCTCCAACACTACTGCACCTTGTCCTGCATCCTTCCCAGCTGCCAGCAGAGTCACCCAATGTGCCGTGAAACTTAGGTAACGTCCCTGTCCATGCCTGCTGGACCATGAGTCAGGGGTAATATGCACCTTACCACTGACCGCCCTGTCCAGCGAGGCATGGACATTGTCTTCCACATGCCGGTAGAGAGCCGGAATCACCTTCCGTGAGAAAAAGTGGCGTTTGGGTACCTGCCATTGAGGAACCGCACATTCCACAAACTCACGGAAGGGGGCAGAGTCTACCAACTGAAAAGGCAGCAGTTGAAGTGCTAGCAATTTTGCCAAGCTAGCATTCAACCGCTGGGCATGTGGATGGCTGGGAGCGAACTTCTTTCGGCGGTGCAGCAGCTGGGGCAGGGAAATTTGCCTGGTACAATCTGACGTCGGTGTACCGAAAGCAGATTGCCCACAAGTACTTGGCTGTGACACACTTAATTCTACACCTTCATTCCTCTCAGTGCAGGTCTCAGAGAGGACTGAAGGTATAGTGGGGTCGGAGATCTTAGCTGATAAAGAGCAAGGAGAGGTCCTCTTTGTTCTTTGGTGTGGGTCTTTTAGATACGCTTGCCAACGAACTGCATGGCAGGTCAACATATGTCTGGTCAAGCATGTGGTGCCCAAGCGGGAGATGTTTTGGCCACGCGAGATACGCTTGAGACATATGTTGCAAATAGCAGCGGTGCGATCTGATGCACTCGTCTCAAAAAAGGCCCACACCAAAGAACTTTTGGAATAACGCGCAGAGACATCAGCGCCCTGCACATGCGGAGCTTTGGAGTGTGATGCAGTCAGTGTGCTGCCCTTAGGCTGGCCCCTGGAGGGCATCCTGCCTCGTTGGTGATGTGCCTCCTCCTCCTCTCTCCTATCAGGCACCCACGTTGAGTCACTTGACCTCATCATCCCCTCCCTCCTTATCACTGGAGCAAACCTGGCAGTATGCTGCAGCAGGGGGAGCATGACTGCCAGATTGCTGTCCTTCTTGGGCACCCTCTCTGTCCATGCTCACGTTACTGCCTTCATCTAGCTCAGTATCATCATCAGAGCCTTCTAAACGCTGGGCATCCTCCTGGAGCATGTACCCAACACTGTGGTCAAACAGTTCGAGGGACTCCTCAGGAGGACATGGTGGGGCTAGGGAAGGAGTCACTGATGCCATTGAGCTGAGGGAAGAGGCCGCGTTGGCAGCTGCTTTGCCAGACAAAGTACCCTGAGCATGGGTGAGAGAGGATGAGGAGGATGAGGACGGCTTGGTCATCCACTCTACCAAGTCTTCCGCATGTTGCGGCTCAACACGGCCAGCTGCCGAAAAAAAGGGCAAGCATGTCCCATGGCCATGTGCTGATGAGGATGCCCCGTCTCCACAACCAGCACTGTTGCCTCTAGACACAGAGCCTGCTTGCCCTCTTTTATTGGCTTGTGACTGTCTGCCTCTCCTTGTTGGCCTTCCAGACATACTAATGGCCTGTAGCTGCACTAAGCTGGGATATATATATATATATATATATATATATATATATATACTGCAGCTAGCAAAATCAACTGCCTGCCTGTAGTATGAGAACACCACCAACCTTCTACAGGTAGCTTTAGCTGAACACTGTTCAGAGGACGCACTACACTAACTTGTAGCTTTAGTTGAACACTGTGCAGAGGTCACACTACACTAACTTGTAGCTTTAGCTGAGCACTGTGCAGGGGTCACACTAAACTAACTTGTAGCTTCAGCTGAACACTGTGAGGAGGACGCACTACACTAACTTGTAGCTTTAGCTGAACACTGTGCAGAGGTCGACAATAAACTAACTTGTAGTTTTAGCTGAACACTGTGAGGAGGACGCACTACACTAACTTGTAGCTTTAGCTGAACACTGTGCAGAGGTTGCACTACACTAGCTTGTAGTTTTAGCTGAACACTGTTCAGCGGACGCACTACACTATCTTCTAGCTTTAGCTGAACACTGTGCAGAGGTTGCACTACACTAGCTTGTAGTTTTAGCTGAACACTGTTCAGCGGACGCACTACACTATCTTCTAGCTTTAGCTGAACACTGTGCAGAGGTCGCACTACACTAACTTGTAGTTTTAGCTGAACACTGTTCAGAGGACGCACTACACTAACTTGTAGCTTTAGCTGAACACTGTGCCGAGGTCGCACTACACTAACTTGTAGTTTTAGCTGAACACTGTGAGGAGGACGCACTACACTAACTTGTAGCTTTAGCTGAACACTGTGCAGAGGTCGCACTACACTAACTTGTAGTTTTAGCTGAACACTGTGAGGAGGACGCACTACCCTAGCTTGTAGCTTTAGCTGAAAACTGTGCAGAGGTCACACTAAACTAACTTGTAGCTTTAGCTGAACACTGTGAGGAGGACGCACTACCCTAACTTGTAGCTTTAGCTGAACACTGTGCAGAAGTCACACTAAACTAACTTGTAGCTTTAGCTGAACACTGTGCAGAGGTCGCACTACACTAACTTGTAGCTTTAGCTGAACACTGTTCAGAGGACGCACTACACTAACTTGTAGCTTTAGCTGAACACTGTGCCGAGGTCGCACTACACTAACTTGTAGTTTTAGCTGAACACTGTGAGGAGGACGCACTACACTAACTTGTAGCTTTAGCTGAACACTGTGAGGAGGACACCCTACCCTAACTTGTAGCTTTAGCTGAACACTGTGCAGAGGTCACACTAAACTAACTTGTAGCTTTAGCTGAACACTGTGAGGAGGACGCACTACCCTAACTTGTAGCTTTAGCTGAACACTGGTCAGAGGTCACACTAAACTAACTTGTAGCTTTAGCTGAACACTGTGAGGAGGACGCACTACACTAACTTGTAGTTTTAGCTGAACACTGTGCAGAGGTCACATTAAACTAACTTGTAGCTTTAACTGAACACCGTGAGGAGGACGCACTACACTAACTGTAAATAGTCTAGCTGCCTGACTGTGGTGCTAATAGGATCAAAAGAACACCAGCAATTTTCTTCAGGTAGCTGTAAATACTGTAACAAGACAAGCCTGCCTGTCAGTAGGAAGATAACAGGAATGGATCTAGCTAAACTGAATATAGTGTATATATATATACAGGGCTTTTTTTCAGTGGGAACGCGGGGGAACACAGTTCCGCCATCTCCTGGACTGACTGTATGTAAATGGTAAGGGGTGTTGGGGTGTGCTACAGGGTATGGATGCTCACTGCTGGGGGATCTATTCTAGCTGGAGGGGATATATTTTTGCAGGGCAGGTCTATTGTTGCTAAGGAGGTCTATTGTTGCTGGTGGAGGGACCTATTGCTGCTGGGGGGTGGGTCTTATGTCACTGGGGGGGTCAGTTGTTGCTCAAAGAGATCTACTGTTGGGGGGAAGGCTCTATTGTTGATGGCTGCCGGAGAGTCTATTAATGCTGGCTGTGAAGGGATCTGTTGATGCTGCCGGGAGTCTATTGTTGCCGGGGGGGGGGGATTTTGTTGTGGGTTGCTCCATTGCTGTTAGGGGCATCTATTTTACTGCTTTTCTTGATATCATTACCAAATTCGATACAAATTACTTAGCAACACAAAATGATACTTGGTTCTGTATTGTCTAAAAGGGGCGGTACTGGGAGGTGGGTGGGGGATGAAACCAAGGGATGGTGCTCGGAGGTGGGTAGAGGTAGAGAAAAGGGGTGACTCAGAAAGGAGGAGTTCCTGCACCTATTGTCTGAGAAAAAAAGCCCTGTATATATACAACACCTGGGATGCATATATATACACAATACGCTGTAAGTGCAGCTAACTCACTGACTGTCCTGCCTAATCTAGCTAACTCAAATTAAATGACACTGTCTCTCTCTCTCTCTAAGCACGCCGGAACACACTACACAGGGCCGCTGTGCCTTATATAGTGTGGGGCGTGTTCTAAACCCCCTGAACCATAATTGGCCAAAGCCACCCTGGAAACAAATGAACTTGATTTTAGCAAATGGCTGCAATATAACAAAGAGTGAAAAATTTAAGGGGGTCTGAACACTTTCCATCCCCACTGTATGTGAACGGAGCCTTAATCAAAAATGCAAAAATGCCAGCCGGTCAGGTTCATTTTAAATTAGTATAAAAAGAGAATGGTGCATATGAGCGGGGAAGTATACTGTACAAAACTACTTGATACCTAGTAAAATTTAGGTACTTACACTGCTTAAAGATAAAAATGAAATGAAATGAAATGATTTAAAATGAATTTAATAATGCATTAATAAATATGGAGCTGCGTTAAATTATGCCTTGTATCTTATAAAAATCAAAAAAGTTTATTTCTACATTAAATTACAACAACCAGAAGTATCCTGAGACCTATAGTCCCAGAGCTGAGGAAAGACCAATATTCAATCAAATGTAGTAGTTGTCACTTACTTTGGTACACTTTGGTCTACAATGATGTAGAACTCCAGCTTTATTCAGGCTTCACTATATCAACATTTTCAGAGGTGGATTGACTCATGTAATCATCACCCAATCAATACAAGAACGTTGTTTGCTAATCTCACTCAAGAGTAAAACAATAAAAAACACACAAATAGGGCAATCAACTTAAGTTACTAATCAGTTGATTAATTTGGGCCATTATAATTTGGGCCATTACACCCACCATCAACACCAATACCCCTTCATATAGAGTGCTACAGATCAGGAATGGAGGGGAATTATTCACTGTGATTCGTTAAGCTGTGGATGTAATTTGAACTTCATCTAATCATCTAAAGCACACAGCTACACAATACACAAGAAAATCTCATAATTGTGTTCACCCCTAACCAGGGCTTTTTTTCTCAGACAATAGGTGCAGGAACTCCTCCTTTCTGAGTCACCCCTTTTCTCTACCTCTACCCACCTCCGAGCACCATCCCTTGGTTTCATCCCCTACCCACCTCCCAGTACCGCCCCTTTTAGAAAATACAGAACCAAGTATCATTTTGTGTTGCTAAGTAATTTGTATCGAATTTGGTAATGATATCAAGAAAAGCAGTAAAATAGATCCCCCTAACAGCAATGGAGCAACCCACAACAAAATCCCCCCCCCCCCCCGGCAACAATAGACTCCCGGCAGCATCAACAGATCCCTGCACAGCCAGCATTAATAGACTCTCCGGCAGCCATCAACAATAGACCCCTCCCCCCAACAGTAGATCTCTTTGAGCAACAACTGACCCCCCAGCAACATAAGACCCACCCCCCAGCAGCAATAGGTCCCCCCACCAGCAACAATAGACCTCCTTAGCAACAATAGACCCGCCCTGCAAAAATATATCCCCTCCAGCTAGAATAGATTCCCCCAGCAATGAGCATCAATACCCTGCAGCACACCCCAGCACCCCTTACCATTTACATACAGTCAGTCCAGGAGGTGCCGGAACTGCGTTCTCCCGCGTTCCCGCTGAAAAAAAGCCCTGCCCCTAACTATGTGGACCTTTGTGCCAGAAAACCTCTTTCTCAGAATTCTACATGGATATGTAATAGTTTTAAATATTTCTTTTAATATAAGATTTTACATAACAATTTAAATATTATGCAAAGTTCTGTAAATTATGTGTCTCTAAAGCACAACCACTCTGCAATAATATCCTGTGAATAAAGGGCTCTGTGGTGCCCTTCCCCCAGAGGGGCGGGCCTATGACACACTCCATTCACAGTATTGTCCTCAGTTTTCCAGGTTGAGTGGTGTTGGACGTCATGGAACCCAGGAGACTGAGGATATCTTGTGGCAGAATAGGAGTACTGCGACAGACAGCTCCAGACTGAGGGTGAGTATAGCCAGAGCAATTTTTTTTTTTACCTGGCTGAAGGACCATATAACTTTTTTAAAAAAAATGAAAATCCTGGAGTTTGGATTTAGGCTTTTCAGTATTTAAAATTCTATGATTTTTAAATTTGCCTACGGTCTTGTACATTTAATCAGTCACTGAGCTTTTTAGGAAATCATAATATGCTTGCTTCAAATGCAAATAACCCTTTTACTTCTAAACTTTTTCCAGCTTGCTCTGTATCATAGCTGTGCAATATTATGTCTCATTTTAGTCTTTGTAAGCAACCCTAATACTAAATTATGTTGTTTTTAAATCTTTGATCTGTGCTCCTGTGTGTGGTATTAGTTTTCTATATTCTGAAGTACACATCTTTTTTAGTCACTCGTTTTTCTTATCTGTCATTTGTCTTGCTGCCAGTTCTCTCTATGCTTCCAGCATCTCCCACCTGCTGCTGCCTCCTGCTCTTGTACCTTAGAATCTGCCCCCATTCTCTCCTTCTCCCACGCTGCCCCTGCTCCCTTCATCTGAATAATTCTGCAGTGGCACGCAATTGTATGTTGTTACTGAGACTACTGGGGAGTAGCCCAAGTCAGGTGGGCGATGGAGTGTGTGACCAAGAAGACCTGCTGGGCATATCACCCCTATACTCTGAATCAGTATGTGTGTGTGGCACTATGACTTGGAACCTTTACATGAAAGAATACGCTTGGCAGGATATCACAGTGTATGTGTGTCAGTTATTTTTTTTTTTTTTTAAACATATTTTATTGATTTTTCAGAAATAAGTTGACAGGTACATAAAGAGGTAAATGATTTCACACAAAGATGCGAGAGTGCGGGCGCAGCCGCCATGGTTGTTTGGTAAAACAGTACAGTCACAAATGCGTTCTTAAGGCAAGGTGCATGGGATAAGTATAGCAGTTATCGTACATTGCGTGAAACATGTAATATATCGTGTAAGACATAGTTATTCAAGCTATATTGTATGGCGAGGATAAGCGGAGGTCTTTATATGCGTTTGTGGATGTGTGGCTCAGTATTAGCTCCGTGGTTACAAGGTAAAATGTATCTCGTTCGTTGGTGTGTTAGTGGGTGTGTAGAATAAAGTTCAATCATGGAAGGGGAAAGTAAAAAATGAAAAAGGAAGAAATAGAAATATGAGAGATAAACAATGGAGGATGAGTGGGGGTGGGATGTGTAAGCGGGAAGGAAAGGATGGTAAGCCCGTGGGGTGACACTGTGTCAGTACACGTTTATGAACGAGCAGCAATCTAGTGCAGCCTGGTGGGGTTGGCACAGTGTATGTGTGTCAGTTTATATCCGTGTCTTATCATTGTCATGATAGCTGCGCCCACTTTCCCACCTGTGTTTCTCTAGTAAAGGATGACTCTTGGTATCACAGTAGGAGACATCCTGCTAATGTAAATAATATTTCAGTAGAGATGACCTTTTACAGCAGAGCAACAAACTTCTTATATCCAAAGGTTACTTGTGTGTCTACTAACGTAGATCTTATGTCATAAGCTTTCATGTTACAAATCGTAATGGCCACTGCCCACACAGGATTATGTCTGCATTACATGTATCAGCCAAATAAAATATTTATTAAGAGAAGACAGAAAGAACATCTAATGCCTTATGTCATCTGGCCCGGCTGCCCTCCGCCCCCCCCCCCCCCCCCTTCTGTCAGCAGCACAAAGGGTTCACATTTTTTTTAAATAAAAATAACAAATATGTTATACTTACCTGCTCTGTGCAAGGGTTTTGCACAGAGCAGCTCCAATCCTCTTCTGGGGTTCCCCATCTGCGCTCCTGGCTCCTCCTCTTCATTGGATTTCCAGGCGCATTCCCAAGTCCCACTGCTGCGTCTATTGACAGACAACGGGACTCGGCCTAAAACTAAAACAATTCAGATGACTAAAATACAACTAAAACTAAAATGGCATTTTAGTCATAAGACTAAAGACTAAAATACGACTAAAAACAAAATGGTATTTTAGTCAAAAGACTATGACTTAAACTAAATCGAAATTTGCTGCCAAAATTAACACTGGACAGGAGTATGATTGACACAACTGTGTCCAGGAACTCCACCTGCAGTGCTAGAGAGAGAGCCAGGGACAGGCACCTGCAGTACAGTGTGATCCCTAACATAAAGGCTGTGCCTGTGGGAAGCTTCTAGAGTGTGAGGAAAGCTTGAGGGGACAGCACTGTGACTCAAGAGCAGAGCCATCACCAGGATACAGGCCTCGCTGTTAAATCTACTTCTGTCGCCACAACAACCAAAAGTGAGGAAGATATTTACCAGGAGAGACCACCACTGCTGTTGTGCCACCAGGTCTGCTGAGAAGGTTTTGTGGCCACTACTTGTTACTACCTTAATGATGGAGTCTTTAGGAGCTACCTTTCAGTTACCCCATAGATTTAATACTGCCTGCAGGCCTTATTGACAGCCTTAACGCACCAATGAGCCCCAATTCTTAGCCGGCTGAAGAGTCAGGACTAAGGATTATCCCTAAAAGTTGTTACTCTGAGGCCTTACTTTTTTAGTTAAAGAGGTACCTCTTAATAGATGCTGTACAAAAATCAATCCCTTCTAAACCAAAGTAATAGTAACATCAATTACTTACAGGGGCGTAGATAAGGGGGGGGGGGTCAGGGGTGTTCAAACCCCCCTTCCAGAGCATCCTGGCAAAATGCACAGACAGTGTCCCTGCTGTTTAGCCTCAGCATCAGCACAGTAGAAGCAATCAGAGTTTCGGAGTGCAGCAGCCAACCCCCTTCTATTGTGCCCCATCCCCTCAGTTTAATAAGGGGTCCCCCTGAAAAGCATTAAATTACTGCGATTGACAGTGCACAGTTGAGGGAACTCCTAGACTCCTCCTCAAGGTATCATATGACACAGCCAAAGGGAGACTAGGGATGCAGAAGTTTTCCCACTTTGTGCTGAATCTGAGGTCTGGTAAGTGGGGAGGCATCAATTTTCTGTTTTGGGAAGGAGGAAGTGAGAATTCCAGCCTGGGGGAGTTTCTTTTGGTGGGGGCTAAGGAAAGGGGGGTGGGTTTGCTTTTGGAGAAGGGGGGAGTTGCTTGTAGAGAAGTTTACAGGGGGTGGTTAATGGCAGGGATTTGTTTCTGGGAGGGGAGTTTGATTGGATGAAAGGAGATTTTCTTCATAATTAGGAATCTTTGCTGGGGGAGAGGGTGTTGACTGAGGGAGATATTTTTGCTTTGGGTGGTCGGTTTAGAGACAGGGGGTTTCATTTTTGGGGGGATATTTGAGGGAGGGAGATTTTTTACAGTGGGAATCTTTTCTTGGGGATGGAGGATTCCTAGGAGGGAGAGGGGGATTTTTATTCCCTTATAAAAGAGATTTTTTTTTTTTTAATTATACTTACCTAGGTGGATGGAGCATCAATCCAATTTTGCATCTGTCCCCAGCTGCTTCTAAGACGAACAACAGAGCGATTAAAAAACGCTGATCACCCTGTTCTCTGACTTCAGTGAGCAAAGAGTAGTGACTGTCAGTCCCTGGCTCTGCCCCCCCCCCCCCCCTCCCCGAAGCTCACTGGAATGCCAGGCTGTGGAGGGGGCAGGAGCTGCTGGCTTGCTGCTGGTCCAGGCATCTTGGTGAATCCTGACTTTAAAGTTAGGATCTTTCCACAGCCTGGACCTGCTGAGCGATGTCAGCTGACAGTGGGTTATAGCTGACTGTCGGCTAAAAATGGGTCACAAAAGTGCAACACTCCCCTCCAGAAGAAGTACAACCAAGTGGTATGCCATCCCTTCAGAATGCATGCACCAGTGACATCACAGCTGCTTTCATGTGAATATCTCCTAAATACCACAAGTTTAGGAGACATTCACTGTACCTACTGGTAAGCGTTATTATAGGCTTACTTGTAGGTACAAGTTCAAAAGCTGGGTTAACTACATTAAGACTCAATAAAAGCCAACCATATTGGCCAAGTGCAAAGGGCACCATCCTGTGGTAGGCAATGCGTAATATATATTTTTTTTTCATCTCTTAAAACATTTCATAAAATTTCTTAGGACACAGTTTTTTAAGGTTTAAATAAATCACTGAATTTACTGCCTATCACAATATGTTGCCCCATGCACCTGCTCAACTTGCACAGTAAGGATAGCTAACAACCAGTCTTGGGTCTCATTCATTTATCCTACATGACCATGGTGCAGCAAGTATACTGAAAATACCTGCACCCAGGATCTCAGATGTTACAATATCTGCTCAGCCTGACACCTGAGTGATGGGCTGAAAAGAGCCAAGGCTGTCTGCTGCTGTAAACATGTATCCACATGTATCTGCACATCCAGTGGTTACCTGCAGGTAGGGATACATTTTTGGCCTTGGATAAAATCTCTCTGCATCCAGGGTCACAAATTTGTCCCTAACAGCAGGTAACCACTGTGACCCACAGTTTGTTAATGTGTCACTCAGGCTTAATCAATGTGGGGAGTAATGTAGATGATACAGAGAGTGCTGCAGGAGTGCCGGCAAGGGATGGAGCTCATCCCAGCTCCTGTAGTCACTGAAGGGAAGAGAGAAAAAAAATCCCTGGTGCCACACATCCACGGAGTCCTGTGGTAATGTAGTAGTGATGGGAGAGACCTCAGCCTGGGTTCCCGCCAGGCCACACCCCAATGTGTTTTGCTTTGTCCCCTGGAGCTTAAACATGGGCAGGGCCATTTGAAGGAATTTGGGGGCCCCAAGCAAAATGGACATGGAGGCCCCCCAACCCCCGCATGCACGCAAAGCCTACAGGAATCACAGCATAGTGATACAGTTTAAGTTCACCAACACTTTATATAAATAAAAAAGGTTTACAGTGCAAATACTGCTGCTGCATATAATGTGCATAAAATTTGAAAATTTTCAACAATTGAAGGGTAGGGAGGGGCACAGAGGCTGTGAACATACTACAGGAGGTGGACAGAGGCTGTGGACATACTACAAGAGGGGGACAGAGACTGCGGACATACTACAGGAGGGGGGCAGAGGCTGCGGACATACTACAGGAGGGGGACAGAGGCTGCGGACATACTACAGGAGGGGGACAGAGGCTGCAGACATGATAGTGTCCTCCTCACCCCCTCACAGTAGCCTTCTCCTCTGTCCACCATCATATTACAGTCATATTACGTATGTGCTGCTCCTGTGCTGCTTCCCTTTCACCTCTCCACAGTCCACAGGGCAGCACATCAGTGTCCTTCACTGTCCCCCTGCATGCCATGACTTCACCCCCCCAGTAATGCCATGTCATCCTCTGTCGCCTGTCCCCAGACCCAGTAGTGTCAGCTGCTGTCCCCAGTAATGTCATCCTCTGCCCCAGTGTCACACTCTTCTCCTCACTTACCCCCCCTCGACTCCTCCGCCTACGGCGAGTGCACAAAACGTGGCTGCCGTGTCTTAGCCAGGAACAAGTGTACTCTGGAATTTATTAAAAAATGGCGCCGGGCGGCCAAGTTACTGCGCATGCGCCGCCCAGCCGAGCGAGTACAAGCTTTCCCGAGCCCAGGCGGCTTCGGAACAGCACATGCGCAGTTACATGGTCGGCTTGTGGCCATCTTTTTTATGGGCACCGCTGCCCATAACGGACATTTACAAGCGGGGGGTTGGCAACACTGGGAAGCGGCGGCCGGCGGCGTGGCTGGGGCCCCAGGCCAGCTCCGGGCCCCAAGCAATTGCTTGTTTTGCCTGTCCTGTCACGACAGGCCTGAAAATGGGGACCACTGGATGTACAGATACATGTTAGCAGTGGCTCTTTTCAGCCCATCTGTCAGAGAGGTTACCTGGTTGGGCGCCGGTGCGCGCTGGTGTGCGTGTTCCTGTGCACGCTGGTGCGCGTGCCTTTGCGAGTACTGGTGTGCATGGTCTGGCTAATCCTGGTGTGCGCGGTGGTGCCGGGACGCGCGCGCGTGTTCGCGTTAGCGCGCGTCCGCCTGTGGGCGCTGATCTGCATGTGCCTGGAGGTGCTGGCGTGAGCGCCGGTGTCCGGGGGCGCGCTCGCGCGCGGGTGTGCGCGTGCCTGTGCATACCGGCACATGCGTGAGTGCAGCGTTTGGCGCCAATCAGCCTACTTAAGTCTGCTCACTCTGCCTGGTGCTGCCTGATCAACATCTCCTGTACCAAGGTTCCCGTTGCCTTTCCCGTGTTCCTGAGTTCTGATCTCCTGATGACCCGGCTTGCCTATTGGACCTTTCTGACTTCCGCCTGCATCTGACCCCGGCTTGTTTGACCCCGCTTCTGCCTGCTCTTTTTGTACCGCTGCTGCCCATCTGTTGCCGAACCCTGCCTGTGTTGTGACCTGTCAACCTTGCTCCTGCTTAGCATCTGTTGCCTGTGCCCTGATTACTACCTGCTGCTTGGGGATCACCTTCCTTCTGGCACCTGGACTGCTGCACTAGGCTCTCATACCATTCCACACTTGCGCGCTTCCTGTCTGCTCTACCAGGGGCCACGAATCGGATACGTAAGGGAGCCTACCCTCTGCCCAAGCGGACACACCAGTCTGGTAAGTGGGAAGTCTGACAGTATCAGGCAGCCATGACCGAGTCCGGGCAGGGGGCCTCCCCCATGGATGAACTTTGTAGGCACCTAGCTGGCCTTACCCAAGCAGTTAAGAGTTTACAAGAAGGCTACACTAGATTAGAGGGACAAGTCCAAGCCCTGTCTGCATCTCCTCAGGGAGCCTCGTCTGTCGGACCTTCCCAAGCACCCTCTGTAGTGATGCTCCCTCCTGAGCCCAGGGTGCCCACGCCTGAAAGGTTCACATAAGAACGTTGCAAGTACCGGGCCTTTCGCAATGCCTGCAAGCTCTATTTTGCTTTACAACCCCGCACATTCTCCCTGGACGCCACCAAGGTGGCTTTTGTCATTTCACTACTGACCGGAGAGCCTCAAACCTGGGCTCACCACCTGCTGGAGCAGAAATCCAGGTCCCTGGATTCCCTGGATGCCTTCTTCCTAGCCATGTCACAATTATACAAAGACCCTCAACTAACGGCTACTGCTGAAGCCTCCTTGCATTCCCTGCAACAAGGTCGCAGATCGGCCGAAGACTACGCACTGGAGTTCAGATGCTGGAGCTCTGATACAGAGTGGAATGACGCTGCCCTGCGTCATCAATTTTGGATGGGGTTATCCGACCCTCTTAAAGATGAGTTGGCACTCTGGATGAACTCATCAACTTGTCCATCCAAATTGACCGCCGCCTGAGAGAGAGAGGTTCTCAGAGGTCTTCTAGTCACCCTCGTCCTATCTGGATGCTTCCTAAAGTTCCCAGTTCCCCCAGCCAATTTCCGCCTGCCTCCTCTGCTCCGGCCACAGAAGCTTCAGAACCTATGCAACTCGGTCTGCTCCGTCCATCCCTTACCCCGGAAGAAAAGTTGCGCAGATGTACCCACAATCTATGTCTGTACTGCGGAGAACATGGACATTTTGTGAGGGCCTGCCCAAACAAGATACGTAAGTGCCTGCTGTCCTCTTCTGTATATGCACCTGCCTAAATCTGGTAATCATATGACTCTCTCTGTTACATTGCAGCTTCCCGGAAGGAATATCCCAGTACCAGTCATCATTGACTCTGGAGCATGCAGGGGCTTCATTGACCAAACCTTCGCTAACAACCATGGCATTCCTCTCCCGCCCAAGGCACAGGGACTTGCAGTATTTCTAGCTGATGGCTCCACCCTCAGTTCCGGTCCAGTCACCCAGGAGACCGTCCCTTTACTGGCCACCATAGGCCCGGAGCACCAGGAGCTCTTACGTTTGGACGTCATCTCCTCTCCCCTCTTTCCAATCATCCTAGGAATGCCCTGGCTGCAGGCACACAACCCCAGCATTAACTGGTCTACAGGAAAAATTCAATTCCTCTCCAAATACTGCCGGCAGCACTGCTTACCTGAAACACCCGCAACCTCTTCCCAGCTTCTCTGTTTGGACTCTGACACCGAGTTACGCCAGTCCCTTCCTGAACCCTACCGGGATTTCCTGGATGTATTTAGCAAGAAGGGAGCAGAAACTCTCCCAGTACACAGGCCTTACGACTGTCCAATAGAACTCTTACCCGGGACCAAAGTTCCCTTTGGGAGGATCTTCCCGTTAACTGAGCAGGAGCTGGGCACCTTGAAAATCTATATAGATGAAAACTTGGAGAAGGGGTTCATTCGCCCCTCCACGTCTCCAGCTGGTGCAGGCATCTTCTTTGTCGACAAGAAGGATCACTCCCTACGTCCCTGTATCCACTACCGGGAGTTGAATAAAATTACTATTAAAAACAGATACCCACTACCTCTAGTACCCGAATTGTTTCAAAGGCTAGGAACCGCAACAGTCTTCACCAAGTTGGATCTCCGTGGAGCTTACAACTTAATTCGCATAAGAAAAGGGGATGAGTGGAAGACGGCCTTTTGTACTCGATTCGGGCACTTCGAGTACCTCGTCATGCCCTTCGGTCTGTGCAATGCTCCAGCGGCCTTCCAGCACTTCGTTAATGACGTCTTCCGTGATTTCCTGGACTTGTATGTCATAGTCTATCTGGACGACATCCTGATTTTCTCTGCTTCTCTGACGGACCATTGCAGGCACGTCCGGAATGTACTCTCTCGACTTAGGCAACATGGGCTCTACGCCAAGCTCGAGAAATGCGAGTTTGAGCTTTAATGTGTTCAGTTTCTGGGCCTGGTCATCTCTGCTGAGGGCATTAAGATGGATCCTCAAAAGTATCTGCTATCCTGGACTGGCCTGCACCTGCAGATAAAAAAGGGGTACAGCGCTTTATTGGTTTTGCCAATTTCTACAGGAAGTTCATCAGAGGATTCTCTTCAATAATCGCTCCCATTACCAAGCTTACCAGACAAGGGACCCGATTCTGCTGGACTCCTAAGGCACAGTTGGCCTTCGAAGAACTCAAAGCACTGTTCACCTCAGCCACTATCCTTAAACATCCCAATTCAGCTCTACCTTTCGTGTTAGAGGTTGAAGCATCTGAAATTGCGGTAGGAGCAGTGCTCTCACAACGGCAAGGCGCCAAAGCCCTCTTGTACCCTGTGGGGTTTTTTTTCACGCAAGCTTTCGTCATCAGAAAGGAATTATGATGTGGGGGATCGGGAACTTCTGGCAATTAAAGCGGCTTTGGAAGAATGGCCTTATCTACTGGAGGGTGCTGCACATCCCATTCTGGTCTATACGGACCATAAGAACTTAGAGTACTTGAGAACAGCTAAGAGACTAAGACCTCGGCAGGCCAGGTGGGCACTCTTTTTCTCCCGATTCCAATTCCACATCACCTACAGACCCGGATCCAAGAATGTCAAGCCCGACGCGCTCTCCCGTATGTTCCATGACTCGGAAAAGACCCTACCTCCAGACACCATTCTCCCTTCTGGGAACTTCCTGCTTCTCCAAGAGGGTCTTGTCTCTCGAATTAGATGGACGTCTATGGGGATGACCCCACCTGCTGAAGCTTGTGCTAAGGATGGTCTGTTCTGGCACGAAGGCAAGATCGTGGTCCCTGAGGAACTAAGGGTGCATGTGCTGGAACTTTGCCATGACCATAAGTTGGCCGGACATTTTGGTGCACGGAAGACAACTGCTCTGGTACAACGTACCTTCTGGTGGCCTCAACTCAGTAAGGATTGTAAGGAGTATGTGGACTCATGTAATACTTGCACCAGAAGCAAGAACAGCTGGGCCAGAGCTTGGGGTCTATTAAAACCCCTACCGGTCCCAGGGAGACCATGGAGTATGATTTCAATGGACTTTATCGTTGAACTCCCCCCGTCAGAAGGCTTTTCCTCCATTTTTGTTGTGGTAGACAGGCTGTCTAAGATGGCCCATTTTCTTCCCATGAAGGGCACACCTTCGGCTATAGAGACAGCTAGTATCTTCATTAAAGAAATCATAAGATTGCACGGAGTCCCAACGAATATAGTATCTGACGAGGTGTCCAGTTCACCTCTAGGTTCTGGAAAGCCCTCTGTGGCTCCCTGGAAATCGAATTGGCATTTTCCTCAGCTTATCATCCCCAGTCAAATGGGCAAACTGAGAGGACCAATCAAACTCTGGAGCAATATCTCCGCTGTTTTTCTGCTTTTTCTCAGGATGATTGGGCCTCCCTACTCCCTGTCGCAGAGTTTTCTTATAACAACTCTCTACATTCAGCCACCAATCAGACACCATTCTACGCCAACTATGGCTTCCATCCGTCCTTTTTGCCTGGATCAATTCCCAAATGCACCGCTCCTGCAGTATCCAAAACCTTGGATTTTTTTTCAGTCAACAATAAATTACTGCAGGGCACCATGGCCAAGGCTCAGGAATACTATAAAAGGATGTTTGATAGGAAGAGGTGTGGGGAACTTCTTTTGGAACCTGGCAACCCAGTATGATTATCTTCCGCCAATCTGAAATTGGCCTGTTCTTCTAGGAAACTTGGCCCTAAGATTTTAGGTCCTTTCTTGGTGAAAAGAAAAATTAACAATGTTGCCTATGAACTTGACCTGCCTAACTCTCTGAAGGTGCATCCGGTTTTTCATGTGTCTCTCCTGAAACCGGTTACTCCCAATTCTTTTGTTGGCCGTAGTGACGGTCCACCCAAGCCCATTCTTATCAACAACGAGGAGGAATTGGAGGTGGAAGCAATTCTAGATTGCAGGAGGAGACGCAACCAAACCCAATTTCTCATTAAGTGGAAAGGCTATGGCCCCGAAGACAACTCGTGGGAGCCCGAGAGCAACCTACATGCCAGAGAACTCTTGCAAGCATTCAAGGATTCACATGCCTCCAAGTTAGCCCAGCTAGGCATCCAGAGTCTGCCCTTGAGGAGGGGGCACTGTCAGAGAGGTTACCTTGTTGGTTGGTGCACGTGTTCCTGTGCGCGCTGGTGCGCGTGCCTCTGCGAGTACTGGTGTGCATGGTCTGGCTAATCCTGGTGTGCGCGGTGGTGCCGGGACGTGCGCGCGTGTTCGCGTTAGCGCGCGTCCGCCTGTGGGCCCTGATCTGCATGTGCCTAGAGATGCTGGCACCCGCGTCTATGCGTATCGGCGCACGCGCGAGCGCGGCATTTGGCGCCAATCAGCCTACTTAAGTCTGCTGCTCACTCTGCCTGGTGCTGCCTCATCAACAGCTCCTGTACCAAAGTTCCCATTGCCTTTCCCGTGTTCCTGTGTTCCTGAGTTCTGATCTCCTGACGACCCGGCTTGCCTATTGGACCTTCCTGACTTCCGCCTGCATCTGACCCCGGCTTGTTTGACCCCGCTTCTGCCTGCTCCTTTTGTACCGCTGCTGCCCATCTGTTGCCGAACCCTGCCTGTGTTGTGACCTGTCAACCTTGCTCCTGCTCAGCATATGTTGCCTGTGTCCTGATTACTACCTGCTGCTTGGGGATCACCTTCCTTCCGGCACCTGGACTGCTGCACTGGGCTCTCATACCACTCCGCACTTACGCGCTTCCTGTCTGCTCTACCAGGGGCTGCGAGTCGGATACGTAAGGGAGCCTACCCTCTGCCCAAGCCGACTCACTGGTCTGGTAAGTGGGAAGTCTCAGGTGAACAGGCTGAGCAGCTGACAAAAATTCGAACATCTGGGATCCTGGTTGTAGGTATTCATGGTATATTTTCCATTCCATGGGTATTTAGAATATGAATGAGATCTAAAGCCTGGCTCACACGGTAAGTTTTTTTTAGTTCAACCCAGTGGGCTTGGGATAATTTTTGCTGTACTGCATTGCAAAGCCTCATGGCCCCACTTTGCTGTCACATGTTTTTACCATACCTCCCCCCAGGAAAAAAAATTGTCCACGGCCCTGATTACTTACCAGTATTGTTTCCAGTTAGAGATATAAAAGCTGACCTTGGCAGTTCTAGCATAGTCACTACTCTGTTTAGCAGACTATGTCCAACTTCATTTGATATGTGTGCATTTATGTTCTACTGCTGTGTATACTAAGCTCTTGCCAATATATTAAGTATGTTTATTTCTAAACAGATGTGTGCTCATTCTTTGGTTTTAAATATAGCCAGGAAAAAGGTACTTACTATTGGTGTCTGTTGGAATTCAACATGAATTAAATGTCATATTTTTGGCACGTTTGTACAAATCTGTCTCCTATTCCAAAAATCAGCTAGGCCTCCCTGGTTTTAAAAGGCTGAAGCCAATTAAGCCTCTAAGAGAACATGACAATACCGACTCCGAGCTGTCTATGAGAATTCCTGATTAAGGGCTCTGCATGTGAGCTTCAAAGAGAGAACAGGCAGAGATAATTGATGAGTTGAGATACAGAAGATAAAAGACTCAGATATATTTGACCCAGGTCGGATAGAGATGATTCATGGACAAACACTGCCCCCAGAGGCCAATTACGGCAAGACAGTCAGTAGTATAAGGAGGATTGTCATGTGAACACTGAATGGTCCAAAGCAAATGGGACTGGCAATGGGGGGAGTTTGAATGAGTGATGAGTGAGTTTTGTAAAAAGGATTGTTACAGAGAGCTCTCTCTCTTTTTCACTGCAAAGCCTTGCCATGAGGCTGTCTCTCTGCCATCTTGGGACTTTGCTCTGAATGCTGGTTTGGGCCTAAGCCATGCGGCACAGAGCTCTCTCTTTCAACATCGTGAGACCAGCCGATAGGAGTCTAGCTAGAGGATATGATAAGTATATTCTTATATTGTGTTCTGATTGTAAGCTTTGTAACATTGCAATTTCTTTTAATACCTTTATGTTAGTTTTTCCTAATTCTGCTGTGTAGTATATTCCTATTTTCTTGGGAAATAAATGGAAGATATCATTTTCACTAAGCAAAGGTGTCTGTCTTCATAGTTAACATTATATCATTAGGCCTAGCATACTCTGATAGATTAGACTAGCAATTATAGGGACTAGACAAGTTGATACATATACGCAATAGTTATAGAGTGTATAGTATTGCAATTTTTACTTCATATGGCACCCCAGAAGGCATGTAGAATTTATTTCTTCACAGAATTCACAAATCCTAATGTATTTTTGTTTTTGAGTCCCTGTAAGCATAAATCCTCAAATACACCCAGAACTGAAAATCGTCTCTAGTGTGGACAAAGGTTGGCGCTGCCTCGCGAATTCTAAAGCCCTGCCTTGATGGTCTTGAAAGTTCTATGAAATATTTCATCAGTGAGCGGACGCACAAAGAAAACCTGATGAGATTTTTGGCTGATATATGTATATATGTTAAATGTTTGTTGTATTGTTAATGTGCTTTAGGCCTGTAACAAGTCAACAGTACTGGTTTGATCAACCCTGGTTATCTGATGTAGCCTGCAGATTGACAGGATAAACCACACATCTTTGAGGAAAAAGTGGGAGAAATATAGATTTTTATTTTTTTTTATTTTTTTTATTTTTTTTATTATTTAGTTTATTTTTTATTTTTCCCCATGGTACTGTGAAATAGCTCTCTGTTCCAATAGAAGTTCAATGTGGCCTGCAATCTAAGACATTGATTAAGAGTCTGCCTTGTGTCTTGGAGTCTGCCTTGTGTCTTGGAGAACTACAAGTCACTGTTAGGTTTAAATGGCTTTGTATCTGTTTTTTTTTTTTGTTGTTTGTCTGTGTGCATTGTAAGCAACTGTTGTAAAAACAGGTTAGACAAGCTTCAGTGTAGGCTAAGTTGCTAATTAGCATATCAATGGATATCCTTGAAGAGTTTATTTTAAAAAAATGCCTGTATTCAATACTATACAAAAGAATGCTTTAACCACTTGCCGACCGCCTCACGCCTATATACGTGAGCAGAATGGCACGGGCAGGCAAAATCACGTACCTGGTACGTGATTGCCTTCCCGCGGGCGGGGGGTCCGATCGGACCCCCCCCCCCGGTGCCAGCGGCGGTCGGCTTTTGGCTGGGAGAAGTGAGAGACGAGGGGGAGGCCATCCGATCGTGGCCCCCCCCTCGCGATCGCTCCCAGCCAATGAGAAACATCCTCTGCCTCTGTATAGTACACAGAGGCAGAGGATGTGATGTCATCTCTCCTCGGCTCGGGAGTTTCCGTTCCGGCCCGAGGAGAGAAGACATGTAAGTAAGTGCACAACACACACACAACACAGTAGAACATGCCAGGCACACTAAACACCCCGATCCCCCCCTGATCGCCCCCCGATCCCCCCCCAATCACCCCCCCCCCCCTGTCACAAACTGACACCAAGCAGGTTTTTTTTTTTTTTTTTTCCCTGATTACTGCATAGTGTCAGTTTGTGACAGTTACAGTGTTAGGACAATTAGGGTTAGCCCCCTGTAGGTCTAGGGTACCCCCCTAACCCCCCCTAATAAAGTTTTAACCCCTTGATCACCCCCCGTCACCAGTGTCACTAAGCGATCATTTTTCTGATCGCTGTATTAGTGTCACTGGTTCCGCTAGTTAGTGAGGTAAATATTTAGGTTCGCCGTCAGCGTTTTATAGCGTCAGGGACCCCCATATACTACCGAATAAATGTTTTAACCCCTTGATTGCCCCCTAGTTAACCTTTTCACCACTGATCACCGTATAACTGTTACGGGTGACGCTGGTTAGTTCGTTTATTTTTTATAGTGTCAGGGCACCCGCCGTTTATTACCGAATAAAGGTTTAGCCCCCTGATCGCCCGGCGGTGATATGCGTCGCCCCAGGCAGCGTCAGATTAGCGCCAGTACCGCTAACACCCACGCACGTGGCATACGCCTCCCTTAGTGGTATAGTATCTGAACGGATCAATATCTGATCCTATCAGATCTATACTAGCGTCCCCAGCAGTTTAGGGTTCCCAAAAACGCAGTGTTAGCGGGATCAGCCCAGATACCTGCTAGCACCTGCGTTTTTCCCCTCCGCCCAGCCCAGCCCAGCCCACCCAAGTGCAGTATCGATCGATCACTGTCACTTACAGAACACTAAACGCATAACTGCAGCGTTCACAGAGTCAGGCCTGATCCCTGCGATCGCTAACAGTTTTTTTGGTAGCGTTTTGGTGAACTGGTAAGCACCAGCCCCAGGCAGCGTCAGGTTAGCGCCAGTACCGCTAACACCCACGCACGCACCGTACACCTCCCTTAGTGGTATAGTATCTGAACGGATCAATACCTGATCCGATCAGATCTATACTGGCGTCCCCAGCAGTTTAGGGTTCCCAAAAACGCAGTGTTAGCGGGATCAGCCCAGATACCTACTAGCACCTGCGTTTTGCCCCTCCGCCCGGCCCAGCCCAGCCCACCCAAGTGCAGTATCGATCGATCACTGTCACTTACAGAACACTAAACGCATAACTGCAGCGTTCACAGAGTCAGGCCTGATCCCTGCGATCGCTAACAGTTTTTTTGGTAGCGTTTTGGTGAACTGGCAAGCGCCAGCGGCCTAGTACACCCCGGTCGTAGTCAAACCAGCACTGCAGTAACACTTGGTGACGTGGCGAGTCCCATAAGTGCAGTTCAAGCTGGTGAGGTGGCAAGCACAAGTAGTGTCCCGCTGCCACCAAAAAGACAAACACAGGCCCGTCGTGCCCATAGTGCCCTTCCTGCTGCATTCGCCAATCCTAATTGGGAACCCACCGCTTCTGCAGCGCCCGTACTTCCTCCATTCACATCCCCAACCAAATGCAGTCGGCTGCATGAGAGGCATTTTTATGTCCTCCCGAGTACCCCTACCCAACAAACCCCCCCAAAAAGATGTTGTGTCTGCAGCAAGCGCGGATATAGGCATGACACCCGCTATTATTGTCCCTCCTGTCCTGACAATCCTGGTCTTTGCATTGGTGAATGTTTTGAACGCTACCATTCACTAGTTGAGTATTAGCGTAGGGTACAGCATTCCACAGACTAGGCACAGTTTCACAGGGTCTCCCAAGATGCCATCGCATTTTGAGAGACCCGAACCTGGAACCGGTTACAGTTATAAAAGTTACAAGTTTGCAAAAAAAACACAAACAAAAATAAAAAAAAATAGTTGTTGTTTTATTCTCTCTCTCTATTCTCTCTCTATTGTTCTGCTCTTTTTTACTGTATTCTATTCTGCAATGTTTTATTGTTATTATGTTTTATCATGTTTGCTTTTCAGGTATGCAATTTTTTATACTTTACCGTTTACTGTGCTTTATTGTTAACCATTGTTTGGTCTTCAGGTACACCATTCACGACTTTGAGTGGTTATACCAGAATGATGCCTGCAGGTTTAGGTATCATCTTGGTATCATTCTTTTCAGCCAGCGGTCGGCTTTCATGTAAAAGCAATCCTAGCGGCTAATTAGCCTCTAGACTGCTTTTACAAGCAGTGGGAGGGAATGCCCCCCCCCCACTGTCTTCCGTGTTTTTCTCTGGCTCTCCTGTCTCAACAGGGAACCTGAGAATGCAGCCGGTGATTCAGCCAGCTGACCATAGAGCTGATCAGAGACCAGAGTGGCTCCAAACATCTCTATGGCCTAAGAAACCGGAAGCTACGAGCATTTTATGACTTCGATTTCGCCGGATGTAAACAGCGCCATTGGGAAATTGGGGAAGCATTTTATCACACCGATCTTGGTGTGGTCAGATGCTTTGAGGGCAGAGGAGAGATCTAGGGTCTAATAGACCCCAATTTTTTCAAAAAAGAGTACCTGTCACTACCTATTGCTATCATAGGGGATATTTACATTCCCTGAGATAACAATAAAAATGATTTAAAAAAAAAAAAAAAAATGAAAGGAACAGTTTAAAAATAAGATAAAAAAGCAAAAAAATAATAAAGAAAAAAAAAAAAAAAAAAAAAGCACCCCTGTCCCCCCTGCTCTCGCGCTAAGGCGAACGCAAGCGTCGGTCTGGCGTCAAATGTAAACAGCAATTGCACCATGCATGTGAGGTATCACCGCGAAGGTCAGATCGAGGGCAGTATTTTTAGCAGTAGACCTCCTCTGTAAATCTAAAGTGGTAACCTGTAAAGGCTTTTAAAGGCTTTTAAAAATGTATTAATTTTGTTGCCACTGCGCGTTTGTGCGCAATTTTAAAGCATGTCATGTTTGGTATCCATGTACTCGGCTTAAGATCATCTTTTTTATTCCATCAAACATTTGGGCAATATAGTGTGTTTTAGTGCATTAAAATTTAAAAAAGTGTGTTTTTTCCACAAAAAATGCGTTTGAAAAATCGCTGCGCAAATACCGTGTGAAAAAAAAAAATGAAACACTCACCATTTTAATCTGTAGGGCATTTGCTTTAAAAAAATATATAATGTTTGGGGGTTCAAAGTAATTTTCTTGCAAAAAAAAATAATTTTTTCACGTAATCAAAAAGTGTCAGAAAGGGTTTTGCCTTCAAGTGGTTAGAAGAGTGGGTGATGTGTGACATAAGCTTCTAAATGTTGTGCATAAAATGCCAGGACAGTTCAAAACCCCCCCCAAATGACCCCATTTTGGAAAGTAGACACCCCAAGCTATTTGCTGAGAGGCATGTCGAGTCCATGGAATATTTTATATTGCGACACAAGTTGCGGGAAAGAGACAAATTTTTTATTTATTTTTTTTTTTTGCACAAAGTTGTCACTAAATGATATATTGCTCAAACATGCCATGGGGATATGTGAAATTACACCCCAAAATACATTCTGCTGCTTCTCCTGAGTACGGGGATACCACATGTGTGGGACTTTTTGGGAGCCTAGCTGCGCACGGGACCCCGAAAACCAAGCACCGCCTTCAGGCTTTCTAAGGGCGTAAATTTTTGATTTCACTCTTCACTGCCTATCACAGTTTCGGAGGCCATGGAATGCCCAGGTGGCTCAAAACCCCCCAAAATGACCCCATTTTGGAAAGTAGACACCCCAAGCTATTTGCTGAGAGGTATAGTGAGTATTTTGCAGACCTCACTTTTTGTCACAAAGTTTTGAAAATTGAAAAAAGAAAAAAAACATTTTTTTTCTGGTCTTTCTTCATTTTCAAAAACAAATGAGAGCTGCAAAATACTCACCATGCCTCTCAGCAAATAGCTTGGGGTGTCTACTTTCCAAAATGGGGTCATTTGGGGGGGTTTTGTGCCACCTGGGCATTTTATGGCCTTCAAAACTGTGATAGGTAGTGAGGCGTGAAATCAAAAATTTATGCCCTTAGAAATCCTGAAGGCGGTGCTTGGTTTTCGGGGCCCCGTACGCGGCTAGGCTCCCAAAAAGTCCCACACATGTGGTATCCCCATACTCAGGAGAAGCAGCTAAATGTATTTTGGGGTGCAATTCCACATATGCCCATGGCCTGTGTGAGCAATATATCATTTAGTGACAACTTTTTGTAAATTTTTTTTTTTTTTTGTCATTATTCAATCACTTGGGACAAAAAAAATAAGTATTCAATGGTTCAACATGCCTCTCAGCAATTTCCTTGGGGTGTCTACTTTCCAAAATGGGGTCATTTGGGGGGGTTTTGTACTGCCCTGCCATTTTAGCACCTCAAGAAATGACATAGGCAGTCATAAACTAAAAGCTGTGTAAATTACAGAAAATGTACCCTAGTTTGTAGACGCTATAACTTTTGCGCAAACCAATAAATATACGCTTATTGACATTTTTTTACCAAAGACATGTGGCCGAATACATTTTGGCCTAAATGTATGACTAAAATTTAGTTTATTGGATTTTTTTTATAACAAAAAGTAGAAAATATAATTTTTTTTCAAAATTTTCGGTCTTTTTCCGTTTATAGCGCAAAAAATAAAAACGGCAGAGGTGATCAAATACCATCAAAAGAAAGCTCTATTTGTGGGAAGAAAAGGACGCAAATTTCATTTGGGTACAGCATTGCATGACCGCGCAATTAGCAGTTAAAGCGACGCAGTGCCGAATTGTAAAAAGTGCTCTGGTCAGGAAGGGGGTAAAATGTTCCGGGGCTGAAGTGGTTAACACACCAATTCAATGACCTCTTGAAACAATGAAATAATTATAACAATGCCGCAAAGTATAAAACATTTTTCAAAAAAAGCAAGGAGAGAATGGCCAATGTTATAAGCATGTTAGTGAAAATGAAAGACATTGCTGAACAAAAAGAATTACAATGGCATACAGAAAAAAAGCAATTCTTGGAACAGGTACAAAGTGTAACTGAGAATATATTAGCAATAGTTGCAAAGGCAGATGCAAATGTTGCTGATCACATTCAACAATTAGTGACTGAGAAATGTGTATTGGAACAGAGATTAGATGAGTTGTAGAAAACATGTATGTTGAAGGAACAATGTATCGCATCTTTAGAAAAGAAAGGGGCTGGGAATGAAACTGCGATAGACATGCTTGAGAGACAGTTACAAGAATGTAAAACTCAACTAGCCCAAAAAGATTGTGCCATTTTATCTTTGGAAACACAGGCAATGGAGAAAGTACGCAGCCATTGTTGTGCTAACAAGGATACATATCCCTTTGTGACACAGGAGCAGGGAGATAGGATGCTGATCGCACAACAGCCAATATATTCGGCTGACAATCCTGAAGAACCCCTAAATCAAAGTTCTTCCCTTTTTAATCCTACGTCAGACAGGACTGGGCAAGGATTAGGAATTATAAAAAGGGAGGAATTACAGGGTGCACAGGAAGCCATAATGGAGTTATCCTCCAAACATGCAAAAGCCGAATGTGCAATGGTGGAGGTACCCTCCGCACAGGCTCAGTACATAACAAAGATAGAAGTGAAACAACATGCAGAAAAAAACAGATGCTCTTATTGCTGCAAGTGATGTTACTATGATAGAAATCAATGTTGGAGATTTAAATAAAAGTGCGAGAAGTCTGGTTATTCCAATCATAGTAATCGTAGTAATAATGTCCAGCAATGTGA
The DNA here is from genome assembly GCA_037952835.1 of Lithobates septentrionalis. NCBI lineage: Eukaryota > Metazoa > Chordata > Amphibia > Anura > Ranidae > Lithobates > Lithobates septentrionalis. Next base: position 1,518,696 of record JBBDGP010001619.1, read on the forward strand.
GTTTCCAGCGCCATATGCTCAAAGGGCCTATACAGAGAGACAAGCCCTCAAATGTTTTTTGTGTAAAAGGGGGGGTCACATCGCTAAATATTGTTGGGCGGCGAATAATAATATCAAAAGAAGATCGCACCACCCTAAAACGACCCCAAGGCATGATGAATGTTATTCTGCCAGATGGGAAAGCAATCCAAAGCATGGAGGCCATAGTAATCAAACCCATTTCCCAAATGCGGAGACTACAAACTGAAAATCATCAATATGTAGAACAGTTGTGTAAAGTCAAAATGGAGGTAGCCACAGGGTTATTCAAATGTAGCACGGGGGAAACAATGTTAGCAGAACTTAGTGAGCTGCATGGATGCTAAGAATTTTCTGGTCAATGTTTCCTTGCTATGAATAAGGTTTAGAGGTGAGCTTCATGTTTTAAATATGATAGAGGACCTTGATATATTTTTAGTATGTTCAAGGATAAGCCTCTGAATTGTTATTTTTTTTCTAAAAACATTTTTCTGTTATGATTAGTATGTTTTTTCTCTTATTTTTATTTTTTTATTACATTTTTTTTAAATTTCTGGCTTGTATGTAGTTGGGCGCAAATTACATTGCCATTTTTCCTGAGTAATATGGCAAAGTTTGCCAATACTACTTGCTTAGTATAGGAAAATGTGGCAATTGTTCCCCTAGTATTACAATTAATAGGAAAATGCTTGGGGGACTTAAAAAGTCAATTGTCATGATAATTGTGTGTATTCAGTGTCTTTGTGTACCTTTTCCAGAGGCCAGCAAAGAAGTCAAACTGGTTTGGATACCAATGTTTGTGTTTTGTTTGCAGGTCATTCAAAGTGAGAACAACAGTGGAAAAAGTTAGCAGAACAGGGGTTAGGTTATTGTAAATGCATAATCGATTATCACATGGTACCATGAGCTCATTAATTAGTAATTGTTTGTAAACAATGAAAAAAAAAACAATAAATAGTCAGGCATTAATGGATTAAATAGTTACAAATGAAGTTACAAATGTTGTGATGAGGAGGTACGAATGTTTTGTTTTTTGTTTTTCCCAGTAACTAATTGTCTTTCAGATCGAAATGAGCACTTATAGGGCGTACACGCGGTCGGACTTTGTTCGGACATTCCGACAACAAAATCCTAGGATTTTTTCCGACGGATGTTGGCTCAAACTTGTCTTGCATACACACGGTGACACAAAGTTGTCGGAAAATCCGATCGTTCCAAACGCGGTGACGTAAAACATGTACGTCGGGACTATAAACGGGGCAGTGGCCAATAGCTTTGATCTCTTTATTTATTCTGAGCATGCGTGGCACTTTGTCCGTCGGATTTGTGTACACACGATCAGAATTTCCGACAACGGATTTTGTTGTCGGAAAATTTTATCTCCTGCTGTCCAACTTTGTGTGTCGGAAAATCCGATGGAAAATGTCCGATGGAGCCCACACACGGTCGGAATTTCCGACAACATGCTCCGATCGGACATTTTCCATCGGAAAATCCGACCGTGTGTACGGGGCATTACTCTTCTCATGAGGAAAGTCCATGGATGTCTTTAATTAAAAGTTGAGTGTTTGTCATTGTTTTATGGTGGTTGTATTGTCATGTTGTTTTTGTGTGATAATGGCCAGATTTAAATTTTTTTATTTTTCTTAGCTTATGGTTAATTATTTGTATTAGCATTTTTTTTTTTAACTTTTAATTTTGTAATTTTTTCTTATTTATTTCTTTTATAATTTTTTTTTGTTATTTGTTTATTCATTGATTTAATTTCTGTTTTGGTTCAGGTGGAAAATGTATTATGTTTAGTCCACCTGAAAGGGGGGGGGGGGGGGGGGTAATTGGCTATGCCCTCAATTTTTTTTTCTTTGCTTTTATTTTCATTAAGGTGGAAAGAGTTCCAAAAGGTTTACGCTTTGTCCACCTGAAAGGGGAGTTAGTGCATAGATCTTAAAGATACAGATAAATGCATTGGGTTTTTTTTAGTATTTAAATTGAGAATTTTTGAGAATCAACATTGACGTTCGTTTTGTTTTTAAATTTGTGATCATACCATGGGGATCCATTTTAGAGTGGGTTCAGCCTAAAGAGGTCATGGTTGTTTTGATAGTTTGGTCAAAGTTGCAAAAGCTAGGAATACTAGGTTCCTGGGTTCCAAGGAAGGAACTATAAATAAACGTAGCAAGTGAGCAGATACTATGGATAAGAATTTGATTCTGCTCTTGTGTTTCACTTCCAGAGTCCTGGTGAAGCGAGATTGGAGAGGTATCTGGAACATGCATGACAGATGTTCATCTGGTTGGCAGTTCATCTGTGCCATACCACACCGCAAATTTGTTCTGATAAACATCAGAGGAGAAGGGACAAATGAAAAGATTCAGTTTAATACTTGTTTTTTTCTTGGAAAATTTAATGCTAGTGCTGAATCTGAAAGACTGTGCCTATCAACAGGACTTGTGAAACATATTTGCCGGAGTCACTCCTGATGAATGCAAACATGCTATTAATACATGTGCAATGGGTTGGAGGTTGGGGAAGGAATACACCATATCCAACCCATCAGAACATGAAATGTAAAATATGTTTTTTTTTTTGTTGGAGGGAGGAATTGAAAGAAGAAAAGGTTTTTAACCACTTCAGCCCCGGAAGGATTTACCCCCTTCCTGACCAGAGCACTTTTTACAATTCGGCACTGCGTCGCTTTAACTGCTAATTGCGCGGTCATGCAATGCTGTACCCAAACGAAATTTGCGTCCTTTTCTTCCCACAAATAGAGCTTTCTTTTGATGGTATTTGATCACCTCTGCCGTTTTTATTTTTTGCGCTATACACGGAAAAAGACCGAAAATTTTGAAAAAAAATGATATTTTCTACTTTTTGTTCTAAAAAAAATCCAATAAACTCAATTTTAGTCATACATTTAGGCCAAAATGTATTCGGCCACATGTCTTTGGTAAAAAAAATGTCAATAAGTGTATATTTATTGGTTTGCGCAAAAGTTATAGCGTCTACAAACTAGGGTACATTTTCTGGAATTTACACAGCCTTTAATTTATGACTGCCTATGTCGATTCTTGAGGTGCTAAAATGGCAGGGCAGTACAAAACCCCCACAAATGACCCCATTTTGGAAAGTAGACACCCCAAGGAATTTGCTGAGAGGCATGTTGAGCCCATTGAATATTCATTTTTTTTGTCCCAAGTGATTGAATAATGACAAAAAAAAAAAAAAAAAAAAAAAAATTACAAAAAGTTGTCACTAAATGATATATTGCTCACACAGGCCATGGGCATATGTGGAATTGCACCCCAAAATACATTTAGCTGCTTCTCCTGAGTACGGGGATACCACATGTGTGGGACTTTTTAGGAGCCTAGCCGCGTACGGGACCCCGAAAACCAAGCACTGCCTTCAGGATTTCTAAGGGCGTACATTTTTGATTTTACTCCTCACTGCCTATCACAGTTTCGGAGGCCATGGAATGCCCAGGTGGCACAAACCCCCCCCAAATGACCCCATTTTGGAAAGTAGACACCCCAAGCTATTTGCTGAGAGGCATGGTGAGTATTTTGCAGCTCTCATTTGTTTTTGAAAATAAAGAAAGACGAGAAAAAAAAATTTTTTTTTTCTTTTTTCAATTTTCAAAACTTTGTGACAAAAAGTGAGGTCTGCAAAATACTCACTATACCTCTCATCAAATAGCTTGGGGTGTCTACTTTCCAAAATGGGGTCATTTGGGGTTTTTTTTTGCCACCTGGGCATTCCATGGCCCCCGAAACTGTGATAGGCGGTGAAGAGTGAAATCAAAAATTTACGGCCTTAGAAAGCCTGAAGGCGGTGCTTGGTTTTCGGGGTCCCGTACGCGGCTAGGCTCCCAAAAAGTCTCACACATGTGGTATCCCCGTACTCAGGAGAAGCAGCAGAATGTATTTTGGGGTGTAATTTCACATATTCCCATGGCATGTTTGAGCAATATATCATTTAGTGACAACTTTGCGCAAAAAAAAATAAAAAAAATAAAAAATTGTCTCTTTCCCGCAACTTGTGTCACAATATAAATTATTCCATGGACTCAACATGACTCTCAGCAAATAGCTTGGGGTGTCTACTTTCCAAAATGGGGTCATTTGGGGGGGGTTTGAACTGTCCTGGCATTTTATGCACAACATCTAGAAGCTTATGTCACACATCACCCACTCTTCTAACCACTTGAAGACAAAGCCCTTTCTGACACTTATTGTTTACATAAAAAAATAATATTTTTTTGCAAGAAAATTACTTTGAACCCCCAAACATTATATATTTTTTTTAAAGCAAATGCCCTACAGATTAAAATGGTGGGTGTTTCATTTTTTTTTTTCACACAGTATTTGCGCAGCGATTTTTCAAACGCATTTTTTGGGGAAAAAACACACTTTTTTACATTTTAATGCACTAAAACACACTATATTGCCCAAATGTTTGATGAGATAAAAAAGATGATCTTAGGCCGAGTACATAGATACCAAACATGACATGCTTTAAAATTGCGCACAAACGTGCAGTGGCGACAAACTAAATACATTTTTAAAAGCCTTTAAAAGCCTTTACAGGTTACCACTTTAGATTTACAGAGGAGGTCTACTGCTAAAATTACTGCCCTCGATCTGACCTTCGCGGCGATACCTCACATGCATGGTGCAATTGCTGTTTACATTTGACGCCAGACCAACGCTTGCGTTCACCTTAGCGCGAGAGCAGGGGGGACAGGGGTGCTTTTTTTTTTTTTTTTTTTTTTTTTCTTTATTATTATTATTTTTTTATCTTATTTTTAAACTGTTCCTTTCATTTTTTTTTTTTTTTAAATCATTTTTATTGTTATCTCAGGGAATGTAAATATCCCCTATGATAGCAATAGGTAGTGACAGGTACTCTTTTTTGCAAAAATTGGGGTCTATTAGACCCTAGATTTCTCCTCTGCCCTCAAAGCATCTGATCACACCAAGATCGGTGTGATAAAATGCTTTCCCAATTTCCCAATGGCGCTGTTTACATCCGGCGAAATCTACGTCATAAAATGCTCGTAGCTTCCGGTTTCTTAGGTCATAGAGATGTTTGGAGCCACTCTGGTCTCTGATCAGCTCTATGGTCAGCTGGCTGAATCACCGGCTGCATTTTCAGGTTCCCTGTTGAGACAGGAGAGCCAGAGAAAAACACGGAAGATGTTGGGGGGGGGGGCATTCCCTCCCACTGCTTGTAAAAGCAGTCTAGAGGCTAATTAGCCACTAGGATTGCTTTTACATGAAAGCCGACCGCTGGCTGAAAAGAATGATACCAAGATGATACCTAAACCTGCAGGCATCATTCTGGTATAACCACTCAAAGTCGTGAATGGCATACCTGAAGACAAAAAAATGGTTAACAATAAAGCACAGTAAACGGTAAGGTATAAAAAAATTGCATACCTGAAAAGCAAACATGATAAAACATAATAACAATAACAATAACAATAAAACATTGCAGAATAGAATACAGTAAAAAAGAGCAGAACAATAGAGAGAGAATAGAGAGAGAGAGAACAATAAAACGACAACTATTTTTATTTTATATTTTTGTTTGTGTTTTTTTTTTTTTACACTTTTTTTTGTAACTAACTATAATAACTGTAACCGGTTCCAGGTTCGGGTCTCTCAAAATGCGATGGCATCTTGGGAGACCCTGTGAAAGTGTGCCTAGTCTGTGCAATGTTGTACCCTACGCTAATACTCAACTAGTGCATGGTAGCGTTCAAAACATTCACCAATGCAAAGACCAGGATTGTCAGGACAGGAGGGACAATAATAGCGGGTGTCACGGCTATATCCGCGCTTGCTGCAGACACAACATATTTTTTGGGGGGTTCGCTGGGTAGGGGTACTCGGGAGGACATAAAGAAAATGCCTCTCATGCAGCCGACTGCATTTGGTTGGGGATGTGAATGGGGGAAGTACGGGCGCTGCAGAAGCGGTGGGTTCCCAATTAGGATTGGCGAATGCAGCAGGAAGGGCACTATGGGCATGACGGGCCTGTGTTTGTCTTTTTGGTGGCAGCGGGACACTACTTGTGCTTGCCACCTCACCAGCTTGAACTGCACTTATGGGACTCGCCACGTCACCAAGTGTTACTGCAGTGCTGGTTTGACTACGACCGGGGTGACAGTGATCGATCGATACTGCACTTGGGTGGGCTGGGCCGGGCCGGGCGGAGGGGCAAAACGCAGGTGCTAGCAGGTATCTGGGCTGATCCCGCTAACACTGCGTTTTTGGGAACCCTAAACTGCTGGGGACGCTAGTATAGATCTGATCGGATCAGATATTGATCCGATCAGATACTATACCACTAAGGGAGGTGTATGGTGCGTGTACGGTGCGTGCGTGGGTGTTCGCGGTACTGGCGCTAATCTGACGCTGCCTGGGGCAACGCATATCACCGCCGGGCGATCAGGGGGCTAAACCTTTATTCGGTAATAAACGGCGGGTGCCCTGACACTATAAAAAATAAACTAACTAACCAGCGTCACCCGTAACAGTTATACGGTGATCAGTGGTGAAAGGGTTAACTAGGGGGCAATCAAGGGGTTAAAACATTTATTAGATAGTATATGGGGGTCCCTGTCGCTATAAAACACTGACGGCGAACCTAAATATTTACGTCCCTAACTAGCGTCACCAGTGACACTAATACAGCGATCAGAAAAATGATCGCTTAGCGACACTGGCGACAGGGGGTGATCAAGGGGTTAAAACTTTATTAGGGGGGGTACTGGCGCTAATCTGACGCTGCCTGGGGCGACGCATATCACCGCCGGGCGATCAGGGGGCTAAACCTTTATTCGGTAATAAACGGCGGGTGCCCTGACACTATAAAAAATAAACGAACTAACCAGCGTCACCCGTAACGGTTATACGGTGATCAGTGGTGAAAGGGTTAACTAGGGGGCAATCAAGGGGTTAAAACATTTATTAGATAGTATATGGGGGTCCCTGTCGCTATAAAACACTGACGGCGAACCTAAATATTTACGTCCCTAACTACCGTCACCAGCGACACTAATACAGCGATCAGAAAAATGATCGCTTAGCGACACTGGTGAGGGGGGGTGATCAAGGGGTTAAAACTTTATTAGGGGGGGTAAGGGGGGTACCCTAGACCTACAGGGGGGTTACAGTAACTGTCCTAACACTGCTAACTGTCACAAACTGACACTATGCAGTAATCAGGAAAAAAAAAAAAAAAAAAAAAAAAAAACCTGCTTGGTGTCAGTTTGTGACAGGGGGGGGGGTGATTGGGGGGGGATCGGGGGGCGATCGGGGGGGGATCGGGGGTGTAATGTATGCCTGGCATGTTCTACTGTGTGTGTTTGTGTTGTGCACTTACTTACATGTCATCTCTCCTCGGCGCTGGAACGGAAACTGACAGCCGAGGAGAGATGACATCACATCCTCTGCCTCTGTGTACTATACAGAGGCAGGGGATGTTTGTCAGTGGCTGGGAGCGATCGCGAGGGGGGGGCCACGATCGGATGGTCTCCCCCTCGTCTCTCATCGCTCCCAACCAAATGCCGACCGCAGCTGGCACCGGGGGGGGGTCCGATCGGACCCCCCACCCGCGGGAAGGCAATCACGTTTCAGGTACGTGATTTTGCCTGCCCGTGCCGCTCTGCTCACGTATATAGGCGTGAGGCGGTCGGCAAGTGGTTAATGTGTGACATGTATTAACATAACGGAATTAATATGGTGCAGGTACCCCGGAGGCTGGCACTTATGCATAATAAGGTGTCTGTTGGCCAGACTAGAGGGTGCCAGGTGACACATCAATGGGGTGAAAACTTCCTCGTAGGGGTGGTGTCTCAATCCTAGCAGTCCTATAGAGAAGCTCTCGGTTATTAGACATGCGGGACAACAGAACTGGACATGGGGGAGATACGCCGAATTGATGTCTCACCTGAGAGGTTGGAGCCTTGCACAGATAATGCCAGTGAATAAACACAGGAGCATGCTCTGTTAGATAAAGGGAACAAACGCTGGCTACCAGGATACAATATGCCTTCACCACATATCGCTGTAACATCTCACAGTGGTTGATAAAAACCTATTACCCTATATGTGCTGAATATACACTGAATCAACTATGGTCATTGTACCAGTGGCTTACTCCCAGAGATGTGCGGACACAAAATGAGGTGCATGTAGGACGCTCATGTCTGAGGAGTAACCGGAAGAGGAGGGATGTATTCAGCACTATATTGGGGGAATAGGAGCTGGGATGGGTGTTGTTAATGGAGTGGACATTGGTTTCCTGAGGAACAAACTCTCAGCCATAACTTAAGCTGGGCTTTGTTACTCAGAGAGATTGGTGGCATCCTTAACAGCATTCAACAGTCACGTAAATACCCAGGTTAAAGTGGCTCCAGATTTTCTCAACCGTGTTGAGAGGTTGGTAGAGAGTGTGAGGGTATAGGGCACAAATCTGTCATTGGCTCTGGCGTGCACGCAATGGCAGGCGGAATTATCAGCCAGCATTACAGCTTCTGTATGAGGGGCAGTGGCCTGATGAGTTAGCATCACCGCTCAGTAAGACTGTGACAAAACACGTCACTTACACTAATCCAAAGTGGTGGTCGAATGCCTGGATGGGCTGTACTAGTTTGGATTGTGGAAGGTGTTATACTGTATGATCCCATATATAGAAGTGCAGACTCGGTCTGTATATTTGGTGGCATCAATGGACTTACTGACTGAGGATTCTATCTTGATGCATTTGAGGCTAAATTACCCACATGTGATCAGAGAAGATGGAAGTTGGAGGCAGGTTGATATTTCCTTCGGTCGGATGCATGACCATGACGTCCTTTGTATGCCAGGTCAATACACAGTGGTGGGTGAGAAATGTTGGGAAGATGCCTCACTCTGTGTTCTGGATGGGGAGAACATTGCCGGGAAGGGAACACCGGTGTATTTTTTGGGACATAGGAGAGTTTGTTTCTTTGTCCTAAAGGATACTAACGTAGCATTAGTCATGGAACTAGGATGTTCTATGAACCTGACAATAGCTAGAGGAGCATTGTGTACCCTTGGCGGTGTCTCAGAGATTCAGACACAGGAATGGAATTATGTGGTACCGCATATTGCCAATCTGTCTGTGGATATCAACTATAACATATGGGTATGGGAAGGAAAATACAGGAATGGTTAACAGATTGGGATAGAGATGAAAGCCTTAAGAGGATGCTGCAGCAAGAGACAGCTAATGCTACTATAGGCATTGTGCCAGAATTGCGGTAGGAAAGGCCATTGTGAGCAAACCTGCATAATCCCGGCCCGTATCTACACTGAGGAGCTATAGGAGGTTGGGAGCGGGATGTGTAATTTGATGGATCCTATGTATACATGTATATATTATGGTAATGGGTTGATTCATGTTATGGTATAATGTGATAAAGGTATATTTTTGGCTGGTAATAGGGGCGAAAGGCCCTCCTTGAGACTCTGTATCTGAAAGCTGGTTGATATGTTGCTCTGAATGTCTGCTGGTGAATGTTGAGTGAATGGACACCCCTTGCCTGTACTGCACCCTGTCCTGAAGATATCGTAAAGGAGAAGATACAGAAGACACAGAATGGTGACAGAAGATACAGAAGGAGAAGATACAGAAGACACAGCTGTCATGGAAGAGTGATGTTGGTGTGTCACCCAGTAACAAAGCGGCACAAGTGGGGAAGCGCAACACAGTAAGACCCTTATGGACTGTTCCATAGGAGCTGTTTCTGAAGCACATGTTGAAAACTACAACACAGTAAGACAGTTATGGACTGTTCCATAGGAGATGTTCCTGTTGAAAAACGCAACACAGTAATATAGTTAAGGACTGTTCCATAGGTACTGGTTCGGAAACACATGTTGGGGAGTGACACGCGTTAAGACAGTTATGGACTGTTCAATAGGAGCCATGTCTGAAGGTGATATGCGCCCTTTCGGCGCAAAGCGGTTAATGTTGGAATTCAACATGAATTAAATGTCATATTTCTGGCAAGTTTATACATATCTGTTTCCTATTCCCAAAATCATCCAGGCCTCCGTGGTTTTAAAAGGCTGAAGCCAATTAAGCCTCTAAGAGAACATGACAATACCGACTCCGAGCTGTCTATGAGAATTCCTTATTAACGGCTCTGCAAGCGAGCTTCAAAGAGAGGACAGGCTGAGATAATTGATGAGTTGAGATACAGAAGATAAAAGACTCAGATATATTTGACCTAGGTCGGATAGAGATGATTCATGGACAAACACTGCCCCCAGAGGCCAATTACGGCAAGACAGTCAGTAATATAAGGAGGATTGTCATGTGAACACTGATTGGTCCAAAGCAAATGGGACTGGCAATGGGGGGAGTTTGAATGAGTGATGAATGAGTTTTGTAAAAAGGATTGTTACAGAGAGCTCTCTCTCTTTTTCGCTGCAAAGCCTTGCCATGAGGCTGTGTCTCTGTCATCTTGGGACTTTGCTCTGAATGCTGGTTTGGGCCTAAGCCATGCGGCACAGAGCTCTCTCTTTCAACATTGTGAGACCAGCCTATAGGAGTCTAGCTAGAGGATATGATAAGTATATTCTTATATTGTGTTCTGATTGTAAGCTTTGTAACATTGCAATTTCTTTTAATACCTTTATGTTAGTTTTTCCTAATTCTGCTGTGTAGTATATTCCTATTTTCTTGGGAAATAAATGGAAGATATCGTTTTCACTAAGCAAAGGTGTCTGTCTTCATAATTAACATTATATCATTAGGCCTAGCATACTCTGATAGATTAGACTAGCAATTATAGAGACTAGACAAGTTGATACATATACGCAATAGTTATAAAGTGTATAATATTGCAATTTTTACTTCAGTGTCTTTATATGTGCCCACAGTGTTTTACATTCAACCAGGTGTGTCAATGGGGCTGAGGGTGTTCTTGGAGTCGAGGCTCAGAACAGAGGAAACATAATTACCAAGCGGTAGGGATGAGCCGAACACCCCCCCTGTTCGGTTCGTACCAGAACATGCGAACAGGAAAAAAGTTCGCTCGAACACGCGAACACCGTTAAAGTCTATGGAACACGAACATGAATAATCAAAAGTGCTAATTTTAAAGGCTTATATGCAAGTTATTGTCATAAAAAGTGTTTGGGGACCTGGGTCCTGCCCCAGGGGACATGGATCAATGCAAAAAAAGTTTTAAAAACGGCAGTTTTTTCAGGAGCAGTGATTTTAATAATGCTCAAAGTCAAACAATAAAAGTGTAATATTCCTTTAAATTTCGTAGCTGGGGGGTGTCTATAGTATGCCTGTAAAGGGGCGCATGTTTCCTGTGTTTAGAACAGTCTGACAGCAAAATGACATTTCGAAGGAAAAAACCCATTTAAAACTACTCGCGGCTATTGCATTGCCAGTCCGACAATACACATAGAAGTTCATTGATAAAAACAGCATGGGAATTCCCCACAGGGGAACCCTGAACCAAAATTTTTTAAAAAAAATGACGTGGGGGTCCCCCTAAATTCCATACCAGGCCCTTCAGCTCTGGTATGGATATTAAGGGGAACCCCGGCCAAAATTTTTTAAAAAATGACGTGGGGGTCCCCCTAAATTCCATACCAGACCCTTCAGGACTGGTACGGATTTTAAGGGGAACCCCGCGCCGAAAAAAGAAAAAAATCCATACCAGACCCTTATCCTAGCACGCAACCTGGCAGGCCGCAGGAAAAGAGGGGGGGACGAGAGAGCGTCCCCCCCTCCTGAACCGTACCAGGCCACATGCCCTCAACATTGGGAGGGTGCTTTGGGGTAGCCCCCCAAAACACCTTGTCCCCATGTTAATGAGGACAAGGGCCTCATCCCCACAACCCTGGCCGGTGGTTGTGGGGGTCTGCGGGCGGGGGGCTTATCGGAATCTGGAAGCCCCCTTTAACAAGGGGACCCTCAGATCCCGGCCCTCCCCCCTGTGTGAAATGGTAAGGGGGTACTTACCCCTAGCATTTCACTAAAAAACTGTCAAAAATGTTAAAAATGACAAGAGACAGTTTTTGACAATTCCTTTATTTAAATGCTTCTTCTTTCTTCTATCTTCCTTCATCTTCTTCTTCTGGTTCTTCTGGCTCTTCTGGTTCTTCCTCTGGCGTTCTCGTCCAGCATCTCCTCCGTGGCGTCTTCTATCTTCTTCTCCTCGGCCCGCTCCGCACCCATGGAATGGGGGGAGGCTCCCGCTCTTCTCTTCATCTTCTTCTTTTCTTCTCTTCTTCTCTTCTTCATTTTCTTCTCCGGGCCGCTCCGCATCCATGCTGGCATGGAGGGAGGCTCCCGCTGTGTGACGGCGTCTCCTCGTCTGACGGTTCTTAAATAACGGGGGGCGGGGCTGCCCAGTGACCCCGCCCACCTCTGACGCATGGTGACTTGACGGGACTTCCCTGTGATGTCACGGGGAATGCCACAGGGAAGTCCCGTCATGTCCCGTGCGTCAGAGGGGGGCGGGGTCACCTGGTGGCCCCGCCCCCCGTTATTTAAGAAAGGTCAGACGAGGAGACGCCGTCACACAGCTGGAGCCTCCCTCCATGCCAGCATGGATGCGGAGCGGCCCGGAGAAGAAAATGAAGAAGAGAAGAAGAGAAGAAGATGAAGAGAAGAGCGGGAGCCTCCCCCCATGCCATGGGTGCGGAGCAGCCCGAGGAGAAGAAGATAGAAGACGCCGCGGAGGAGATGCTGGACAAGAACACCGGAGGAAGAACCAGAAGAACCAGAAGAAGATGAAGGAAGATAGAAGAAAGAAGAAGCATTTAAATAAAGGAATTGTCAAAAACTGTCTCTTGTCATTTTTAACAGTTTTTTAGTGAAATGGTAGGGGTAAGTACCCCTACTGGGTACTGGGGGTCCCCTTGTTAAAGGGGGCTTCCGGATTCCGATAAGCCCCCCGCCCGCAGACCCCCACAACCACCGGCCAGGGTTGTGGGGATGAGGCCCTTGTCCTCATCAACATGGGGACAAGGTGTTTTGGGGGGCTACCCCAAAGCACCCTCCCAATGTTGAGGGCACGTGGCCTGGTACGGTTCAGGAGGGGGGGGGCGCACTCTCGTCCCCCCTCTTTTCCTGCGGCCTGCCAGGTTGCGTGCTCGGATAAGGGTCTGGTATGGATTTTTGGGGGGACCCCACACCGTTTTTTGTTTTTTTTTGGCGCGGGGTTCCCCTTAAAATCCATACCAGACCTGAAGGGTCTGGTATGGAATTTAGGGGGACCCCCACGTCATTTTTTTAAAAATTTTGTCCGGGGTTCCCCTTAATATCCATACCAGACCTGAAGGGCCTGGTATGGAATTTAGGGGGACCCCCACGTAATTTTTTTTTTTAATTTTGGTTCGGGGTTCCCCTGTGGGGAATTCCCATGCCGTTTTTATCAATGAACTTCTATGTGTATTGTCGGAGCGGCAATGCAATAGCCGCGAGTAGTTTTAAATGGGTTTTTTCCTTCAAAATGTCATTTTGCTGTCAGACTGTTCTAAACACAGGAAACATGCGCCCCTTTACAGGCATACTATAGACACCCCCCAGCTACGAAATTTAAAGGGATATTACACTTTTATTGTTTGACTTTAAGCATTATTAAAATCACTGCTCCTGAAAAAACGGCAGTTTTTAAAACTTTTTTTTGCATTGATCCATGTCCCCTGGGGCAGGACCCAGGTCCCCAAACACTTTTTATGATAATAACTTGCATATAAGCCTTTAAAATTAGCACTTTTGATTTCTCCCATAGACTTTTAAAGGGTGTTCCGCGGCATTCGAATTTGCCACGAACACCCCAAATTGTTCGCTGTTCGGAGAACTTGCAAACAGCCAATGTTCGAGTCAAACATGAGTTCGACTCGAACTCGAAGCTCATCCCTACCAAGCGGCTCCTTTGGGGGATTCCCTTTACAATCACTTTAAGGCATGTAAGCAATCCTACCTGTACCTTATGTTTTTCATCAGCATAAGATGTGCCTTGAGCATGTATTGTCATGGTGTCATTTATTGCCCTGTAAGTCTGTACTTAACTGAGTCACTAGTTTCTGTTTGTGTAGAAAAAAAGAGTCATTCAGCATGTCATTGCACAGGTAAATGAATGACCCCCATCGGTAGTGTCAGACCTGTCACTTCCTGTGAAGAAACTATATATCCCACAATCCCTGGGTCTATCAGTCTAGTGCTGGTGCAGTTGAGAGCTACACAGTAATTAGATCTGACAGACACAAGCAGACAGAGCATTCACAGACAAACAGAGAACTCACTCATGCAGCAAGGAGATGGTGGACTCCATTCACAAAGCAGTACCTTACCGCATCCAGCCTTTTTCAAAAAGTTTTTTAGCATTTAGTAAAAAACGCCACTAAAATACCACATTTATTATTTTATGAAGTCATGCAGTATTTTAGTAGTAAAAGTCTGCGGTAATGTAGCCTGCGGTAATGCAATAGCCGGCGTCCTTACCTCAGGCTGTCACTAGCTGGTTGTTAACTACCTCCCGCCCACCTTAACGAGAAATGACGGCAGGATACTTTGTTGTTCTGGGATATTGTCATATGACATTGCTCCAGTCTCATCGCGGGGGCGCGCTGTGTCACTGGGACACGGCGTGACCTTGATCTTGGTAAAGAGCCAATGACGCAGCTCTTTAACCACGTGATCAGCTGTGTCCAATCACAGCTGATCACATGTACACAAGGAAATGCCATTTATCAGCTCTCCTTGCCTCACACTGACATAGTGTGAGGAGAGTTGATCAGCGGCATTTCCTCGCAGGGGAGACCTGTACAGGTGATCAGGGCACTGATGATCAGTGCCCTGATTATCAGTGCAGCCCTAATAATGCCCAGTAGTAATGCCAGTCTGTGCCCAACAGTGATGCCAATCCATGCCCGGGAGTGATGCCAATCTGTGCCCATCAGTGAGGCCGAACAGTGCCCATCAGTGATGCACATCAGTACCTGCTCATCACTGCTCCCCAGTAGTGCCCATCAATGCCACCTATCAGTGCCCATCAGTGCCGCCTATCAGTGCCCATAAGGGGTGCATATCAGTGCCACCTATCAGTGCCCATTAGTGCTGCATATTAGTGCCTCCTCATCAGTGCCACCCCATCAGTGCCCTTCAGTGCCATCTCATCAGTGCCCATCAGTGCAGCCTATCAATGCCCATCAGTGCAACCTCATCAGGGCACATCAGTGAAGGAGAAAAAATACTTATGTACAAAATTTTATGACAGAAACTAAGAAAAACTTTTTTTCAGCCTTTTTTCATTTTTTTTAGCAAAAAATAAAAACCCAGCAGTGATTAAGCTCTATTTGTGTGACTATGCTCTATTTGTGTAAAAAAAAGGATAAAAGATTTGTTTGAGTACAGCGTTGCATGACCATGCAATTGTCATTCAAAGTATGACAGCGCCAATAACTGAAAATTGGCCTGGGCAGGAAGTTGGATAAAATTGCCCAGTGTTGAAACGATTAAGGAGAGGGTGGCCCCCGGCATCCTCAACATCCAACGCCGCCGCGTCCTTAAAGCGGTAGTAAACCACATCCTTTTTTTTAAAAAAAACAGCAAAACAATGGCAATGTGCTAGTATGCATTTCTAGTGACCGAACAGAAGCACTTGATCAAAAGTGAATATTGCAGCAACCTTTTTTTATACTCTATTTTTACAGACATTTAAAATAAAGTAAGTATCTGCTGCTGGCAATAACACTTGTCGTACAATTTGGAACACTTTGGTATGGAACTCCATTAAAGATGAAAAAAGCACAAAACCCATTAAAAAAAGTAAAATAGCATGACGTTTTTTGTGATAGAGAAAAGTACAGAGCTATCAGGTGTTTCTTTCTTTTATTATTAGGTCTTTCACTGCCATCTTAGTTGTTCTGAAGTTTTAATATGTGAGTTATTTCCTAAATAAGCCAGGGGACAATCGCCAGAATTTTGTGCAGCGATTTCACAAATAGATTACACGCTGCATTCAGAAAGATGGAAAAGCGTGTAGTTTTTTGCAACCAACTATAGTCACTGAATTCTGCTTTGTGAACAAAGAACAAGAATAGCTGTATGCTCCTTTTTTGGGACAGGCTGATCATTCAGAAAGTACATGTGATGCCGCGTACACACGACCGGACTTTCTGTCAGAAAAGGTCCGATTAAATCATTCCGTCGGACATTCCAATCGTGTGTGGGTTTCATCGGACTTTTTCTTCCTAAAATTCTGACGGACCTAGAAATAGAACATGTTTCAAATCTTTCTAAAGGAATCAGTTCCTATCGGGAAAACCGCTCATCTGTATGCTATTCCGACAGACCAAAAACGACGTAAGGGCAGCTATTGGCTACTGGCTATTGAACTTCCTTTTTCTAGTCCCGTCATACGGCATCGCGTTCTAAGCGATTAGACTTTGGTGTGATCGTGTGTAGGCAAGTCCGTTTCAGCGGAACTCTGTCGGAAAGACTGTCGGACTTTATTCTGACGGAAAGTCATGTGTACGCGGCATTACAGTCTTCTCTCTGCGTCCACTGGTGCCACAGTGCCATAATCTACCTCACAAATGGAAATTCCTTTATAGATTGTGATCAGCAGTATCCATAAACTCTGATAAAATCTAAATATTAAGCCATTTATTAAACTTACAGCCACTTCAAACTTGCTAGTTATCATTAGTGTAAGTTGAAAGTACTGTATGTCTGACTTACCTAAAATCTAAGTTTGGATGGGGAGATGTGTGCCTGTAAGCAGGTACTTACAAGTTGTTTGCGATGAGTTAGATAATTCTTCAGGCTGCTCAGAAGGGAAAGGATTAAGTGAGGCTCAGCATTCTCCCGGCCATTTCTGGGCTCTGCCCTCCACCCTGTGTTGTCAACAAATAGGGAAAGGCTCTGCTCAGGGTGCTTTTTTCTGTGGCCTGGATGGGAAGTGGAACCAGAGACGGACGCAAGATGTAACCTGCAAGCCCCCTTAAGGGGAGTGCACCTAGAACCAGGACTCTGCTGGATCACAGACTTTAGGGACTCTTACCTTGAGAAGGTATGCACTGGGCAGCCTGCCATTAGAGAGTTAGGGAGATATATATATATACAGTATGTTCATTATTGGGTTGGACTGTACTACTGACAGTTCAGTAAAGTTTATCAACTGTCAAATGCCTGGTCTGAAGCTCTTCTAAAGGAGTGCATAAAGGTACATGGTGTATCCAAAAGACCAGGGCCTGTGAGTACACACGGGGGTGAAGAGAAAGGAATGGTAGGGCATCAGAAAGGGTTAACTCTGCAAAGGAGTTGGCAGAACGTGCATAGTAGGTACCAGTATTCATGTACTGGTGGGAATGAATAGCAAGCCAGACAGCGGGAAGGTGGTATCAGGCATGGGCAACGGGTCCTCTGATTAGCGAGGGGTTTGGTGCTCTGACTCCCTCCCCAGCGGTCGATGCCCAACAGCTTTTGA
The DNA here is from genome assembly GCA_037952835.1 of Lithobates septentrionalis. Taxonomy (NCBI): domain Eukaryota; kingdom Metazoa; phylum Chordata; class Amphibia; order Anura; family Ranidae; genus Lithobates; species Lithobates septentrionalis. The sequence goes on from JBBDGP010001619.1 coordinate 1,536,211, forward strand.
GACCGAATCCACGGGACGAAGACCCTGTGAACCTAAATGCAGGTATGGGAGAGTAAGGAGTTAACTAGTGCACACATGAGGTCTGCGCTTAGTGCACAGCAGGACCCCATTCTGCCACTGGGAGCGAGGTGGCAGAGGAAAGTTGGACTGGTGGAGCGGGACACTAGATCAGCGGTGTCTAGGGATGAGCTTCGTGTTCGAATAGAACACATGTTCAACTTGAACATTGTGTATTCGGTCGTTCGCCGAATTACGAACGATTTGGGCCATTCGCGCCAAATTCGAGTGGCGTGTCATGGCCCATAATTCACTGCGGCATCGCAGTGCATTCCTGGCTGATGATTGGCCAAGCATGCATTATGACCCGCATGCTTGGCCAATCACAGCGCCGTCTGTACAGAGAGCCGTAATTGGCCAAAGCCAGGGTGGCTTTGGCCAATTATGGCTCAGGGGGTTTAGTACACGCCCCACACTATATAAGGCCGCCTGCACGGCGGCCCTGTGTAGTGTGTTCCGGTGTTGAGAGAGAGATAGATAGACAGAGAGACAATGTCATTTGATTTAAGTTAGATAGAGTAGGCAGGCGAGTCAGTTAGCTGCACTTACAGTGTATTATGTATATATATATACACTGTATTCAGTTTAGCTAGATCCATTCCTGTTATTTTCTTCCTACTACTGACAGGCAGGCAGTTGTTTTTACAGTATTTACAGCTACCTGAAGAAAATTGCTGGTGTTCTTCTGATCCTATTAGTCCTATTAGCTACAGTATTTACAGTTAGTGTAATGCGTCCTCTGCACAGTGTACACCTAAAGCTACCTGAAGAAAATTGCTGGTGTTCTTCTGATCCTATTAGTACAATACCGCAGGCAGTTGCAGTATTTACAAGTTAGTGTAGTGCGTCCTCTGCACAGTGTGCACCTAAAGCTACCTGAAGAAAATTAGTGGTGTTCTTCTGATCCTATTAGTACAGTACTACAGGCAGCTGTAGTATTTACAAGTTAATGTAGTGCGTCCTCTGCACAGTGTGCAGCTAAAGCTACCTGAAGAAAATTAGTGCTGTTCTTCTGATCCTATTAATACCACAGGCAGGCAGCTACAGTATTTACAGTTAGTGTAGTGCGTCCTCTGCACAGTGTGCACCTAAAGCTACCTGGAGACAATTGCTGTTGTTCTGCTCCTATTAATACCACAGGCAGGCAGCTACAGTATTTACAGTTAGTGTACTGTGTCCTCTGCACAGTGTGCACCTAAAGCTACCTGAAGAAAATTAGAGGTGTTCTTCTGATCCTATTAATACCACAGGCAGGCAGCTACAATATTTACAGTTAGTGTACTGCATCCTCTGCACAGTGTGCACTTAAAGCTACCTGAAGACACTTGTTGGTGTTCTCATACTAATAATACTACAGGCAGGCAGTTGATTCTGCTAGCTGCAGTATCAGTATATATATACATCCCAGCTTTGTGCAGCTACATCTCACTGCAGGCCATTAGTATGTCTGGAAGGCCAACAAGGCGAGGCAGACAGTCACAAGCCAATAAAAGAGGGCAAGCAGGCTCTGTGTCTAGAGGCAACAGTGCTGGTCGTGGAGACGGTGCATCCTCATTAGCACTTGTGGCCGTGGTTCACGCTTGTCCTTTTTTTCGGCAGCTGGCCGTGTTGAGCCGCAACATGGTGAAGACTTGTTAGAGTGGATGACCAAGCCGTCCTCATCCTCCTCATCCTCTCTCACCCAGGCTCAGTGTACTTTGTCTGGCAAAGCAGCTGCCAATGTGGCCTCTTCCCTCGGCTCAATGGCATCAGTCACTCCTTCCCTAGCCCCACCATGTCCTCCTGAGGAGTCCCCCGAACTGTTTGAACACAGTGTTGGGTACAGGCTCCAGGAGGATGCCCAGCGTTTTGAGGGCTCCGATGATGGTACCCAGCTAGAGGCAGTAATGTGAGCCCAGAGAGAGGGGGTGCCCAAGAAGGACAGCAATCTGCCAGTCATGTTCCCCCAGCTGCAGCATACTGCCAGCTTTGCTCCAGTGATGAGGAGGGAGGGAATGATGAGGTCACTGACTCAACGTGGGTGCCTGATAGGAGAGAGGAGGATGTCCTCCAGGGGCCAGCTTAAGGGCAGCACACCGACTGCATCACACCGCAGAGCTCCGCATGTGCAGGGCGCTGCTGTCTCTGCGCGTTATTCCAAAAGTTCTTTGGTGTGGGCCTTTTTTGAGACGAGTGCATCAGATCCCACCGCTGCTATTTGCAACTTATGTCTCAAGCGTATCTCGCGTGGCCAAAACATCTCCCGCTTGGGCACCACATGCTTGACCAGACATATGTTGACCTGACATGCAGTTCAGTGGCAAGCGTACCTAAAAGACCCACACCAAAGAACAAAGAGGACCTCTCCTTGCTCCTCATCAGCTGGGATCTCCAACCCCACTATACCTTCAGTCCTCTCTGAAACCTGCACTGAGAGGAATGAAGGTGTAGAATTAGTTGTGTCACAGCCAAGTTTTTGGAGGCAATCTGCTATCAGTACACAGACATCAGATTGTACCAGGCAAATTTCCCTGCCCCAGCTGCTGCACCGCCGAAAGAAGTTCGCTCCCAGCCATCCACATGCCCAGCGGTTGAATGCTAGCTTGGCTAAATTCCTAGCACTTCAACTGCTGCCTTTTCAGTTGGTAGACTCTGCCCCCTTCCGTGAGTTTGTGGAATGTGCGGTTCCTCAGTGGCAGGTTCCCAAACACCACTTTTTCTCACGGAAGGCGATTCCGGCTCTCTACTGGCATGTGGAAGGCAATGTCTTGGCCTCGCTGGACAGGGCGGTCAGCGGTAAGGTGCATATTACCGCTGACTCATGGTCCAGCAGGCATGGACAGGGACGTTACCTATCTTTCACCGCGCACTGGGTGACTCTTCTGGCTTGGAAGGATGCAGGACAGGGTGCAGTAGTGTTGGAGGTTGTTCCGCCACCACGCCTCCAAAATGCTACTAGTGGTGATTCTGCCACACCTCTCTCCTCCACCCCCTTCCTCTTCTTCTTCCTCCATGGCCTCTTCCTGTACTGATTTGACTTCGGAACCAGCGGTGCTCCGTAGGCGTTCAAGGGGCTATGCAAGTACGCAGGCCAAAAGATGCCATGCGGTGCTTGAGCTGGTTTGCTTGGGGGACAGGAGCCACACTGGGGCAGAGATTCTGTCAGCTCTGCAGGGGTAGGTTCAGAGGTGGTTGACGCCACGCTAGCTTAAGGCAGGTATGGTGGTTTGCGACAATGGCACCAACCTCCTCTCCGCCCTCCGACAGGACAACTGACCCATGTGCCCTGTTTGGCTCACGTCCTTAACTTGGTGGTGCAGCAGTTCTTGGGCAGGTACCCAGGCTTACAGGATGTCCTGAGGCAGGCCAGGAAAGTCTGTGTGCATTTCCGCAGGTCATATAATGCCAGTGCTCGGCTGGCTGACCTCCAAAAGGAATTTAACCTGCACAAGAACCGCCTAATCTATGACATGCCCACCAGGTGGAACTCAACGTTGACCATGCTGCAGCAGCTGCACATGCAGCAGAGGGCCATCAATGAGTATCTGTGCGATTATGGCACCAGGACAGGGTCAGGGAAGCTTGTTTTTTTCCCCACGCCAGTGGGCCATGATCAGGGATGCATGCACTGTCCTCTCACCATTTGAGGAGGCCACAAGGATGGTGAGCAGTGACAGTTCATGCATCAGTGACATTGTCTCCCTTGTCCACCTGTTGGAGCACACGCTGCATGGAATAATGGACAGGGCACTTGAGGCAGAACAGAGGCAGGAAGAGGAGGACTTCCTTAGCTCTCAAGCCCCCCTTTATCCAGACAGTGTTCCTGCGTGCCCACCGATCACACAGGAAGAGGAGGAGGAGGAGAAGGAGGAGGAGGAGGATTGTGTCAGCATGCAGGTGGAGCCTGGCACTCAGCATCAGCAGCAATCTTTAAGGGATCATTTACAGTCCTAAGAAACCCATGAACTTGTACGTGGCTGGGAGAAGATGGCTGCAGATCATGTCGTCCTTAGTGACCCAGAGGATTCCGAACCGAATGCCTCAGCAAACCTACGCTGCATGGCCTCCCTGATCCTGCAAAGCCTGCGGAAGGATCCTCGTATTCGTGGTATCAAGGAGAGGGATCAATACTGGCTGGCAACCCTCCTTGATCCACGTTACAAGGGTAAGGTTGCGGACCTTATCTTGCCGTCGCAGAGGGAGCAGAGGATGAAACATCTTCGGGAGGCCATGCAGAAAGGTCTGTGCAACGCGTTCCCAGAGACTGGGAGGCTACAAACTCCTGTTTCTGGACAACGTGTTGCTGAGGCTTCAGTCAGTCAAAGAAGGAGCGGTGGAGAAGGTGGCCGTCTGACCGATGCATTCAGACAATTTTTTAGTCCGCAGCCCCAAGGTATGATCGGTTCCAGCAACCATCGCCAGCGTCTGTTTTACATGGTGCAGGAATACCTAGGGGCAAGATCTGACTTGGACACCTTTCCCACCGAAAATCCTCTGGGTTACTTGGTCTTGAGGATGGATCACTGGCCAGAGCTTGCAGAGTATGCAATTGAGCTACTGGCCTGTCCTGCATCCAGCGTTCTTTCGGAACGCACATTCAGTGCTGCTGGAGATTTTGTAACCAATCACAGTGTGCGCCTGTCCACTGACTTGGTCGATCGACTGACCTTCATAAAAATGAATCAGTCTTGGATCACCACCAGCTACCAAGCACCTGATGCTGATGTAACCGAATAATTTTTTTTTAAATGTCAGATCCCTTCAAGACTGCCTATGCTGAGTGACTATCCTCTTCCTCCTCAATGATGATGGCTTGTAAGAATATTTTTGGTTCAGGGGCGTGTAATTACAATTTTTGATGCAATACTTTGCAGCAAGGCTCGTTCCTGCGCTCCAACTAGAGTATCTGTGAGGGGTTGCAGTGTTGTGGCACCAGCATCAGTGCCTAAGGCCCAATTTTTCAGCCCCTGTTTAACAGGGGCGTGTAATTACAATTTTTTAAGCAATATTTTGCAGGAGGGCTCATTCCTGCGCTCCAACTGGAGTATCTGTGAGTGGGTGCAGTGTTGTGGCACCAGTGCCTAAGGCCCAATTTTTCTGCGCCTGTTCAACAGGGACATGTAATTACAATTCTTGACCTAATATTTCACAGCAGGGCCCGTTTCTGCGCCCACCAGGAGTAACTGTGAGGACTTACAGTGTTGTGCCACCAGCACCACCACCACCACCAAAGGCCCAATTTTTCTGCCCCTGTTCAACAGGTGCATGTAATTACAATTCTTGATCTAATATTTCACAGCAGGGCCCGTTCCAGCTCCCACCAAGAGTAACTGTGAGGACTAATGCCCCGTACACACGTTTGGACATTGATCGGACACTCCGACAACAAAATCCATGGATTTTTTTCAGACGGATGTTGGCTCAAACTTGTCTTGCATACACACGGTCACACAAAGTTGTCGGAAAATCCAATCGTTCTAAACGCGGTGACGTAAAACACGTACGTTGGGACTATAGATGGGACAGTAGCCAATACCTTTGGTCTCTTAATTTATTCTGAGCATGCGTGGCACTTTGTGCGTCGGATTTGTGTACACACGATCGGAATTTCCGACAACGGATTTTATTGTCGGAAAATTTTATAGCAAGCTCTCAAATTTTGTGTGTCGGAAATTCCGATGGAAAATGTGTGATGGAGCCCACACACGGTCGGAATTTCCGACAACAAGGTCCTATCACACATTTTCCGTCGGAAAATCCGACCGTGTGTACAGGGCATTACAGTGTTGTGGCAACGCCACCACCACCAAATGCCCAATTTTTCTGTTCCTGTTCAACAGGTGCATATACTGTAATTACAATTCTTGATCTAATATTTCACAGCAGGGCCCGTTTCTGTGCCCACCAAGAGTAACTGTGAGGGCTTACAGTGTTGTGGCAACACCAACACCTAAGGCCCTAATATCTGCTGAGTATATAGGGCAGGCCCCTACTTTCAAACATCCAACTTACAAACGACTCCTACTTGCAAACGGAAGGAGACAACAGAAAGTGAGATGAAATCTACCCCTAGGAAGGGAAATTCTCTCCTGTAAGAGTTAATATGGGAAAAACGTGTCTCCTCTCCACTGATGCTTTATCACCAATCCTTGTTTCACTAAAAACCCCAAATTGTCAAAAAACATTTGTCACTGGGACAGAAAGTGAGGTAAAATCTTCTGAAGAGGTGCACAGACAGCAAAACAAATGCCACAGGGGTGATAACCCTTCCCTATTTTTTCCAAAAAGCTTAAAAATAGATTTTTTGGCTGGAGCTACACTTTAAAAATGTACCAGTTCAAAATTACAAACAGATTCTACTTAACAACAAACCTACAGTCCCTGTCTTGTTTGCACCGCCTGTATACTGCTGTTCAGAGGGCCTGTGGCCCCACGCCTTTCTTTTTTTAATTTGGGTGCAGGTTCCCCTTAATAACAATACAAGCCGCAAGCAGTTTTAAATGACTTTTATTACTTTAAAAATGTCATTTTGTGCAGGGACACACGGGAAACACGCGTCACTTTACAGGCATACTATAGACACCCCCAGGTACGATATTTAAAGGAATATTTCACCTTTTTTTTCACTTTAAGCATCATTAAAATCACTGCTCCCGAAAAAATGTCCATTTTAAAAACTTTTTTTTGCATTGATACATGTCCCCTGGGGCAGGACCCGGGTCCCCAAACCCTTTTTAGGACAATACCATGCAAATTAGCCTTTAAAATTAGCACTTTTGATTTTGAACGTTCGAGTCCCATAGACTTCAATGGGGTTCTAACGTTCGTGCGAATTTTCGGTCCGTTCGCAGGTTCTGCTGCGAACTGAACCGGGGGGTTTTCGGCTCATCCTAGCGGTGTCCCCTCTAAATGCTACATTCTGGAAGACAAGGTGTGCAGCACTATGGGACAGAATGTTTCACAGTAGGAATCCTCACATTGTTACACAGCTGCACAAGGTGTGTGGCTCACTTGTAAGTTGGGTTTCCGCCCTGGTCCCGGGCATTAGCGAGCTCGTACATAAGAAAGGTATTCCTGCATGTTGGACAAGTAGGCCCTGCCCACATGCCCATCCAACAATACCTGCCACTGTCACATGCCTGATCAGAGGAAAAATCCAGGTTGTCCAATGTTGGAAAAAACAAACAATTTGGAGATCCCAAATATTCCTTTTACCTCTAAAGTGTACCCATAAATGGCATAGTCCTCACCCAATTATTGTAACGGACACAGTGGGATAGATTTACTAAAACTGGAGCACTCAACATATGGTGCAGCTGTGCACGGCAGCCAATCAGCTTCTAACTTCAGCTTGTTCGATTAAGCTTTGACAATAAATAACCCCCAGTGTTCTTTGAGTGTTGCAGGGGGACCAGCCAACAACAGGTAAGGCAGGTGCAGAGTGGTGTAAGAATCAGACAGATGGATTAAGTAACTCTCATGGGCATGTGCAAGAGTTACGTCATTCTTGCTTGGCCAATCAGGACAGCTGAAATTTCTGCAGACCAGATAAGGACAGAAATGCTGGCAGAGCAATGCCAAAGAAGGTTGCACTACAAGATCAGGATGCCATAATATACACTATTGTATTGTCGTTTTTAGCTATCCCCCAGGGATCGCTCCAATTGTTGTACTTCTCATCATTATTTGCAAATATAGCTTTAATTACACTTTAAAATATCCAGTCAGTGGGATGTGGATAAATGTAACAAAACAATTGCGTAGCTGTTCTTTTATTATGTGCTGCTGTTGTCAGTGGAACCACACGTGTTTCCCATTTACCAGCACAGTGGGTGGATAATGTGCTCAAATGTTAAGGTGGCAGCAGTGACAATACTCACTACTATCAGGCGGTGTAGCACGCTGCTGTTATATTCTTAAGGATCAGATTACCGTGATACAAACAAATCAGGCTGCCTGATTTGACAACATTTCTATGACTCATCCCATCAAGAAGACAATGATATTGTGATAGCTATGCTCCCTCTTGTGCAACTTTATAAACAAACCAGCAGTCACGCAGTTATACAGAGTCACTGTTTCGTACCCAGTTACGTATGGTTTTGCTGATGTCATTCTGCTGAGTTATGAATGCAGTGTGGGCTCATTTGTTTTTGTTTTTCTTATAATGCCAACAAGGAGGCTCAGTGTTAAAAAATAATCTGTTTACTAATCTTATAAATCATGTTTTCAATTACCTAAAAGATTATAGAACATTTGTTTTTCTGCTAATTTAATAAAACATCCAGAATCGAGGGCTGGAAGTGACATTTTTTGTCTGTGATGCAGGTGATGTCCTTTTAGCTCATCCAGCTGAGACTCTGATCTTTTCATGTAGGGACACACAGCTTTAAGGGGAACAAGCTGTGCCCAAAAAAGGCAAGCAGAGTCACCAGTGTTACCTGTAGGCTGCCTCTAGCTGACGTTTTCCTTTGTTCTGCACTGTATGGAGGTGGCCATCTTGGTACTGTAGATCAGCAGGACTTTGCTTGCCATATGAAATTTGCCCCTCAGTGTTGCCAACCTCCTGAAGTGAAGTTTACTGACAGGATGCCAAAATTTACTGACAGCACCAATTTCTTGTGCATTGAGTAAAAAGGCTGTTTGATCCTGCCTTAGACATGTGCAGTTTGTTTTATTACAAATCAAAATTCGGAGAAATAATTCGAAAATTGTAATGTATCCGAATTTCTGAATTTCAATAGTAACAAATTGAAACGAATCTGAAATGATGAAATTAAATTTGAATCAAATTGGAACTGTTTTCAAATTCAATTGGAATCGTTTTTGAAAACGACTTAAATTCGAATTTTCGAATACAACAAAATATAATAGAAAATAAAGGAAAAGAATACAAAAGAATAGAACAGAATAGAATAGAATATACCAGAAAATAAAGGAATAGAATAGAAAATAAAGGAATAGAAAAGAATAGAGTTAATCAGAACAAAATGGAATAGAAATAAAAAGAACAGAATAAAATAGAATAGAAAAAAAAATAGAAAAGAATAGAAAAAATAAAAAAGAATATAATCCTCTTCTGAAATACGAATTACAAATAGAATAAATTTGAATTGGAATAGAATAGAAAATAATAGATCAGAATAGAATAGAAAATAAAAGCATAGATTAGAATAGAAAATAATAGAATAGAAAAAAAAAAAAAAAATAAATACTACTAATACTGTACAAAAACATCTGTACAACTAGTGTCCCATCAACATATGTCTCAGTGTGTACCAGCGCACATCAACATATCTGTCACAGTGTACCATTGCACAAAACCTCTGCAATACTAGTGTCCCAGCAATATCCGATGTGAAAGCTGAAAAATGGCCCAAGCAGGAAAGAATTGTCCAGTATTCAGGTGTTTAAATGAAACATATACGTGCTTTGTACAAGGGCAACCTGAGCTGACAGAAATAACAATCCACTATTCCAATTGTTACTAATTCCAATCGATTCAAATTTAAAAACAAAATTAAAATGAGTACATCATATTCCTGCTAACTAAAAAAATGATAGTCATTCTTCCTTTCAAAAAATGTTGTCTCTAGGTCTGGTGTACTACTCATGCCCCATCAACATGTGTCACAGTGTACCTGTGCCCAAAAACATCTGTAGTAGTAGTAGTAGTAGTAGTGGTGTGTGTCCAGTCAACATCTGTCAGAACTTACCAGTGCAGCCAATCGGCTGTCACAGCAGGCATGTTCCAGTGTACAAAAACATCTGTACGACTAGTGTCCCATCAACATCTGTCTCAGTGTGTACCAGCGCACTCCAAAACATCTGTCACACACAGATTCGGTTGAAATGTTTAATGCAGTTGACATGCTTATAAATGCGGTTAAAATGTTTTCTAATGTGGTTGAAATGTTTTCTAATGTACTTGAAATGTTTATTAATGTGGTTGAAATATTTTCTAATGCGGTTGAAATGTTTATTAATGTGGTTGAAATTTTTTCTAATGCGATTACAATGTCTATTAATGCGGTTGAAATATTTTCTAGTGTGGTTGAAATGTTTTCTAATGCGGTTGAAATGTTTTCTAACGTGGTTGAAACTTTTTTTTTTTTAAATCTGGTTGAAATGTTTTCTGCAGCGGTTGAAAAGTTTTCTACAGCGGTTGAAATGTTTTCTAGTTCGGTTGAAATGTTTATTAACCACTAGGCGTCCGCGCTATAGCCGAAAGACGGCTACAGCACGGACTCCAATTGCCGGGAGGGCGTCCCTGGACGTCCTCCCTTTTACTTCCGCGTTGCGCGCTCCCGCGGACGCGCATCAGGGAAGTTTTGTGCTGGCCGTGTCCCTCGGACACAGCCAGTCACAGATCGCCGTAAACCTCTTTGAATTTGGAATTGGCGGATGTCCTCCCTGGTACCCCTACCCTAAGAGCACCCGAAAGAAGATGTCGTGTCTGTGGAAAACGTGGATATAGGCATGACACCTGCTATTTTTGTCCCTCCTGCCATGGCCAACTTGGTCTCTGCATCGTGGACTACCACACACTAGTGGATTATTAGGATAAGGTACAGCCAGGGGCGTAGCTACAGGGGTCGCACTTGTGACCCGGCCTCATGCTCCAGGGGGCCCATGAGGCCCCCCGGTAAAGCTGAATAGGAGGGGCTGCATATAGCGGAATCGATCCCCGCCTCCTGCAGCCACTGAATGCCTGGTTCTCTTCCTTTCCCTCCCACAGGCATTCAGCAGCAGCAGGAGCCAGGAATCGATTCCTCTATATGTTACCGCCCCGTCGCTCCTCCTATCCAGCTTCCCTCTGCTGCTCCCGGGCCCCTCTCTTCAAGCTCCACACTGAGCTGCTCGAGAACACACATTGACATCACGGCATGCCAAGCAACCCGCTGCACCCAAGAGTGAGACATCCCTGAGCTGCAGGGATCCGGGTCACTGAGCGGGTGAGAGCTGTGAAGGGGGGATAAGCCGCCCTAGCGTTCTGCCACTGTAGGGGGGCCCCAGCAGGGTTGCTTGCTGCAGGGCTCTGAGCTGAGAGCGTCTCTCATATGGCTCAGAGCCTGCACTGACAGTCCCCCCCCGCACGGACAGGACAGGAGAGAGCTGATCTGCTCCTTCTCCTCACACCCATCTCCAGTGTGCACTGCTAAAACTGTGAATTTAAGCAGCTGAGTTTGATGAGCCGGGTGTGGGTCCAGGGATCTAGACAGGTCCCAGCTTCGTGGTCGTGATGACGCGGGGCCTGGACTGACTCTGTGACATCAGCAGAGAGCGGATTTCCGTCCGCTTTCTGCTGAAAATTGGTCACAGGAGTGCAAGACGAACTGCACTCCAGTGATCCATAGCAGAAGTACAGCCAAACAAGCTTTGGCTGTACTTCTCGTTTAATGTGGTTGAAATGTTTTCTAATGCAGTTGAAATGTTTATTAATGTGGTTGAAATGTTTTCTAATGTGATTGAAATGTTTTCAAATTCGGTTGAAATGTTTTTGAATTCGGTTGAAATGTTTTCGATTGCGGTCGAATTCAAATACGAATAAACAAAACTAATTTCGAAAACAAATTAACCACTTCAGCCCTGGGAAGATTTACCCACTTCCTGACCAGGCCATTTTTTGCGATACGGCACTGCATCGCTTTAACTGACAATTGCGCGGTTGTGCAACGTTGTACCCTAACGAAATTGATGTCCCTTTTTCCCCACAAATAGAGCTTTCTTTTGGTGGTATTTGATCACCTCTGCGGTTTTTATTTTTTGCGCTATAAACAAAAAAAAGCAACAATTTTGAAAAGAACCCAATATTTTTTACTTTTTGCTATAAGTATCCAAAAAAACAAAGCAAAAAAAAAACAAGTTTCTTCATCAGTTTAGGCCAATATGTATTCTTCTACATATTTTTGGTAAAAAAAAAATCGCAATAAGCGTATATCGATTTTTTTGCGCAAAAGTTATATTGTCTACAAAATAGGGAATAGATTTATGGCATTTTTGTTATTATTATTTTTTTTTTATTATTAGTAATGCGATTTTTAGAGGGACTGCGACATTGCTGCGGACAGTTAGGACACTTTTGACACTTTTGTGGGACCATTGACATTTATACAGCGACCAGAGCTAAAAATAGCCACTGATTAATGTATAAATCTCACTGGCAGGGAAGGAGTTAACACTATAGGCAATCAAGGGATAAAGTGTTCCCTAGGGAGGTGCTTCTAACTGTGGGGGGAGTGGACCGACTGGGAGTAGAGCGAGATCACTGTTCCTGATCACTAGGAACAGCAGATCTCTCTCTACTTCCCTGACAGAATGGGATCTGTCTGTGTACATTGACAGATCACCGTTCTGGCTCTCTGATGAGCGATCATGGACATCGCGGCCGCCGGCCACACACATCAGCTCTGGCGTCACGCTCCCTATAGCTCTTAAAGCTGCCGATGTACAACTACGGCGATTTGTGCAGCCGTGACCTGCTGTGGTATAATGACGACGGCTGGTCGGCAAGCAGTTAAACAAATTTGACGAATCTAACTAAATTAAATTGGTTAAATAACAGATCGAAACAAAACTATTTTTGCACATGTCTATCCTGTCTTCTCTGATCCTCCCCTTCTTCCACTGTCCCCAGTCAATCTCCTGACAGTACAGAGTCTTTGGGGTACTCTGCACATGCTCAGTTTGGTGTGTATTGCTAGAGATATTTTTTTTTCTTGGGAGGGTGCATGTGATCAGCACAGGGCCAATCAGCACTGTCCAGACAGAGGGTCAAGGGTCCTGCAGCATCATAGGACAGTCAGAGTAGAATGAAAACTCTTCCTACAAGCTTTAACCAGAAGAAGAAGAAGAATCAAAGTCATATGACTGCTATATACTACTGACGAGGAAAGGTATTTAGCAGTTTACTGTATATTTAAATAATTGCATTTCCATGTCTGTGTACTGTGGGAGACCAGATATAGTGAATGCAGGGTCCTGGGTAGAGTTGGGCAAACGGTTCGGGCCGAGCAAAAGTTTGGCTCGAACACCGCCAGTTCGCCCCTTAGTCAAACACCCGAATTTGCGGGGCGCTCGGTCAGATGTTCGCCTGCCGAGCGCCCCTCAATGCACTGCGCATTGACAGTACATTCTAAGCTTTGCCCAATCAGGGCACAGTGAATAGCTGGTTGTTAGGGAGCAGGGCCGGGAAGCGGGCCGCCACATCCTTAACAATGAATGAGTCATCAGCTGTCAACAGGCTTCCTCGCTGACAGCTGGATAAAAAAAACGAATTGCCAGCAATAGAAAAATTTGAAAAAAGTAAAACGGCGTAGGGGTCCCCTCCCAATTCATTACCAAGCCCTTCTGGTATGGATTTTAAGGGGACCCCCATGCCAAAATTTAAAAAAAATGGTGTGCCCCCCCCCCAAAAAATCCATACCTGTCCCTTATGCGAACATGCAGCCTGGCAGGCCAGGAAAGGGGGATGAGTGAGTGCCCCCCTCCTGGACCATACCAGGCCACATGCCCTCAACATGTGGGGTGCTTTGGGGCAGGGGGGGGATCTGCCGCCCCCCCAACCCCAAAGCACCTTGTCCCCATGTTGATGGGGACAAGGACCTCTTCCCCACAACCCTGGCCGCTGGTTGTGGGGGTCTATGGACAGGAGGCTTATCGGAATCTGGAAGCCCCATATAACAAGGGGGTCCCAAGATCCTGCCTCCCATACTCATTCACCAAAAAAAGTGTCAAAAATAAATAAAAACAGTACACAGGTTATTGACAAGTACTTTATAAAAAAAAACAATGCCCCCCAATGTAGATCTATTGTCAATCACGATGCCCACCGCACCGCCGAACCCGAAAAAAAAAAGCTTCACACTCATCGAAGGCTGACCACCAAATGCCTGCTTCTCTGGGTGACAGTTCTTAAATCAGTAAGGGGCGGGCCACCTGGTGACATCACCACGGCACGCAGTGGTGCTCCTGCTCTCCCAGGTCCTCCCCCTCCAGTCCTGGCTGCTGTTTATAAGAGGCGCTGTGCGGTGGCATGATGTCACTGTGCATGCGCCCCGCCCAAGCCCAGCTAAACATGGCCAAGCTTCCCTGAGCCCGGCCGGCTTTGGAACTGCGCATGTGCGGGCATCCACTGTCCGTAACAGACGTTTATGCACAGTTTGTAAGTCGCCCGAAATTTACAAACTCTCCGTAAATTTACGAATGGTTGGCAACCCTGGTTGCCTTCTTGGTGGCTGGTAATCTGATGACTGATCGGGGGATATTCAAGAAGCAGCAGGAGAGGTACAAGACATCCACAGCCCCAGAATGGATGAAGTAGAAGTAGGAAGATCTTTGCACTACAGTTTTTTTCCCAGCAGGGACAACAGTGAGCAGCCCAGTAGTGACATCACCAAATCTGACTCCAAATTTTGTAAGACTAGCTGTGCTTTAGATGCACTGCAGATATACAGTAATGAGGCTCAGGGCACTGCTAGTTTTCAGGAATAATTAAAGACAAAAGGGTATATTTTTCAGGATACTAATTAGGCAAAATTAGCATTTCTAGATGTTCACTGTAACATAGAAAATCTTAAAAAAAATTTGCAAGTCAGATGGAACAGGAACCAGGAACTCTCCCCAATGTGGACTCACTAAGTGGGAAATTCACTAAGAGATAAATACCTAATTAAAATAACGAATGTGGTATTTATCTCAGAAGCAGGCAATTCACAAAAAAAGATGTTAACTACTGTATACGCTGATATTTTTATTTTGTGTTTTAGCACATTTTTACACCCTTTTTCATGGCAGACCTAACCTCCGGCTGTGGGGGGAAGCTGTCGCTAAAGTAAACAAATAGTCAGGGTCACCTAGGTGATGTAATTCACCAAATATGGACATATTTGATCCAGAGATATAATTTGGTGTAAGGAGAGCAATGGGATCAGGTATGTCTCAGTGGACATTGGATTTTTTTCTTTCGACAGGTCGGCGAGCATTGTTCATTGTGATTGATGTCAGCCTATATCATCATGGACAACGTGTTTGTGGATGTACATCTTGAGACTTTTTTTTTAATAAAGGACTTGTCAAAAATTGTGTTTTGCGTTTTTAATGTATACATTTTTTGTCGAGTAGTAATGGTGCTATGTACCCCCTACGCATTCACATGTAGGGGTGGAATCTGGGGGCCCCCTTATTGTTAAAGGTAGTTTTCAGATTCAGATAAGCCCCTTGCCCACAGATTCCCACAACCACTGGGCCAGGGTTATGGTGAAGATGCCCTTGTCCTCATTAACATTGGGCAAAGTGCTTTGCCAAGAAGAAGGGTACCCCCCATGCTAAAGAGGAAGTAAACCCCCATTGGGATTTACTTCCTCTTTATTTCCCTGCAAAGGTAAAGCATAATGGGCTACTATGCACGTGATGTCACTCCTGCCCATGCGCGTGGGACCCGCCAGTCACGGCATGACCCCTTTAGAAATAGCACGTTCTGCCCTATCTAAAGTGCGCATGCGCCATAGACATCGGCGCACGGCTTTATTGTAAATATTTCCTAAACCGTGGAGGTTTAGGGGATATTTCCCGCACCTACAGGTGGGCTTACCTATAGGTAAAAGTGGTTGTACAGGGTGTACAACCACTTTAAGGGCATGTGGCCTTGTATGGGTCACAGGGGGTGTTCACCCCCCCCCCCATTTCCTAGCCTGGCAGGCTTTGGGGGGACCTCATGCTTTTTTTTTTGAGACGCGAAGAGCCTGGTATGGACTGTGGGGGAACCCTCATGTTGTTTTTTTTAAACACTGTCCGTCCTCTTTCTTTACATTTACTTGTCAACTGGGAATCCCCAATGTGCCCATCCCTGTGCGTGCAAGGATGAGTCACTGGTAGGACAACCCAGAGCAGGAGCCATTAAGCAGCGATTGTAATACAGCTACTAAATGTTTCAAAATGTATTCTGTACATTTGTAAAATAGTGAGATAATTAACAAATGTATCTTTTGTGATTTAACTTTAAAGCAGTATTAAACCCAAAACCAAAAATTTAATAGATTGCAGCTTACCAATCTGTAGATGTAACGGCTGCATTAGTTTACTTTTTTTAGGGTTTTTTCCTCTGATTTCACCTGATGATCTGGCCAGTAACACACCTCCTGTATTGCAGTGCCTACACTCTAGATGAAGGAGCACAGGGGCAATTTTGGACAGCAGCATTGCTAGTTGGGGGAGAGGGGAGTGTTAGATGTACTAGCAGATTTAGATACACTAACAAATTGAACCCACACGACAGCTAACACTGCAGTTACACAAGCAGTTACGGCAAGTTTCTTTAATTTTGGGATAAAGGATTTACATGAATAAATGTATTCCTGAGGTAATCTGATTGGTTTGACTTTCATTTTCGGTGGGTCCGGCTCTTTGTATGGAATAACTGGTTAAACACGGTAGAAAAAAGTACATGTGCCATGAATTAGGGTGCATGTGAAAAAACTCTGTGTTTTATTGGGCAAAATGATACAGTTGGAGGGTCTCAAAAGAAGTGAAAGGACTTTAACAGTAACACAGACATTGTTTAAAGTTTTTAAGGTGTTTGGAGTACAAGAGTGCCACAAAATTATATTGAATACTCATTGCAATATTTGTCAAAAAAAGTTAAAATCTAACCTACAAAGAATGTGAGAAACTCACACACCATGCATACATATCCAAACTAGACCAATAAGGTCACATCTTTTGCATATATCTTTTGAATATAGATTAACACATTGTGGACATGTGTAATGTGAACCATGCAATCAACTCATCAGTGCAAATCAAACTAAAAAAATAAAATAAAATGAAAACAAACTATTTATTAAAAAAACAATAAAACCAAAAACCAAAACGGGACATAAATATAGTAAATAGAATATATATATATATTAAAAATAACATTCAACAGACAAAGACACCCTACTAACTGACAGGGTCAACAGATACCCAATAATTAACCAGCATGGACACCCGCGCCATTAACCTTTCCTGCAAGAGGTACCTCATACCCCGCTTGGGGTTCTATGGCTGTGGCTTCACAATTCTAAGCCCCCCTGAGTATGAGTAAGCCCTGGATACATGAAAAAAAGGCTTTATCTATATACTAATTTGATGATTGGGACGATATTCGGATGGACTTATCAAGGCAACATTTGTGCCTCCCCCCTTCAGGGGTGATTACACCATTTTTTATTCTGAAATCGATGGTGTTGTCTGATATACAATCTTTCTTCTTACTGATATTAATCCACACTAAATGAATCAACCCATCCCTCATCAATAGAATTACCAGCGACCTTGGCTATAGAGGTGAGAATTTCTCTTCCTCGTCCCAAGTGTCACAAATAATTGGTTTATCCTTTACCTTTGCCATTTCATTCGGTCCTGGTCCTACAAATTTGTTGTGTGTGGTGTCCCTCTGTAACTGGTCTTCAGGTTCATCAGCACCTACCCAGTATTGTCCTGAGGAAGCGATTAGAATTGCGAAACGCGTTGACAAGAATGCGTGGAGAAGTCTATGGATTCTACCCATTGAGATTTCTATATAGTAATTTGTGTCCATTTTGGATTTTACCAATATATTTCAGATCCATACTTCCATGTCTATCCTATTGGTTATCTGTTGACCCTGTCAGTTAGTAGGGTGTTTTTGTCTGATGAGTGTTATTTTAATCATTTCTGTAATAAAGACTTTATATTTTATATAATATTGCCTCATGTTATGCCTACAAAGTCCGCCTTGTTTTGATAGAGTTGTCATAACTCATTCAATCTTTTTCTATAATTATGGATGTTGGCATAGTGGGGGTCTTTCCTTTCTACACAATCTGAATCCATGTTTATAAACAACACTGCTCAAATGCAAATATAGGAAGATGCAAAGTAACATAATGTTAGTTTTGAATCATTCTGTTCATTTCTCTGCAGATCAAAGGAATGAACTTAGATCTGCAGATGAAGTTATTTAAAGTAACCTGACAAGTTAAAAATATAATGTTCCTTTGTTTACCGTATTAACTGTTAGTTTACTCTAATCAGCCCTAATTAAATCCTTATTTTCCTTCTGCCTTCAACTATTATTTCCCTGCTGTTTTTTTTTTTTCGTTTCTGTTTTATTAACTGTTAATATTTAAACTTTTTTGTTTTGTTAATATTTTTACACATTTTACATGTACAGATTTCCCATTTTAAAAATGCAAAATTGAAAGAAAAGCACTGTATTTCAATAGTAATTAACTTGTTAATGCTTTTTACCAGCATCATAATTCTAGTGTAAAATTACAGAATAAAATGTGCAATTTTTTATCTGCAGTGATGCTATTTATTTTTAAACTAACACTGCCCAAAAAAAAAAAAAAAAAGATAAAATGTGTCTAGTTTTGTTGTGTTTTGCTGTCGAAGGATTGTGAAACAAAATAATTGTTGCCAGACAATATCATGAAAAGAAAGCCTTGTTTGTCCTTTAAAAAAAAAAGTATTAGTTTGTATCTTAACTACTTCAGCCCACGGAAGAATTGGCCCCTTAATGACCAGAGCCTTTTTACAATTTGGCACTGTTGCTTTAACTGGTAATTGCGCGGTCATGCAATACTGTACCCAAACTAAATTTCCCCACAAATAGAGCTTTCTTTTGATGGTATCTGCGATTTTTATTTTTTGCGATATAAACAGAAAAAGACTGAAAATTCTGAAAAAAATATATATTTATGCTTTTTGTTATAAAAAAAATCCAATAAACTCAATTTTAGTCATACATTTAGGCCAAAGTGTATTGAGCTACACGTCTTTGGTAAAAAAAATGTCAATAAGCGTATATTTATTGGTTTGCGCAAAAGTTATATCATCTACAAACTAGGGTACATTTTCTGGAATTTACGCAGCTTTTAGTTTATGACTACCTATCTAATTTCTTAAGGTGCAAAAATGGCAGGGCAGTACAACCCCCTCCCCAAATTACCCCATTTGGAAAGTAGACACCCCAAGGAAATTGCTGAGAGGCATGTTGAGCCCATTGAATATTTTATTTTTTGGCACAAGTGATTGAAAAATGACAGAAAAAAAATTAACACAAAGTTGTCACTAAATGATATATTGCTCACTCAAGCCATTGTTATATGTGAAATTACACCCCAAAATACATTATGCTGCTTCTCCTGAGTACGGAGATACCACATGTGTGAGACTTTTGGGAACCCAGCCGCGTACAAGACCCCGAAAACCAAGCACTGCCTTCAGGATTTCTAAGGGCGTAAATTTTTGATTTCACTCCTCACTACCTATCACAGTTTTGAAGGCCATATAATAACAAGATAGCACACCCCCCCTCCCAAATGACCCCATTTTGGAAAGAAGACACTTCAAGCTATTTGCTGAGAGGCATGTTGAGTCCATGGAATATTTTATACGCTGCCACAAGTTTCATGAAAATCATAAACTGTTTTTTGGGTTTTTTTGCACAAAGTTGTCACTAAATGATATATTGTTCAAACATGGCATGGTTATATGTGGAATTACACCCCAAAATACATTCTGCTGCTTCTCCTGAGTACCGGGATATCACGTGTGGGATGTTTTGGCAGTCTAAGTGTGCACAGGACCCCGAAAACCAATCACCGCCATCAGGCTTTCTAAGAGCGTAAATTTTTTATTTCACTCCTCACTACCTATCACAGTTTCAACAGTTTCAGAGGCCATAAAATGACAAGATAGCAAACCCCCCCCCCCCCCCCAAATGACCCCATTTTGGACCCCAAGCTTTTTGCTGAGAGGCATGTTGAGTATTTTGCAGATCTCGCTTTTTGTCACAAAGTTTTGAGAAATTGAATATTGAAAAAATTGAGAATTAAAAAAAGAAAAAAAAAATCCTTTTCTTTCTTCATTTTCAAAAACAAATGAGAGTATGAAAAATACTCACCTTGCATTTTAGCAAATACATTGGGGTGTCTACTTTCCAAAATGGGTTAATTTGGGGGGGGGGGGTTGTGCTATCTTGACACTTCAGGGCCTCCTTAACTGTGATAGGTAGTGAGGAGTAAAATCACCATTTTACGTCCTTAGAAAGCCTGAAGGCGGTGATTGGTTTTTGGGGTCCTGTACGCGGCTAGGCTACCAAAAAGTCTCACACATGTGGTATCCTCATACTCAGGAGAAGCAGCAGAATGTATTTTGTGTTGTAATTTCACATATGCCCATGGCATGTTTGAGCAATATATCATTTAGAGACAACTTTGTGCAAAAAAAATAAAAATAAATAATTTTCTCAAAACTTGTGGCAAAATATAAAATATTCCATGGACTCAGCATGCCTCTCAGAAAATAGCTTGAAGTGTCTACTTTCCAAAATTGGGTCCTTTGGGGCGGTTTTGTGCTATCTTGATAATTCATGGCCTCCGAAACTGTGATAGGTAGTGAGGAAATTAAATCACAATTTTACGCCCTTAGAAAGCCTAAAGGCGGTGATTGGTTTTCGGGGTCCTGTACACGGCTAGGCTCCCAAAAAGTCTCATGCATGTGGTACTCAGGAGTAGGGATGAGCTTCGTGTTCGAGTCGAACCCATGTTCGACTCGAACATCGGCTGTTCGACCGTCCGTCGAATTGCGAACGATATGGGCCGTTCGCGCCAAATTCGTGTGGCGCGTCACGGCCCATAATTCACTGCGGCATCGCAGTGCATTGCTGGCTGATGATTGGCCAAGCATGCACTATGACCCGCATGCTTGGCCAATCACAGCGCCGTCAGTAGAGAGAGCTGTAATTGGCCAAAGCCAGGGTGGCTTTGGCCAATTATGGCTCAGGGGATTTAGTACACACCCCACACTATATAAGGCCGCCTGCACGGCGGCCCTGTGTAGTGTGTGTTCCGGTGTGCTGAGAGATAGAGAGAGAGAGAGACAGTGTCATTTGATTTGAGTTAGATAGATTAGGCAGAACAGTCAGTCAGTTAGCTGCACTTACAGTGTATTGTGTATATATATGCATCCCAGGTGTTGCATATATATATATACACTGTATTCAGTTTAGCTAGATCCGTTCCTGTTATCTTCTATCTAGACTATTTAGTGCAGTGTGTCCTGCTCACAGTGTTCAGCTAGATCCGTTCCTGCTATTTACATTCAGTGCAGTGCGTCCTGCTCACAGTGTTCAGCTAGATCCGTTCCTGCTATTTACATTCAGTGCAGTGCGTCCTGCTCACAGTGTTCAGCTAGATCCGTTCCTGCTATTTACATTCAGTGCAGTGCGTCCTGCTCACAGTGTTCAGCTAGATCCGTTCCTGCTATTTACATTCAGTGCAGTGCGTCCTGCTCACAGTGTTCAGCTAGATCCGTTCCTGCTATTTACATTCAGTGCAGTGCGTCCTGCTCACAGTGTTCAGCTAGATCCGTTCCTGCTATTTACATTCAGTGCAGTGCGTCCTGCTCACAGTGTTCAGCTAGATCCGTTCCTGCTATTTACATTCAGTGCAGTGCGTCCTGCTCACAGTGTTCAGCTAGATCCGTTCCTGCTATTTACATTCAGTGCAGTGCGTCCTGCTCACAGTGTTCAGCTAGATCCGTTCCTGCTATTTACATTCAGTGCAGTGCGTCCTGCTCACAGTGTTCAGCTAGATCCGTTCCTGCTATTTACATTCAGTGCAGTGCGTCCTGCTCACAGTGTTCAGCTAGATCCGTTCCTGCTATTTACATTCAGTGCAGTGCGTCCTGCTCACAGTGTTCAGCTAGATCCGTTCCTGCTATTTACATTCAGTGCAGTGCGTCCTGCTCACAGTGTTCAGCTAGATCCGTTCCTGCTATTTACATTCAGTGCAGTGCGTCCTGCTCACAGTGTTCAGCTAGATCCGTTCCTGCTATTTACATTCAGTGCAGTGCGTCCTGCTCACAGTGTTCAGCTAGATCCGTTCCTGCTATTTACATTCAGTGCAGTGCGTCCTGCTCACAGTGTTCAGCTAGATCCGTTCCTGCTATTTACATTCAGTGCAGTGCGTCCTGCTCACAGTGTTCAGCTAGATCCGTTCCTGCTATTTACATTCAGTGCAGTGCGTCCTGCTCACAGTGTTCAGCTAGATCCGTTCCTGCTATTTACATTCAGTGCAGTGCGTCCTGCTCACAGTGTTCAGCTAGATCCGTTCCTGCTATTTACATTCAGTGCAGTGCGTCCTGCTCACAGTGTTCAGCTAGATCCGTTCCTGCTATTTACATTCAGTGCAGTGCGTCCTGCTCACAGTGTTCAGCTAGATCCGTTCCTGCTATTTACATTCAGTGCAGTGCGTCCTGCTCACAGTGTTCAGCTAGATCCGTTCCTGCTATTTACATTCAGTGCAGTGCGTCCTGCTCACAGTGTTCAGCTAGATCCGTTCCTGCTATTTACATTCAGTGCAGTGCGTCCTGCTCACAGTGTTCAGCTAGATCCGTTCCTGCTATTTACATTCAGTGCAGTGCGTCCTGCTCACAGTGTTCAGCTAGATCCGTTCCTGCTATTTACATTCAGTGCAGTGCGTCCTGCTCACAGTGTTCAGCTAGATCCGTTCCTGCTATTTACATTCAGTGCAGTGCGTCCTGCTCACAGTGTTCAGCTAGATCCGTTCCTGCTATTTACATTCAGTGCAGTGCGTCCTGCTCACAGTGTTCAGCTAGATCCGTTCCTGTTATCTTCCTACTGACAGGCAGGCTTGTCTGGTTACAGTATATAAAGCTACCTGAAGAAAATTACAGGTGTTCTTTTTGATCCTATTAGTACCACGGTCAGGCAGCTAGACTATTTACATTTAGTACAGTGTGTCCTGCTCACAGTGTTCAGCTAGATCCGTTCCTGTTATCTTCCTACTGACAGGCAGGCTTGTCTGGTTACAGTATATAAAGCTACCTGAAGAAAATTACAGGTGTTCTATCCCAGCTTAGTGCAGCTACAGGCCATTAGTATGTCTGGAAGGCCAAGAAGGAGAGGCAGACAGTCACAAGCCAATAAGAGAGGGCAAGCAGGCTCTGTGTCTAGTGCTGGTCGTGGAGACAGTGCATCCTCATCAGCACGTGGCCATGGGACACGCTTGGCCTTTTTTTCGGCAGCTGGCCGTGTTGAGCCGCAACATGCGGAAGACTTGGTCGAGTGGATGACCAAGCCGTCCTCATCCTCCTCATCCTCTCTCACCCATGCCCAGGGTGCTTTGTCTGGCAAAGCAGCGGCCTCTTCCCTCAGCTCAATGTCATCAGTGACTCCTTCCCTAGCTCCACCATGTCCTCCTGAGGATTCCCTCGAACTGTTTGACCACAGTGTTGGGTACATGCTCCAGGAGGATGCCCAGCGTTTGGAAGGCTCTGATGATGATACTGAGCTCGATGAAGGCAGTAACATGAGCACGGACAGAGGGGGTGCCCAAGAAGGACAGCAATCTGGCAGTCATGCTCCCCCTGCTGCAGCATACTGCCAGGTTTGCTCCAGTGATGAGGAGGGAGGGGATGATGAGGTCACTGACTCAACGTGGGTGCCTGATAGAGAGGAGGAGGAGGAGGAGGAGGAGGCGGCACATCACCAACGAGGCAGGATGCCCTCCAGGGGCCAGCCTAAGGGCAGCACATTGACTGCATCACACCCCAAAGCTCCACATGTGCAGGGCGCTGCAGTCTCTGCGCGTTATTCAAAAAGTTCTTTGGTGTGGGCCTTTTTTGAGACGAGTGCATCAGATCGCACCGCTGCTATTTGCAACATATGTCTCAAGCGTATCTCGCGTGGCCAAAACATCTCCCGCTTGGGTACCACATGCTTGACCAGACATATGTTGACCTGCCATGCAGTTCGTTGGCAAGCATATCTAAAAGACCCACACCAAAGAACAAAGAGGATCTCTCCTTGCTCCTCATCAGCTGAGATTTCCAACCCCACTAGACCTTCAGTCCTCTCTGAGACCTGCAGTGAGAGGAATGAAGGTGTAGAATTAGGTGTGTCACAGCCAAGTACTTGTGGGCAATCTGCTTTTGGTACACCGACGTCAGATTGTACCAGGCAAATTTCCCTGCCCCAGCTGCTGCACCGCCGAAAGAAGTTTGCTCCCAGCCATCCACATGCCCAGCGGTTGAATGCTAGCTTGGCAAAATTGCTAGCACTTCAACTGCTGCCTTTTCAGTTGGTAGACTCTGCCCCCTTCCGTGAGTTTGTGGAATGTGCGGTTCCTCAGTGGCAGGTACCCAAACGCCACTTTTTCTCACGGAAGGCGATTCCGGCTCTCTACCGGCATGTGGAAGGCAATGTCCATGCCTCGCTGGACAGGGCGGTCAGCGGTAAGGTGCATATTACCGCTGACTCATGGTCCAGCAGGCATGGACAGGGACGTTACTTAAGTTTCACGGCGCATTGGGTGACTCTGCTGGCAGCTGGGAAGGATGCAGGACAAGGTGCAGTAGTGTTGGAGGTTGTTCCGCCACCACGCCTCCAAAATGCTGATTGTGACACACCTCTCTCCTCCACCCCCTCCTCTTCTTCTTCCTCCATGGCCTCTTCCTCGGAACCAGCGGTGCTCCGTAGGCGTTCAAGGGGCTACGCAAGTACGCAGGCCAAAAGATGCCATGCGGTGCTTGAGCTGGTGTGCTTGGGGGACAGGAGCCACACTGGGGCAGAGGTTCTGTCAGCTCTGCAGGGGCAGGTTCAGAGGTGGTTGACGCCACGCCAACTTAAGGCAGGAATGGTGGTTTGCGACAATGGCACCAACCTCCTCTCTGCCCTCCGACAGGGACAACTGACCCATGTGCCCTGTTTGGCTCACGTCCTTAACTTGGTGGTGCAGCGGTTCTTGGGCAGGTACCCGGGCTTACAGGATGTCCTGAGGCAGGCCAGGAAAGTCTGTGTGCATTTCCGCCGGTCATATAATGCCAGTGCTCGGCTGACGGACCTCCAAAAGGAGTTTAACCTGCCCAAGAACCGCCTAATCTGTGACATGCCCACCAGGTGGAACTCGACGTTGGCCATGCTGCAGCGGCTGCACACGCAGCAGAGGGCCATCAATGAGTACCTGTGCGACTATGGCACCAGGACAGGGTCAGGGGACCTTGGTTTTTTTTCCCCACGCCAGTGGGCCATGATCAGGGATGCATGCACTGTCCTGTCACCATTCGAGGAGGCCACGAGGATGGTGAGCACTGACAGTGCATGCATCAGTGACACTGTCCCCCTTGTCCACCTGTTGGAGCACACGCTGCGTGGAATAATGGACAGGGCACTTGAGGCAGAACAGAGGCAGGAAGAGGAGGACTTCCTTAGCTCTCAAGGCCCCCTTTATCCAGACAGTGTTCCTGCGTGCCCGCCGATCACACAGGAAGAGGACGAGGAGGAGGAGGAGGAGGAGGAGGAAGATTGTGTCAGTATGGAGGTGGAGCCTGGCACTCAGCATCAGCAGTCTTTAAGGGATCAGTCCCAAGGAACACATGGACTTGTACGTGGCTGGGAGGAGGTGGCTGCGGACGTTGTTGTCCTTAGTGACCCAGAGGACTCCGGACCGAATGCCTCAGCAAACCTACGCTGCATGGCCTCCCTGATCCTGCAAAGCCTGCGTAAGGATCCTCGTATTCGTGGTATCAAGGAGAAGGACCAATACTGGCTGGCAACCCTCCTTGATCCACGTTACAAGGGTAAGGTTGCGGACCTTATCTTGCCATCGCAGAGGGAGCAGAGGATGAAACATCTTCGGGAGGCCTTGCAGAAAGGTCTGTGCAACGCGTTCCCAGAGACTGGGAGGTTACAAACTCCTGTTTCTGGACAACGTGTTGCTGAGGCTTCGGTCAGTCAAAGAAGGAGCGGTGGAGAAGGTGGCCGTCTGACCGATGCGTTCAGACAATTTTTTGGTCCGCAGCCCCAAGGTATGATCGGTTCCAGCAACCATCGCCAGCGTCTGTTTTACATGGTGCAGGAATACCTAGGGGCAAGATCAGACTTGGACACCTTTCCCACCGAAAATCCTCTGGGTTACTGGGTCTTGAGGATGGATCACTGGCCAGAGCTTGCACAGTATGCAATTGAGCTACTGGCCTGTCCTGCATCCAGCGTTCTTTCGGAACGTACATTCAGTGCTGCTGGAGGCGTGGTAACCGATCACAGGGTGCGTCTGTCCACTGACTCGGTCGATCGGCTGACCTTCATAAAAATGAATCAGTCTTGGATCACCACCAGCTACCAAGCACCTGATGCTGATGTAACTGAATAATTTTTTTCAGATCCCTTCAAAGACTGCCTATGCTGATGCTGAGTGATTATCCCTGAGTAATTATCCTCTTCCTCCTCAATCATCACGCTGATAGCTTGTAAGAACATTTTTGGTTCTGGGCGCCACCACCAGTGCCTAAGGCACAATTTTTCAGCCCCTGTATAACAGGGGCGTGTAATTACAATTTTTGATGTAATACTTTGCAGCACGGCTCGTTCCTGCATTCCAACTAGAGTGTCTGTGAGGGGTTGCAGTGTTGTGGCACCAGCACCAGTGCCTAAGGCCCAATTTTTCTGCACCTGTCTAACAGGGGCGTGTAATTACAATTTTTGATGCAATACTTTGCAGCAGTGCTCGTTCCTGCGTTCCAACTAGAGTGTCTGTGAGGGGTTGCAGTGTTGTGGCACCAGCACCAGTGCCTAAGGCCCAATTTTTCTGCCCCTGTCTAACAGGGGCGTGTAATTACAATTTTTGATGCAATACTTTGCAGCAGTGCTCGTTCCTGCGTTCCAACTAGAGTGTCTGTGAGGGGTTGCAGTGTTGTGGCACCAGCACCAGTGCCTAAGGCCCAATTTTTCTGCCCCTGTCTAACAGGGGCGTGTAATTACAATTTTTGATGCAATACTTTGCAGCAGTGCTCGTTCCTGCGTTCCAACTAGAGTGTCTGTGAGGGGTTGCAGTGTTGTGGCACCAGCACCAGTGCCTAAGGCCCAATTTTTCTGCCCCTGTCTAACAGGGGCGTGTAATTACAATTTTTGATGCAATACTTTGCAGCAGTGCTCGTTCCTGCGTTCCAACTAGAGTGTCTGTGAGGGGTTGCAGTGTTGTGGCACCAGCACCAGTGCCTAAGGCCCAATTTTTCTGCCCCTGTCTAACAGGGGCGTGTAATTACAATTTTTGATGCAATACTTTGCAGCAGTGCTCGTTCCTGCGTTCCAACTAGAGTGTCTGTGAGGGGTTGCAGTGTTGTGGCACCAGCACCAGTGCCTAAGGCCCAATTTTTCTGCCCCTGTCTAACAGGGGCGTGTAATTACAATTTTTGATGCAATACTTTGCAGCAGTGCTCGTTCCTGCGTTCCAACTAGAGTGTCTGTGAGGGGTTGCAGTGTTGTGGCACCAGCACCAGTGCCTAAGGCCCAATTTTTCTGCCCCTGTCTAACAGGGGCGTGTAATTACAATTTTTGATGCAATACTTTGCAGCAGTGCTCGTTCCTGCGTTCCAACTAGAGTGTCTGTGAGGGGTTGCAGTGTTGTGGCACCAGCACCAGTGCCTAAGGCCCAATTTTTCTGCCCCTGTCTAACAGGGGCGTGTAATTACAATTTTTGATGCAATACTTTGCAGCAGTGCTCGTTCCTGCGTTCCAACTAGAGTGTCTGTGAGGGGTTGCAGTGTTGTGGCACCAGCACCAGTGCCTAAGGCCCAATTTTTCTGCCCCTGTCTAACAGGGGCGTGTAATTACAATTTTTGATGCAATACTTTGCAGCAGTGCTCGTTCCTGCGTTCCAACTAGAGTGTCTGTGAGGGGTTGCAGTGTTGTGGCACCAGCACCAGTGCCTAAGGCCTAATTTTTCAGCTCCTGTTCAACAGGGGCATGTAATTACAATTCTTGATCTAATATTTCACAGCAGGGCCCTGTGAGGGCTTACAGTGTTTTGGCCACAGCAACACCTAAGGCCCAAATTTCTGCTGAGTATATAGGGCAGGACCCTACTTTCAAACATCTAACTTACAAACGACTCCTACTTGCAAACGGAAGGAGACAACAGGAAGTGAGATGAAATCTACCCATAGGAAGGGAAATTCTCTCATGTAAGAGTTAATATGGGAAAACAATTTCTCCTTTCCACTGATGCTTTCCAATCCTTGTTCCACAAAAAAACCCAAATTTTCAAAAAACATTTTTCATTGGGACAAAAAAGTGAGGTGAAATCTTCTGAAGAGGAGGAAAGACGCAAAACAAATGTCACAGGGGTGATAACCCTTCCCTATGTTTTCCAAAAAGCTTAGAAAAGATTTTTTGGCTGGAGCTAAACACATTAAAAATGTTCAAAATTACAAAGAGATTCTACTTAACAACAAACCTACAGTCCCTGTCTTGTTTGCACCGCCTGTATACTGCTGTTCAGAGTATATAGGGACCTTTCCTTATTTTAATTTGGGTGCGGGGTTCCCCTTAATATCCATACAAGACCCAAAGGGCCTGGTAATGGACTGGGGGGTACCCATGCCGTTTGTCTCACTGATTTTCATCCATATTGCCAGGACCCGACATGACATTAAACCCGCAAGCAGTTTTAAATGAGATTTTTTCCTTTAAAAATGACATTTGGTGCAGGGACTGTTCTAAACATGGGAAACACGCGTCACTTTACAGGCATACTATAGACACCCCCCAGGTACGATATTTAAAGGAATATTTCACTTTTTTTTTTTTTACTTTAAGCATCATTAAAATCACTGCTCCCGAAAAAACGGCCGTTTTTAAAAGTTTTTTTTGCATTGATACATGTCCCCTGGGGTAGGACCCGGGTCCCCAAACCCTTTTTAGGACAATACCATGCAAATTAGCCTTTAAAATGAGCACTTTTGATTTCGAACGTTCGAGTCCCATAGACGTCAATGGGGTTCTAACGTTCGTGCGAACTTGCGGTCCGTTCGCGGGTTCTGGTGCGAACCGAACCGGGGGGTGTTCGGCTCATCCCTACTCAGGAGAAGCAGCAGTATTTTTGTGGTGTAACAGCAAATAGCTTGGGGTGTCTACTGTCCAAAAAGGGGTAATTTTGGGGGGGTTTGAACTGTCCTGGCATTTAGTGAACAACATTAGAAGCTTATGTCACACATAACCCACTCTTCTAACCACTTGAAAACAAAGCCCTTTCTGACACTTTTTGTTTACATGAAACATTTTTTTTTTTGCTAGAAAATTACTTTGAAACCTCAAACATTATATATTTTTTTAAAGCAAAGGCCCTACAGATTAAAATGGTGGGTGTTGCAATTTTTTTTCACACAGTATTTGCGCAGCGATTTTTCAAACACAATTTTTTGGAAAAAAAACACTTTTTTGAATTTTAATGCACTAAAACACACTATATTGCCCAAATGTTTGATGAAAAAAAAAAAAGATGATCTTATGCCGAGTACATGGATACCAAGCACGACATGCTTTAAAATTGCTCACAAACGTGCAGAAGCGACAAAACTACATACATTTTAAAAGCCTTTACAGGTCACCACAGATGAGGTCTGCTGCTAAAATGACTGCCCTTGATCTGACGTTCATGGTGATACCTCACATGCATGGTGAAATTGCTGTTTACATATGACACAAGACCGACGCTTGCGTTCGCCTTTGCGCATGAGCACGGGGACAGGGGTGCTTTTTTTATTTTTTTTATTTTTTTATTATTATTATTTATTTTGCTTTTTTATTTTATTTTCAAACTGTTCCTTTCATTTTTTATTTTTTTTATCTATAACATTTTTATTGTTATCTCAGGGGAAATGTAAATATCCCCTATGATAGCACTAGGTAGTGACAGGTACTCTTTTTTTGGAATAATTGGGGTCTATTAGACCCTAGATCTTTCCTCTGCCTTCAAAGCATCTGACCACACCAAGATCGGTGTGATAAAATGCTTTCCCAATTTCCCAAGGGCGCTGTTTATATCCGACGAATCCTAAGTCATGAAATGCTCGTAGCTTCCGGTTTCTTAGGCCATAGAGATGATTGTAGCCATTATGGTCTCTGACCAGCTCTATGGTCAGCTGGTGGAACCACCGGCTGCATTCTCGGGTTCCCTGGTGGGACAGGAGAGCCAGAGAAAACCATGGAAGACGGCGGGAGGGGGGATGTTCCCTCCCACTGTTTGTAAAAGCAGTCTAGAGGTTAATTAGCCACTAGGATTGCTTTTAAATGAAAGCCGACCGCTGGGTGAAAAGAACGATACCAAGATGATACCTAAACCTGCAGGCATCATTCTGGTATAGCCACTCAAAGTCCAGCAACATACCAGTAAGTTGTTGGTCCTTGTTGAGCATATATTGTAATGTTCTTTTTTTCATGCAGCCTGTGGGCTGAACGAAAAAAAAAGATTGATGGGTGGGTATGCCCACCATTAGAATCCCGCCCTTCATCCACCCACTTCTAATGATGGGCATATATGCACCATTTTTTTTTTTAAACTGTGGTGGTGAAATCACCTCCTAGAGCGCTGGAGTTGCTGATTTACGCATCATGAGAGCAAATGCTGTTGCTGTCAAGATAAATAAATCAGTGCTGCAGCTGAATGGCGTAACTGAAAAGCAAACAATGGTAACAATAAAACAATAACTCAATAAAGCAACTTATTTTTTATTGCAATCTGTGCCTAAAAAAATATATGCCAGAACATGGGGGCAATCCGCCCCTAATGTTAGGAGCAAATTGCTCCTCCACCCCTGCCCCCATGCTTTAGCATATATGCTCTTTTTAACTGTGGTGGTGAAATCACCTCCTACAGCTCTAGAGTGATGGCTTTACGTATCGTGGGAGCAAACGCTGTTGCTGTCAGAATAAACCCATGCTGCAGCTGAATGGCGTACCTGCTTAGAAAATGATGGTTAACAATAAAACAAAGTAACATTTCAGTATAACAATAAGACCTACCATACCTGCAAAGCAAATACAATAAAACACAGTAAAAATAAAACATTACAGTTCTAAAATACAGTAACAATAGAGAGCGAACAATAAAGCGGACAATATAGGGGGCGAACATTTTTTTTTTTTGCACTTTTATATAAACTGTAAACTGTAACTGTAAACGTTCCAGAGTAGGGTCTCTCAAAATGTGATGGCCATCTTTTGAGACCCTGTGTAAGTGTGCCCTAGGACAGTGTAGTGCTGTACCCTATGTTAATACTCCACTAGTGTGTGGTAGTCACAGTCACTGCTGCAGAGACCAGGTTGGTAAGGACAGGAGGGATAATAAAAGCGGGTGTCACACCTAAATCCGCGTTTTCTGCAGACATGACATCTTCTTTGGGGTTTTCTTTGGGTTGATACCAACCCTTTAAGGATTATCACGAAGTATAGCAAACAACATAAATTTAAAACAATCGTTGAAAGATACTGGCACATGTTAGCACTATATCCATCACTAGGACAATTTGTCCCTGCTACACCCCTCTTTACATTTAGAAGAGCTAAATCCATTAGGGATAGAAGCGTTAACAGTGAATTTAAAAATGAATCAACTAAAACCCACTGTAAATACAAGGGTACCTTTATGTGTGGAACATGCAACTATTGTAGATTTATGTGGACTCAAAAAAATCCCACTGTTCCAAATGGAAAAACTTTTAACCCAAAACATTTTGCAAATTGCAGGACAATTGGCATAATATACATGTTGCAGTGTGGCTGCGGCTGTTTTTATGTTGGAAAAACTAAACTAGAATTTTGGAGGAGGGCGTACAGGCATATTAGAAGTATGCAGGTGTGCAATCTTCCTTTGGAATGCCATGTTCAACTAGTACATGGTGAAAAGTTCCCAAATGATAAATTTCTAATATTGGATCGGATACACCCTAGCTCCAGAGGAGGGGATTGGAATAAGACCCTCCTCCAAATGGAGCTACGTTGGTGGATCCATCTGCTCAAGGCCACACAGCCCCCAGGATTAAACAAAGCTATATGCTTCAAATCATTCCTCGAGGGTTTCTCCTCAGGTGGAATGGAAAATTAAATACAACCTCTGATTGTAGAAAGAGAGAGTGATGCCTGATTTAAAATTAAACCTATTGAGCCCGTAAACCATTCATATTTGGGACATCACTTTTGCCCCTTTCTCATATATACATATATTTATTTGCTCTTTTTTCTCTTTCCACCATTTTCTCTGTATACTCTCTGCTATATATGTTTTATTTTGGACTTCTAATTTACACTAACATCATCTGCCTGTATAATTATATATGTATGTTTTCCATCAATACATAATTGTGTTGTCTGTTGAGGATCTTTTCAATGTTTTAATGGCAATACGCATATTTGCATCTTTTATATCATTTGTATATAACATCTATTTATGATAATATTTAATTATTTCCCTTTACTCTTCTTTTTTTCCCCCTTGCTCCGCAGCCTGGCCATTGAGATTGTCCGGCACACCAAGCCGCCCGGATATTATAATCTATGGCGGCTTTAGGAGGCCACAGACGTTTCTTCATCTTCGTCCATCCTCCATCTTGCCACTCCGGCGGACATGCGCAGTCCGCCAGGTAAGGCTTTCTGTGTCGTGAACTGCGTGGGTGTTACGTCGTTCCGATGTGCGGGCACCTTGAGCGTGCGCGTTGGGGACGGGGCTGAGCGCATACAGTCCAGGGGGCCTCCATAGATCACTCTGCGTCCTCCTCTATCCATCAGCTGTTCGCAATCAGTTGCGCCAGCTGGTTGGAGAGGGAGGGACATAAAAACACCACCAGCGCATCTCACATCCATCAGTAACTTGCTGGATGTCGGGACGTGCGGCTGGTCATTCAAAGGACTCTGTGCTTAAGGTAAAACACGCTTTAAAAAGCTCTGCTTTGCCAATATTTACACTTTTTACTACTCCTAATTGTTACCCCTCTCTTTTTAAGCTTGTACTCAATATAATACACTGTGGGAATGGCCAACTAATGATTTATCTATAATATAATCTATATGTGCATTTTATATATTTACATAGGGTTTCAATCTAATTTTGAATTATTATATACATTACACCCAACTAATATCTTTGGCCACTTTTAAATATTTTTATTTATTTTAATTATTGCAATATACATATTATATTTACTAGAATATTATATTTAAATATGGGCCAGTTATGTATGTATATATATACCATCCCTTTTAGACACCCTGCCACAAATTTTTCTAATATTACTAATATTTAGCTATTCAATGTTGTTTTACTGAGTGGATTTCTGCCATTGAACCTCATTTGAAGTACAATTGCTAAGTCTCCACGTATGTTTTTGCCTTTACATGATTCTTGCAAAATTAGATTCTGTTTTCAAATCCTGAAAAGTATTTAAGGAGCAATGCATGAATTGTGCCTGTGTTGTCCATGGCCACCAATCAGAATAATTTTTTTTTTTATTTATTTTGAGGGCTACAACTGCATAAGTGGTGGCTGTATTTTAGTGGATACTGAACAACAAACTCCACATATTACACTTTTGTTGTCACTAATTGAATTTTATACAGAAAGAAGCTAAAGGTCATTAAAAATGTATAGGAATGGGAAGAGGATGAGCTGTGACCTTTCTTTAGAGAAAACCCTGTTGATGATCTGGATTGTGGTATATTTTCAAGTAAATGCTCCTCATGTCCATCCCCTAGACAGGCATAAACTAGTAAATATTTGTGTACATATTTGTAGTATATAGCCACGTCAGTTTTTGATCAGGATCGGGTCAGGATTGCATCAGTATTAGGTCAGGTTTACATCAGGATCAGGTTAGGATTTTATCCTGTTCACAACGGAATACATCTGCAAATCAGATGCATTCCCATAGAAGATAATGTGCTTGCAATTGCTTGCAATTCGCACCGCAATGCCCAGAAAACGCACAGGTGAGAACCCAGCCTTAAAAAATATATGTTTTGGGGTTCAGAGTAATTTTCTAGCATAAAACGAATAAAAATATTTTCATGTAAACAAAAAGTGTCAGAAAAAGCTTTATCTTCAAGTGGTTAGAAGAGTGGATGATGTGTGGCATAAGCTTCTAATGTTGTGCATAAAATACCAGGACAGGTCAAAACCCCCCAAATGACCCCTTTTGGAAAGTAGACACCCCAAGCTATTTGCTGATATAGGCATGTTGAGTCCATGGAATATTGTATATTTTGCCACAAGTTTCGGAAAAATTACAATAATTTTTGTTGTCACTTAATGATATAGTGCTCAAACGTGCCATGGGCATATGTGAAATTAAACCCCAAAATGCATTCTGCTGCTTCTCCTGAGTACGGGGATACCACATGTGTGGGACTTTTTGGCAGTCTAGCCGCGTACAGGACCCTGAAAAACAAGCACCGCCTTCAGGCTTTCTAAGGGTGTAAATTTTTGATTTCACTCCTCACTACCTATCACAGTTTCAGAGGCCATGAAGCACAAAGGCACAGATAGCACAAAATCCCCAGAAATCCCCCGAAATGACCCCATTTTGGAAAGTAGACACCCCAAGCTATTTGCTGAGAGGCATGTTGAGTCCATGAAATATTTTATATTTTGCCACAAGTTTCGGGAAAATTACAATAATTTATGTACGCAGCTAGGCTCCCAAAAAGTCCCACACATGTGGTATCCCAGTGCTCAGGAGAAGCAGCAGAATGTATTTTGGGGTGTAATTTCACATATGCCCATGGCATGTTTGAGCACTATATCATTAAGTGACAATTTTGTGAAAAAAAAAAATGTATTGTAATTTTCCCGAAACTTGTGGCAAAATATAAAATATTCCATGGACTCAACATGTCGCTCAGCAAATGACTTGAAGTGTCTTCTTTCCAAAATGGGGTCATGGGGGGGGGGTTGTGCTATCTTGACATTTCATGGCTCCGAAACTGTGATAGGTAGTGAGGAAGTGAAATCACCATTTTACGCCCTTAGAAAGCCTGAAGGCGGTGATTGGTTTTCAGGGTCCTGTTCGCGGCTAGGCTCCCAAAAAGTCCCACACATGTGGTATCCCCATACTCAGGAGAAGCAGCAGAATGTATTTTGGGGTGTAATTTCACATATGCCCATGGCATGTTTGAGCAATATATCATTTAGTGACAACTTTGTGTACATTTTTTTTATTTTAATTTTTTTGTCATTTTTCAATCACTTGTGATAAAAAAATAAATCATTCAATGTGCTCAACAAGCCTCTCAGCAAATTCCTTGGGGTGTCTACTTTCCAAAATGGGGTCGATTGGGGGGTTTTGTACTGCCTTGCCATTTTAGCATCTCAAGCAAAGAGATAGGCAGTCATAAGTTGTAGACGCTATAACTTTTGCGCAAACCAATAAATATAAGCTTACTGAAATCTATTTTTTACCTGAGACATGTGGCTTTAACTACTTGGCATCCGCGCTATAGCCGAATGACGGCTACAGCACGGACCTACATTCCCGGGAGGCCGTCATATGACGGCCTCCCCTGTGCACGCTCCCTGCGCGCGCCCTGTAGGGCGCGCGCCGGGCGCGCTGTGATCACCGAGTCTCTGAGACTCGGCTGATCACCGATCTGTGTAAGGGGCCGGTCCCGGCCCCTTACCATGTGATCAGCTGTCAGCCAATGACAGCTGATCACATGATGTAAACAAAAGATCGGTAATCGTTTTTTTTTTACTCACGCTGACAGCGCGAGTAGAAAAAAAAGCCGATCACCGGATCGGATGTGAGGGACATCGGTCCCCAAGTGGAAGAGGCACATCTGCCGCCTATCAGTGCCCATCACTGCCGCCTCATCAGCGTACATC
Organism: Lithobates septentrionalis; assembly: GCA_037952835.1. Lineage (NCBI taxonomy): Eukaryota > Metazoa > Chordata > Amphibia > Anura > Ranidae > Lithobates > Lithobates septentrionalis. Next base: position 1,571,949 of record JBBDGP010001619.1, read on the forward strand.
AATGAAGGAGAAAAATTACCCGTTTAAAATTTTTTATAACAAAATATAAAAAAATAAACTTTTTTTTTTTAAAAAATTCAGATTTTTACATTTTTTTAATAAAAAGTAAAAACCGCAGAGGTGATCAAATACCACCAAAAGAAAGCTCTATTTGTGGTGAAAAAATGATAAAAATTCCATTTGGGTACAATGTTGTATGACCGCGCAATTGTCATTCAAAGTGCGTCAGCGCCGAAAGCTGAAAATTGGTCTGGATAGGAGGGGGGTTTAAGTGCCTGGTAAGCAAGTGGTTAATGCTTTTTGGCCTAAATGTTTGACTAAAATTGAGTGTATTGTATTTTCTTATAGCAAAAAGAGTAGAAAATATAATCTTTTTCCAAATTTTCTGTCTTTTTTCTTTTATATCGCAAAAAATAAAAACCGCAGGAGTTGATAAAAAATACCACCAAAAGAAAGCTCTATTTGTGGGGAAAAAAAGGACGCAAATTTAGTTTGGGTACAAAATTGCATGAATGCGCAATTACCAGTTAAAGCAGCGCAGTGCCAAATTGTAAAAAGTGCTCTGGTCAGGATGGGGGTAAAACCTTCCGGGGCTGAAGTGTTTAAATATAGTGCCTGGGGGTTCCCCTTAGTCTGCCTGTAATGTGGCACATCTGTGTATAGAAAACAAATAAAAGAAAAAAAGGCACCTCTAAGTGCAGAATTAAAACTTTTAATATCCCCAAACAAGATTAAAAACACTTACAGACTCAAGGATAAGAAGAGGCATAACATGGATGTATGAAGCAGGTGATCCGGCATCAGGAGGTCCCAGTGTTTCACAGCTTTCCAGGGATAATGATATGCAGCAGCAGAAGGTGCCAGGATAACCAGCAGGTGAACACCCCAGATTCTGGGAACACTGGTGAAGCAATCGCGTCGTCTGAGTCAGTGTGGAGTATGAATCCCGGAAATTACATCAGCGGGAGGGGACAACAAACAGCATGGACCGCAAACAGGAAATATGTCATCAAAATGGGACGTGTTTCGGAACTACTGATTTGTTATCCCCATAAATTGATCCAGTGATCGTCTTTTAAACGATTAATTTTTAGTGGCATCTGCTATTGAGGAGCAATGTACGGTTTGACCGTTTTGTTCCATTATATATATAATTTTTCATTGATTTTAAGTTCTTTTCCTTATATATACTTTTGTAATGTCTTGCTGTATTTGTCTTGCCATTTTTCGTGTGCGGGCTGCATGCCGCTCTGTCGTTATGTTTACTGTGCAGTTCTATGCCCATGGATCACACTACTTCCTGGGATGCTGCAGCATTGTTTTTCTTCCCTTATCACCACCAATAACCCCACCCACAGCTCCGCCCATAGACCATAAGAAGCTCAGCTTTTACAAACCTGTTGTCATTGGCTTGAAGAAGGAACCAATCAGTAGTTCCGAAACGCATCCCATTTTGATGACATATTTCCTGTTTGCGGTCCATGCTGGTTGTTGTCCCCTCCCGCTGACGTCATTTCCAGGATTCATGCTCCACGCTGACTCAGATGACGCGATTGCTTCACCAGTGTTCCCAGTGCCTGGGGTGTTCACCTGCTGGTTATCCTGGGACCTTCTACTGCTGCATATGGAAAGCTGTGATACACTGGGACCTCCTGATGCCTGATTACCTGCTTCATACATCCATGTTATGCCTCTTCTTATCCTTGATTCTGTAAGTGTTTTTAATCTTGTTTGGGAATATTAAAAGTTTTAATTCTGCACTTAGAGGCACCTTTTTTTCTTTTTTCTTTTATTTGTTTTCTATTAGAGATTGCTTCCCTCTTTGAGTGCAGCTCAAAGTGTTTGAAGACCACTTCATCCATCCAATAAAGACACTATCTTTCTGGTCTTCACATTCTGAGTGCCCTTGACATACGTTTTATCTGGACATCTGTGTATAGAACCTGCTGCAATGATAATGACATTTATAAAGCCAAAAAATTACATTTTCCATTCAAGCTTTTTTTTTTATAAACAACGGCTCGGGGAGCCAGTCTGTATGATGAGGCCAAAATTTTGTGCACTCAGGGCAAGATTCGAGATTTTGTGGATAAATTCTGGTGTCTTTTTCGCAGACTTTGGATAGAAGTAACAGATGCGGAAAAATTGGGCTTTGGGTGTCAGTGGTGCCTTCACACCTTAACCCTATAAAGTTACTCTTGATGAAAGCAAAAATTGGCCTTGCTGTCAAAAAATGTAAATGACATGCACCTGTCAAACAGGTGCGGAAAAATTGGTCCTTGAACCTACACCAAATAATTTTTTCCAGATGAAATCAACACCCACAAAGCTAGGCAGCCTAGACAGTATTTCAGAGATTCCAGATCCAGAAAGCACTTAATCAGCGACATTGGCATCAGGGGCTTTATAGCTGCTGCTAATCCAGGCCTCATTTATTTTGATAAATGTCAGCCAGTCCACGGAGTCTGTGGACAGATGCACACTCTTATCTGTCACAAAACCTCCGGCAGCACTGAATGCCCGTTCGGAAAGCACGCTGGATGCAGGGCAGCCCAGCAGCTCAATTGCATACTGGTCAAGTTCTGGCCAGTGGTCTATTTTCATGACCCAGTAACCCAGTGGATTGTCAACTGGAAAGCTCTCCATGTCTGTGCTCTGCCTTTTGTTTGTTCCCCTCAGCGAGTGACCAGGCTCCACGAGAGCTGGTCTACTGTAAAATGGCGGCAAGCAGAGACAATTCACTGCTGGCCGTGGACCTCTAGGGGCGGCGGCAACAAAACGGGAAAACACAGATTTCCCAGGAAACTCTAAAAGCGGGACAAAGGCCTAAATCCTGGGAATGTCCCGGGAAATTCGGGACAGTTGGCAACTATGTATGTATGGTCCCTCAGTAATAACAATTAAATGTAGGCCCGTACTATACACCCCCAATAATAAGTACAATCCAACAATCATAGGGTGGAAACAGTGCCGTCCTGGAAGATTCCTGGAAATGAAGTTAACAGGTAATAACTTTGTTATCCCAAGTCATCTTCCAGGACAGCCTTATGAGAGCGACAACAGAGAAATAATACCTGTTAGGGAGGGACTACTGCCTGAAGCACTTTTCTCCAAAAATCCTGGTCATTTGATGATAGAAGGTCCAGACAGTAGTGTCTAGTAGTGCCCCGTACACACGGTCGGATTTTCCGACGGAAAATGTGTGATAGGACCTTGTTGTCGGAAATTCCGACCGTGTGTAGGCTCCATCACACATTTTCCATCGGATTTCCCGACACACAAAGTTTGAGAGCAGGCTATAAAATTTTCCAACAACAAAATCCATTGTCAGAATTTCCGATCCTGAGTACACAAATCCGACACACAAAGTGCCACGCATACTCAGAATAAATAAAGAGATGAAAGCTATTGGCTACTGCCCCGTTTATAGTCCCGACGTACGTGTTTTACGTCACCGCGTTCAGAATGATCGGATTTTCAGTCAACTTTGTGTGACCGTGTGTATGCAAGACAAGTTTGAGCCAACATCCGTCGGAAAAAATCCTAGGATTTTGTTGTCGGAATGTCCGATCAATGTCCGACTGTGTGTACGGGGCATCATGAAGGTTTGGAAACTTGACCAGATGGCTGCTTTGCAGATCTGCATCAGGATAGCCCCTGCTTTCTCTGGCCAGGAGGTGGCTAAGGCTCTAGTGGAATACACTGCAAATTTTGATGGAGCTTGCAGTCCTGCTATGGAATAGGCTTCCTCAATAGCCAATTTCATCCATCTAGCGATAATGGATTTTGAGGCTCCTAGACCTTTCCTAGGACCTGAATATAGCACAAAAAGATTGGGTACAGTTCTCCATTTTTTGGTTCTTTTAATGTAGCATAACAGGCATCTCCTGGCGTCCAGCTTGTGAAAGTCTTCCTCTTTTAAATTGTGTGCTTTTCCACAAAAGGATGGAGTTACAATGTCCCGTGACCTGTGGAAATCAGTGGATACTCTAGGAAGGAACCCCGGGTCCAGGGACAAAATGACCTTATCTGGAAAAATGGAGCAGTAAGGTTCTGCTATTGATAAAGCTTGCAATTCACTTACTCTCCTGGCTGACACCAGGGCTACCAGGAGTACAGTTTTATATGTTAGAAGTTTCAAAGAGCTTTCTTTAAGTGGCTCAAAGGTTCTTTGATAAAACTCTGCAGTACTGCCGATAGGTCCCAAGGGGGGCATCTCTTTGATTGAGGTGCTCTCCTCCTTGAGACTGCCTTGGTGAACTTTATCAAGGTGTGATCCGCTAATCTTAGGTCTAGGAAGTTGGATAATGCCACCACTTGCACTTTAAGGGTGTTGGGTCTGTACCATCCTGCAGAAAATCAACTACAGCTGGAACGATAGACCCGAAGATCCTGCCCTTTTCTTTCCGTCAGCCGCAGAACTTTTTCCAAATTTTGGAGTAGATCAAATTTGTGGATTCTTTTCTACTATCCAATATAGTGCACATCACTTTTTCTGACAGACCTTTATTTTTTTGCAATTCTTTTTCAGTAGCCAGGCGGTCAGAGAAAGACGGTCCACATGCGGGTGACGCAACTCCCCTTGCACTAGTAAGTCCTCCCTCACTGGAAGTTTCTAGGGGTCTGTGATCAAGAGCTTCTGGAGAGCAGGAAACCACATTCTTTTCAGCCAGAATGGGGCTATTACGATAATCTTTGCTTTTGAAGATTTGATCTTCTGTAAGACTTTTGGAATGAGCCTGAAGGGAAGGAATGCATACAGAAGCTTCCTTGACCAGGGGTGGGAGAACGCTTTCAAACCTAAACTACTCGGATCCCTGTGTATCGAGAAGAACTTCTGTACTTTTGCGTTTTTTGAGGAAGCAAAAAGGTCTATCTCCGGATAGCCCCAGCTTTGAGTGATCACTTCTTGGTTCAGACTCCATTCTGTATGTAAGACTTGTTCTCTGCTCAGAAAGTCTGCTAGAGAGCTAATTTTCCTTTGATGTGCACCGCTGTAAGGGAAAGAACATTGTCCTCTGTCCAGCAAAATATTAAATTGACTATTTCCATGAGGGTTTCTGAGCATGTGCCCCCTTGTTTGCTGATATAAGAGACGGTGGCGATGTTGTCTAAAAGGATTAATACACTTCTCCCCCTTATGACAGATGCAAAGGTGCGCAGAGCATCCTAAATGGCCCTCAGTTCTCTCACATTGGAAGAACTTTTGGCCCAAGTCTGATCCCATTTTCACTGCGCTGCCTGGTGGTCCATGTGAGATCCCCAACCCCACGCACTTGCGTCTGTTGTGATTCTTAATGGGTATTCCTGTGTCCAGCACTGTCCCAGAGACAGATTATTTTCTTGCAGCCACCACTGTAAGGACTCCTTCACTTGACCCCGCAGTTTCGCACACAATTGTTTAGTAAGTGTTGGTGACCGTCCCACACTGACAACATGAACCTATGAAGTATATAAAAGGCAGTACAGCGCTTTAAAATTTAACTAATAAGTTCATATTGAGGAAAAATAAGATAAATAAGAAAGTCCTTTAAAATCCTGTATACAGAATCCGAAGAGCACTGATAGACTTCCAGTGTTGAGCGTGAAGAGATAAACATAAATGGTGACTTCTGTGACACCCTCCACCAGCATAAAGAATGGCGCCTCACGTAACGCGTACAGACATCACATGACACGTTTGTGACGTCACCCACGTCCTTTCCATGCTTATCCCCGCAGACACGTTGTGATATACACCGCTACGATCCTTAGCACTGGGGTACAGTGCCAGCCTTGTGAGTTTTATCTAGTTTTAATAAACATTGTTTTTGATACTACATTCAGAGAGCACTAGATATTGTTTATTCTATTTCATGCATCTGCTTTTCGGAGTTGAAGAGGATTTTTCATCTAGACACTCGTATTGCCTTTCCACTGCAAGCGCTGATTTGAGCTTAACGACCCATTTATGGGAATGCTGTATGAGACCTGACTGATATACTCAGGGGTCCATTACATGAGGTGTGGGGCCATTCTTTATGCTGGTGGAGGGTGTCACAGAAGTCACCATTTATGTTTATCTCTTCACTCTCAACACTGGAAGTCTATCAGTGCTCTTCAGATTCTGTATACAGGATTTTAAAGGACTTTCTTATTTATCTTATTTTTCCTCAATATGAACTTATTAGTTAAATTTTAAAGCGCTGTACTGCCTTTGATATATTTCTGTTTTTGGGATTTGATATCTTGACCCCCAGTATTTTCAGCTGCTTATTTCTTAGGGATTATTGTTGCGCTGGTTGATTTTTTTTTTGTTTTAATTAGAGTGTGCACACTGAAATATTTTGTTTCGGAATTTCGTTTTCGACCGAAAAATAAATTTATTTAGTTACTCCCGAAATTCGTTTTTATTTATTTTGTTTTTCGTTAAAAATTTCATTAGTCTGAAAATCCAAATTAAGGTTGAATCTGTCATTGAAGGCTTATGGTGTCTGTCGAATGTTCAAAGAAGATTCGACGGAGCAGCTAAACTGTACGACGCCGTATAGTTTACCTGCTCCGTCGAATCTTCTTAGAACTTTCAACAGACATCATAAGCCAAAGTACGTGTGTACTTAGTTCTAGCTATTTTACTGCTCCTCCTCTTTGGTTACAATCAGCCAATAACATTCATCATCATCATTATTTTTTTTTATCTTGTCTCCCCTACGTTGAATCTTTTCTCCCTATGTAGAATAATCTTGGACTAATAGAGTTAAGGTTAGGCACATTCGACCAAAGGTTTGATGGACATAGATTGTTATTGTCATCATCATGTCGAATCTCCTATCTATATCGAACTGTTTTAGCAGCGAAAATGAAAATAAAGCATTTGTTTATGTCGGATCTTTCGTTTTTCGGATTCTGCACTTTCGTTATCGTTTGTTAAAACGATAACGAAAATACCGGAAATTCGGACGAAAATGCATTTGGGCGAAAACTAATGCACATGTCTAGTTTTAATGAACCTATGAAGAGCTCTCATGCGAGTCTGGGCCCAAGTCACTGTCGGAATCACTGCTGTCACTAGTCCTAACAGTCTCATTATCTTTCTGAAGGACACTGTGGGATTCAGTATGGGCTTCGAAGCCTCTGCTATAAGCATCTCTCTTTTTTCTTCTGGTAAAAAGATTTTTGCCTTTAGGGAATCCACTATGTAACTCAGGAAAATAACTTTCTGTGCAGGGAGCAAATTCAAGATCCATTCTGTCCTCAGTCTGTAATGCTTCCGCTTTTGTAAAAATTCTTGGAGCCGATGCTAGCCCAAATGGTAGGGTGTTGAAATGAAAGTAGTCTGTTTTGGATCTTTTCTTGCAAACCTGAGAAAGATTGATGGCAATATGTAAATAAGCATCTTTTAGGTCAATTGTGGCCATGAATGCCCGCTGAGTCAGGAGTTTTTTTTGTCGTAAAGATGGTTTCCATCTTGAATTTCTTGTATTTGACTGTTCTGTTGAACATCTTTATGCCGCGTACACACGATCGGACTTTACGGCAGACTTTGCCCGGCGGACGGGATTTAGTCGGACAATTCAATCGTGTGTGGGCTCCAGCGGACTTTGTTTTCTCAAAAGTTGGACGGACTTAGATTTGAAACATGTTTTAAATTAATCCGTCGAAATCGAGTCCGGTCGAAAAGTCCACTCGTCTGTATGCTAGTTCGACTAACAAAAAGCCACGCTAGGGCAGCTATTGGCTACTGGCTATGAACTTCCTTGTTTTAGTCCGGTCGTACGTCATCACGTACGAATTCGTCGGACTTTGGTGGATTGTGTGTAGGCAAGTCCGTTCATTCAGAAAGTCCGTTGTAAAGTACGTCGAAAAGTCCGCCGGGCAAAGTCTGCCGTAAAGTCCGCTCGTGTGTACGCGGCATAAGATGGAGGATCAACCTGAATCTCCCCGACGATTTTTTCCTTAGAAAGACATGAGAGTAAAACCCCTCTGCTTTCCCTCTGTGACAGGGAGGATATGACTCCTTGATCCATCATTTCTTGGAGTAGATCTATCGTGGTAGCTGCCTTCAGTAGTCGGGTTTTACGAAAAACCTTTCTGGGGGGTTTGATTGACTTCTATTTGGTAACCCCTGGCAATTAGGCTTAAGATGTATGTGTTGTTTGTTGTGGCTTGCCACTGGGATAGAAAGGCCCCCACCCTCCCTCCTACCCAGCAAGGGGAGCCATTGTCCTTTTCTTTAGGCTGCAAGGGTATAAACAGAAATTCCCCTTTGTTTTTCTTTATTGCCATGGATTTTTCTGATCTCACGAAATCCTTTTTTATATTGCTGTTTTTTGGGGATCGGAAACCCTTGTTTTTTGTCCGAACGTTCTAACACCAAATCTAGATCTTCTCCAAAGATTAAATTTCCTTTGAATGCAGTAGCGGCTGGTGCTCAATTTTCTTGAGGGGGGCGGCCCGCAAGGACAGTGTTAGCCTCCTACAATGGCTGCCCTTAGGAGACTAAAAATTACACAGTGGAGAGAGGGTCCCCCAGCCTCATCCGGGGAATCCCCAGGGGAGCCAATTCTATCCTTTTCATCTACTCAGGTACACTGCACCAGGGGAAACAGATTTTAGCCCATGAGGCCCCTGCCACCAAGCACGAAGTCCTGAAAGTTGATGGGAAAAACAGCAGTGATCCTGTCACATCCACACAGCTCCACAAGTGTAGTTTCTTTTGGTATATATTTAGGGTTCAAAAGAGGAGACATCTGGTCCTTCGGTTATTAATGGAGTTATACAAAATTAGTATCCATTATTGTTCACTGTTATTGCCATTTTGTTTATCGAGTTGCTGAGTGTATTGCATAATCAAACACCCTGTCAGGGAAATGGCCGTAGAAGAAATGGCAATCTTGCCAGTAACAGAGATGGGTACCATAGGCACATCCCTGCGTGCATGCTCACTGGTAGAAGTTTGGCGAATCGCGTACGTGCATGTACAGTAGCGCACGCATATTGTGACAGATGGGATCTCTTGCTGGCCTATAAAAGGCTGCTGCTTTCTCCTCCAAATTGCTGGATTGTCGTCAGCTGCCCTGTGCTCCTGAACCTCTGTATCTATTTCTTGGATTTCCCATTGTGACCTGGCTTGTTCCAGACCTGCTTTACCTCCTTCTCCTGGCATTTCCCTTGGCTTGTTCTACAGACCTTCCTCCTGCTTGATCACCTGTGTATGACCCGGGCTTGCTCCGTGGACTTTGCTCCTGCTTACTGGCTTGATCACCTGTGTATGACCCCGGCTTGCCCTAAGGACTTGGCTATCTATTACCAGCTTTCCCACCTGTGTATGACCCTCGGCTTCTACTTCTGTATCCTGAGTGCACGGATTGCCTTAAGCACAGCTGGAGTTCCTAAGAGACAGTCACCTTGCTACCTACTCAGCGATCCTCCACAGTCTCCAGGTAATCATCCGCCCTGCTCGTCCAGACCCAGCTGGCAACCTGTGCTTCTTTGGGCACTATACAGTGCCTTGCGAAAGTATTCACCCCCTTGGCTATTTACCTATTTTGTTACATTACAGCCTTTAGTTCAATGTTTTTTTAATCTGAATTATATGTGATGGATCAGAACACAATAGTCTAAGTTGGTGAAGTAAAATTAGAAAAATACATAAAACTATTTTTCTGAAATACAAAACTGATAATTGGCATGTGCAACCAATTACCTTCAGAAGTTACATTAGTGAAATGATGTCCACCTGTGTACAAGTCACATTAGTGAAATGATGTCCACCTGTGTGCAATCTAAGTGTCACATGATCTGTCATTACATATACACACCTTTTTGAAAGGCCCCAGAGGCTGCAACACCTAAGAAAGAGGCACCACTAACCAAACACTGCCATGAAGACCAAGGAACTCTCCAAACAAGTAAGGGACAATGTTGTTGAGAAGTACAAGTCAGGGTTAGGTTATAAAAAAATATCCAAATCTTTGATGATCTCTAGGAGCACCATCAAATCTATCATAACCAAATGGAAAGAACTTGGCACAACAGCAAACCTGCCAAGAAACGGCCGCACACCAAAACTCATGGACCGGGCAAGGAGGGCATTAATCAAAGAGGCAGCACAGAGACCTAAGTTAACCCTGGAGGACCTGCAGAGTTCCACAGCAGAGACTGGAGTATCTGTACATAGGACGACAATAAGCCATACGCTCCATAGAGATGGGCTTTATGGCAGAGTGGCCAGAAGAAAGCCATTACTTTCAGCAAAAAACAAAATGGCATGTTTTAAATTTGCGAAAAAGGCACATGGGAGACTCCCAAAATGTATGGAGGAAGGCGATGTGGTCTAATGAGACTAAAATTGAACTTTTTGGCCATCAAAGAAAATGCTATGTCTGGCGCAAACCCAACACATTACATCACCCAAAGAACACCATCCCCACAGTGATATATGGTGGTGGCAGCATCATGCTGTGGGGATGTATTTCAGCAGTTGGGACTGGGAAACTGGTCAGAATTGAGGGAAAGATGGATGGTGCTAAATACAGGGATATTCTTGAGCAAAACCTGTACCATTCTGTGTGTGATTTGAGGCTAGGACGGAGGTTCACCTTCCAGCAGGACAATGACCCCAAACAGAGGCGTAGCTTGAAGCTTGTGGGCCCCGATGCAAAAGTTGACCTGGCCCCCCCCCCACTACCACCCACCACTTCCACCGTGTGTGCAGATACACCCACCGCACGCCAAGATACTCAAAGTGGACTAAGAGTTTTGAGTTCCCAGAGTTCCTCCTTACATTAGAGGATAGGGTTCACCCCTGGAGAATCAGAGGACATTGCCGTTGAAATTGACCTGTGAAATCCCCTGGTAGGAACGGCAGTGTAGTTGCAGTAGGCAGATACACCCTGTGCAGATCATGGCTGTGTTGTAAAGGAATGTGATTTCAGCCCTGCGGAGGAGGAGCAGTATAGATTCATAAATCATAAAAAGCAATATCCACTCACACGTAGAGCTGAAATGTTAAGTTCAGGTACATCTCCAAGCTGGAGAAAGAGAGGAGGACTACAGGTAGCAGCAAGTCCATATGTACTAGCATCACATCTCATCCAACAGGGATGGGCTGTAGTAAGCTCTCTAAGTAGTTCAAGTGGCACACCAAAGAAGGAAGGGATTGCAATGGAGCCGTCAAAAATGGTGTGGGTTCCAGGAGAGGGGTGGTGAGGACGCCAGAGCTGGTCTTCAACTGTGCTGCAATATCAAACAACACCTCATACGGCGTCCGTGATGGAGGAATAACACGGCCGTGTGGTCGGAGCCAGAGCGAGGTTTGGATGGCAAACACAGTGGCGCCGGACAGTGACGTGTGCCACTTGGACTACTTAGAGAGCTTACTACACATATGGACTTGCTGCTACCTGTAGTCCTCCTCTCCTTCTCCAGCTTGGAGATGTACCTGAACTCAACATTTCAGCTCTACATGTGAGTGGATATTGCTTTTTATCATTAAATTTTGTTTGATACATACTCAGTGGCGCCCCTTCTCCTTGTTTTCTTTAAAGCCCAGTACAGGAGCGTGGCTGTGGGGCCCTAGGGCATATTGGAGCCGGACTTTGTGGAGGATATGATAATATGATAGGGAGGGTGCAGGGGCCCCCTGGAGATAGGGGCGGGGATGCGATTGTGACCCCTGCAACCCTTTATGCTACGCCCATGACCCCAAACACACTGCTAAAGCAACACTTGAGAGGTTTAAGGGGAAACATGTAAATGTGTTGGAATGGCCTAGTCAAAGCCCAGACCACAATCAAATAGAAAATCTGTGGTCAGAGTTAAAGATTGCTGTTCACAAGTGCAAACCATGCAACTTGAAGGAGCTGGAGCAATTTTGCAAGGAGGAATGGGCAAAAATCCCAGTGGTAAGATGTGGCAAGCTCATAGAGACTTATCCAAAGAGACTTGGAGCTGTGATAGCCGCAAAAGGTGGCTCTACAATGTATTGACTTTAGGGGGGTAAATAGTTATGCACATTGACTTTTTCTGTTATTTTGTCCTATTTGTTGTTTGCTTCACAATAATAAAAAAAAACATCTTCAAAGTTGTGGGCAGGTTCTGTAAATTAAATGATGCAAATCCTCAAACAACCCATGTTAATTCCAGGTTGTGAGGCAATAAAACACGAAAAATGCCGTATGAGAGGGGGGTGAATACTTTTGCAAGGCACTGTACCTACTGTTCCACTCTCAGGGGTATACTGCACTTAGCCGCAAGGGGAGCCCCTCTCTGCATATTGGCCTCGGATCAGGTATGTGACACACACCCTCTTTAGCCTCGGTATGGCATTGAAGTAAGGCCCATGAACATCAGGAATCAGGGGACCCAAACAACATGGGCTTGGTAAATAGTAATGGCTTAACCATTTATTGGAAGAAAACTAAAGGTCATTCTAAAACCCAGAACATGGACAAGGAAGGTAATGATTTAGCCAATCAACTTGCCAAATAAGGTGCCATTAATTGAAAAATGTAGAGATAGATCATTTACTAGGAATGAAACCAATTGAAGCTGTCACTAGACACCAAGCCAAAGCACAAACTGTAAATAATGTGGCCCAGTGGAGCCAAGAATCTATTAGTGAGGATCTTCTCAAAAGCCACAAAGAGGATTCTATACTTGGGATCTTATATAAGCACATTGAAGATCCTGGTAATAATCTCATTTCGGAGGATGATTATGCCCAAAAAGAGGACCTCCGATTATTAATAAAAACGATATCACAATTCAGCATTCAAGATGGTTTACTAATGAGAACATCAAAGCATGGTATTCAGCAGTGAGTAGTTCCTACTGTATTTAGAGGCCTAATGTTACAACATGCTCATGATGCACCTACAGCAGGTCACCGAGGTGAGATGATTACCTATGAACTGCTACGTGATTATGCATACTGGCCTCATATTGAAAGACGTCCAAACCTATTGTCAAGGGTGTCTAGTCTGTGCCCAATTCCAACCTCAAGGTCCTACACATCATACCCCACTTCAGAGAAGAGGTTTCTCCATTGCCATGGTCCAACATACAGATTGACTTTATAAGTCCTGTCACCAAGTCATCCAGAGGAAACAAATACATGTTAACGGTATTCTCCAAGTGGGTAGAATGTTTACCGGCTCATAATAACACCGCTGAAACATGCACCAATTTGCTTATTAACCATGTATTTTCCAGATTTGGTTTGCCGTTAAGAACTGACTCAGATCAAGGATGGCATTTTACAAGTAAGGTAATGTCTAAGATGTGGAAATTTTTGGGTGTCAAAAGGAAATTACACATTGCCTATCAGCCAGCATCTAGTGGATTAGTAGAGTGCTATAACCAGTCCATTGTCAACATCCTAAAGAAGTTTGTCAAGGAATCAGGTAAAGTCTGGGACGTGAAGTTTCCTCTAGTGCTCATGGCTATTAGAGCTACACCAAGTGCTGCTACTAAGATGTCACCCTTTGAGTTGATGACACGTAGGAAGATGGTACTTCCACAACATCTGTTGTATCGTACATCAGATCATAACCTGATCAATGCTGCCACGACACATCAGTACATGGAAAACCTTCGTCAGCACCTGATGGTTTTGTGGATAAATGGGTTCATGTCAATCAATTGCGTACTTGTCATCCTAGGTCTCAACTGAGAATGCTGGAAGGTAATATAGAAGAAGAGACTTGATAAGGATCTAAAGAGAATGTGAATGTAATGATGTGACATTGTGATAATTCTCTCAACTTACATATCTTCTTATCTTATACTTCCAAGCATTGATGTGATCATATTTAGCATAGCTAGAAAATGTAATATCAATTATTACCCTGTTTCCCCGAAAATAAGACCTAGCGTGATTGTCGGTGATGGCTGCAATATAAGCCCTACCCCCCCAAATAAGCCCTAGTTAAAGTCCTTGTAGGTCTTATTTTCAGGGTAGGGCTTATTTTCAGGGAAACAGGGTAGGGCTTATTTGGGGGTTAGGGCTTATATTGCAGCCATCACCGACAATCACGCTAGGTCTTATTTTCGGGGAAACAGGGTAACAATATGTATTCATACTATCTATTTACTTAAATAGAAAATGATTGACAATCCAGACCAGATCATTGATTGGTAAAGACGATGTTGACTACCAAAGACACAGCGATCAGATGGATGGTGTTAATCTTTGTCACCAAACCGAATCCTTAATCAGGAGTCATGATGCAAGTCGCTCCAGGATTCTTATTGCCGCAAAGAAAGATTTGGTTTAGAAGTCCCTTGTGTGCCTAGATCCAAGAATATCCATTGAAAGAAGGGATAATATATCCCATTTTCAGCTTGTAGAGATACAAGAACGGATCGACTGAAGAGTTTCTTCAGTTTCTGGTTTACCAGCTTTGTTTTCATTACACTTGGAATGGTGGTTTACACCATCACTGCAACAGTTCATTTTGTTTCCATAAAGACTTGAATCCATCAAGGAAAATCCAAGTTAGACAAGAACATTGCTTTATCATTTGGATGAAAAGAAAAATGTTTGTCAGTTTAAAGAAAAAAAATATGATCATATATTTTAATGAATATGATACAGATATGTCTAAAGTTGATCACCTGAATATCATAAGGACAGGGGGGGATTTGTCAGGACTATTGAGGTTAAAAGAAATAATATAGAAGTACTCTACATATGATATTATTTTACCCATGTTTTTGTGGACATGAGAGAAGCCATTTTGTGACTATATTTTTTTCTCTTTTTAAGGTTGAAACTAAGTTCATTGTTTTTTTTTTTTTAGTCCTTCACAAGAAGACTTATGCCGCGTAGACACGATTGGACATTCCGACAACAAAATCCTGGATTTATTTCCGACAGATGTTGGCACAAACTTGTCTTGCATACACACAGTCGCACAAATGTTGTCAGAAATTCCGAACGTCAAGAACGCGGTGACCTACAACACATACGAAGAGCCGAGAAAAATGAAGTTCAATAGCTAGTGTGGCTCTTCTGCTTGATTCCGAGCATGCGTGGAATTTTGTGCGTCGGAATTGTGTACACAGGATCAGAATTTCTGACAACAGATTTTGTTGTCGGAAAATTTGAGAACCAGCTCTCAAATTTTTGTTGTCGGAAATTCCGACAACAAATGTCCGATGGAGCCTACACACGGTCGGAATTTCCGACAACAAGCTCACATCGAACATTTGTTGTCGGAAATTCTGACTGACAATTAACATTGTCATTAACATTGTCAGTTAACAATTAACTGACAATTGCGCAGTCATGCAATGCTGTACCCAAACAAAATTTGCATCCTTTTTTCCCACAAATAGAGCTTTCTTTTGGTGGTATTTGATCACGCCGCGGTTTTTATTTTTTGCGCTATAAACGAAAAAAGAGCGACAATTTTGAAAAAAACAATATTTTTTACTTTTTGCTATAATAAATATACCCAACATTTAAAAAAAACAACACATTTCTTCATCAGTTTAGGACAATATATATTCTTCTACATATTTTTGGTAAAAAAAAATAAAAATCGCATATAAAAAGCGTATATTGATTGGTTTGTGCAAAAGTTATAGCATCTACAAACTATGGGAAAGATTTATGGCATTATTATTTTTTAATTTTTTAATTTTTTGCGAGTAATGGCGGCGATCAGTGATTGTTAGTGGTATTGTGACATTGCGGCGGACAGATCGGACACTTTTGAAACATTTTTAGGACCACTGACATTTATATAGCGATCAGTGCTATAAAAATGCACTGATTACTGTGTAAATGTCACTGGCAGGGAAGGGGTAAACACTAGGGGGCGATCAAGGGGTTAAATGTGTGTTGTCTCAGCGTGTTCTAACTGTATGCGGATGTGACTTACTAGGGGAGGAGACATATCATTGTTCCTACTTAGTAGGCACAAATGACATGTCTCCTCTGCCCTGACAGCACAGGGATTTGTGTGTTTACACACACAAATCCCCGTGCTGGCTCTTGGAAGTTGCAAGTTGACCCAGCAGGGTGTTGATTCATGCCCCCTGGCAGGGTAGTAGAGCTTGGCTCCAGATCACCCGGTGTAATAAAGATTGAAGTGCCTGATTAACACATCTGCAAACAAAGCTTCAAAGAAAACCACTGCTGCCAAGATCAAAGACCAGATGTCCAGAAGATTTGACCCAGGTCGGATAGTGGTAATAAATGGACAAACGCTGCCTCTAGTGGACACTAAAGCATGCTTCCTGGAGGATGGACAAATATTAGAAGGACTGCCTCTTATCGATTTGTCAGAATTCTGAGAGGGGCTGGCAATGGGGCTGTGTGGGCAGTTTATGAATGGAGTTTAAAAGTGCTGACCGGCAGGGAATACTTCCTCTTGCCTCATGGCTATCATGCCAGCGAGCCCAGTTGACAAGACATCTTGAGGATGACCTTACGTAATGTATCAGTGATGTTCTTTTGTTTTATATGCTCTGTAATATTTTCCTTTCGTGTTAGCATGCCTTTTTTCTTGGGAAATAAATAAGACGCTGTTTTATTAAGCAGTGTTTATTTTTAATAGCTAGCCTTATTATTCTACTATCACCATTAACTATATCAGAGCCAGACTAGTTAACTATAGGAATAGACAAGTTAATACATATTTGGAATAAATAGAATAAATTGAGGGAAACCATAACCACCCAAATATTTATTTAATTTGGCACCCAGAAGTAGGAGTGTAGAAAGAAATTCTGTACAGAACCCAAACCCTAATGTATTTTTGTCTTGAGTTCCTATAAGCTGAGAAATCCTCTATGAGACCCAGAATTGAAAGCCTTCCTCTACTGACAAGATTTGCGCTGGTCCGTGAATTCTGAATAGGGATGGACAAACGGTTTGGCCCGAGCATAAGTTCAGGCCGAACTTTAGCTGTTCAGACATTCGAAAACAGCCGAACAAGCGGGTCATTCGGCCCCCTGAATCGACCATAATGCATTGCAGGGCTGAACAGTGCATTGCAAGCCCTGATTGGCTGAAGCAGTGAAAGCTTCAGCCAATCAGGGCACAGAGCACTGTCAGAGTCATGATTGGACACTGTCATCATGACTTTATCCAATCATGGCTCATTCCCGCCCCACACTATAAAAGTATTCTTTCAATGGCAGCCATTTTCAGTGTGATTTTCGGCGTGGAGAGTGATAGAACAGGGCTCTGTTCAGTGCTTTTAGTTAGTTAGTGTGCTATACTGTGCTATTTTGCTTTGATTGTCAGTGTAGAATATTAGTTAAGTGTCAGTCTAGGGATAGTGTGAGTGTAGTGAGGGGGACCATCATTCAGCTTTGCATAGTGTGCAGCTAGAGTATGGACAGCTCAGATAGTTTCACTGTAGTGTAGTGAGACCGTGTCATTCATACATACGTGTAGAGTAGGGACAGCTCAGATAGTTTCAGTGTAGTGAAGTGAGACCATATCAGTAATCTTTACATTAGTGTATAGCTAGAGTAGGGACAGTTTAAATAGCGTCAGTGTAGTGACGGTTGAAAACCGTCTATTTGATTGCGTTGCTGCCAGTTTGACGCCATATAGTTTTGTGTGCATTACTGCTAGTTTAATGCCATATAGTTCTGTGTGCGTTACTGCCAGTTTAATGCTATATAGTTTTGTGCGTTACTGCCGGTTTACCGCCATTTACTTCTGCGTGCGATACTGCCAGTTTAACGCCATATAGTTCTGTGTGCGTTAGTGCCAGTTTAACGCCATGTAGTTTTGTGCGTTACTGCCAGTTCAACGCCATATACTTCTGTGTGCGTTACTGCCAATTTAACGGCATATAGTTTTGTGTGCGTTAATGCCAGTTTAACGGCATATAGTTTTGTGTGCGTTAATGCCAGTTTAACGCCATATAGTTTTTTGTGTTACTGCCAGTTTAATGCCATATAGTTCTGTGCGTCACTGTACGTTTGGCGCATTATATTGCAGTATATTAGTGTATATGTGGAGTGTGTCTGTGTAGTGTGAGTACTCAAATTAAAGTGTACCAAACACCCCTTTACATTGATTAAAGCGCATCCACGTACAGATTTTAACTTCTTATTTACATTTGCTTATAAGCACCGCCCCCTCCCTCCCAATAATGTATGGGAGGACAACAAGGAGAGGAACACTTTCCCATGGCACTGTAAGGGGGCCAGAACCAAATGTGTCCACAGGCAAAGGTGGACGCGGGGGTCAGTCCTCAGACAGGGCATCATTTCCTCTGTTTAGTGAGTTTGCCCATGCTATCCAGCCACAGCATGCAGAGGAGGTGGTGGACTGGCTTACTAAACCTTCCTCATGCCCCTCATCCTCTGTCACGCAAGCAGAGACAAGTGTGCAGTCCCCTGAAGTTGCCAGAGTGGCTAAACCTGCCTCCTTGTCCACATCTATTTCTGCCATAGCCCCAACACCAGCCATTGAGGAGTCAGCTGATTTATTTGACCACAGCGTCAGGCACTTGCTCCTTGATGATGCTCAGCCATATAGGGAGGAACACTGGTAGACAAATTGCCATTCATGTTCCCCAAGCCACAGCACATTGCCAAGTTGTCTCCAGTGGTAATGATGAAGATGGAGGAGATGGAGATGATGATGAGGTCACTGATGCGACTTGGGTGCCAGATAGAGCAAAGGGGGAGTGAAGGTGAGGTGGCACAACCCCAAGGAGGTCGACATCAAGAAAGAGTAGAGAGCTGCCACCCTATTCCATCACATTCTGCAGCTGTTATCTCCTGGCCCACTCCCCAAGGGTCAGCTGTCTGGGCCTTTTTTTCCACATCTGCAGCAGATCGCACTGTTGCTATCTGCAAACTGTGTCTCAGGCACAGCAAACGTGACAAAAACACCAACCATATACGTATCATTGCAAATTTTTTTTTTGCCTTCATCAAGAGCACCTCTATAGGCTTACGGTGGGAACACCCAACAACCCAACAACACCCAACCCCGACACCCAAAGAGTAATTTTTCTGCACCTGTTTGACAGGTGCATACCATTGTAATTTTTTACAGCAAGGCCAAATTTTGCTTTCATCAAGAGTACCTCTATAGGGTTACTGTGGGAAGGCGCCACCAACAGCCAAAGACCAATTTTTAGAATGTATCCAAAAAAATCTCTAATCTTGTTCCCAGTGCACTACATTGTGGCTTCATCATACACACTGGCTCCCCAGCTGTTGCTGAGCAAAATAAAGCCAGCTTTGCAGGGAAAATGTCATTTTTTTGGGCTTTATTAATTGAAATTATTGCTGCAGCCGATTCTAGACATGGTACAGATCTGTCACTTTACAGGTAGACTAAGGGGACCCCCCAGGCACTATATTGGAAGAAATTTTTCATTTTTAGGCTTTCACTTTAAAAATTAAAAAAATCACTGCTCAATTAAAAATGTTTTTCACAAACTTTTTTTTTATTGATACATGGTCCCCCAGGGCAGGACCTGGACCCCAATAACCATTGTATGCACAATTACTTGCATATAAGCCTTCAAAATGGGGACTTTTGATTTTTGACGTTCGGGTCCCATTGACTTCAATGGGGTTCGTTTTTCGGGTCCAAACTTTCCTGGTGTTCGGAAGTTCTGGTGCGAACCGAACAGGGGTCTGTTCAGCCCATCCCTAATTCTGAAGCCCGACTTCAGTGGTCCTGAAAGTTCTGTGAAATATTTCATCAGTGAACGGACGCGCAGATCTGGTGAGAATTTTGGCTGGTATATGTGTATGTGTTAACATTTAATGCAAATTGTTTTAGGCCTGTGTAGCAAGTGTGCCGGCGAGTGAGGGGCTGATCACCCTTGGTTAACTGATGTACCCTGCAAACCATACATCTTTGAGTAGAAATATAGATTATATTTTTTTGTATTTTTTGCTCTAATAGAAGATTAATCTGGCCTACGATCTGAGATAAGAGGGCTAAAGTCAGTGTTAGACGATAGTAGTGCATTGATTAAGAGTGTGCTCCTCCTTGTGGGACTACGAGTCCATGTTAGTTTTTAAACAGCTTAATCTGTGTGTTTGCCTGTGTGTGCATTGTGTAAGCAGCTGCTGTTGTATAGACTGGTTAAACCTTTAGTGTGAACATAATTAGCACGTCAATGGAACTCATTGGAATGTTCCTTAAAAAACATGCCTGTGTTAATTTCAACTCTGTGGCAGAAAATGCTTTAACCCACAAATTTAATGATTTATTGAAACAATGTAATTTTAAAATGATCAGATAAAACAGAAACCGTCATCGAAAAAAGGCAGGAAAGTTAGAATGGCGAATGTGGTATGCATGCCATTAAGAATGAAAGACATTGCTCAACAAAAAGAAGTGCAATGGTATACTGAGAGAAAGCAATTATCAATGGCTGAAAAGGCAAATGCAAATGTTTGTGATCACGTTGAACAATTGGTGACTGAGAAGTGTGTACTGCAACAGAAAATTGATGAATTGGAACAAACGTGTAAACGAAGAGAAAGTCATATTGCCTCTTTGAATCGAAGAGGGGCTGAGAATGAGTGTATTATAATACTGCTTAGGAAGGAATTACATAAAGCCAAGTCTACCATAATGGAGGGTACAGTATGCTGCCACCACATGGCACTTCAGCGTCTCACAGTGGTTCATAAAAACCTATTACCCTTATATGTGCTGAATATACACAGAATCAAGTGCGGCCATTGTACCAGTGGCTTACTCCAAGAGATGTGCGGACACAGAATGAGGTTCATTCAGGACGCTTATTTCTGAGGAGTTACCAAAAGAGAAGGGATGTATTCAGCACTATATTGGGGGGAGTAGGAGCCTGGATGGGTGTTGTTAATGAAGTGGACATCGGTATCCTGAGGAACAAACTCTCAGCCATAGCTTCAGACAGTAAGCGGGGCTTTGTTACTCAGAGATTGATGACATCCTTAATAACATTCAACAAAGTCACATAAATACTCAAGTTAAAGTATCTCAAGATTTTATCCACCAGTTTGAGAGGTTGGTAGAGAGTGTGGTGGTACAGGGCAAAAATATGTCATGGGCTCTGGCGTGCACGGAGGGGCAGGCGGAATTATCAACCAACATTAAGCTGATTGTACAGTCTCTGTATGAGGGGCAGTGGCCTTATGCATTGGCATCACAGCTCAGTAAAATTTTGCCCAAACACATCGCTTACACTAATCCAAAGTGGTGGTCGAATGCCTGGATGGGCTGTGCTAGTTTGTATTATGAAAGGTGTTATGCTTCCTCATTGATCCCATATACAGATGTGCAGACTTGGTCTGTATATTCGGTGGCATCAATGGGCTTACTGACTGGGGATTCTACCTTGTTGCAACTAAGGCTAAATTACCCACGTGTGATCAGAGAGGATGGAAGCTGGAAGTGGGTTGATATTTCCCTCTGTTGGAGGCATGACCATGATGTCCTTTGTATGCTAGGTAAGTACACAGTGGTGAACGAGAAATGTTGGGAAGATATTTCACTCTGTGTTCTTAATGGAGAGATCATTGCTGGGAAGGAAGCATCTGGGTATTATTTGGGACATAGATGAGTTTATTTGTCCCAAAGGATACCGATGTGACATTAGTCATGGAACTAGGGTGTTCCTTGAACCTAACAATAGATAGAGGTGCATGGTATACCCTGGGCATGGTCTCTGAAATCCAGGCACAGGGATGGAATTTTGTGGTTTTGTCATTGATTCAAGTCATTATGTGTTGTTGGACTCGACATTTATATAGGAAGGTCTCGCATTTATTTATGCAAGTTGAGGGACGAATTGACGGTAAGGTCTCTTCGTACAAGTTAGAAGCTTTGCTGCCAATTCAGAGTCCTGAATTACCGCTGACATTCTAAAATTGCTATAGAAAAGGCCATAATATTGAGCAAGCCTGCCTAATCCAGACCTGTATCTACAAAGAAGGATTATAGGAGGTTGGGAGTGGGATGCCTAATTTGGCGGGTCAAAAATATATATATATCTATATATATATAGATATATATACATTTATATGGGTTGATTCGTGCGATGTGTATTTTAGGTTAGTAATATGGGCGAGTAAGGCCCTCCTCGAGGTTCTGTATTTGAAAGCTAGTTAATACGTGGCTCTGAGTGTGCGCTGGTGAATGGTGAGTGAATGGACACCCCTGACCTGTATTGCACCCTGTCGTGAAGATACCGAAAAGGAGAAGACACAGAATGGTGCCATGGAAGCTGTCGCTGAAAAATGGTGGTGGTGTGCCACTCAGGGGCAAAGCAGCACATGTTGGGAAGCACAACATGTTGAGACAGTTATGGACTGTTCCATAGGAGCTGTTTCTGAAGAAGGGTGATATGCACTATTCAAGCGCAAAGCGGATAATGTTGGAAGGCAACATGGTTTAATATCATATTTCTGGAGTTTTACTTCGTGGTTGATACAGCCAGGTAACCTAAGTTGGAAGTTGAAATTTGACCCAGCAGGGTGTTGATTCATGCCCTCTGGCAGGGGAGTAGAGCTTGGCTCCAGACCACCTGGTGTAATAAAGATTGAAGTGCCTGATTAACACATCTGCAAACAAAGCTTCAAAGACAGCCACTGCTGCCAGGATCAAAGACCAGATGTCCAGAAGATTTGACCCAGGTCAGATAGTGGTAATACATGGACAAACGCTGCCCCTTATTGATTTTGATTTGCCATAATTATGAGAGGGGCTGGCAATGGGGTTGTGTGGTCAATGTCTGAATGGAATTTAAAAGTGCTGACTGGCAGGGAAAACTTCCTCTTGCCTCATGGCTTTCATGCCAGCGAGCCCAGTTGACAAGACAATATCTTGAGAATGACCTTACGTAACATATCATTGATGTTTTTTTGTTTTATATGCTCTGTAATATTTTCCTTTCATGTTTTTATGTTAGTGTTCCTATTCTCTTGGCAAATAAATAAGACGTTTTATTAAGCAGTGTGTTTGTTTGTAATAGCTAGCCTTATTAGTGTACTATCACCATAAACTATATCAGAGCTTTGCCAGACTAGCTAACTATAGGAATAGACAAGTTAATACATATATGGATTAAATAGAGGGAATTCATAACCACCCAAATATTTATTTTAACCTCCATCCACTCCAGAGTGCATAAGTAAATTTCCGAAATAACAAATTAACACTTTAAAACCAATCTTCCAAAATAACTTCCAAAAATATGAATTGATTCAGAACAACAAATATACTAAACAAATCCAAATATACGAATTCCAGGAACAAATCATTCTAACAAAGATTATGCTGAAACTAAATGATTAACTTAAATATGGAAACAAATTTTTACGTGGTGCAAATCTTTAGTAGAGGGGAAACTAGTTCTGGTGACCTGGAGGGCTCCAAGGGAATCCCTTAACCCCTTCACACCTAAGGGTAAAACAAATTTTAATGCCTAAGCACAATTTTGCAACTTTGACATGCGTTAGTAAAATCGTAACAATATCACAACTACTTTGTGCATCAGGGTGGATTATACCTTGATTTTTTCAGGACAAATTGGGCTTTCATTTGGTGGTAAATAGTAATGAATATCTCCTGATTTTTTTTTATTATCAAAAGGAAAACTGGTCCAAAATAGTAAAAAATAAAAAAAAAACATTCTTTTAAAATGTAGCTGTATATTTATTGTTACTACCATAACCTACCACCAAAGAACAACACAAAATAAAATTCTCCTTCTCATGATGATTGTAGTGATACCACATACAATGGTCAGCATAAAAGAGTACACCCCAACAAATTTGTCAGAAAACCTTTACTTTCCATTCAGAATAAATCCCTTGTAAGCATGACAGGACCTCTTAAATATGAGAGGGGGGGGGGGGGGGGGGCGGAGTACAGCCCAGAAGCAATAGTGAGCCTTTTGTTTTTGTCGTACCTAGAACACACTGACACTAATGCTAATTTAAAAAAAAAAATCCTGCCCAAACTATACTGACCCTGACCTTTGACCAAAACACTAACCCCCTTGGCACTAACCTAGATTATCTGCTTAAGGACTGCCCCACGTACCATATACTGCTTCAGGGTGGCCCTTTAGTGCGAAAGCCCATACCTGTACATGATTTTTTCTTCCGGGTTTGGGGCGCGCACGTGCGCCGCTGGCGACCCGTTCCTGCTGTGATTGGACATAGCGAGAGCCAATCAGAGGGTCCAGTGGACCCGATGTCCACCAGGACCAGTCAGTCGTTCCTAAGGCAGACAGAACGGCAGTCTGCCTATGTAAACAAGGCAGATTGCCGTTCTGTGACAGGAGAAGACAGAGCTTGTGTTTCTGCTAAGCAGGAAAAACGGATCTTTGTCTTCTTACAGTATAAGCACCCCCCACACAGTTAGAAAGCACCCCCTAGGGACACATTTAATCCTGGCCCCTGGTGTTAACCCCTTCCCTGCCAGTGTCATTAGTACAATGAGCGCATAATTTTTAGTATCACTGGTCCCCAACAAAAAGTGTAACTTAGTGTCCGATTTGTCCGCCGCAATCCCGTTATAAGTCGCTGATCATCATCATTACTAATAAAAAAAGAAAAAATCTATAAAAATTCCATAAAAATATTCCATAGTTTGTAGACACTATAACTTTCACGCAAACCAATCAATATACGCTTACTGGGATTTTTGTACCAAAAATATGTAGCAGAATACACATTGGCCTAAATTGATGAAGAAATTCGATTTTTTACACTTTTTTATTGGGTATGTTTTATAGCTGAAACTGAAACTACTTATAGGTAAGCCTAGAATAAGGTTTACCTATAAGTGGTGGAAATATCTCCTAAATGTGCACCGTTTAGGAGATATTTCACTTGTAGTGCGCCGATGATGTAATCAGCGCATGCGCTGTGAAGAAACGGACCTCAGTGCCATTTCTTCCCCAGCATGTGCCGTTACTGATGGCTCCCGCGCGTCCCCGGAAGGAAGAGGGGCAAAGATGGACGCAGCCTGCGCAGGAGACAGCAATGGATTTGTTTGCACGTAAGTGTCAAATAATGGGCTAGTATGCTAGTAAAGTCCATTATGCTTTTAATTTGCAGGCTTTGCAGGGAGCAAAAGAGGAAGTAAAACCCATTAGGGTTTACTTTCTCTTTAAAGTGGATGTAAACCCGATTTTTTTTTTTTTTTGCTGTAGAGTATAAGATTTCTTATCATTTGAGCTCAGTCTTGCCACAAAGAGTTAATCCAGCTCTGAGCAATCCTCTTTTATTGTTCAGTGAGATAAATCTTCACAAACAGAGAAAAACTTTGTCAAATCCTCCCCCTTGCTGTGAGTGACAGGTGATTTACATATCTCGTGCACTAGCCTAAGACATGCATTATTTTTACACCTCAGTAATACCAAAATAATGATTATTAGGGGTGTACGTTATAGGCCTTCGGTTATTTTGTTATTACTGAGAAACCATGCATAGTGCCTGTCCTTTTATACTAACGTGGATTTGTTTCCTGTGCTAGGTGGGAGGAGCCACTCTCTCATAAGGCTGTCCTGGAAGATTCCTGGAACTCAAGTTAACAGGTAATAACTTAATTTTCCTAAGTCATCTTCCAGGATGGCCTTATGAGAGCGACATCATAGAAATAATACCTGTTAGGGAGGGCCTACTGCTTGAAGCACTTTTCTCCCAAAAGCCTAGTCAGTAGATGACTAAAGTTCCAGACGGTAGTGTCCTACCAAAGTCTGGAAACTCAGCCAGGTGTCTGCTTTGCAGATCTGGATCAGGCTAGCCCCTGCTTTCTCTGCCCAAGAGGTTGCTAAGGATCTAGTGAAATGCGCTTTGAGTTTTGGTGGCGCTTGCAGTCCTGCTATGGAATAGGCTTACTCAATAGCGAATTTCATCCACCTAGCAATAGTTGCTTTTGGAGGCTCCTTGTCCTTTCCTAAGACCTGAGTTGAGCACAAACAGATTTGGTACCGATCTCCATTCTTTCGATGTAGCATAACAGGCATCTCCTGACATCCAGTTTGTGAAATGATCTTCTTTTAAATTGCGTGCTTGCCCACAAAAGGACCAAATTACTATGTCCTGTGACCTGTGAAAATTGGTGGACACTTTAGGAAGGAACCCTTCCATGGACAAAATGACTGACGGGAAAAATTGAGCAGTAAGGTTCAGCTATTAAAAATGCTTGTAACTCGCTTACTCTCCTGGTCAACACCAGGGCTACCAAGAGTGGTTTGTACTGTTTTGTATGTTAGAAGTTTTAAAGAGCTTTCTTCCAGAGGCACAAATGGTTCTTTTTAAAACTCTGCAATACTGCCGATAGATGCCAAGTGGGAAAATGGTGAGCACTGTATATATATATTGTGTCTGACACTATGCACCCTATCACATGCCTGATGAAGGGGTCCTGCGTGGCCCCG
The DNA here is from genome assembly GCA_037952835.1 of Lithobates septentrionalis. Lineage (NCBI taxonomy): Eukaryota > Metazoa > Chordata > Amphibia > Anura > Ranidae > Lithobates > Lithobates septentrionalis. The sequence continues at coordinate 1,598,309 of JBBDGP010001619.1, forward strand.
AAACGTTGCACCTCTTTTGTGATTAAACTTCTTTTCATTAAAACCTGTGAAAATTGGTGGACACTTAATGAAGGAATTTTAGGAAGGAACCCTGGGTCCATGGACAAAATGACTGTAGGAAAAAATGGAGCAGTAAGGTTCAGCTAATGATAATGCTTGTAACTCGCTTACTTTCCTGGTCAACACCAGGGCTACCAGGAGTGTTTTGTATGTTAGAAGTTTTAAAGAGCTTTCTTCCAGAGGCACAAATGGTTCTTTTATAAAACTCTGCAATTCTGCCGATAGATCCCAAGTGGGAAATCTCCTTTGTTGAGGAGGTCTCTTCCTAGAGACTGCCTTGATGAACCTTTTTATCAGAGTGTTGTCCACTAATCTCAGGTCTAGATAGTTGGATAACGCTGCCACTTGTACTCACGATAGGATTTTCCGACAACAAATGTTGGATGTGAGCTTGTTGTCGGAAAGTCCGACCATGTGTATGCTCCATAGAACATTTGTTGTCGGAATTTCCGCCAACAAATGTTTGAGAGCAGGTTCTCAAATTTTTCGACAACAAAACTTGTTGGAAATTCCGATCATGTGTACAAAAGTCCGATGCACAAAAGTCCACGCATGCTCGGAATCAAGCATAAGAGCCGCACTGGCTATTGAACTTCATTTTTCTCGGCTCGTTGTACGTGTCGTACGTCACCGCGTTCTTGGCTTTCGGAATTTCCGACAACATTTGTGTGACCGTGTGTATGCAAGACAAGTTTGAGCCAGCATCCTTCGGAAAAAAATCTGTACCGATCTGCAAAAGGTCAAGTACTGCTGGAATGACAGACCCGAATATACTGCCCTTTACCTTCCGCCAGATGCAGAACTTATTCCAAATTTTGTAATAAATTAAAATTAGTGGACTTTTTCCTACTATCCAATATAGAACAGATCCCTTTTTCTGACAGGCCTTTGTTGTTTAGCAATTCTTCCTCAGTAGCCAGGCGGTCAGAGAAAGATGGTGTTTTGCTTGCATCTATCTAGCAAGGTTACTCTGTGGTATAGGCAAGGAAGCTGAGATTTATGCAGTGTGTAAATGTCCTTTTACTATACAAAGATGCTGTACATACAAAACTATTACAATATTAGGAAAACAATACAAGACTGACAGATATCTATAACAAGCAAAATGCCTAGCAAGTTGAACAGCCTATGGTCTATAATAGTACAAATACACTTAAAGGTTACTTATCTTCTGTTACTGTATGTTCGTGATCTCCATTGGCAACGATTTTTTGGGAGCATCAGGCACTGTTCTTCTATCATGGGTGGCTTCTGATGTTACAGCATGATGGTGTGTGTGTGTCTGTCCCTACTCACCCCTTTTATGTGTGAGGCTGTTTACCATAGTTACCAACAACAGAAAACATACCTGTTTACTGTAGCTGTAGAAACAATGGACTGTTGCAAACTGTCAATTGAATACAAAAATGGTATCTACGTACCATTGTCTAATCAAGCCAACACCTGACAGTAATCTAACAGTCATTCTTTCAGTTTGAGAGCTGAAAGAACCTCCGACAAGTACATTTCTTACTTGTTTACTGTAGCTATAGAGACAATAGCCTGTTAATTGAACTTTCAATTGAATACAACAATATTTACCCCCATTGTAAAAAACAGCATTTGTTTGAGAAATCTACTCAAGCCAAAAAACTGACAATATCTCTATGACCAACCACTATTGTGTAATGTTATGTCCCATGTATCCTAAGTCTGATTAATAAAAAAAAATCATATTGTAACAAACGCAACACATTCTGCCCTAGATTCTTTTTTTTTTCCTTTCAGACTCCATACAGAAAATCACTTCATTGTTATGAAAAAACTCCTTTTAACCACTTCCCGCCCGGCCTATAGCGGATTGACGGCCGGGCGGTGGTTCAGTTATCCTGACTGGGCGTCATATGACGTCCTTCAGGATAACATGCCGCCGCGCGCCCGCAGGGGCGCGCATCGCGGCGATCGGTGGATCGGTGTGTCAGTCTGACACACCGCTACACCGATCTTGGTAAAGAGCCTCCGGCGGAGGCTCTTTACCACGTGATCAGCCGTGTCCAATCACGGCTGATCACGCTGTCAATAGGAAGAGCCGTTGATCGGCTTTTCCTCACTCGCGTCTGACAGACGCAAGTAGAGGAGAGCCGATCGGCGGCTCTCCTGGCAGGGGGGGTCTGCGCTGATTGTTTATCAGCGCAGCCCCCCCGCAGATCACCACACTGGACCACCAGGGATCGCCACTAGGACCACCAGGGAAGGGAAACATGTGGATGGCCGGGTATGTACCCCATGGCCATCCACATGTGCCCAGTCAGTGCCAAATCTGTGCCAATCAGTGCCCACAAATGGGCACTGATTGGCACAATTATGTTGCAGTGATGCCCAGCAATGCCACACTTAGGGGCATCACTGCCATCAATTAGTATCATCAGTGCCACCCATCAGTGTCCATCGGTGCCACCTGTCAGTGCCCATCTGTGCCCACCTATCAGTGCCCATCCGTGCCAACTATCAGTGCCACCCATAACTACCCATCAACGCCACCTACGAGTGCCCATCAGTGCCGCCTATCAGTGCCCATCGTGCCACCTATCAGTGCCCATCAGTGCCACCTATCAGTGCCCATTAGTGCCACCTATCAGTGCGCATCAGTGCCCATCATTGCCACCTCATCAGTGCCACCTCATTGGTGCCACCTCATCGGTGCCCATCAGTGCCGCCGTATCAGTGCCCGTCAGTGCAGCCATATCAGTGCCCGTCATTGAAGAAGAAAACGTACTCCTTTACAAAAATTTTTAACAGAAACAAAGAAAAACGTGTTTTTTTTTCAAAATTTTCGGTCTTTTTTTATTTGTTGCACAAAAAATAAAAACCCCAGAGGTGATCAAATACCACCAAAAGAAAGCTCTATTTGTGGGAACAAAATGATAAAAAAATTGTTTGGGTATAGTGTAGCATGACCGCGCAATTGTCATTCAAATTGTGACAGCGCTGAAAGCTGAAAATTGGGCTGGGCGGGAAGGTGTCTAAGTGCCTGGTATTGAAGTGGTTAAACATTAATTTTCCTTGAATGCAACACCTCCCATATTTCTGTCATTGAGAAGGTGTCTAAAAAGTTCATTAGAAAGTCCATTCTAAAGTTCTTTAGAAAGTCCAGGCTTGTAATTAATCAAAGGCCTTGCTCTCCACAGCTCTTGCGATCTTCCGTCATTCTTTCCATCATGTCCTACGGATCAAATTAGAGACAGCCTGTGGAGTGGAAAACAAAGCGGATTATCTGTTCCTTCTAATAATACATAAACAGTAGATCCAAGCCCTTCAGCTACAATCTCTCCTCTAAATGACTTCTTGCCTGGATATCTGACTAACACTTTGCCCCCTGCCTGTACCCACTTCTGACCCTCCCAAAGAACATCAATAGGGAGGAGAGGAAATATACTGATATTTCCCAGAAGATCACTGCTGTTTATTTTAGAAGGTTTGCTGTTATGTATCCTAACTCTCCACTCTTGCTGAGAAGTATCCACTAACCAGTCAGAGTCCCAGCCACTGTCTTGAAGCTCATCTGTCAATACAAATGTAACTTCAAACCTTCCTGCCAGATTCCCTCTCATTCCTAGATAGGCTTCAGATACGTCACTCTTGGTTTCTATGTCATGGGAAGCAGTAACATGGTATTTGTTAAGCCCTGTTCTTTCAGGAACCTTACATAAATACTGAACTCTGCACTCCAGCTGTGGAATCTGTGCCCCAGCCCCTACCTTCCTCTCATATGGTGTGCTTTTGGCTATGGGCCTAGAATTTAACAACATGACTGCCTGTGTGAGGACCCGATCCCACCCCCTTAGTGTATGTGTGGGTGTAAGTTTGCGTATCTGGTCCTTCAATAGCCTGTTGTATCTTTCAATCAAACCAGCTGCCTGTGGATGGTATGGGATGTGGCACAACCAGTACACTCCAGAATCTTTGGCCCACTGCTGTACTGTTGATCCGGTGAAGTGTGAGCCGTTCTCACTTTGGACTTGTTTGGGACAACCATAAACAACAAGTTTCTGGAGCAGTTGAAGTGTTGCGGCTTGATCTGCACGTTTGCAAGGATGATCAAGCATAAGTCCTGAATAGGTGTCCACTGCAGTGCAACAATATCTCAGTCCATTGTTTCCCCGGGGCAGGGGACCGATGAAGTCAATCTGGCAGATCTCTGCAGGCCTCTCACCCCTCTTAATCGACCCGGTGGAGTACTTTTGCAATGGCCATTGTCGCACTTCTCCACACACTGTACAGTTCCCTATTACAGTCTTTATCATGTCCATGGATGTAGGCAATCCTCTCTGCTGTGCCCATTCATATGTTGCTTTCTGCCCCAAATGTCCAGATTGCTTGTGGGCCCAGGGTGCCATGTCCATCAAAACAAGATCAATTGGCACAACTGCCTTCACTTTGGCGATTTCATCTGCAACTCTGGGACTAGGGGCACATGTGCATCAACACTTTTATGGTGCGGGAGTGAGCTTCCTTCCGGATGTAGTCCCAGACTTCCTTGCCTCCCCACACCACCTTTCCATAAATCATCCATTCATTGGACTTCCACGTGGGCATCCAAGTTGTCAGTCCTTTAAAAACCGCCCAGCTGTCAGTGTAGATAGTGAAATGAGAAGAAGGATCCTCCTGAAGAGTCATCACTACAGCTTTCAACCAGCGTTCACCAAACGAGGTGACTATGGCTGAATCATCAGTGAACCACGCTGACTCCTTCATGTCTTCTGACAGGAACTCAAAGGGTGGAGCCTCTTGAATGGGGGATGACTGCAGCACAGGAATTTCTTCTTCTGGCCGGGTGCTGGTAAAATGACAAGCCCTGCCAACTGTTTTGAAATGTCCCTAACATCCCCAGCTGCAATACCCCCTCTTTCTTGAAGGTGTCTGGTGTCTGGTTCGGGGGGTACAGGTTCCCTAGTGGTCAGTCCATTATCTCTCACCCATCCTGCTATTGGCAATGCAGTATGGATGGTGACTGTGTCCTTTCCTTTGTTGAAGTGCTGTGTAGGCCCCAAACAGGTACTTCTCTAGGGGCGTGTATCTCTTCTGTGCCCCTGTCAGTTGTTTGGACCAAAATCCAATGGGTATTGCTCTCAGTCCTTTCTTTTCATTTGGCTGCCATAGACTCCAAGATATGGTACCATTCTGCTCCACTACATCCAGCTGAAATGGTACTCCTTGTCTCACGGGTCCTAATCCCTGATGCTGCAAAATAGCTTCTTTAGCAGCCAGGAATGCAGTCTGCTGCTCTGAACCCCATGAGAACTCTTTTTTCTGGTGACATTATATATAGGCCTCAGAATCAGTCCAAGATGTGGGATGAACGATCTCCAGAACCCCACAACTCCAATGAACTTCTGTGCCTCCTCTTTGGTAGTAGGGGGTGACAGAGCCTGAATAGTTTGCACAACTGTCTCTGGAATTTTCTTCTGCGGCCCAGTCCACATCATTCCCAGTAATTTCACTTCTGTGGCAGGTCCTTTGACTTTGTCTCTGTTGATAGCCCACCCTCTGTTCTCCAAGTGCTCTATCAGCAGGTGCAGTGCTTCAGGTACATCTTCTTTTGTCCCAGAGATCATGATGTCATCAATGTAGTGAAACACAGCAACTTTCAAACTCAGGGTACTTAAATCTCGGGCAATTAGTCCATGACAAATCGTTGGAGAATGAACATAGTCTTCAGGAAGCACGGTGAAAGTGTACTGGCAGTCGGCCCACACCATAGCAAACTGGCCTTGACACTCTGGGTCTATCAAAATTGAAAAAAATGCATTAGCCAGGTCTATCACAGCATGATATTCTCCTGCATCTTTAGCAATTTTCTCAACAATTGAGATCATATCTGGTACAGCTGACTTCAATGGAGGTGCCACTTTGTTTAGACCTCTGTAATCCACAGTCATTCTATATGTCCCATCAGGTTTCTTTACTGGAAACACCGGAGAGGAGAAAGGACTTACAGCAGGTCTAAGGATCCCTACTCTCAAATATTCTTGAATGGTCTCCCCAATTTCTTTGTGGCCTCTAGGAAGTCTCTACTGCTTAAGACAGACTGGCTTCTCTGGTGGAGGAAGTAGACAGGGGTCCATTTAGCATGAACTCTGACCACAGCCTTTACCGCCCTAACCAGATATGCTTTATCAGGATACCCGAATGTGAATGTACCTCTTTCAGTCTGAATTGACTGACCTTGAAGTACATCCATCTCAAGAATATTTACGGGTAACTCTGATACCAAAACATTTGTCATAAATCCTGATCCCTTGCCAATAGCCAATTTCACCCGTATCCTAACTGCTGGTGTAGTTTGCCCTCCCAAACCTTCTACATAAATCAATTCTTTGTGATGGGAAGGATTTCCGTGCAAAAGTGTAACTTCAGCTCCGCTATCAACTAAAGCCATTACATGTGTAGGAGAAGATGACTTCCCCCACCAGACAGTGACAGGTGCATGTGGGCGTCGGTCTCCTGCTGTCACTGCCCTCACGGCTATTACAGGAGACTCACCTTCCCTTCATAAAGGATAAGGAACCTCCCAATCCCCTTTTCTGATTCTCTCTAATTCCTCCCCAGGATAAAGGGATTTGGGTTTGGGTTCAGTTTTGGGAATTGGTTTGGGGATAACAGGAGGGGTCTGTTCTGTTTCCTCTAAGTCTAGGTTATCTTCACTAGGAGTAGTGTTTCTAACCCTGACAGTTTTCCCTACTAAATGTTTCCACCTCTTCAGCATTTCTGCAGTAGAAATCCCATCTTTAGGTACTCCTGCCTTTAATAGGTCCACCCACATTCCTTTCCTAGAAATAACAAGCCTGGTTTTCTCTTCACCTCCTGTCTTCTCTACCCCATTCCCTTTCTTCTGTTCTTTTCTGCTTGTATTCTTCCTGTCTGGCCTTGACCTTATCTACTGCCCTGACAGGTTTTGTTTTAGTCTCCTCTAGCTCCCCCAACTGGCTTAAAAGGGTTGTGGCTTCATGAATCTTGCTGTTTAATCCCAGGCCTCCCAACAAGGACAATAATGGAGCCCTGAGATTAAATGGCGCAGACTTCATCAGCTTAGAGCGCAGAGCAGATGTAAAGGGTTCCATATCTGGACCCATCTATTCTGGAAACGTATTTAATCCGGTTATATAACCCAACTCACGTAACCTGGAAATACCCACTCCTATTGATCTCCACGAGTAGATATTTTCCAGGTCAGTAGGACTAGCGTATACTCGGACTATACCATCTCTCACGAGGTCCAGTGAAAAATTCACGCTAAACTCTTGGGCTTTTCACATTGCCTGACGCAATTGTGGATCATGGGTTAACACTCCCATAGTCACTGCTTCCTTACCTGACAAAACAACACTGTCCGCCCCTTCATCCCATAAGCGCAGGAGCCAGGCTCCCCAGACCTTTGTTTGTATTATTTTGCCAGCTCATGGAGTTCAGTTTGTGTAAACGCCCGTACTTCTTCAACATCTCTGGGGTTGCAATAATGCACCTCCCCATCTGCCATATCCTCTCTATCATGTTGCCTGTTTCCTATGCTTAGTAATGAGACGTCTGGCATACTTTTTCTTTCGCACTAGCAGATCATCATGCGAAATATCAAACTCTGTCTCCTCGTCTTCACTATCATTTGAGGAGAGCACATCCTCACAATCCCAATTTTGGGATGTGACAATGGCATGTACCCTGGTTTTACTAACAGGAATACGGCCCTTCCTTTTCCTTAAGGCATTAATTGATTTGGTCATGAGGGCTGCACACCGCTCTTGTAAATCATCAGCCCGACTAGCAGTTGAACGCACACACTCTGAAGCAACTGCTAGCTGATCTTTTAATACCTTAACTTCTGCCTCTGCCTTCTCTGTGATTCAGTGTAAATAGCATTAAGGAAATACCAGCCCACTGTGGACACTGTCCTCTTCTCTTTTTTACTTAAATCCAACCCCTTAAGGCTAAAATCTAAAAAATGATCTGAGACTTTATCACCCCAAGTCAGATTCAATGGAGAAGCATGCTTCACAAATTCTTTAGCAAGAGGCTCCCACTCATTGTCTCTGGCCCAGATAGGTAAGCTGCACACTTCCTTCTGGCCACCAGAACCCTCTGCAGCCTTGCTTTTCCTAAACAGCTTACTCAACATTTTACCTAGCACAAGCTACACAACACACTACAGAAAAACAGGTCTGCTTCAGTTGAATTATAGCACAGATCACGGCACGAGCCCCCAAATGTTTTGCTTGCGTCTATCTAGCAAGGTTACTCTGTGGTATAAGCAAGGAAGCTGAGATTTCTGCAGTGTGTAAATGTCCTTTTACTATACAAAGATGCTGTACATACAAAACTATTACAATATTAGGAAAACAATACAAGGCTGACAGATATCTATGTCCCATGTATCGTAAGTCTGATTAATAAAAAAAAAAATCATATTGTAACAAACGCAACACAGATGGCCCGGAAAGGGGTAAAGCAATTCTCCTTGTACTAGTAAGTCCTCTCTTACTGGAAGTTTCCAGGGGTCTGTGATCGAGAGGTTCTGGAGAACAGGAAACCGCGCTCTTTGGCCAGAACGGGGCTATCACGCTGACCTTTGCATTTGTAGTTTGGGTCTTCTGTAAGACTTTCTGAATGAGCCTGAAGGGGGGAAATGCGTATAGTAGATTCCCTGACCAGGGATGGGCGAACGCATCCAACCCTAAACTGCTCGGATTCCTGTGTGTCCACAAGACAAATAATTATACAAAAAAATGTGTAGAGCTAAAATGGCAAGATGCCTTAAAACTAATGAGTATAAAAGGCCTATACTTAAAGTATAGTGTACATATAAACATACATGCAGAGTATGACTAAAAATCAAAAAATCAAAACAGAACAGTCACTACGTTGGAATTGAGTGGGTTGCTACCCCAAACGTGAAGTGAGGAGCGCCTTCGCCAACATATAACAGTTTCAAAAGGTAACGTTCTATAGTAAATTAAAAAGTCTCGTCAATACATGGGATAGTCCATCTAGAAACCAAACTCCTATCGAACACCACTGTGTCTTCAAAACATGCAGTGCACTTGAATATTAAAGATGGAGGCTTACCGGAGGGTTTGAACCCAAGACAGCATATACTGTGAGGGTCAAACCAGCTTTTATTGCACCCTGGCAATGGTGGGAAGATCTTTGTGGCCTGAGGATAGTGAGAAGGTCTTTTCTAAAGATGTATCTTCTCCACACGTAATGCTGGATCTCTCCAACCAAGGTTCATAGAGGGCACAAAAAAGGGACTACATAGCGTGATACCGTAGACACCGTAATTTATTAAATAAAGGAATACACTTACATGATAAAGTTGATAAAAAGCGCTTGTACATAAAAAGGGGGGCGGCAGTGGGGTCCTCCCGACGCGTTTCGTCTGAGTAGACTTCGTCCTGGGGTGCCCTCCACTGCAGCCCGACCCCCTAATATAGGAACTGTAATCATCCTGATGTGAATCCAGCCCAATCGATTCCAAAAAGCAGCACTTCCGGGTTGCCCAAGATGGCGGACCCGCGTGCGTTCCAGACCTCGTTTTAGTGGGTGTGTCCATGCGTTCCACCCTCCAAAACGGAAGTCAGATGTTCCCCATATTTCTAAAGTAAAGAGCTGTTGTCTTATTATGATAAAACAAGACATATGTTTCAGTTTAGCTGGTTATTAGAGCTGATAAGTAATGCTTCCTGTTGTCGATCGAATATCAGCGAGATCCCGCCGTATCTCGCGATATAATGCTATAGCGTCACGACGCTGAGGGAAAGGTGTCCACAAGAAGCGTCACGACGCTAAGGCGGAAGTGTTCTCACGAAACACCTCGCCTGCGTTCCACTGATGGTTACCGGAAGTCCGCGGGTCTCAGCTAATCTCGCGATATCGTGCTGTGACACCACAGCGCAAAAAATGGAATTGGTTGTATAGGTCAACCACTTGCGTTCCACCTATGATTAAGGTGGAGCAACGGGTTGAGACTAGCTTCACTAGAGTGGCTTATCAGTCAATTACTGAGTAAAGAACTGGGGACCGATAGTTACTCGCATGATGTACCCCACAAAAGGGCGATGTGGCGACAGCGTAAGCAACTCAGTGTCACCCAGTTACAATACAACTGGAAAAAACAAAAATAATTTGTATGACTATGAACCGTTATGTTTTAGTTTAACGGAATCAAGTGAGCTGGATGCACATAGGTGTGCCCGTTTTATAGCATATATCACATATATGGCCCCACAGAAGGTACCAGCCACATATAAATACATCCAAAATACAGACATAGAGATAAAAAAATATACAAGAATGCATACTTGGGAATGGATATTGTATCCCTTATGACTCATCCAGAAAGGCATTAACATCAACCTCTACGTTGAGCCCCGACGGGGCAAAAGTTTTTAGCTCATATGCCCAGAACATTTCGAGGCGTGACACACCCCTTATTCTAGCACCCCCTCTCCAGGGTGGTGTGTATTTATCAATAATAACGAACTGTGATCCCTCTGGATTTCCACCATGGAATTCTTTGTAGTGCCTAGGGACCGTATGTTTGGGGTCTCTGCTTTTAATTAGGGCAATGTGTTCACCCACCCTAATCGAAAATGTTCTGGTAGTGCGGCCAATGTACTGCTTAAGGCATGGGCAAGTAATGAGATACACTACAAATCTCGTGCTGCAAGTGCAGAATGGTTTTATCGTGTATCTCCTTCCAGTCACTGTAGAGGCAAATTCAGATACTTTACGTGTTCTAATATTGTTATGCTGACACACCGTGCATTTCCTACACGGAAAGAAACCGGTCCAATCATGAAAAAACTGGGGACGGATGGGAGGGTTTATAATATTGGGGGCTATCTGTCCTTTTAGGGAGGGTACACCCCTGAAGATAACATTGGCTTCCTCTGGGATAAGAGGGCCCAGAATACTGTCTTGCTTCAGGACGCCCCAATGTTTCCTCATGATGTTTTTAATTTGTCTGTGCTGTGTTGAGAAAGAGGTTAGCAGAGCCCATCTGAACCTCCCGTCAGATTCTCTTTTAGGTTTGACTTCCAGCAAAGATTTCCTGTCAATATTGACAGCTTTTTGAATCTCCAGGTTCAAGTCGTCAGTGTTGTACCCCTTATCCTCAAACCTGGATTTCAAAATTTTGGCCTGTTCGAAAAATGTCTCCTTTTCAGTGCAGTTTCGTCGGAGTCTTAAAAATTGGCTCCGAGGAACCGAATTTAACCACGAGGCATGGTGGCAGCTATCAACGGGAATGAACCCGTTGCGGTCTGTGGATTTGAAATAAGTACTGAATCTAAATTCATTATTGATGATCTCTATCTGTAAGTCCAAAAAGTGAATCTTGGTCTTACTGGCTTGGTACGACAGAGCTATACCCCTGTCATTATTATTCAGACACACGAAGAACTCCTCCAACGTTTCCATGGTGCCATTCCATAGGAGAAGGATGTCGTCTATGTAACGGGTCCACAAAACCAGGGACCTGGTCTCGTGGACATAGACGACATCCTCCTCCCACTTGGCCATGAACAGGTTCGCGAGACTAGGCGCAAATTTCGCCCCCATGGCCACTCCCCGTTGCTGGAGATAAAAATTGTGGTTAAACCAAAAGTAGTTGTGTTTTGCCGCGAACTCTAATAGTTCGACAAGATATTCGCACTGAAAAGAGGCCAAAGAGTGTTCCTGAGATAGGAAGTATTTGACGGCATCAATACCCCTATCGTGTGGTATGCACGTATACAGTGACGCCACGTCCGCCGTAGCCATAATATAGCCCTCCCTTAAAGGGATATTCTCAAGGAGTCTAATTGTTGAGCTAGTATCTTTTAAATATGATGGTGTTTTCTTTACTAGGGGCTGTAGGAAAAAATCTATATATTTGCCCATTCTGGCCGTAATGGAATTTATGCCACTTACAATTGGCCTACCGGGGGGGCAAACTGGATCCTTATGGACTTTGGGCAAATAGTATATGGTGGGGATTCGAGGTGCTATAGGAATCAAGAAATCTCTCTCTCTCTTGTTCAGGATCTTTGATTCATATCCTTTTAAAACCAGTTGTTGTAATTTTTGTTTAAATTTGTGTGTAGGATTATTAGGTAGCAGCTGATAAGTCCCTGGTTCGCTCAAGATGCGATGCATTTCTGCTTCGTACTGGCACTTATCCAAAATCACTATCCCTCCACCTTTGTCCGCTGGACGGACCACCAAATCTTTACGTGCACACAGAGATTCCAAACCATCTCTTAATAATGGAGGATGGTGAGTGCGTTTATTGGGCAGTGAAGCTAAATCCTGTAAGACAAGGTCCCTAAAGATTTTTACAGCAGGGGCTGTGGGGACTGGGGGAGAGAAGAGGGAGGGGTTCGATAGGCCGGAATGAACCGTTCCTGATGTGGATGCCGGGTAGTCAGTACGGACCGGGTTGGAAATCAAATACCTCTGTATATTGACCTTACGGATGTATTTGTGAACATCCATGAACGTATGGAACTTATCAAGTTTCTTGGGGGGGGCATATTTAAGGCCTTTGTCTAATAAAGATAGTTCTGCTTCCGTGAGGGTTTGAGAGCTCAAATTATAGACACCTTGGCCTTTTACAGTCTTTGCCTTTTTTCTTCTTTGTACTCTCCTCCCCCCTCTGCATCCTCTCTTTGGTTTGGGCCTCGTTTCCTTGAGTGAGGGGCCTCGCGAAAAAACTGGTTCCCATGTGTGTAGGGATTATGTATGTATGGAGATTGTTCATATTCATCTCTCCTGCGTTCAGGGCTGTAAATCTCCCTGAGGGGTGAGAACCTATTGTGGGTGCGTATAGGGGAGGGGTAGTGATGGTAGGGTTCATCCCTCTGTTGAGACTCATGACCTGATCTATGATGTCTGGGGGAAGGGTGGTATGTACCATATTGGGAGCTGGTATCGGAATATTGTGCCCTACCCAAGGTGTTACCTCTACCCCCCCTCCTCCCTCTTGTGTTGTTTCTGCCCCTCCGAGGGGTTTGAGGGCTATAATGTTGCACCCGCGACTGGGAAACATGGGAAGCTCCACCACGTTTGTTTCCACCCCTCTGTACACCACGACCACGAGAGTGAACACCCGTGGGCTGAGAATGTACAATGGTGGTGTTTGAAGTAGGAAGGCCACCTGTTGAAAGTGTGCCAGACGTGGTGTTAGAGGAGACCTCCATGGGTGGGGTGACCTGCAACAGTTTTTGCCACCCAAACACTGTATGGTCCTTATAGTCGCCTACATCCCTAGAATATTTCTTTTGTTTCTTTATCCTTTGGTCCCGTTCCTCCTTCTCTAAGTGTCCCAAAAGATTAGAGGAAAGGGACTTATATTCTTGAGAGTTTTTATGAACTAAAAGTTTATCCTTTAAATCCTTGATTTCTCGGTCTATCGCCTGAAGTCTCATGTTTTTCTTGGATATAAGAAACTGTAAAAAATTTATGCCTGCATCATTAAAGTATTTAAACCATGTTTCCAAGTCAGTTTCCCCTTGTTGGGGTTGGACTTCCCAACGAAGGCTTCTAGGGACCAGTTGTTCAGTGATGTATTGTTGTAAGAAAACCAGATCCCATTGCAAATGGAGTTCAGTTGTCATTACATTTTTAAGTCTGAGGAACAGACCTCCAATTTCTGTGTTACTACTTAGTGTTATAAATACTCCCTCAGGGCTGACCCTGCGTGAGGCTCGGTAGTCGAACACATCCATAGTGGAATGATTCCACAGAGCAGCAGCAAAAATAATATTTCTAAATGTATAAACCAAAAATCACACTACTGGTAAATTTGCGCTTACTCTGAAACAAGTCTAAAAGTTATAAGCAGCTAACACAACAACTAGAATCGTTGCCCAACAGATAAATAATTATACAAAAAAATGTGTAGCGCTAAAATGGCAAGATGCCTTAAAACTAATGAGTATAAAAGGCCTATACTTAAAGTATAGTGTACATATAAACATACATGCAGAGTATGACTAAAAATCAAAAAATCAAAACAGAACAGTCACTACGTTGGAATTGAGTGGGTTGCTACCCCAAACGTGAAGTGAGGAGCGCCTTCACCAACATATAACAGTTTCAAAAGGTAACGTTCTATAGTAAATTAAAAAGTCTCGTCAATACATGGGATAGTCCATCTAGAAACCAAACTCCTATCGAACACCACTGTGTCTTCAAAACATGCAGTGCACTTGAATATTAAAGATGGAGGCTTACCGGAGGGTTTGAACCCAAGACAGCATATACTGTGAGGGTCAAACCAGCTTTTATTGCACCCTGGCAATGGTGGGAAGATCTTTGTGGCCTGAGGATAGTGAGAAGGTCTTTTCTAAAGATGTATCTTCTCCACACGTAATGCTGGATCTCTCCAACCAAGGTTCATAGAGGGCACAAAAAAGGGACTACATAGCGTGATACCGTAGACACCGTAATTTATTAAATAAAGGAATACACTTACATGATAAAGTTGATAAAAAGCGCTTGTACATAAAAAGGGGGGCGGCAGTGGGGTCCTCCCGACGCGTTTCGTCTGAGTAGACTTCGTCCTGGGGTGCCCTCCACTGCAGCCCGACCCCCTAATATAGGAACTGTAATCATCCTGATGTGAATCCAGCCCAATCGATTCCAAAAAGCAGCACTTCCGGGTTGCCCAAGATGGCGGACCCGCGTGCGTTCCAGACCTCGTTTTAGTGGGTGTGTCCATGCGTTCCACCCTCCAAAACGGAAGTCAGATGTTCCCCATATTTCTAAAGTAAAGAGCTGTTGTCTTATTATGATAAAACAAGACATATGTTTCAGTTTAGCTGGTTATTAGAGCTGATAAGTAATGCTTCCTGTTGTCGATCGAATATCAGCGAGATCCCGCCGTATCTCGCGATATAATGCTATTGCGTCACGACGCTGAGGGAAAGGTGTCCACAAGAAGCGTCACGACGCTAAGGCGGAAGTGTTCTCACGAAACACCTCGCCTGCGTTCCACTGATGGTTACCGGAAGTCCGCGGGTCTCAGCTAATCTCGCGATATCGTGCTGTGACACCACAGCGCAAAAAATGGAATTGGTTGTATAGGTCAACCACTTGCGTTCCACCTATGATTAAGGTGGAGCAACGGGTTGAGACTAGCTTCACTAGAGTGGCTTATCAGTCAATTACTGAGTAAAGAACTGGGGACCGATAGTTACTCGCATGATGTACCCCACAAAAGGGCGATGTGGCGACAGCGTAAGCAACTCAGTGTCACCCAGTTACAATACAACTGGAAAAAACAAAAATAATTTGTATGACTATGAACCGTTATGTTTTAGTTTAACGGAATCAAGTGAGCTGGATGCACATAGGTGTGCCCGTTT
Source organism: Lithobates septentrionalis (assembly GCA_037952835.1). Classification (NCBI taxonomy): domain Eukaryota; kingdom Metazoa; phylum Chordata; class Amphibia; order Anura; family Ranidae; genus Lithobates; species Lithobates septentrionalis. The sequence continues at coordinate 1,613,749 of JBBDGP010001619.1, forward strand.
TATAGCATATATCACATATATGGCCCCACAGAAGGTACCAGCCACATATAAATACATCCAAAATACAGACATAGAGATAAAAAAATATACAAGAATGCATACTTGGGAATGGATATTGTATCCCTTATGACTCATCCAGAAAGGCATTAACATCAACCTCTACGTTGAGCCCCGACGGGGCAAAAGTTTTTAGCTCATATGCCCAGAACATTTCGAGGCGTGACACACCCCTTATTCTAGCACCCCCTCTCCACAAGAATCTCTCCACTTTCGTGTTTTTTGAAGAAGCAAAAAGGTCCATCTCTGGATAGCCCCGGTTTTGAGCGATTTGCATGAACACATCTTTGTTCAGACTCCATTCTGTGTGTGAAATCTGTTCCCCGCTCAGAAAATCTGCTAAAGAGTTTAACTTTCCTTTTATGTGTATTGCTGCAAGGGAAAGAACGTTCTCTTCTGCCCAGGAAAAAATGACTCCCGCTATTTCTCTGAGGATTGCTGAGCGTGTGCCTCGTCTGTTGGTATAGGATACTGCAGCGATATTGTCTGAAATGATTAATACGTGCCTTCCCTTTATGATGGCTACAAAGTTGCGTAGGGCTTCCCAGATGGCCCTCAGCACCCTCGCATGGTCTATGTGAGCTCCCCAGCCCCATGCACTTGCGTCTGTTGTAATTCTTAACTGATTTTCCGGTGTCCAGCAGTGTCCCAGACACAGATTCTTTTCTTGCAGCCACCACTGTAAGGATTCCTTCACTTGACTCGGCAGTTCCACCAGATTGTTTAGTAATTGTTGGTGATCGTCCCATAACGATAACATGAACCTCTGAAGAACTCTCACGCGAGTCTGGGCCAAGTCACTGCCGGAAATCGCAGCTGTCACCAGTCCTAATAACCTCATTATTTTCCTGATGGATGCTGTGTGATTCAGCATGAGCCTGTCAGTTTTTGCTATCAGCGTTTCCCTTTTTTACTTTCGGTAAAAAGATTTTTGCCTCTAGTGAATCCACTATGTACCCCAGAAAAGTAACTTTCTGTGCTGTAGGAAATTCGATTTTTCGGTGTTCAAAATCCACCCCAGGTTCGGAAGGTGGTTTTGTGTTATGTTTAAAGACCTTTCCAATGCCTCTGATGTTTTTCCGAATAAGAGTAGGTCGTCTAGATATGGTATTATCAGGATCCCTTCTGTCCTTAAGATCTGTAGCACTTCTGCCAACACCTTCATGAATATTCTTGGAGCTGATGCTAGCCTGAAAGGTAAAGCAGTGAGTTGGAAGTAGATTGTCTGTTTTGGGCCTTGTACTTCAAACCTTAGAACAACCTTGGAGCATTCCCTGATGAAACACAATAACGGAGGGACTATGCATAGTGCCTGTCCTTTTATACCAACAAGGATTTGTGTTTCCTGTGCTAGGTGGGAGGAGCCAATCTTTCATAAGGCCGTCCTGGAAGATGACTTGGGAAAAGTGTTTGGTATAGTGACATGTGTGCTTTTCACACAGTGGGTTCCCACACCCATAGTGTTACTAAGAGCACCTCCGGCCCAAGGGTCACAGTGAGATCCCACTCTCTGTGCTGGGAGCGCACTCCCAGCACAAAGGGAGATATGCATATACGTTGGCCCCACAGAAAAAAGCCCAGTGCAGCGGGGCCGCATATATGTTACTTCGCCGGGAAGGGGTTCATTTCTGTGGATTTCCTCTTACTTCTCATTTTGGCCACGAAGTGAAGGAAAAACTCCCAAGTGGGACTTGAATGGGCTGCTGTATTCCACCAATAACCACGGGAAAAGAAGTCTTCAAACCCCTTTTTTTTTTTAAATGCGCCACATGGAACCTTGCACACAGGTTACACATGAGGGTGCCATTTAGAATTAATGGTGTCCCCACACATCTGCTAAAGAGTGGTGCGTTTCTGTGGAAGTTGGGAACACACAATCATGCAGTATAATCATGTGTTCCCGACCATACATACAGTGGATATAAAAAGTCTACACACCCCTGTTAAAATGTCAGGTTTCTGTGATATATAAAAAAAAGAGGCAAAGATAAATCATTTCAGAACTTTTTCCACCTTTAATGTGACTTATAAAGTTTAAAATTTAGTTGAACAACAAACTGAAATTGTTTTTATTTGGAGGGAAGTAAAAAAATAAAATAAATAAATAATAATAATAATAATATGGTTGCATAAGTGTGCACACCCTTAACTTATTTTTTTGTTTAAGCACCTTTTGATTTTTTTTTTTTACTGCACTTAGTTTTTTTGGGTATGAGTCTATCAGCATGGCACATCTTGACTTAGCAATATTTGCCCACTCTACTTTGCACCAAATCTGTTAGATTGCAAGGGGAAACTCCTGTGCACAGCCCTCTTCAGATCACCCCGCAGATTTTCAATCAGATTCAGGGCTGGAATCTGGCTGGGCCATTCAAAAACTTTAATTTTTATTCTGGTGGAGGAATACCTTTGTTGATTTGGATGTATGCTTTGGGTCCTTGTCATGCTGAAAGATGAAGTTTCTCTTCATGTTCAGCTTTCTAGCAGAAGCCTGAAGGTTTTGTGCCAATATTGACTGGTATTTGGAACTGTTCATAATTCCCTCTACCTTGACTAATGCCCCTGTTCCGGCTAAAGAAAAACAGCCCCAAAGCATGATGCTGCCACCACCAGGCTTCACTGTGGGTATGGTGTTCTTTTGGTGATGTGCAGTGTTGTCTTTGTATCAAACATATATTTTGGAATTATGGCCAACAAATTCAACCTTGGTTTCATCACACCATACCACATTTTACCACGTCCTTTTGGGAGACTTCAGATGTGTTTTTGCAAAGTTTAGATAGGCTTGCGTGTTTTTCTTTGCAAGGAAGGTCTTTTGTCTTGCCACTCTACCCCATAGCCCAGGCATATGAAGAATACGGGAGATTGTTGTCACATTTACCACACAGCCAGTACTTGCCAGATATTCCTGCAGCTCCTTTAATGTTGCTGTAGACCTCTTGGCAGCCTCCCTGACAAGTTTTCTTCTCGTCTTTTCATCAATTTTGGAGGGACATCCAGTTCTTGGTAATGTCACTGTTGTGCCATATTTTCTCCACTTTATGATAACTGTCTTCACTGTGTTCCATGGTATATCTAATGTCTTGGAAATTCTTTTGTACCCTTCTCCTGACTGATACCTTTTAACAAGGAGATCCTTCTGATGCTTTGGAAGCTCTCTGCGGACCATGGCTTTTGCTGCAGGCCTAAGAAAATGTCAGGAAAGACCCACTAGAACAGCTGAACTTTATTTGGGGTTAATCAGAGGCACTTTAAATGACGGCAGGTGTGTACTGACTCCTTCTTACCATGAGTTTGAATGTGATTGCTTAATTCTGAACATCGCTAAATCCCCAGTTATAAGAGGGTGTGCAGATTTGCAACCACATTCTCTAAGTTTTTTTTATTTTTACTCCCCCCCCAAAAGATTTCAGTTTGTTTTTCAATTGAGATGTATAGTTCATAGGTCACATTAACTTACGGTGGCAGGCTGGCTCCCCTGCGTGAATCGCCGTAGCTGTACGGTGGCCACTTTAAGGTGAATAGGGGGCACGCGTGCCCGCCGCATGACGTCGGAGTTGATGCACGTGGCCGAGATGTCCGCCGGCGACCCGCGTTCACTCCTGAGAGAGACAGAACCGGGATCTGTTAATGTAAACAGACAGATTCTCGTTCTGTCAGGGAAGTAGAGAGAGATCTGTTGTTCCTAGTAATCAGGAACAGCGATCTCTCACTATTCCCTGTTGGTACACTGCCCCGACAATTAGAAACACCTCCCTAGGGAACACTAAGACCCCTTTCACACTGGAGGTGTTTTGGCAGGACGTCAAAAAAAGTTCTGCAAGCAGCTTCTTTGAAATCAATAGGCAGTGCCGTCAAAGTGCCCAAAAAAACACTGCAAAAACGACGGTAAAGTGCTGCTAAAACTGGCGGCACTTTACCAAAGCCCCAGCGCTGGCATTGCGAAAGGGCTCTTAACCCCTTGATCGCCCCTTAGTGTTAACCCCTTCCTTGCCAGTGACATTTATACAGTAATCAGTGGCTATTTTTAGCTCTGATCGCTGTATAAATGTCACTGGTCTCAAGAAATTGTGAAACATGTCCGATCTGTCCGCCGCAATGTCGCAGTCCCACTAAAAATCACTGATCACCGCCATTACTAGTAAAAAAAAAAAAAAAAAAGAAAAGAATAAAAAGGCCATAAATATATCCCCTATTTTGTAGACGCTATAACTTTTGCGCAAACAATCAATATACACTTATTGCGATTTTTTTTTACCACAAATATGTAGAGGACATATTGCCCTAAACAGATGAAGAAATTCTTTTTTTTTACATTGTTGGTGGGATATTTATTATAGCAAAAAGAGAATAATATTTTTTTTTTTTTTCAAAATTGTCGGTCTTTTTTTTGTTTATAGCACAAAAAATAAAAACCGCAGAGGTGCTCAAATACCACCAAAAGAAAGCTCTATTTGTGGGAAAAAAGGACGTCAATTTTGTTTGGGTACAAAGTCGCACAACCGCGCAATTGTCAGTTAAAGCGACGCAGTGCTGTATTGCAAAAAATGGCCTGGTCATTAAGGGGGCAAATGTTCAGGTCTTTAAGTGGTTAAAGGTGGCAAAAGTTCTGAAACGATTTATCTTTGTCTCATTTTTTTACATCACAGAAACCTGACATTTTAGCAGGAGTGTATAGACTTTTTATATCCACTGTATGTAAACATTGGCTAAGAATGAATGGGAGTACAGCCAGGGCCGGTGCTACCACTAGGCGGATTAGGCAGCCACCTAGGGCGCACTGCCACGTAGGGTACAACTGTGGCTGCTGTGTATACACAGCTCTCTGGTGTGGAGATGACACAGCCTTGTGTGTAGAGCTGACTGTCAGTATAACAGGACAGACAAGCACGAGGAGGGGTAGAGAAGTGTGGAGACGGCTGGGCTCAGTCACTAGGGAAAGCAGATTTTTGGTGGAGCCGCTCTGCAGTACAGAGCGATCTGCGTCCCACTCCTATGAAAAATACACAGAGCAGCCTGGAAGTGTCTTCCGCCCAGCTCCCGACACTCATCCTGGGCACCGAGACACACATAAAGTCCTAGCTGGGGGGAGCCGCAGATCCCGTGCATAGGGAGACAGCTGTGGAGGAAAATACAGAGACTGGTGCTTGTAACTGCTGCCCTATTACACACCACTGACCCCGAAGCCTTTACATTGCAGCACATCCACCCCACTGACTGTTCTGCACACACTCAGCCCGCCCATTACATGGCACAGTAAACAGCTCCTTCAGCTTTCTGCAACTTTAAGGACAGGATGATATGATACCAGCATTCAGTTCAGCTCTTCTTCCTGATAACTCCGAGCTCCCTGGAATGTTCCACCCCCTCCCCTGGTCACATTGCACAGGTCACGGCACTGCAAGTTGGAAGCAGAGAATGTGGGCAAGTGATCAGTGTCCAGCTACACAATGCTTTTACTGATATCAGTGCTGTGCTGGGCCGTCAGTGTGTTGGCTCTCTTTAGGTTTCTTTCTTCTGCTGGTGACCAACCATGGAAAACATTGCCTACAGATCAGGCTGCTGGCCACTACTAGTCCCTATGGATTCTCCTGGTTACTGCTGATACTAGTGCAGCATTTACTAGAACTGGGCTGTATTTTCCTCTACTTGCAGCATCTGAAAACTGTCTTCTCTCCCTTCCAAAAGCAGCTGCAGGAAAAAAAATACAGCCAATCAGTTCTAGTAAATACTGCCCCCCCGTCCAGAGGTCGGTACACCCGCTGTGCCCATTATGAGGGGTTCCCACCATCCCTGTGCCGAGTTCCAGGGTCTGTGCACCCACTGTGAGGGGTTTCCACCATCCCTGTGCTGAGTTCCAGGGTATGTACACCCACTGTGCCCATTATAAGGGCTTCCCACCATCCCTGTGCCGAGTTCCCAGGTACAACTGCTATGCCCATGAGGGGTTCCCACCATCCCTGTGCCGAATTCCGGGGTCTGTACACCTGCTGTGCCCATTAGGAGGGGTTGCCACCATCCCTGTGCTGAGTTCCGGGGTCTGTAGACCCGCTGTGCCCATTATGAGGGGTTCCAACTAAGCTGAGTTCCCATGTCCGTACACCTGCTGTGCCCATTATGAGGTGTTCCCACTGATAGAGGTGGCACTCCACATAATTGGCACTGATCATCAGTGCCTTGATTATCTATGTACATATCTGCTATACAGGGCCGGCGCTACCTATAGACAAGGTAGGCACCAGCCTAGAGCATACATCAGTCAGGGGCACCATACCGATGCCCCCCCACCAACTCCAAGCTCAGTAACTGACTCCACCCCCCAAAATGGTAGCAATCTTTAAGATGGGGTATACATGGGCAGGGCAAAATGAGGTTTCACGTAACCACTTGCCGACCGCCGCATGCACATATACGTCCTAAGTTTGGCGGCGGATATCGTTGTTATGGCAGAATCTAGCTGCCATAACCCCGGTATCCCCATTTTCGTGCGACGGTCGGCTACAAGTAAAAGTGGTCTCTGCAGCGGATTCGCCGCGAGATCACTTTTATCGGTGGCGGGAGAGGGCCCCCCTCCCGCCGCGATCCGGTGCCCTCCGCCGCTTACCGGAGCCGTCGGCAGCGGCGGAGGTCATCACGTCTATCCCCTAACTGTGCATGGAGACGAGTGAGGGCAAGATGGCGCCCACTGGTCTCCATGACACTGCAGGGCGGAAGCGACGTCAAAACGTCACTTCCACCCATACGTCTTAAAGGCATATTTTTTCAATGCCATTTTTCTAAATGGCTTTTTCTTTTTAAGAGGACCTGTCTTGCTTTTTTCTATTACAAGGGATGTTTACATTCCTTCTAATAGGAATAAAAGTTATTTATAATTTTATTTTTTTAACACTTTATAAACATAAGCACGATAAACACGGTGGGGTGGGTACCATTTATTTATCTATTTTTTTTTTCCCCTCGCATATGTAAATGTTGGCCGCTGGGACAGGGGGGAAAACGGTGGTAGGTAATGTAGGATGTAATGTGTAGCATGTTTCTATTGTTTGAACAAAGGGGTATAGAATGTTGTATAAATGGTGTATATATAAATGAAATAAACAATAAAAATTTTTGATTATTTAAAAAAAAAAAAAAAAAAAAAAAGGAATAAAAGTGACACAATTTTTGTTTTTTTTAAACAGTGTAAAAATAAATAAAATCATGTAAAATAAATAAGAAAAAAAAAAATGTTTTTTAAAACGCCCCATCCCGACGAGCTCGCGTGCAGAAGTGAACGCATACGTGAGTAGCGCCCGCGTATGAAAACTGTGTTTAAACCACACATATGAGGTATCGCCGTGATCGTTAGAGCAAGAGCAATAATTCTAGCGCTAGACCTCCTCTGTAACGCAAAACATGCAACCTGTAGAATTTTTTAACTTTGCCTATGGAGATTTTTGAGGGTAAAAGTTTGACGCCATTCCACGAGCGGGCGCAATTTTGAAGCGTGACATGTTGGGTATCAATTTACTCGGCATAACATTATCTTTCACAATGTAACAAAAAATTGGGCTAACTTTACTGTTGTCTTATTTTTTTATTCAAAAAAGTGAATTTTTTCCAAAAAAAAGCACGCTTGTAAGACTGCTGTGCAAATACGGTGTGAAAAAAAGTATTGCAATGACCGCCATTTATTCTCTAGGGTGTTAGAAAAAAAAAAACAATAATGTTTGGGGGTTCTAAGTAATTTTCGAGCAAAAAAAACTGTTTTAAACATGTAAAGACCTACATTCCAAAACGAGGCTAGTCCTTAAAGCGGATCTTCACCCATTTTTTAAACAGCATCTCGGTGGCTTCTAAAGGCAACACCGAGTGCCATATGGAGCTTCTTTTTTTTTTTTTCCCCCTACCTTACGTAATCTGTCTTTCCCTTTGTTCTGTCCCTGCGGCTGTGGGCGTGGACTTTGCGGGTATTAGCGTCATATCCTTTGTTCGGCGATTGTCTCCTGGGATCTCATTGTCATTCATCCCAGGAGACATTGCGGAGAGCCGCCATGAAATCTCGCGTGATGACAACCTGAGCTCTTGACGGAGCTCCGATTTGTGTTCACTGCACATGCGCGAGATCGGGGCTAGAACGGGCGGTGCATGCTGGTCGATCAGCAGCACCGTATCCCGGAAGAGGATGCCTGTGGGCTTCACATGCCCACAGGCAAGATGGAAACCGACAACAGGAACGTTTATAAGTTATTTTTACTCCAGAAAACTGAGAGCAGTACCCTGTAGAAACCAAACAAGTTCAAGATTTAAATAGATTAAACATTGTCAGTCTTAGAAGAAAAAAAAATATGTGGAGACAGTGAAACACCGCTTTAAGTGGCTAGGGAATCAAAAATCCTTGCACCAGCCCTGAGTACAGCACACAGGGATGTATCCTCCAGACTACCCCCTGCAAGATCTCTCTTCCAATCCCCCCTTCAGTAGATGTCCAGTCCAGTCTTTAAGGCAGGGCAAAAGGGGCAGCTGCCCTGTCATTGTTGTGGGGCCCAAAGCAGCTGCCTCATACTGGCAACCAATCGCAATTGCTGCCTGATCCGATACAATAAACTGATTTTAAGTCTAGCTATTTATTGGATGTCTCAGAGCGGGTGGAGAGTGCAATTGCATGAGGGGGGGCGGGGGGTCCAATCACTCTTAAAGACGGCCCTGGTCCAGTCACCCCCTCCAGGTTACGTTGTTCAAAGCAGATCTGGGGCAGGTGTGTCCAGTATTAGGGTTATATAACGAGCAGCCTGCCAGCTACTTATAGCAACAAGCTGGGGGAGGAGAGGATTACCGCGGTGCGTCTGGCACAAAGATTATTCCTGTGGACCGTCCATCCGCCGCCGTCAAGCTCCCCCCACCTCTTCCCTCTCCTTATATATTCAGCCGCCCTCTCCCGCCGGAAAGGCTTCCCGCTGTGCACGCGGCAGTGTGCGCGCGCCCGGCGCCAGCCGCCCTCATCCACGTGCTCATCCGGGAACCTGCCTAGCGCGGCCCAATCCCAGGGCCCGCCCAACTCCTCCCCCCTCGGCAGCCCCTACGTCACCGGCCAGAACAGACCCCGTGAAATTAAACAGCGGAGTGACTTTTGCCCTCACCGAACAGTGAAAGAGTAGTTAGGACGCGGACGGAGTACTAAAAAGTGAGCGGCGGGCATCACCGAGGTCTTAACCACTGTGTCGCCCCCGCAACGGGGAGGGGGAGGACTGGAGAACACACTAGAGAAACGTGAGGGCTGCAGTCCCACATGATGCCTGCACAGCCAATCGTGGGATGAGGGTGGGGCTTAGGTGACGTGTGACACGGTGTGCTGGTGCAAGAGGTGCGCACTTGGCTGAGGCAGCTGGAGACGGTGGCGATATCAGTGGTGGACCCTCTCAGCCCTGGAGCGCCTCTGTCTCTGTGAACACCATGCTAAGCAGACCACAGCTTTTCTCTAAACACCGCATTGAGCCTCCATCGTGCTGCTCCCCTCCACAGGACCGCAGAGGATAAAGCCCCATCACCAGCTATTGCTGTAACCCCCCCTCCAAAAGTTCCTCAGGCTGTACACTATGAGCTTGTTCTGGACTTGATTTTATCATCTGATATATCAAGGGGTCCTTTTATTCTAGTGCTCCCCTCTTCTTACTGCTATTTCTTTGGGCAACATTTAAAAAAAAAAAAAAAAGAAAAGCAAAAAAAAAATGGGGGTGAATACTGTCCACTGGTTCAGGAAGGGACTGCGACTCCATGACAACCCAGCCTTGAGGGAGTGTATCCAAGGATCCGACACCGTCCGATGTGTCTATATTTTGGATCCCTGGTTTGCTGGATCGTCCAATGTGGGGATCAACAGGTGGAGGTAAGCTGAACCCCCTCCTTCCCTTCCCCATGAACTTTTAGGAGGACCCATACAGATAGAATCATGGGCATTTACATGGTGGACCTGGTTTTCAAAAAGGGCAGCCCTTGGGGTTGTCCTCGCCACCTTGGCTGTACTGAGCCATCAATGTGGGAAATGTACGTCCAATAAGACGTCAGAATTACAAAACTTCTCTGGTTGTGTGCCTGTTCCAGGGCAAGAGCTTCTTTGGTTGGCCAAGATGATGGTGACAACTGTTTGTGGCCCCTATGTTTGTGTCTTCATGGGTTCTCTTTAGGACAGGGGTAGTCAATGACGGTTTGATTCAGACAAGGTTATCTGATAAAATACGGGGGAAAGACTTGAGGTGCATACTGCAATAACTCATTGCAACCAGGCTCCAATAAAGAGCTGGCTTACTGGACACTGGTGGTTCTTACTGAGTTTTAATTTATTTATCCCATTTTTCAGAACAGGGTTTCTCAACCACAGGTCACAGACCTCTGGTGGTCCCCAGACTCCAAACTGAGCACAGGTCGAAAGTTATGAAGACAAATGAAGTAGTGTATGCTGCAGTAACCTGTAGCAACTATAGTCCAATGAAGAAAGAGGGGGTAATTATGACTTTTTTGACATTGGCCCTTCTCACAGATTTGTAATGTTTAGGCCAGTTTTACAGGACTGTGTTCCTCAACCACAAGTCAGCCTCTGGTGGTCTCCACGCTTATGGCAGGGCACAGTTTTAATCCAGCAGAGAGCTTGGAATTAGGGCTTCATGTACACCGGATGTTTTTACAACCTCTGAACGATTTAACTCAACAGATAGTAACCCATGTCTAAAATGTCTGTTTTCCTGTGTTTACATGCCGCGTTAAAAAAAAAAATAGCCAAACAATGAAAAAAACACCTGTAAACAAAACACGAGTTACCGCGTTTGGAAGCGTTCGGCACTTGAAATTACTCTAAACTCAACTTCTGAACCCATCAACTGCCTAGAAATGACTAAATGACCCTGTGTACATGTACTGATAAGATAACATAGAGAGACCATTAAGAGACCAATCTTAACAGATTTCCTATTAATGTTGCAGCCAGTTTTCGAAAAGTGTTCATCAACCACAGGTCAGTGGACATTGGTGGTCTTCAGATTCTTGGCTGGGCACAGATTAAAAGTCATTAAGGATTAATGACTTATTTTTCTACTACTAAATGTACTTACAATTACTTTTCAGTCTCTAAACTAGCCAGGGTTCCTCCAGAGGTTACTCCTTGAGCTGTGAAAGATTGACCTTTCTTCTGATTGTATATTCATAGTTCAGGCTAATACTAGCAAAAGCAGCAGCCTGACCTAATTTATTTTTAGTTGTCAGCAAGGGTTACATTCTTCCTACTGACCACCAGTGTAAGGGGCATTTTCTCAATGACCCCTGGTGAAATGATTGTTTTTAGCTGGGTGTTTCTTGGGGTCATAAAAATATTTTAGGGGCTCCTCTGGGGGTAAAAAGGCTGCTCCAGCAAAACTGCAATTTGAAATGATAAAAAAATAAATATTCTTTTAATAAAGGTGGTTCTTGCAATTTCTTTAAGGTTCCCAAATGACCACTAACACGAGAAATGTATGATGTGTTCTAAGACTTGTAGTCTATTAAGTAAAGTAAAATGCAAGGGTCCAATAAACCCAACATCAGCCCCAGCATCATCCATGGGTCTGACTTGACTCAGTTGATTGGTTGCTATGGGATACTACCCTTTGTACACTACTGTAAACGCACATTGGTTGGGTAATTCTGCAAGTCTCAGTTTTATTCTTGACATCACATACAAGCACGTGGGCTGGATGCGAGAGGTGGATTAGCAGGATGAGTGTGCCAGGACAGGTAGATGTGTCTCATCTCTGCTCCCTTTCACCACTCTGCATAGCGCGCATATCATAGATAAGAAGAGGGTACAGCGGTGGAGCAAATGAGCAGGAGGGAAAAGCGGTGGGGAAAAATGAGCAGGAGGGGTTCAGAGGTGGAACAGGGGGGTACAGTGGTGGGGCAGATGTGCAGGGAGGTACAGTGGTGGAAGAGATGAGGAGGGGGTTCAGCAGTGGGAAAGAAGAGCAGGGGGTTCAGTGTTGAGCCAGATGAGCAGGGGGGGTTCAATGTTGAGCCAGATGAGCAGGGGGGGTTCAATGTTGAGCCAGATGAGCAGGGGGGGTTCAATGTTGAGCCAGATGAGCAGGGGGGTAGAGCAGTTGGGCAGATGTGAAAGGAGGTGCATTGGTGGGGCAGGAGAGCAGGGGGAACAGAGGTAAGAGAGATTTGAAGGAGATGCAGTGTCTTGCAATGGATTGTTTGAGGATTTGCATCATTTAATTTACAGAACATGCCCACAACTTTGAAGATTTTTTTTTTATTGTGAAGCAAGCAACAAATGGGACAAAATAATAGAAAAAGTCAATGTGCAGGACTATTCTACCCCCCCCCCCCCCCAGTCAATACTTTGTAGAGCCACCTTTTGCGGCTATCTTGGCTCCAAGTCGAGTTGGATAAGTCTCTATGAGCTTGCCACATTTTACCACTGGGATTTTTGCCCATTTCTCCTTGCAAAACTGCTCCAGCTCCTTCAAGTTGGATGTTTTTCACCTGTGAACAGCAATCTTTAAGTCTGACCACAGATCTTCTATTGGATTGAGGTCTGGGCTTTGACTAGGCCTTTCCAACACATTTGCATGTTTCCCTATAAACCACTCAAGTGTTGCTTTAGCAGTGTGTTGGGGTCATTGTCCTGCTGGAAGGTGAACCTCCGTCCTAGCCTCAAATCGCACACCGAGTGGTACAGGTTTTGCTCAAGAATATCCCTGTATTTACCAGCATCCATCTTTCCCCTTAACTCTGACCAGTTTCCCAGTCCCAACTGCTGGAAAACACCCCCACAGCATGATGCTGCCACCACCATGTTTCACTATGTACAGATACTCCAGTCTCTGCTGTGGAACTCTGCAGCTCCTCCAGGGTTACCTTAGGTCTTTGTGCTGCCTCTCTGATAATGCCCTCCTTGCTCGGTCTGTGAGTTTTGGTGTGTGGCCGTCTCTTGGCAGGTTTGCTGTTGTGCCATGTTCTTTCCATTGGTTATGATAGATTTGATGGTGCTCCTAGGGATCATCAAAGATTTGGATATTTATTTTTTTATAACCTAACCCTGACTTGTACTTCTCAACAACATTGTCCCTTACTTGTTTGGAGAGTTCCTTGGTCTTCATGACAGTGTTTGTTTGGTTAGTGGTGCATCTTGCTTAGGTGTTGCAGCCTCTAGGGCCTTTCAAAAAGGTGTGTATATGTAATGACAGATCATGTGACACTTAGATTGCACACAGTTGGACATCATTTTACTAATTATGTGACTTATGAAGGTAATTGGTTCCACCAGAGCTTTTTATGGGCTTCATAACAAAGGGGGTGAATACATACTCACATGGTAATTATGAATTTTTTATTTCTGAAAAATAGTTTTATGTATATATTTTTCTAATTTTACTTCACCAACTTAGACTATTGTGTTCTGATCCATCACTTATAATTCAGATTAAAAAAACATTGAACTAAAGGCTGTAATGTAACAAAATAGGTAAAAAGCCAGGGGGAGTGAATACTTTTGCAAAGCACTGTACATTGGTGGGGCAGATGAGAAAACGGGTTACAGTGGTGTGACAGATGGGTTATGTGTTAGGACAGATGAAAAGGTGATTCAGTAGTGAGACAGAAGAGCATGGGATATGGCGGTGGAGCAGATGTGCAGGGAGGTACATTGATGGGGCAGATGAGCAGGGGTGGGGGGTTACAGTGGTGGGACAGAAGAGCAAGGAGGTACAGTGGTGAGAGGGATGAGAAGGGGGTTCAGTGGTGGGACAGAAAAGCAGGGGGGTTCAGTGTTGGGCCAGATGAGAAGGGGGTTGCAGTGGTGGGACAGATGAGCGGGGGGGGGGGGTTCAGTGTTGGGGCAGAGGAGAAAGGAGGTAAATTGGTGGGACAGATGAGCAGGGGGTTACAGTGGTGGGGAAGAAGAGCAGGGGGAACAGAGGTGGGACAGATGTTCAGGGGGTACAGTTGCGGGGCAGATGAGCAGATAAGTTCAGTGTTAGGACAGATGAGAAGATGGTTCAATGGTGGAGCAGATGTACATGGAGGTACAGTGGTGAGGCAGATACAAAAAGGACCAACATTGGTGTGGCAGATGAGCAGGGGGGTTATAGTGGTGGGGCAGATGTGCCGGGTAGTACAGTGGTGTGGCAGATGAGCAGGGGGGTTATAGTGGTGGGGCAGATGTGCCGGGTAGTACAGTGGTGTGGCAGATGAGCAGGGGGGTACAGTGATCTGAGGTGTGGAGTTGCAGGAATTGGGGCTGATCTGAGGCGTGAGAGTGCAGGATGTTAATTTCTCACTACTAAAGTAGTTTACAGCATTTACTTTATAAAAAATCCTTTTTATTGATTGAGAGTGTGAAGTTGACATTTTTTGTTATAAAATCGGCACGCTCAATTTCTTTGAAAACGTTTTTTGGCACACTGTGCTCAAAAGGTTGCCCACCCCAAAGTATCTTTTTTTTGGTTCTTTTTAGAATAAATGGTGTTGCTACATTTATATGAGAGGTGGCCTGTTTGTTTCTGTAACAAAGTTACTACTAATACCAAGCCACATGTTTATCAATGTTTGTATATTAGTATTTACATTGTAGTTTATAATGAGCAGTAGAGATGACTTAAGAAATTACTTGACCTATATAGTCCATTGAAATAATTAATTGGCTACATGTTGTAAGAAGCGCTGACTTCATGGTGTAAAAACTCTTCCTTGCCAGTTGTATCTAGCTGTGTGCTTTCTGGCACTGTTGCTGTTACTAAACCAATGGATTCTCCAAGTGTTTGCTTAGTCATCCCAGCAAGGATGCCTTGCTCTGGATCATAGCCCTTATTATAGCAACCAGCCATGGCAAAGATCCACCTCCTAGAAAAAAACTGCAGCAGCCAAGTATCTTTAGCATCTGAAACCCAGGCATGATTTTACATATCTGGCACAGTAGTAAGCAGATGCAGTTAGCATTGAATAAATATTAAAGCAAGAAGGATTGCAGAAACACCTTTCTCCTCGCCTACAGCCAAAGAATGTGACATGTAGGAAGAGCCATTCCGAGTTATGTAAAAAGGTGTAACATGTTTTGTATGCCTGCTCTTGTTCGATGCAAAAAGTCTGCAAATATGCTGAGCAATGTGCAATCAAAAACAGAATCTTTTAGCAGTTGTTACAAGTACGTCTGCCAGTTACTACTGCAGTTTCAGCTATCTGAGATATTAGTCATATGTTTAAAGGGGACAAGCATGGGGTAACTCTCTTCTCCCTGTGGTTTGTATAGTTTGTGACACTAATATTGTCTATGGGTATAACGGCAAAACAAAAATGATAACTTAATGCTACCTTCCAGGGTAAATGGTTACCCTGGTGAGGTATTGGGTTGAAAGTTTCAGTGTAGCAGGGACCTGATATAAATGTTTCAGGGTTAGATGTAAAGAATGATGATTATATAAATGTAAATACTAACTTGCTGTGATTCAAGGATACCTGTGTAATATCCACTGTTTTGACAATGCCATTTGAAGTTGTAGTATAATGTTGCATTTTTTACCAGTGAACTTGGTCACCTTTTTAGGCCTGTTGTCTTTGTTCACATTGTCGGATGAGAGCTACTTTATGCATACTCAATATGTGTGAAGGTCATAGGTTTGCAGGGTTTTTTTTTTCAGTTGGAAGTAAATGGCTTCATAAGTGTTTAGTCAGTTCAGACTGGCATATTCTAAAAGTTGTGATATTGGTTTTGTTTCTTATAATGTGAGGTCCAATGAATTGCAGGTTTTTTTTGTCATGCGCTTTAGTGACTGTGGATGATTTCTGTGTAGCGCTGACCTGTGTAAGGGCAACAATTAGGTTAGTGATCAAGTACACAAATGTATAGTAGGTTGTTTTTTGTTTTTTTTTTTCTTTTGAGCCTCACATAGACAGTGCAATTTTCAGGTTGCTGCAGGAAAGAAAATCCATCGATCTTCCCCCATCAATACACTGTGATGCGGGAATCCCTCCCACAGAGCTATCGTATTTTCCTGTCTGGGTGGGTGGTGGTGCAGGGAGCAGTCCCTTGTCAGAACACACGTGGGTTGATTTACTAAAACTGGAGAGTGCAAAAACTGGTGTAGCTGGGCATTGAAACAAATCAGCTTCCAGGATTTATTTATTTTTTTTTTTTTTTTGTCAAAGCTAATCGTCTATTTATTTAGTGTCTGTTTTCTAACTGGTTTAGAAACTTTTTGGCCAAGGTCAGATACAATTTGGAGGCCAGGTGAGCAATGCTACGTGCTAGTGCTGTTGACCACCAACATTTTGTACATCCTTTCCTGTTGACTTCAGTTAAGGCACATATGTATTGACTCCATAATAAACATATGCTGCCTTATTTATAAAATGATGTGAGTGAAGAATTATATGAAACAGCCAATCATCTTCATACCTGCACCAAAAGACAGTTGAATGCAAACTTTAATCCGATTTGCCTGAAACAGTTCTCCTTTAAGATAGGTCAGTTAGCCTCAGTTATCAATCATTGCTGGCTTATTAAAATAGAGATACATTGAAATTTAATCGCATAGCAAACAGAATATGACTCAAATATTTGAGGAAAAAGTGCCATCGCTTCTGTAATTCCATAGGGGGTTGAAAGTATGGTGTATGGGTGCTAATGCTTACTGTGTATTTTTGTCAGCGTCTCCTTCAGCCGATGGGGGGGAGGGGGAGAGGAACTGAACAGTTCTCATATCCAGCAATAAACACAGGTACGCTCTCTCTACACATAACAGTGTATATCAGAGGAGGAGACATGGTAAGGAGCATAGTGACCTGTACCCTATGTCTGTTCTCTGAAATGAACACAGTGCTATGTGTAGAGAGCATACCTGTATGTGTACAGTACATAGGAGGGGAGACTGACAACTCATCTAAATTGACCCCCGATATGTCCCCAGAGTCTCCTTTTTATTGTAAATACAAATCATCCCTCCCATCACTGATCCCATTCACCCACCACCATCCTTCTGCCACTGATGTCATCCCTATCACCCCCATCCCCTGTACTCCTATACAGTCCCCTCATCCCCTGTACTCCTATACAGTCCCCTCATCCCCTGTACTCCTATACAGTCCCCTCATCCCCTGTACTCCTATACAGTCCCCTCATCCCCTGTACTCCTATACAGTCCCCTCATCCCCTGTACTCCTATACAGTCCCCTCATCCCCTGTACTCCTATACAGTCCCCTCATCCCCTGTACTCCTATACAGTCCCCTCATCCCCTGTACTCCTATACAGTCCCCTCATCCCCTGTACTCCTATACAGTCCCCTCATCCCCTGTACTCCTATACAGTCCCCTCATCCCCTGTACTCCTATACAGTCCCCTCATCCCCCGTACTCCTATACAGTCCCCTCATCCCCCGTACTCCTATACAGTCCCCTCATCCCCCGTACTCCTATACAGTCCCCTCATCCCCCGTACTCCTATACAGTCCCCTCATCCCCCGTACTCCTATACAGTCCCCTCATCCCCCGTACTCCTATACAGTCCCCTCATCCCCCGTACTCCTATACAGTCCCCTCATCCCCCGTACTCCTATACAGTCCCCTCATCCCCCGTACTCCTATACAGTCCCCTCATCCCCCGTACTCCTATACAGTCCCCTCATCCCCCGTACTCCTATACAGTCCCCTCATCCCCCGTACTCCTATACAGTCCCCTCATCCCCCGTACTCCTATACAGTCCCCTCATCCCCCGTACTCCTATACAGTCCCCTCATCCCCCGTACTCCTATACAGTCCCCTCATCCCCCGTACTCCTATACAGTCCCCTCATCCCCCGTACGCCTATACAGTCCCCTCATCCCCTGTACGCCTATACAGTCCCCTCATCCCCATCCCCTGTACTCCTATACAGTCCCCTCATCCCTGTCTCCTCATCCCCGTCCCCTGTACTCCTAGCAGTGTGAAACCAGCATATGTACATGTAAGGCTTCATGACCTCAATCACATAGAACAATCTGAATAGCCTGTAAAAAATGGGGAAAAAAAGCCAGTGTTTTACTTTAAAAATGTATTGTTTGCATTATAATTTTAGCAGGAAAGTAGAATATAATACACTGTACAGAGCACTATCACTGACTTCTACACTCACTAATGCCTGCTGCTTTCCTGAATGTGTGCCGAGGTCGTTCTGCAACAGGGAGGAGGCAGAGGGGAGGAGGGGAGCAGCTCTATGTGTTGTATGAAGTCTCGGGAACGAGCAGAGAACCGACATCAAGCAAGCAAGATGACAGGGAGGGGGGTGGATCCAGACTCCAGAGTCAGACCATTGTCGGTATGACGGTGCATGAAAGTCTGTAGACCCTCCCACAGGTAAATAAAGCGATTTTAAAGCTGAGTTTGTCTTTTTTTTTTTTTTTTTTAAACCTGGTATACTTACCTCCACTGTGCAGTTCGTTTTGCACAGAGTGGCCCCGATCCTCGACTTCTGGGGTCCCCCGGCGGTGCTGGTAGCTCCTCCCTGCATCGTATAACCCCCTAGGAGAAGCGCTCTGCTGGGAGTTGCCATACGGGCATGCTCCCGTATGGTAACTCCCAGTAAAAAAAAACCAAAAAAAACCCCCCATACTTCTTCTTGCTGTGTAATAAGATGCCTTCATATTGTTACATAATTGTAACAAAGGTGGCTTTGGGCAATGCTAGTTGATTATCATTTTTGTAGATAAAGACTGTGTTGAAATGCTGTCATTATGAATCAGAAACTGCCTTCTTCACTAAAGTTCTGGAAATCATGTAAGCTGTGGGTCAGGTTTTGTGATTTCTCAATGTTAAAGTAGAGGAATATGATCAAAAGTGTATGACTGAGAGAAGCACTTAAAAGTACAATGTAAACATCCATTTTCACAATTGTTCTCTATATTGTAAATTGTATGGCAGGCTATAACTTGTTTTCCCAATTATATTTTAATTTTTGCTTAATTTGTATCAATTCCATACACTCTCAATCAGTGTTGCCAACCTACTAGATCAAAATTTACTGGCACAGCCAAGTTTTTGACTGACATTTCCAAAAGTTAAGAAATTGTTTAAGTGCAAATTTCAGTATTTGGGCTACAAACAAGTACAATAAGCGATTAGCAATATGCTTTAAGGTAGATATTAAAGCAAACTTTTTTTTATGTTTTCCATATCGTAAGTAGCTCAGGGACAGGAGGGCAAGAAATTTAGAATGGGTGGGTGTGCACACATGAAATTGACTCTTAGTCCTCATGCACACGGACGTTTTTACAGCTGCTTTTTTGAGCTTTTTTTGCAGCTTAAAAAGGCCTGTCTATGTTAGTCTATGGCTTCATGCCCACCTAGGCATTTTGAGCTGCAAGTGGCATAGGCGTTTTTAAGCTGTAAAAAAAACCCAGGACCAGTGGGTTCTGAGAGACGTTTTTCAGCTGTAAAAACGCTCTAACGCTGAAAAACGTCATTCACCAACGTTTTTTAACGTTTTTGTTCCATTGAAAAAAAAAAAAAATGTGAAAAAAAAAACCGCGGAAAAACGCTATTGCAAAAACGCTGAAAAAAATTTGAAAAAAAAATCACTGCAAAGATACTGGCGTTTTCATAACGTTATTTTAGCAGCCTGTGTGCATGAGGACTTACAGTGACACTGTGACAGCATCACACATGATACCTCACCGACACAACACATCCCCTCCTGAGTCACAATGACAGTCTCTCTCCACGCCAGGTGGTCCCTTCAGTCCACTCCAGTCCAAACAGCACTGACAGTCGCGCTCACGGCTTGCTTTGCTGCCAACCCTCATGTGAGGCTCTGGGCGCTCTGCTCGGCACCCTTGCTGCTCAGCTTTTTTAAAGCTGTTTAAACGCTAACAATTCTAATTTCTCTTGCCTTTCATTGAACACACCCTAATTAAACATTTAGTGCTGGAGGAAAAAGTAAACTCATAGACTATATCCTTTAAAACATAATTTAGTCAGTAGTTTGCACACCTTGAGTCAAATGAATAAAATGAGTTTGAAGGTGTGGTTTAGAGCTATTTTGATAAGACATACTCAGACATTTTAAGATTGCTGTTCATAAGAAGCATCAGCTGATGTGAACAATGCCCTTACAAAAAGGAGCTCTCTGACACATGATCAAGAGTAGTTGATCTGCATAGGGCTGGAAAGGGATACAAAAGCAATTCCTAAGTGTTTAGGTATCAGTGAACCGTTAACACAAACTGTCTATAAATTGAAACAATTTAGTACTGTGGCTACTCTTCTAGAAGGGGGTGCCTAGCCAAGGTGACTCCTAAGGCACAATGCAGAATCCTCAATGAGGTAAAGAACTCATGAGTACCAGCTAAAGGCTTGAAGACCTCACTGGAATTGGCAACATCCCTGTTCATGAGTTTTTACTGTATGGAAGTCCTTGAACAGGCAGGGTGTCCATGGCAGAACACCATGGAGGAAGCTTCTGCACATCTGAAGTTTGCAAGAGAGAGCACCTTTGCAAACCGCAATGCTACTGGGAAAATGATTTATGGACTAATGAAACAAAAGTTGAATTGATTAGTAAGAATACTTAACACTATGTATGATAGCACAACAAGGGGCATAGCTTACCAAAATCAAAACATCATGCCAGCAGTGAAGAAGTATGCTGGAGGGAAAAATCATGATTTGGGCTTCCTTCTCTGTCTCGGGGTCTGGACCACTTGCCATCATTGGGGAAAATGAATTCCCAAGTTTACCAAAATATCCTGCAGGATAATGTCGTCAGGATGGCTGTCTGCCTGCTGAAGTTTAGTAGAAGCTGAGTGATACAGCCCGACAATGACCCTAATCATGGAAGTAAATCCACTACAAACTGGCTTCAGAAAAAGAAAATGCGTTATTTGGAGTGGCCTAGAATCCCCGTCCCTGATGTCGGACTACAATAGCATAGGGGATCCCTGCATCCACATGGCTTGTGTGGATGCAGGGAACTGAGGTTTGGTTTGTGTGTGTTTTTTGTTTTATTTATTTTTTTTATTATTATTCAGCCTGGCAGTTGAACAAAAAACCTCTGCGTGTATACCCAGCTTAAGGTCTTTAGCAAACTCTATTGATCTTGTCATGACAACACACACACGGCAGCAGCAGTTGTGTATTTAGGTTTTGTGCTGCTCTAGGCCTGACTAAACTCGTGCACCCCCTAATTTAAATATGGCCCACCCCTTCCTGTTTAAGACCTGCTCTGTCATCTGTAAACCACACCCCTTCCTTTTTAATCTTCATCTTTTTCCTCTTTGGCGCTCCTTCCTTCTTCACCAGCATGTTGGTGTACTTATCTGTCACCCTGCTCAATCAGCATGTGCCTTGTTTGCATGCAAACGCAATAGCACATTTCATTGGCTATTGTGAGGGGTAATTTCAACCCAGGGCTGGGTTTTCATTTGTATACTTAACCTCTGTTTAAAAGACAAGACTTTGTTGTGAATAGTGTAATTTGCTGCATAGTCATCAGTGAACAGCTGTTTGTGTTTTGATTTTGTTAGGCCTCTTGTGTTGTGTACTATGGATTTATGCATGTTCTTTTTCAAAAAGTCCTGGATACATTAATTCATATTGTACTAAGTCTGTATGCTTAGCTGAACTTTTTGTTTTAAATCAATTTGTATGAAATGTTTTATTCTAATGTTAAGCCAGTGCTCTGTATCTCTGAGTCCTTTAAATACTATATAAAATGTATTTTGATTGCACCTAACACCAGTGCTTCTGTTGCCAAGACACACATTTAGCTAGATTGTGCAAATCAGTTAAAGTGGTTTTAAAACCTAAACCTTTTTTTTATTAATGCATTTTTACATAGTACTGTGCAAACATTTTTAGGCAGGTGTGAAGAAAAGCTGTAAAGTAAGAATGCTTTCAAAAATATATATTTTTAATTGTTTTTTTGTTTTTTTTTTAATTTATAAAATGCAAAGTGAGTGAACAGAAGAAAAATCTAAATCAAGTCAATATTTGGTGTGACTACCCTTTTGGCTTCAAACCAGCATCAGCTCTTACAATTGCACACTTAGGCTGGGTTCACACTGGTCCGACAAACGCTCCGACATTGGGAGCTCATGTCGCATGACGTGTGAAATCCAATGTTTCCCTATGGGAGCCATCCTAACTGGTCCGACACAAGTCGTTCCGACTTTAGAAATGCTCCCTGTACTACTTTGGTCCAACTTTGATCCTACTTCAGCCTATTGACTATCATTGAAGTCGGATCAAAGTCGGATCGCCGTCTCGCATGATCCGACTTCGGCACGCGACTTGTGCTCTGATGATCTTGAGGGGGAACTCCGCGCCAAATTTTAAATAAAAAACCGTCATGGGTTCCCCCCCCCCCAAGAGCATACCAGGCCCTTAGGTCTGGTATGGACCTTGAGGGGAACCCCCTACGCCGAAAAACCGGCGTGGGGGTCCCCCCCAATCCATACCAGACCCTTATCCGAGCACGCAGCCCGGCCGGTCAGGAATGGGGGTGGGGACAAGCGAGCGCCCCCCCTCCTGAACCGTACCAAGCCGCTGCGGCCCCCCCAC
Source organism: Lithobates septentrionalis (assembly GCA_037952835.1). Taxonomy (NCBI): domain Eukaryota; kingdom Metazoa; phylum Chordata; class Amphibia; order Anura; family Ranidae; genus Lithobates; species Lithobates septentrionalis. The sequence continues at coordinate 1,636,345 of JBBDGP010001619.1, forward strand.
CCCAAAGCACCTTGTCCCCATGTTGATGAGGACAAGGGCCTCTTCCCGACAACACTGGCCGTTGGTTGTCGGGGTCTGCGGGCGGGGGGCTTATCGGAATCCAGGAGCCCCCTTTAATAAGGGGGCTCCCAGATCCCGGCCCCCCACCCTATGTGAATGAGTATGGGGTACATCGTACCCCTACCCATTCACCTAGGGAAAAAGTGTCAATTAAAAAAAAAACACTACACAGATTTTTAAAGTAATTTATTAGACAGCTTCGGGGGTCTTCTTCCGACTTCGGGGGTCTCTCCGGTTCTTCGCGCTCTCCGGGTCTTCTGCCGGGCTCCTCTGCTCTCTTCTGCTCTTTTGCTATAGCGGAGGAGCCCGGTCTGCTGCCTTCTTCTCTTCGGGGTTCTCTCCGGTTCTTCTCCGGATCTTCTGCCGGGCTCTTCCGCTATTTTCTGCTCTTTTGCCGCTCTTTTGCTATAGCGGAGGAGCCCGGTCTTCGATCTTCTGCCTTCTGCCCTCTTCTCCTGATGTTGAAATGACGCTCTCTCGGGCTGAATGCACTCTGGGCGCTCCGCTCTGACTTATATAGGCGGTGACCCCGCCCCCTTATGCCGTCACAGTCCCTGGGCATGCTGGGACTGTGACGGCATAAGGGGGCGGGGTCACCGCCTATATAAGCCATAGCAGAGCGCATAGAGAGCATTCCAGCCGGAGAGAGCGTCGTGTCAACATCGGAAGAAGAGATGAAGAGAAGAAGCGGCGAGACAGCGGCAGCAGACCAGGGCCCCCTGCTGGCAAAAGAGCTGGAAGAAGATAGCGGCGGGGCCCGGGAGAAGAGGCGGAACACCGGGAGAAGTCAGAAGAAGAAACCCCCCCCCAAGTCGGAAAAAGATCCCGGAGCTGCCTAATAAATTAATCTTGAAACCTGTGTACTGTTTTTTTTTTTTTTTTTTTTTTATTATTGACACTTCCCTAGGTAAATGGGTAGGGGTACGATGTACCCCATACTCATTCACATAGGGTGGGGGGCCGGGATCTGGGGACCCCTTATTAAAGGGGGCTCCTGGATTCCGATAAGCCCCCCGCCCGCAGACCCCGACAACCAACGGCCAGGGTTGTCGGGAAGAGGCCCTTGTCCTCATCAACATGGGGACAAGGTGCTTTGGGGTGGGGGGCCCGCAGCGTGCCCCCCTCCCCCAAGGCACCAACCCCCCCATGTTGAGGGCATGCGGCCTGGTACGGTTCAGGAGGGGGGGGGGCGCTCGCTCGTCCCCACCCCATTCCTGTCCGGCCGGGCTGCGTGCTCGGATAAGGGTCTGATATGGATTGGGGGGGACCCCCACGCCGTTTTTTTCAGCGTAGGGGGTTCCCCTTAAGGTCCATACCAGACCCAAGGGCCTGGCATGCTCTTGGAGGGGGAACCCATGCCGGTTTTTTATTTAAAATTTGGCGCGGAGTTCCCCCCCAAAGATTTATACCAAACACAGTGCCGGGCATTGGCGGGGATCCAAGTCGGTTCCCCGTCCATTGAAAGTCGGACATATGCCGGCTTCATGTCGCAGGGCAAAGTCGGATCCAAAGTAGGACGGCTGTCGTGTCGCACCAGTGTGAACCCAGCCTTACACAAACTTAGAAATTTTGTAGGATTAGTGTCAGGTGTGTGATTAACCAATTATATGAAGCAGATGCTAATGCTCCTCAATTTTATGTAGGTTGAAACAGTCATTACCTGAAACAGCTGTATAGGAGGCTTAAAACTGGGTGAGGAACAGCCAACCTCTGCTACTAAGGTGAGGTTGTGGAAGACTGTTTCATGTCACAGGTCATTAACCATGGCAAGACTGAGCACAGCAACAAGACACAAGGTAGTTATATCGCATTAGCAAGGTCTCTTCCAGGCAAAGATATACATATGAAAACTGCAGTCTACTTTGATAAGGACAAAGAAACTGGCAACGTTGAGGAATGTAGATGCAGTGGTCAGCCAAGGAAACTCAATACAGCAGATGAAAGAAGACACATGTTTGCTTCCCTTCACATTGGAAGATGTGCCATCAGCACAGAACTGGTGGGGCCCAAGTACACCCATCTACTCTCTGGAGAAATCTGGCCAGAGGCAGTCTTCATGTAAAGATTGTGTCAAAAAACACACCTCTGATGTGGAAACACGGCTAAGCCACTCAAATATGTACAAAAACATTGGAACTGGGGGGGGCAGAAAAATGACAATAGGTGCTCTGGACTGATTAGTCAAAATGTGAACTATTTAGCTGTAGCAGGAGGCAGTTTATTCTCTGACGGGCTTGAGAACGGTACAATAATGAGTGTCTGGACACAACAGTGAAGCATGGTGGAGGTTCCTTGCAAGTTTAGGGCTGCCTTTCCTGCAAATCAAGTTGGAGATTTGGTCAGAATCAATGGTGTCCTCCATGCTGGGAAATACAGGCAGATAGATACTTATCCATCATTCCAAACCATCAGGGAGGCATGTGATTGGCCCCTAATTTATTCTGCAGCAGAACAACTACAAACATACAGCCAATGTCATTAGGAACTGCAGTATATTGAGTGTAAAAGAAGTCCTGGAAGTGATGGTTTGGCCCCCACACAGCTCTGATCAACATTGAGTCTGTTGGGGAATACAGTACATGAATTGAGGCAGCCTACATCCGCAGAAGATCTGTGGTTTTCCAAGATGTTTATAACAATCTACCTGCCGAGTTCCTTCAAAAACTGTGTGCCTAGAAGAACTGATGCTGTTTTGAAGGCAAAGGGTCACACCAAATATTTGAATTTCTTATCTGTTCATTTACGTCCATCTTGTTAATTGATAGAAATAAACTAACATTTCTATTCTGAAGGCATTGTTACGTTACAGCCTTTTTTTTTCACACCTGCCTAAGGCTGCATTCGCACTTGGGCATTCTGTAATCGCAGAAAAATGCGGGACATGTTTACCATGACACTTCTTCTACTGCCACCCCAATTGTGGTGTGATCTTGGCGCGCAATTGCAGCAAAATCTCAACACGTAAAGCTTGTCACTCAAAAAGGAGCAGGGTTTTTTTTGGGGGGGCGGCAGCTGCGCGATTGATCGTGCCGCTAGAAGTAATAGCATAGCAAAAACATACTTGGGGGGCACGCCCTAAAATGCTTTACATTCAAGATGGTGCTGCTATAAGACCAACAACAGTACAAAACAGATTACAGCGCACACATACAAAAATTACATTTATCCTGCAAGGCTAGTTAAAAAGACCTGAACATATTCAAAAATACAGGGGTTTGGTCACACTATATAGTCATATAGTGCTAAGCCCACTTACTGCGACAAAGTACCCCGAATTAGTGGGTCCTACCCTAGTAATAGAATGAAAGAACCCGTGTCTCATTCACGGAAGATAATCTCCTCTATGTGGAAGAGCTGAAGGGATTCCTCCTATGCACTGGTGGCCTCTAATGAGAGGTAATGAAGAGGGGGAGGGGTCCATACAATATACAAAAACATACTTGGGGGGGCACACCTTAAAATTCTTTAGAGATGATTTTTTGTGTGTGTGTCATATATATATATAAATTTATTTTTTTTTAGGGTTTTTGTGCTATACAGGAGCTTCTTGGATAGTACTGTGCTTTTGGGCCTCCATAGACTTTTTATTATGGGAATGCCTAGAAAAACATGTGTAAAACATGTTTTCAGGCACTCTCTTTGAAGTCTGTGGGGCCAAGAAACCCCACCCAAATCTGCATAAAGAAGCTCCCATACATTTCGTGTGATCAGGTGTGAACAAGCACCATTAAACTTGATTTTTAGTCCTCGTGCACACTTGACATTTTTCTACATTTAATAAACTCCCCATCATGTTCTCCTATGTGTCCATTCACACATATTGCAAAAATGTTGAAAAAACTGACTGCAAAGCTACTGGAGTTTTTATGATGTTGTTTTAATGTCCAGTGTGCATGATGAGACCTTAATGTTGAGGGTTTTGTAGCTTTGAGCTGCAAAAGTCAGGTGTGAAATGGGCCTAAGATATCAGGATTTTTCTAACACTATTGGTAACCTATTACTGTATGTATGGGAGGTCATCTATTTTAAAGTGCAACTATAGGCTAAATTAAAGACTTACTATATATTTTTTTTAACTTTAAGAACCAGTCCAGCAAAAGTAGCAGAAGGTTGAGACAAATCATTTAACACTAGCAGTGGTACTTGGTGGTCATTTAGGCCCCTTTCACACGATAAGTCCGCTCGGATCTGCCTGTCCGTTTTTCAACTGGATCCTAGCAGGCCACCCTTTGAGTCCTATGGGCAGGCGGATGCCAGCGGACATGTGTCCGCTGACATCCGTCTGCCCTCCGATCCGCACAGACGTATTGTGATGCGTGCTGTCTGTTTTTGTCCGATCTCCCCATAGAAATCAGCGGGGCTCTGACAGGCCCGTCCGCGCTCAATGAGCAGAGACGGACCCGTCATCCGTCGACTCAGCGCAGATCAACGGAGCGCGCTGAGCGGTTCCACCCCGTGTGAAAGGGGCCTAAGGTAAAACTTTTTTTTTTTCTTTTTAGGTTAAAGGACTTTCTTACTACTTATCAACAACAAGTAAATATTTGAAAAGTTCAAAGCCATGCTCATGTTTCTGGATATTGCAGGCATATAGTGGGACTCAGATTATATTCTTTTCATTGCATTGTGTGTTATAGATCCACTGGTGAATGATAATAAAATGGAAACGCTTTGTCTGTTTTTTTTGTTTTTTTTCTTAATAAAAGTTCTAAAACAAGGTGAACCCCTTGTAAAGGGAAGCTGTAGTCCTTTTGTGTATGTGTGACTCAATGACTGTTCACCACTGATTCATGGACATATTAGATTTTTTTTTTGCCATGTACATTATACAAGTATGTGTTTTTACCTTTTCCGCTTTGGGTATAGTAGTAATCCAATCACGCTGCTAGTTCCCAATGGCTGATTCCATCATCAAACTATAAAAAGCGAACACAACCTTGCAGCTGCATCTGTTTTACATCTGGATCTGACAGGCTCAGGCAAGTACTTTAGAGAGTTAAAAGGGGGAGTTTAAGGGCCCTTTCACACTGGGGCGGTTTGCAGGCGCTATTGCGCTAATAATAGCGCCTGCAAACCGACCCGAAACAGCCGCTGCTGTCTTTCCCCCGAGGGCTTTCACACTGGAGCGGTGCGCTAGCAGGACAGGAAAAAAAGTCCTGCTAGCAGCATCTTCGGAGCGGTGTAGAAGCGGAGTATATACCGCTCCTGCCCATTGAAATCAATGGGACAGCGCAGCTATACCGCCGGCAAAGCGACTCTGCAGAGGCGCTCTCCGGTGGTTTTTAACCCTTTCTCGGCCGCTAGCGGGGGGGTAAAACCGCCCCCGCTAGCGGCTGAATACTGACGGTAAAGCGCTGCTTACAATAGCGGCGTTTTATAGCTGACGCCACCCCCGCCCCAGTGTGAAAGGGCCCTAAGGATTTGTAGGCTGCAATATATTACATTTTTTTTTTTTTCACTAAAAGCACAGGTTTTTTTTTTTTTTTCTCTCTCCAGTTCACCCACTTGTACACAGTATGCTATATGAAGCTCGGCAGAGACTAGACCAAATGTATACACCTCCCCGGAGGTTTGAACAGCAGTATTTTGTAGGTAGGCCTCCACTGAAAGTGCCTGGGGTGCATCTGGTTACTTCCTGCCTCCAAATCTTTTATAGTTCTTTTTGAGTATATCCCACACCTTAAAATGGTTGTAAACTCTTACAGACCACTTTGTGCTACAGGTAAGCCTATAATATCTCCTAAACCTGCACAGTTTAGGAAATATCCCCCTGTATTTACATGTGCTGATGTCATCGGCACTTGAGCACTGACACAAACTGAAGCAATGGCATGTGTGTGCCGTTACCGTGCGCACGCGTGGGAGTGACGTCATCGTGGCTCCAGCCAATCACAGAGCTGGAGCCGCGATACCCAGAAATAACCCCCGGGAGTGATGTCGCCGGCTGGTTCTGTGTACGGGCACCGCAGCGAGGGCTTCGATCTCAGGTGAGTATTACATAATGAGTTAGTATGCTATGCATACTAGCTCATTATGCCTTTGTCTTGCAGGTGTTATTTTTTTTTTTTTTTTCGTTTCAAAGTGGGTTTACAACCACTTTAAAGCTTTTTTTTTACTCTCTCAGCCATAGCCGTGCAATTGTTGTTGGCCTCTATGGTTTGAGAAACCCTGGCATTCTGGACCAAGCGCATAGGTTACAAACCTGGATTGGTCCTGACCTATTTATCAATACTTCAAAAATTGCAGTTCTTTCTAGCAGCCATGTGCTACTGGGTATAGTTTGGTGGATGCCCTGCAATAAAATTTACTAAACCTGGAGAGTGCAAAATCTGGTGTAGCTCTGCATAGAAACCAATCGGCTTCCACGTTGTGTTTTTTTTTTTTTTTTTTTTTGTCAAAGCTTAATTAAACAAGCTCAAGTTAGACGCTGATTGGCTACCATGCACAGCTGCATTGATTACTCTCTAGTTTTAGTAAATCAACCCCTATTGTGTACAGAACTGCCTGAAGATGACCTATGTAGCAATTAAATGTGTTTATTATTATTTAAAGTAGAGTGCACTTTGTGATAAATGACCCATTAACCTATTTTCCTTGCTCTGGTAATGTGTGTTTTCTGGGAAACTCCTAGTGATTTTGTATAGAACCAGCTGCCAGAATCCTCAGTCGCTGTAGCAGACACAAGCCTATTTACTCAATTAAATTTTATTTTGATCTTTCCTGGGGAGTTGATTAATGTTGTTTACCTTTTAAATAAACTGCAGCATAAAAATAATTCTATAGCAAAGGTGTGACCTGTGACGTGCATCTATGCTCCCACCACCATAGCTCCCCTCTCCAGGATAGTGGACGGGTGTTCCTCTCCCTGCACCCGCTGTCAGTTTGAAAATAGCGCAGCTGTGTAGGCAGAGCACTGCAAAGCTGCGTCATTCATGGGAATCTGAATGAACTGCAAGTCCCATCTTCCACCGCAGCAGACAGACTTGTTGTATCAATGAGCTGAGAGCACGCTGATCCACACACTCCTAGTTATTGATGCTGCCTACAGCTCAGGAAGTGTTTACCTGTACAGTGGTATGAGCAGAAAGCTCTAGGCAGTGTGTGCAGTGCCTGACATTGCATGTGCGAGCCACTGACGACACTAACAATATCTTTATTCTCCAGATAAAACCCCTACACATCCACTACTTAATGGCCCAATAATCTATTTTTCTGCCTCCTTTGTAATGTCCTCCATGAGATCCTGAAATCTCCTTTTTTTTTTTTTTTTCTCCTTCACTACCATTTGCTTGGAACGAGCAGTACACGTTAGTTGCGGTCGTGTGCGCTGCTCCATGCACACTACACATCCCATAGTCCCTAGTCTATCTCAGGAGTGAGCAAGAGAGTGAGGTTATGTTCCTACATAGAGTGAGAGCATGGAGAATGAATGTAGCCACCCTCTAATTAATAGGAAGTCAGATCACAGCATCAAAAAACTGAAATTTGAAGGAGGCTGAGAGCAACAGAGGTGTGTGTGTGTGTGTGTAATCAGCACTTTTTGTTATGAAACCGAAATCGCATAAGGCTGGGTTCACACTGCAGCACAGCGGCTCACAGCAGAGGTCCGGTGCATCCCTGTTTACCGTTTTCAGGTCAGATTTCAGCCCGAATTTTTTGGCTGAATTCAGACCTGAAATGGACCAGAAGATGAGCAGAACCCCAATGCAATTTTTGTACCGGAGCCTGTCTGGAGATGTACCTACAAATTGGATGAGGAGAAATCCACATCCAATTCACAATAGTGTGAACCCAGCCTAACTGGATAAATTAGAGTCTGCCTGTGTGTAACTTTAAAGTGATTGTAAATTCTTAAGGCCCCTTTCACACTCGGATCGTTCAGGTCCGCCTGTCAGTTTTGACAGGGGACCTGAATGGGCGCTTCATGCTAGTCTATGGAATGATGGATGTCAGCGGTGACAAGTCCGCTGACATCCGAACCGGTCCGATCCGCTACAATCAGACGGATTCCCCTATGTTCGCATCTGTCCCTATCGGATCTGGTGAGATCTGATGAAAACGGACATGCTGTCCGTTTTCGTCCGATCTCTCCATAGCAAGCAGTGGCGCTTGACAAGCCACTCCCTGCTCAGTGAGCAGAGAGGGACCTGTCATCCGCTGGCTCAGCGGAGATCAACGGAGAGATCTCCCGCTGAGCTGGCGGACTCCGAGGCAGCGGATTCTCCTCGTGAGAATGAAGCCTTATGCAGGCCATACACGATGCGAATTTCGAACGATCCGTCGAGCGATAAACGAAAGCGGCACTCACATACAGCATGCGAGTATACCATCAATGAGGAGCGAAAATCGTACGTCAAAACACTATGTTTTCGTGCCAATAGAGGAAGTGATGTAATGCTTTGTAACCTTTTAACCACACCCCTACTGTACAAATATCGGGTCGTGCCAATTACGAAACGAGCAGTCGTTTCTTGCAGCGCACGGCGATACGTTCTGAGAAAATGGCTTTCAAGAGGTACAATCGAAAACAGAAAATGGCAGCCATGGTAATTGCAATAATAGCCTTGGAGGAAGAAAAGAAAAAAAGAAGAAACAGACGGAAGAGCAGAGTGTGGACAAAAAATTGGCTCCTTCAGCGTGAGAAATTCTCACATGTAAATTTATTGATGAACCTGAGGGAAAATAATCCTGAGGATTATCGTAATTATTTACGCATGACACAGGAGTCATTCGAGATGCTATTATCTCATGTGCGGCCATATATCACCAAGCAAGACTCCTGTATGAGAAAGGCTATCAGCGCAGAGGAGAGGCTCATGGCAACCCTCCGTTTCCTGGCTACAGGCAGGTCTTTTGAAGACATGAAATTTACAACGGGAATTTCTGCCCAATCATTAGGTCGGATTATACCGGAGACGTGTGAGGCCCTAGTTAAAGTGCTCCAACCACAGTATTTAAAGGTAAGAAAACATTGTGAACTGTCTGATTTCCATTACATGACTACATATGAAATAGAGTTGAAATATGTAAAATTCAGCAATCTGTCTAAAATTGGCCAAAAAGCTATTTATTCCAAGAAAATCCATATCAATCCATATCCAAAAAGAGACGTTTTTGAAACAGAATATATTTTTTATTTAACAATAGTATTATTTAACAATGACCGTTTCAAATTCAGTAAGAACAAGAACAGTAAAGAAAATGTATTTTTCTAGTCACAGATTTGCATATTGTGGGTCACGAAACCAAGGACCTTGATGTGGTTCTTGGTGCATTGCCCAGCTTGTGGTTCCATGTTGTTGGGACATCTGCCAGTTAGGGACAGATGGTACAGGTGGGTGAGATGTACATCCCTGATACCCTATAAGATCAGTGTTTGCTGTAAGATGTCCCTTAAGTCCAATGCCAATCATTTTATGTAGCAGAGGTTCAAACAAGTCTCGCTGTTGCATGGACATCCTGCGTAGCTTGTGTGAAACAAGGTAACCCAAAGCATCACATTCATCATCCTTCTGTTGCATGATAGATGATGCATCCTTCAGTAAAGTGGAAGTATCATAATCTAAATTACTCCTTTTCTTTCCTCTCTGAGTCCTCATACCTGATGGCCCTGGCTGCTGTGGTACTGGGCTTGGAGTATCCTATAGAAAATAATTAAAACAGTAATTAATCATCAATTACTATCAATGCTAAATATTCTTATGTCTTTTTTACCAACAGTTTCCCACAAATTCCCAGGAATGGAAAGACCTTGCAAAAGAATTCCAGGATATGTGGAATTTCCCTAATTGTGGGGGTGCAATTGATGGGAAACATGTAAGGATTACCCCACCAGCCAATTCAGGATCCTACTTTTATAATTATAAAGGGTTCTTTAGCATTATATTAATGGCGATCGTAAATGCAAAATACGAATTCATATACCTGGACATAGGGAAAAATGGAAGAAACTCAGATGGAGGAGTAATACAGCGGAGTGAATTCCTGAACAGACTGAAAGGAGGTGTTTTGCATCTTCCATCTTCAAGTGAGACTGTGGAAGGACTAAATTTCGTCTTTATTGGGGATGACGCGTTTGGTTTACATGAACATCTTTTGAAACCTTATCCCTTACGTAACTTAACACCTCAACAGAAGATATTCAATTATCGCCTGTCTAGGGCAAGACGGGTGGTTGAAAATGCGTTTGGCATTATGGCCAGCAGATTCCGAATCTTCCACACCGCTATGAATGTAGCAGTGGAAAAAGTCGACATTATTGTGGAGTGCTGCTGTTTGCTACACAATTTTTTACGATGCACAACAGTGTCATACATGCCATCATCTGCAGTTGATATGGAAGACATTACCAGTGGGACAATTGTGCCAGGTGACTGGAGAAATGACAGTACTGGTTTGCAAAATTTAGCTCCTGCAAGGCCCAGACTACCAACTGCCAATGCACGTCAGAATCGTCAAAATTATACAGATTATTTTGTAGGCAGGGGGGCAGTTGCATGGCAGGATTTTATATAGCTATATAGAATATGGTTTATTGTCTAATAATTGCTGGTAATGTGTAAAACATATTAATTTGGTAACCCATGACTCTACATTCAAAATACATTTCAATAAAACATTTATAGTAAATATATACAGTTAAATACTTTTTTTCATCTGCAGTATGTAACAGTCTTTTTACTTCTATTAGTGTCAGGTTAAAGCTTGGAGGAGGAGTTTTCATTCTACTTTGACTGTCCTATGAAGCTACTGGACCACTGATCCTCTGTCTGCACAGTGCTAATTAGCCCTGTGCTGATCACATGCACTCAATATCCCCCCCCCCCCCAAAAAAAAAAAAAAGCTATAGCAATACACATCAAACAGAGCATGTGCACCTTGTCCCCTAGCCTCTGTTCTATGAGATGGATTGGGGACAGTGAAAGAAGGGAACAGAGAAAACAAGATTAAATGGTCATTGTAACTAATGCAGTGGATTAACCCTTGTTTCACAAGGAGTGCAACAAGAATGCTTTACTGGATATAGATGACATGCTGATTTTAATATTGTGGTTTTGGTTAGACTTTCAATTTCAAAATATTCATGCAAGAAGGTATAGTAGTGTACAAATTATTCACTACTCTATTGGCAGTTGTTTAAAAAAAGAATATAACATATGATACAACATAATTTTACCTGTGTCTGTGTTTGGGACATATCCTCTGTTTCAGATAATGCACTGGAGTCTGATGCCCCACTTGCTTGAAGAGTACAATGGGACTCTCTGGGATCATCTGAATCAGCTAAGAACATCAGGTCTTTGAAGTACCACAAACGTGGCACATACACATCCTCAGCTCCTGCACCAGATTTTTTGGAGGCTTGTATTTTTTTGTACTCCTTCTTAAAAACGGTGCGCAAGTTAGCAATCTTGTTCTTCACATAGTGTTCTGTGGGTTCAACACAAACTGCTTTACATAGTTCTTTTAGTTCTTTGACAGCTTCATCACGCTTATAGCGATTGGAATAATCCCTTGACCTGACATCCCATAAGCAGGATAATTCTCTGTATTTATCAATAAATTGCGGTAGGAAATCAGGAGATGTGAATTTAGAAGCCATTGTCCTTTAACTAAAAACACACAAAAAAATATATATATATATATGAAATTTCAAAGGTATTATAATACATGTGTAGAATTTCACAAATGGCCATCTAGAACACACAGGCCTGAATACCATAACAGGACAGCTACAATATTACAATAAATGGTACTTACATCAATCACACACACATCCATGGACACATTAAATAATAAACATAGAGTCCCCAGATCAAACTTACCTCAGGTATCTATGATAGAATTTTCGTCTATTGAACGAATATTCCTTCCTACGTGACGTCACGAAACCGCGTGTGTTCGTATAATCACATGCGATGTATCATGTACAGGCCACGCCTCTTCATTAATACAGTGCACAGTTGCAGACATTATGGCAGAGCACATGGCAGATTCTCCAGGTGCAGGGCCACAGATTGAGGATTTGGAGATTGTGGAGGTGGAGGTGGAGGGAAGTCAGCCAATAAGTCCAATGACAAGAAGGAGAAAGAAGAAAGCCACCAACATGTCTTTGGAGGAGATGGTAGACATGGTGAATATACTGCAAAAGAAGGATTATGATTGTCGGGAGCAAGTATACAGCAACATGAACATACGCAAAGATGCAATACTAGAGAAGGTGCAACATGTTTTACGCAAACGCCATGCCATTGAACGCACAAAAGACCAGTTAAGAAAACGATGGTCTGACCTGAAATTAAGAGAAGAAAATCAGCTTAGAAAGATCAACAAAATAATCCACAAAAGTAAGTACTGTATATTTATGATCTTGTATGCTTATTCCATCATATTTGAGTGTTATATGCCATCTGTATGCCATGTGCATCCTTTCTGCTTTCACCCATTTTGCTTGTGAATCTACATTGCAGTAGGTTGCTTGACTTTACAAATATACAAATGTTTGAAGTTTGCAAATGTGAAAATGCTATATTCCACCTACACCTACTGTACATATATATATTTTTTGCATTTAGGAAGCCGAAAAAAGAAACATGGAGAGGTAGAAATAGCACATGAGGATTTGGAGCCGACAAGTGCTCAGTCTGACATGGCTCCAGACACAATCATACTGACGCCTGTTGAAGGGAGTGATGAGAGCAACCATGTGTCCACTTCAGGTAAATTAACTTTATTTTTTGACTCTGCTTTATTTTTTTAAGGTTATTTTTTTTTTTTAATTTCATAATTTGGCTTTTTTTATAGCTGTTGGATCATCTGCTTCATGCAGCTCAACGTTGCATAGTACATCAGCGAACAGAATGATTGCGGATTTAAAGGCATTAAATGCTGACATTGAGAATGTGCGCACTACCCTGAATTCTTTTCCACGTAGAATTTCAGAGATCATTGAGCAATTATCTACAGTTTGAATTGTTCTGATGTTTCTATTGTTCGTTGCATGGTTCGTTTTTGCACATTAACATGCACCTTTTTATACCTAATGGGGGTTATTTACGAAAGGTAATTCCACTTTGCACTACAATAGCACTTGATGTGCACTTGGAAATGCATTTGCTGTAAATCTGCGGGGAGTAGATCTGAAATGTGGGTAAGCTCTGCTGATTTTATCATGTGCAAGATAAAATGCTGTTTTTTATTTTCCTTGCATGTCCCCCTCAGATTTACAGCGACTGCACTTCCAAGGGCACTTTCAGTGCAATTTCAAGTGCACTTTGCTATTGTAGTTTGCACTTGTAGTGCAAAGTGGATGTGCCTTTAGTAACTAACCCCCATAGTGTTCTTGTTCATCTTTACAACGTAGCTCAATGGATCCTTATGGTACAAATGTACACATTTCCACATTGCACAGCAGTTGTAGGCAATGTTTTGACATGTACAGTTTTAATGCATACATATTTTGCATCTTGGACACTTGTTAAACTTTTATAGTTTTTAAAAAACTATGTTTTTTGTATACGTGTACCGAGTAGTATACTGCATCTTTAGTAAAATAATGTCTTTTCAAGAATTACTTCCATTTTAATGCAGCTATGTTTTGGTCCACCTCTACATATATTGCATACCTATTGCACATATGGAAACTTGATATGCTTGTGTCTACGGTATTGTCCAGCTCTAGACAGTAGCACACTGTATCCCTACTGTGATAATGTTCACTTTTTCATAATTGCACTACTACTGTACAAAATGCATAGTGGTTTTATATAAAGATGTTATATTTTTGTATTTAGAAGTTTAACTTTTAATGAAGAAAATAAAGCATGGAACCATTCCTGTTTTGGGTTTGGCGCAATAAATCTGTGCTTGTTTGAATTTGGTGTGGAGTGTCTTTATTTTAATCATTTATTAATAATCATTAATGCATGATGTGATACCACCTACATGTATTCACCACACTTGATGTTGTAGATAATTTGAAATTTCAATTATACAATAAACATTCATAGGAACATTTTTTTACCCCCACTTTGCTTGCAGACATGTTGGCACCTCCTGGGTTAAAACACTTTTTTTAAGAGCAAATTTGCTGCAATAGGTTATAGCCTGCTTTCTTTATATTTTTTCCTGACATGACATAGAAGGTGTGAAAGGACCAGCACAGACATTTGTGTTTGTTTCACTTTTCTTGGTCACTTGTTGGCACCTCATCAGACTTTACTGTGGCCTATAGTTTTTCCTGTATTAATATCATTTCGAGTTGTAGTCGAAAATTTGTTCGTGGGTTTCTGTATGTTTTCCTTCCGGTTCGAACTTTCTGGGGATCATGCGCAGTTCTGTTTCTTAGGTAAAATCGTCCAATTCTGCCATTAACGATACGAAATTTGGACGATTTTTATTAAAAAACCCAACATGTTGGATCTGTCAATTTGGGCTGTCGTACGAAAATCGCGTGTCGCACATACCACACTAACGATACGAAAAACGGACGATTTTACTTTCGATTTGGATTTTCGTTCGAAATTCGCATCGTGTATGGCCTGCATTAGGTTTTTCACCTTAATACATTCTATGCGTTAAGGTGAAAAACCTTCTTTGCAGTCCCCCCCCCCCCCCCTTCTTACCGGAGCCCGATCTGATCCAGTGATGATCACGAGCACAGCTGCTGTCTCTCTCCTCATTGGACAGATTATTAGCCATTGGCTCCTGCTGCTGTCAATCAAATCCAGTTACATGGGAGCTGGTGGCGGGGCTGAGTCACGCTGTCTGTGTCAATGGACGCAGCAGAAGGCCTCGGGAGTGAGCCCGCACAGGTGCCCCCAGGGAAAGCGGCTTTCCCTGGAGGCACCCAATGAAGGGGAGAAGGCAGGAGCGCTGGTGGGCACCCCACAAGGGGAAAATCGGGCCTGCTGCGTGCAAAACCCTTGCACAGAGGAGGTATATATAACATGATGGGTTGTTTTTTTGTTTGTTTTTTAATGGACCTTTACAATCACTTTAAGAGCATATTTCAGGCAAAAGAAGAGAGCAAAGCAAATTTGTTAATCTTGTATGTGTAGGATGAGTTTCATAATGCATTCAATTATGTATGTGTCTCTATATTATGAGGTCCCTTGTCACAGACTCCCAGTACAAATTGTATTCTGCATATTAGTATGTTTTTCAGTACAGACAGGGGTCCTGTTTATTATACATGATCACACTACACTAGATATGAGTCGTATATGGAAAAACGGTGTTTCTAGGTACATGAGTGACATCCATATAAACAGTGTGTTTTGCCTGGAATTCAGAAAAAGCAAATATACTTTTTTGGGTCCAGAACCATCTCTATCCACTATCTACCTAATGTAATAACCGTTTATTTGCAGAAAAACGCCTAACCCAAAAACAGGATTTAAAAGGTATGGATGGTCTCCCAGAAGAACATAACAGCACTGTTTTTTTTTTTTTTAAATATAAATCATCTTTATTCCATAAGTTTCTAAAAACTTGGGGAATATATCAGCCCCTTTTTAATAAGTTTATAAAGCAGCAGCAATTGTGTTATAGAGCATTATCCCCATTATCTATGTTCCTAGATAAATACATGTAGAGTCATATCACACACTACCAAAGTAATGGCCACTAAGAAACAAACTAGGGCTATTTGAGCACACTATATATAGTTATACAATGTGTAAAGCAAAATTGCAGGTGTGCCTGTATATCGTAAGCTTGCAACTGGGGCACATAAAGAGGAGCAGCCAAGAGTGCCAGCAGGGAACCCAAGAAGATGGGTTTCCAAAAATGTTCTGTGTAAAGCCATTACACAGAGCAGGTATGTAGAAGTATTTTTTTTTTTTTTTATTAAAATAACAAACACTTTCAAGATACTTCAGATTAATATGAGTAGGATAGAATGAATTGAAATCCAATGTTGAAACTGGGAAAAAAACCCAAAAACTGACAGCTGTACTAATACAAGCAATGTTAGTGCAGTGATCTCCCCCTGCTGTGCTATTGGCTGATCGGATGCTAGTTTTCCAGCACGCTGGCACGACAAAAGCCGGTTGTGAAATCGGCTTCTGTTGGGACAGGCAGCTGTACACACAAGCCGAACAACGTCCGGTTTCTACTGTACCAGCTGATTTCTGCCTGTGGGTAACAGATGCGCTGTGCAAAACACGATTGGCTCATATCCAGAATTTGGTGCATGAGCTCCTTTAGTGCGTCTTTGGAGCAGAGGGAGGCTGGTAAAAATAAATAAAAGATTAGGAAAATAAAAAGCCCTGAAAACGCGATGTGGTAGCGTTGCTCACTTGACAGCCTTGTTGGGAGAAGCAGGGGAGGTCTGTTCTTTGCTGCAATTTATTCAGCGACTTGTTGAACTGGTTTTTCTGCAGCCAGTACTTCAGATGCACTGCCCACACATCCAATGTAGGTCAAGTCCTCTTGCACATAATTTTTTAATAATGTACTTGCGCCTTTTGTCCTTAGCCAAATGTGGGTTGCTTATGTGTAAATATTCTACAGGAGTACAGAAGTTCTTATGTAAAGCACATTTAAACAAACAAATCAATATTTCTCTTTCCATTTACCATTCTGCTCTGTCATTCTCCCACGGCTAAAGTAATTTTTGTTTTTCTGCTTTAGTATGACGCTCAGCTGGTGTTCTACATCTGTACATTTTTTTATTTCTTTAAAGGATCAGTAAAGCTAAGTTTAGACGTGTGATGGAGGGCGCCAAAAATGTGTTTTTTGCCGCCCGCTGATTGCTACACATTTAATCAAATGGACAAGCATCGCAAATTCTCTGCAATGCACACAGTTACAACACATTTGTTGGCAAAAATGGGGTGTTCTTCAATTTTTGGTTTGTGGTGGGATTTTGTCACATCACCTATTATTCATATCACTACATAGTGATTAAGGTTATTAATATTTGCGCTGTTAGAAATTTGTTTTATTGAGTGAGGAGGCGTTGCATCGTTTCCCCACTATCTGTCAGCCCCTGAAGCACGATCTGAATTCGGATTGGGCTTCAGAGGAAAAGGAGAGCGCAGATCTAAATCTACCCTAAAACTAAAATGTAAACATCTGCGAATAATGGATCTATTTTGAAACTGAAAACAGATAAGGTTGTGATTGTGGGGGAAGGCTTTGCTTTGAACAGCTGACTTTCCTGTACAGTAGTCCCCTGAAGAATATTGCAGTGAGCCCTGCCCAGCCTATAATGATTATCCTACAAACACACAGCCACCCTCCAAATGAACATCTTTTGGGGGTTGCTGAATGTGTGTCTTGAAAACTGCATTAATCCTGAAAGGCTCATTATAACACAGGTGAAGGGTTAGGAAACTGTATATTCTGTGTAATCCAGGAGCCAGCAGCCGACAAAGTGCCTTGTGAATAAATAGCGCCCTCTTCTGCATGAAGAAGTGTATGACTTGTAACTTATATGGTGCCATTGCTGTATATTGCCTTATTTCTGTGAAGTTGAATTCTAACTAATTTCTAAAATTCCTTTGAAACCACATTAGTAAACTTGCGCTGCATTTAGATTTGTAGAAAATAAAATAGAAAAATCTGTGTCTGAGGTCCTGTGTGCGTGGACCAGATTTTACACTGTACGCATATAAACATTTGTGGTAATGTTTGCGAGAGTACAGTGTACAGCACAAATGTACTCTGGAGTACAAGAGCTGCCTGCATCTCAACAACGTAGGCTGCTCGGCAGCATATTGTGTCTTAGAAACAAGTAGGCTATTAATGCTATGCACATGTAAAAGTTGCTCAAACATCACGTGCCTACAGGGTACAGAGCACTTTTTACACAGGATCTTGTTGTCAGCAAGATCCTGCATACTAGTCACTGTCATTTTCATACGGCCATGTGCATATACTCATAAAGTTGTTGAACTCCGTGCAGCGCGTTGTCGTGATGATGTAATCCTGTGCCCTCGCCATAGGTGCTCGATCTCATGAGCCTCATGAAACCTCCCTCCTAGCTAGTCTGGTTTGCGCATTGGCAAAATTGATGCTATGACATCTGTGAAAGGCAGAAGCAAGGTTCAGGAAGTATTTAAAGTTGGTGCCAGCCTGTTCAGGAGTGGGGTAAAAATATCTAAAAGCAGAAAAAAAAGACATAATATAAATAAATGTAGGGTTTACAAATCACGTCGTGAACTGTTATGATCTTTTCAGGTGGCGTAGTACAGGAATTCATTTTGCTTTAATGCTCTGCTCCCCGGCCTGGTATAATCCAATTTGAATTCTGTATGTGCTGCCCCTTTATGTGCAAAAAGGTTATAGAATGCCTGACTGTTTTTTTCCATATATTTGGGGCACAGCGCCTGTTGCAAAGCACAAAATTGACTCCTTATGTGATCATGTCCTTCTAGTTTGTAAATTCTAATCTTTGTACACTTCATTGTATTCATGACGGTCACAGACTCTGAGAACATTTTGTCTTTACTGCCATGGCCATTTTGATTTAAGCATGAAAAAGGGAAATGGCTGCGAATGGTTACACGTAGTTCTCATGTAAACTGCAAAGTAGGTCAGTATACAGGAGCAGCTCACTCCCCCTGGTGGGTGCTATGAGAGATGACCTATTTTCTCAGATTGTTGTGACATGTTGAAATACGGTAGTTTAAAAGGAAAGATACACAATAAAAGGCAACACATGGATTCAGGTGAAGCCTGGGCCTCTCTAAATCTGGACCTTGCTGAAGTTATTTTTGTACTAAAATTGATTGAAAATAGCACACTTTTTCCTGATGCATTAAATCAGGCTATTTTTCTGCACTATAAAGGACAAATGGGACAAAGCATTCTGTTTGTGTCATTACATTTCTATCCAATATGTGAAAAACATCTCAGCATTTTACCTTGTATGGCCATAAAATAAACCTTTGACTGTGAAGTCCCTATTTTGGTGTGAAGTTTTGGAATCTCTTAAGCAGCCTGATTTATGAAAATAAGCATTGAAGGGACCCTGCCACCAGCGGGAAAAACGTAGGCTGGCAACCCCTGCTTTAGGGCTCATGCACACAGACATGTAAAAAAACAAAACAAAAAACAAACTTCATTCAGATTTGTAAAGCGTAAAATTGTGCATGGGAACCAGAAGTTTTGTATATTATGGACCCACGCACACAGCTGCATAATCTTGCGATGAGTACATTTTGTGGAAAATGTCCTTGGTTTTGCCCTCCCCACAACAGTGCAGAATCCCATAGGACATTTGCAGCTAAAGTGTGGACATAGTGTTAGACATTGTAGTTCCATCTGCATCCCCTTTAGATACACTCAAGGCCGTGTATCTAATGCAAAATCCAGCCCAGATTTTTGATGATCACCCCACCATGCCTTCATCAGTTTTGTCACAGACTGAGTGAGCTGCTCATATGTTGGTTGTACTGTCCTGCAGCACGTCCCTATGCTTCATGCCAGCTTTGGGGACTTCTATTCAGTTGGCTATTAATCAGTCACTTTGGCTGGGTCGTCATCCAGGGTGGTCAGTATGCTAGCTGGCTATCAAGAAGCAAGGTTCTTAAAAACGAGCACTTCTTTAAACACCACAAGGCTCAACAGACATATTAGTCCCTCATGGACGTGTTTAGGTGCCCTCTTTTGGGTGTAGATTGACATTTTATGTTCAGCTTTCCCGCTGTTGCATTGAAATAGTTAGGTAAACATTTTTAGTGGAGAAACTTGTTAGCTGTCATGTTCTGTCCATTTAATAAAGTTTCTGGCACAAGACCTGTTGTTACTAGGTTTTGTGGGGACAGGCTTTGCATTTCCTGGCACAAAATGTTTTTCTAAGCTGCCCAGTTTTTTTTAACCTACTGTGGCCACTCGATTGCATTGTCCATTTTATTCAAAAGGTAAATTTTATTGGTAGACCGCATCACATGTACTTTTCAATATTGCCCATAATTCCACTAGGCAGTCTAGGAATGGATTCAGCACCCTGTTCTAGGTCAGGAAAAAACTGTACATCTAAATCTGTTTCAATCCACTCTATATTTAATCACCATGTAGTGCTGACTTGTCCTAGACTGTTTCCAAATACAGTTTGCCTTATCCCCACAAGAGGCTGGAGTGTCTAATTGTGTCACTCAGGTGACCGTCTTAGTAGCAAATGCCGCTACATTGATCTGGATTAGGTGGCTTTGATATGATGCTGAATCCCATAGTGTTGTTAAATGCACTGTAAATACTGTCTACTATTTTTATCTTTCATGTACTGTAGCTTGAAAATCTTAGTTAAGTATGCTCTCTTTAATACTGCATTCACACCTGAGCATTTCAAAGTCACATTTATTTATAATATTCACGGTTTTAACCACGATTTTGGCACAATTTTGTTCAGGTCACCAATGTAAAAGGCAGAAAAACGCCTGTAATCTGCCCCAAAGAAGCTCATGTTCTTTTTTGAACTTAGGGAGTTTTTCAGGCGTTTTGCTTCAGGTGACAATATGCTCAGATGTGAACAGGTGCCATTGAAATGAATGGAATTTTGCTTGTTGGCCGTTTTTCAGGCTTTTTACGAGCTTAAAAAACGCTCAGGTGTGAATGCAGCCTAAAAGACCGTAAATATTTATTTTCAGTATGTGAAAAGGAATGCTGCAAAGTAACTAGGGTTCCTGTCCCTGGTGGTTAATAGCCTTCCACAAGATTTCTAAGAGACCATTCAATTGCTCCTATGGTGTTGCTCTTACTGGCTTAAAAGCTAAGATCACCTTTAGTAACATGTATTTAGGTTGTAACCAGTTACAATGCAGCACCCCCTGATCCCCCTGATTATTTGTTAACCACTTACGGACCTCCCGCCGTCGAAGGAAGGGATGAAGAGGCATCTAGCTGCCATAACCCTGGTATCCTTTTCTTCAGTGGGTGGTCCGCTTTCAGATAAAAGTGGTCTCTGCAGCAGGTTCGCCGCAAGATCACTTTTATTGGCGGCGGCGGGAAAGGGCTCCCGTCGTGCTCCGGTGCCTTCCGCCGCTTCCAGGTTCGTCGGCGGAGGCGAGATGAGTGAGGGGAAGATGGCCCCCACCCGTCTCCATACCATTGCAGGGTGGAAGTGATGTCAAAACGTCAATTCCGCCCATAGCTCTTAGGCTCCATTCACACTAGCGCGTTTTTTGATGCATTTTGCAGAAATGCACGGGAATTTTTTAACATGGGTTCCTATGGAACATGTTCACATCAATGCCTTTTTGTTTCTCTGCATTTTTGGAAAGGGTCAGGGACTTTTTTTCATGCAAAATGCAGCGTTTTGCATGTAATAGAATTCAATGGACAAGCATCAAAAACGCAAGTGCACCGTTTTTGCAGCGTTTTTGGTGCGTTTTTGCCGTTTTTTTTTTTTTTTTTTTTTTTAAGACTGTAAAAAAAAAATGTAAAAAAAAAAATAAAAACGCAAATCGCGGCAAAAACGCGGCTCAAAAACGTGGCAAGCGTGAAAAAAAAAACTCCAAAAACGCTCAAAAGCAACATGCATAGGTGTGAATCGAGCCTAAAAGGGACTTTTTTTTTTTTTTTTTGAATGACAAATTTTTATTTATTTATTGCATTTTAGTGTAAATATGAAATCTGAGGTATTTTGACCCCAGATCTCATATTTAAGAGGTCCTGTCATGCTTTTTTCAAGGGATGTTTACATTCCTTGTAATAGGAATAAGTGACACAATTTATTTTTTATTTTTAAAGAACAGCGTAAAAATAAAAGTAAAAAAAATAAGAAAAAAAAATTCTAAACGAGCCCCGTCCTGCCGACCTCGCGCGGAGAAGTGCACGCATACGTGAGTAGCGCCTGCATATGAAAACTGTGTTCAAACCACACATGTTAGATATCGCCGTGATTGTTAGAGCGAGAGCAATAATTGTAGTCCTAGACCTCTGTAACTCAAAACATGCAACCTGTAGAATTTTTTAAACGTCACCTATGGAGATTTTTAAGGGTAAAAGTTTGTTGCCATTCCACGAGCGGGCGCAATTTTGAAGCTTGACATGTTGAGTATCAATTTATTCGGCGTAATGTTATCTTTCGCAATATAAAAAAAAATGGGCTAACTTTACTGTTTTTTATTTTTTAATTCAAAAAAGTGTATTTTTTCCAAAAAAAGTGCACTTGTAAGATTGCTGCGCAAATACGGTGTGACAAAGTATTGCACCGACCGCCGTTTTATTGTCTAGGGTGTTAGAACCCCCAAACATATATATTTTTTTCTAACTTGTAAAAACCAAATCTCAGAAAGAGGCTCAGTCCTTAAGTGATTAAAGTTAACTTAGCCTTTGAACATTACAGAATCTTGCTTGCCAACAAGTGTTGACAAGCAAGATTCTGACCAGTTAACTGACTTGGTACTTCAGACCAAGTCAGTTAACTGGTCAGTTGTCCAAAAGGACCTCTATTGGTTTGCCTATTTTTTTTAACCCCAAAACCGGTGTGAGCCTTAGGCACAGTGCCTCATGGGTAATGCAGCCCTGTACATAATGGAGCACCTGGATTTCTGCGCTGTGTGAAAGTACCTGCAGATACCTCTATTTTCCTAATCTGCTGCTACTTTATCATACATCCCAATTTTCTAAATTGAGAAGGGGGGACACCTTTTAGCACAGTGTATAAGCAAAAAACACCCCTGCCGGGCTCCAAGTTACACAGGCCATAAAAAGTAAACACACAAAAAATGACTGGTTAAACCCAAAGTGTTGTGGTGGTTTTTTTTGTTTGTTTGTTTTTTTTACTTTTATTCTTTTTTTTTTTTTAACCCCTTCTCTCCTGCCCTGTGTTTTTATTTATTTTTTTACATTAGGCAGTAAAGTGTAGTGACCAATCATGATACAAGCTACAACAGTAGCTCATTTACACATGCTCAACATTTGTTCTGCTTGTAACTGAAATAGCTTTATTGTAAAGCCCGCAGATAAGGTTACAGGTCAGAAGCCTGTCCAAATACAGTTCTAATCCACCTATCAGACAGAATGTACATTCGTGTAGCTAATCAGCCGTACATACCAGGGAGCAGATCTTGATCCCGCAGACACACAGTGAATGGAAGTGGGTTTATAGGTCAGACAGTTTGTTCTATTGGATCATTTCAGAATGTTCTGTCTGTAGTCTCCAACCTTGTCCAGGCTTTTGACTGTCCTTAATTAAATGTTGTGTAGAAATCCTAAATACATTATTTAAAATGATCTGAAAATGTACATACACATCCAGCCTTTTAAGCATAGGGTGTAATATGCTTAAAGGATGTAAGTTGAGTTGGTACACTAAGGATATGAAATGTATATACACTAAGGATATGAAATTTTATATATATATATATATATATATAATCTCACACACACACTTCAAATTGAATCTGACTTCACAGGGTCACTTGTATACTAAGCACAGTCTGTAAAATTGGAACATCTATAATTGCCTTTACTGCAACTTGCGTTTGCAAATTCTTCTTCTTCTTTGCTGTTCCCCAGCCGTTGCATGTATTTAGCACTTCTGGATGTATCCGATACTTGTTCCTTTGCTGCATGCTGTGCTCTCTCCTGCAGGCTCATATGTCCTGTAGTGACCTAAAGCCAGGGCCGGTACAAGGCAGGGGCGGAAGGGGCACGTGCCCTGGGCGCTACCATTTGCTATAGGGGGGGGCGCAGCCTGCAGGTGACGTTCTGCCACGCTTGCCGCCCG
Source organism: Lithobates septentrionalis (assembly GCA_037952835.1). NCBI lineage: Eukaryota > Metazoa > Chordata > Amphibia > Anura > Ranidae > Lithobates > Lithobates septentrionalis. The sequence goes on from JBBDGP010001619.1 coordinate 1,660,085, forward strand.
CCAATGTGTACAATAATACAACAGTCCAGTGCATTTACAGTCCCCAGCGGCACTGTACAAATTGCCTTCGTGTGCTCCTGCATCCTCCCTTCCCTCAGCACAAACTACACTGTTACAGTTTACTCCCCTACGGAGGAGTGCCGTAGTCCCTGCCAGCGCCGTGACGTCACACACGGTCGGAGGCGAGGTGGGAGGACGCAGAGGAGCGCAGGGAGGCGGGAGCTGTGTCGGCGCGCTGTCACCTCAAGGAGCGAGCGACCTGAGCTGAGCTGAGGAGAGGAGCTGAGGAGCTGCTGCCGGCCTGGCTGGCTGGCAGGCTCTAGTAGCTGCTGCTGGATTCAATCTGGAAGGAAGCGAAGGTAGAAGATTGCAGTGCCCGTGTGTGCCACTGCCAGTGTTCTGACTCAGATCTTCAGCAGTGGTGGTCACTGGTCATTAACCTCGCCTCAGCCTCAGATTTATTCATCTGTTTTTAGTATTTACTTACACAAGTTCAGACTCAGAACTTCTGAGTCTGAACTTGTGTAAGTAAACACTAAAAAACAGATTAATAAATGGCTGGATTGGGGGAGGGGAGGAGGCTGAGGCGAGGTTAATGACCAATGACCACCGCTGCTGTTTAACCACTTAACAACCGGCCCATAGCCGAATGACTGCTACAGGGCGGTTGCTTAACTCTGGGAGGACGTACTATGACGTCCTCCCAGAATTCCCCTCTCGTAGCGCTGTGGGCTGGATGTGTAGTGCCCACAGCGCTGCTCAGTGACATCCAGCCATCCATCCATGCTCAGCCATCCCTAATGCTCTGCAATGCCCCACAATACTCTGCAATGCCCCAGAATACTGTGCAATACTCTGCAATGTCCCACAATACCCCGCATTACTCTGCAATACCCCACAATACTGTGCAATACTCTGCAATACCCCGCAATACTCTGCAATACCCCGCAACACTGTGCAGTACTCTGCAATACCCCGCAATACTCTGCAATACCCCGCAATACTCTGCAATACCCCGCAACACTGTGCAGTACTCTGCAATACCCCACAATACTGTGCAATACCCAGATATACTCTGTGATACTCGGCGATACCCTGCCATACTCTGCAATACCCCACAATACTGTGCAATACTCTGCAATACCCCGCAATACTCTGCAATACCCCGCAACACTGTGCAGTACTCTGCAATACCCCGCAATACTCTGCAATACCCCGCAACACTGTGCAGTACTCTGCAATACCCCACAATACTGTGCAATACCCAGATATACTCTGTGATACTCGGCGATACCCTGCCATACTCTGCAATACCCCACAATACTGTGCAATACTCTGCAACACCGTGCAATACTCTGCAATACCCCACAATACTGTGCAATACCCCACAACACTGTGCAATACTCTGCAACACCCTGCAACACTGTGCAATACTCTGCAATACCCCACAATACTGTGCAATACTCTGCAATACCCCACAATACTGTGCAATACCCCGCAATACCCCTAAATACCCTGCAATACCCCACAATACCCCGCAATACCCCGCAATACCCTGCAATACCCTCTGATACTCGGCGATACCCTGCCGTACTCTGCAATACCCCGCCATACTCTGCAATACCCCACCATACTCTGTAATACCCTGCCATACTCTGCAATACCCCGCCATACTCTGCAATACTCTGTGATACCCAGCCATACCCTTCCATATCCAGCCATAGTCTGCAATACTCGGTGATACCCAGCCATGCTCAGTTATACCCAGCCATGCTCAGTTATACCCAGCCATACCCAGCCATGCTCGGCCTCTGTATGTGGCCAGGCTGTGGAAGTCTCACACATGTGGTATCGCCGTACTTAGGAGTAGGAGAATCTATTTTGGGGTGTCATTTTTGGTATGTACATGTTATGTGTTAGAAATATTGTATAAATGGACAACTTTGTGTAAAAAAAAAATGTCTTTTAACCACTTCCCACCCACCGTCATATGACGTCCTTGACTTTGTGCGGGGATATCTGAATGAAAAACGGGGGGGGGGGGGGCGCAGTTTGCCATCTTCGCCCTGGGCACCAAATGGCCTTGTCCCAGCACTGCCTAAAGCAGTGAGGGCAAATACAGTGTATGGCAGGGAGAGCAGGTATTTACACACCTGGAAGTACAAATGTACCTAAAATGGGCAGGGAGCAATAAACTGACAGAATATTGAAGACATGGACCACCGGAAAGGTACGTATAGATGCTAAGGTTGTGCTTAGTTTACAAGCAACCCTATGGGGACTTGCTCAGTTTAAGGAGAAAGTATACTGTATTTTCAATGGGCGCATATTTTAAAGTAGACTTTTACACCGTGTTTACGTTGAACTAATTTTGATGATGAATGAAACAGGCATATCCATGTGCCCTCAGTCCAGCTCTACTTTTTTCATGAGTGACTTGGGAACCCCAAATCCTAGCGTAGGGTAATCCGGTATGCAGATTTTGGCCAACTCATGTAATCGGGTGCCTGCCTGAACCCTCTAGATCTGGGGTTAGCAATCTGTCGATCGCATTCTACCGACTGACTGCAGGCAGGTGACCGTTCGAGTCCCTGCCTTGCCGACCCTCAAGTGCTTCGCCCCCAGAGTGGCAGAGCTAAGCAGGGAAGTAATGAGGTCGGGTGTATGGGCCACCTGAGGTCTGAGGCTAGTAAGCTGTCAAATCCAGTCCTAGGCAGTGGAGGTATTCCCATCCACACAGTACGCCCCTTGCTTTACGTGTGGTTGTGGGGGGCAGGGAATGCTTCTGCCAATGTTTCTCTGTCAGCTTTGACAACTTTCAGGGGGGATAGCTGGTGGCAGGTTCGGGCTCTTAAACTCATCTCCTGGAGTGTACTACATTGATCCCACTGGCCCTCCTCTCCAGTCTATCCAAGGTGTTTGTGGATGACATCATGTGGACTGGACAAGAGAGGAGTGCTGGTCGGAATCAGAGCACCAGAACAAGTAGATCAGCCACAGCAGCTTTTCTGCACTGCTCTGTATCTGGAAACTGCTTGTATGCCCTGCTGACCCCTTGTCTTTTTGTCTTGATTTTCCCTTTACACTGCCCTACCTACTACTGACTCCTGGACACTGCCCTACCTACTACTTACTTCTACTGACCTCTGTACACTGCCCTACATTCTACTGAAATCTGTATACTGCCCTATTTACTACTAGCCCCCTGAACACTGCCCTACATCCGATTTACACTGGCCCAAACTCAGAGCCGTCAGCCAAGCTAAAATTGAGGCCAGCCAGGCCTGAAACTGGTCGAGCAAGTTAGCCTGCAATAGCAGATGTTCTGTCTTCATGATGGATTGCTGCATTAGACTTTGGGGGGTGACTAGTTACTCCCCAGAAATGAAAAAAATTGTGAAAAAAAGTGAATGCAAAGTCTCTTGTTGAAGCTAACCTTTAAAATAGGCTAAGTTTTTATATTTTATAGTGATATTAGTTTTTTTATATTTTTCTAGGTTTTCCTCATGCCAACTTTACTTTTTATCGGGGCTTGCTAGATAACGTTGATTATTGATCTCTTCCATGTTGTCCAGGTAGAATCTTCTAATGCTGGGTACACACAGGCCGAAAATCAGCCTGACCAGTGTGTTCTGCCTGGGGGGGGTCCCTATCGCAGAACACAATACCACAGCAGGGGGGATTGCTGTACTAACACATCCAATGTTGGTACAGCAATCTGTCAGTTTTTTTTTTTTTTTCGTTCAGCCCACTGGGTTAAATGAAAAAAAAAATAGTGTGTACCAGCCTTAAGGTTGTCCACCCCTGCTCTAGATTCTGCATTTTACAATTGGCCCATCATTGTGAGGGCGCCAGGCAATTGATAAAAGAAGGTAGAGCATTTTGCATACTGGCGCACCCTGTGGTTTGGGGTTCCTGGGGTGCCTAATTCCAGCTGGAAGTTTGTTATGTGGTAGCATTGCTGTAGGTGCATTTTTTTTTAAATACATGCACTTTGGTATTAAATGTGCCTATTTTGGTTTATGTTATGCATGTATAAAGATTAGCCTGTGTCCACTAATGGAGGATTGATCTAATTACCAATAGAAAACAATCACTACAGCAGTGATTTCATTAGTGGTAGTTGCAGTTTTTTTTTTGTTTCTTTTTTTACCTTAAGGCTACATTCACACCTGAGCGTTTCAAAGTTGCGTGTTTTTACCGCATTTTACCACGATTTTGTACAGGTCCCCAATGTAAAAAGCAGAAGAAACGCCTGTAATCTGCCCCAAAGAAGCTCATGTTCTTTTCTTTTTTGAGCTTAAGGCTCTGTTCACACCTAGGCGTTTTGTTTTCAGGCAGAAAGTCGCACGAGTTTTGCTGCGATTTTGTACAGTACAAAAGGTCACCAATGTAAAAAGCAGAAAACGTCTGTAATCTGCCAGAAAAGAAGCTCCTGTACTTTTTGAACTTCAGGCGTTTTGCTTCAGATGACAAAACACTCAGACTCAGTGAACAGGGACCATTGAAATGAATGGGATTTGTCTTTGTCTTGACGTTTTTAGAGCTGAGACTTACAGCAGAAAAACTCCCAAAAACGCCTTAGGCGTTTTTCAGGCGTTTTGCTTCTTTTGACAAAACGTTTAGATGTGAACAGGCTCCATTGAAACGAATGGGATTTTGCTTGTTGGATGTTTTTATGAGCGTTTTTATGAGCTGAAAACGCTCAGGTGTGACCGCAGCCTAAAAGCTTTTTATTATTTTATGTTTTGTCCATGCTGTTGCTAACATGTTTATCTATTTTGCTTTATTTAGATTCCTGCTGCAGTGTCTAGAAGACCTGGATGCTAATCTGCGTAAATTAAACTCCCGCTTGTTTGTGATCCGCGGACAACCTGCTGATGTCTTTCCTCGGCTCTTCAAAGTATGTTTTCCATCATTATTCCTATCATTCATATTATCAACTGCCTTCTTCTGTCCTACTTCATGTACCATGTGCCGCTGTCATTCCATCCTTGTTAAAACATTAATAGATCTACTCTAGTTAATTGAATCTGTGTCTTTTATAAGAAAACAATGTATATACAACAACAAACAATGTAAATACATCAATGTATATTCTGTCCTTTTCCAGGAATGGAAGATCAGCAAACTGTCTATTGAGTATGACTCTGAACCATTTGGAAAAGAGCGAGATGCTGCAATCAAGAAATTGGCAAGTGAAGCTGGCGTGGAGGTCATCGTACGAATTTCACACACTCTCTATGATTTGGATAAGTGAGTATTCTAAAAAGTCCCAGACAGCATTTTTATGTAGTAAATGCTACATGAGTTCCCTTTTTTCCTATTCATACTTACCTGGGTGGATCCAGCATCAGACCGATGCTGCAGCTGCCCCCCAGTGTGTCTGCACTGAGAACTGAGCCACCGAACATCTCTGATGGCTCGGTTCACACTCCTCCCCGAGAGGAGAGCTGCTGTCTGTCAGTCAGCAGCTCTACTCTCTGCTCCTCCACGCTCACTGGAGCGCTGAGCTGTGGAGGGGCCGGGAGCGTCCATCTCAGCGGCTCTCTGATTCGTACAAAAAAATAAATTTTTAAGTGTGGTTGAGTGCAGTAATTTATGCTTGTATGCAAGTACATAAGCGTATACGCATAAAATGAAGCACTGGCAGCTAAAAGAGGGTGAAGCATTGTATGCGTGTATACTCATATACATGTTCATGCGTGTATACACAAGGGTCTTTACGGAACATAACTTGCGTTTTTATTCAAGATTTTTCCGCCAGCCTCTGTCAGCAAGATCTTGTGTGTAAATATCAGTAAATTAATTACTTTTGTGTGCAAGAGGCCTAAAGCTGCCTTTGCTAATGTTACGTTATTACCCCAATGGGTGCTACCAGCTAACAGGCCAGGCCATCATTCATAGCATACACCTCAAAGATACCTACTGCACAGTCCTTTAGATTCAAGCATGTTCCACATCAACACCAGAGGATCAACAGAGGAACGGGAGGCTAAGAAATTTGAACACGGTACTTGAGCTTCTGAATAGGATTGCAGGACTCCTGACCATTACACCTGTATGAGCTTGTGGGATATCCTATTCCAAAACCGTGGCATTAATATGGATCCCCCTCATTTCTCCCCTCTTCAACTGTAACAGCTTCCACTATTGTAGGGATTCGGGGAGGCTTTTCATAATTTTTCGAGCATGTCTTTGGGAGTTCATGTCCATTCTGTCAAAAGAACACTGTTAGGGTTAGGTATTGATTTTGAACAAGAAAACCTGGCTTACGATTGGCATTCCAGTTCAACCCAACCTTGTTTAGTAGTGTAGAGGTCACGGTTCTGTGCAGGCCACTGGAGTTCTCCATACGAAACTCCTTAAACCATCTTAATGGAGCTGGCTTTGTGCGCACAGGGCACAGTCATCCTGGATCAGAAAGGAGCCTTCCCCATACTAAATACTTCAAGGTTGGAACCACCAAATTGTTTAAAAGTCCCTTTATATGCTCTAGCATCAAAAGTACCTTTCACTCGCATCACCTAAATGCAATAATTTGGAGGATTGTCCACATAATTTTGTCTGTATAGTAGGTGTGATGGTCAGGGGTCCACAGTTTTATGGCCAAATAGTGCACTTGTTTGAGCAGGCTGTCTTTTTAAATGTATTTATTTATTTTGCAAATTTGCAAGGCAGATGTATGTCTGGATTAAAATGTATGCTTGTTGCACACCAAGCTGTGTCAAGAATGTTCTTACTATAGAAGTATTTATCTTTTAATAGGATTATTGAGTTGAATGGTGGGCAACCACCTTTGACTTACAAGAGGTTCCAAACACTTATTAGCAAAATGGAGCCACTGGAAATGCCGACTGAGACCATTACAACCGACGTAATGGATAAGTGCACCACACCAGTGTCCGATGATCATGACGAGAAGTACGGCGTCCCTTCTCTGGAAGAATTAGGTAGAATATTGTATACTTATTGGTAACCTGAATAAATGTTTATGACTAGATGGGTTAAATATTCAGCATTGTTGACTAAAATATCCATATCCTAGGGGAAAATGGGGTCTGTAGTTATTCATTGTCTATTAGTTAGTTTTGTGTGTTAACCTGTAATGCAGTCCATCATTTTTTGGAATGTGTAAGAAAACGTTTTATGAGAAAAAACATAATATCCTCGTAACTTCACTTTAATGTGATCTGGCAGTATCTACTTTAATGCTTCCCAATTTGGACAAGTTCTAGTGCAGTTTACCATTATTTGATATGCTCTTCTTTTTGACTTAAAAAGAGTTTTGTTTGTAGACCACATAACAACTGAACCCCTGCTGGGCTTTTCCCTTACAAGGGGCTGCACCTAGGATTAGTAGTAGCAAGTCTTCCTGCTCTGCTGGATAAATGTGGTGCTACAGCTAACCATTCAGATAATGCTGGTGCTGTATAAGCTTTTGAAACGCAGCGCTCATGGGGGACCCCCTGTTTTAGTGTAAGAAGCTGAAGCTACCTTTCAGCCTGCAAATTCAGTAGCTTCTGTAGAAGGCTAATCTCCGCAAAACTAAAGAGGCCTTTTGGCATGGTTTTGTTTTTTCTCTCTGCAGCTGTGAGGCAAGTGCATTTCTTCCTGGGCTTGTGGCATCTCTAACCCATCATCTCTCTAAAGTGCCAATACACCCTGTTGAGGGTTTTGTAGAATGGCTTTTTCATCTAAAATATGTTTGCCTTTTTTTCTTTTGTTGAAGCTGGCTATTCATGTTACTTTGGCAACCCAGCAATCTGACTTTATTCAGCCACAGGCCATTGTGACCATTGTTTTTAAATCATTTCTGATTCCATTTTTAGAGTCAAAGAAAAATGCATCTCCCCTCATATGCTGAAAACTGGTGGTTGCAGTCCATCACATCACTCCTCCACACATAGCTCAGTGTAATCCAAAAGAGAATCTGCACATAGATGTCTTCAAAGGCAAAACTTTAATTTGAATCCTGTGATGAAGCCCATCGAGTGAAACATGTCAGAGGAGTGTTCCTGGGGGTGTGACCATGTGCTGAAGCTTGTCGCCTGGATGTTGTGCCCGTGAGAACATTCATCATCAGTGTGCGGCTTTACCTTTTGCATTATTCTGATTCAGGCTGAATGGCAGAATCACAAGAGCCCCAGTTAATTTGGTGTTCTGGTGGGCAATGTCTGTCCTAAGGGGTTACTGGTGGGTCATTTCTGGCCAACCTGCTTGATCATATCTGACCAAGCTTTGCTTAGTAGATCTGTTTTAAGCCTGGACATTCTTTTCGCCCAATGTAAGCTAAAGTGGCACAAAATTCTATTAGTTTTGTTTTTTTAATGCAGTTTGTGTCCCTTTGGGGATATTCCACCACCCATTCTGGGGTCACTTCAGGAAAGGACAGGAAGTCTATCCAAAGCGAGGGGAAATCCCATCTTTGTTGTCACCAGAAAAGATGTCCCCCTTGTTTTCCTGTTCTGACGACAACTCTAATGCCCCGTACACACGGTCGGATTTTCCGATGGAAAATGTCCGATCGGAGCGTGTTGTCGGAAATTCCGACCGTGTGTGCGCTCCATCGGACATTTTCCATCAGATTTTCCGACACACAAAGTTTGAGAGCAGGCTATAAAATTTTCCGACAACAAAATCCGTTGTCGGAAATTCCGATCGTGTGTACACAAATCCGACGGACAAAGTGCCACGCATGCTCAGAATAAAGAGATGAAAGCTATTGGCCACTGCCCCGCTTATAGTCCCGACTACGTGTTTTACGTCACCGCGTTCAGAACGATCGGATTTTCCGACAACTTTGTGTCACCGTGTGTATGCAAGACAAGTTTGAGCCAACATCCGTCGGAAAAAATCCTAGGATTTTGTTGTCGGAATGTCCGAACAAAGTCCGACCGTGTGTACGGGGCATAAGATTATGGATTTCCCATCATGGATAATAAAAACCTGACCGGTTCTATTCCTTCCTTGCGCCATTTAAAACTTTAAAAAAAGAAAAAAAGAATTGTCTGAGGTACTCTAATCCAATCTAAGCATTTTGTATCTTTATGGCCGCTTGCTTATTGCCATATTGCTGGTATCAAGTTACAAATGCCAATCGTATCTGAGCAAGGGTCTACAATGTGAAAGTGCAGGCTTCTAAATAAGCCACTAATATCTTCAACTACTCTGACCCCTTATGGTGGTGGTAGTTGGTTTGTGATCTGTTGGTGGTGGAAAATACAAGGTCACAGAATTTTGTTCACTTTATGGAACAAAATGATCGTTCCAAACTAAAAATAATGGTTTTCTGTATTCCCGAGCTTGAATCCAGATCCCTTATGAAGGGATATCAAGGGCTATTTTATCAACTGCTGATTAATATGGGACTGTTGTGTTTATTCATGTACATTTATGTTCCATTTATTTTTTTTTTCCTCATCTCACATCTTGATTGGATACAGGAACATTAAAGGTTCACATAGATGTGCACACTTAGTAATTGTAAATTAGATCCAGCTCCCTAACGTCCCCTGGCTTTCACATCCCTAAGTGCAAGCATCGTAGGAGTATATTTTCTTTTTTATATAGCCATGTTTGGTGGCACATTTTAACATTTAAGTCCACAAGTGTAAAACTTGTTGGGTTTGTATTTGCAGAGTAAAATTTAACTAAGGTAATGCAATCACAGAGCACATAATACCATGACTGCTTATCTTTGGCTTTTTACATTTTTTATTTTTTAATCTCTCTGCAAATTCCCCAGCGTTTTTGCACCCCCTATTGCTGCTGTACTCCTTAGAATATGTGCTATGGGTACCATTTTTTTTTTTTAAATACGTAAACACATGACACTATATTATCAATAGCTGTATGCAAAATAATAGGCCCTTAATGTGAATATGAAATATACTTATTATGACATTTAGGGAAGTCTTGTAAATGTCTAATTCTGATTTTTTTTTTTTTAGAAAAAAAACTTTAACTCTTTGGTGCCACATTTACCAGCAATGGGATGCATGTCCGAAAAAATCTCACTCCCATATTGCAGATAATAAAAGCATTTTGTTTAATATCGAAGTAGCTTATTGTTTAACTGAACCTCATACAATTTGTTTGGAGTGATTTAAAAGTTACAAAAGAATAAAAAAAACTGTGCTAATTTACTGACCTATAGAGGCATATCCTCAACTCCATCTTGGACTTTTACACTTAATAAATGTGCAGAGAAATTTTCAGTTCCTTTTGGTTTCATCCCCCAACTGAGCAACAGCACAATGTCTGGAACGTTAATCATTTGTGAACTTCATAAAAACTTTTTTTTTCTTCCACCATTTTGCACATAACAGAATTAACAGCTTTTTTAAGTTCTCCAGGAAACCAACAACAAAAACGCAGTCCCTGCACACTAAAAGCATTGAGAGTTTTCGTTTTTTTATTCTCACCAAGCTTTTTTTGCCAGGATCTCAATTAGACAGGGTTCCACGGTGCCATTAGGCTGACAACTAGTGGGGTAACTTTCCAGCTGCAAGACATCACAAACGGACACAAAAGGGCGGTGGCATCACTTTCCCGCTGACTTCAGCGTTCGGGTGATGCCAACTGCTCCAGCTCTGGCCGGATTCGTGGCAAGGAAGCTCTCCGTGTTCGAAAACCCAGTGACAAGGCGGCACAGGTGGGGTCGTTCATGTTTGTAAAGAGAGCCACAGTGTGGCAGGGCCTAGCCTGTATGTCTACAGGGCACAGTGAATGTTGTGCAGCAGTGTGGACCTATGGGTTAAGCCCATAGAGCAGTGAAGACTTCAATATCATTTGTTATCTAACTTGTTTTAATGTTTCCTACCAAAAAATAAAATCCTGGATTCCTAAATTATCTAAGATGGAGATACAATCTCCTCTTAAAGTGTATGTCCATCCAAAATGTTTTTTTTTTTTTCTTCGTTTTTGATGAAGTGGGGAAGGGCTAACCCACCTGTCAGATTTGTATTGTTGTTTGGGGCTCTGATAGGTTTATCCTCACCTCCTGTCATGGTGACAACATTTTACCACACAGAAAGTGAGGGGAATTCTTCAGCAGCAGAAACACAAATGAGTAGGGGAAAGCTACATCCCCTATCAGATTTCTACTTCCGTCTATGTACCTGTTGCAGATCTTTCTGGGAAAACCATTGTTAGCAGGACTGGAAGGGGAAATATCACTAATGGAGCCCAGATAGCAGTAAAAACTCAACAGGAGTTTTCAGCCTACCCCACTCTATCCAAAGCTGGAAAAAATGTTGGCTTAATATACACTTTAACCCTATTCAGGACTGATGGTGTGTACTGAAGATTGGGGCAGATCGATTTCCTAGTCTAGAACTATAAATTTCAAACATTCTGCTTTAGAACACAATATATATTTGTTTCCTCTTTTGTATTGACTACAATTACAAGGGTTTCATATCCGCAGTCAGCTTCAATTTATTGGCTTATATCGACCCTGCAGCAACTGCTCTTGAATGCATGACGTTGTCTTTTCCGGTCTCTTCCTGTGCTTTCCAACCATGTGTTTGTCAACAGGATCAGCTGCTTCTTTTGTCCTTTGTGGAGATGGTAGAGCTTTGCCCTTTAGAGACAGCCACATGCAATTAAGTGGAGCTATATCATGACCATCGGAAATGTAGAGAAGCAGCTCTTCTGATGACGTAACAGTATGGCAGCAAAGCACAAAATGAATCTAAAAGATAAAGCTGTGCACTTGTGCAACACTTTTCAGAGGAATATGTACAAGCGAATAAGTTAGTCATCTGAAGGTGGTCAACCCCTTTAAGCTGGGTGGAGGGGGTACAATGTGTCAAAAGTCCTGAATAGCGTTATATTTGGTGTTTTAGCATGTATTTCGTCTGTCCTAGTTTTATGGGTGTTTTTTTTTTTTTTTAATTCTATATTCTTATTTTCTTAAATTTCTTAAACAAAAATATCTACTAAATATAAATTATACAGACAGACCAATTAAAAGCCAACTTGCTCTAAATTCTGATCCTTTCGTGCCAGGAGTCAGATTTTGTCGGTGCGTGTCCCTTTGCCGGAAATGGATATACCTGGACTGCTAGCTCCAAGGAGTTAACGTATTAACCATTATGAAGAATCAAATTCAGTTTATGGACTGTTTCTTATGCTTGGCAAAAGGAATGCACCACATTTTCATGTTTTATGTTGTGTAGATTACAAATGGGAGAGAAATGGGATCTAAAGTTATGTTTATGATCGTCCATTAGGGTTTGATGTAGAAGGTTTGCCGTCAGCTGTGTGGCCCGGAGGAGAGACCGAAGCACTGACGCGGTTAGAAAGGCACCTGGAGAGAAAGGTAGGTAGAATGTCTGTCTGACTTGTGACCCATAGAAACAGCTCTCCTTTAGGCTGGGTTCACACTTATACGAATTGCTGTGTAAGAAATGCAGGACTCCAGATATAGACATCCTAGCCTCCAGATTCAGCAACAAACTACCTCATTGTCTGGATGTAGTCCAGAGCCATTAGTCTAGCTCAATGCTATAGCTTAGATTAGACAGATTTCCCATTTGTTCTGTCCTCAGGTCCTCACAAGGGACACCCTGCTTCTAGGTCCACCATTATGAGATAGATAAGAAATCTGATCGCTAGAGCTTACGCTTTAATTGACAAATCTCCTGCAGTTTTACGCTCTCCTACCACCAGATGGTAGGATTTTCCAGGGCATTTTGACACCAAGCCTCTGTAGTTCAGCTGTTTAAGGCCGCCACCTGGTCCTCCATTCACCTTTATTCAAATTTCTACCAACCGCATGTCCAGACTTCTGCAGATGTAGTTTTTAGCCACAGGTGTCCTGCAATAGCACTCTCAATTTTGGGTCTGTTGACCTTTATTGTTGGGACTGTTGTCGGACTTCTGTTTGCCTAGGCGTTGCCCACCTTCCTCGTTCATTGCTTGGGTATGTCGCAGGCTCTATGAATACTTTGCCTGTGTCCTGTACTGTATGATTAATATAAGAGTAAATTTGACTTTCCTGTAAATTTCATATCTTGGAGTACAGTAGTGGACACGGACACAGACACAGACACATACATTGCTTGCTATAAAACTGATTACTCAGAGTAGGGTAGCGTTATAGAGGAGGTGCCCAGTAAGCATGTCCTCAAAAGCTTACCTCATTCAATCCGCTAAAATTACAAGCCTTTAACTCAGGGTCTATGAATACTTTGCCTGTGAACTGTACTCAGCTTTAAATACAAACCATTCCATGGCCAAATAGTGTTTTGGTAAACTTTACCTTGTCTGACCATACAGTTTTTGCTTGAGATGCCGTACCTAATGGGTTAATAGGTCTGTCAAAGAGCACTTTATTTTCTTTTACAAAAGGTTTTATTGATAGTCATAGCAATTTCAGTCTAACCGTGTAGAGAATGCATCATGAATAAACATAACATAAAATTTAGCATCTTATAAGTAAAATAAGTGTGCTAGTAAATCAAAGAAAAACAAAACAATAAAAGTATAACAGAGGCTGAAAACAGTTGTACATTGGAAACATGAAAGTGGTTGGACATACTAAGGTTTCAGGAATGTTCGTAGGACTGCGTTCGATTTTTAACAAATACTTGAAAAGATTGTCTCAACGGGGGCCTAACTGTAAATAGTCCTGAATATCTATCCATGTAACCATCTCAACCGAGGCTATGCCCGGTGGCCAGATGGATTCTTAAGTGCAACTAAGAAGTAAAAGCCCCCCCCCCACCACCACCATTTAAGCACAATAAGCAAAGTCAATGTTAATGAAAATGTGATATTTGATATGGGCAAATGTCTGTATATGTATGTGTGTGTCTACATATAAATATATATGCAAACATATACATATATACACACGTTTTGTATGTTTTTCAATATAAAATCGCATACCTGGTCGAATGAAGGCAGTCTCTCTTAAAATGCAACTATTTCTAAGATGCCCTATTTTCAATTGTAATCTGTTTTAATGGTGGTCTTTATCTGTCACCTGTTGCTGTTTATTATGCCCCCCTCCTCCAAGAACTGCACACAAAAAAAACCCTATCTGCATATATATCTTAAAAAAAATTACTTTGCTGATGGAACTTTTTGATCCATGCATGGGTTCAATGTTTACCAGCAGCACAATAAAGCAATAAACATTTGACCTCAAAAAAAAAAAAGAAGTAAAAGCATTGAGAGGGAGGTTAAAGAAGAACTAGGGGTTGAGATTAGCCAAGAAAGGAGTGAAGAATAGGGGGGAAGGAGAGAAGAGGAGAAGAAAAAGAAAAGAAAAAAAAAAGGGGGGGGGGGGGGGGGGTCCTCGCGGTGAGGAGCAAGAGCACTTTATTTTAAACAGTATTGATGTAGTTTCTGATAAAATGAATCTTAATTGTACCTGTTGAAGTTTTTTGGCATATAATATATGTATTTTTTTTCTTGCATTATAGGCTTGGGTGGCAAATTTTGAAAGGCCTCGCATGAATGCCAACTCCCTTCTTGCAAGCACTACAGGACTTAGCCCTTATCTGCGGTTTGGATGCCTCTCTTGTCGTCTGTTTTACTTCAAATTAACAGATCTTTACAAAAAGGTATAGTTATTAAGCACTGCTCTGGAAAACATTAAAAAAAAGCACAAGAGTATTCAAAATAAAATAGAGGTGCTGCCTACAGTGGCCAATACGGTGTTGGCTTTTAAAATGAGCACCAAAAATTTTATTTTTCTTATTTCAAAACTGATCAGCAATCTCCATAGACAAAAGCTCACAAGTGACTATTTATCATCCAGTTTTCTTGAAAGCATACTTTGCAGATAGAATGTCGGGCATGGATATATGAAACACAATGTAGATGATTTGAAACCGAGATGAGATAATAACACTGTTTATTAGAAGCCAAAGATTTTTTTATTTTTTTTTTGTAGAAAAAACCTCTACACGTTACTAAATATTTTTAAAGTTATCTTTATAGGTAATTCTAATGTTATTAGGTAGGTGTGCCTATGGGTAGACTTCTTTCATTCTCATCCAAGTAAATAGTAGGGTAGTCTTTATTTTATTATTATTTTCAGCATCCATGAAGTTAAAAACTTAAAGCGGACCTGTAAACAAATTTAGTTTGTTTGGTTTGTAAAAGTGTTTTCAGCCTACCTGTTAGTCTAATGCCGCGTACACATGAGCGGACTTTACGGCAGACTTTGCCCGGCAGATGGGATTTCGTCAGACAATTCGATCGTGTGTGGGCTCCAGCGGACTTTGTTTGCTCAAAAGTTGGACGGACTTAGATTTGAAACATGTTTTAAATCTATCCGTCGAACTCGAGTCCGGTCGAAAAGTCCGCTCGTCTGTATGCTAGTTCGATGGACAAAAAACCACGCTAGGGCAGCTATTGGCTACTGGCTATGAACTTCCTTGTTTTAGTCCAGTCGTACGTCATCACGTACGAATTCGACGGACCTTGGTGGATTGTGTGTAGGCAAGTCCGTTCATTCGGAAAGTCCGGCGTAAAGTCCGCCGAGCAAAGTCTGCCGTAAAGTCCGCTCGTGTGTACGCGGCATTAGGGTTAATTCACCCAGAACAGACAGCTGCTGGAGAGGTTTCCTCTCCGCCAGCTGTTCGTTCCGACTGGTAGGGGGCAGTGTGGTGTGTGGTTCAGTGTATCCCACAGCTTCTCTTATTTTGTTGTGCTGCCCTGCTGTACAGTGACATGCGATTCTGTAACAGCGTATTGCGATAAAATGCAGCAAGTGCAGTAAAATGCCGGTCACCACATTGTCGGATTGATTTACTAAAGGCAAATAGACTGTGAACTTTGCAAGTGCAGTTGCTCCAGAGTTTAGTAAAAGAGGGGAATCTCTGCTGACTTCTATCATCCACTTGTGCAAGCAAAAATTCAGTTTTTTTAAAGAAGTATAGCCAAAGCTTTTATGGATCACAGGAGTGCAGTTCGTTCTGCACTCCTGTGATCCGTTTTCAGCCGACAGCAGGCTGAAAACACTCTCAGCTGACATCACAGGGCCAGTCCAGGCTCTGAAAAGATCCCAACAATATGGTTGGGACCCGCCCAGAAGCCTGGACCGACAGCTGGCTCAGCCTCTCAGTGATCTGCCGAGAGTCCAAACCAGCCCCTCCCACCCCCTCCACAGCTTAGTGCTCCAGTGAGCTCTGGAAGTGCAGAGCAGAGAGCTGGGGACTGACGGTCCCCAGCTCTCTTCTCGCAGAATGCTGAGAACTGAGCAATCAGCTCTTTTATCACTCAGTTCTCAGTGCAGAGACATCAAAAACAGGTGCAGCATCGGATCAATACTGCATCCACCTAGGTGAGTATAAATGTTTTTAGGGTTTTTTTACTTTACTTTTCAATTTTTCTGCATGCGATTGTGTGTTCTTTGCAAAGTGAAGCTTCGCCTTTTACTGAGTTCTGGAGCAACTGCACTTTGAAGAGTGTAACTGCATTTGCAAAGTCCATAGTCTATTTGCCTTTAGTAAATCAATCCCATGTGTGAATTCAACCTTAATGAATCTAAACAAGACTGTAGCATTGCTATTTTTAGCTCGCCTTGAGAGTAGCTTTTAGTAGCTTTATAATGTTTAGGTATAGGCTTATGTTCAAGCTCATCTCCAGGTTTTGATTTGAAGTGATTTTAAAGGCAAAACATGTTTTACCTTGATGCATTACCTGCATTATCTCCTATTACCTGCTCTGTGCAATACCATTGCACAGAGCAAGTAAGTATAATGTTTATTATTTTAGGTAAAAAAAATGTTTTTACTTTAAAACCACTTTTTACCTTTTAGTTCGTTTGGGCCAAGTTGATCCAAATAAAATATTTACATCACCAACAGATTGCAGAAGTAGAGTTTGTGGCATCATCAGCCCACCTCTCCACCTTAGCCATAGAGAGGAAGCTTTGTATTTATTCATAGAATACAAAGATGAGCTTCACTCAACTCGATTTTGTTTGGAAGTGGGGCGGGAGGTTCTCGTCCCACTGCCTGAGCACAGCACTGTACATAGCTGAGGCTACATACAGCTTTTAAAGTCATCACAGCCTCTACAACTGTTGGCAAAGTAAATAGTTTGTTTGGACCAACTTGGTCCAGCGAACTATTTAAAGTTAAAGCGGTAGTAAACCCCAAACCAAAAATGTTATACAGTAAATAAAAGCTGATCATTGTAAACACCCCTGCCAATGTAAAATGGTTTGTCTCATCTCTGTGTAACTGATACATCTTGCAAGAGAGCTTGTTCTTTCAAAAAACAACAAACTTACTGGCCAGGTCACCAGATGGAAAAAGATCCTAAAAAAAGAAAATTAATACAGCCATCACAGCTAAGAATCGGTAAGCTGCAATATAATAAATGTTTGCTTTTGGGTTTAATACCGCTTTAAAATAAACCTGGAGATCAACTTCAAATAGGACATACACCTTTAGTGCTTAATATGTCATTGTACGTGTTTGAGTGGTATGCTTCCTGTAAGCCTTCTTTTTATTTATTTTTTTTATTTTACATTCTGAAAAGTAAAGCTTGAACTAGTGAACAAAAAAATGTATTTACTTTATATATTTGTTTTTTCCTCCCGTCACGTTTCATTTAATGTTCTGGCTAGGTGAAGAAAAATAGCTCGCCTCCTCTCTCTCTCTATGGGCAGCTTCTGTGGCGTGAGTTCTTTTACACTGCAGCCACAAACAACCCACGCTTTGATAAGATGGAAGGAAACCCCATTTGCGTCCAGATTCCATGGGATCGGAACCCTGAGGCCCTGGCCAAGTGGGCTGAAGGCAGGACGGGTTTCCCATGGATTGATGCCATAATGACTCAGCTCCGACAAGAAGGCTGGATTCATCACCTCGCACGACATGCTGTGGCTTGCTTTCTTACCAGAGGTGACCTGTGGATAAGCTGGGAAGAAGGAATGAAGGTATACTATTGTTACTTGTATGGCTACTTTTGAGTGGACCTGTGCTTTGCTTGTGTAGGTCAAGAAACAAGTTTTTTTACATTAGCCCCTCTCTCCCTCACAGTACTGGAGGAAAAAGTAAGTGAACCCTTGGAGTTGATAGCTAGTTGAATCTCCTTGGGCAGCAATGACTGATTAAAGCCAGTGCTTTTCGGTACCTCTGGATTAGACCTGCACAACGTTCAGGAAGAATTTTTGACCATTCCTCTTTACAAATTTGCCAAAATTGGTAGGATGTCTGGTGTGAATGCAGGAAGAATAATCAGCGCTCCAGGTGAGGCTGGGAAATCGGTCCCACAGCAGGCAGCCCCACAGGCGCTGGCCCGGCCCACCACTGTGACATATAGGAAGATGAAGGATGAATGGCTGCATACCATAACGGAATACCGGTGTAACTTTTTTTTGTTACATGAAGACAGAAAATACAGTAGTCCACGGATAGGTTAACGCGTTTCACACATCTGAGTGCTTAATCATAAACATTATGATTAAGCACTCAGATGTGTGAAACAGGTTAACCTATCCGTGGACTACTGTATTTTCTGTCTTCATGTAACAAAAAAAAATATCTTCATGTCTGGTTTGAATGGCTCTTTTGAGGTCATTCCACAGCAATCTCTATGGGGTTAAGGTCTGGTCTCTGACTGTGCCACTCCCAAAGGCGCATTCTCTTTTTCTGAAGCTAGTCTGTGGTGCATTTACTTTGATACTTGGGGTCATTGTCCTGTGATCTTGTCTTATGGCAAATTATTGCAGAAAACCAAGTGGCTAATTCCAAGGGGTTCACCTACTTTTTCAGCCACTGTAAATGTGGGACATCAGTAGAAACTATTGTTATTTTTGGCACTAGTTGCAGTCATAACATCTGTACTATATATTTAGTTTTTCTGTTAATACACATTGTAGACTTGGGGTTCATGCACCCTTCATCTCAAAGAAGCTCCTACAGACTTTTGAACTTTTTTGAGCTCTTATTTTTTATGCCTGGAAACGCCCCTCCATGTTCGCATATGTGTCCATGCACACTTTGGCTTTTTCAGGCATTTACAGGCATATGCTCTTACAAGCAGGAAAATACTCCACCAAACTTGCATTTTTGAAAGGAGCTTTCGAGCAGAAAAGAACATGCGAAAAAGCATGAAACCGCTCAAAGAGCCTCAAACACAAAAAAAAAACGCTTATGCTCAAAGAAGCTCAATAAAAACGTGCAAAAGAGCCCAAAAAAGCACAAGCTGAAATAAAAGCTCAAATGCCTGTAAAAGCAGCATTTTTTTTTGACCTGCAGTGTGCATGAGCCCTAAACACTAAAGTTCATGATGCATTGATTCTGCCTATTTTAGAAGCCCAAACATCCAAACATACACGTTATTAGTATGTGTGAACTGACTTGTGATTAACCCAGTTATGCTTCAATAAAGATGAGGTGTTTATGTATGCCATGACCTTTAAAAAAAGCTGCCTTTTATTGTACACAGCAGGGCACCCACAACCTAGAAAATTGCCAGGCATGTTTAGAATTGAGGATAACGCATGAAAGAAATTACGTTCAAGTGAAATGTTAGTAGGTCTTCTGATTGTACAACCCATTGCAGAGGAACGTTGGGATACTGTAATGGTAACAAAAAACTTCAGATCACACATTTACTGTATTTTTAGTAGGTTAGACAAGCCGAATAAATGATGTACTTCTGTTTAAAAGGCAAAGCCACCTTTTCCAAAAGGCATTAAATAACAGCTACAGGTAGTAAATCTGTAAACTGCTTATGCTGTCTGATTTGGGCAGGCTTTCACTGTCCTTGCTGCAAAAATTGGGTCTGGGCCTTAACCCATTCCATGAAAGGTTATTAAAGCCTAAATGCCCAAATCAAATTTAGTAGTATCTGTATATTCGTTAACAAAAAAAATCAAAATTTCCTTAATAAGTTTGACATTGATTTTAAAGCGGAGGTTTGCTGAAAAAAAAAGTATTAAAAGCCAGCAGCTACAAATACTGCAGCTGCTGACTTTTAATATATGGTCACTTACCTGTCCAGGGAGCCCACGGTGTCGGCAGCCGAAGCCGATCCGTCCTTCGGCTCTCGGCTGCTGCCGCCGCCATCCTCACTAAGGGAATAAGGAAGTGAAGCTGTGCGGCTTCACTTCCTGGTTCCCTACCGCACATGCGCGAGTCGCGCTGCGCTTCCTCTCAGGTCCCTGCTGTATTCTGTGTCTCACAGAATACAGCGGGGGAGGACGGGGTAGGCGGCGGAAGTGGCGTAGATCACCGCGGTGATCTAGGCCAGGAAGTGGGAGCAAATACCTGTATTAGACAGGTATCTGCTTCCTCCTCCCCCCTGAAAGGTGCCAAATGTGATACGGAGGGGGGGAGGAATCCAAAAAGTGGAAGTTCCATTATAAGGCTTTTATTTGATACAGCGTTTATTATATTTCCAGCTTATTATGTTTAAATGGATAAACGTGTTTTAAAAATACATTTCAAACTTGGGTTTATTTTTTTTTTTAAATTACATTTAGATATACTTTTAATTACTTTATTTCACTTTAATTTCTTCAGTCTGCATTTCACTGTGTGAGGCATAATGACAGAAAAACTAGCAGTTATGATTTGTAATCAAACCCATATGATTACGGCACGGCAGGAGGGGAAGGGGAGGTGCAGATCGGACCTCAAAAATATGATTATAAAGCACTTTGAAACATGTGCCATTGGTAACTGTAAAATAAAAACTATAATGATCTATCTTCTTTAAACTGTAGCTGTATTGTATCCTTCACACACATTATAGGCTTGCCCCCAGTTCATGCAGGGAGCTGTAGTAAATGGTACCACCATACATTCATAAAGTGGTTGTAAAGGCAGAAGGTTTTTTACTTGAATGCATTATTGTCTGCATTAAGGTAAACAAGCCTTCTCTGTTCAACTCCAGCACTGTGCCCGAAAGCAGCGTCTCGCTCCTCTCTCTACCTTCTCACTGGACATGGAGGCAGCAGCGGAAATTATTGGTTCCTGCTGTTGTCAATCAATTCCTGTGAGGATACAACAAAAATGAATAAGGGGGGTTTTGGGACTTTAGATGAGGCATGCAGCTGGGAAGGTAACACAACATAATAATGGTGAGAAAATGGATGCACCATGGATGCGACCACATCGTATTGCATAAAAACAAGTTGTGAACAGTAGATTATACTATAATCTACTGTTCACAACTTGTTTTTATGCAATACGATGTGGTCGCATCCATGGTGCATCCATTTTCTCACCATTATTATGTTGTGTTACCTTCCCAGCTGCATGCCTCATCTAAAGTCCCAAAACCCCCCTTTTTCATTTTTGTTGTATACAAACTAGGGATGGAGGTACATCTTTTCAAATGTCTTCATATAAAGTCCCACTTAGTTAGGTTTCTCTTTTTCAAATTCCTGTGAGAAGGTAGCGTAGGGTTTATTTACTAAAAGGCAAATAGACTGCGTACTTTGCAAAGTGCAGTTGCTCCAGAGCTCAGTAAATGAGGTAAACCTTCACTTTGCAAAGAATACCCAATGACATACAAGGAAAAAGACTGTATTTATGCTTGCACATGATTGGATAAAGGAAGTCGGCAGAGCTTCTGCTCATTTACTAAGCTCTGGAGCAACTGCACTTTGCAAAGTGCACAGTCTATTTGCCTTTAGTAAATCCACCCCTGTGTGTCAATAGATATACAGAGCCTGGCTCAGGATTGAGCTTGCACAAGTGCACCTACAGCAAGCGGTTTGCTATGGAGGCACTCGGAGGAGCGCAGACGGAGGACTCCAGAAGAGGAGGATCGGGGCTGCTCTGTGCAATATCGCTGTACAGAGCAGGTAAGTATGACCTATTTGCTATTTAAAAAAAAATTTTTTAGCTTTATAGCCACTTTAAGGAAATAAGAAGTCATGATGCCTGTTGCTTTATGTGAGTAAAGTACAAGTTTAAAACTATACTAAGTTACGCTGGTGAAAATTATTTTCTTTATGCTCTTAAAGAGCATCTTCACCCAATAAACATACATACATTTTGCTGACTTTTAAACAACACACGCTCAACCTGTCCCAGGATCCAGCGATATTCTCACCCAACCTAGCTCTTTGCCGGTCTTTGGGTCAAGGCGCCGGAATCTTAACTGTGGGCAGCCTTGTGGCTTCACAACCGGCTGCCCTTGTGCATGCTCAAGCCGAACTGCAGCACGTGAATGGCCCCACTGTCTCCTGAGACCTGTGATGTGTCCCCCAAGAGGCTGCAGGGGAAGGAGGAGGGTTGGGTGAACATCCACTCGAATCGCTGCGCAAATCAGGTATCTGCCCCCCCCCCCACACAAAAAGACATTCAAAATATGGGAATGTCTGCCAATAGTTTGCTAGATCGAGTACAGGTGAGTTTAATGTTGGTGTGTTTTTGTTTTTTATTTTTATTTATTTATTTATTTTTTAATGGAATCCATTAAGAGCAGATGTAAATATAATAGTGCACACACCCTTCCCAGAAGGCCAGGCACCCCCCAATCCATTTTCATTCCTATATATTAGTGTGTGCATATGTCTTTTCGGGGTATTTGCAAAGAACATTTAAGCTACGGGTAAAGGTATTTTTCGTATACAGTATATAGTTGTACATTTTCAGGATGATTGTTTTAGGTGGTTCTGAAAATCTCCAAAATATAAACATCTGTAGTCTATTTTTGGGTGTGGGGGCAAATCTGCTTTGAAAGAAATGACCTCATTCTGACGTTCTAACCAGAGGATGTAGGTTGGAGGTCAGATGGATTTGATGTTGGATTTAGTGCTTCCTAAGTGTCCAACTTTACACTGACCCACACAGCTGAATCATGTGCTGATTGGGAGCAGATATAGCAATCCAATTTTTACAGTTGGATATATCGTTTGTTTGGCAGAGATCCATTCTCTGTAAACTGCATAGCCTAGGTGATACATCAGATAAAGGGAATTTTGAACCAGCTTAACATATAAAGCAATTTGTGGTGTATCTCCATGAAGTAATAGGATACCCAGTGTCCTCTGTGTAGTGATATCTTTGACCTGCTTAAATCTGATCAATCGTTTAGTCAGTGACTCACATGTTCTGAAGGAACCCACGGCCTGACTTGTTTATGGAAGTTGATATATTGAAGGTCGCCAAGCAGCAGAAGGTGCTATTGTGTGAATCGGGGTCTTTGAATGAGAGGTGCTGGCAAGGGAAATAGGTTACCTGTCCGAAATGCAAACCTTTGTCTGGGAGGGAAGGGGAATGAGCTCTGAAGACTCCAGGCAGCCATTTTGTAAAGATGATTCCTTCTAAAAATATTTCAAATTATTTTTATACATACAACTAGCAAAAGTACCTGAATCGTGCTTGATGTCAACCTCCTGTCATTGATCAGTAGCACTCAGACTGGGAGAGGGAAAGGACAGCACTAGCATCCAGAACTGTCTCTCCCTTGTGGATTTGCTTCCTAGGTGGAGAAATACTTTTAAATCCAACCACTAAAATCTCATAATATCTTTAACGTGTCATTTTAAGCTGCTTTATTTTTTTTAACTCTACAGATTAAATTAAAGCAGCAATAAACCCAACACCAAAAATGTAACATATTGCAGCTTACCAATTCTTAGATGTGGCAGCTGCATTAGTATTCTTTTTTAGACTTTTTTTTTTTTCTGACTTGGGGGCGTACACTGTGGATGAAGGAGCAACAGAGATCCCTTTTGGACAGCAGCATTGTCAGTTGGAAGAAGGGGTTGGGGAGTGTTAGATGCGCTAGCAAATATAGATACACTAACTAATTGAAGCCATACTTCAGCTTACACTTTTTAAGCAGTTACAGCAACAGTTTTCTTTCTTTTGGTATAAATGTTCTACATAAAGGAGCTGATCCTTGTAAGCACCCCTACCAGTGATAAATGGTTTGTCTCAACCCTGTAACTATGACATCTGCAGGACAGCTTGTTCTGTATAAAAACATACTGGCCAGATCACCAAGTGAAAACAAAGGAAAGAAAACCTTGAAAACATGCAGCCACCACATCTAAAAATTGGTAAGCTGCAATAAAATGTTTGATTTTTTAGGCACTTTCTGTTTTAGACTGACCATACGCTATCCCTGTCTCCTAGTTGTGCTCCTGCATTATCTCCTGCAGATGTGCTTCCAGCATAGAGGCCTGTAAGTGTCTGCGCTGACTCTCATTGTCCAACACGTTTTTCCCTTGTCCATTAAAGAAGGCCTTCCTGAGAAATGGCAGCAGCCGCTGCTGGAGCAAGTACATAAACAGCAGTAGTAGATATAAAAAGCTGTGAAAAAGTGCATCTAAAATCACAGTGAATTAGAAAACAAAAGAACACTCAGCTGGAGTTTACATCTATTTGATAAATATGTATATTTTGACAGTTTGTGTTGCTTCTAAAGCAATGCCTAATGATGTGATGAAAACCAACATATTCTCTTTTTTTCTGTCTACACAGGTCTTTGAGGAGCTTTTACTAGATGCTGATTGGAGTGTCAATGCCGGAAGCTGGATGTGGTTGTCCTGCAGCTCCTTCTTCCAGCAGTTTTTCCACTGTTACTGTCCAGTTGGGTTTGGAAGAAGAACTGATCCTAATGGGGATTACATCCGGTAAGGAAAAGTTTTTTGTTTTAGCAATGTTTGTTTGTTTGGTCCAAATCCCTGCTGAACCAGCCGAGATTCAAACATGTATGGGTAGGCTGATTGTACCGAAGTTGATAGGATTGAGAGCCACTAGCAATAAACAGTGTTCTCCCGGCAGGGACGGTTCCCCACTCCCCCACCCACTGGGAGAACAAAATAGCTCTGCGGAGGGATTCCCCCATCAACACTGACTGTGTTGATAGGGCAATCAAGCCATTTTTCTTTCCTGCAACCCGTGGTTGCAGAAAAGAGAATTGAATCCTCTATGGCCGGCTTAAAGGTTTGCGTAGATGTAATGGATTGGGAAGGAGTTTGAATGTAGAGGTTTTTCATTTCCTTTATGCTGCAGTTTGAATTGCATTAAAATGCAGTTTCACCATCTGTGTCAGTTGAATTGAAAGAAGAAATGTTAAAAATCACAGCATATCCTAAAACACCTGGCAACATGTGTTAGTGTTACTAAACCCTAAAATCAGTCTGTATATGCAGTAAAGCATGCTTGTTATACTCACTGTGGAACCAAAGGGGTTAATCCTATGCATTGTGTAAAAAGGCTGTTTGATTCTGACTTCTCTGATCCGCCCCTTCTTTTACTGCCCCCAACCCATCTGCTGATACTGATAGTACAGAGCCCTAGGAGGCACTCTGAACATGCTCAGTTTAGTGTGTATTGCTAGAGATGGGGGTTTTTTTGTGCCAATCGGCACTGTTCAGACAGAGAGTCAGGGGTAATGCAGCATCATAGGCCACTCAAAGGAGAATGGAAGCTCCAACTAACTTTAACCAGTGCTCCGCTGGACACAGAAGTCACAAGACTGCTCTAACTGCTGATGAAAAAAAGATATTTAGCCGTTTATATTTACTAAAATAATTGCGTTTCCATGTTCTGTGTACTGTGAAAGGCCAGATATAGTGAATGCAGGGTCCTGGGTTTAGAAACACTTTAAAGCCCAACTATCAGCAAGGATTTTTTTTCCAACAGGGATACAGATTGAAACAAAAATGCGTTTTTAGTAGAGTGGGCCATAGTTAAAACTTGCAAAAGTATTTTTATTGTTGTATGCGCTTTCCTGTTATGAATACAGCTGCCTCATATTTCTTGTCCTGCTGTTACAGGAACAGGAAGTGGGAAAAAATACCTTAAATACATTAACAGATATTTTAACACTTTCCCGCTACAGAAAACCACCCAAAATGTTGCTAGAGTTTGGATTTAAAATTAGATACATGTGTTGTAATTGCATTTGGTATGAAAGATCTCTGACTTAGACTAGAGAGAAGTGGCATACTGCAGTAACCTAAGCAACCAGATTTCATCTTTCATCGATCTGACTTTCTGGTAGATTGAGTACTTCACTTAAAGTGGTTCTAAGGGCAGAAGGTTTTTTTTTAATCTTAAGGCACTCTATGCCTTAAGATAAAAAGCCTTTTGTGTGTATCAACTCCTTTCAGTCCCCCTAATACTTACCTGAGCCCCCTCTCAATCCAGTGATGTGCACGAGTGCCTTGGCCGTCCTGGACTCGTCCTCCTGATTGGCTGTGACACAGCACCGGCGCCATTGGCGCCAGCTGCTGTCAATCAAAGTTTTAGTTAGCCAATCAGGAGAGGGGGGGGGGGCGGTTTTGAACTACAGCTCCGTGTCTAAATGGATACACAGACCTGCAGCTTGGTTCGGGTGCCCCCAGAGCAAACTGTTTGCTCTGGGGGCACTCAACAGGAGGGAGGGGCCTGGAGTGCCGAAGAGGGACCCAAGAAGGGCAGGATCCGGGCTGCTCTGTGCAAAACCATTTCACAGAGCAGGTAAGTATGACGTGTTTGTTATTTTTAAACAAGAAAAAAACAAGACTTTAGTATCACTTTAATTATGCTTGAAGCCCTGCCCAAGGTGGTAATCTATTCATTGTAGGTTTTTTATTTTTGTTTTAAGTCGTTACTTGCCGATTCTGAAAGGATTCCCTCCAAAGTATATCTACGACCCCTGGAATGCTCCTGAGGCAGTGCAAAAAGCCGCAAAATGTATAATTGGGGTAAATTATCCCAAACCAATGGTAAACCATGCTGAGGCCAGTCGGCTGAATATTGAACGGATGAAACAAATCTACCAGCAGCTCTCCAGATACAGAGGACTTGGTAAGTTGCATTCAGTCGCATTGACACTTGTTGCTTGTATTCATTTCTGACCCCTCTCACACCATATTGGCTTAGTAGACTTTCTATAACAGAACAGTGTCACATCAAGGCTCTTGACAATGTGTTTTTTTTTTTTTTTAAGGACTTCTTGCATCAGTGCCTTCAAATCCAAATGGAAATGGGAATGGTGGACTTATGAGTTACTCTCCAGGGGACAATATGCCAGGATGCAGCAACAATGGAGGTAATATATTGCCCAACAGGTTAAAAGATAACTCTTCCAAGCATTATTTACATCTCAACTGATAACATAACCTCATTGCAATTTTAAGAATCCCTTCTGCTTACAAATTATTTATAGGACAGGTGCGCATGACTATTTCTAGTTGTCTGGTTTAGGAGATCAGCTAATTGGTGTATTAGCCCTCGAACACTAAAACAAAATTGATAATCGTTTTTAGGCTCTTCTAGCCCATATACGCTATTGTGCTGTAAGTTAGTTAAAACGTGTGCTCACAGTGCCTCAAATCTGCTGGGGAAAATGGTTTCCAACATTCTTCAGTCCTTGAAAAACGTGTCACTTTATAGACAGTAGTAAGACACTAGGCCCCATTCACACGGCTGATTACTTCTTACCCATGGTGAGTTTTGGGGGATGCACACCCGCACTCATGTCACATTGTTACCGTGCAGCCGGGTGTCCAGATAGACATCTATGGGACTGCCGCTACAAGGATGCACACACCTTTGCATCTCTGTGCCAGCCGAACACAGCCATGCACGGCACACGGTAGTAATTGGCTTTGGGAATGGAGCCTAAAGCAATATGCACTTTAGTGTGCCTTCAGTCACATGTATAGGATTTCACATGTTTGTAGAAGACCCGATTGTGCGTTTTTAATTAAACACAATGTGATGGTGTAAACGGGCACTTAAAGCATGACGGTTCATAATGACCAAGATTCTTTAAAGCCTAGATGCCCAGGCCAAATTTACTAGCATCGGTATATGCTAGTTAACCTGGGTATAGGTTCTTGACTAATTTGCCTGGTTAAATACTTTTTTTTAAATACATATCAGGCTTTTATTTTGTTACACAAAATAAAAACCCTACTCTGCTTTTTTTATTATAGGCTTAAAAGAGAAGTATGTTTTTTTGGGGGAGCTGTTGTCAGTCAGCATTACAGTATTAAACCATGGCACACGGTTGTCTTCAGACTGCAGGGGTATCTGCAGACTGAAGGCTTGTTTTGTGACTGAACTTCCAGTCTGTATGTGATCACTATGTCTTAGCTAACCTAGTGATCATATTATCATGAAGCATACTGATTGGTAAGCAGAAAATGGCGCTATCGCGAGCAACCTTGTCTGATGGGTAATGTGCCCACGATGTTGGCTGTAAGATGTCAAAGAGGGGAACTAGAATAAGGTTCCTTCAGCATGGGGAATTGTGCAAGGGAACTTTAAAGGAGAAGTATGAGATTATTAAAAGAAACAAACGCATACTCATCTCCTTGCTGCAGCATCGGTCTGATGCTGCAGCTGTCCCCCGCTGGCTCTAAGTCCGAGAACCGAGCGATGACATGACCACTGATCGCTCAGTTCCTAATCACTGCTCTCTGTTCGGCCCCCAGCTCCAACTGGAGTGCCAGGGCACACAGGAAGGGAGTGTCTGACTCAGGCTCTTGGCAGTGCGATGAGAGGATGAGCCATCTGCCACTTAGGTATCTGGGTGGATCTTGATATTGTCGGGAACCTTCCAGAACATGGAATGGCTCTGTGACATCAGCCGACAGGGAACTTTTGCCCACTGTCAGCTGATTCTGGGTCACAGCAGAGCACAAGTGCACTCACTGTGACTTACAAGAGAAGTATGGCCAAAGAAGCTTTGGCCATACTTTTATTCTCCAAATAGTGAATAGGAATTGGTTATGGTGTGCAGGTAGATGTTTAATGAACTCCCTTATGTCACTACATTATCAAGATAAAAAGGAATACATTGTGATTTTGAAAAAAATATGTTTATAATGGACAGGTTTAAAAAAAAAACTTTTTCTGGTCATTTAAATAAAAAATACTGTTCACATCTAGCCAGCAGGTGGCGCACTAGCCTCTACACACAGGCACTGTTAGATAGAATAGCAAGAGGAATGGCATGAGTTATTTAAAGGGCACTGGAAGTGATTTAGGTTAGAAACCATTGAGAGGAACATATTGTTGAACATTGCCTCTTATATTTTTAAAGCCTGCCTTTTTTGTTGCAATGCATAATCTGGTTCTTCTTTCTATAGGGTCGCAGATGGGAGCCGGTGATGGAGCCTCCACCAGCAACCCCAATAACAGCCAGGGAGAGCCTCATACTGGAATAGGGGGGATTCAAGGTACTAATCTCCTCTCTCCACTAGTAGGGAGAACATTAAACCAATTATTAGGATCTAGGGGTAAAGAAAAAAACATTTTACCAGCCTGCTTTTATAATTAAACCGTATGAAAAAATATGCTTTTATCCATAACAGCCAATCAAAATTGACTATCTAGACAATCCTATCCCCCGTTTTACCAGCTGTGTGCATCTTGTACATTTCCTCACAGGAAAATCGTGTTACTGTGTCTAATCCGTAAATAATCCACCTGTGTTTGTGAAGAGAAATATAATAAAATGCCCTTTTCTCAATCATACATTACGGGATACAATTGTACACTGGCAAGCAAAGCTGTAAGAATAGCCTAGTATAACCCTCTCCCACTTTCATCATGCCTTTGTTTAGTAGCAAGCAATGATAGGAGCAGATCATAAGAACAGAACAGAGGGGAGGGGCCTTTGTCCTGTAATGTACTTTAAGAAAAGGATTTTACAGGTAAGACAAACATCTATTTTACAATACAGGATGAGGTATTCATCCAATGGGATGTCCAAAAGCAGTCAAACAGAGGGATGGGCAACAGCAAATGAAAGGCTAACTTGCCCACAAGGAACATACCAACAGTTTAACAAGGGCTGCTCAAGGGAGCTGACAGCATTGCCTGAATAACCTTAGGACCAAATCCAGCATAAGATGAGGCCCTAACATTCACCTGATAAAGCTTAACAAACATGTGTACTGAAGACCAGATGGCAGTCTTAAAAATCTGAGCAACAGATACCTGGTGCTAAAAAAAAGTCCATAAAGCTTGTACTAATCTAGTAGTGTGTTATGACTATACATGAGGCAACCTAGCCTCTGAGGTCATAAGCCTGAATGATGAGCTGACTAATCCACTTAGCGATAGTGGAATGAGAAGCATTCTGGCCCCCATAGAGACCTTCAGGTAAGGCAGAGAGTTGGACTAATGAAAAGAAGCTGTAGTTGAAAGAAACTTGAACAGCTTGCATCCAGGCAGTGGAGTAAAATCCTTTTAGGGTGTTTAGGAGCAGGGCAGAGATTGTGGAGCAATGTTTTGGTGAAAGGAAGAAACCAACTTGGGAAAGAAGGAGGCCCTGGGCCTCAAAAGAACTTTGTTCCTGTGTGGTTAGAGGAAGGGCTCCTTACAGATTAAGGCTGCCACCTCAAACTCACTTTTTTTCAGAAGTGATGGCATCCTCAAAGGCAGAGGAGGAAAAATGTGAGCGATAGCCTTCACAAGGAATAGAGATGCAAGCAGTGTCTGGAAGAGAATCACTAGGGCTGAGATTTGACCCTTGACTGTACTGCTGATCCTGCAAAGCAGGTAAGGAAAGCGTTTTAGGAGAACAGGGGCATAAATCAGGATAGACTGATCCACTGAGTCACCAGGGCATCCCTCCCAAAGGCCAGAGGACTCGACCTGGTGGAGACAAACCTATTCATTTTTTTGTTGAAACTGAAAGCCATGGTGGACAGGACTGGAACATGACTTTCTGCCCAGGCAAGCATCAGTTCTGCTTCTATTTGAGACAGAAAACTTCTGGTTCCTCCCTGGTGGTTGATCTATACCACTGCTGTGACATTTTCAGATTTAAGTCCTGGTTGTATGACCCCAGAGATGAGAGGTTCAACATTGAAGGGACAACTTAATTGTCCTGATCTCCACAAGCTTGCTCTGGTGACCAAGTCCTTTGCATTAAGAGGTTGTCGTCCATCAGGAAGCACCAAACTTGTTATCTTGCAAGCCTGGTTTTGGGAGTTGGGAAAATACAGTGCTGCAGGTACTCAGCCCGCCTGTCCCAAACTGCCAAATTGTTGAGCTGCAATGGTTTGAAAAAATATTGCGCATATGGGATTGCCTATAAGGATGCCACTATCATGCCCAAGACCCTTATGCAAAAGCAGACAGTTAGTTGGCTTATAGAGCCTGGTGTTTTTCGTGTGGAAGGATGATCTCGAATAGAGCTGTATCCAGGACTAGGCTCAGAAACTCCAAGCGATGAAATGGTTTCAGCACTGATTTCTGGAGATTTTAAGAGTGACTTGAAAATGATATTGAGCATATGGGATTGCCTGTAAGGAGGCCACCATTAGGCCCAATAACCTTAGGCAAAAGTAGAGAGTTGATTGGCTTGCAGAGTCTGAAGTCCTTCCTGTGGAAGACTTTGGACAGAGCTATACACAGGACCATGCCCAGATACTCCAAGCAATGAAATGGTTCTAACACTGATTTCTGGAGATTTATGATCCACCTTAACCTCTCTCCGGTCTGGATGTTCTGAAGGACATTGACTGATGGCGCCTGCACCTATTGTTGTTGGAGAAGAAGGTTGCTCTGAGGAGGAACAATGTGAGCGATACCTTGCATGAGTAACAGCCTTCACAAGGAGTAGAGATACAAGCAGTGTCTGGAAGAGAATCACTAGGGCTGAGATTTGACCTTTGACTATACTAAACACAAGATGTTGATCCAGGCCAGACTGGAAAAAGACAGGATTTGTGCAACGTATTTCCTTGCTTGCACTACAAGAAATACTTTTCCAGTTGCGATGGTAGACATTTTGCGAGAAGTCCATATCCTAGCCTTTAAGAGTGTAGGGGTAACTGGATCAGATAGGCCCCTATTCCTCGGTACCTAAGCTTCAACAGCCAAGCCATTAAAGCCAATGACCAAGAAGCAGAGTGGTAGATCGGTCCTTGGAGCAGAAGATCTAAACGGGTCCACGGAGAGTCTGCCAGGAGCCTGCTGAGGCCTACAAGAACAGCGGCTAGCACCATAGTGGAGACCTGAGGTGCAGTGAACAGGCCAAAGGGAAAGGCTCATTACCCTGGGATTACAATTACATTTTATAAAAAGTATAACGTTTTATTTACCCATGATTTAAAAACAATGAGCTATGTCCATAGCAATACAATTCATCAGTTACACATACATTACATGATTCCTTAGCATTTCAAGCTGGTATTTGCTGATGAAATTGGTTACTCTTTGGATGTACAGTATCTCACAAAAGTGAGTACACCCCTCACATTTTTGTAAATATTTTAATATAACTTTTCATGTGACAACACTGAAGAAATTACACTTTGCTACAATGTAAAGTAGCGAGTGTAGAGCTTGTATAACAGTGTAAATTTGCTGTCCCCTCAAAATAACTCAACACGCAGCCATTAATGTCTAAACCGCTAGCAACAAAAGTGAGTACAACCCTAAGTGAAAATGTCCAAATTGGGCCCAATTAGTCATTTTCCCTCCCCGGTGTCATGTGACTCGTTAGTGTTACAAGGTCTCAGGTGTGAATGGGGAGCGGGTGTGTTAACTTTGGTGTTACCGCTCTCACTCTTTCATAGTGGTCACTGGAAGTTCAACATGGCACCTCATGGCAAAAAACTCTAAAGATCTGAAAAAAATAATTGTTGCTCTACATAAAGATAGCCTAGGCTATAAGAAGATTGCCAAGACCCTGAAACCGAGCTGCAGCACGTTGGCCAAGACCATACAACGGTTTAACAGGACAGGTTCCATTTAGAACAGGCCTCACCATGGTCGACCAAAGAAGTTGAGTGCACGCGCTCGGCATCATATCCATAGGTTGTCTTTGGGAAATAGACGTATGAGTGCTGCCAGGATTGCTGCAGAGATTGAAGGGGTGGGGGTCAGCTTGTGAGTGCTCAGACCATACGCTGCACACTGCATCAAATTGGTCTGCATGGCTGTTGTCCCAGATGGAAGCTTCTTCTAAAGATGATGCACAAGAAAGCCCGCAAACACTGTGCTGAAGAGAAGCAGACTAAGGACATGGTTACTGGAACCATGTCCTGTGGTCTGAGACCAAGATAAACTTATTTGGTTCAGATGGTGTCAAGCGCGTGTGGCGGCAACCAGGTGAGGATTACAAAGACAAGTGTGTCTTGCCTACAGTCAAGCATGGTGGTGGGAGTGTCGTGGTTTGGGGCTGCATGAGTGCTGCCGTCACAGGGGAGCTACAGTTTATTGAGGGAACCATGAATGCCAACATGTACTGTGACATACTGAAGCAGAGCATGATCCCATCCCTTCGGAGATGGTGCCGCAGGGCAGTATTTCAACATGACAACCCAAAACACACCTCCAAGATGACACTGCCTTGCTAAAGAAGCTGAGGGTAAAGGTGATGGACTGGCCAAGCATGTCTCTAGACCTAAACCCTATTGAGCATCTGTGGGTCATCCTCAAACGGAAGGTCTCTAACATCCACCAGCTCCGTGATGTCATCATGGAGGAGTGGAAGAGGACTCCATTGGCAACCTGTGAACCTCTGGTAAACTCCATGCCCAAGACGGTTAAGGCAGTGCTGGAAAATAATGGTGGCCACACAACATACAATTTGGGCTCAATTTGGACATTTTCACTTAGGGGTGTACTCACTTTTGTTGCCAGCGGTTTACACATTATTGGCTGTGTGTTGAGTTATTTTGAGGGGACATCAAATCTACACTGTTATACAAGCTGTACACTCACTACTTTACATTGTAGCAAAGTGTTATTTCTTCAGTGTTGTCACATGAAAAGATAAAATAAAATATTTACAAAAATGTGAGGTGTGTACTCCCTTTTGTGAGATACTGTATGCTGAATCCCCTACATGTTTCGCAATGAAATGCGCAGGTAATGTTGATGCGCCATGAAAAATGGGGATGTGAAAATACGCATTCTTGCTATCCATTGAGGCCTTTCTTCAGTCTGTCTCTTTTTTTTTTATTGTTAATTTTATCTTTTTTTTTTGTGGTAGGGGACAGCAGTGTTCCCATTCATATATCACTAGGTGAATTGGTCAGCTCCTCATTCAGACTTATGACAAGGGGGCAAGGTTCCCCTTTTCTGGTCAAAGCACATTCTCCTAAACCAGTTAGTGCTTCACGGGCTTTTCAGCAACAGACCTCTGTTCCTTATATTTGTAAGGCTGCCACCTGGTCCTCGCATGTTGACGTTTTACTAGGTGGTTGTTCAAGCCTCATCTGTTGCTGGCTTAGATCTCATAGATCTTAAGGTGACACTGTTAACTCCCTTGGGCTGCCATTGTTAAACTGTTGGTTTGTTCCTCGTCAGCCCCTGGTTTGCTGTTGCCCAGTCCCCAGTTGGACAGCTTTTGGGACATCCCATTGGTTTCCAAATACTTCAGTCTGTTTCCTTTATTGTACAATTTTAAAAATTGGATTATGTCTTACCTATAAAATGCTTTTCTTGGAGTACACCATGGGACACTGGCCCGTGTACTATGTTCTTATGACACACTCCTATTATTGCTTGCTAGTAAACTGAGGCATGCTGGGAGTAGTAAGGGGTTATTCTCTAGGCGGTCCTTGTAGCTTTTCTTGTCAGGGTCCAATTCTCCAGAAGTTTACCCTATAATCCATTCGTTCCAGAAAAATTTATCCTGTGTCCTGTTACTCTTAAGAAAAGGATTTTATGAAAAATCCTAATTTTGGTGCACATTCTAGGCCGACAATAAGATATGATTGGCTGCTTTGTTTAAAGGTACCTCATTAAATTACAGTACCATGAATGATTGGTAAATAAAAACATGTAAACTAACAGAGTAGTACTTTAATGTTTGTGTTGATGGTTAAATGCAGCATGCTTTTGGGTGCATTCCACTTGCATTTTGGATTAGTTTAAGATTCTTCTGTGATCATCTGCATTTGGCCACCTCTAGGCTGCATTATGGACTGTCAATAAGCTTTTGCTCATGTCAGATCATAATAATGCTCCCATACTAGTCTATGGAAATGAAAACACAAGTGAATAAGGTCAAATGCACATGGTAACGAATCCTGAATGATCTAAAAAGCTGCTAAAACTAAGGGACATAAACCCAAAGTCCGTTGACACAGACCCTTAACCTGCTTCAAGCTGCTTTTGCATTCCCCTTGCCTTGTTGAGTGAGAGGGTCCTTATAAAAAATATTGGCAAATAAGTGATGTGTATGCCTTCTAGCTGACTGTGTCTGCTTTAGTGTACATTTTTACAATTGGGGACAAGGCAGGGACCTATTAAATTGTATGTAGCATGTAGGCCCTTGAAAACTGTAGAAAATAACTAGCTCTAGCCAAAAATAAACATCAAATAAAACATGTGCTGTTTTACCTGACAAAGGATTCTTTGGCCATTTAATCCTGAGATTTATACAGCACAGCCAGGAAGATGACACATTGTAATGAACATCATATCATCTACCTGCCACCAGTCTGCTGATATGGATAGAGGAGGAGGACCAACAGACTGAGGCCAACTCTTTGCTCACTCTGCTGTATCTTCCTATCCGCATGTTCTAGTCTAATTTGCTCCTAGTTCTGCCCCTTCCTCTTACAGTCTAGAGCTGGTCATAGAATTTCAAATGAGAAATCTTAGGAAAGTTTTGTATGAACATTCTCAGAACATTTGTTTGTTGTTTGAAAGATTTACTTTGCTTTTAACATTTGATTTTGATCTTGATTTTTGATTTCTTCACACGCTGCTTAATATTTGCTGGCATTTAAATTTTTTCTGCTACATTAAAAAAACACATGACCCCCTTTCCCCACCTAAAAGTGATATTTCAGTTTTGTTTAAAAAAAAAAAAAAAACAGGCCAAGTTGCTTTTCTGTGTAATAGGATTAATTAAGGACATGTGATCCCATGAGATCTTGAGTCCCAGGCAGGTAATAAAAACTTCAATTAATGCAGTTATTATGTACTAAAGCTTTTTAATGTTTTAATGAAACCAGTGTCAGTACCCAATTTATTTTTATATGAACCTGTAATGCCCCAGTCATCAAGCAGAAAGAGAGGGCGGTCCAACATTAGAAGCCAGGCTGTGTGGCAGTGCACATGTGTTGATGAGGAAAATGCTGATAGGGGAAGAGAGCAGAGTAAGTAGCAGGACACTTATCCAGTAAGCAGGGTGGGGCTGAACTCTCTGCCTCTGCAGTGTAAGTCAGCGATTTTCTGTCGGAAGCCTGAATCACAAAACTGGCTGCACAGTATCGGCCTTCTTACACATGGCCATTTTTTTTTATCATACTCACTCGCCATTTCAGTCTAAAAGGCTCAGAAATGCACTAAAGCCCCAATCAAATCAAGTCTGTTGAATTCATCAGATATTACCCTTTACTCTGATTCTATGTTTTACTTAATGCATGTTCTGTATAGAGCTTTTAGTCCTAAGGGAGTAAAGCACAATATAAATACTGTTATATTTATCATCATGAAGCAGAGCTAATTAAAACGAAATGTTTAATTGGGACCTAATTGAATGTCATTTCTCCAAGGTTATTGGCAGGGGAGCAGTATCCTGCATTACAGCCATGGAGACAGCCATCAGTCTTACCTAATACAAGGTATTTAATGTTTAAAAGTACATCTCATTTCCATGGGATAGCATCAGTCTGACACAGCATGAAATTCTATTAGGGATGTCCCTGATAGATTGTACCCTATATTAAAGAAAAAATACAGTTATCTGCTTAAAGCACTATGGGCCCCTTTTGAAAAATTATTCTATGGAACATGTAGTATTAACATAGAGGTGTCAGTTCCTTCTGCTGTCCAGCAGATGCCATTTTTGCTGGAGCTGTTTAGTGGATCTCCCTGGTTTGCAGAATTAGGCAAGTAGTTTAACAAGTAGTCTGCTCTAGTTCAGGAGATAGTATTATACACTGTGGCAGAGTAGAACTCCATACATTGTTGGTGAACACATGCATAGAAATGATACCTCCTTTGTGGCGTAACTGGTACACATGACCATTTGTCTATTCTCTGCTCAGGGAGGAATGCTATGAACTCTGTGGTGTCTTCTTGCAAACGTCCCAGCCCTGAAGAGGAGACTCAAAGTGTTGGACCAAAGGTGCAGAGACAAAGCAGCCATTAACCTGGTGAGTATCTGTCCTTTGTTTATTTGCTATTCACAAAGAATGTCTTGGATGTTTTTCCTGGGTAACATTGCAGCAGCATCAACTTTTCGTACTCTACTTAAAGCTGACCCAAACACATTATAATTTTCTCTTATGTCACATGATATTTGAGCAACTGCTTATCAAATCTTTCTTTTTTAGTAAACTAAAATGCATTTTAGCATACACAATTAGTACCCAATCAATTTTTGTACAAAATAAAAGATGAGGTAGTGCCAAGTAAATGGATACCAAATATGTCAAGCCTCAAAACTGCCTATGTATGTGAAAAGCTGAAAAATTACAGTACCGGAATCAACAACAGATGACGCTTTACCTTTCCAGCTAATTTTTGAGTTCCCTATAAATGAGGGATGTATAATTATTGTTCTCACTCCGGCATGTATATGTGTTATGCACTCATTTACATACATGTGTGCCCCCTATACCCCAGATGTCTCCATAAAGAGGACCTGTCATGACTTTTTTCTATTACAAGGGATGTTTACATTTCTTGTAATAGGAAAAAAAGTGAACAGAAAAAAATAAAAATAAATGAAAGGGACAGTATAAAAATGTAAATAAAAAAATAATAGAAACATTTTTGTAAACCGCCCCATCTCCTTGTGCGCAGATGTGAACGCATACGTAGGTTATGCCCGCATATAGAAAGGTATCACCGCAAACCTTATAGCGAGAGCAGTAATTCTAGCACTAGACCTCCTCTGTAACTCTAAACTGGTGACCTGTAAAAATGTTTAAAGCGTAGCCTATGGAGATTTTTAAGTATCGAAGTGTGGCGCCATTCCATGAGTGTACGCAATTTTAAAGCGTGACATGTTGGGTATCTATTTACTCAGCATAACATCTTTTATATTTTACCAAAAACAAAATGGGTTATATTGGGTTTTTTTTGCATTAGATTCATTACCCCCTTGCCGACCAGTCGCCGCAGTTACACCGCGGTAGAATGGCATGGCAGGGCGAAGCGACGTTATGTTACATCGCTTCGCCCTGTGGCCACTAGGGGCGTGTGCCTGCTGCTCGCCCCCGGAGCTGATGAGTGCTCGGCGGTCACGATCACTGCCTGGGCTCCTGCGATCGCTGCTGACACATGGAGAACCGGGATCTGTGTGTGTAAACACAGTTTGCGGTTCTCTGAGGGGAGAAGAGACAGAGATCGTCTGTTCATACAGAGTATGAACAGCGATCTGTCATCTCCCCTATACAGTCCCCCCCCCCCCCTCAGTTAGAACACACACTAGGGAACACAATTAACCCCTTGATTGCCCCTAGTGTTAACCCTTCCCTGCCAGTGACATTTTTACAGTAATCAATGCATTTTTATAGCACTGATCGCTGTATAAATGCCAATGGTCCCAAAAATGTGTCCGATGTGTCCTCCATAATGTCAAAGTCCCGATAAAAATCGCAGATCGCCGCCATTACTAGTAAAAAAAATAAATAATAATAATAAAAATGCCATAAAACTACCCCCTGTTTTGTAGACGCTATAACTTTTACGCAAACAAATCAATATATTGCGGTTTTTCTTTTGTTTTTGTTTTTACCAAAAATATGTTGAATACATATCGGCCTAAACTGAGAAAAAAAAACATTTTATATATTTTTGGGGATATTTATTATAGCAAAAAGTAAAAAATTTAGCGTTTTCAAAATTGTCACTCTTTTTTTGTGTATAGCGCAAAAAATAAAAACCGCAGAGGTGATCAAATACTTCTATAAGAAAGCTCTATTTGTGGGAAAAAAGGACGTCAATTTTGTTTGGGTGCAACGTCGCACAACCGCACAATTGTCAGTTAAAGCAACGCAGTGCCAAATCGCAAAAAGTGCGCTGGTCAGGAAGGGGGTAAAATCTTCCGGGGCTGAAGCGGTTAAAATGTATTTTTTCCTCAAAAAATTGCATTTGTAAACTTGCTGTGCAAATACCATGTGACATAAATTGCAACGACTGCCATTTTTTTTTCTCTAGGTTCTCTGCTAAAAAAATATATATAATGTTTGGGGGATTTCTCTGTAATTTTCTAGCAAAAAAAATTATAATTTTTACATGTAGGAGAGAAATACCAGAATTGGCCTGGGCTGGAAGTGGTTGAAGTTCTTCTAACGCCTAGACATGTTTTACCTTAATTGCATTCCTAGGCATCAGTATTGCAAAAACAACCACCTAATACCACTGTGATAAAATTCGAGGAAGTTTTGCTGTCATATCAATTTTCCTGCCTTCAGATACTTGTGAAGCATACAGTTTCTATCACTACCTTGGCAATGCTGCACTGTTAGCCAGAAAGCAGTTGCAATCCAGAATACAAACATTTGCCGTGTATGCTCCCTCAGTCTGATTTTCATCCTGATCTATGATGACTAGCTGACTACAGATCAGTTTTCAGATTCCGGCTGCAAGAGTAGTACATAGAAAGCTGGATACAGATTGTGATGTGTACAACCCTGGCTGCTGCCTCTGTAGAAAAGGGGGAGCAGTTGAGGGGCAGTAAAAAAGTGGCTCAACTGCCTCCCCATTTGCAAGTGTAAAGTGTAGCTCGCTCCCCTCATTACACACAGAATCAGGCCTCGACCCCTACAACCCTGGCAAACAGATGACACTAAAATTCTCAAAAAACGTAGTCGCGCTCTTGAGCGTCTGTGGCACAAGACTAAGTCTCTCAAAGACTTCAACCAATACAAATCTGCCCTCCAAAAATACTATTCTTTCCTCCACACTGCCAAGCAAACCTATTTTACAACTCTTATTAACACCTTTTCATCCAGTCCCCGTAAACTCTTCTCTACCTTCAACTCTCTACTTTGTCCTCCACCCACTGACTTACTGCCCAGGAGATCGCTAATCACTTCAAAATCAAGATTAATACAATCCGTGATGAAATCTCCACTCTACGGGTATCTCCCCTAGCTAAGACCCCATGTCAACAGGTACAACTGACGCTCCCCCTATTCAAATCTGCTACTACAGACGAAGTTGCTAAACTCCTTTCTATCGCCCACCTAACCACCTGTCCCCTGGACCCTATTCCCTCTCAAATGCTACGGTCGCCCTCTGACACCATCCTACACTCTCTAACCCACATCTTCAATCTCTCCCTCACCTCTGGCATCTTCCCCAATGCTCTAAAACAGGGGTCTCAATCTGGTGGCCCTCCAGCTGTTAAGAAACTACAAGTCCCATGAGGCATTGCAAGGCTGACAGTTACAAGCATGACTCCCACAGGCTGAGCCATGATGGGACTTGTAGTTTCCCAACAGCTGGAGGGCCGCTAGTTTGAGACCCCTGCTCTAAAACATGCACTGGTCACTCCCATACTTAAAAAGCCGTCCTTGGACCCTACCAATCTTAACAACCTATGCCCTATCTCCTTGCTCCCCTTTTCCTCTAAACTACTTGAGCGCCTGGTTTACAACCAATTGAGTGACCACCTCATTAAAAACAACCTTCTTGATCCCCTTCAAACTGGATTTCGCCCTCAACACTCCACAAACTGCTCTTTTAAAACTCACAAATGACCTACTAACTGCAAAAACCAACGGACACTATTCTGTACTCCTACTTCTGGATCTTTCAGCTGCCTTTGACACGGTTGACCACCCCCTCCTCCTCAAAAACTTTACAGTCTCCGTGACTGTGCTCTTCAGTTGCTCTCATCCTACCTATCCCAACGCACATTCAGTGTCACTTACAATTCTACTTCCTCCACTCCTCTTCCCTTCTCTGTCGGGGTCCCCCAAGGTTCTGTTCTTGGACCTCTTTTATTTTCAATCTACACCTCTTCCCTGGGTCAGCTGATAGCCTCTCATGGCTTTCAATATAATTTCTATGCTGACGACACACAAATCTATCTCTCCACCCCTCAACTCACTCCATCAGTCTCCTCACGTATCACTAACTTACTAACCGACATATCTGTATGGATGTCACACCACTTCCTCAAACCCAACTTGTCCAAAACCAAGCCTATAATATTTCCTCCCCCACATGCCTCTTCCCCTGACTTCTCTGTCAAGAGCAATGGCAAAACCATCCACCCGTCCCCACATGTCAGGGTGCTAGGTGTTATCCTGGACTCTGAACTCTCCTTTCAGCCCCACATCCAATCGCTTTCCAAAGCTTGCCGCCTCAACATCCGCAACATCTCTAAACTACGTCCCTCTAACCAATGAAACCACAAAGCTCCTGATTCACTCCCTGGTTATCTCTCGCCTCGACTACTGCAACTCCCTCCTCATTGGTTTACCTTTAAATAGACTATCCCCCTTCAGTCCATCATGAATGCTGCTGCCAGACTCATCCACCTTACAAACCGCTCGGTGTCTGCTACCCCTCTCTGCCAATCCCTCCACTGGTTACCACTTGCCCAACAAATTAAATTCAAAATACTAACAATAAGTTACAAAGCCATCCACAACTCTGCCCCCAGCTACATCACTAGCCCAGTCTCAAAATGCCAACCTAATCGCCATCTCCGTTCCTCCCAAGACCTTCTGCTCTCTAGCTCACTCATCACCTCCTCCCATATCTGCCTCCAGGACTTCTCCCAAGCCTCGCCCATCCTCTGGAATTGGCTACCCCAATCTGTCAGACTGTCTCCAAATTTATCCACCTTTAGGCGATCCCTGAAAACTTTCCTCTTCAGAGAAGCCTATCCTGCCTCCATCTAACAACTGCACTATTTTCTCCACTAGCTCATCCCCCACAGCTATTACCCTTTTGTATAACTTGACCCTCCCTCCTAGATTGTAAGCTCTAATGAGCAGGGCCCTCTGATTCCTCCTGTATTGAATTGTATTGTAATTGTACTGTCTGCTGTAATGTTGTAAAGCGCTGCGTAAACTGTCGGCGCTATATAAATCCTGTATAATAATAATAAACGAGCCCTTAGAGAGATTTGCCCTCACTTGCTGTCCTGCAAAGCGCTTCAACCAGACAAAAAGTCAGTCTCCAATAGCAACACAAAAATTATTTTCTTTAGTAGAGTAGGGGAAGGCCCGTTTTACCTGTCAAATGATTTGTATTTCTTCTTATCCAGTCCTGATATATACACCAAGCCACCCAGCATAGCTACTCTGGTGCCCCGAATTTTCCCTATTGCAGTGAGATAATAAAACTAGGTCTCGGTCTCCTCTTTTACTTTATTGTTGGAGAGTGAAGGAGAAGCAGCATGATGGTCATGCATGATGGACCAGGTCAAATTTCAGCTATTTACTTCTATAACTCCTAAGGAACCAGTTAGAAGCTTGGACAATTGGTAGCCACAGCCATTAAAAGTGTTTGAAATTGTGTTTTACTGTTTTTTGTTTTTTTTCCCCTGTTAATGGCATTTATCACATCAGTCTTTTCCTTTTTTTCTTTTCCTCGTGCAGATTATGGAGTTCACCAAGAAACCTGCATATGATGACTTTTTTAGTATTGGACTTTACTGTGTAAATACCAAAAAAAAAGCAAGAATAAACTTAAGAGCAGCATTTTTTTTGGAGCTGTTGTGGACTGTTGTAAGCTAATCAGTTTGTGGAAGCTTAATTTATCGCTGCATTTCTATTTTCTATTTTTACTTTTTTAAATATTTCAGTAAGCTGTTTTATTCCCCATTTTGTATATATTTCTGTAAGTATTTGGTGATGCTTGCTTTACCAATGTGTAAATATGAATATCTGAACTAGATATAGATGGCTCAATATATTTTTGATAAATTCTGTATGGCAAGAAAAAGTCTGACCTTGGATTTACTATAATTCCTTTTTTCCCTTTTTAATTTTCAGTAGTTTTCTGGTCGGGAGGCCTTCTGGTTATAGTCCAGTCATTTGAAATATCTCATCTTTTGGTCACGGCTGAAGCAGCCACTTTGTTGAGGGAACCAGTTGCAGGAAGTGAAAGTAGTTGTCCCACAGCAAGGGCAGTTGGATGTGGCAGTGGCCATTCACAGGAAAGGGCAGTTGGATGTGGCAGTGGCCATTCACAGGAAAGGGCAGGAGGATGTGGCAGTGGCCATTCACAGTAAAGTGCAGGAGGATGTGGCAATGGCCATTCACAGTAAAGTGCGGGAGGATGTGGCAGTGACCATTCACAGGAAAGGGTAGGAGGATGTGGCAGTGGCCATTCACAGGAAAGGGCAGGAGGATGTGACAGTGGCCATTCACACAAAAGGGGCAGGAAGATATGGCAGTAGCCATTCTCAGGGAAGGGGCAAAATTATGTGGCAGTGGCCATTCACAGGAAAGAGCAGGAGGATGTGGCAGTGGCCATTCACAGGATAGGGCAGGAGTATGCAGAAATGGCCATTCACAGGAAAGGGCAGGAGGATGTGGCAGTGACCATTCGCAGGAAAGGGTAGGAGGATGTGGAAATGGTTATTTACAGGAAAGGTTGGTGGGAAGGGTAATTACAGCTTGAGCAAGAGGATGTGGTATTGGATATTCAGAGCAAAACCAGTTGGGAATGATTTTTCGGGGGAAAGGGAGGTGGGGGCTAGTCATTCATAGAAAAAAAGTAGATGTGGGCATTCCCGTTTAAAGCAAGGGCAGGTGATTGTGTGTGTGGCTCTTCACAGCAAAGACAGGTAGATGTGGGAGTGGCCATACACAGCAAGGGTCTGACTCCTATCCATAGGAGCATCCATGTAGAGACTTCTATAGTGACGAGTAACCTGATAACAAGCTTATCTGCAGCTTTTTCCTTCCTCAATGAAGGTTCAGTGACCTGAACCATCAACCTTCCAGAACCTGGAGGGTGGTGGTTTGGTAACTACAACAGTGAATTGTGGCTTCACCCTCTAGCTTTATTGTTTGGCAGGAGTATGGGAACTACAGAGTACAGAGTTACAGTGCTTGGGTGGGTAGAATACTTCTGATATTTGAATTTCATTTGTGAATGGAGTTTTTCAGGTACATGCCCCACTTTAATGCATTTTTCCAATTATAACAAATGCCAAAAATTGGGACTATGTGTATTTCACTACATAACCCAGATCTGCCCAACATTTCCCCATTTTATAGATTAGTCTCCGGTCTATTGTGTATGTATAATAAATATACCTGGAGCATTTCCTGGGGAATAAATGACCTCAAGAAAAACGTGTTTTTACAGTTCTCTATTTACTGAAATTGAACACAAATTTTGTCTCGTATACCAAATAGAAAAGGCTTTTTGTACTGTATACAAAGATTGCGGGATCTTTTATTCTGAATCTTATTGTTTTCTGGCACCATTCCTGTATGTAATATACT
Organism: Lithobates septentrionalis; assembly: GCA_037952835.1. Lineage (NCBI taxonomy): Eukaryota > Metazoa > Chordata > Amphibia > Anura > Ranidae > Lithobates > Lithobates septentrionalis. Next base: position 1,704,375 of record JBBDGP010001619.1, read on the forward strand.
ACATTTTTAATTAAAGTGAACCTGTCAAAAACTTGGCTTATTCACATGGAGCATGAGGTTTCCTTTAGTGAAAACAGTATGTCACAAGGAGTCAGCAGATCCAGTTTTATAGGCAGTTGAAGTTCCATGCACATTTTAACTTTCATTTTTTTTTTTTTTTTTTTTTTTTTCAGTTCAGCTTTTTCTGCTATTTCCTCATGGTCTATGAGGCCACTCATCACATTAAAAATAACTTAAGCTTTTGGATGCTCTAACGTCCAGACTTTTTTGTTCTGGAAATACTTGATTTGAAACCGAACATAAGTCTGCCCTCCCACTTATTTCTACAATGTTCTTTGGACTTCATTGTTGCATGAGGTCTTACAGCCTGTTTTTGTAGATGGTACAATGTTAGACTCCCCCTGTTCTATACAGAGTGTTTCGCCTTGCCCGTACCTTTCTTTTTTTCCTTGCTTTTGTACCATGTATAAATAAAGCTTGCAGGAAAAGAAAAAAAAACCTGCATGAAGAAGGCAGGACTAGCCTAAAAGTTTGCAAAAAAAGTAAAGATTTGCACAGAACTTCTCAGGATCTAATCCTTGTTCTCACATGCTGTTTTCACAGAAATTTGCTTCTGCCTAGACATTTGTTGCTTAGTTTGAATAACACTGGTATGTGATGAATCGGTTTTACCAATTTTGCCTGTGTTTCCACACATCTTGCATCATTCCTTTCACAAACGCTGTTTAAAATGACCCAGTCACCACAGGGTCACTTTTACTTAAACACCCTGTAAACGCTAGGGTACCATAGTTACCTATCGCACCAGTACCCCGTTTATTAAAAACACTGCTGCTTTGCTTCTCCCTGACTGCAGGAGGAATTCAACCTTTTGAACACCTGTTCCCCCCCGGTGCAAGCTGTGGTTTCTTTTGTCCGCTCGCATGTGCTGTAGTGATCTACAAATCAGTGGGAGGAACCACAGTGTGTAGCAAGGGAGCTGGTATTCTACACACCCGGAAGTGTGGAAGACCTGCTGCAGCTGTTGGAGAAGCAAAGCAGCGTTACTTCAACAAACAGGCTGCCTGGAAGGTAACGGAAAGGAAAAGTGACAGCGTTATTGGAGGAAATGGTTATTAACACGTTTCATTTTTGGACATCTGCCATTCAAATAAGGAATACAATACCTTTTATTTAGTTTTTATTATGTTAATATATGATAAATTGTTACTGCTGTTTACCAGAATTTGTGTTTCCATCATTTATGATGAGTTTTATTGATCATTTATGATTGGTTAAGACACCTTAGCCCCAACGTGAAAGTCTATGTATGTATGTTTTATGGTTTACTATTTACGCAAAATGGAGATATTTCTAAAAACCAGTATGTTTGTGCAGTGGTACTCTGCGAGTGATCCAGGAGGAATTGCTATATTAAATGGGAGATTCTGGATGCTGTGTTGTATACAACCGCTTTCACAGCACCAGAATAACAAAACTGGGCTGTTTATTTACTGTGTTTTAAATGTCTCTGTTCCCTTACTGTCCCAGATTTTAGTCTAATTTAGAGAGAAGCAACTGGATCTTTTCCAACAGGCATTAACCACTTGCTTACCGGGCACTTAAACCCCCCTCCTATCCAGACCAATTTTCAGCTTTCAGCGCTGACGCACTTTGAATGACAATTGCGCGGTCATACAACACTGTACCCAAATGAAATTTTTATCATTTTTTCCCCACAAATAGAGCTTTCTTTTGGTGGTATTTGATCACCTCTGCGATTTTTATTTTTTGTTAAAAAAATGTAAAAAGACTGAATTTTTTAAAAAAAAAATTTTTTTTTTTTTATATTTTGTTATAAAATTTTTTAAAAGGGTAATTTTTCTTCTTCATTGATGTACGCTGATGAGGCGGCACCAATGGGCACTGATAGGTGGCAGTGATGGGCACTGATGGGTGGCAGTGATGGGCACTGATTGGTGGCAATAATGGGCACTGATCTTGTACACTGCTAGGTGGCACTGATTGGCATCACTGGTGGGCATTGTTAGGTGGCAATGGTGGGCATTGATAGGTGGCACCTGTAGGCATTGATAGGTGGCACTTATGGGCATTGATACGTGGCACTGGTGGGCACTGTGATGTTTTAATGTCTGGGTGCACTGGCAGGGGGTACTGGTGGCATAATTATAAGGCACAATTGAGGCATTATTGCCTCCTCCTCTTCGGGACCGATGTCCCTTGCAGCTGAGCCGGTGATCGGCTTTTTTCTCTCCTCGCACTGTCAGCGCGAGGAGAAAAAAAAACCGATCACAGAGCTTTTGTTTTGATCATGTGATCAGCTGTCATTGGCTGACAGCTGATCACATGGTAAGGGGCCGGGACCGGCCCCTTACACAGATCGGTGATCACCCGAGTCTCAGTGACTCGGTGATCACAGCGCGCTCCACGCGCGCCCTGCAGGGCGCGCGCAGGGCACGTGCACAGGGGAGGCCGTCATATGACGGCCTCCCGGGAATGCAGGTCCGCGCTGTAGCCGTCATTCGGCTATAGCGCGGATAGCAAGCGGTTAAAGGAGAACTCTGCTAAGCACTTTTGGGCAGCTAAAATAGGTACATAACTTGAGCGCCTTCATTTTTTAATAGGCAGTCTTTTTTCTAGCAGTTGATTTAAAATAGGCACACTTCACTTTTTAGGCCCATGTCACACTAGCAATCCCTACATTTATGTAATCCAGCTCACTCCAAGCAGCAGTTGATATCAGTAGGAGCAATGGTGAAATAAGTGGTGCTGTCAGGTGCGTAGTCTGAACAGCAGATTATCAGCACACCAAAAGCGAGCGTTTAAGGCAAAGACATTTTATTTGACACCTAAAACATTAACGTTTCAGGGCCACTGAGGACCTCTTAGGCAGAAATCACGCCTTAGGCTACATACACACTGGCGTCTATTGCCAGTGTAAATGGCAATGGCAGGAATCTGCTGATTAACTGTGGTGATCACTGCTGGATGCACATTATGTGATTTCAGCAGCGAGTACTGCAAGTAGTTGCTGGTTAGGCAGACAGGCATGAGCAGCTGTGGCCACCGCCGACCTGTCATTGAAGTGTACAGTGCTCAGCGACTTTGACTAGCCACTCTCAGGTGTCTGAAACAGCTGCAAGATATCATTCACACCGACACTAGTCACCAGTGGGAAAATAACCTTAACCTTTCACACTGAGGCGCTTCTAAACTGCCAATAAAATACTGAGCACTTTTGAAGAGCTTTCCATTCATTTCAATGGAGAGGGGCGTTTTTTCACCGCACTGCCCCAGTGTGAAAGCATTAATTGATTTTAATGGAAATAGGTTTTCGTGAGCTTTTCAGACGTTTTTTTTAGCATGAAAGCGCCTGAAAAGCGCCTCAGTGTGAAAGGGGTCTTACTCTAATTTTTGGTGTGCTAGTGATAATCTGCGCTTTGCACTAGTGGGTCTGATGCTGGAGACAATCTACCAAAGACCGGATCACTAAAATGTGCTGGGAATGAATTTGCATAGAAAATGTTGCTTTGTTAAAGAGAACCTGTCCCTTTTTATAATCATTATTAAAAATGGTACGATAATGAAGTGCAGGTACATTTGCTAACCCTTAAACACATTTCTTCCTGCCTGGCTGCATGTTATATAAACGTAATGTTCATTTTAGGAGTTAAGCCCCACTAATGCCATTACCATGCCCTGCCCACCTCAGTCTGTAGAACTGTTTTATTGCCAGGAAAGTAGAAAAGTAAACATTTTTAATTGGATGTGTTTGGTGATTTCTTTTTTAATAAAGTTCTTATCGGCACAGCGAAGGGGGTATATTTTATTGTATAGTCTCCTAAAAGTGCATAGCAACTTGCTGGAAAATATCCTTCATAGTTTCTTTCTACATTGAAGTGACATATCCCAGAATACACTTCTCTCTGGTACAATCGTTGGAAGGCTTGTGAACACACAGCAGTTTCAGAAACAAAGGCTGTAGAGACAGGTTTTGTGTTCCTTGGCCAGAGTGGCCTGTATTGCGTAGTAACGTGCTTCTGGCCATTCTGGCTCAATTCATCCCATTTTTTATTTGTTTTTTTTTTTTCTATTTATCTTGTCAGATTCACCGCTGTGTATATTGCATGCATGCCAATTCCTTAATTGCTGTACTACTGTCAGGTTCCTGTTTTGTCCTTTCTTTGTACACCCATTGCCTTTTTTTGATTTAAAAAAAAAAAATGAAAAAACAAACCCTTCTAATAAAAATATAAAATTTGTTTCACAAAGCTTGTCTATGTTCTTTACCTCCACTGTTGAAATTGTTGGCACGTTTGCTTAGAAGTGTATCTAAGCCCAAAAACAGATTCTTGTATAGTACATTGCAGCTTGCCAGTTCTCAGATGTGGTGACTGCATTTTATATATTTTTTACACCGCTCCAGGCTGGTCCACTTACCCCAAAGCATTGTGTGCCAGTCCAGCTGTTACAATGGATTAATTAAATGGAAAATTAACAGGTGGCTGACCGCACACTGATATCACTAAGATCTGTGAAGTTTACTAACGAAAAAAAATCAAAATGGCAATACACATAAAAAGAGCAAATGTTGACGCATTTAAAGCAATTGTATACCCATACATGGGTAAAAAAAACACACACAAAAAAAAACCCTGGAAGGCAAATGCATACTAGCTCATTATGAAATACTCACCTTAGAACGAGGTCCCCGCATTGCATCCCGGTCCACGCCGTTGGAGCTGACATTTTGCCCTCTGCGTTTCTTCCGGGTTTGCGGCTCCGGCGCTGAGAGTGGCTGGAGCAGCAATGACGTCACTCCCGTGCGCGAGTATTCTTTCTGGCAAGGTCCGGCAGCGTCTGCCTGACCTTCAGCTGGGCCCTCACAACGCATGCGCCGCTGACGTCAGCGGCTGCATGCAAAGTGAATATCTCCTGAACCATACAGGTTTAGGAGATATATTCATTTTACCTACAGGTAACTTAGAAGTCTGGCCATTGGCTAGCATGAGTTTGTCGGAGGAGTCAGGGGCTTATAATCCTTCCCTACACTCTGGACGGCTAGCGTTTTTCTGGTGGTTTCCTTTCCATGACGCGGTCGACGACGTCACTTCTGGTTTCTGTACGGCGGTTAGGGATGAGCCGAACACCCCCCGGTTTGGTTTGCACCGTTAAAGTCTATGGGACACGAGCGTGAAAAATCAAAAGTGCTAATCTTAAGGCTTAATATGCAAGTTATTTTCATAAAAAGTGTTTGGGGACCTGGGTCCTGCCCCAGGGGACATGTATCAATGTAAAAAAATTTTTGAAAAACTGACTTTTTTTTTTGGGAGCAGTGATTTTAATAATGCTTAAAGTGAAACAATAAAAGTGAAATATTCCTTTAAAGTTCGTACCTGGGGGGTGTCTATAGTATGCCTGTAAAGTGGCGCATTTTTCCCATGTTTAGAATAGTCCCTGCACAAAATGACATTTCTAAAGGAAAAAAAGTAATTTAAAACTACTAGCGGCTATAATGAATTGTCGGGTCTCGGCAATACAGATAAAAGTCATTGAAAAAAACGGCATGGGGGTCCCCCAAAAAATCCATACCAGACTCTTTGGGTCTGGTATGAATATTAAGGGGAACCCCGAACCAATTTTTTTTTAAAAATGGCGCGGGGGTCCCCCCAAAAATTCATACCAGACCCTTACCGAGCACGCAACCTGGCAGGCTGCAGGAAAAGAGGAGGGGATGAGAGCGCCCCCCCCCCCTCCTGAACCGTGCCAGGCCACAAGCCCCCCAAAGCACCTTGTCCCCATGTTGATGGGGACAAGGGCCTCATCCCCACAACCCTTGCCCGGTGGTTGTGGGGGTCTGTGGGCGGGGGGCTTATCGTTATCTGGAAGCCCCCTTTAACAAGGGGACCCCCAGATCCCGGCCCCCCATTTTAAATGGTAACGGGTACATTATACTCGTACCATTTCACAAAAAAAGTGACAACATTTAAAAAAAAAAAAACACAAGACACAATTTGGGACAAGTCCTTTATTAAAAAATAAAAAAATAAAAATGTCCCATGAAGTCCATTCATCTTCTTCTCTCGCTCTGCCGACGGATCGAAAAATGATTTCAAAAAAACCCACAGGCCGCCAGCGATCCGCCTCCTACTGTCTGACGCGCCCTCGCAGGTGACACTTGTATAACTGGGGACGGGGCCACACGGTGATGTACCCAGGTGACCCCGCCCCCCTCTGACGTAGAGAGACTTCCCAATGGCTTCCCCGTGGCGTCAGAGGGGGCTACCTGTTTACGTACTCGGGTTGCCCTGCCCCCCTGACACCACAGGGAAGTCCCCGTGCGTCAGAGGGGGCAGGGTCACCTGGGTACGTAAACGGGTGGCCCCACCCTCAGTTATAAAAGAACTATCACCTGTGAGGACGCGTCATAAGGCGGGTGCCTCCCATGGAGGCGGATTTTTTCTATTTATTTTTTCGATCCATCGGCGGACCAAGAGAAGAAGATGAATGGATTTCGTGGGGCATTTTAATTTTTTTTTATTTTTTATTAACCACTTCCCTACCCAGCCATAGACATATGACGTCCACAGATGGGATCTCCCATCCTGGGTCGACGTCATATGACGTCCTGGGATTCCCGGCCGTCCAGGGGGCGCGCGCACGCCCGCCGCGCTGCTCGGGACCCGGTGCGTGTGCCCGGCAGCCGCGATGTCCGTTAACCGGGCCGGACCGTGGATCTGTGTGTGTAAACGCACAGATCCACAGCCTGTCAGGTGAGAGGAGAGCGATCTGTGTTCCCAGAACGGAGGAACACTGATCGGTCTCCTCCCCTTGTGCGTCCCCTCCCCCTACAGTTAGAATCATTCCCTAGGAAACATATTAACCCCTCCCCGCCCCCTAGTGGTTAACCCCTTCACTGCCTGTCACATTTACACAGTAATCAATGCAATTTTATAGCATTGATCGCTGTATAAATGTGAATGGTCCCAAAAATGTGTCAAAAGTGTCCGATGTGTCCGCCATAATGTCGCAGTCACGAAAAAAAACCGCGATCACCGCTAAAAAAATAAATAAATATTTTTTTTTTAAAAAAATGCTATAAATCTATCCCGTATTTTGTAGACGCTATAACTTTTGCGCAAACCAATCAATATACGCTTATTGCAAATTTTTTTTTACCAAAAATATGTAGAAGGATACGTATCGGCCGAAACTGAGGAAAAAATTTGTTTTTTTTTTTAAAAAATTGGGATATTTATTATAGCAAAAAGTAAAAAATATTGTGTTTTTTTCAAAATTGTCGCTCTTCTTTTGTTTGTAGCGCAAAAAATAAAAACCGTAGAGGCGATCAAATACCACCAAAAGAAAGCTCTATTTGTGGGAAAAAAAGGACGTCAATTTTTTTGGGTACAACGTTGCACGACCGCGCAATTGTCGTTTAAAGTGCGACAGCGCTGAAAACTAAAAATTGGCCTGGGAAGGAAGGGGGTGAAAATGCCCTGTATTGAACCGGTTAAAGGACTTGTCCCAAGATGTGTTTTGTGGTTGTTTAACTTTTTGACACTTTTTTTGTGAAATGGTACAGGTACAATGTTACCCGTTACCATTTCAAACGGGGGGGGGGGCGGGATCTGGGGGTCCCCTTGTTAAAGGGAGCTTCCAGTTTCTGATAAGACCCCCGCCCGCAGACCCCCACAACCACCGGGCAAGGGTTGTGGGGATGAGGCCCTTCTCCCCATTAACATGGGGGCAAGGTGCTTTTGGGGTTTACCCCAAAGTACCCTCCCCATGTTGAGGGCATGTGGCCTGGTACGGTAATTAAAATCACTGCTCCCGAAAAAACGTCCGTTTTTTAAAACTTTTTTTTGCATTGATACATGTCCCCTGGGGCAGGACCAAAGTCCCCAAACACTTTTTATGACAATACCATGCATATAAGCCTTTAAAATTAGCACTTTTGATTTCTCCCATAGACTTTTAAAGGGTGTTCCGCGGCTTTCTAATTTGCCGTGAACACCCCAAATTGTTCGCTATTCGGCGAACACCCGATGATCAAGTCAAACTTACGTTGACTCGAACATCGGGCTCATCCCTAACGGTGGTCTGTGGCAGGCAGTGTGGATGCTCCGGGCCCTCTGGCTCTCCTTCGTTGTCATAGCAGCAACAGTATCGGCCAGTGGTGTGGGTACCTAGTGAGGGTATGGCAGGATTTAGCACACTTCGTTCACGTAGAAGGTAGGTGCGGGACTGTAAGCCCAGGGTGGGGGGGTGGGGGGAAAGGCATGGACGGGCTGCGGCATCCATCACGGGGCATGTACTCAGGGGGTGGAAATCATGTTTGGCGGGATCTGGCCCCCATATCACAGGGATCGGCTGTCTGCACAAGCGGCGTCAGCCGCATTGGGGTCATCACAGGTTTGTCACCCACGTGCAGGGCACTATTTCAGTCCCAGGGTAGCAGTCAGCCACTCACTGTCCCCGTGGGTCACGGCACTGGCAGTCCCACTGACACCACTCAGGTTCAACCTGACGAATCCTGGTGTTCACAGGTTAGGGGGTGGAAATTGGATCTTGCAGCTTGTCATTTCTTCACTTGTTTTCATGTGTACCTCTCAACCCGTTGTTCACCACATTTCCATGTCAGCACATGCAGCTCCTGATTGTTATTCATGACAAAGCTGTCGTTATGACACGATGTGGCAGTCGCATTACCATCGGTTTGGCCAGCGGTCAGCATTCCAGCACCAGAGGCCATAACACTGGGCACCTCATTGGTGTCACTCAGGCAAACCGCTGGGCCTTGTAGTTCCACAAACTGGTGGCCTCGGTTCAGCCCCTCATTTGGGTTGCCACATCACGTACGTCAGCACAATTAGGTCAGGCATGGCAGGGCTCGCGCGAAGCTCCAGGGGCCTCAGTCCTGGGAACGTCCTTTATGTTACTCAGGCAATTAGTCTTGTAGTTCCACTGCTTAGTGGCCACATTAGCCCCTCACTTGGGCTGCCACTGTCACGGGCATTTAGCACCATGTCACATCTCACAGGCAGGGCGGGCCACATACAGCCTGGTTCCCCCAGCTCCCATAATAAAAAGAAAAAACGGGGGGGGGTGGTTCACGGTTTTCTTCTCCACTGCTGCAGGTTCACCTTTCTTTCTCCCACCACAGAGCTCACGTTCAGGTGGTGTCCTATTTTGGTGTTGCTTTTAGGTTTTTGATTTTCTGCTTGTTCATTTCATCATTTTATTCAGTGCATACTTCACGATGTTACAGGTGGATTCTACATTTTACGTTCAGGAACAGCAAAGTGTGTTCTGTGTGTCTTTTGGCCAGGGGTCATAGCTAGTTGCACTACATACCAGGATCTGTCACATCTACAGACCCGTGCGGGCTGAGGTTTTGTTTTTAAATGATTGTAATATTTGCAGTCTTCTTGCCTGTACTTCATACGTCATACATTGCACGTCACTTACATTCCTATTTCTGCCTACCACGGTCTGTAGGTTCCAGGCTCTGAGTGTTCGTTTTTAATTACATGTCTTTGCGATACAGGTTACTCGAGCTCGCTTACTACATACACACAGGGGGTTACAGTCACTAGGTTCACCATCACGCACTGTTCCTGTTTGTTTCACGGCACCTACATTTTCATTCAGAGTTAGGCACGGAAGGGTGTTTTTGTTTCAGGATTTAATTTTTCTTGGGTCTTATGGTCTAGTTGGGTTTTTCTACAGATTCGGACATGTTGCATGTTTTTGCCTTCATCCCTCCTACTCCTGTCTCAGATAAACTGGACTATACCGAAGCTCATAGCAGAGCTCCAATGCAGGGGCATTCCGTTCTCGGGCACGGCCAGGAAAGTGGAGTTGTTCAGGCTTTTATTTTCAAGCCCGTCCCAGCCACAGCCATCCGCTAGTGCAGGGCAGGTGTTCCTTGCTCACCTCACTAACCCAGATTCACACAGTTCTAAACGCACTCTCCACTTCAGTTCAACTGCTGCAAGATAGGATGGATGTGATGGAGGCCTGCCCAGCCAGGGTGGAAGTTGCTGCTGCTCCGATAGCCTCTGTGCAAGCTGGCACCTATGCAGGTAATAACAGCGTGCCATTACCTGTAGCCATTCCTGCGCTACTATCAGTGCTGCCATCCATGTCCCCTGCACACGTCATCTCTACCAACTTCAAGAAAGATATCATAGAGGGGAAGGACATAAACCTGGCATCCCTGATCATAGCGTCACAAGGCGTTGTCGAAAACTAGGGACCCGAGGCTCAATCGTAAACTCAGCATAGCGGAATTTGTTCTGTCCTTTGGCATTGATCGAGATGTCATTTGTGCTGTTGGTCCCGGCAGGAGAGAGGAGTTGGACCTGTATCCACCACAAGGTAGTGGACCTGGCTCAAAAGTACAGTGGCTCTCTGTTCTACGACTATCACCGGTCTTTTTCAGTGAAGGTCGCAGCTACTTGGGCGCAGTTTCAAATGGTCACATGTTGGAGCAATATTGACATGGAACTTTTCTGTAGGCACTTTGCCAATCAGAAATCTCCAGCATGTGGCCATTGTCAGTCATCCGCTCACACCACCAATTGGTGTCCCAATCTGGAGCATTCCCTGCCTTCGGGTTCTGCCAGGCAGGTGTCCAGTGGATCCTGCACAGGGCCATCGGGTCAGGTAGAGAAACTGGGCAGAACCATACATTTTTTAGGCAAGGCTCAGCTGTGTAATAATTTCAATTACTTGGCCTGTAACTACAATCAATGCAGACGTCTTCATATTTGCGCCAGCTGCTTCAGAGCACACCCCAAATCATCCTATCCCCTTAAGTCATCCAGTTCTTCTTGACTAAGCAGAGTCAATATTTCCAGGTTAGAGTTCTGGTTGTTACACCACCCATGCCCACCTCTCAGGAAATTTCTCGAACAGGGGTTTTCTGACGGTTTTCATACGGGCCTCATCACTTTACCTTTTGCAGACTTTTGAATGTGCTAACCTATTATCTGCCACCAGGGCCGCTGATAGAAATCATGGGGCCCCATACAGCCTACCTGACGGGGCCCCCTTCAGCCCCACGCCTGGTCCTGCCCCTGGTCCCTCCTTCAGCCCCACCCATGACCCCGCCCCTGGCCCCTCCCCAGACCCACCTTGTCTTCAAGTGCTATTTATCTTTCTCCAGTCAGTTATAAGTTTGATTATCCAAAAGAAATACTGTTTTCAGATGAGAACAGACCTCCTGCCAATGCCATAACGCATGCGATGCCTGCAGAGAGACTGCAGACATACTACAAGAGATGGTCAGAGACTGCAGACATACTACAAGAGATGGTCAGAGACTGCAGAAATACTACAGGAGATGGTCAGAGACTGCAGACATACTACAAGAGACGGTCAGAGATTGCGGACATACTACAAGAGACGGTCAGAGACTGCAGACATACTACAAGAGACGGTCAGAGACTGCAGACATACTACAAGAGACGGTCAGAGACTGCAGACATACTACAAGAGATGGTCAGAGACTGCAGACATACTACAGGAGATGGTTAGGGACTGTAGACATAGTACAGGAGATGTTCACAGACTGCAGACATACTACAGGAGATGGTCCGAGACTGCATATATAGTACAGGAGATGGTTAGAGACTGCAGATATAGTACAAGAGATGTCAGACACTGCAGACATACTACAGGAGATGGCCAGAGACTGCATACATTGTACAGGAGATGTCAGAGACTGCAGACATAGTACAGGAGATGGTTAGAGACTGCATACATTGTACAGGAGATGTCAGAGAATGCAGACATAGTACAGGAGATGTCAAAAGACTGCATATATAGTACAGGAGACGGTCAGGGACTGTAGACATTCTACAGGAGATGGTCAGAGACTGCAGACATAGTACAGGAGATGGTCAGAGACTGCAGACATGATACAAGAGATGGTCAGAGACTGCAGACATAGTACAGGAGATGGTCAGAGACTGCATATATAGTACAGGAGATGGTCGGGGACTGTAGACATACTACAGGAGATGGTCAGAGACTGCAGACATACTACAGGAGATGGTCAGAGACTGCAGACATAGTACAGGAGATGGTCAGAGACTGCATATATAGTCCAGGAGATGGTCAGGGACTGTAGACATACTACAGGAGATGGTCAGTGACTGCAGACATACTACAGGAGATGGTCAGCAGGAAAAAATATCTTAATTAAAAAATAAAATAAAACCCTTTTAGTATCACTTGGCTCATTGCCAAAACACTGAAAAAAAAAAAGAGGATAGCATTCCAATCAGCAGCGTTTTTGTAACTGTAACTTTTATAACTGTAACCGGTTCCAGGTTCGGGTCTCTCAAAATGCGATGGCATCTTGGGAGACCCTGTGAAAGTGTGTCCTAGTCTGTGCAATGCTGTACCCTACGCTAATACTCAACTAGTGCATGGTAGCGTTCAAAACATTCACCAATGCAAAGACCAGGATTGTCAGGACAGGAGGGACAATAATAGCGGGTGTCACGCCTATATCCGCGCTTGCTGCAGACACAACATCTTTTTTGGGGGGGTTTGTTGGGTAGGGGTACTCGGGAGGACATAAAGAAAATGCCTCTCATGCAGCCGACTGCATTTGGTTAGGGATGTGAATGGGGGAAGTACGGGCGCTGCAGAAGTGGTGGGTTCCCAATTAGGATTGGCGAATGCAGCAGGAAGGGCATTATGGGCACGACGGCCTGTGTTTGTCTTCTTGGTGGCAGCGGGACACTTGTGCTTGCCACCTCACCAGCTTGAACTGCACTTATGGGACTCCCCACGTCACCAAGTGTTACTGCAGTGCTGGTTTGACTATGACTGGGGTGTACTAGGCCGCTGGTGCTTGCCAGTTCACCAAAACGCTACCAAAAAAACTGTTAGCGATCACAGGGATCAGGCCTGACTCTGCGAACGCTGCAGTTATGCGTTTAGTGTTTTGTAAGTGCCAGTGATCGATCGATACTGCACTTGGGTGGGCTGGGCTGGGCCGGGTGGAGGGGCAAAATGCAGGTGCTAGCAGGTATCTGGGCTGATCCCGCTAACAGTGCGTTTTTGGGAACCCTAAACTGCTGGGGACGCTAGTATAGATCTGGTCGGATCAGATATTGATCCGTTCAGATACTATACCACTAAGGGAGGTGTACGCTGCGTGCGTGGGTGTTAGCGGTACTGGCGCTAACCTGACGCTGTTTGGGGCTGGTGCTTACCAGTTCACCAAAATGCTACCAAAAAAACTGTTAGCGATCGCAGGGATCAGGCCTGACTTTGCAAACACTGCAGTTATGCGTTTAGTGTTTTGTAAGTGACAGTAATCGATCGATACTGCACTTGGGTGGGCTGGGCTGGGCCGGGCGGAGGGGCAAAACGCAGGTGCTAGCAGGTATCTGGGCTGATCTGGCTAACACTGCGTTTTTGAGAACCCTAAACTGCTGGGGACGCTAGTATAGATCTGATCGGATCAGATATTGATGCGTTCAGATACTATACCACTAAGGGAGGCGTATGCTGCGTGCGTTGGTGTTAGCGGTACTGGCGCTAACCTGACGCTGCCTGGGGCAACGCATATCACCGCCGGGCGATCAGGGGGCTAAACCTTTATTAGGTAATAAACGGCGGGTGCCCTGACACTATAAAAAATAAACAAACTAACCAGCGTCACCCGTAACGGTTATACGGTGATCAGTGGTGAAAGGGTTAACTAGGGGGCAATCAAGGGATTAAAACATTTATAAGATAGTATATGAAGGTCCCTGTCGCTATAAAATGCTGACGGCGAACCTAAATATTTATGTCCCTAACTAGCGTCACCAGTGACACTAATACAGCGATCAGAAAAATGATCGCTTAGTGACACTGGCGACAGGGGGTGATCAAGGGGTTAAAACTTTATTAGGGGGGGTTAGGGGGGTACTCTAGACCTACAGGGGGCTAATACTAACTGCCCTACCACTTCTAACTGTCACAAACTGACACCATGCAGTATTTAGAAAAAAAAACAAAAAACTGCTTGGTGTCAGTGTGACGGGGGGGGGGGGGGGGAGGGGTGATTAGGGGGTGATCGGGGGGTCGGGGAGTAAAGGGGGGTGTTATGTGTGCCTGGCATGTTCTACTGTGATGTGTGGTGTGAGGGGAAGAATCTCATTGGCTGGGAGCGATCGCAAGGGGGGCCACGATCGGATGGCCTCCCCCTCATCTCTGATCGCTGCCAGACCAAAGGCGACCGCCTCAGGTACCGGGGGGGGGGGGTCCGATCAGGTACGTGATTTTGCCTGCCCGTGCCATTCTGCTGATGTATATCAGCGTGAGGTGGTCGTCAAGTGGTTAAGGATGACAGGCTGGTTGGCTATCTGACTTCATGTTGTAAATGACCCTGCTCCAGGCCTCCCAACTCCCCCCCACCCCCCGCACAAGCAGCTCAACACCTGAAAGACGTCTTCCTGTGCTTCATCCTGGGAATGTAGTGACTGTTATGTCTGTTCTCTTATCACCAAAGGGTAATGACAGGGGATTAGACTGCCCGGTCCAGACAGCAGCCTGTTCTGTTCTGTCGGGGCCTCCATTCAGCGGTTTTCACACACAGCACACAGGTGGGAGGCGGCAGCAGCAGTTGGGACGCGAGAGACTTCCAAACTACAGTGGGAAGCCAGCTTCTTGGAGAAATACGTTTTTTTTTTATTCTGCATTCTCATTCATTCAGATTGCCCGGGCCCCCCTGCTGGCTGTGCCCGGTACAACAGGGCCAGTTGTACTGGCTTATCAGCAGCCCTGTCTGCCACCAGTAATGCCCTATTAGTCGATGAATTGTTACAGGTCGAGTTATCCAAGGGGTTTGTCATAGGGCCATTTCTCGCTGCACCTTTCAGTATGTGGAGGGTCAGCCCCATCAGTGTGGTTAAGGATAAATTTTCAAATAAACATTGGTTAATCTATGACTTGTCGCTCATTCCTCACACATACCTAGTCTTAATTCTCACTATTCCTTCAGAAGAATTTTCGCTGCAATATTCGTCTGTGGACTTGGCCATTCAGTACATTTTGCAGTCAGGTAGGGGCACATGGTTATCCAAAGCCGATATTTCGGATTACTTTAAACTCCTCCCCATCAAACCGAGCCTCTGGTAATGGCATGGGTTTAAATGGCGGGAGCAGTATTATTTTGCCACGAAATTGGCTTTTGAGTCCAAGAGTAGTCTGACTCTGTGGCTCTTTAACACTTTTGCCTCAGCTCTCAATTGGATATCGTCCAGTCGTAAAGGGTGTCACAGGGTCATTCATTATTTGGACGATTTTTTGCTATTAGAGAGACCTGTGCAGTTTCCCTGGGATCTTGAATCACTCACAGAACTGTTTTCTGATTTAAACGTCCCCTTAGCTGCCCATAAGGTGAAAGGGCCTTCCACTGTTATTACCTTCCTAGGTATTACCCTTGACACCAATCGCATGATCGCCAGTTTGCCTCAAGAGATGCTGGAGAGGATTTGTGGCACTATTCACAGTTCTAGTCAGGTACCCTGTTTGCTCTGAGAGGGATTTTCAGTCTCTGTTAGGCATGCTCAACTTTGCCATGAGGAGTATTCCTCAAGGCAGGTCATTTGTGTCTAGGTTATTGGCTCTCCTACCTCTGTGTCAGGACACAGATTTGGCTGTGAGGTTACAAGCCGATGCGGCTTCTGATCTCCTCATGTGGGAGTAACAATTGAAATGGTATCTCCATGTTTATCCATCTTCCTGCAGTGTCACCCAGAATTTTTTCAGGTGCCACAGCCTCAGTGGGGTTTGCAGCAATCTGTGGATGTCAATGGTTAGATGGTCCACCTTTTTTGCGGCTCATCCCATCACAGCCATTTTGAAAGGTATACAGAAAGATCAAGGTCAGTCGTGTTTGACACGTCTGCCAATCATCGGCCGGATGTTCAGTGGGCTATCAGATTTGTTGTCTCTTTCATTGTTTGTCTCAGGTCCCAGCCTTGTCCTCAAGGCTGCTGTCTTCCAGAGTTACTTCGGTTTCCTCAGACCCGGGGAGGTATCCCAAGCCAGTCACAATGCACCGGTGCTCCTTAAAGGTAGTCTCACCAGATGTCCTGATCACTTTTCACTTCAACTACCCAACAACAAAAACCGGCAGACGGGTCAGGGTTTCATTATCAATTATTACAAAACTAACACTATCTGGTCTCCAGTTGATGTCTTGGACCAGCTCTCCTCCATGTTTGCAGCGGCTCCTCTTGATAGCCCATTACTCCCTTTCGCTATGCAACCTCTGGCTTCCAGACAG
The DNA here is from genome assembly GCA_037952835.1 of Lithobates septentrionalis. Classification (NCBI taxonomy): domain Eukaryota; kingdom Metazoa; phylum Chordata; class Amphibia; order Anura; family Ranidae; genus Lithobates; species Lithobates septentrionalis. Next base: position 1,720,678 of record JBBDGP010001619.1, read on the forward strand.
TTCTTCTCACATGTTAGAATTTTGCTTGTTAGTTTGGGATTAAATCCGAAACAGTTTTCGGGTAATTCCTTTAGGATTGGGGCGGCTTCCTCAGCATCCAAGCAAGGGGTCCTGTCCCACATTATTATATACATGGGACGGAAATCATACTGTTACAGTCGATAAATTCCTGATCCTCATGACGAAGTTAAATGAGCTTTTGATACTCTGATTGACTGTGCATGTGTTTTCCATTAAACTTCACTTTGCTATACCTAGTTCTTGTATTTTGCCCTCTTTTAAGCATACTGTTCCACGCGACCATGGCACACCTCAGGTCGCCATAGTTGGGGTAAGACGTCTTCTCAGTATCCAGACTCTGACTACAAGTTAGAAGGCTGGCCATTGGCTAGCCTGAGTTTGTAGGAGGAGTCTGGGGCTTATAATCTGCACTCCTTCCCTACACTCTCATCGGCTAGCGTTTTTTTGGTTCCCTCCCACCCAAAACCCTTTATACTGCATATTTCATACTCAGGGTATGCCCTTTTTTAAGCATACTGTTCCACGCGACCAAGGCACACCTCAGGTCGTCATAGTCGGGGTAAGACATCTTCTCGGTATCCAGATTCTGACTACAAGCCTTATTATAGGCTTTCCTGTAGGTAAAAATAAAAAAAAAAGGGTATACAACCTCTTTAAGTCTAACAGATGCTTAATCATAACCTGTTGGCATTAAACACTGTGTCAACACTTGTTCTTTATTGTGTGTTATGCTAATTTATTTGTTTTGTTTTTTTGTGAATAAACTACAGATCTTAGAGACATCACTGTGCGGTAATCCATCAGTTGTTTTTGGTGGTGACTGCGTTAGTTTTTTTTTTTTCTTATTTTTCTTTTTTTTTCACCTAGTGATCCTGCTGTGTCTGTTATTAAACAAAAAAAAAGTTTACAATCACTTTTAGACCTCCTGCAATCCTTAATTCCAGCTCACTCATTCACTGTACTCATTCCTCTAGGGCAGGTATATGCTATTAGCGGACCTCCAGCTGTTGCAAAACTACAAGTCCCATCATGCCTCTGCCTCTAGGTGTCATACTTGTGGTTGTCAGAGTCTTGCTATGCCTCATGGGACTTGTAGTTCTGCAAGAGCTGGATGTCCGCTAATTGCATATCCCTGCTCTAGGGTCTGTTCCTCCTACACACAATTCTGTAACATTCTAGTAAGCCCCAGTAGGGTTTGAAACATGAGAGAGGATCCTGGGTGAAGTGTCTGTACTAGTTCTGAACAATAAAGTTTGATTTTTATCATTTGGAGGTGGTATGTGGCTAAAGTAACTCGCAGTGAGAGAAGCAGCAGTGATGGTGTCTGGCTTGTGTTCTGATGTTAATCAGCAGGATACCAAACAACCATCTTTGCAGTTAGCCATGGATGGCAATGAGCTTTGCAGGTTCATAGATACACCCTACATCTCATTATAGAGTCTCTCACAAGGTGTATCCACAGAACTTCCACTTACTGAAGGCTTTTTGTTCTATAAAGTGCTCTCCTAGAAGTTCAGCAGCCTCTCGGATGTTATATTATTAGACTTCATGTACACTAGCAGTTCCTAAACTTGGTTTTAGGAGCTTTTGGAAACCTCTCCAAATGATTGAGTTCAGGTGTATCGAATGACAGGTTCTTTTTTAATACTACAGCTTACAAGGACATTTTAACCACTTGCCGACTGCTCCACGCCGATATACATCGGCACAATGGCAGCGTAGGAAAATGGGCATACCTGTACGTCCCCTTTACTTGGCGGGGCTAACGGGCGTGCGCATCCGGCTCATACAGCATGACCGTGCCCGCGAGACCCGCGGACTCTAAGTCTGCTGGTGTCCCAGCGATCGTGTCACGGAGCCGCAGAATGGGGAGATGCCTATGTAAACAAGGCATTTCCCCGTTCTGCCTAGTGACATGACAGAGATCACTGCTCCCTGTCATCAGGAGCAGTGATCTCTGTCATGTGAGTGGAAGCCCACCCCCCCCACAGTTAGAATCACTCCCTAGGACACACTTAACCCGTTGATCGCCCCCTAGCGTTTAACCCCTTTCCTGCCAGTGTAATTTACACAGTAATCAGTGCATTTTTATAGCACTGATTGCTGTATAAATGACAATGGTCCCAAAATAGTGTCAAAAGTGTCCAATGTGTCGGCCATAATGTCGCAGTCACGATAAAAAATGTAGATCGCCACCATTACTAATAAAAAAAAAATAATAAAAATGCCATAAAAACTATCCCCCGTTTTGTAGATGCTATAACTTTTGCGCAAACCAATCAATATACGCTTATTGCAATTTTTTTACCAAAAATATGTAGAAGAATACATATCGGCCTAAACTGAGGAAAAAAAAAAATTTTAAAAATATATTTTTGGGGGATATTTATTATAGCAAAAATGAAAAAATATTGCTTTTTTTACAAAATTGTCGCTCTTTTTTGTTTATAGCGCAAAAAATAAAAACTGCAGAGGTGATCAAATACCACCAAAAGAAAGCTCTATTTGTGGGAAAAAAAGGACGTCAATTTTGTTTGGGTGCAACGTCGTACGACCGCGCAATTGTCAGTTAAAGCAACACAGTGCCGAATCGCAAAAAGTGCTCTGGTCAGGAAGGGAGTAAAATCTTCCGGGGCTGAAGCGGCTAAATAATTGTCTGCATCCAACCTTGTACAATAATTTGGGAAAACCACCTTTGCTGTTCTAGCAGGACTTCTGCCCTGGTACACAAATACGGCTCCATGAAGTAAAAAAAAAACTGGCCTACTTAGAATCTGTCGCAGCTGTGCATGGAAGTCAATCCGCTTCTAACTTCAGCTTGTTCAATTCAACTTTGACAATAAAACCTAGAAGAGCTGCACCAGATTGTGCACTGTCCAGCTTTAGTAAATCAACCTCATGGTTTGATGAGTTTGGTGTGTTAGAAATGGAGGGTCCTGCACAGAGCCCTGACCTCAACCCTACTGAACACCTTTGGGATGCCGGTTGTGAATCCAACACCATTACCTGACCTCACAAATGATCTTTTGGCTGAATGAGCTCTAATTCCCAGAGAGACCCTTCCAAAATCTGGTGGATAGCCTTTCCAGAAGAGTGGAGGCTGTTATAGCCACGAACAACTCCATATTGATGCCCAATGTTTAGGATAGGGATTTTCTACAAGCTTTTATAGATGGTGTGGTCCACAAATGTTTTGCCATACAGTGTATTTATAAGAAAAAACATAATTTTAAAAAGATTGTCTGAAGCATTCTCCAATATAAAACAAATCCAGTGGGGATGGTGGGAACCTCTCATAATGGCCAGAGCAAGTGTGCAGAACTCAAAACAGAGATCTCATCAGTAAATCTTTGAGTAACATACACTACTGTGCAAAGGTTTTAGGCAGGTGTGAAAGAATACTGTAAATTAAGAATGCTTTCAGAAATAGAATTGTTTTATAGTGTTTTTTTATCAACAAAGTAGAAAGTAAACAAGCAGAAGAGAAACCCAAATCAAATTAATATTTGGTGTGACCACCCTTTGTCTTCAAAACGGCATAAATTCTTCTAGGTACACTTGCACACAGTTTTTGAAGGAACTCGGCAGGTAGGTTGTTCCAAACATCTTTAAGAACTAAACTACAGATCTTGTCTGGATGTAGGCCGCCTCAAATCATTCGGTCCCTTCATCTAATCCCAGACAGACTTAATGGACCTAACCATCACTTCCAGGACTATTTTTTTTTTACACTGATGTCTTAATAAAATTGGCTATATGTTTGGGGCCATTGTCCTGCTGCAGAATAAATTTGGGGCCAATCGCACGCCACCCTGAGGGTATGGCATGATGGATAAGTATCTGCCTGTATTTCCCAGCATTGAGGACACCATTGATCCTGACCAAATCTCCAACCCCATATGCAGAAATGCAGCCCCAAAGTTGCAAGGAACTTCCATTATGCTTCAGTGTTGCCTGCAGACACTCATTATTGTAGCACTCTTCAGTCCTTTGGCAAATAAACTGCCTCCTGCTACAGCCAAATAAAGTATTTCAAATTTTGACTCATTAGTCCAGAGCACCTGCTGCCATTTTTTGGCACCCCAGTTCATATGTTTTTGTGTGAGGTGTGGACAATTCTTCCAAGAAGACCACTTCTGGCCAGCCTTCTCCGGACAGTAGATGGGTGTACCTGGGTCCCACTGATTTCTGCCAGTTCTGTGCTGATGGAACTTCCGGACCTCTTCCGATGTCGAAGGGAAGTAAGCATGATTTGTGCTGCATTAAGGCCTTGGCCGACCACTGCGTCTACTACGGTCCTCAACGTTGCCCATTTCTTTGTGCTTCTTCAAAGGAGCTTGAACAGCACATGTTGAAACCCCTGTCTGCTTTTCAGTCTGTGCCTGAGATAGACCTTGCTAATGCAGTATAACTATCTGTGTCTTGTTACTATGCTCAGTCTTGCCATGGTGTATGACCTGTGGCATGAAACTGGTTTCCATAACCTCACCTTAGTAGCAAACTTTAGCTGTTTCTCACCCAATTTTAAGCCTCCTATGCAGCTGTTTCAGTTAATGACTGTTTTTCACCCTACATATGAAATTGATTATCATTAGCACCTGCTTGGCATAATTGGTTTTGGTATTCACACCACATATTGATTTGTTTTATATTTTTCATCTGTTCTCTCACTTTGCAAAGGTTTTAGGCAGGTGTGAAGAAATGCTGTAAAGTAAGAATGCTTTCAAAAATATATATTTTATTTGTTTCTTTTCATCAATTTACAAAATGCAAATTACCGTAAGAAACCAACAAATGGTTTCTCTATGAATGAATTATCAGTTTCGAGTGGACTAACCTACAAAGCTTTGAGATATATTTAACCACTTCAGCCCTGGAAGGATTTACCCCCTTTCTGACCAGAGCGTTTTTTGCGATTCAGCACTGCGTCGCTTTAATTGACAATTGCGCGGTCGTGCGACGTGGCTCCGAAACAAAATTGACGTCCTTTTTTTCCCCACAAATAGAGCTTTCTTTTGGTGGTATTTGATCATCTCTGCAAATTTTATTTTTTGCGCCATAAACAAAATAAGAGCGACAATTTTGAAAAAAACACATTATTTTTTACATTTTGCTATAATAATTATCCCCAAAAAATATATAAAAAAACATTTTTTTCCCCCAGTTTAGGCCGATACATATTCTTCTACATATTTTTGGTAAAAAAAAATCGCAATAAGCGTTTGATTTGTTTGCGCAAAAGTTATAGCGTTTACAAAATAGGGGATAGTTTTATAGCATTTTTATTAATAATTTTTTTTTACTAGTAATGGCGGCGATCAGCGATTTTTATTGTGACTGCGGCGTTATGTCGGACATTTTTTACACATTTTTGGGGCCATTGTCATTTATACAGCAATCAGTGCTATAAAAATGCATTGATTCCTGTATAAATGACACTGGCAGTGAAGGGGTTAACCACTAGGGGGCGGGGAGGGGTTAAGTGTGTCCTAGGGGAGTGATTTATAACTGTCAGGGGGATGGGCTGTGTGTGACGTCACTGATCTCTGCTCCGATGACAGGGAGCAGAGATCGAGTGACACTTGTCACTAGGCAGAACGGGGAGATGCTGTTTACAACGTCATCTCCCCGTTCGTCCTCTCCGTGAGGCGATCGCGGGTATGCCCGCGGTGATCGAGTCCGCGGGACCCGCGACCCGACTCACGGAGATCGCAGCAGGTGTGCGCGAGCGCACGCGGTGGCAGGTTCAAAGTAACGTATGGGTACGTTACTTTGCGCAGCCGTGCCATTCTGCCGATGTAAAAGTACAGGAGCCGGTCAGGAACCGATTAAGATAATTAAAATTATTGTAGCCGTCCTGTGTGGTTTTTTTTTTCTTTATTTTTAAAGGGTAAAAGCTAGCTGAGATTAGGAAAATAGCACTTTATATGAGCTGTTATTGTTATACACAATTATTACTGGAGTAGTTAATGGCCTGTTATGTGTAATGGGTTTTCAGCTTTGCTCTGTGTTATCCCACAATAGGCTAAAGTGCCTTGTAGGAGGCATAGCAAAATTCTGTTATATAACTTACCGGTACCCAGATATACATTATGTTTTCGTTATGTAAAAAATCCTTAATGGAGTATGCTTTGCTTAACCTCAACTAAAGAAAGAATTCCAAGATTTACTGGCAAGTAGGGATGAGCTTCGTGTTCGAGTCGAACCCATGTTCGACTCGAACATCGGCTGTTCGGTCGTTCGCCGAATTGCGAACGATATGGGCCGTTCGCACCAAATTCGTGTGGCGCGTCACGGCCCATAATTCACTGCGGCATCGCAGTGCATTGCTGGCTGATGATTGGCCAAGCATGCACTATGACCCACATGCTTGGCCAATTACAGCGCCGCCTGAACAGAGAGCCGTAATTGGCCAAAGCCAAGGAGGCTTTGGCCAATTATGGCTCAGGGGATTTAGTACATGTCCCACAATATATAAGGCCGCCTGCACGGCGGCCCTGTGCAGTGTGTTCCGGTGTGCTGAGAGATAGAGAGAGAGAGAGACAGTGTCATTTCATTTGAGTTAGCTAGATTAGGCAGGACAGTCAGTCAGTTAGCTGCACTTACAGTGTATTGTGTATATTTATGCATCCCAGGTGTTGCATATATATATATACACTGTATTCAGTTTAGCTAGATCCGTTCCTGTTATCTTCCTACTGACAGGCAGGCTTGTCTTGTTACAGTATTTACAGCTACCTGAAGAAAATTACTGGTGTTCTTTTGATCCTATTAATATCACAGTCAGGCAGCTAGACTATTTACAGTTAGTGCAGTGCGTCCTGCTCACAGTGTTCAGCTAGATCCGTTCCTGTTATCTTCTTACTGACAGGCAGGCTTGTCTTGTTACAGTATTTACAGCTACCTGAAGAAAATTACTGGTGTTCTTTTGATCCTATTAGTACCACAGTCAGGCAGCTAGACTATTTAAAGTTAGTGCAGTGCGTCCTGCTCACAGTGTTCAGCTAGATCCGTTCCTGTTATCTTCTTACTGACAGGCAGGCTTGTCTTGTTACAGTATATAAAGCTACCTGAAGAAAATTGCTGGTGTTCTTTTGATCCTATTAGTACCACAGTCAGGCAGCTAGACTATTTACAGTTAGTGCAGTGCGTCCTGCTCACAGTGTTCAGCTAGATCCGTTCCTGTTATCTTCGTACTGACAGGCAGGCTTGTCTTGTTACAGTATATAAAGCTACCTGAAGAAAATTGCTGGTGTTCTTTTGATCCTATTAGTACCACAGTCAGGCAGCTAGACTATTTACATTTAGTGCAGTGCATCCTGCTCACAGTGTTCAGCTAGATCCGTTCCTGTTATCTTCTTACTGACAGGCAGGCTTGTCTTGTTACAGTATATAAAGCTACCTGAAGAAAATTGCTGGTGTTCTTTTGATCCTATTAGTACCACAGTCAGGCAGCTAGACTATTTACAGTTAGTGCAGTGCGTCCTGCTCACAGTGTTCTGCTAAACCTACAAGTTAGTGGGGTGCGTCCACCTCACAGTGTTCAGCTAAATCTACAAGCTAGTGGGGTGCATCCTGCTCACAGTGTTCAGCTAGATCCGTTCCTGTTATCTTCGTACTGACAGGCAAGCTTGTCTTGTTACAGTATATAAAGCTACCTGAAGAAAATTGCTGGTGTTCTTTTGATCCTATTAGTACCACAGTCAGGCAGCTAGACTATTTACAGTTAGTGCAGTGCGTCCTGCTCAGTGTTCAGCTAAAACTACAAGTTAGTGGGGTGCGTCCTGCTCACAGTGTTCAGCTAAACCTACAAGTTAGTGGGGTGCGTCCACCTCACAGTGTTCAGCTAAATCTAAAGCTAGTGGGGTGCGTCCTGCTCACAGTGTTCAGCTAGATCCATTCCTGTTATCTTCTTACTGACAGGCAGGCTTGTCTTGTTACAGTAAATACAGCTACCTGAAGAAAATTGCTGGTGTTCTTTTGATCCTATTAGTACCACAGTCAGGCAGCTAGACTATTTACAGTTAGTGCAGTGCGTCCTGCTCACAGTGTTCAGCTAAAACTACAAGTTAGTGGGGTGCGTCCTGCTCACAGTGTTCAGCTAAACCTACAAGTTAGTGGGGTGCGTCCACCTCACAGTGTTCAGCTAAACCTACAAGCTAGTGGGGTGCGTCCTGCTCACAGTGTTCAGCTAGATCCATTCCTGTTATCATCTTACTGACAGGCAGGCTTGTCTTGTTACAGTAAATACAGCTACCTGAAGAAAATTGAGGTGTTCTTTTGATCCTATTAGTACCACAGTCAGGCAGCTAGACTATTTACAGTTAGTGCAGTACGTCCTGCTCACAGTGTTCAGCCAAACCTACAAGTTAGTGGGGTGCGTCCACCTCACAGTGTTCAGCTAAACCTACAAGTTAGTGGGGTGCGTCCTGCTCACAGTGTTCAGCTAGATCCGTTCCTGTTATCTTCTTACTGACAGGCAGGCTTGTCTTGTTACAGTAAATACAGCTACCTGAAGAAAATTGCTGGTGTTCTTTTGATCCTATTAGTACCACAGTCAGGGAGCTAGACTATTTACAGTTAGTGCAGTGCGTCCTGCTCACAGTGTTCAGCTAAACCTACAAGTTAGTGGGGTGCGTCCACCTCACAGTGTTCAGCTAAAGCTACCTGTAGAAGGTTGGTGGTGTTCTCATACTACAGGCAGGCAGTTGATTTTGCTAGCTGCAGTATCAGTATATATATATATCCCAGCTCAGTGCAGCTACAGGCCATTAGTATGTCTGTAAGGCCAAGAAGGAGAGGCAGACAGTCACAAGCCAATAAGAGAGGGCAAGCAGGCTCTGTGTCTAGTGCTGGTCGTGGAGACGATGCATCCTCATCAGCACGTGGCCGTGGGACACACTTGGCCTTTTTTTCGGCAGCTGGCCGTGTTGAGCCGCAACATGCGGAAGACTTGGTCGAGTGGATGACCAAGCCGTCCTCATCCTCCTCATCCTCTCTCACCCATGCCCAGGGTACTTTGTCTGGCAAAGCAGCGGCCTCTTCCCTCGGCTCAATGTCATCAGTGACTCCTTCCCTAGCCCCACCATGTCCTCTGAGGAGTCCCTCGAACTGTTTGACCACAGTGTTGGGTACATGCTCCAGCAGGATGCCCAGCGTTTGGAAGGCTCTGATGATGACACTGAGCTCGATGAAGGCAGTAACATGAGCACGGACAGAGGGGGTGCCCAAGAAGGACAGCAATCTGGCAGTCATGCTCCCCCTGCTGCAGCATACTGCCAGGTTTGCTCCAGTGATGAGGAGGGAGGGGATGATGAGGTCACTGACTCAACGTGGGTGCCTGATAGGAGAGAGGAGGAGGAGGAGGAGGAGGAGGCGGCACATCACCAACGAGGCAGGATGCCCTCCAGGGGCCAGCCTAAGGGCAGCACATTGACTGCATTACACCCCAAAGCTCCACATGTGCAGGGCGCTGCAGTTTCTGCACGTTATTCAAAAAGTTCTTTGGTGTGGGCCTTTTTTGAGACGAGTGCATCAGATCGCACTGCTGCTATTTGCAACATATGTCTCAAGCGTATATCTCGCGTGGCCAAAACATCTCCCGCTTGGGTACCACATGCTTGACCAGACATATGTTGACCTGCCATGCAGTTCGTTGGCAAGCGTATCTAAAAGACCCACATCAAAGAACAAAGAGGACCTCTCCTTGCTCCTCATCAGCTGAGATTTCCAACCCCACTAGACCTTCAGTCCTCTCTGAGACCTACACTGAGAGGAATGAAGGTGTAGAATTAGGTGTGTCACAGCCAAGTACTTGTGGGCAATCTGCTTTTGGTACACCGACGTCAGATTGTACCAGGCAAATTTCCCTGCCCCAGCTGCTGAAAGAAGTTTGCTCCCAGCCATCCACATGCCCAGCGGTTGAATGCTAGCTTGGCAAAATTGCTAGCACTTCAACTGCTGCCTTTTCAGTTGGTAGACTCTGCCCCCTTCCGTGAGTTTGTGGAATGTGCGGTTCCTCAGTGGCAGGTACCCAAACGCCACTTTTTCTCACGGAAGGCGATTCCGGCTCTCTACCGGCATGTGGAAGGCAATGTCCATGCCTCGCTGGACAGGGCGGTCAGCGGTAAGGTGCATATTACCGCTGACTCATGGTCCAGCAGGCATGGACAGGGACGTTACCTAAGTTTCACGGCGCATTGGGTGACTCTGCTGGCAGCTGGGAAGGATGCAGGACAAGGTGCAGTAGTGTTGGAGGTTGTTCCGCCACCACGCCTCCAAAATGCTAATTATTGTGACACACCTCTCTCCTCCACCCCCTCCTCTTCTTCTTCCTCCATGACCTCTTCCTGTGCTTTGTCCTCGGAACCAGCGGTGCTCCGTAGCCCTTCAAGGGGCTACGCAAGTACGCAGGCCAAAAGATGGTTCTGTCAGCTCTGCAGGGGCAGGTTCAGAGGTGGTTGACGCCACGCCAACTTAAGGCAGGAATGGTGGTTTGCGACAATGGCACCAACCTCCTCTCTGCCCTCCGACAGGGACAAATGACCCATGTGCCCTGTTTGGCTCACGTCCTTAACTTGGTGGTGCAGCGGTTCTTGGGCAGGTACCCAGGCTTACAGGATGTCCTGAGGCAGGCCAGGAAAGTCTGTGTGCATTTCCGCCGGTCATATAATGCCAGTGCTCGGCTGACGGACCTCCAAAAGGAGTTTAACCTGCCCAAGAACCGCCTAATCTGTGACATGCCCACCAGGTGGAACTCAACGTTGGCCATGCTGCAGCGGCTGCACACGCAGCAGAGGGCCATCAATGAGTACCTGTGCGACTATGGCACCAGGACAGGGTCAGGGGAGCTTGGTTTTTTTTCCCCACGCCAGTGGGCCGTGATCAGGGATGCATGCACTGTCCTGTCACCATTTGAGGAGGCCACGAGGATGGTGAGCAGTGACAGTGCATGCATCAGTGACACTGTCCCCCTTGTCTACCTGTTGGAGCACACGCTGCGTGGAATAATGGACAGGGCACTTGAGACAGAACAGAGGCAGGAAGAGGAGGACTTCCTTAGCTCTCAAGGCCCCCTTTATCCAGACAGTGTTCCTGCGTGCCCGCCGATCACACAAGAAGAGGACGAGAAGGAGGAGGAGGAGAAAGATTGTGTCAGTATGGAGGTGGAGCCTGGCACTCAGCATCAGCAGCAGTCTTTAAGGGATCAGTCCCAAGAAACACATGGACTTGTATGTGGCTGGGAGGAGGTGGCTGCGGACCATGTCGTCCTTAGTGACCCAGAGGACTCCGGACCGAATGCCTCAGCAAACCTACGCTGCATGGCCTCCCTGATTCTGCAAAGCCTGTGGAAGGATCCTCGTATTCGTGGTATCAAGGAGAAGGACCAATACTGGCTGGCAACCCTCCTTGATCTACGTTACAAGGGTAAGGTTGCGGACCTTATCTTGCCATCGCAGAGGGAGCAGAGGATGAAACATCTTCGGGAGGCCTTGCAGAAAGGTCTGTGCAACGCGTTCCCAGAGACTGGGAGGTTACAAACTCCTGTTTCTGGACAACGTGTTGCTGAGGCTTCGGTCAGTCAAAGAAGGAGCGGTGGAGAAGGTGGCTGTCTGACCGATGCGTTCAGACAATTTTTTGGTCCGCAGCCCCACGGTATGATCGGTTCCAGCAACCATCGCCAGCGTCTGTTTTACATGGTGCAGGAATACCTAGGGGCAAGATCAGACTTGGACACCTTTCCCACCGAAAATCCTCTGGGTTACTGGGTCTTGAGGATGGATCACTGGCCAGAGCTTGCACAGTATGCAATTAAGCTACTGGCCTGTCCTGCATCCAGCGTTCTTTCGGAACGCACATTCAGTGCTGCTGGAGGCGTGGTAACCGATCACAGGGTGCGTCTGTCCACCGACTCGGTCGATCGACTGACCTTCATAAAAATGAATCAGTCTTGGATCACCACCAGCTACCAAGCACCTGATGCTGATGTAACCGAATAATTTTTTTTGAAATCTCAGATCCCTTCAAAGACTGCCTATGCTGATGCTGAGTGACTATCCCTGAGTAATTATCCTCTTCCTCCTCAATCATCACGCTGATAGCTTGTAAGAACATTTTTGGTTCTGGGCGCCACCACCAGTGCCTAAGGCACAATTTTTCAGCCCCTGTTTAACAGGGGCGTGTAATTACAATTTTTGATACAATACTTTGCAGCAGGGCTCGTTCCTGCGTTCCAACTAGAGTGTCTGTGAGGGGTTGCAGTGTTGTGGCACCAGCACCACCACCACCACCACCAAAGGCCCAATTTTTCTGCCCCTGTTCAACAGGGGCATGTAATTACAATTCTTGATCTAATATTTCACAGCAGGGCCCATTTCTGCACCCACCAAGAGCGAGTGAGGACTTACAGTGTTGTGGCACCAGCACCACCACCACCAAAGGCCCAGTTTTTCTGCCCCTGTTCAACAGGGGCATGTAATTACAATTCTTGATCTAATATTTCACAGCAGGGCCCTGTGAGGGCTTACAGTGTTGTGGCCACAACAACACCTAAGGCCCAAATTTCTGCTGAGTATATAGGGCAGGCCCCTACTTTCAAACATCTAACTTACAAACGACTCCTACTTGCAAACGGAAGGAGACAACAGGAAGTGAGATGAAATCTACCCCTAGGAAGGGAAATTCTCTCCTGTAATGCCGCGTACACACGGTCGGACTTTCCGGCATACTTGGTCCGGCGGACCAGAGTGTGCCGGACAATCCGCCCGTGTGTGGGCGCCGGCGGACTTTTCCGGCGGACTTCTTCCGAAAAGCCCGCCGGACCTAGATTTGAACCAAGTTTCAAATCTTTCCGTCGGACTCAGTTTCGGGCGGAAAGTCCGCTCGTGTGTGTGCTGGTCCGACGGAAAGGCCGCTCGTGTGTAGGCTGGTCCGACGGACCAGATACGACGCGAGGGCAGGGTATTGCATCTCGCGCTCGCTGCAATAGGAAAAACAAATTTTCCTATTGCGGCGAGCGCGGGGCATACCAGGCCCTTAGGTCTGGTATGGATTATAAAGGGAAGCCCCTACGCCGAAAAAACGGCGTGGGGTCCCCCCTAAAATCCATACCAGACCCCGATCCGAGCATGCAGCCTGGCCGTCAGGAAAGGGGGTGGGGACGAGCGAGCGCCCCCCCCCTCCTGAACCGTACCAGGCCGCATGCCCTCAACATGGGGGGGTGGGTGCTTTGGGGGAGGGGGGCGCCCTGCGGGCCCCCCCCACCTCAAAGCACCTTGTCCCCATGTTGATGAGGACAAGGGCCTCTTCCCGACAACCCTGGCCGTTGGTTGTCGGGGTGTGTGGGCGGGGGGCTTATCGGAATCTGGGAGCCCCCTTTAATAAGGGGGCCCCCAGATCCCGGCCCCCCACCCTATGTGAATGAGTATGGGGTACATGGTCCCCCTACCCCTTCACCTAGGGAAAAATTGTAAGTAATAAAACACACTACACAGGTTTTTAAAATATTTTATTAAACAGCTCCGGGGGTGGGGATCTTCCTCCGGCTTCGGGGGTCTTCTTCCGGCTTCGGGGGTCCCTCCGCTTCATCTTCTCCCGGCGTCCGGTTGGTTCTTCTCCGCGTGTTCCAGTTCTTCGGCCGGCTCCTCTGCTGTGTTCAGGTAGCTCTCTTGCCAGCAGAGGTCCGGACTTCTGAGCTGCTGGGCTTCTTCTCTTCTCTTCTCTTCTCTTCTCTTCTCTTCTCTTCTCTTCTCTTCTCTTCTCTTCTCTTCCCCCAGATGTTGACACGACGCTCTCTCCGGCTGGACTGGTCTCTGAGGGCTGCGTTGTGACTTATATAGGCGGAGACCCCGCCCCCATATGATGTCACAGTCCCTGGGCATGCTGGGACTGTGACGTTTTAGGGGGCGTGGTCGACCACGCCCCCTAAAACGTCACAGTCCCAGCATGCCCAGGGACTGTGACATCATATGGGGGCGGGGTCTCCGCCTATATAAGTCACAACGCAGCCCTCAGAGACCAGTCCAGCCGGAGAGAGCGTCGTGTCAACATCTGGGGAAGAGAAGAGAAGAGAAGAGAAGAGAAGAGAAGAGAAGAAGCCCAGCAGCTCAGAAGTCCGGACCTCTGCTGGCAAGAGAGCTACCTGAACACAGCAGAGGAGCCGGCCGAAGAACTGGAACACGCGGAGAAGAACCAACCGGACGCCGGGAGAAGATGAAGCGGAGGGACCCCCGAAGCCGGAAGAAGACCCCCGAAGCCGGAGGAAGATCCCCACCCCCGGAGCTGTTTAATAAAATATTTTAAAAACCTGTGTAGTGTGTTTTATTACTTACAATTTTTCCCTAGGTGAAGGGGTAGGGGGACCATGTACCCCATACTCATTCACATAGGGTGGGGGCCGGGATCTGGGGGCCCCCTTATTAAAGGGGGCTCCCAGATTCCGATAAGCCCCCCGCCCGCACACCCCGACAACCAACGGCCAGGGTTGTCGGGAAGAGGCCCTTGTCCTCATCAACATGGGGACAAGGTGCTTTGAGGTGGGGGGGGGCCCGCAGGGCGCCCCCCTCCCCCAAAGCACCCACCCCCCCATGTTGAGGGCATGCGGCCTGGTACGGTTCAGGAGGGGGGGGGGGCGCTCGCTCGTCCCCACCCCTTTTCCTGACCGGCCAGGCTGCGTGCTCGGATCGGGGTCTGGTATGGATTTTAGGGGGGACCCCACGCCGTTTTTATCGGCGTAGGGGCTTCCCTTTATAATCCATACCAGACCTAAGGGCCTGGTATGCCCCGCAACGGGGCTCGCAAGGTGTCAATCTCGCCGATAAAAGCGGCAAGATTGACATCCTTTGCTAGTCCCGTCGCACCTGAGTCACGTTCAAAATGAACGGACTTGGCCGTGTGTGGGCAAGTCCGTTCATTCTGAAAGTCCGCCGGAACTCCGGCGAAAGTCCGTCGGAAAGACGGGCGGACTTAGCCCGCCGGAAAGTCCCGGCGTGTGTGGGCAAGTCCGTCCGTTTTAAAGTCCGGCGCACCTGGCGGACAAAGTCCGTCGGAAAGTGTGCCGGACCAAGTATGCCGGAAAGTCCGACCGTGTGTACGCGGCATAAGAGTTAATATGGGAAAAACATTTCTCCTTTCCACTGATGCTTTCCAATCCTTGTTCCACAAAAAAAAAACAAATTCTCAAAAAGCATTTGTCATTGGGACAAAAAGTGAGATGAAATCTTCTAAAGAGGAGGAAAGACAGCAAAACAAATGTCACAGGGGTGATAACCCTTCCCTATGTTTTCCAAAAAGCTTAAAAAAGATTTTTTGGCTGGAGCTAAACACGTTAAAAATGTACCCGTTCAAAATGACAAACAGATTCTACTTAACAACAAACCTACAGTCCCTGTCTTGTTTGCACCGCCTGTATACTGCTGTTCAGAGTATATAGGGCCTGGTGGCCCCACACCTTTCCTTATTTTAATTTGGGTGCGGGGTTCCCCTTAATATCCATACAAGACCCAAAAGGCCTGGTAATGCACTGGGGGGTACCCATGGTGTTTGTCTCACTGATTTTCATCCATATTGCCAGGACCGGACATTACATTAAACCTGCAAGCAGTTTTAAATGAGATTTTTTCCTTAAAAAATGACATTTGGTGCAGGGACTGTTCTAAACACGGGAAACACGCGCCACTTTACAGGCATACTATAGACACCCCCCAGGTACGATATTTAAAGGAATATTTCACTTTTTTTTTTTTTTTTACTTTAAGCATCATTAAAATCACTGCTCCCGAAAAAACGTCCGTTTTTAAAAGTTTTTTTTGCATTGATACATGTCCCCTGGGGTAGGACCCGGGTCCCCCAACCCTTTTTAGGACAATACCATGAAAATTAGCCTTTAAAATGAGCACTTTTGATTTCGAACATTCGAGTCCCATAGATGTCAATGGGGTGCTAACGTTCGTGCGAACTTTCGGTCCGTTCGCAGGTTCTGGTGCGAACCGAACCGGGGGGTGTTCGGCTCATCCCTACTGGCAAGTACTCACTTTTTCTTTTTTTTTACATACCGGTATTTTTTTATTGACGTACACTCACCGGCCACTTTATTAGGTACACCTTGCTAGTAGCAGGTTGGACCCCCTTTTGCCTTCAGATCTGCCTTAATTCTTTGTGGCATAGACTCAACAAAACTTTCCTCAGAGATTTTGGTCCTTATTGACATGATGGCATCAAACAGTTGCTGCAGATTTGTCGGCTGCAAAGCCATGATGCAAATCTTCCGTTCCACCACATCCCAAAGGTGCTCTATTTGATTGAGATCTGGTGAATGTGGAGGCCATTGCAGTACAGTGAACTCATTGTCATGTTCAAGAAACCAGTTTGAGATGATTTGAGCTTTGTGACATGGCTACTTCCAGCAGGATAATGCACCATCAGAAGATGGGGACACTGTAGTCATAAAGGGATGGACATGGTCAGCAACAATACTCAGGTCAATGCTCAATTGGTACTAAGAGGCCCAAAGTGTGCCAAGAAAATATCCCCCACACCATTACACCATCACCACCAGCCTGAACTGTTGATACTAGGCAGGATGGATCCATGCTTTCATGTTGTTTATGCCAAATTTGACCCTACCATCTGAATGTCGCAGCTGAAATCGAGACTCATCAGACCAGGCAACGTTTTTTCAATCTTCTGTTGTCCAATTTTGGTGAGCCTGTGCGAATTGTAGATTGTTCTTAGCTGACAGGAGTTGCACACGGTATGGTCTTCTGCTGCTGTAGCCCATCTGCTTCAAGGTTCAATGTGTTGTGCGTTCAGAGATGGTATTCTGCATACCTTGGTTGTAACAAGTGGTTATTTGAGTTACTGTTGCCTTTCTGTCATCTCGAACCAGTCTGCCCATTCTCCTCTGACCTCTGACATCAACAAGGCATTTTTGTCCACACAACTGCTGCTCACTGGATTATTTCTCTTTTTCGGACCATTCTCTGTAAACCCTAGAGATGGTTGTGCGTGAAAATCCCAGTAGATCAGCAGTTTTTGAAATACTCAGACCAGCCTGTCTGGCACCAACAACCGTGCCACATTCAAAGTCACTTAAATACCCTTTCTTCCCCATTCTGATGCTCAGTTTGAACTTCAGGAAGTTATCTTCACCATGTCTAGATGCCTAAATGCATTGAGCTGCTGCCATGTGATTGGCTGATTAGCAATTTGTGTTACCAAGCAATGAAACAGGTGTACCTAATAAAGTGGCTTGTGAGTGTATATGACATTAGAGAATATACATGTGGCTGGGATACCATTGCTCATGAAACTTAACTGACTGTCCAAAGCATCAAGAACCAGATCAGAAGCATCTTTTAAACGATAACCCCACCATATAATTTTTATTTTATTTTTATCCCTGCCGGATATATGTTTATTGATAGTTTGAGTTCTAACTCATGTTGTGCCATATGAGAAGAGTGAGGTGGGTTGAAAGTCCATGTGCATCCTTGCTTACTCAAGTATCTTTCTACACTGAGAGTGTCCAAGTTGGAATGAATTTGCAGTTCCTTTGCTACAAAGTTAGACCCTCTGTCAGAGCGAATGAGTTGCAATGAAGCGTCTAAGAGCATAAATGAAACTTTAAATATCCATTATTTAAACACTTCAAAATAGACATGCAGGTGAATATGACTGCCCAGGTTTACTGTTTGAATGTCCCCCTTTGGTGTACCAGGTGGAGACGGACCAGGGACCAAAAACATCAAGTCCTACATTAGTGAAAGGCGGATCCATGCTAAGTCTGTCAGATGATAAATTGCCCATCTTTTGTGTTTGTAACATTCCGCGAAGTATACAGCAGATAACACACTTGAAAAGGAACCCGCTCACACATCTCTTAGCTCCAACTATCCACAGCCCAGCAGCTCGGAAAGCTCCTTCAGTAAACAGTCAGCCCTGGTGTTTTCTTTGGTCATGGTAGTGTTGAACGAGTAAGTGGGCAACATGATGATGATGATGATGACCTGGAATCACTAAAGAATGTCTCTCTAAAAAATCTAAGTTGCCTTCTTTTAAATGGGCACCTACTCTTAACAGGTCATTTACATCAAGGCTTGGATCAAGCTTCTTTAAAACACTGTCTTTAGGAACAGGTTTCTGGTTGGCAATGCAGTTAATTTCCTTGGTGAAGACTTCTCTCGTACTAAGTCAGCTACTGTGTAGACCTTTTTACAGTGGTGCAAACTCTGCAGTTGTCATGATTTAGTGGATCACTTTTGTAGGACTGAGCTATGTGGATTAGGCAAGAGAAAGCTTGAACAAGTGATTTCCAGGTGGAGAACCTGCTAAAACGGTGTGTTTTAAACTGATTGAGAAAAGTTGTTTTAACTGAGGTAGAAATCTGAGGGGGGATTCCCTGATCCTTGTCTACATCCGTTAAATCAAATGTGGCAAAAGTTATAAGTGTTGCAGTCTATACTGTGCAGAAAGGTGGGACCTGTGAACCATGAAGTACTTTCAAGGCGACTGGCTGCAACATATCTGGTTGCTAGGTCTTCAGGATTGTAGGCTGTACGCACAAAATGCCATTGTTCTGGGTGGGTGGACCTCCTTATCCTCAACTCTTTCTTTGAAGATTGTGTCTTATGCCGCGTACACACGGTCGGACTTTCTAGAAAGCTAGGTCCGACGTACTTGCCGCCAGACTTCCGGCGGACTACCGCCGGACTTTCTGAACGGCCGGACTTGCCTACACACGGCCGGACTTTCCGGAATCCGGTCTTCCCGACGGACTTCCGCCGGACTTTCAGAATGAACGGACTTTCCCACACACGGACAAGTCCGTTCATTTTGAACGTGACTCGGGTACGACGGGACTAGAAAAGGAATTCAATCTCGCCGCTTTTTTTGGCGAGATTGAAACCTTGCGAGCCCCGTCGCAGGCCCTTAGGTCTGGTATGGAACTTTAAGGGGAACCCCCTACGCCGAAAAACCGGCGTGGGGGTCCCCCCCAAAATCCATACCAGACCCCGATCCGAGCACGCAGCCCGGCCGGTCAGGAAAGGGGGTGGGGACGAGCGAGCGCCCCCCCCCCTCCTGAACCGTACCAGGCCGCATGCCCTCAACATGGGGGGGTGCTTTGGGGGAGGGGGCGCCTTACGGTGCCCCCCCACCACAAAGCACCTTGTCCCCATGTTGATGAGGACAAGGGCCTCTTCCCGACAACCCTGGCCGTTGGTTGTCGGGGTCTGCGGGCGGGGGGCTTATCGGAATCCGGGAGCCCCCTATAATAAGAGGGCCCCCAGATCCCGGCCCCCCCACCCTATGTGAATGAATATGGGGTACATGGTACCCCTACCCATTCACCTAGGTAAAAAGTGTTAATAATAAAACACAACACAGGTTTTTAAAATAATTTATTAAACTGCTCCGGGGGGGGTCTTCTTCCGTCTTCGGGGGTCCCTCCGCTTCATCTTCTCCCGGGGTCCGGTTGGTTCTTCTCCGCTCTCTTCTCCCGGTGTTCCAGTTCTTCGGCCGGCTCCTCTGCTGTGTTCAGGTAGCTCTCTTGCCAGCAGAGGTCCGGACTTCTGAGCTGCTGGGCTTCTTGTCTTCTCTTCTCTTCTCTTCTCTTCCCCCAGATGTTGACACGACGCTCTCTCCGGCTGGACTGGTCTCTGAGGGCTGCGTTGTGACTTATATAGGCGGAGACCCCGCCCCCATATGATGTCACAGGCCCTGGGCATGCTGGGACTGTGACGTTTTAGGGGGCATGGTCGACCACGCCCCCTAAAACGTCACAGTCCCAGCATGCCCAGGGACTGTGACATCAAAAGGGGGAGGGGTCTCCGCCTATATAAGTCACAACGCAGCCCTCGGAGACCAGTCCAGCCGGAGAGAGCGTCGTGTCAACATCTGGGGGAAGAGAAGAGAAGACAAGACAAGAAGCCCAGCAGCTCAGAAGTCCGGACCTCTGCTGGCAAGAGAGCTACCTGAACACATGGATTTTGGGGGGACCCCCACGCCGGTTTTTCGGCGTAGGGGGGTTCTCCTTAAAGTTCCATACCAGACCTAAGGGCCTGGGATGCCCCCCGCGCTCGCCGCAATGGGAAAATTTGTTTTTCCTAATGCAGCGAGCGCGAGATGCAGTAACCTGCTCCTCCGTCGTATCTGGTCCTTCGGACCAGCATACAGACGAACGGGCTTTCCGTCAGGAACTGAGTCCGGCGGAGGTACGACGTAAAGATTTGAAGCAGGCTTCAAATCTAAAGTACGTCGGATTTCCGCCCGAAACGGTCCGTCGGAAGTCCGATGGAGACCACACACGGTGGATTTTCCGCCGGACTTGGTCCGGCGGCGTCCGTCGGACTTTTGCAGGTGAAAAGTCCGACCGTGTGTACGCGGCATTAGTCAAGTAAAGCGTTTATATACTTGCTCCTTGTTGTTAGGCAAATGTCGTCTTTGTGGCCTGAAGGGGAGAGGTGTAACCCAGCTATCAGACTCATCTTTCACTATGCTCTTTTCCATAACTTCCAGGAAGAGCCTATCCTCAATGGACATTGCTATCTGATTGTCCTCCTTTGTTCTCATGAACACTGTGCATCCTAATGCCGCGTACACACGGTCGGACTTTTCGTCTACAAAAGTCCGACGGACAAAATATGGCTGACAATCCGATCGTGTGTGGGCTTCCCCGGACTTTCAGCGGACTTTTCCAGCCGCAAATCTGACGGACTTTAGATTTGAAACACGCTTCAAATCTTTACGTCGTAACTATGCCGGACCCAGAAATCCACTCGTCTGTGTGCTAGTCCGACGGGCAAAAACCCACGCTAGGGCAGCTATTGGCTACTGGCTATCAACTTCCTTATTTTAGTCCGGTGTACGTCATCACGTACAAATCCGTCGGACTTTTGTGTGATCGTATGTAGGCAAGTCCGTTCGTTAGAAAGTCTGCCGCAAGTCCGCCAAGAGTCCGCCAAAAGTCCGTCGAAAGTCTGTCGGACTTTTGTAGCCGAAAAGTCCGACCGTGTGTACGCGGCATAAGTTGTCTTGGTCACTGTCATAGGTATTGCTGTCACAGAGGGAACTTGTGAAAGGAAGAGGTACTGGGTTGCTGTGTGGTGGCTTCTTTTATGAGGATGTGATTTTGACAGGTCTGTAAAAAAGAAGGACGACCATTCTCTAATGTACTAGTGAGCAAGTTATTGACAGATGTCAGTTTGTGTGCTCCTCCCAGACAAAAATCACATATAATGACCAACCCAAGATCCAGTTTTTGGGCATATGGGGCATTGTGATGGCCATTGATCTGCTTTCTTGCTTTGTGGGCTTGCAAGATGTCTCTCCCTAGGAGCAAGATTATCTGAGCCTGATCATCTAGTTCTGGTATGAGATGTGCTATGTGACTCAGGTGAGTCCGGAAAACTGCTGCATCTGGTGTGGGGATCTCAGATCTGTTGTCTGGGATCTGATTGCACTCTATTATGGTCGGTAGGGGTAGACATGTCTTACCATCCATGGATTCTATTTGTATGCCGTCAGCCCTTCTCCAACTCCACTGTACCTGTACAGGTTCTAAGGGAGTAAAAACTGCTGGGGCCCTTAATATTTAGAATGTCAAAAAAAATAGATCTAGTTAGTGACTTTTTACTCTGATCATCTACAATGGCATAGAGCTTGACTGTTTTGTCTCTTTGTCCTTTTGGGTAAACTTTTACTAGACAGATTTTGGAACAGGATCTGCCACTTGTAATTCTTTTGCAGACTTCAGCGCACTGTGAAGTGATTGCTATAACGTCTGTACTAGAGTCCTTGGCCTCCCCGCCAGTGGCGGCTGGTGAAGTTTTAGGATGGGAGGCGCCAGACCCGCCCCTCCTTTTTGACCCCTCCCACTTATAAGCCCCACCCCTTATTGCATCCACCCACTCCGTCCACTTGCTTCCACCCATAGTGTCAGGAGTATACAGCTCAGGACAGCTCATCACAGGACAGAGTATACAGCCCAGACTCACAGCAGAGTATACAGCCCAGAATCACAGGAGAGTATACAGCCCAGAATCACAGGAGAGTATACAGCCCAGACTCACAGCAGAGTATACAGTCCAGAATCACAGCAGAGTATACAGCCCAGAATCACAGCAGAGTATACAGCCCAGAATCACAGCAGAGTATACAGCCTAGAATCACATCAGAGTATAGCATATAGCATTTCTCACAAATCCTGGTATATAGAAGTTCTCACAAAGTCTGGTATATAGCATTTCTCACAAATCCTGGTATATAGCATTTCTCACAAATCCTGGTATATAGCATTTCTCACAAATCCTGGTATATAGCATTTCTCACAAAGCCTGGTATATAGCAGATAGCAGATATCCCCCTGATGAAGACACGTGACCCCCTGTGTCGAACACACGTAGGGGAGGGGCCAGGACGGACGCAACAGCACACAGCTGAGCTGGGAGAAACACATACCCTGCGGCATACAAACTAGCGGTTTTATACAGCGTTTTATTGTCTGGTGCACAGCAGCACCAGGAGAATGTGAGTACCCCTCTGTGGGAAGTGGTTTTGCATCTGAATAAACTAGTGTTTGATAGTATTACACTATGTAGTCTCTCTTCATTTTATGATTGGATGTCTATGGAGCCTTTTCAACCCAGAGTGAGTGGAGATCGCATCTAACATACCTACAGAGCCCAAGGGGTGGCTACCAAGCGTGTTTTGACATAGCTAGCTACTGTGTCACACGCTCTGAGGTGAGCGCAATCACTTTGGGGGGTTACCAGAACGCACCACGGTTGTTTGCAGCATTCGGATTCATTGCACTGGATGTTTTGGATTTTGCTGGACACAGATGCACATTTGTTTTTGGACATTTTATGGACACTATAATATGGAGATCACTAAACGCAGATTATATTGACTGCGTTTAAAAACGCACTGTGCACTTTTATGCTGTTTGTTATACTTTTTTGCATGCTGCACTAGATGCAAGATATTGCATGTTGTTCTATACATCACTGGATTAAGTTTACTTTGGCGTTATTATATAAGCACATTGCACTTTGATTGTTTGATATGTATACACAATGTAGAAGATAATACGCACAATATACATAGGTAGTTTTTATGTGGAAAGTTGTATTTACTTATTTATTTATTAGTGATCTTTTGACACCATTTTACAATAGATTATCAAGCGCAGCGCAAATATTTTTTATCTACACTGGTATATAGCATGTCTCACAAAGCCTGGCATATAGCATTTCTCAAAAAAAATGGTATATAACATTTCTCACAAATCCTGGTATATAGCATTTCTCACAAAGCCTGGTATATAGCATTTTTCAAAAAAACTGGTATATAGCATTTCTCACAAAGTTCACCTCTGTACCCCCCTCCATCCATAGTTCAACTCTGTATCCTTCTATCGATCTTGTTACCCCCCCATGTGCACCTCTGTACCCCCTCCTCCGTCCACCTCTGTATCCCCCACCACCTCTGAACCCCCCTCCTCCATCCACCTCTGTATCCCCCATCCACCTCTGTACCCCCCTCCTCCATCCACCTCTGTATCCCCCCATCCACCTCTGTACCCCCCTTCATCCACCTCTGTATCCCCCCCATCCACCTCTGTACCACTCCCATCCACAGTTCATCTCTGTACCCCCCTCCATCCACAGTTCACCTCTGTACCTCCCTCCATCCACAGTTCACCTCTGTACTCCCCCATCCACAGTTCACCTCTGTATCCTTCTGTCCATCTCGTTACACCCCCCCATGTGCACCTCTGTACCCCCCCTACTCCGTCCACCTCTGTATCCCCCCCATCCACCTCTGTACCCCCCTCCCCCATCTACCTCTATACCCCCCATCCATCTCTGTACCCCCCTCCCCCATCCACCTCTGTACCCCCCCATCCATCTCTGCACCTCCATCCACATTCACCTCTGTAAGCCCAATTCTCTGCACATGCGAATCCCCTTCTATCCACTGTGTTCTTTTTCACCTGACATGGTGGTACAACACAGTGCAGTCTCCGCCTATCAGACCCGTAGCACACAGCCAGAACACTTCACTCGCTGTGTGCTACACAGGTCTGTCACTGTCAGACGAGGTGGGGTGGGAGGAACACGGAGCGCCACTCATTCACTGTCACTCCGGTCTGCAGCTCCTGACAGTGGGAGAAGTGGGACAAGCGGGCTCAAGCACATGAAGCTCACAGCTGTCCCGCTCTCCTGTCACAATGTGGCCGCCGCTTGGGAGAGCAGGGGGGGATTGGCTGCACTCGCTACTCCGCGAAAATCTGCGGGCAGCACAGGGCTTAAATGGCAACTGCTTTGGGTCCCAGTGATGACAAGGCAGGGCAGCCAGCACTTACCTTCAATGGCGCCGCATGCACTCCAGTCAACTCACCCCCACTGTGGCCGAGAAATCGGAAGTGATGTAGTAGCACCACCCACGCCCACTGTCCTCTCCTCCGGTCCCCGTCTCGCCAATCCCATGCCGCTACTAGGCATACTGACGAATCAAAGTAGAGTGGGAGTGTGTGCAGGCGCACAGCTTGTGCCCTGCACATGCCCTAAACATGGGCAAATCAGCTTCCCAGCCTGCAATCAGCTTATTGCAGGCTGGGAAGCTTCCCATAGACTGCCGCATGTCCGGGGCCTGGTCACTCTTAAAGCTCTTTTTACAGCTTGGGGGGGGCGCCCGAGCGCCCCCTATGGACGGGCCACCACTGCTCCCTGCCATGCTCATTGTCACTATGGGCAGGTGGGAAGGTTATTGGAGCTTGTCCTGGGTGCAGAGCTGTGTTGTGATCTGTGCTACCATACTCTGTACACTTCACACTGACCTTACAGTCCTTGGCGAAGTGCATTGATAAAGAGCAGCACTTGTAACAGATGTTGTTCTCTTTGAGGAAGGCCTTGCGGTCCCTTATTGTCTTTGCTCTGAAGGTTTTGCATTTCAGAAGAGGATGTGGTATCTTATGCAGAGGGCAGAACTTAGCAGGGTCACAGTCTTGATCATCTGGCTGAGACTCTGCAGATCTGTGGGAAGAGATGTTAGTTTTGTGCACTGCTACTGGAGCCCTGTGTTGCTTAGGGCCAGGAAAATTGACATAAGACACTGGAAAAATGAAGCTGGGATCATCTTTCGTTCCTGCTTGTATGTCTACAAAGTCCACAAACTCTCTAAAGAGTGGAAAAGGTACATTGTGTTTTCGTTTGTAGTTACAGCCATGAGTGATTCACCTTTGGTGCAACTCATAAGGAAGTTTTTGTGCTAAGGAGTTAATACCTCTAGCTAAGTCAAGATAGGAAAGGCCAGGTAAGTCTCCTTCTGCTTTAGCAACTTGTAACTCCATACATAGGTCACTGAATTCTCTGAGTCTCTGGTAACCGCTGCTAGGTATTTTTCGGAAGTCCTCTATCCATTTAAATAGTGTACTCTCTATAGCCTCTGGTGAGCCATAACATGTATCCAGTCTGTTCCAGATGTTTGTAAGGCCTATTTCAGGGTGGTTTATTTTAATGTCTCTGATTCTCTTGGCATGCTCAGCAGAATCATTGCCAAGCCACTTTACAAGGAGGTCTATCTGTTCCCTGCAGGATAGATTCTAGACCTTTGATGGTGCTCTGGAAAGAAGATCGCAATGCTCTGTAATGCTGGAGGTGATCAATGAATTTGACAAGCCCTTGGGTAACTAACTTACGTTTTGCAAAGAACTTGGCAAGGTCCAGAGTAGCCTGATTAGCATTGGGGTAGGCTGCTGGTGTACCATGGTGCGGTGTATAGGCATACCTGGTAGAAGTCTCTTCTTTAGGCAGGCTGAAGTCATACCCGTATAAGGTTTGGCAAGTTATGCCAGCTTCTTTGATACTCCCTTGAAGTGAAAGCAGGTGTTCGTTGCTTGTATGAAGGCTAAGTATCTTGCTGAGTAGGAGGTTTGGTTGGAGCCGGATAACCTGGATCTCGGTCAGATTTTTCTTGCTTGTAGCACTGGGGTTCAAGGTTAACCTCCTGCTGTTTTGCTTGATGTGACTCACCAACATCATATTTGATTTCTTGCTGTGGAGTACTGCTTGGGTTAGAGAGCTGGTAGACATAATCTGAAATGTGCTGCATGGAATCTTGGTGGTCCTCTGCAGCTGCTTCTAATGCTGTGTACACACAACCAGACTTTTCAACAGCAAAGGTCCGATGGGACGAATCTGCCAGGCAATTCGATCGTGTGTGGGCTTCATCGGACCTTTGCTGTTCGAAAAATCAGATGGACTTTAGATTTAGAACATGTTTCAAATCTTTCCGACGGATTCGAGTCCGGTCGAAAAATCCGTTCGTCTGTATGCTAGTCTGACGGACGAAAACCGACGCTAGGGCAGCTATTGGCTACTGGCTATGAACGTCCTTATTGTAGTCTGGTCGTACGTCATCACGTTTGAATCCGTTGGACTTTGGTGTGATCGTGTGTAGGCAAGTCCATTTCGTCGTAACTCCGTCGAAAGTCCGCCGAAAAGTCCTTCGGAGTTCAGTCCGTTGAAAGTCCGCTCGTCTGTACACAGCATAATGCTTCTGCAATGGCGGCAGCAGCGTCTCAGTCCACTGCTAGCCTCTCCATGTTAGCTTCTAGAATTTTCAGAGATGCCTCTTGTTGTACTTGTTCTCTTGTCATCTGCAAGTATTGGTCTGCAAATGCGTCCCTGGCCCTTGCTGCTTAGGCTTTCAAACGGGCGATTGCTGCTGCATTTGTGACAGATGACTTGGATGAGCTTGCTCGCGATCGTATTTTGTAAGAAGATGCTTGACTGTGAGACATGACTGCGGTGGAGAAGCTGTCTTGCTTTATAGAGACCGCTGTAGTGATGAGTGTGGGGATGCTGTGTGACAGAGCGCGTCTCTGTGTAGCCTGGCTGCTTGCTTCACCTGCTGAAGGCCTGTTTCATCTAAGGCATCTGACTGTATGGACACTGCGTAGCCCCGGGCTGTACAGTCTTCCGAAGTCAGCTAAACAATCTTGCTCCATAAAGTTCAGATACCATATTTTTTATCTTAGATTTATTAGAACAAGCCAGGTGAAACTACAAATTGATAAAACAAACATCAATCAGTACAATATTACATATAATAAAGAAACAATGCTCTATAACATAGGATGAGATAACAAAAACGTACTTTTTATGCTCGCTAAGAGGTGATGGTGAGAGATTAGAGAAACAGCCTTACTGCCTTGCTGAAGATTCTTAAAATGGTGGCTGACTTACTTCCTCTAGAGAAATCTCCCAGAATTCACTGGTTCCTAACACCTTTATTAACAGATTCTAAGAAATCACAATATGTAACTAATACAAACAGCTAAAGCTATACCAGAAAGTGAACAGTGGGTGGCGCTTGCGCTCTGCATATAACTATCTTGTTATGAATCAAGAAAACCAACATGTTATTTTAAGCACATAAACACAAGTAACTGAAAAAAGGTCCAAGGGCAGAACAATAACAGCTTCAACTCTTCTGGGAAGGCTGTCCACAAGGTTTCCGAGTGTGTCTGTGGGAATGTTTGACCATTCTTCCAGAAGAGCATTTGTGAGGTCAGGCACTGATGTGGACAAGAATGCCTGGCTCATAGTCTCTGCTTATATTCATCCCAAAGGGTTGAGGTCAAGACTCTGTGCAGGCTAGTCAAGTTTCTCCACCTCAAAGTCGCTCATCCATGTCTTTATGGACCTTGTTTGTGCACTGGTGTACAGTCATGTTGGAACAGGAAGGGGCCATCCTCAAACTGTTCCCACAAAGTTGGGAGCATGAAATTGTCCAAAATGTCTTGGTGTGCTGATGCCTTAAGAGTTTCCTTCACTGGAACTAAGGGGCCAAGCCCAACCCCTGAAAAACAACCCCAAACCATAATCTCCCCTGCACCAAATGATTTGGACCAGTGCACAAAACAAGGTCCATATAAAGACATGGATAAGCGAATTTGTGGTGGAGGAAATTGACTAACCTGCACACAGTCCTGACCTCAACCCGATAGAACACCTTTGGAATGAATTAGAGTGGAGACTGCGAGCCAGGCCTTCTCGTCCAACATCAGTGCCTGACCTCACAAATGCGCTTCTGGAAGAATGGTGAAACATTCCAATAGACACACTCCTAGACCTTGTGGACAGCCTTCCCAGAAGAGTTGAAGCTGTTATAGCTGCAAAAGATGGGCCAGCTCAATATTGAACCCTACGGACTAAGACTGGGATGCCATTAAAGTTCATGTGCGTGTAAAGACAAGCATCCCAATACTTTTGGTAATATAGTGTACATCACGGGCATTGATGAGCATGTACATGGCGAAAGGTACCCCCATGGATAGGGTGCGTGGCCCAACCCACACGATGGATGTCAAAAATGTAAATGTATGCAGGATGAAAGGGTGCACGGTTGTGAACGCACACTGCTGCTTGCGCACAGCTCCAAGGCACATGCAGACACATAAAACAGCAGATCAGCACACAGAAAGGGTGTCAGCACCCATCTAAATTAACCCTAAAGGCTAAGGGTTATGAGATAACCTCAGATTTTAAATAGATTTAGAGTTTAAATCAATTTTAATTATGTAATAAGCTTTAACCACTCATACCAGGCAGAACCACTGTTAGCCATTAACCACTGCAGCCCCGGAAGATTTTACCCCCTTAATGACCAGAGCATTTTGTGCAATTCAACACTGCATCGCTTTAACTGACAATTGTGCGGTCGTGTGACGTTATACCCAAACAAAATTGACGTCCTTTTTTTACCACAGATACAGTAGAGCCTTCTTTTGATCACCCCTGCATTTTTCATTTTTTTGCACCATAAACAAAAGAAGAGCGACAATTTTGAAAAAAAAAATAAGCAATATTTTTTACTTTTTGCTGTAATACGGTAAATATCCCCAAATAATATTTAAAAAAGCTAAATTTCTTTCTCAGTTTAGACCAATATGTATTCTTCTACATTTTTTTGGTAAAGAAAATCGCAATAAGTGTATATTGATTGGTTTGCACAAAAATTATAGCGCCTAAAAAATAGGGGATAGATTTATGGTATTTTTATCATTATTTTTTTTTTATTAGTAATGGTGGTGATCTGCGATTTTTATTGGGACTGCGATATTGTGGCGGACAGATCGGATACTTTTGATACTGTTTTGGGGCCATTGACATTTATACAGTGATCAGAGCTAAAAATAGCCTCTGTTTACTGTGTAAATGTCACTGGCGGGGAAGGGGTTAAACACTAGTGGGCGATCAAGGGGTTAAACGTGTTCTAACTGTGGGGGGGGGATGGGCTACCTAGGACATGACAGAGATCACTGCTCCTGATGACAGGGAGCAGTAGATCCCTGTCATGTCATTAGGCAGAACAGGGAAATGCCTTGTTTACATTGCATTTCCCCGTTCTGCCTCTCCTCGCCGCGATCGCGGTCCACCGGCAGACATTGAGTCCGCGGGCATGCTCCCGCAGCTCTCTCGGCTGTGTGCGCATGTCTGAGCGATTACGAAGGGATGTACGGGTACGCCCTTTTGCGCACCCGTGTCATTTTGCTGACGTACATCGGCGTGCGGCGGTCGGGAAGCGGTTAACAGACCAACATGCTTAGTCACCAAGACTCAAGCATCAATATCTTACATCGACCAAATGACAGTTTACCAACCACTGTGGACCCACAAAGTGAGCGACATTACCCCATAAAGATTGATTGTGGTGAGCAAAGATAGAGTAAAGGAGAGGGTGGGCGGGGAATCAGGTCAGAAGATCCAAAGGGAAGGCTGAAGATAATCCATTCCAGAGGTGAATCCAGATGACAGACCTAAAGTAAATGCTGACACCACCCAGTGACAGGTGTATATACAGGTGAAAGGTTACACTCATTGGCCAGCTGTTTTCCCACCAAAAGATTTGTCACCAATCCAGTGCTCAGCTGACTGAAGATCTGCTCAGCAGCTGAGGTAAATCTTCCTAGTAACAGCAAGAAAGCAACTTCCTAGTAACCTGACACACATCACAAAAAAAAAACCAGCAAAGCAGCACCAGAGAGAAATCTACGTAAATGGCTAGTTCACCTTTACCAAAAAACAGCCTATGCAAAAAAGGGACATTTGTAGATAAAAACATGCTGTGCAGCTTTGACCAAAGTTGAATAATGCAGTTGCTATAGGTGTAGACCATTTACATACAGTGCCTTGAAAAAGTATTCACACCCCTTGAAATTTTCCACATTTTGTCATGTTATAACCAAAAACGTAAATGTATTGTATGGGGATTTTATGTGATAGACCAACACAAACTGGCACTTAATTGTGAAGTGGAAGGAAAATGAGAAATGGTTTTCAAAATTTTTTACAAATAAATATCTGAAAAGTTTGGTGTGCATTTGTATTCAGCCCCCCTGAGTCAATACTTTGTAGAACCACCTTTCGCTGCAATTACAGCTGCAAGTCTTTTGGGTATGTCTCCACCAGCTTTGCACATCTAGTGAGTGAAAGTTTTGCCCATTCTTCTTTGCAAAATAGCTCAAGCTCTGTCAGATTGGATGGAGAGCGTCTGTGAACAGCAATTTTCAAGTCTTGCCACAGAATCTCAATTGGATTTAGGTCTTGACTTTGCCTGGGTCATTCTAACATGTGAATATGCTTTGATCTAAACCATTTCATTGTTTCTCTGGCTGTATGTTTAGGGTCGTTGTTCTGCTGGAAGGTGAACCTCTGCCCCAGTCTCAAGTCTTTTGCAGACTCAAACAGGTTTTCTTCTAATATTGCCCTGTATTTGGTTCCATCCATCTTCCAATCAACTCTAACCAGCTTCCCTGTCCCTGCTGAAAAAAAAAAAAAAACATCCCCACAACATGATGCTGCCATCACCATGTTTCAGGATGGGGATGGTGTGTTCAGGGTGATGTGCAATGTTAGTATCCGCCACACATAGCATTTTGCTTTTAGGCCAAAAAGTTCAATCTTGGTCTCATCTGACCAGAGCACCTTCTTCCCCATATTTGCTGTGTCCTTCACATGGCTTCTTACAAAATGAAAACTGGACTTCTTATGGCTTTCTTTCAACAATGGTTTTCTTCTTGCCACTCTTCCATAAAGACCAGATTTGTGGCGTGGACGACTAATAGTTGTCCTGTGGACAGATTCTCCCATCTGAGGTGTGGATCTCTGCAGCTCCTCCAGAGTTACCATGGGCCTCTTGGCTGCTTCTCTGATTAATGCTCTCCTTGCCCGGCCTGTCAGTTTAGGTGGACAGCCATGTCTTGATAGGTTTGCAGTTGTGCCATACTCTTTCCATTTTCAGATGATGGATTGAACAGTGCTGTGTGAGATGTTCAAAGCTTGGTATATTTTTTATAACCTAACCCTGCTTTAAACTTCTCCACAACTTTATCCCTGACTTGTCTGGTATGTTCCTTGGCCTCTGAGGGCTTCACAGAACAGCTGTATTTATACTGAGATTAAATTACACACAGGTGGACTCTATTTACTAATTAGGTGACATCTGAAGGCAACTAGATTTTAGTTAAGGGTATCAGAGTAAAGGGGGCTGAATAAAAATGCATGACACACTTTTCAGATATTTATTTGTAAAACATTTTGAAAACCATTTATCATTTTCCTTCCACTTTACAATTGCCACTTTGTGTTGGTCTATCACAAAAAATCCCAATAAAATATATTTACGTTTTTGGTTGTAACATAGCAAAATGTGGAAAATTTTAAGGGGTATAAATAATTTTTTTAAGGCACTGTACCTCATGAAGACTGACTGGAAAACTCCCAGGAAATTGCTAAGAGTAGCCTAGTGTTACTGGTGTTACGACCTCCTCTAGTTGGGCTGCTAGGCTAAATTTAGTGTAGCGCTACCCCCTCAGGAGTCGCTGAGATTTGGGGTACCCTGTTCAATTCTGAGTCCTGGTTGGAGCACAACCCCTGCTGACACTGTGTAATACCTGGGTCAGATATCCCCCTGGTTATCACACAAAGGATAAACACACCACTTTTAATGAAAAATCATTCTGTTTATATTAAGTTCAGATTAGCAGTAGTATAAGCATGAAAAATCAATGTCTGATGTACACAAAAGAAGATCTCATGAGAAATAATCAATATAAAACAGAACATTGCCACTTTAAGTGCAGAACTCATAGTTTAAATGTTAGCTCTCCTACCGAGAGGATTTCCCCAAGTGGGCAAAAGAGAAAAGAACAAGAAATGTTAGGCTGGCTCGCTCGCAAGCTCCCAGTGACCAGAGTCAGGGTTTACCTCTTTGACAAGAACCAATCACAAAACACAGGAAAAACCCTTTTTCTGGCTTGATATGCCCCTGTTGATGCACAGTAGAGGGGTAGCCTCTTTGGGTGAGAAATGGCATTCTCCCAGGGATGGTGAAATAGCAAGCAGAGTTCCCCTTTAATAGATGGTGACAAACCTGGGAAGTCACTTTAAGGACATCAGATGATAAGAGAGGTTGCTTAAGCTGGGAAGGGGTCACAAAACTGGGTTTGTGAAACTTGATTCTTTCTTGGGTAGAATAGGCCTGAAGTGGAACACTGAATTCCTGCATATCAGGGAAGCCGAAAACATTAATGCTGATATCCTGCATGCAGTGCATCAATGAGCAGTTAATAGAGATAGGCTGCAACACTGAATGGGCTATGTCTCTATGTAGCAGTCTGTACTGAGGAAATCCTGAGCTTAAAGCAGAGCTCCACCCAAAAGTGGAAGCTCCGCTTGTCTACCTCCTCACCCCTCCGCTGCCACATTTGGCACCTTTCGGGGGAGAGCGGGTACCTGATTTTGACAGGTACCCACTCCCACGTCCGGGTGAGTTTGCTGCGGTGAACTCGGACCCCCTCCTCCTTCCCTGCTGCCGGGACATTAACAAGGAGCAGCACACTTCGCGCATGCACAGTAGGGAA
Organism: Lithobates septentrionalis; assembly: GCA_037952835.1. Lineage (NCBI taxonomy): Eukaryota > Metazoa > Chordata > Amphibia > Anura > Ranidae > Lithobates > Lithobates septentrionalis. Next base: position 1,753,628 of record JBBDGP010001619.1, read on the forward strand.
CCAGCTGGGAAGCCTCAAGGCTTTACTGCCAGTTTCCCTTAGCTGAGATAGCAACGGCAGCACCCAAGAGCCAATAGAAAAATCGCCTCGGGCGAGGACACTGCTGGATTCGTGAACAGGTATGTGTCCTAGTATTAAAAGTCAGCAGCTACAGTATTTGTAGCTGCTGACTTTTAATTTTTTCTGAAGCACCTAGAGCTCCACTTTAGGTAACTGCCAACAATAAATAAGCATGTAACATGTGATGGCGTGGTATGGGTTAGGAAACATCTCACCCAGCCCTCCAAGCAGGGCAAAGCGATGAACTTGCTGCTGGGGGGCCCCATTCTCTCTTGTTCTCCCATGAAAAAAGTGGTGTCGATGGTGATGACCCGATCTGTCTGCCTGCAGAATTGGCTATCCTACCAGCTGGAATCTCCCTCTCAGCTCTCTGACCCAATCCGATCTGACCGGTGTCCTCCTGGATCCTTCTCTTACACGGCCTGGCTCTATCCCAGTGTAGTAATGTGATAATTCCTTTGCCCATTTACCAAGTATATACTCTTGTTATGCAGTGTTTGTTTGCCTTTGTCCAATATGGCTGCTGGGCTCTCTCTCACCAAGGATGAGGTCATCAAGAAGAGCAGAGGTTTTGTGGGTAAGTGGTTGGAGAGAGGGACATGTGGCAGAAGGTGAAGAGTGAATTCCTGCTAAGAGAGAACGGACTGTGTAAGTGCTGCAGCTTCACCTCACTGAGACATACATAGAGACTGTTAATGATTTCCTGTTTGGAAAATACCTTATGTTGTATGGTTCACTGAATGTTATTTCTTCAATACATGGACTTTCAAATACAATGCTTTGTGGATTACTGTCTATGTGGAGATATATTTCTCAATTGGGATTTCACTTGCTATTCACAAGCCCCAATTGAGTGGAGGCACTGCGCTTGTTAGAGATCCTGTCCTGATCACACTGATTATGAAGACTCTGCTCCTAAATACTATACAGGTGACGCCATCATACCTCAGTAGGCTCAGAGAGAGAAAAGAATAGTGCTACTTTTGGAGGTACTGCTGAGATAAATATCTTGGATCAGGACATTAAGGAACGACCATGTCACTGTTATCAACAGACGCTGTGAGGCTATTTCATTTGCTATTTCATATGCACCTATCACTGTGAGCACCCATAGACTGCAGGAGGCGCTACAAGCAAATGAAACCTTGCAGTCTGCCACTCTTGTGGATAAAAGAGAGGAAGATGAGAGTTATGAACTATATATCCATTATCTCCGTCTCAGTGAGGTGGATTTAAATCCAGTTAAAGGGCCCTTTTGCATATATCCAAAAGGGGCTGAAATAATTGGATGTGCTGTAGTATTTCCAGCAGGGCTTTTTTTCAGTGGGAACGTGGGGGAATGCAGTTCTGGCACCTCCAGCACCAAATGTATGCAATAGCAAGGGATGTGCTGGAGGGTCTATTGATGCTGTCTGCTGGGGGATTTATGGTCACTGGTGGGGATCTGTTTTTGTGTGAGGGTCTATTATTGCTTGCGGGGATCTGTTGTTGGGGGGGGTGTCTTATGGTGCATGTAGGGATTTACTGTTGAGGGAGAGCTCTATTGTTGATGGCTGCTGGAGGGTCTATTAATGCTGACTGCTGGGAGATCTGTTGATGCTGCTGGGGGGGGGGTCTAATGTTGCTGGGGTGCATCTTTTGTTGCTGTGGGTGGTATTTTGTTGTGGGTAGTCCATTGTTTTTGTGTGGGGGGTCTATTGTGTGGAGAACTATTGTTGCTGGGGTGTGGCCTATTGTTTCTGGGAGGAACTATTGTTACTGGGGTGGGGACCATTGTTACTGGGGGAGTCTATTGTTGTGTAAGGGATCTATTCTTGCTGGGAGGGGAACCTATTGTTGGGGTGGGGTCCATTTTTGCAGGGGGAGTATATTGTTGTGTACGGGATCTATTGTTGCTGGGGCAGGTTCCATTATTGCTGGGAGGGAATTTTTTGTTGCTTGGGAGGACCTATTGTTGTTGGGGTGGGGTCTATTATTGGTGGGAGGGGAATCTATTGTTGCTTGGGAGGATCTATTATTACAGGGGTGGTGTCTATTGTTGCTGGCTCCAGTGCATCTATTTTTACTGCTTTTCTTGTTATTAGACAAGAACAAATTCCATACAAATTATTTAGCAAATGATACTTGGGGCAGTACAGGGAGGTGGGTAGGGGGTCGAATCAAGGGACGGTGTATGGAGGTGGGTAGGGGGTGTAGACAAGGGGGAACTCAGAAAGGGGGGAGTTCCTGCACCTATTCTCTGAGGATAAAAAGCCCTGATTTCCAGTAATCTCACCTCCAGTAAGGCGGAAATTACCAGCCCTGCCTGTAAAGTGTGAACCATTGAATACAACTGCTTCATCAGGAGAAACTGTAATGTTGACTGCTACAGCCGCTAAGCAGGAAACAAACATTGCTGCTAAATGTCACTGAAGTCATTGTTCAGAATTTACATGCTGATTCTTATTGTAAACTAAAGACTTTTTCAGGGGTGCTCCCTGTACCCGCTGGTGAAGAAAGCTTTGAGGTGTGGAAAGATTTTGCACAACAAGTGATAGAGGAATGGACCTGCAGCGCATCATGGAAAGTTTAAGACCACCAGCATCCATTATCATTAGAGCTTACAAGGACACTCATGTGAGTACCAGTGCTCACGAATATATTGAAGTTTTGACAGATGCCTATGGACTGCACCGTGACCCTGATCAGATGCTTGCTGATTTTAAACAGACAAAGCATAAAAAGGAAGAGGATGTTTCTGTGTTTGTGAGGAGGCTTGAAGTGCTTCTAGAGAGATTGCTCACTGAAAAGGTAATCTCTCATAAGGATATTGACAAATTAAGGAACTACTGCCACATCACCCAATGTCACCGGTTCTAAGAGTTGTTTTGAGAGAGAGAGACTTTACTTTCACTAAAACTATGACTGAAGTAAAGAAACAGGAATCTGATATCTGTTTTAGTACCCCTTCTAAGAGCAAAGTTAAACAGAGTTCTTTGGTGGAGCACAAAAATGAGACTGTTGCTAAAAACAATGAAGTGGGTAGACACCCACAGCCTAGAGCTCAATCTGCTGATAAAACCTCCAGTGATAAGCCTCTCTTCCACATTAAATGGAAAAGTGGATAAGCAGGCCACAGAGTTCGTCAGTATCCACTGCTGGCTGATAGTTCACAGTAAAGCTGGACATTTGTACAAAAGAAAAACAGGGAAAATCAAGAAAACAAATGTTTACCAAACTACCCGGGATAGGCCGCAGATATACTTTCAATTTGTTTGTTAATGATACTGCTCTGCTTGATACTGGTTCTCAGCTGACTATCATATACAGGCCCTACTATCAGCAACACTTGAACCACCTCCCTTTGCAACCTGTGGACACTATGCCTGTTTATGGTGTGGGAGAAAATCCTGTCATTATGGATGGTTGTCTAGAAGTTGAGCTTCGCATTCCTGGTGTGATAGCTGATGAGGATCCCCCACTTAAAGTCATTGCTTATGTAAGCCCTCCACCTGGGGGTAACGAGTATGCTCCTATGATTGTGGGTTCCAATGTGGAAGCCGTTGAGGCTGCTTTCATACGGTTTCTTCAGCCTCAACAGGGAACTCCTCTACCTTCACTGCCTGTTCCTCCAGAGCTTCAACATATCTGCCAAACCTTTGCTCCTGATCTTCCTGGAAGGTGTATGGGAAATCTATGGCATCCCATAGAGCTTCCAGCCAGGGGGAGTGAGAGTGTTGTGGGTTTATGCGGAAATTTCAAGTACAACCGGTAACTTTTTCCTGCTAGAAACTGATACAAAAGAGGCTGCAAAGAATGGCTGAGAGATAGTACCAGAAAGGAAAGGCTATTGTTTAAAATGTCCAAGAATGGATGTTGTTACTGTTCGGAACATTACCACATACCCAGTTATAATACCAGCCTGGAAAGATGTAGCCTATTGTTACCCAGTGGAAACCATTAGCTCCTACCCTGCCAAGGTTGAGGAGAAAGAAACCAAATTAGACTTTCACCTGAATGATGTTGATAGTCCTGCAGAGCACAAACAAGCGCTAGGAGAGCAGCTAATGGAATACGATGATGTTTTCTCAACTGATGACATGGATGTTGGGTGTGCTAAAAGTATTCAGCACAGTATTCGGCTAACAGATAGCACCCTTTTTAAAGAAAAACACAGGCGCATACCCTTTAAAGATCTGGATGATGTTCGAAAGTGCTTGCACAAAATGAAAGATCAAAACATCATTGTTGAGTCTAAAAGCCCGTATGCATCCCCAATAGTGGTGGTCAGAAAGAAAAATGGTGGAGTACGAATATGTGTTGATTACAGGACTCTAAATCGGTGAACGGTCCCAGATCAATACACACTACCTCGCATTGAGGAAACTCTTGATGCTCTGCAAGGCAGCAAATGGTTCACAGTAATAGACTTAAGATCCGGTTATTACCAAGAACCAATGAGTGAGAAAAATCAAGAAAAGACAGCTTTTATCTGCCCCTGGGGTTTCACCAGTTTGCTTGCATGTCTCAGTGCATTAGTGGTGCACCTGCAACCTTCCAGCGTCTAATGGATCGGACACTGGGAGACCTTTTTTTCCACTCAATGTATTGTCTACCTAGATGACATAATTGTTTTTGGCTCCACTCTGGAGGAGCATGACCAGAGACTGTTTAAAGTGCTAGATCGTCTGAGGAAAGAAGGTCTGAAACTCTCCCTGGACAAATGTAAGTTTGCGCGCTTTTCAGTAAACTTTGTGTGTCACATCGTATCTGCAGAAGGGGTAGCAACTGTTCCTGCTAAAGTGGAGGTTGTGGTAACCTGGCCCCATCCCACAAATCTGAAGGAACTGAGGTCCTTCTTGGGGTTTTGTGGCTATTATCGCCGCTTCATTAGAGGCTATTCCAAGACTGCTCGGCCTCTCAATGACTTGCTCAAAAAAAAAAAAATGGCATTGACACAACCAGCAACATTCCTTTCAGTGAGAGGTGGATTTCTGCTTGTGAGGATGCTTTTCTACAGCTTAAGAAAAGTCTTATGTCCTGTACACACGATCGGACATTCCGACAACAAAACCGTGGATTCTTTTCCGAAGGATGTTGGCTCAAACTTGTCTTGCATACACACATGGTCACACAAGTGTTGTCGGAAATTCTGAACGTCCAGAACGCGGTGACGTACAACACGTACGACGGGACTATAAAAAGGAAGTTCAATAGCCAGTGAGCCACCCTTTGGGCTCCTTCTGCTAATCTCGTGTTTATCTCGTGTTAGTAGATGTTTGGTGAGAGACTATTCGCGCTTTTCAGCCTCCTGTTTTTCAGTTAATTTCTGCTTGTCAGTTTGTGCTTGTGGGTTTGTATCTGTTCTTCAGTGCGTATTGTCAGTTTGTTCCTGTTTTTCAGTGCGTTCTATTTAATAGTTTGTATCTGTTTTACAGTCCATTCTTGTCCGCTCATTTCTGATTTTCAGATCGTTCTTCTCAGGTCCTGATTTTCAGTGCGTTCTGTTAGCTCGTTCTGACCAACCGACCGTTTTCTAGCCATGTTGCGGGTACGTACTCGTCGTAGAGTTTGTGCTGTGCAAGGGCTTGGTGTTGGAGTTCTTACTTTGACCCAAGTCCAGTCCATGAACACTGCAAGGAGGAGTTCATGGACGAAGAATTGGTTTCTCCAGCATGACCAATTCTCTCATATGCCTTTGTTGCGGGAGATCCAGGAGAATAATCCTGATGATTTCAGGAATTATCTCCGGATGACGGACCCCGTTTTTCACCGTCTGTTGGCTTTGCTGTCCCCTTATATTACGAAGCAGGACACCTGCATGCGGCAAGCCATCACTCCAGAACAAAGGCTCGTCGCCACCTTGCGGTACTTGGCGACGGGGAGAAGTCTGTGTAGTGATATAATATATTGTGGTAGTATAGTTAATATTTAGGTATTATAATGAGGATGTAAGTACTCTTCCGCAGCAACCCAATTCTTCCAGAGAGATGCACTTTATTGACTTCCAACACAGAACAAAGTCCAAAGTCCACAGATGACAAAAATATCCAGCACAGTATATCATTCAGAGTCACATGTTCCTAGGTCTGTGCCTTCATACACAGATAAGCCTAACTTAAACTATAGACTGAATGCCATGTTATATTCACTAGACACTGAATGGCTGAGCAATTTGATTGGCCGTTTCAATTTAAGACTTTGATTAGCTTCATTCTTTCAGACAGACAACAACCCCCAGCCGTGAACAGCTGTAGTCATAAACCGCCCCAATTTGCACTCCCGCATATCAACATCAACAAGTCCCCTTAGATTAGTGTAATTAGATTAGATTAACAGATACCACCTGAACACCCTTTTGAGCCCTTGGAATACCTACATTCCTAATCTGTATTCTTGCATATTAATATCAACAAGTCCCCCTGATATATTAGCCCCCCAGGAGGGAGCCTCCGCTAGGCCAACCCAAAACACTCCTTGATCCCATTGTTACCCCCTCAAGTCTAATTACCATCAATAAATACTTCTTCTATGGTCCTTTAAACAATGTACCCTTTGAAATGTCCAATTAGGTTAACAGCCCATACCTCACACCCCTAGGTAGACTTGCATAAGACTAGCACATCAAAGGGTCTTCAGCTGTTATATTAAAATTGAGTTGGCTTGGACAAATCGACCATTGTCAACTGAATTCTGGCCTGGTTAATATTGACTGTCTGTGTACATACATATAATAATAGATTGTCCCACATAAATCGGTGAACATATTACAACAGTCTGCAGGACATCAAGTTCTCGACTGGGATCTCCCACCAGGCTCTGGGAATCATTATTCCAGAGACCTGTTCTGCCATTATTCAGGTCCTGCAGAAGGACTATATTAAGGTAAGTTTTATCCTTTAACATCACATTCTATGTATTTAATGTTTGCTAATGTATTGTATTTATTTCATCATTCCATAATTACCATGATTGTAATATGCTGTGAATGTCATCTTTGTCCTCATGCATGCTGGAAGCTTTTACTGCTCCTTTTTTTTCTTCATGCATATTTGCCTTCACTAACCTCCCCAGCATGCTATCCTGGGCCCATACACACCTAGCCTAGTCACTTAGCAATGTATTTTGTCAGCTCCATTGTAGTGCTTACCCTAAACACCCCCTATAATGTGTACAAATGGTATTGCTGTCCTTAAATTCAGGCAGAGTGCAAGATTTGTATTTTTTTGAGGGGCCCAAACTCATTTGGAATCCTCCCTCCCCCCCAACTGCTAAGTCAGCCGATACCAATCCTCTATCTTCTGACTTTGCCAAACCCATACACACTATACCTACCTCTTTTGTGGTCAGATTTATGGATGAATTCACCAAAGCATGTAGTGCAAGGGCCTGCCTGTATACTTTCAAATGGTACTGTTTCAAGTTTTGTTCTCCTATTATCCTGATAGGCAATTGCAGAATGTAAAAATGTGCTTCAATTTATTTGTACAGTGTGTATTCATATTTTTGTATTATGACACTTCTTACCTGTCCAGTGGGCTGTCAATAATGTAAGTAAGGAGGGGCTGGCCAAAGTATCACGCATTATTTAGGCATTAAGCTCTCAATGAAGTGGAGAGGGTTACCTGTCCAAAACATCTCCCCCCCTAAAATTTTTACAATGGGCCATCAGAGGGGGTGAGGAATCTGATAAGTGGACCTTTATACTTTTGTCTTTAAATACTCCTTAAAATAAATGTTATACTTATGTTGGCCAAGAATGTTTGTGTGTAATCTGCTTGCAATATTATGTGCAAAAGTAGTAATTTTATTTTTCTTGTTTGACTCCACAGTTTCCTTCAAACCCACAGGAATGGCAGACTGTGGCTTCCCAGTTTGCCCAGCAGTGGGACTTTCCCAACTGTGGAGGGGCAATAGATGGGAAGCTCGTCCACATAGTCCCACCCCCCAACTCGGGTGTCATACTATTACAATTATAAGGGGTTTAATAGAATTGTGCTGTTAGCGGTGGTGTCGGCGACATACGAGTTCCTGTATGTGGATGTGGGAAAAAATGGCCGGATGTCAGATGGTGGAGTCATCGCCCAGACGGAGTTCTTCAGACGTCTCCAGAATGGCGGATTGGGCTTGCCACCTCTGAAAGACAAAGTGGCAGGACTCCCATTTGTCTTTGTGGCTGATGAAGCATTTGGGCTGGGTGACCATCTGATGCGGCCGTTCCTGATGAGGACACTCACCCCGGACTAGAGGGTTTTTAATTACCGGCTGGCCAGAGCCAGAAGAGTGGTGGAGAATGCATTTGAAATAATGGCCAGCCGGTTCCGCCTATTTCTCACAGCAATCAACATGGCGGAATATAAACTGAATCATATTGTCCTTGCATGCTGCATACTTCATAATTTCCTAAGGAAAAATGCCACAAACTATGTGGCCTCAGTTGGGACTGAAGCCGGCTTTCATAATCAAACAACCTTGACGGCTTTTGAAGCTGGCCGTCCTGGCTGGCCCCCCCCAAAGCGCCCACGAAGTAAGATAAAAGTATGTAGAGTACTTTGCGGGTAGGGGGGCCACTGATATGCCAGACAATGTGTAAAACATTTTTTAAATAAATGTATTTTTTATAAACTGAACTCATATTTCATTTGATTTACTGCTTGTGTTTCTTATCTGTCTCCTAGGTTCTCCAATGGCCTTTAATTTTTGGCCATTTTCTTCAATAGTGCAAACGTAATTTATTTGATACACGAGGTGACAATCTCTTCTTCAGCTAACTATTATGTTGTGGGTCTGCTATACACACATTGTTTTTGTTGTTAATGTATGCATTAATGAAAAAAAAATCATCCTTTTCAGCTCCATGAATTAATTGCTTTGAGTCCCTAAAATGGCCTAATTGGGGCAAATTTTAGAGCACTGTTGGGGGTTGAAAGTGCACTTGTAGTGCAAAGTGGATTTGCCTTTAGTAAATACCCCCCATTGTAACTACAACAACTTACTCCAAAATTTGGTATTGAGCATTGAAAGAAGAAGCCACACATTGTTGAGAATAAAACATTTTACTCAGTGCACATTCACATGTGTGTTAGAAAAGGGTTTTTTAACAAACCAACATCTTTGATGTATAACATTTTTGTGTGACAGTATATAGTCTTTTTTGGGTTAAACAGGCATGTTTAAAACCATAAAACATACAGAACTCAGGAACTTACAAATTTCAACTTTGATAAATTGAAGGCAATATGTGACATTAGTATGTCAAAACTGTGTTGATCTTGCCTTCATCAGATGGGGTGATGTCACCCCTGTAAAAGCCAAATTTTGAAGATGCATACAAATTGGGAGTCAAAATGTGGATTTCCCTCCTGATCCCATGCCTAATGTCAACATGTGCTATCTCCCATCATGGGGAATCAATGGACGTATTTCGGGGGTGCAACCCCTTCCTCTCATCTACTTTAGATGCAAGGAAGGGGTTGCACCCACAAAACGCTTACATTGATATCCTGTGATGGCAGATAGCACATGTTGACACACTGTGTGCATCTTCAAAATTTGGCTTTCAAATTACTTTAAAAATTTACTAAAAAAAAAAAATATAACGACAATTTGGTACATTTTTTGTGTGTTTTAGATTCTGCCTAAAACATCTATGATGTTGTCGAGTCTTTTTTCAACATCATTGATGTTTTCCTTGACCTTCTCTAATTCACGATTGCACACCATGATCTCCCCAATGAGGATCTGTGCACTTACACTGTTGAAATTAGTTTCTTCTTCCACAACATCCACATCACCTAAAAATAAAAAAACACACCATGTATTATAAAAATGCATGCATACAACTATTACCTGAAGCTGTGGTCTCAGACACTGACCTGTTGTGGTCACTATTTCGCCCAATTCCTGAACCTCTCCTCTCTCCACGTCTTCTTCAGGGTGTGTGGGGATTTCCCCTTCTTCTGGAGTAGTGGGGTTTCTGGTGTCCTCAGATGTCCCGATTCTTTTCTCCCCTATGTGAATAAAAAAAAGGTATACTTAGCACACAGATATTTGAGGTAAGAAATAGTAATATGAAACATTGCTTAGAAGTGACATACAATTGTCTGTTTTGGCAGAGTTCCAAGCTGAAGACATGATTTTTTACCTTTCTTAAAGCTGGAATACTTTCCTTTTTTGGTAAAGTATCACACATGGAGAGACTCCTAGTATCCACAGGAGCACCTGTGTGGGACACCCTAAAAAGGATGTTCTGGTGTCCCACACTAGTGCTCCTGCGTCCAGATGTATAAACAGCTGCTGAGTGTCCTCTCCTTACACTGAATCAAGTTTGCATTTCATTCTAGTTACAAACCCATCTAGACAACAATGTACTACACTTCTTTTAATAGAAATAGGCATGAACAAAAGTAGTTAACCTGCATCTGCCAAAAACATCGTATTAGTGGTCGAACGAACAATGTTTATATTTCAATGTTTTTATTGAAAAAAATAACAAAGTACAAAATAGTCAGTCACATAAGCAGATTAATATCAAACGAACGATGTTTAATACGAAGGATTACTGTCCCCACAAACCTGAAACTTGCCATTTTAAACTGGACAACAGTAAAGAAAAGCACATGTACCAGCACGTAAGTAATAATAATAATAGGAACACACGACAAAATACTTTGCTTTGCAGCACTCTCTTGATCCTTCTGTACTGATCCTGCTCCCTCAATTTGAGGTCTGACCAGCGTTTCCTCCATTGGTCCTTGGATTGTCGTACCCCAAAATTCTTCTGCAGACTTCTCACAACTTTAGTCATGATCTTGGCCTTTCTCACATTTGGGTTTCTGTACGATCCATACTTCCCATCATTGTGAGCCCTCTTCAAGATCTCCACCATCTCCACCATCTTTACAAAGGACATATTTGAGGCCTTAAATCCCCTCCTGGATTGGGACATTTCTGGCTCCGGGCTTTCCTCATCATCCTCGTTGCTGCTATTTTCACACACCTGTTGTCTCTCCGCCATGTGCTCTCCCACTGCGCCGAAAGAGAAGGGGCGAGGAATACACTAGAAAGAAGCTCAGGGGTGGAGTTTCACGCATGCGCAGTGTGTATAAAGCATAACACGCGTGCGTCGTACGTACGATCTGTGAGCGGAGAATGGAGTAGCGTAAGCGCCGATCATGCAAACGAAGGTACAATTTTAACTTGGGGCATCAGTGGTTAGTGGCCTATACTGCTTTTATAGATTGAGGCCTATATTGGGACAAGATTAGGAGAGTTTAGCCTGACATTAGGGTTTGTCTTGTGTTGTGTCTTGCAGAGAAAATGGATAAATTTAATGACCATAACTTCCTCCCCAACTTTTTTGATAAGTACAGGGAGCTGCCCTGTCTGTGGCAAGTGAAACACCAATTTTATAACAACAAACTAAAGAGGAAGGCAGCACTGGATCAACTGTTTAAATTGGTGAAGCCGGTGATTCCCACGGCAGACAGCACCTATTTGAAGTGCAAAATTGGTGGCCTGAGGAGCACAAATAATACGGAGTACAAAAAGGTCCAGGATTCCATGAGATCAGGAGTAGCAGCAGATGTCCCCAGGCTTTGGACAGACTGCAGATTTTGTCAGACCAGAGTGAACCCAGGCCATCACTATAAACACTTCCTACCACTCTTCCTTCCACCTCAGATGAGGCTTCCGACGTACAACCTGGGCCTTCCACCCAGGAAGAAGATATGGAGGAGCCCAGCTTGAGCCAGGTATAGCATTGTTCTACATATTCCTTGTCCAAAAATTAATGTTAACTAGATGTTATTATTGATCACTAATTTCTGATTTAACAAAGTGGTTTACATATCAATAGACAATAGTAGCCAAAAATGATTGGGACAAGAATGAAAAATGCTGGGGTCAGAATGATAGTCTTTTCTATTTGTTAACATTCAATTTGCAACAGTCATGAGCTCAAAACTGTGTGTGATTGATGACCAAAAAACTAAAACTATGTACCATTTTCATACACATGAAAATCTCAGCCAGGAGGAGGCCGTGGAAAGTGGCAGCCAGGAGGAGGCCGTGGAAAGTGGCAGCCGGGAGGTGGCCGTGCCCAGCAGCCTGACTGAATCCCAGGTTCCTCTCCTCCACCTTCCAACAAAAAGGACCAGGAAGGTGAAGAACCTGGAGGAGTCAACGACTAATTTGATTCGGCAGGCTACTGCGGTACTCACAACCACCCCTAGTGTTCAGGAGTCCTTTGCGTGTATGATGGGCAGTAGAATGCAAGTAATGGAGGAGGGCCAACGCCTCATCTGTGAGGAGGTCATATTTCAGGCCCTAAAAAGGGGTCGAGGGGCCAACTCACCAATAAAAGCCATGTCTGTGAGTTGGACCATATGACCCCTCCACCACCTCCAGCAACACCTCCAACACCACAGCCACAGCCTGGAAGGAAGCATGCAAGGAAGTGTTGAGAGTGATGGCCTGGGTTTGGTGTGGTCTGGCAAAAGACGCAGGCTGTTGTAAGACCACAGCCTAGGCACATACATATCATCTGCTGCTGCTCCCAATCTCCTGGACCGAATTGTGCTCCCTAATAAACGGACTCCTCAGGCTACCAATTTTGCCTGTCAAATAATTGATGTCTGCCCTGGGGTACAAAGGCTTCACCAATTCCAACTGTTTGTCCAGCGTTGCCTTCCTCTTTATTTTGTTAGGACCCCAAATAAATTTTAAATTTTTGATTGGACAAATACTTGGCTATGTGTTTTATTTCAAAAAGGACAGTTGGTTTGTGAGCAGGCAGCTACATTTTAAAAATACAATGTCAAATTAACAAGGGACGTCAACACCAACCAACCTCTTTGAGGTTAATAAATACAAGATAATAATGGTGTTGTGGTAACTTGACACACAAAACGACAAAAATATTATGGAGATCACTATAAAAAAAAGCAGATCAATATAAAAAAAAAAAGATTATTCTGGAGATCTTGCGAAAAAAAACAAACAAAAACAAAGATTATTCACGAGCTCATGAGAAATAATAAGAAATCCGTTTGTCAGAACTCTGTGTGAATATCAGCAGCAAAGCAACTTCATTATTCTAGCATTATAAAGAAGAAGAGAATGCGCTGCATTGAAAGATTTAAAAATTTGCAGCGTGATGAATGTGCTATCTCCGTTACGAACGCTAGTTTTACAAGACCGAGTGCTTCTGTCTCGTACTTGAATCTGAGCATGCGTGGAATTTGGTGTGTCGGACTTGTGTACACACGCTCAGAATTCCGACAACAACGTTTTTTTTGACGGAAAATTTGAGAACCAGCTCTCAAACATTTGTGTCCAGAAATTCCAATAGCAAATGTTCGATGGAGCATACACACTGCCTGACTTTCCAACAACATGCACACATCGAACATTTCCCATGGGAAATTCCGATCGTGTGTATGAGGCATTACAGAAGCACCAGTGTTGGCTTATGCAGACCAACAAAAGCCATACATTCTGCATGTAGATGCCAGCTATGATGGATTAGGAGTACCCAGGGGACTAATGCCGCGTACACACGAGCGGACTTTACGGCGGACTTTGCCCGGCGGATTTTTCGACGTACTTTACGACGGACTTTCTGAATGAACGGACTTGCCTACACACAATCCACCAAAGTCCGTCGAATTCGTACGTGATGACGTACGACCGGACTAAAACAAGGAAGTTCATAGCCAGTAGCCAATAGCTGCCCTAGCGTGGCTTTTTAGTCCGTCGAACTAGCATACAGACGGCGGACTTTTCGACCGGACTCGATTTCAACGGATAAATTTTAAACAAGTTTCAAATCTAAGTCCGTCCAACTTTTGAGAAAACAAAGTCCGCTGGAGCCCACACACATCGAATTGTCCGACGAAATCCAGTCCGCCGGGCAAAGTCCGCCGTAAAGTCCGCTCGTGTGTACGCGGCATAAGGCCTGTTGCTTATATTAGTCGCAGTCTAAGCCCAGCAGAAAATAATTATCCTTTTCACAAACTGGAATTTCTTGCCCTGAAGTGGGCTATTGTTGAAAAGCTGCATGATTACTTGTATGGGGCTCAGTTTGAGCTGAGAACTAACAACAACACCCTCACTTATGTTTTGACTACAGCTAAGCTGGATGCCACTGGTCATAGGTGGCTTGCTGCCTTGTCTAATTACCAATTCACTCTCAAGTATAAGCCAGGGCCCAAAAATATTGGGGCTGATGCTCTCTCTAGGCATCCTGGATTGCCAGTGAACTTAGAAGAAAGTGAATGGGAGGGAGTACCTGGGCCTGTTATGGCTGCCTACCAGGGCTGGTGCAAGGATTTTTGACACCCTAGGCGAAACCTCATTGTGCCGCCCCCTTGGCTCTGCCCCAACTTCACTCCGACTCCACCCCCTTTGGCCTGCCCATGTATACGGTGGAGGTGGCAGGTGGAGATTTTCTGTAATCCCCCCAAATGTAATCACCTCAGTGTAGTACCCCCAATGTAAGCCCCCTGTGTAATGCCCCCAATGTACAGTATACAGATGGGGCGGGAGTATACAGGTGGGGGTGGGCAGTATACAGGTGGGGGGTGGAGGTGTGCAGTATACAGGTGGGAGTGGGGGTATGCAGTATACAGGTGGGGGGTGGGGGTATGCAGTATACAGGTGGGGGGTGGGGGTATGCAGTATACAGGTGGGGGTATACAGTATACAGGTGGGGGGTGGGGGTATGCAGTATACAGGTGGGGGTGTGCAGTATACAGGTGGGCGTGGGGGTGTGCAGTATACAGGTGGGGGTGCAGTATACAGGTGGGGGGTGGGGGTGTGCAGTATACAGGTTGGGGTGTGCAGTATACAGGTGGGGGTGTGCAGTATACAGGTAGGGGGTGTGAAGTATACAGGTGGGGGGTGGGGGTGTGCAGTATACAGGTAGGGGGTGTGAAGTATACAGGTGGGTGGAGGTTGGTACAATACACTCCCCTGGGCACAGTCAATATGCAGACAGCCAGTGTAGGAAGGTCGGTATTCCCCTGGCAGTAGGTCCCCTCACATACACACAAGGCAGTCAAGGTGTGTGCATAGGTGACTCACCGTCAGGCAGATGACGAACAGTGTGATGGAGTACGGA
Source organism: Lithobates septentrionalis (assembly GCA_037952835.1). Taxonomy (NCBI): domain Eukaryota; kingdom Metazoa; phylum Chordata; class Amphibia; order Anura; family Ranidae; genus Lithobates; species Lithobates septentrionalis. The sequence continues at coordinate 1,768,788 of JBBDGP010001619.1, forward strand.
GCCCCATGATGGCTCCTCACATCACTGGACACCGACTTCACTCTCCTCCATTACTGATCAAACACTCCGCCCTCTTCCTCACTCCGGACCGTCCAACCCCGCCTCCTCAGCGACGTCCTACAGAGCTCACCCTCTCTCCTAACTCGGACGGAACAGGACTCCGCCCCCAAAATCGCCTTCTGAGGAGTTACTGAGCGATCTGAGGGAGCCGCGGTGCGAACGAGGAGGAGAGGGAGGGGGGTGCCTCTGACTGAAGGAGCGGCACCAGAAGATGCCAGGGGAAGCAGGGCGCACTATCGTGATTCAGCTGCTCTGCCGCTAATTATATCAACAACACCCCTAGTGGCCGTGGCTGCGCCCTAGGCGGCAGTGCGCCCTAGGCGGCTGCCTAGTCCGCCTAGTGGTAGCACCGGCCCTGCTGCCTACTGTGCTACAGTTGCTGTACAAGGAGACTATATTGTTTTCTCTGACTTATGAGTTATTGACTCCTTGGGAGCTGGTGAAGAGTGTATACCAAACATGTATTGCTGCCCCACCGCTTTAGGGGTACCAAAAGACATCCAGCTGCAAGAAAAAGATATGATCCTTCTACAAAAGAGAGATCCAGTAATCAAACATGTTAGAGAATCTGTTTTCCACAAAGATCCTAATTACATGAGAAAAACCCTACCCGAGCAGAGTACTTACTATCTTAAAGAATGGGATAAACTCAAAATAATTGATGGACTTTTATACAGGGTACATTTGTTCCATGATCATCCTGGAAGGAGACAGCTAGTGCTCCCTCAAGTCTACAGAAAATTTGTTTTGAGAAGTTTGCATGACCAACATGGACATCTAGGTGTTGAAAAAACTCACGGACTAATACAAGACCATTTCTTTTGGCCACAAATGAGAGAATCTGTTGTGGACTATTGCCGCTGTTGTGTGAGATGTCTGCAACGGAAAACTTTGCCTACTCGAGCTGCTCCTATGGAACATTTGAAAAGTTCTGGTCCAATGGATTTAGTGTGCATGGACTTTTTGTGTATTGACAATGACAGTAGTGGGGTGGGAAATGTTTTGATTGTGACTGATCACTATACTCGATATTATCCCACCGAAGATCAGAAAGCAGTAACTGTAGCTAAAGTGTTGTGGGAAAAGTTTTTTGTTCATTATGGATTGCCAAATCGACTTCACTCTGACCAGGGGCGGGACTTTGAACATCGCCTAATTTAAGAGCTGTTAACATTACTTAACATCGACAGGAGCCGCACCACACCTTATCATCCAGAGGATGATGCTCCCCTAAACGTTTCAATTGCACCTCGTTGAACATGTTGGTACCCTCCCTAATAGTGCTAAGCAAACCTGGAGCCGACATGTTGGAGCTATGGTACATGCCTAAAATTGTACCAGACATGAATCAACTGGTTTCTCTCCTTATTTTTTCATGTTTGGGAGAGAAGCCCGTCTCCCTATTGACATACAGTTGGGTGTGTCTACTGATGGAGTAGAAAATAGAAATCACTACCAGTATGTGGCACGACTTAAACAGAGTTTAAAAGAGGCCTATCAAATGTCTGATGAAAATACTGCAAAAATAAATGCTGCCAATAAAAGGCGTTTTGATGCCAAAGTTCGTTACAAAGACTTACAACCTGGTGATAATGTGCTTCTCTGCAATTTGGGACCTTCAGCCAAACATAAATTAGCTGATCGCTGGCGAAATGAGTTGTTTAGAAGTTATAGAAAAACTGCCTAGAATTCCAGTCTACAGGATTCGAGGACCTGAGGGTCGGATCAAAGCCTGTCATAGGAATCACTTGCTTCCAGTACCACAAGTTGCTACTGTTGATGAGGAGCCACAATCTGATATTGTTACAGATTCTAATGATGTGCCTTGTGCAGACCGTAGAGACCAGAGTGATAACACTGACTGGTTTATACCTCCACCAGAGTCTCCTGTACAGGTTCCTTATCCTATTACTAATGGGGGCCTTCCTCAGAGGGGAGGTCTAAACCCAGCTACTTCGTTTTTTGAACCAACAGCCCAAAACTTTGTGCCTACAGTTCCAGGCATGGTTGGAGCACCATGTTTTCCCACTAATGCTGTCCCAGAGTTATCTGGACTAATGCCTGAGGGCTTGAGGAGAGGAGATTGTGTTCGAAGACCTCCACCAGTGTTTACTTATGACACCTTGGGAAGATCCTGCTATGCTGTACAGAACTATGTACCACATCATGTTCTGATGGACATAATTGTAGCTCATTCTAGACTGGTTAGCATGATGCCTATTTGCTACTAACCATATTTCCTTTGCAGTTAATCGATGTAAAAAATTGCTTCTGGAGAAGTGGTCTGCAGAATGCGACAACGATGTTAACTTTTGCTATGTTTTGTTGTTTTGAGTGTATATCCTTGCCGAGTCGGAAGGATTTTCAACAGGGGGAGAATGTAGTGATATGATAATTTCTTTGCCCATTTACCAAGTGTATACTCTTGTTATGCAGTGTTTGTTTGCCCTTTTCCAATATGGCTACTGTGCTCTCTCTCTCTTACCAAGGATGAGGTCATCAATAAGAGCAGAGGTTTTGTGGGTAAGTGGGTGGAGAGAGGGACATGTGGCAGAAGGAGAAGAGTGAATTCCTGCTAAGAGAGAACAGACTGTGTAAGTGCTGCAGCTTCACCTCACTGAGACATACATAGAGACTGTTAATGATTTCATGTTCCTGTTTGGAAAATACCTTATGTTGGATGGTTCACTGAATGTTATTTCTTCAATACATGGACTTTCAAATACAATGCTGTGTGGATTACTGTCTATGTGGAAATATATTTTTCAATTGGGATTTCACTTGCTATTCACAAGCCTCAATTGAGTGGAGGCACTGCGCTTGTTAGAGATCCTCTTCTGATCACACTGATTATGAAGACTCTGCCGCAGAGAGAGAAAAGAAAAGCGCTACACCAGTATAGAGTAAAAAAGTCTGGACGGCTTCACTCCAAACATCCCCTTTATTAACAGTAAAAGACCAAATGTTTTCATTTACAGATCGAGCAGGGGACAAACAGGTAGACACATTTCATGCTACTACTAGCGAGTGATAAGTGTGTATGGGGATCTATTGGAGGTGAACTCATCTGGAGTAGCTATCTATGGTTTGACTGACACTATCCCAGTCACCTCCTTTCTCTCCCACCCCTTTGCCTACTCGTCTGGGATCTGTAGTTAAGTTCCAGCTTATCGGAGTGAAGAAATCCTGCTTGCAGCATACAATTCCCAACATTCTTAGCATTGTTATACTAGATCCCGTAATAGCTAAACTGCAAAACACTGCCATCTTGTGGCCATTCAACAACCTGCAACCAGTAACAATACAGTGTGTTATACTAGTTTTTTTTTACTTCATTGTAATCAGTGATGCAGCATTTGATTGTTTTTGTTTGGTCAGGATTTCCTAGCTGAGTGTTTGATGTCTCTCATCTGCGGGGAGAGTCAAATGGCCAGGAGGAATATTTATCATGCCACACAGTGGCATTTTTTTTAAGTGAATGGGCCTGTGTGCAAGATCATAATTTGGTCCACGTGCTTAATCTGAACCCCCCCAAAAAAATTGCAGTGTGCCTAGTGGAGCACCTTTGAGCACTGTCATGGCTGGGCTCAGCACTTCCTTCTCTGAGCTGGCCGCTCAGCTGTTGGCTAATTGCCAACTCCTATCTCTCCACAGTTACTCAGCTGTTGATGATATATGAAGAGCTCTGCCTTCGCCTTGGTCACATCACAAGAAACTATCTCCTGCGTTCCTGTTTCAAGACTGGTTTTGCTGACATCCCTTCTGGCTCCAGATCCTGCTTGCTGTTCCACTACATTGATCCCTGACTTCTGGCTTGGCTGACTATCCGTTCCAGTTATTGAACTTTGACTATGTTTTGTCTACATCTGTTCTTTTTACTTTTATTATTAAACAAGTGTGATTTAACTGTACTTCTGTCTTGGTCTGATTTCATGGTTTCTGCCAAGCACATGAAGTAGACGAGTAACAGTAGCGAACGGTGGGTGTGGCCAAATTGCGTAACTAGTAGGGGGGGCTTATGGGACATGGTCAAATAAAACAAGGTCAGTCTGTCTCCCTGTAAAACCCCCCCTCCCAGGTCAGTCTGTCTCGTGGAATAATCCTCCCCCTCCCCCAGGTCAATCTGTCCTTCAGTATAATCCCCCCAGGTCAGTCTGTCCCCCATTATAACCCTTCCCCAGTTCAATCTGTCGCCCAATGTAATCCCTCCAGCTCAGTTTTTGCCCAGGATAATCCCCCCTCAGATCAGGCTGTCCTCCAGTATAATCTCCCCCAGGTCAATCTGCCCCCCAGTATAACCCCCCCCCCCCCAGGCCAGCCTGTCCCTAATACAATCTCCCCAAGTCAGTCTGACCAAAGAAGATTGTACTGGCGGACACACTGGCCCCCAGCCAGTGCAATGCCAGGAATAGTTGATTTTTAGTCCCAGCAATAGTAGAGCAAATGCTTATCAAATCACTATTACACAAAAATCTTTATTAGAACATATAAACACAACATAACTTACAAAATTCCTGTGAAATTCCTACTAAGGTCTCGTTCACATGGGGCGTACTAAAGTGTTCGCCTGTGTGAAGGCCATATTTACGAGCATGGGGATGCACAGGTGTTCCATACATCCCTGTGTAGGCAGTCCCATTCATGTCAATGTGGATGCTGCGGCTGCAAAGACAAAGCCACTGCTCTCAATCTGACATCCACATGGATGGGATTGCACAGCCCTGAATGTAAACAGTGTGAGTTCAAGGACATGCACCCAAACGGATGTCAAATTGAGAGTAGTGGCTGTGGCCATTCAGCCACTGCTTCCCAATTGTCATGAATGGAAGTGCTTGCATGGGGATGCACGGAACACCTGTGCATCCCCATTCAGGTAAATACGACCCTTGCACAGGCTTGTGCTGTAGTATGCTATGTGTGAATATTATTATTTTTTTATTTCTGCAACATTATTTTTATTTCTTTTATTTACTTTTTTTTGGGGGGGGGGGCTTTGGTGAAACATCAGGGGTTTAAAGAGACCCCTGAGTCTCTTTTTTGAGACAGAGAAAGGGTCTGAGGTCATAGAATCCCCATTCTCTTTCTCCACAGCTTCAGCTTCACTGCAGATTAACAAATATAAGCTCTGTACAGAAACTCCTATTCATTCACAAACTGGAGCATTTTAAACATAGTTTACTATGCTTCAGTGATAAATAGGTACTGTGTCCATTCAAGAAGGGGCTGGTAAACCTGACATGTTTACCAGCCCCTCCTCCTCTTGAAAACTGCACTGATCACCGATTTCACAACCCAGCAGCAGCTACAGCCAGGGGCAGGGAGGGGGGGGGGGAACTTATGATGGAATCATGTATCATCCATTGTGAGGTATGTAATAGGGCACAGTGGGCCCCCTTCCCTTGCTCCCCATGTGCCCCACACACACTTGCACAATGGACGATACACCACTGATGCCCCAGCCAATACCTGGAAGCAGGTGTCCAAAAGGTGGCTGGGAGGTGATAAATGTTGGGAGGCCTTTCAAGTGTTCTTCCTCAGCCAGGAGGGTACCAGTTTTCTTGGGGCTGCTGCCCCTGGAGGCAGCTTTATTGAGTCAAGGATTGCAGTCTGGGCATCAGTAGGAGTTATTTAAATTAAAATTACTAAAGCGCTGATATGGATAAGACTCAGAAAAATTTGTGAAAATATTATATATAAATGAGAAGCAGCTGCAGCTATTCAAAATGTGTTCTGGTACCACATATATAATTAGTAAGCCAAATAATTGCGCGCTAAACTTCAAATACATAATTAATAATAAACTCCAGTGAATAAGTGAAAAATAGTGATCATATAAAAAATGCCAAAAAGTTCACATGCACAAAGTATATAAAACTCTTGAATGCTGACGAAAAATGTGAATAAAAATCACTCCATGCTCAGTGACAGTCTTTGCAGGGAATATGTGCTGACAGATAATCACCACCACCTCAGTTCACCACAAAGGAAGACCCCCTTGTGTCTATTGGCACATTCAATAATACTCCAAAAAAAAAGGATCAGCCCGATCAGAATCGGGCTTCAGCTAATGGCTCCGGGATTACCAGGACTTCTCCACATACAATTTGATTTCTCCGGGTTCAATTTCTCAAAGCAAATAAAATATCATCATTGTGCAAGATTGATTAAATAACTTGCTTTTAATTAATAAAAATCATATGCACTCACATTTATATAATAGTAAAAATGCTTCAAACGATCAATTTGCAATGGGACAGCTCTCCTCCTCATTACACATCCACGCTTACGAGACACTGTACATTAGCCCCTTTACCTCCTCCCTCTGCATATGGCCTGTACATTAATAAATTTAGTGCACAATTACCAAACCCAATACCAGCCTGTTTCTTTGTTTCCAAAAAGATTTGGCAACAACTGACATCACCTTGGGGTGTCTACTTTCCAAGAAGGGGTCATTTTGGGATCGTTTGTACTGTCCTTGCATTTGCAATTTTATTTGGTATGCGTTTTCTGTTCCATAATGAAGAGAAAGACCTAATATAATTACTTAGTAGGTTTTTCTCACATTGGTGAAGACGATCGTATATACGTAAGGTCCCAAGCTAGTGAATACATTTCCTCACTTTTTTTCACGGTTCTGTCAGCCATCCTGTCACACTATCTAAAAAATAAAATGCAGATTTCACACGGCACAGGTCAGGCAAATTGAAGACTTCTGGTGTTGTATCACACGATCCCGCACACAAGAGACCGATGTGTAATGTCTATAAGCATTTCTAATCAGGTCACAGACTGATGCACAAAATACCATTCTATATTATTTTAACCTTGCGCACATCTTTATTAAAACCTAATGCTGATTAATCATTTATACCAAATGACTCAGTTTTTAATTCATTTAATTGATGCATTATGTGGTTTACAGAGAAAGGGCATTATTATGTAAAATAAGCAACAATTAGTACCCTTTCCCTTCAGAACAACCGCATTACTTGTTGTCACTTCTGGTTCTCATGTGGTCCAGTTAATCCCTATGCTTTGTGTCACCTCACGTAACTTCTTCAGGGGATCCGGATTGGTTGCACAGTTGCAACATAGTCATTCTATGTTTATGTACACTGAACATAGGGCTATTGGCACTTTACTAGATACTATGCGTTTACATTAGTATATTAATACCCAGAAACACTATTGCATTTGCACAACACTACATGCACATGCTCAGATTGGTTTGTTCAGCACTGTTTAATGTTGTTTTTTAGCAATTTTTACACAGCATCATTATGCGGTTTTGCACAGTTACAACATAGGCACTTTAGTATTCATCTACATTGAACATAGGGCTACTGTTGCTTCAGTTATTTTGCACAGCATCATTAGCAATCTGCATAATCACAGTTAGTGATTTTGCACATCATTTATTGCTTATTGTTAAAATTTTATATATATCATCAAGCTGCGCTGATCATTATTTACTTTATACCATTTAGGTGCATTTATACACTATAGATCTAGCTACACTATATTACCATTAGTATCGGGACGCCTGCCTTTACACGTACGGAAGGAGTTAAGTGCACACATGAGGTCTGCTCTAGGAGCACAGACACCATTCTGTCATGTGGCAGAGGTACGCTGGACAGGTGGAACAGGCATGGGCTCATCAGTGACCTTCCTAACTGCAATACACACTATATTACCATAAATATTGGGAGGCCTGCCTTTACACACATATGAACTTTAATGGCATCCCAGTCTTAGTCCGTAGGGTTCAATATTGAGTTGGCCCAACCTTTGCAGCTATAACAACTTCAACTCTTCTGGGAAGGCTGTCCACAAGGTTTAGGAGTGTGTCTATGGGAATGTTTGATCATTCTTCCAGAAGCACATTTGTAAAGACAGGCACTGATGTGGACAAGAAGGCCTGGCTCACAGTCTCTGCTCTAATTCATCCCACAGGTGTTCTTTTCAGGTTGAGGTCAGGACTCTGTGCAGGCCAGTCAAGTTTCTCCACTCCAAACTCGCTCATCCATGTCTTTATGGACCTTGCTTTTTACACTGGTCCAAATCATTTGGTAGAGAGGGGATTATGGTGTGGGGTTGTTTTGCAGGGGTTGGGCTTGGCCCCTTAGTTCAAGTGAAGAGAACTCTTAAGGCGACAGCATACCAGGACATTTTGGGCAATTTCACGCCCCCAACTTTGTGGGAACAGTTTGGGGATGGCCCCTTCCTGTTCCAACATTACTGCGCACCAGTGCACAAAGCAAGGGCCATAAAGACATGGATGAGCAAGTTTTGGATGGAGGAACTTGACTGGCCTGCACAGAGTCCCGACCTTAATCCGATAGAACACCTTTGGGATGAATTAGAGCGGAGACTGTGAGCCAGGCCTTCTCGTCCACATCAGTGCCTGACCTTACAAATGCGCTTCTGCAAGAATGGTCAAACATTCCTATAGACACACTCCTAAACCTTGTGGACAGCCTTCCCAGAAGAGTTGAAGCTGTTATAGCTGCAAAGAGTGGGCCAACCCAATATTGAACCCTACGGACTAAGACCGAGATGGTAGTAAAGTTCATGTGTGTGTAAAGGCAGGCGTCCCAATACTTTTGGTAATATAGTGTATATCTCTTTTGTCACGTTCAGCAGGCAGGCAGTATGGCCACTGAACGCTACCTATTCAAGTGAATAAGGATGCACAGCAACCAAAAGCCAAACCATGAGCCCATTCAAATAGTGAATTCAGCTGGCAGTATCACCTCTTGAAGGCCCGTTAACCACCCCTTTGCCACTCTGTTTGCAATCCAGTATGGACCACTGGAAGAAAACTGGTCAGGGAGGCTGCCAAGAGGCCTACAGCAACATTAAAGGAGCGAAGAAGAGAAGGGAGGGACTTTGGACTTTTTAGGCACAGTAATATCACTAGAAAGTAATATTTATAAAAGATATAAATTTATTGAAAAAATAATAAAAAACATTAATATTTAAAACACCACAATTCATTTAAATGTAGATGAAGGTATAGGAAATACTTATTGACATTAATGCTGTCCAAACTTAATTAACCACTTAAGGACCGGACCATTGTGCTGCTTAAGGACCAGAGGACTTTTTCCAATTTGGCACTGCATCGCTTTAACTGCTAATTGCGCGGTCATGCAATGCTGTACCCAAACGAAATTTGCGTCCTTTTCTTCCCACAAATAGAGCTTTCTTTTGATGGTATTTGATCACCTCTGCCGTTTTTATTTTTTGCGCTATACAAGGAAAAAGACCGAAAATTTTGAAAAAAAATGGTATTTTCTACTTTTTGTTCTAAAAAAAATCCAATAAACTCAATTTAAAATGTATTCGGCCACATGTCTTTGGTAAAAAAATGTCAATAAGTGTATATTTATTGGTTTGCGCAAAAGTTATAGCGCCAACAAACTAGGGTACATTTTCTGGAATTTACACAGCCTTTAATTTATGACTGCCTATGTCGTTTCTTGAGGTGCTAAAATGGCAGGGCAGTACAAAACCCCCCCAAATGACCACATTTTGGAAAGTAGACACCCCAAGGAAATTGCTGAGAGGCATGTTGAGCCCATTGAATATTCATTTTTTTTGTCCCAAGTGATTGAATAATGACAAAAAAAAAAAAAAATTACAAAAAGTTGTCACTAAATGATATATTGCTCACACAGGCCATGGGCATATGTGGAATTGCACCCCAAAATACATTTAGCTGCTTCTCCTGAGTATGGGGATACCACATGTGTGGGACTTTTTGGGAGCCTAGCCACTGCCTTCAGGATTTCTAAGGGCGTAAATTTTTGATTTTACTCCTCACTACCTATCACAGTTTTGAAGGCCATAAAATGCCCAGATGGCATAACCCTCACCCCCCCCAAATGACCCCATTTTGGAAAGATGACACCCCAAGCTATTTGCTTTGTGGCATGTTGAGTCCATGAAATATTTTATATTTTGACACAAGTTGCGGGAAAGTGACACATTTTTTTTTTTTGCACAAAGTTGTCACTAAATGATATATTGCTCACACAGGCCATGGGCATATGTGGAATTGCACCCCAAAATACATTTAGCTGCTTCTCCTGAGTATGGGGATACCACATGTGTGGGACTTTTTAGGAGCCTAGCCGCGTACGGGGCCCCGAAAACCAATCACCGCCTTCAGGATTTCTAAGGGTGTAAATTATTGATTTCACTCTTCACTGCCTATCACAGTTTCGGAGGCCATGGAATGCCCTGGTGGCACAAACCTCCCCAAATGACCCCATTTTGGAAAGTAGACACCCCAAGCTATTTTCTGAGAGGCATGGTGAGTATTTTGCAGCTCTCATTTGTTTTTGAAAATGAAGAAAGACAAGAATTTTTTTTTTTTTTTTTCAATTTTCAAAACTTTGTGACAAAAAGTGAGGTCTGCAAAATACTGACTATACCTCTCAGCAAATAGCTTGGGGTGTCTACTTTCCAAAATGGGGTCATTTGGGGGTTTTTTTTGCCACCTGGGCATTCCATGGCCTCCGAAACTGTGATAGGCAGTGAAGAGTGAAATCAAAAATTTACGCCCTTAGAAAGCCTGAAGGCGGTGCTTGGTTTTCGGGGTCCCGTGCGCGGCTAGGCTCCCAAAAAGTCCCACACATGTGGTATCCCCATACTCAGGAGAAGCAACAGAATGTATTTTGGGGTGTAATTTCACATATTCCCATGGCATGTTTGAGCAATATATCATTTAGTGACAACTTTGTGCAAAAAAAAAAAAATGTGTCTCTTTCCCGCAACTTGTGTCACAATATAAAATATTCCATGGACTCGACATGCCTCTCAGCAAATAGCTTGGGGTGTCTACTTTCCAAAATGGGGTCATTTGGGGGGTGGTTTGAACTGTCCTGGCATTTTATGCACAACATTTAGAAGCTTATGTCACACATCACCCACTCTTCTAACCACTTGAAGACAAAGCCCTTTCTGACACTTTTTGATTACATGAAAAAATATTTTTTTTTTGCAAGAAAATTACTTTGAACCCCCAAACATTATATATTTTTTTTAAAGCAAATGCCCTACAGATTAAAATAATGGGTGTTTCTTTTATTTTTTCACACAGTATTTGCACAGCGATTTTTCAAACACATTTTTTGGGGAAAAAACACACTTTTTTAAATTTTATTGCACTAAAACACACTATATTGCCCAAATGTTTGATGAAATAAAAAAGATGATCTTAGGCCGAGTACATGGATACCAAACATGACATGCTTTAAAATTGCGCACAAACGTGCAGTGGCAACAAAATTAATACATTTTTAAAAGCCTTTAAAAGCCTTTACAGGTTACCACTTTAGATTTACAGAGGAGGTCTACTGCTAAAATTACTGCGCTCGATCTGACCTTCGCGGTGATACCTCACATGCATGGTGCAATTGCTGTTTACATTTGACGCCAGCCCGACGCTTGCGTTCGCCTTAGCGCGAGAGCAGGGGGGACAGGGGTGCATTTTTTTTTTTCTTTATTATTTTTTTGCTTTTTTATCTTATTTTTATACTGTTCCTTTCATTTATTTTTTTTAAAATCATTTTTATTGTTATCTCAGGGAATGTAAATATCCCCTATGATAGCAATAGGTAGTGACAGGTACTCTTTTTTGAAAAAATTGGGGTCTATTAGACCCTAGATTTCTCCTCTGCCCTCAAAGCATCTGACCACACCAAGATCGGTGTGATAAAATGCTTCCCCAATTTCCCAATGGCGCTGTTTACATCCGGCGAAATCTAAGTCATAAAATGCTCGTAGCTTCTGGTTTCTTAGGCCATAGAGATGTTTGGAGCCACTCTGGTCTCTGATCAGCTCTATGGTCAGCTGGCTGAATCACCGGCTGCATTCCCAGGTTCCCTGTTGAGACAGGAGAGCCAGAGAAAAACACGGAAGACGGTGGGGGGGGGCATTCCCTCCCACTGCTTGTAAAAGCAGTCTAGAGGCTAATTAGCCGCTAGGATTGCTTTTGAATAAAAGCCGACCGCTGGCTGAAAAGAATGATACCAAGATGATACCTAAACCTGCAGGCATCATTCTGGTATAACCACTCAAAGTCGTGAATAGCGTACCTGAAGACAAAAAAATGGTTAACAATAAAGCACAGTAAACGGTAAAGTATAAAAAATTGCATACCTGAAAAGCAAACATGATAAAACATAATAACAATAAAACATTGCAGAATAGAATACAGTAAAAAAGAGCAGAACAATAGAGAGAATAGAGAGAGAGAACAATAAAACGACAACTATTTTTTTTTATTTTATATTTTTGTTTGTGGTTTTTTTTTTTTTTTTTTTTTTTTTACACTTTTTTTTGTAACTGTAACTTTTATAACTGTAACCGGTTCCAGGTTTGGGTCTCTCAAAATGCGATGGCATCTTGGGAGACCCTGTGAAAGTGTGTCCTAGTCTGTGCAATGCTGTACCCTACGCTAATACTCAACTAGTGTATGGTAGCGTTCAAAACATTCACCAATGCAAAGACCAGGATTGTCAGGACAGGAGGGACAATAATAGCGGGTGTCACGCCTATATCCGCGCTTGCTGCAGACATCTTTTTTTGGGGGGTTCGTTGGGTAGGGGTACTCGGGAGGACATAAAGAAAATGCCTCTCATGCAGCCGACTGCATTTGGTTGGGGATGTGAATGGGGAAGTACGGGCGCTGCAGAAGCGGTGGGTTCCCAATGAGGATTGGCGAATGCAGCAGGAAGGACATTATGGGCACGACGGGCCTGTGTTTGTCTTTTTGGTGGCAGCGGGACACTACTTGTGCTTGCCACCTCACCAGCTTGAACTGCACTTATGGGACTCGCCACGTCACCAAGTATTACTGCAGTGCTGGTTTGACTACAACCGGGGTGTACTAGGCCGCTGGTGCTTGCCAGTTCACCAAAATGCTACCAAAAAAACTGTTAGCGATCGCAGGGATCAGGCCTGACTCTGTGAACGCTGCAGTTATGCGTTTAGTGTTTTGTAAGTGTCAGTGATCGATCGATACTGCACTTGGGTGGGCTGGGCTGGGCCGGGCGGAGGGGCAAAACGCAGGTGCTAGCAGGTATCTGGGCTGATCCCGCTAACACTGCGTTTTTGGGAACCCTAAACTGCTGGGGACGCTAGTATAGATCTGATCGGATCAGATATTGATCCGTTCAGATAATATACCACTAAGGGAGGTGTACGGTGCGTGCGTGGGTGTTAGCGCTACTGCCGCTAACCTGATGCTGCCTGGGGCTGGTGCTTGCCAGTTCACCAAAACGCTACCAAAAAAATTGTTAGCGATCACAGGGATCAGGCCTGGCTCTGCGAACGCTGCAGTTATGCGTTTAGTGTTTTGTAAGTGACAGTGATCGATCGATACTGCACTGGTGGGCTGGGCCGGGCGGAGGGGCAAAACGCAGGTGCTAGCAGGTATCTGGGCTGATCCCGCTAACACTGCGTTTTTGGGAACCCTAAACTGCTGGGGACGCTATTATAGATCTGATCGGATCAGATATTGATCCGTTCAGATTCTTTACCACTAAGGGAGGCGTATGCTGCGTGCGTGGATGTTAGCGGTACTGGCGCTAATCTGACGCTGCCTGGGGCGACACATATCACCGCCGGATGATCAGGGGGCTAAACCTTTATTAGGTAATAAACGGCGGCTGCCCTGACACTATAAAAAATAAACGAACTAACCAGCGTCACCCGTAACGGGTATACGGTGATCAGTGGTGAAAGGGTTAACTAGGGGGCAATCAAGGGGTTAAAACATTTATTAGGTAGTATATGGGAGTCCCTGTCGCTATAAAACGCTGACAGCGAACCTAAATATTTACGTCCCTAACTAGCGTCACCAGCGACACTAACACAGCGATCAGAAAAATTATCACTTAGTGACACTGGCGACAGGGGGTGATCAAGGGGTTCAAACTTTATTAGGGGGGGTTAGGGGGGTACCCTAGACCAAAAGGGGGCTAACCCTAACTGCCCTAACACAGTAACTGTCACAAACTGACACCATGCAGTAATCAGAAAAAAACAAAACAAAAAAAAACTGCTTGGTGTCAGTGTGACAGGGGGGAAGGGGTGATTGGGGGGTGATCGGGGGGCGATCGGGGGGGGGGGTCGGGGGTGTTATGTGTGCCTGGGCATGTTCTACTGTGTGTGTGTTTTACACTCACTCAGATGTCTTCTCTCCTCGGCGCCGCAACGGAAACTGCCGAGCCGAGGAGAGATGACATCACATCCTCTGCCTGTGTGTACTACACACAGGCAGGGGAGGATTCTCATTGGCTGGGAGCGATCGCGAGGGGGGGCCACGATCAGATGGCCTCCCCCTCATCACTGAATGCTCCCAGACCAACGGCGACCGCCTCAGATCGGACCCCCCCGCCCGTGGGAAGGCAATCACGTACCAGGTACGTGATTTTGCCTGCCCGTGCCATTCTGCTGACGTATATCAGCGTGAGGCGGTCGTCAAGTGGTTAAAGTAAACAGACAACTCGGACAGGAGGACATCCATCTAAAATGAAGGCCTCTTGAGCCCCTCGGGAAAGAGAGCCCTGACTGATGGGGGCATGGCCAGGGAGGAGTTAAGGTGACTATTAGGTCACTTGGGATTGGTACAGGAGGGGACAGGGGTTGGGCCTGAGCTCAGGAGTTTGGCACCCCAGGGGATTCTGGGCCTTTTTGAACGGAAGCATGGAAGAGTCCGGGGACTGTGGCTGGACAGCAGATCAATGGTGATTAGTTCATATTTCATAATTGCTCAACATGTTGCGTGTTCCTAAACGCTTCTTCAGGAGCAAATGGAAATGTGGCTATCAGAGATAAATAACAACATACAATTAGTATATCGTAAGCTAACAGTAAACAAAAAACAATAATATCAAATATTGATTCAAATCAGCTCAAAAAACATGCATCGGCCAGACCACAGAAGCACAAGCTGGGCATACAAGGGGGGCGATGAAGAGTCACCACGGGGGCGTACCAAACATTATAATAAAGTGTATATGAGGGTATTCACCAATCATTAGTTTATTGATTGCTAGTCCAAACTCAGGTTAGGTTTAAGGGTAATGTTTACCGGAAATATTAACCATAAAACATATATATGTTTATATAGTACTTACTAGAATATATGCGAAAAGGCTGGATAGTACAGGCAGTAGTTGGACGAATAAAGGGGATAAAATAGTTCTACCATCTATCGAATACGAATTGGGCACAAGGAACTGCCTATTAAAAAAATGCATATGACGTGCTCCGACATCTTCTGGAC
Organism: Lithobates septentrionalis; assembly: GCA_037952835.1. NCBI lineage: Eukaryota > Metazoa > Chordata > Amphibia > Anura > Ranidae > Lithobates > Lithobates septentrionalis. The sequence goes on from JBBDGP010001619.1 coordinate 1,784,155, forward strand.
GCAGCTAAAGCTTGCATTCCATTACATTGGAAGTCCACAACTTAACCAACCATAGACTTATAGATCAAAAAAGTAGAAGAAATTAAACATATGGAAGACCTCATCCATACTGCACAAAACAGACAGGAAAAATTCTCCAAAACGTGGCAGTTGTGGAACATGTTCATATACTCTAATGAGGGCCAGGCTCTACGAGAAACTACACCGGCTTATTGAACACTCACAAGCCAAATTCAATTTCTACAATCTGGACACAGGATATATAGCATAACATTTGCATCCCGAGAACTACTCAATTCGCTCCATGATCTCGGGGACCATCCCCTGCACTCCCCCCTCTCTTTCACTCCTCTCACTCTCTCTCTCCTCCTGCTTACAGGACTCTTCTATAACTCTTTGGAAAAAAGAAAAAAGAAGGGAGGGAGCTCATGGGACCGTATTTAATTAATTCACCACGGCTCAGGAAAGACATATGTCTCTTTACCATAGTAAAAGGCCTCCTGATATTAACATACACACTCCCAGGTTAAGAGTTCAGTGACGCTGCACAGTAACTGAGAATGATCCTAGTCCAAAATGTAATCGCACATTAAATTTTTTCCTTTACACATTTATCTGTCAATAACAATGCTTGTTGTACCATATAGGTATGTTATGTACTGACTTGTGGTGAAGATATACTGTATATTGTATTGTATTGGTCCATGTGAGCCCCCTTTGCCTGTTATAAATAAAAAAAAAAAAAAAAAAATGCATATGAAAGATATATATTGATATGGAGCGATGGAATGATAAGGACCATGATAATGGTGTGAATATCTAAAAGGAATCTGTGCTTACCTATGATGAAAATAGAGTGAGGGCTATGTATGTAAATGTAAAATGTCCCACGCCGGGATTAATGGATACTCTGGACTATAAATCCGGTATAGTACATACATGCATGGAATTAGTCAACGCCAAACACTCCTCAAAGAAAAAAGTCTGATAGATATAGAAATCGTTCACCTATAGAATGAGTAGAAATATGTAGGTAAGAAGTATGTAAATAGAAGAGATTGCACTAGATAAGGTAGCTTGTATAGGGACAATTGCTGCCCCACTAGGCAAATGAAAAGCTCCCGTATCAAAGATCACATTTACTACTCAGGAGGAGGCAAGATGGTCACCTCAGTGAGTAGACACTTAGACCTTTATCACAAATTTGACACCTCAGAGGTTTCCTTTATTGCTCTTGCAGTCATCCCTAAGGACCCACGAGGTGGCAATTGGGATAAACAAATACTCCAAAAAGAGACACTTTGGATAGAGCGTTTGGACGCCATCCATGCTCCTGGTATCAACGAGGCCCAGTCATACAAATCCTTTCTCTGACTTGTTGATACATTTATGGTACGGCTTTGGTACAAGTTATCTATCTTATTAAGTTCCCTCCATGTTCCCGATAATAATGAGTCCCAGCTATACAAACCTTTTATTTATATCACTGGTATATAACATGTCTCTGTTCTGGCACAGGGAATCTATGATATGAGAATTTTTGCCTCTATTATCAATTTTCGTTATATCTCCCGGTCCAAATGTGTGATAATATTTTTTGTTCTAAATATGTATGCATTCTTTAAGTCATGATTTACCATTCATACTGATCTGTCAATGTTTGGCCCCATTATCCAGGAGTCAATTACTATGTTCAATTAAAACTATTGATGCTTTAATTATCTATAGCGTTGTTATATAATTTGTAAATTGGATACATCCCTTATATTGTATACTATCATTCGAGTCGGCTCCCCTGCTCTGGTCCTATTACATGGCTCTGGCGGGCGTTTTTTGGGGGCGAGTTCTTTGTCATCACGCGGTCGCCCAGCGTCACATCACATTTCCATCTTGTGTTGTGACGCTTGCATTGGCCAGCGGGGGAGCTGTCTGCCATCTCCCCTATGCTGACCAATGCTGTTCCACACCTATGCACCCTCTCTCCTCTTCTATTTACATACTTCTTACCTACATATTTCTACTCCTTCTATAGGTGAACGATTTTATCTATCAGACTTTTTTCTTTGAGGAGTGTTTGGCGCTGACTAATTCCATGCATGTATGTACTATACTGGATTTATAGTCCAGAGTATCCATGAATCCTGGCGTGGGACATTTTACATTTACATACATAGCCATCACTCTATTTTCATCATAGGTAAGCACAGATTCCTTTTAGATATTCACGCCATTATCGTGGTCCTTATCATTCCATCGCTCCATATCAATATATATCTTTCATATGCATTTTTTCATTGGCAGTTCCTTGTGCCCAATTCAGATTCGATAGATTGTAGAACTATTTTATCCCTTTTATTCGTCCAACTACTGCCTGTACTATCCAGCCTTTTCGCATATATTCTAGTAAGTACTATATAAACATATATATGTTTTATGGTTAATATTTCCGGTAAACATTACCCTTAAACCTAACCTGAGTTTGGACCAGCAATCAATAAACTAATGATTGGTGAATACCCTTATATACACTTTATTATAACGTTTGGTACGCCCCCGTGGTGACTCTTCATCGCCCCCCTTGTATGCTCAGCTTGTCCTTCTGTGGTCTGGCCGGTGCATGTTTTTTGAGCTGATTCGAATCAATATTTGATATTATTGTTTTTTGTTTACTGTTAGCTTACGATATACTAATTGTATGTTGTTATTTATCTCTGATAGCCACATTTCCATTTGCTCCTGAAGAAGCGTTTAGGAACGCGCAACATGTTGAACAATTCTGAAATATGAACTAATCACCATTGATCTGCTGTCCAGCCACAGTCCCCGGACTATTGTACATTTTGGATGGATGTCCTCCTGTCCGAGTTGTCTGTTTACTTTAATCAAGTTTGGACAGCATTAATGTCAATAAGTATTTCCTATACCTTCATCTACATTTAAATGAATTGTGGTGTTTTAAATATTAATGTTTTCTAATATTTTTTCAATAAATTTATATCTTTTATAAATATTACATTCTAGTGATGTTACTGTGCCTAAAAAGTCCGAAGTCCCTCCCTTCTCTTCTTCGCAATTAGTTTAGGACGTGGCACTTTTGTACTATTTATGCATCCACAGTACCACTCTGTGTTCACAATGCATTCACATTGAGATTTAAACATTAAAGGAGCTGCAAGAATAACGGGCAAGTAATGGCTGTGTGGTACATGTGACAACAATCTCCCGTATTCTTCACATGTCTGGGCTATGGGGTAGAGTGGCAAGACGGAAGTTCTTTCTTACGAAAAAAACATCCAAGCCTGGCTAAATTTTGCAAAAACACATTTGAAGTCTCCCAAAAGCACGTGGGAAAATGTGTCATGGTTTGATGAAACCAAGCTTTAACTTTTTGGCCATAATTCCAAAAGATATGTTTGGCGCAAAAACAAGACTGCATATCGCCAAAAGAACATCATACCCACAGTGAAGCATGGTGGTAGCATCATGCTTTTCGGCTGTTTTTTTCAGCTGGAACAGGGGCCTTAGTCAAGGTAGAGGGAATAATGAACAGTTCCAAATACCAGTCAATATTGGCACAAAACCTTCAGGCTTTTGCTAGAAAGCTGAACATAAAGAGGAACTTCATCTTTCAGCATGACAACAACCCAAAGCATGTATCCAAATCAACAAAGCAATGGCTTCACCAGAAGAAGATTAAAGTTTTGGAATGGCCCAGACCTGAAACCAATCGAAAATCTGTGGGGTGATCTGCAGAGGGCTGTGCACAGGAGATGCCCTCCCCTCGCAATCTGACAGATTTGCAGTGTTTTTGCAAAGAAGAGTGGGCAAATATTGTCAAGTCAAGATGTGCCATGCTGATAGACTTGTACTCAAAAGGACTGAGTGCTGTAATAAAATCAAAAGGTGCTTCAACAAAGTATTAGTTTAAGGGTGTGCACACTTATGCAACCATATTATTTTAGTTTTTTGTTTTCACTTTCAGTTTGTTGTTCAACTGAGTTGTACAGTTTATAGGTCACATTAAAAGTGGAAAAAGTTCTGAAATAATTTATTTGTCTCATTTTGTTACACCGCAGAAACCTGACATTTTAACAGGGGTGTGTAGACTTTTTATATCCACTGTAAATTAATATACAGTCAGATAGTCACGGTTTTAATAGCCTCCATTTTTACACACTTACTTCAATTTTACTGTTACAGCAGTTGTGAAGGGAGTTTAAATACAAACCCTGCAGGCACCAGAGTTACTATCAGTAATCAGCATTTAGTAACAGACTTAAATCGTTTGCCTGCTGTACCATGTACTTGTATGAGAAAGTATTCTGTTCTCTTTGTATTGCTTCCTTTATGTGAAATCCCTGGTGTTCCTGTTAGTCCCTCTGCTTTCCTATTAAAAACTGACACACTAAGCAGGAGAGCACACCATGGTCAGTTCTGTAGCTATGCTGGGAACTCAGTGTGTCTCCTCCAATGATCAGACTTGTCCTGACACCCCCCCCCCCCCCCCCGCTGCACAGCCATTCACTGGAAATCACAATGTGCTGCTGCTTCTCCTCCTCCAGCTCTTATGCAGCTGAGAACAGAGGGGATGTGATCACTTATTAAAAGGGAAAAAAAGGTATTTATACTTTTTTTTTTATAGCTATACAAAAATGTTTTGCATTTCATTTTTATATTGAAATGCATGGGTTTCTTTACAAGGTGATTGTTTACAATCACTTTAAGCTGGCCATAGACAGAGCAAATTTCTTTCCTGCAACTATGGAGTGCAGGAAACAAATTTGCTCAATTCCCCCATCAACACAGTCAGTGTTGATGGGGAAATCCCACTAGCAATAATCGTATGTAAAATCCGGCAGGCTGGTTGTACCCAAGTTGATTAATCGATGAACTTGGCTACTTTTTTTTACATCTATACAAAAATGTTTTGCCTTTCATTTTTATATTAAAATGAATGGGTTCTTTTACAAGGTGATTGTTTACAATCACTTTAAGCCGGCCATAGACACAGTGAATTTCTTTCCTGCATCTATTGGTTGCAGGAAAGAAATTAGCTTGATTCCCCCATCAACACTGTGTTGATGGGGGAATCAAGCTAATTTCTTTCCTGCAACCAATAGATGCAGGAAAGAAAATCACTGTGTCTATGGCCGGCTTAAAGTGAAAAATCCCACTAGCAATATTCATTTGTAAAACTCAGCAGGCTGGTTGTACTCAAGTTGATCGATTGATCAACTTGGCTACATTCAGCCTGTCCATACATGGTCTATCGTCTATGGCCAGCGATAAGCCTGGTACGCACTATAGATCACTATACTAATGCAAGTGAGTACTATTGTGTTTTGACAATCCCCCCCCCCCACCAGAACACACTGGTCAATGCTAGCAGTCAATGGCTGTGAGCGCTGACCAGAACACACTGGTTAGCGCTCACAGCCATTGACTGCTAGCGTTGATTGGATGCCAATCGAATGATGGTTTTTCATCATGCCCCTTTGACACAAGCCAGTCATGAGACTGTACACATGGGCCAAAAGTCGGCCGCTTCCTACCGAACCAACGGTTTTCGGGCTGATTTTTACCCCGTGTGTACCCAGAATTAGTCTGACAAACACCTTCCCTTCTATGCAATACAAGACTTTGTGAGGAAACGTGTGCAGAGGGTTTGGTTGTTAGCCAGCTCTATCATAAAGTACTGCACAGGAAGCAGTAATCTTGCTTAAAGCGGGGTTCTCAAAGTAGTCAGTATTGATCCCCACGAGTGAATAGGTGTATCATGTCTGCAGTCTCTGACCATCTCCTGTATCATGTCTGCAGTCTCTGACCATCTCCTGTATTATGTCTGCAGTCTCTGACCGTCTCTTGTATCATGTCTGCAGTCTTTGACCGTATTATGTCTAGGGGTTCTTTCTAACAGACAGCCCTCTGTGTGTGCATCAGAGAGAATCCCTCCAGGTCTCATTAGTGTACTCTCTTCCTGTATTTTCTTTATTGTTAATAGATCATGGGAGGATCCCAAGGTAACAAAGACTTCTAAGGGGAGCATCTCTGTGTTTGAGCCATTGCCATAGAAACATTTGTAAAGGGGAGGAGTTGGTAAGATGACCACGCCCATGTGAGGGCGCCAGAAATATTTCTGCACCCAGGCGTCTGTGACTCTAGGATCGGCCCTGGCAGCATATCAGGTGCGGCAGGTCCGTACCTTCTCTAATATCACTGCACTGCCCCCTCCCCACGCTGCCTGTCTTATTCACACAAAACATGAAGCACGGCCACTCTAGACAAAGGGCGAGACTTTTTAAGTTAAGAAGTGGGTGATTGGTTGCTAGGCAGCGGGGCGGTCCCAGCAATAAATCGCTCACTTTTAACGTGAAAAGTCCCGCCCGTTGCCCAGAGCAGCCAGGCTCCATGTCTTGTGTGAATAAGGTAGGGTTCTTTGGGGAGGGGGGAGTGCTGTGCTGTAAAGGAGTTTGATATTGAGAGAGGACTGTGATTGGGGGGCTCAGTCTGTGATTGGGGGGGTCAGTCTGTGATTTAAGGGGTCAGTCTATGATTTGGGGGGTCAGTCTGTGATGGGGGTCTGTGATGGGGAGTCTGTGATGGGTCAGGACCAGTTTGTGATGGGGGGTCAGTCTATGATGGGGGGTCTGCTATGGGTCAGGTCAGTCTGTAATGTGGGGTCTGTGATGGGGGGTCAGCCTGTAATGAGGGGTCTGTGATTTGGGGGGTCAGTCTGTGATGGGAGGGTCTGTGATGGGTCAGTCTGTGATGGGGGGGTCAGTCTGTGATGGGTCAGTCTGTAATGGGGGTTCTGTGATGGGGGTTTGTGATGAGGCAGGGGAGGATGTGACGTAAGGGGGGGCTAAGGACACTAATGTAAAAGGGGGTCATGATGTAAAGGGGGGACTGAGGACACTGATGAAAAAGGGGGTCTGTGATGTGATGTGAAGGGGGGTGACTGAAGACACTGATGTAAAAGGGGGTCTGTGATGTGATGTGAATGGGGGGACTGAAGACACTGATGTAAAAGGGGGTCTGTGATTTCTGCACTAGTAAAACACTGGTCTCTGCAAGGGCAATGGAAAACAATTGCTTTCTATGTGTCCTGTTCACACTGCAACAGCGCCACTGCGTGCTGAGAAGTGTGGTGCAAAATGCATACTGTTTCTATGCACTGCAACTGAGCTGTGGTGCATAAAATGAATGAAATGTAATTGCATAAAGAACTATTTACGATCATCTTTGGGTCAAGAAAGACGTAACAGTTTAGCTTTACTTGCAATTGAGTCAGAACTTTTAAATACTTTGTCCTACGAAGATATTATCGATGAGTTTGCCAAAAGAAAACTTAGAACTAAAAAATTGTAGGGAGTTTCTTACTGCTATAATCTTTAAAAGGCATTTTCTGCATTACAGAGTATTTTCAGTCTGTACAATTAAAGCCAGTTATTTTCAGTGTTCTCGTGTGTGGAGATATGTTTTTAATTGATCTATTGTAGCAGTCATCGATAAAGGACGAGAATGGTGGTGGTGGTGTGTGTGGGGAGGGGGCCGCATTGAAGGACCCAGTCTTGGGGCGGCAAAGGGAGTAAATTCGGGCCTGGGTGTAAGGATCGCTATGTACAGCCAGGGTGCAAGGGTCACTACATACAGCCAGGGTGTAAGGATCGCTATGCACAGCCCGGGTGCAAGGATCGCTATGTACAGCCAGGGTGCAAGGATCGCTATTTACAGCCAGGGTGCAAGGATCGCTATGTACAGCCAGGGTGCAAGGATCGCTATTTACAGCCAGGGTGCAAGGATCGCTATTTACAGTCAGGGTGCAAGGATCGCTATGTACAGCAAGGGTGCAAGGATCGCTATGTACAGCAAAAGTTCAAGGATCAGTATGTACAGGGTGCAAGGCTCAAGAGTTCTCTATGTATAAGGTGTTAAGTACTGCATGCTTCACAGGACAGAAGAGAGAACGGAGGGGCTGCTTCAACTTACAGAAGGTGCGCAGTCTGCACACATGGGCTTTAGAAGGAGCTTCCACCGGGCCGGCATAGTGGAGCTGCCGCTGGGCCAGGATAGTGGAGCTGCCGCCGAGTCGGGATAGTGGAGCTGCCGCCAAGTCGGGATAGTGGAGCTGCCGCCGGACCAGGATAGTGGAGCTGCCGCCGGACCAGGATAGTGGAGCTGCCGCTGGGATGGTAGAGCTGCCGTGTACATCATCCCCCTGCCCCCTCCCTCTCTCTTAGACCCCTTTCACACTGGGGCGCTTTGCAGGCACTACAGCGCTAAAAATAGCGCCTGCAAAAAGCCCTGAAACAGCCGATGCTGTGTCTCCAATGTGAAAGCACTGAGGGCTTTCACACTGGAGCGGTGCGCTGGCAGGACGCTGAAAAAAGTCCTGCTAGCAGCATCTTTGGAGCAATGAAGGAGCGATGTATACACCGCTCCTTCACCACTCCTGCCCATTGAAATCAATGGGGCAGCGCAGCTATACTGCCGGCATAGCGCTGCTGCAACAGCGCTTTGCAGGTGGTTTTAATCCTTTTTCGGCCACTAGCGGGGTTTACGACGGTAAAGCGGCGCTAAATATAGTGCCGCTTTACTGCCGACGCTGTCCCCGCCCCAGTGTGAAAGGGGCTTTAGAGATACTGCTGGGCAGGGAGGACTGTGTACACTGCCAGGAGAGCCAGGGCGCTGTCACCTGTTCTGTGTGAAAATGAAAGCAGTGAGCGGTGCATAAGGGGCTATCGCCGGAGGTGGTTGCCGGTCCAAAAAAAAGCTCTGGTGTCACTCCTCTGACGGGTGTCACCGGGGTGTGGGCCGCACCCCCGATAGCGACGCCACTGCGTGGGCCTCTTCTATGTACTTTAATCTTTAGTTCTTTCCATAGCTTTGCTATTGGATTCAAGTCAGGTGATTGGCTGGGCCATTGTAGCAGCTTTTTATTCTTTCTTTGAAATCAACTGAGAGTTTCCTTGGCTTTGTGTTTGGGATCATTGTCTTGCTGAAATGTCCATCCTCATTTCATCTTCATCATCCTGGGAGATGGCAGCAGATTTTTATCAAGAATGTCTTGGTACATGGTTTAAGCCATACTCTGGACCTCATGCTTCCCCCTTGACTGCAGATGTGGAAACGCGAGGCCGCACAATGCCTCCAAGTGTGATTAAAAAACTTTACTGAGCCAGTGGCAGAGACACTCCACCTGTTCCTCTTCTCTGTCATGTTTTGTTCCCTACTAGCACTATACGAATAAAGTGATTGTGAACAATCACCTGAAATAGAAACGAAAGGCAAAACATTTGTGTATAGATATAAAAAAACATTATAAATACCTTTTTTTCCTTATTTTATAAGTAATCATAAAAAGCAGCATTACACTGAGCTTCCCAGTGAATGGCTGTGCGGGGTGGGTGTCAGGACAAGTCTAATCACTGGAGGAGAGAACACTGAGTTCCCAGAACAGCTAGAGAACTGCACACGGTGTGCTTTCCTGCTTAGTGTGGTTAGTTTTTATTGGGAAAGCAAGGGGACTGGCAGGAACATCAGGGATTTCCCATTAACCACTTGCCGACCGGGCCATTACCGAAAGAAGGCAACAGCGCGGTCGGCTAGTTCTGGGTGGACGTCCATGGACGTCATTCCAGAATGTTTCTCCCGCGCCCCCCTGGGGCACGCACCCGGTAACATCCGTGATCATGCATCATGGATCACGGTAAATAGCCGCTGATCGCGGCCGTTTACCACGTGATCATTCTGTCAAATGACGGAGCGATCACTTGTAAACAAACTGGCGTCACGTCATGACGCCGGTTCCTCCCTCCCCTCTCTGTACCGATCGGTACAGTGCGAGGGGAGAGGGGGAGAGGGGAAAAGATGGCAGCAGCGCTGTGGGCTGGATGTTTTGTGCCCACAGCGCTGCTCAATGTAAATAATGGCAATACTCTGTAACACTGCAATACTCTGCAATACTGCAATACTCTGCAACATTGTGCAATACTCTGCAACACTGTGCAATACTCTGCAACATTGTGCAATATTCTGCAACACTGTGCAATACTCTCCAACATTGTGCAATACTTTGCAACACTGTGCAATACTCTGCAACACTGTGCAATACTCTGCAACATTGTGCAATACTCTGCAACACTGCAAAACTCTGCCAATACTCGCCAATACTCTGCCAATACTCGCCAATACTCTGCCAATACTCGCCAATACTCTGCAATAAATTTTAACAGAAACAAAAAATTTTTATTTTTTTTTATAGAATTTTCAGTCTTTTTTTATTTATAGCGCAAAAGGGGGTTTAAGTGCCCAGTTGTCAAGTGGTTAAGGAAGCAATACAAAGAGAACAGGGTACTTTCTCATACAAGTACATGATACAGCAGGCACATATCAGGAATATTAAGTGTTGGGTAACAAACGCTTTAAGGACTGGTACAGGGCAATAGGCATCCATGGAGAGGAACTGGTGGTTAAAGTTAAACTTGATTAAAGTTTTTTCAATATGCTGTTGGAAGTGGTGTGTGGGCTTTAAAATGGCTTCAATTGTACAAGTCTAAATAGTATTTTTGTACTGAAGAAAAATGACAGGAGACAAATCAATATAACCCAGTGAGCTTGGTATTCCAGTGCTTACTGATTTGTATTGATTGACAAGAATAGGTTTTTACAAAGCCCTTCTGTTAATCATTATCTCAGCTTGTACATGACTTAACATATTGCACGAGACTGACAAACTGAAAGGTAGGTATGTTCATATTCTCGTACTAAAACGCTTTGTAGAATTTATGGATAATTCTATATGTTTTTAAATATCAGAATGTAAAATGGGATCCATAAACATGCAGGTACTACATGATAAGCATTTCGAAAAAACCCAGAATGAAGTCAGATAATATCATCCGGGCCAGTGATTTGTGATCTGAGTGTACCTGAGCTTCAAACACCTCACTGATTAGTTCTCTGTGACTGGATAGTGATCGTGAACCTTGATCTTCTGTAATTGCATAGTGATCGTAAACCTTACCCTACTTGTCTGTCAAGTGTACAATGTGATTGAAAGCAGTACAAAAATTATTTACAAATCAGAATATTGTATCCAGAGACACATTCGTCCATAGGAACATTTCCGTAGGTAATTTGTTAAACAAATTATGTATTTTTTCTCTTCTCTATTCTACAATCTGCTTTTACAAAGTTTATCTGGGGGCACAAGAGATTTAGATTACATAGGAAAACGTTAACATTACCTAAAACGAAAGGAGGAGTGGGTGTACCGGATCTTTATTATTACAATGTTGCGGCAGTCCTGACTAGATTAGTGAACTGGTTCCACCATTCCGATACCAAACAATGGGTATCAATAGAACAGGGGTTGAATCAGTTTGATCTCCAGGCACTTTCTTGGTTAGACTTATCTTTCCGTGGTATTCATCGAGACACGTCCTCTTCTCTACCTTTTCTTACGTATCATTTAATGAGCATCTGGTACAGAATTATTTCACGGCTCGGGCTCTCTTCACAAGTAGGACCAATGACACCCCTATTTGGCAATCCTCAATTCCCACCTGTAGTAGATTGGATACATTTTCTTACGTGGAATAAGGAGTCTCACCGAAGAGTGAGGCAGATTCTTTGTCAGGGTAAACTTTCACCCATATTGAACTTAATTCCTACACAACAGCCTTCAATTATGCAATGGTTGGAATATCAGCAAGTATTGTCATTCTTGTCCTCTACTCCCTTAAACAAATTTTTTAATAGAGATCTAAATCTTTTTGAGTCCATTTTGTTGCAAAGTACTAAACCAAAACATGTCCTATCAGCAATATATAAGATTGTTATTGCAAAAACCACCCTGAGCTCCCAGAATTTACTAATAAGTGGGCACGTGATCTTAATGTTCAAATTGGAACAGAAGAGTGGGTAAAGTCATTTACCCTCTTACACTGCTTGTCATTGGCAACTAAAGCCCAAGAGACAAACCATAAGCTCGTTTCTCGTTGGTATCAATGCACAACATCCCTGCAGCGTATATACAGTGCCTTGCAAAAGTATTCACCCCCCTTTAGCTTTTTACCTATTTTGTTACATTACAGCCTTTAGTTCAATGTTTTTTTAATCTGAATTATATGTGATGGATCAGAACACAATAGTCTAAGTTGGTGAAGTAAAATTAGAAAAATATATACATAAAACTATTTTTCAGAAATAAAAAAAATGATAATTGGCATGTGCGTATGTATACACCCCCTTTGTTATGAAGCCCATAAAAAGCTCTGGTCCAACCAATTACCTTCAGAAGTCACATAATTTGTGAAATGATGTCCACCTGTGTGCAAGTGTCACATGATCTGTCATTACATATACACACCTTTTTGAAAGGCCCCAGAGGCTGCAACACCTAAGCAAGAGGCACTACTAACCAAACACTGCCTGAAGACCAAAGAACTCTCCAAACAAGTAAGGGACAATGTTGTTGAGAAGTACAAGTCAGGGTTAGGTTATAAAAAAATATCCAAATCTTTGGTGATCCCTAGGAGCACCATCAAATATATCATAACCAAATAGAAAGAACATGGCACAACAGCAAACCTGCCAAGAGACGGCCGCACACCAAAACTCACGGAGCAGGCAAGGAGAGCATTAATCAGAGAGGCAGCACAGAGACCTAAGGTAACCCTGGAGGAGCTGCAGAGTTCCACAGCAGAGACTGGAGTATCTGTACATAGGATGACAATAAGCTGTACGCTGCATAGAGTTGGGCTTTATGGCAGAGTGGCCAGAATAAAGCCAATACTTTCAGCAAAAAACAAAATGGCACATTTTGAGTTTGCGCAAAAGGCATGTGGGAGACTCCCAAAATGTATGGAGGAAGGTGCTCTGATCTGATGAGACTAAAATTGAACTTGTTGGCCATCAAAGAAAACGCTATGTCTGGTGCAAACCCAACACATCACATCACCCAAAGAACACCATCCCCACTGTGAAACATGGTGGTGGCAGCATCATGCTGTGGGGAAGTTTTTCAGCAGTCAGGACTGGGAAACTGGTCAGAGTTGAGGGAAAGATGGATGGTGCTAAATACAGGGATATTCTTGAACAGAACCCGTACCACTCTGTGTGTGATTTGAGGCTAGGATGGAGGTTCATCTTCCAGCAGGACAATGACCCCAAACACACTGCTAAAGCAACACTTGAGTGGTTTAAGGGGAAACATGTAAATGTGTTGGAATGGCCTAGCCAAAGCCCAGACCTCAATCCAATAGAAAATCTGTGGTCAGACTTAAAGATTGCTGTTCACAAGCGCAAACCATCCAACTTGAAGGAGCTGGAGCAGTTTTGCAAGGAGGAATGTGCAAAAATCCCAGTGGTAAGATGTGGCAAGCTCATAGAGACTTATCCAAAGCAACTTGGAGCTGTGATAGCCGCAAAAGGTGGCTCTACAAAGTATTGAATTTAGGGGGGTGAATAGTTATGCACATTGACTTTTTCTGTTATTTTGTTCTATTTGTTGTTTGCTTCACAATTAAAAAAAAACACATCTTCAAAGTTGTGCGCATATTCTGTAAATTAAATGATGCAAATCTTCAAACAATCCATGTTAATTTCAGGTTGTGAGGCAACAAAAGACAAAAAATGCCATGGTGGATGAATACTTTTGCAAGGCACTGTACCCAGACGCATTTGACATATGTTGGCGGTGTCATTCAGCCAAGAGCTCGCTGATACACATATGGTGGGAATGCCCCCAAATTCATAATTTTTGGGACAGGATCATGCAGTTGTATACTACAGTCACAGGGGGACTAGTCCCCAATACACTTCAAATTACCCTGTTATCCATTTTACCAGGCCCCTATAAAAATATTAAAAAGGGACTGTTCAGACACTGGTTGACAGCAGCGAGATTGGTTATTCCTTGACATTGGCGATCAATACAATTCCCATCGGTGAAGGAATGGGTAATGGAAATAGATTATATCGAGAGAATGGAGACCCTCTTAGCACATGAATTGGATACATATGAAAAATGCCGTCAGGTATGGGCTCCTTGGAGGACTTTTAGGGAATCAACAGGAAACTAGAATGTTTTATGGGAATTAGAGTAGAACCTAAATGTGACCTAATAAGTTTTCAATATATGATGTCTATGTGTTGCCATCATTCCCCCCTTTTTGTCTTTTTTTTTTTAAAAAAATTATTTTTTGTTATTTTTTGTTTTGGTTATGTTAGTCTGTATAATATATTTGTAAGATGTTTGATGGTATTGTTATGCCATTAATGCATGTATATTTGTCTATTTGTACAATAATTTTCCAATAAAACTAAGATTGAATAAAAAATTGTGTATTTATTTATTTTTTGTTTACAAAAGCATTTATTTGGAAGTTTAGGTAATAGACACACGGTATAGTTGACATTATTGTAATACATCGGTACAAAAAAATGGAATATAGAAAAGACAAAACAAAAGTTATATAACTTTAAGTTACAAAAGTGGTAGTAGTGATAGGAATACTTTTATATGCTCATAATATAAGGTAAATCACTATATCAACGTTAGGTGATAGGTAGTTATGATAATGGTATATTAAATTATTAAGATTGGGTTCCAGTAGGCCCATTTCTTCTGGTGGATATGGATAGTGTCGTTAAGGGTGTGATAAATCCACTCAGAAAGTTTGAGGAGCTCCATTCTATTAATTACTTGTTGCCATGACAGGTTAGTGGATTTCCAGTTGTGCTGTCATCCAGTGGATTGAACTACACATGGAGTGAAATAATCTCATACATGGGGGAGGAATGCCTGGTATATTAGCGTACAGTAGGCAAATCTGAGGAGAGGGGGTAATTTTTTGTTTAGAGAGTTGTTCTATTAAACTGATTGCCTTAAGCCATATATGATTAATATGTTTGCAGCTCCAAAAAATGTGTAAGAGGGTACCAGGTTCTGGACATCCTCTGAAGCAGTCAGGAGAGATGGATGGGTAGAAGGTATGGAGCTTCGAAGGGGTGAGGTACCACCTAGAGAATATTTTAATGGGGGTCTCTCTGAAGGTGATAGCTCTGTTACTTTTACGGAGGTTTTCTGACATGGAGCTCCACTGCTCAACACTAATCAGGACATTCATATCCGCTTCCCATTGAAGCATTTGTGTAGATTTATCAGGAACACCAACATTATTGATATAACTATACATCCTGGATATGAGGCCTCTATCTCTAGAGGATAAAATACATATATGTTCGAATGTAGTGTATGACGGATGAGTGTTGAGTGCAAAATATTTAGCGTAGAAGGCTTTAATTTGTTGGTAACGTTGAAGTTCATTTGTATGTAAATTATATGTAGCTTGTAGATCTGAGAATGGGATAAATTCCCACTTTTGTTGAAGAGATCTCAGTGTAATCAAATTTTTGTCAATCCAAGTGGAAAAATCTAGTCTGTTATTATAGGCATATTCAAATCTATGATCTCCTATAAAGGAGGCTAGGGGAGGTGTGTCTGATGAGAGTTTGTATATATCTTTATATTTAGACCATAATTGATAAAATTGAGCTATAATGATGTTGTGTTTCATAAGTTTGCTGTAGGTGGTAGTGTTAGACCAAAGAATTCCCTGTAGATGAAGCGGGAGAATTGAGATGGATTCAAACACTTTCCATGGGGTATTAATTGAGGGAGTGTACCATTGGGTAAGTTGTGTGAGTCTTGATGCCAGATAATAGAGCCATATATTTGGGAGGCCTAGGCCGCCTGTAGTTTGTGGCCTATGCATGAGGGCGTAACTGCATCTCGGTTTTTTCTCAGCCCATATAAATTTGTTTATTTCTCTTTGAAGAGAGGTCAGTTTGGATTTAGGAACATTGATAGGTAAGGCGCGGAAAAAGTATAGGAGTTTAGGGAGGATTGTCATTTTGATAGCACATATTCTACCTAGAAAGGAGATATGGAAGGAGGACTATGACTTTAAAAGAGATGTGATATGTGAGAATAATGGGATATAGTTAGATTTATATAGAAGATTGTGTGTGGAGGTTATTGTGACGCCTAAGTATTTGAATGATATAGGACACCATACAAATGGGAAATTTTGCGATAGTAAGGATTGGGTATTCTGGGGGTAGTTAATTGGTATAGCGGAACATTTATTAGTATTAATTTTGAGGCCTGAAATATTTTGGAAAGATTTCAATGTTCTTAAAAGGGATGGGATAGAAGTGAGGGGGTTTGTGAGAAACAGAAGAGCATCATCTGCATATAGGCTGAGTTTAAATTCTTTGTCCCCCTTTGTATATCCTTTTATGTCAATACTATTCCTAATCTTTTGGGCTAAGGGTTCAATTGCTAGAGCAAACAGTAATGGTGATAGCGGGCAGCCCTGTCTAGTGCCTCTACTAAGAGGAAAAAAGTCAGAGTTGTGTCCAGGGATTTTAATTCTGGTTTGAGGGTTGTGATAAAGAGCGTTGAAACCCTGTAGGAATTTATCTGAGATTCCATATTTGGGAAGTAAATGGTTTAGATATGACCAGCTAACGCTGTCGAACGCTTTATGGATGTCCAAACTGAGTAGGCATAATTGTTGGGAGGTTAAGTTGGCATCTTGAAAGATATTAGTGACTAGTCTGACATTATCCACTATCTGTCGGCCAGGGATGAAACCGGTTTGGTCTATATGTATTAAATTTGTGATTACTGCAGCTAGTCTATCTGATAGTAACCTACCAAAGATTTTTAGGTCATTATTAAGGACAGATATAGGTCGATAGTTCTGAGGGAGGGAGTGATCTTTTAGTGGTTTGGGGATAAGGGAAAGGTTAGCTAGAAGCATTTCATCTGGGAAGTGATTATCATTGAGAATGTGATTGAAAAGTTTGGTTAGGTAAGGGGTTAAAAGAGGGGCATATTGTTTATAGTATGATGAAGAGAAGCCGTCTGGGCCAGGAGCTGTAGATGTTTTGAGAGATTTGATAATTTTTATTATTTCTGTATGTGTGCAAGGAGCATTGAGGGATTCTATTTGGGTGGCATTCAGAGTGGGAAGTTGAATATCATCTAACCATGATCTGGAGGGTTGGTCAGGAGGGATTTGAAGACTACAAAGTAGGTCCTTATAAAAGGAGGAGAAAATCTTAAGAACGCCTTGAGGATGAGTGATCATATTCCCAGCTTGATCTCTAAGTTTATATGTATGAGGGGGTTTATGATCATGGTTAAGTTTTTTGGCGAACATAGCTGATGGGGAGTTGCTGTGTAGTAAAAATTTAGCTTTTGAAAATCTCAAGGATTTTTCAGTATTCGCTGATAATATAAGATCCAGGGCTTTACGTTTGTCTTGAATTTGTTTAGTGATCTCTTGGGTGGGATTATGTTGTAGCTTGTTGTATAGTAGATTTAAATCTTTGGTGAGATTTTTAATGTTTGTGAGTTTTTCTCTATTTCTCTTAGCAGCTATGCTAATTAGATGTCCGCGTAGGACTGCTTTATGTGCTGTCCAGAGAATAGTGGGGGAGATATCATCAAAAGCATTTTCAGTGAAGTAATTTTCAATGTGTGATGAGATGGTTTGAGTTATTGAGGGGTCTGTTAGAAGTGAGTCATTTAATCGCCAATTGTAAGGGGAAGGAGAGAGTCCTATGTGGGATGTTTCAAAGTAGGTAATGTCGTGATCAGACCAAGGACAAGGATGGATCTGCGCATCAGAGGAGTTAGCCAGCATAATAGGAGTACAAAAAATATAGTCAAGTCTGGCGTGGACATCATGGGGGTATGAGTAATGTGTATAGCCTCTGATTCCTACATTGTGAGATCTCCATGAGTCTATAAGTTGAAAGTTGTTTAGGTAGCGGTTCATGGATTTAGAGAAAGCTTTTGATGAGAGGGAAGTTTTACTTCTATCAAGTGTTGCGTGTGCTGTCAAGTTAAAGTCTCCCCCTAAAATAATATGAGGTGAGCTGTATTGGTCAAGTTTGTCGAAGAAATATGTGAAAAAGATAGATTGAGATTCGTTTGGGGCGTAAATTGAAGCTATTGTTATTGCTTTATTGTTAATAAGTCCCTTGATGATAATATATCTGCTATCAACATCCTTAAAAATATTTTGTATATCTAGAATAATGGTGTTGTGTATAAAAATGGCTACACCACGGGTTTTGTTATGAAAGGTTGTATAATAAAATTGGTTGAATGACTTATCGAAATAATTGGGATGGTTGGAGGAAGCAAAATGTGTCTCCTGCATGAGAATAACATCTGCTCCTAGCCTTTTATAATGTTGAAAAGCTTTTTTACGTTTATGAGGTGAGTTGAAACCCTGAACATTATGTGAAATAACTCTAAAGACCATTAGATGTAGGTAATATAATAAGTTTGTGAAAAAAATCCATCATGTATGTGGGGTAAGCTATAGGTAAGATTATTTGTTTTGTATAGTAAGTATAATTAGTGATAACATTTACCGAGATGAGGTAGGAGTTATATAAGGAGTATATATGGAGCATTACGAGTTGTATGTAGTACCATGAGAGTAACATACCGTATTGATTGTAATAAAACCAAAATCTAAACCATTGTAGTTGAGGGATGTCATGAAAACTTCCATTTTTAAAGTATATTATAACATTTGCCCGAAGGGCGACCAACAAGTGTAAAACAGTGATGTAAAGTAGTACCAAAGGGACAAGAAACATCTTGTCACTAACAAGTAAGTTAACTTCAAGAGGACAAAACAGTCCTAGTCCTGCCAGCGCGGTCGGGTGCGACAACCCCAAAGATGGGAGTGTCGCAGTCAACGGCATCAACAGGATGGGGGACAATCCAGCGGTGGCGGATGTCACAGGCCTAAGATAAGAATATTTTAAGGTTTCAGAAAAAAGGAAACCATGTATAAAGTAACCAGGGGGGAGAATTTAAGAGGTTAGTGGGAAAGGGGGGGAGGGTAGGAGGGGGGGGTAAGGGAAAGGAAGGAGAGGATGGAGCGGGTCGTCAGGGTATAGGGTAGGGAGGGAATATTGCCACCTCTCATTACGTTAAAATGGCAGAATAACAACTATAGAGCTGTAACTCTAATGTAGGGAGTCTGTTATAGACAAAAAAAAAAAAAAAACCCCTAGAAAAATATAGAACCAAAAAACAACAAAAAGAGAAAAAAAAAAGGGATAAAGTGTATTGTGAGGATCCACGTTGTAGGATACTCTACATCTTCGGTTGGTAAGAGAGACCAGATCTCCTTTCTTCATCCCTCTTCTTCCCCTGCAACTCCGAGTAAAGAAACAATGTCAATGTCCTGAGCATGTGGTCATGCGACATTATCTTGAAGAGGTTGACGCCATCTTCTTTGGTTGTTTGTGTTGCGCCTGGAGGAGGGGGTGGACCATATTGGGGAAGATCTAGGGGTTAAGGGAAAGCGGTTGGGTGGTTCCGGTTCAAGCAGGCCCAGTTTCACAAGCAGTTCTTTGCCTTTAATTATGTTGTAAATGGTATATGTGGATCCATTGTAAGGGATAGTGAGTTTAAATGGGAAGCCCCATCTATATTTTATTCTCGCTGCTTGTAGGATGTTGGTAACTTCTTTCATCCTGCGTCTTCTATCTAGTGTAGCAGGGGAGATGTCTGGATAGATTTGCAGCTTTTTGCCTTCCAGGGAGATATTAGGAGAGTTTCTCGCTGCTCGCATGATGTCTTCTTTAACCAGAAAATCCTTCATGCACATGATAATATCCCTGGGTGGTTTATCAGGGGTAGGTTTAGGACATAGGGCCCTGTGGATTCTGTCACAAGTGAATGCAGATGGAGGCTTATCTGGCAAGAGATTATGAAAAATCTTGGAAACTGTTGGCATGAGGTCTGTAACTGACTCTGGGACGCCACGCAATCTGATGTTATGGCGTCTGTTTCGGTTGTCAAGATCTTCAACCTGAGCTTGCATAAAAGCGAAGCTGTCAGCCAGTGTTTCATAATCTTTCCTTAAGTCGTTATGGGCTAGTGAAAGTTCATCGTGTTTAGTCTCCAATATGTCTGTGCGAGTGCCAATGCTGGCTATCTCTTGTGATAGGGCCGTAGTGGACTTATGAACTTCACTTTCAATTTTGTCCACTAATTTCTCAAAAATACTGGTTAGGCTATTGTCTAAGTCTGCTTTAGAGAGGGGAGGTGGGTACTCACTGATCCCTGCATTAGATGTGAGGTCGGATGGAATGGATGCAGATTTTCCTGAGGCTGCTTGTGTGCTGGCGCCGGCGCCATCTTGGGACATTCTTCTGCTCCTTCTGTCTGCAGCGTCCAGCAGAAAGTTTGTTAGATGGTGCTGGGAGCGTTTTAAGTGACCGGACTCCCTTCCAGGCATGGACCGGGTGGTTCTTTAGGCGGTGGGGTCACTTTCGCCGGGATGTGAGCGGTATGGCCCTGGTTATTAAGCCTGAGATTACTCACGTCCTTCCCGCATCGCGCCGCGCATGCGCCCCCAAAAAAATTGTGTATTTATTCAGGGTCAGTGGCCTGCAAAGTAGTGAAGCAACGCAATAAGGATTACAACCAGACAACTGATGTTTTTAAAAAGAGAGTTTAGCAATGGCAGCCTACCGTTTCTTTAATGACGTTTTTTTTTTTACTTCAAACATTAAGACCCCTTTCACACTGCGAGCGGACCGCGTTAGCTAAATGGGAGGCCGAAGGTGTCCTATGCAACAGGGACCCTAACATCATGTTATACAGGTGATTCATTGATGACCTGCTAATCATATGGAGGGGAAGTGAGGACTCTTTGGAAATACTACTCCAAACCATGAATGATAATGATCAAAATATCAAGTTAACATGGGTCATTAGTGAGGATATAATACACTTTTAGGACTTGGAGATCCGGAACACATCACGAGGTATAGAAACAAGAACGTATTTTAAAGCGACAGATTGCAATTCTTATATTCCCACTATGAGCTGTCATTTTAGGCCCTGGTTGGATAATATCCCACGGGGGCAGTATATGAGGATAAGAAAAAACTGCACACAAGATGTTGATTTTAAACTGCAATCGGAGATGCTGAGCATAATGTTTAGACAAAAAGGATACTGTGACAATTTCCTGACAAAAGAGAAGAATAAGGTCAGAAATATGGACAGGGGAGATCTACTTAAAGATAGCACCAGAAGTGATGGAACCAACGATGACACGGGCACGCGCATTGTTTTAGATTTTAATCTACAAAATAAGGAGGTAGAAGGATAAATCCACAAGTATTGGAACATTTTAAAGCAGGATGTTCATCTCAAAGGAAGTTTATCGGATACACCTAGAATTGTATATAAGAGGGCACCTAATCTGCGGAACAGATTGGTACATAATGTGGTGGAACCACCCCCTCTTAAACCAAAGATGTTCTGGGATATTAAAGGCTTCCACAGTTGTGGACGGTGTTATAGCTGTGTAAGGGTCCCTGCCAATATCAGAAAAGTAAAGGATTTCTCTAACCCTCAGTCTAAGCAAACATACACCATCAGGGATTTTATTTCATGTGATACAGTGGGCGTGGTTTATGCAGTAAAATGCCCGTGAAATTTAATGTATGTGGGCAGAACCATAAGAGCACTACAGGATCGCATGGAGAAGCCATAGGAACATTAGGAAGGGGTTCGATAAACATTATCTTTCTATACATTTTAAGGATGTCCACAATCAAAGCATAGATGGTATGCAGTTTTGGGGCATTGAGGCACCCAAGTGTCACTGGAGAGGTTCCAACTATGTGAGGGATATTAGTAAACAGGAATCATGGTGGATACACCAGTTAGGGTCTTTGGTACCTGGTGGGTTAAATAAAGAATTTGATTTAAAATGCTTTTTAAGCAACTATTAGGCATTCAGTCCATCATGTACAGTCAGGTCCATAAATATTGGGACATGGACACAATTCTAATCTTTTTGGCTCTATACACCACCACAATTGATTTGAAATGAAACAAACAAAATGTGCTTTAACTGCAGACATTCAGCTTTAATTTGATGGTATTTACATCCAAATCAGGCGAACGGTGTAGGAATTACAACAGTTTGTATATGTGCCTCCCACTTTTTAAGGGACCAAAAGTAATGGGACAATTGGCTGCTCAGCTGTTCCATGGCCAGGTGTGTGTTATTCCCTCATTATCCCATTTACAAGGAGTGGATAAAAGGTCCAGAGTTCATTTCAAGTGTGCTATTTGCATTTGGAATCTGTTGCTGTCAACTCTCAATATGAGATCCAAAGAGCTGTCACTATCAGTGAAGCAAGCCATCATTAGGCTGAAAAAACAAAACAAACCCATCAGAGAGATAGCAAAAACATTAGGTGTGGCCAAATCAACTGTTTGGAACATCCTTAAAAAGAAAGAACGCACTGGTGAGCTCAGCAACACCAAAAGACCCAGAAGACCACGGAAAACAACTGTGGTGGATGACCAAAGAATTCTTTCTCTGGTGAAGAAAACACCCTTCACAACAGTTGGCCAGATCAAGAACATGCTCCAGGAGTTAGGTGTATGTGTGTCAAAGTCAACAATCAAAAGAAGACTTCACCAGAGTGAATACAGAGGCTTCACCACAAGATGTAAACCATTGGTGAGCCTCAAAAACAGGAAGGCCAGATTAGAGTTTGCCAAACAACATCTAAAAAAGCCTTCACAGTCCTGGAACTACATCCTATGGACAGATGAGACGAAGATCAACTTGTACCAGAGTGATGGGAAGAGAAGAGTATGGAGAAGGAAAGGAACTGCTCATGATCCAAAGCATACCACCTCATCAGTGAAGCATGGTGGTGGTAATGTCATAGCGTGGGCATGTATGGCTGCCAATGGAACTGGTTCTCTTGTATTTATTGATGATGTGACTGCTGACAAAAGCAGCAGGATGAATTCTGAAGTGTTTTGGGCAATATCTGCTCATATTCAGCAAAATGCTTCAGAACTCATTGGACGGCGCTTCACAGTTCAGATGGACAATGACCCGAAGCATACTGCGAAAGCAACCAAAGAGTTTTTTTAGGGAAAGAAGTGGAATGTTATGCAATGGCCAAGTCAATCACCTGACCTGAATCAGATTGAGCATGCATTTCACTTGCTGAAGACAAAACTGAAGGGAAAATGCCCCAAGAACAAGCAGGAACTGAAGACAGTTGCAGTAGAGGCCTGGCAGAGCATCAACAGGGATGAAACCCAGCGTTCTGGTGATGTTTATGCGTTCCAAACTTCAGGCTGTAATTGAATGCAAAGGATTTGCAACCAAGTATTAAAAAGTGAAAGTTTGATGGATGATTGTTAATCTGTCCCATTACTTTTGGTCCCTTAAGAAGCGGGAGGCACATATACAAACTGTTGTAATTCCTACACCCTTCACCTGATTTGGATGTAAATACCCTCAAATAAAGCTGAAAGTCTGTAGTTAAAGCACATCTTGTTTGTTTCATTTCAAATCCATTGTGATGGTGTATAGAGCCAAAAAGATTAGAATTGTGTCGATGTCCCAATATTTATGGACCTGACTGTTTATAATTAATTGTCATTTGCCACTCCTAATGCTCTATAACAGATGAGTCACAGATCCATCTCCATAAAATATTAAATATAAATAAATCAAAATTCCCATGCAGGCTATAGTGATTCTGACCATATTAATATTAATTTATACAGTATATATATGCATTTTTTATTAATGAGTTTTAATATATTTTAATATATTTATTAACAATTAAGTTTTTTTTTTATCTATAATATTCTCTAGTTTCATTATATTCTTTATGCATATTTACCATTTTCCATATTTATATATTCATAGGGTTTTAATGAACCCCCCCCCTTTTTTTTCGATGCATCGTTAATGCGATTCTAAAGTGATTTTTAGTGTCAGTAAGGGGACCCTGTTTAACTACATTTTTACATTAGGTATTTCTGGTTTCCATCTATCTTAGTTTTTTTTGTTACTATTTCTGTTTCTATTTCTGTAATTCTGTTATGGTTTTAGTTTTTTACAAGCATTGCATTGTTATATTTGTTGTGTGGTGAGGTATCATATGATGCTGATCGCCACATGGGATGGTATGCCGATTCCTCCACGTTCATCCTGATCATTAGTTAAATTTCTAGCTTTTGGCCAGCCCGGGTGGAACATTGAAGACATCGTAGTGCGCCGGCATAATGGAGAATGTATAATGCTGTTATCATCATTGGATGTATCTAGGCAGCTGAACTCCATGTAGTATTTTCATTAAGCACATAGGTTCTAGTACTAGAGTGTTCCCAGGCTACCACAAAATGGCCACGGATGCTCTATATTAACTGACAGGTCAGCCGTCCAATCATAATTCCCCCTGAAGAAGATACAGAAAATCCCTGTATTGACACGCATTGGGGAGGGGACAGGATGGACGTTCAGCAGGTGATCTGTCAGGAAGAAATCCCATACCATCCCTATACTGGCCCGGTATTTTTAGACGCTTTTCTTCGATGTAGAGTGGCGCACTGACTGATCTATTCCTTTTTTTTACTAAACCGAGGTATTGCGTTGACGGATCCAGGAGTCTGGTCAAGACTGCAGAGCCCAGAGGTGGTTCACAGGCGTGTTATGACTGAGCTTAAAGAGGAGTTCCACCCAGGGGGGCCATTAAAAAAAAAAAAAAAATAAAAGTCAGCAGCTACAAATACTGCAGCTGCTGACTTTTAATTGGACACTCACCTGTCCCTGGGTCCAGCGGTGCGGGGGATCGAAGCCCCGCTCGTCCCCCCCCTCCGCTCGTCGGTGCCGGCATTTCAACTGTGGGCGCCGGGCTGTGGCTTCACAGCCTGGCACCCACTGCGCATGCGCGAGCGGCGCCGAGCGCCGTGATTGGCCGCTCAATCACCTGGGACCTGCAATGGGTCCCAGATGATTGACAGGAGGGAGGGAGAAGAGCCGAGCCCTTCCTGTGCCAGGGGGAAGTGATGTCATCAGCCCAGGCAGACGAAGGGGCAGATTACGAGGGACCACCTAGCAACAGGCATTTAGAGGTAAGTAAAAAAAAAAAAATATCCAAATGTTTTTTTGTTTTTTTTTTTTAGAATTTTTTAGATATGTTTGTTTTTTTGGGTGGAACCCCACTTTAAGTGCAAAGTCACACGCTCTGAGGTGAGCGTTTAATACCTAGGGGGAGCACCTGAGTGTGATCACTGCAGCTTGGATTATCCACACAGCAGTTTCCGAATCGCATAGACTTTAAAGCACCTCTGAATTGATATTATTGGATGTCACATATGCACACAGAAGCACTTTTCTTTATATCTTTCTCTAGTGGATCAAATTATATATCATATATGATCCTATAGACACTATTTATTTTGGTATAATTATTTACCACATGGATGCACGTTAGCACTTTATACTAGCATATTTGTTTATCATTTATTCATACTAAAGTTTTTACATATTTTTATATATATTTTTTATTTGTTGCACTATTGTCACTATTTACAGTTGGCAGAGACTGTGTTTTTCACTGTATGATTTTTTTTATGCACTTTGGTTATCACATACACTGAATGTGTAGAGTTTATTTTGGAAGCGCAGTGTATGTATTTATTTTGTTTATATCTGTATGGCTTTATGAGACGTGTTTAACGCTTGCAGCTGTTCTACAGTGCCATTTAGACGTTTTAATTAGTGGAGGTTCACAGGACGTTTTACATATTTGCATTCATATTGTGTGAGTCTCTATTTACTACCACAGCTGGTGACGTGACGGAACCCAGGGCCTCGGTAAATATACTTCATGGTTTATCTTTCCTGTGTTTCCTCTCTATTGCTGGGTTCCACACTAATATTATCAAGTAGATGTGCCAGGGGGGTTGGGCCGGTCCCTGGGGTTGAGAGGCAGAGTACAGAACCAAACATACATTAAGCGGCTTCTCCGGGGGTAGCGCTACACCAGCGATGTCCAGGGCTCGGTGCTTTTAGCCTCCGCTGTGCGGGCACTCTGCAGTATCAGAGCGCTCTCTTGCCTGGGACAACACTGCCAACATCCCCTCTGCTCATAAGCGACTTCATCTCCAGCCCAGCCTGCCTGTAGTATGTGTCTTCAGACAATTGTGCAGCCCCTGCGGTAGTGAGAACAGGAAAGGAGAGAGAGCCGGCACAAAACCCCTCCTCTTTCCCCCCCGGGCAATCTGAGATCTCTGCTGCTGTTTCTCCTCAGCTCTGTTCTCCTCCCAGTGAGGCTGTTGGCACCTGTAGTGGAGCCTGGAGAACAGGCATATGTCCCGCATGATGCTTTAGCCCAGTCAGAAGAAGGTAGCTGAAAAACATGTCACCAGGCAAACCATGTGTACAGGGTCTGAGCTGGGAAACATGACACCAGGGGTGGCCGGGGATCTGCACATACAGAATCCTGACAGTCTGGGTAGTGGGATTGAGCAGCCTCCTGTTCTAATATCGGAGGATTTAGGTGTGCTTTACACTGCTTGCAACTTTGCATTGTCTGTTTTGCTGCCAAACACAGACAGATCATGGATCCACTGCATCCACTAAAAATTCCTTCCAGAAGGTATAAATAAAATTGGATATCTCAGTGATTGTAGGGTTAGGTGGGTAGTCTATACAGATGTGACTCCCCCAGCCTACATACAATAATGCCCCGCACACACGGTCGGATTTTCCGATGGAAAATGTCTGATCGGAGCGTGTTGTCGGAAATTCCGACCGTGTGTGGGCTCCATCGAACGTTTTTCATCGGATTTCCCGACACACAAAGTTGGAGAGCAGGAGATAACATTTCCCGACAACAAAATCTGTTGTCGGAAATTCCGATCGTGTGTACACAAATCCGACAGACAAAGTGCCACGCATGCTCAGAATAAATAAAGAGATGAAAGCTATTGGCCACTGCCCCATTTATAGTCCCGACATACGTGTTTTACGTCACCGCGTTTAGAACGATCGGATTTTCCGACAACTTTGTGCGACTGTGTGTAGACAAAACAAGTTTGAGCCAACATCCGTCGGAAAAAATCCTAGGATTTTGTTGTCGGAATGTCCGAACAAAGTCCGACCGTGTGTACGCCCTATTAGTGTGTTTTTTAGTGGATCATTGTGTGTTAAAACAACATTGTCTTGAGTGGCTGTGTAGAATATTTGATATTTAATATTTATTCTTGTTAGTCATTGTGACACATTGGGGGTCATTTACTACAGGAAAATCCACTTTGCACTAAAAGTGCACTTGGAAGTAAAGTCGCTGTAGATCCGAGGGGGACATGCAAGGAAAATAAAAAAACAGCATTTTAGCTTGCACATGATTGGATGATAAAATCAGCAGAGCTTCCACTCATTTCAAAGCTACCCCTTAGATTTAGAGCGACTGCACTTCCAAGTGCACTTGTAGTGCAAAGTGGAGTTGCCTTTCATAAATAATCACCATTGTTCTTTAGATGGATTTTTAATATATGTTTTATATTTTTATTTTGTGGTCCATTCATGCTACATCTCACAAGGTAACTTTTTTTATTATCGGCAGCAGCAATTCTTTGTTGCTTCTACATTTTTTGTATTTTGGAGGGGGAAATCCTCCATGATTCTACAAATCACTGTTCAGCCATCTCTGATCTGTTCTATCATCCCGATCACTGGCCAGGCCTGGAGTATACAGAGATGAGGGGTCCAGGGATCATTCCTGTCCATCCTGCCTGGTGATTGCTGGCAACAACAAA
The DNA here is from genome assembly GCA_037952835.1 of Lithobates septentrionalis. NCBI lineage: Eukaryota > Metazoa > Chordata > Amphibia > Anura > Ranidae > Lithobates > Lithobates septentrionalis. Next base: position 1,811,867 of record JBBDGP010001619.1, read on the forward strand.
GCTGGCCCTCACACAGCAGACTCTTAGCCCCAGTTCACACTAGAACACAGTGCAGGAAAACCACCATCCATGTGCATTTCCCACACTGCATTCAAATTCCATTGCCCTTGCAATCTGCAGTGGGTGTCAGTGCAATGTTAATGAGACCCCACATGCAGGTCACAAACACAGTGCATTTGCCTACACCTGATCACATGGTACAAAGGGACCATGCAACACGGTTGCAGTGCAATTCCAAAATAGGTGCTGCACAACTTTTGTGCAATGTGGTACAATTTAAGCCCATTCTCACACCACACAGAATCTCATGTAAATTACATGAAATTTATAGTGTGAATCGAGGCTAAGTGTACCTGGCACATCTGTGTAGTGATGGCTGTCATGTATCTGGAAGTGTCAGCGATGACAGGAGACTGTGGTACTGCACAATCAGAAATCTCAATCTGGGTAGTTTGGAGAGCGGCAAAATGAGGTTTCGCGTGGGGTGTCAAATATTCTTGTGCCAGCCCTGTGTGTGTGTATATATATATATATATATATATATATATATATATTAATATTAATATATATATATATATATATTAATATATATATATATATATATATATATATATATATATATATATATATATATATATATATATATATTTATATATAAATTCAGATCAGTCTCTGCCCTCATGAGCCAAATAACCTACCAGCAGGGTAGATAAAAATGAATGATTTTTTTAAAACAAATTAAAAAAAATATATATCATTGATTGTGATGCATTCACACTATTTCACATGAGATAAAATAAATTCAGGAAAATTCCTTTATCCCATTGTTTTGCAAATCTATGTACACTACAAACTGTATGATTGAATCGGTTCCGATATCATTGTTTTACTAACCTGAGAGCTTATTATTCTAAATAGGAAACCTTCATTTTGTTTGCAAATATTAAAGATCCATCATGGCAGCACCTGTTAGTGGGCATCCACTCACCTGCTGCTGCCATGTCCCTCACCTTGTTGTGTCACTGCCGTATCACCAGCCGTCCCCTTAAAGTGAATGAGAATGTGTTGGTGAGTCAGTAGCGGGTCAGAGGAGGAGCTGCTGTGGGATAGAGATGACATATGCTCTTTAAAAATTATGATTTTAATCAAGCCTTTTTAGTAGTGATTTAAATCAAATCCACCCTGCCTACCAACATGTCTTTGGAGTGTGGGAGGAAACCTACGCAGGCACAGGAAGACCATGCAAACTCTGCAAGTAGTGCCATGATTGGGATTTGAACTAACAACCATAGTGCTGCCAGTCAGAAGTGCTAACCACTTATCTACTGTGCTGCCCATTGCATCATTTCCAGTACTGTGTATTTTGTGTGGACCACAGAACACCCCCTTCCCTATGATGTGTAAAAGGACAGGGGATGTGTTCTGTAGACCTGCTCTAGGCCAGGATGTGTGTTGCTGTAAACCTCTCAACTTTTTCAGATGGGGCTAAGGACACCTATTAGCAAAAGTATGTAAGCATAGGACACACCCTCTGCCACGCCCCCTATAGGAGAATTATACAAAAAAAAGATTGGTTAAACTCACAAGTGCTTTTTTTACCACTACCATTCCTTTATACTGGCTTTTACCCGCTTCAGCCCCAGACCATTTGGCTGAGCCAGAGCACTTTTTGCGATTCGGAACTGCACCGCTTTAACTGACAATTGCGCGGCCGTGCGATGTGGCTCCCAAACAAAATCAAAATCCTTTTTCCCCACAAATAGAGCTTTCTTTTGGTGGTATTTGATCACATCTGCGGTTTTTATTTTTTGCGCTATAAACAGAAAAAAAGCGACAATTTTGAAAAAAACGCATTATTTTTTACTTTTTGCTATAATAAATATCCCCCAAAAACATATATATAAAAAAAAAATTTTCCTCAGTTTAGGCCGATACGTATTCTTCTACATATTTTTGGTAAAAAAATCGCAATAAGCGTATATTGATTTGTTTGCGCATAAGTTATGGCTTCTACAAAATAGGGGATAGTTTTATGGCATTCTTATTAATAATTTTTTTTTTACTAGTAACGGAGGCGATCAGCGATTTTTATCGTGACTGCGACATTATGGCGGACACGTCAGACAATTTTGACACATTTCTGGGACCATTGGCATTAATACAGTGATCAGTGTGATTTAAAAATGCATTGATTACTGTAAAAATGTCACTGACAGTGAAGGGGTTACCACTAGGGGGCAGTGAAGGGGTTAATGTGTCTCATAGGGAGTGTTCTAACCAGGGCTTTTTTTCTCAAACAATAGGTACTGGAACTTAACCACGACCCCCCAAAACCCCTCCCCCCCACACACACCCTCCAAATCACATCAAATAGTGGGTGTGGTCATATTTCACAAACAGTAGAAGGGTCTTAAAGGGGCATTAAATATCAGGATTGCATTACATACAGAGTGCAGAGTTCATGGGGGTTACACACAGACTCAGAGCTGTCACTTGTAAACACAGAAACCGGACTTCTGTGTTTACAAGTGATTGTGGCGAGCAGGCACCAAGGGGTCTGAGCCAGAGGTGGTGGAACAGAGTTCCACCAAGTTCCCCCTGAAAAAAAGCCCTGGTTCTAACTGAAGGGGGATGTGGACTGTGCAGGGGAGATGACAGATCACTGTTCATACTCTGTATGAACAGAGGATCTGTCAGTTCTCCCCTCAAAGAACCGGAAACTGTGTGTTTACACACACAGATCCCGGTTCTCTGTGTGCCCCGAGTGATCACCGGAGCCCGGCGGTGATCGAGACCGCTGGGCATTCGCATCGGCTTGGGGGGCGGGAACTAGTGACCACAGGGCGAAGTGACGTTACATAACGTCGTTTCGCCCAGCCGCGCCATTCTGCCGCAGAACAACTGCGGCGGCTGGTCAGCATGTGGTTAAAACTTACAAATGCAGCAATTTTCAAATTGGTTGAAAGGTTTAGCACTGGGAAATGCTTTTTAAAGGATAAATAGTGCATTTTATATACAACTATATAAATCAGACCAAAATGAGGAGGAAAGAGCGACAGAGGAACTTCGTTCCAAATCAGGGACAGTTCCTTTAAAATCAGGAACAGTCAATCGAAATCAGGGACAGTTGGGAGGTATACTACTGGCAGGATCTCCAGATGGAAATACACAAGAAAAGCCTGAAATATAAAACTAATACAGCCACCACATCTAAGGACTGGAAAGCCATACTTACCAACTGTCCTGAATTTCCCGTGACATTTCCGGGATTTGGACTATTTTCCTGATTTTATTGTGTCCCGGGAAATGTCCCGAGAAATCCGGTTTTTCACTATTTTCCGCTGCCACCGCTGGAGGTCTGCGGCCGGCGGAGACATTGTCTCCGCCAGCCGCCATTTTTAAGAAGACCAGGAACACAGCTGGGCGGCTAGATGGAGCTCCTGTGTCGCCGCCCACCCTCCGCCCCGCCCTGCTCCGCCCCGCCTACCCCCCGCCCCGCTTCGACCACCCCCCGCCCACTCTACCCTGCTGCTGGTCTGTTATGGAAAGGGGCGGGGGTTCTATTGTAACCACGCAGCCAGCGGAGACCTACTAGGAAACCTGATGTAAGGGGCCGCTCCGCTGGGGATACCTGATGTAAGGGGGGGCTCCGCTGGGGACACCTGATGTAAGGGGGGCTCCGCTGGGGATACCTGATGTAAGGGGGGGGCTCCGCTGGGGACACCTGATGTAAGGGGGGGCTCCGCTGGGGACACCTGATGTAAGGGGGACACCGCTGGGGACATCTAATGTAAGGGGGGGCTCCGCTGGGGACACCTGATGTAAGCGGGGCACCGCTGGGGACATCTGATGTAAGAGAGGGCACCACTGGGGACATCTGATTTAAGGGGGGCTCCGCTGGGGACACCTGATGTAAGGGGGGCTCCGCTGGGGACACCTGATGTAAGGGGGGCTCCGCTGGGGACACCTGATGTAAGGGGGGGCACCGCTGGGGACACCTGATGTAAGGGGGGCACTGCTGGGAACACCTGATGTAATGGAGGGCTCCGCTGGGGACATCTGATGTAAGGGGGGCTCCGCTGGTGACACCTGATTTAAGGGGGGGCTCCGCTGGTGACACCTGATTTAAGGGGGGGCTCCGCTGGGGACACCTGATGTAAGGGGGGCTCCGCTGGGGACACCTGATGTAAGGGGGGCTCCGCTGGGGACACCTGATGTAAGGGGGGCTCCGCTGGGGACACCTGATGTAAGGGGGGCTCTGCTGGGGACACCTGATGTAGGGAGGCTCCGCTGGGGACACCTGATGCAAGGACGGACTCTGCTGGGACACCTGATGCAAGGACGGACTCTGCTGGGACACCTGATGCAAGGACGGACTCTGCTGGGGGCACCTGATGCAAGCACGGACGGCTGGTGGCAGGCGACGTGGCAGGTGACACGCTCAGGGATCCCACTGATTCGGCATTATGGTGAGTTGAATGATTTCATTTTATATTACAATGTAATATGCATAATAATAATAATGCACTTCAATCATCCTGACACCATAACAACCATGGTGCCGTAATGATTGAAGTGCTAACACCAGGTGTTTGGAGTATCTTTATCTGCTGATTGTTAAACTTTCTGGAATACACATATTTCTATTGTTGTGTAGGATCTGGGGCTGCTGTCCCTCCATCCCTCTCCCCCCCTTTCCGTCTCCATCCCTTATTCATCTCAGACTCTAACCACACACCCCTTTGAGCCACGCCCATTTAAGACACACCCACTGTTTTTCCGTAAACCAGGCCCATTTTTCCGCTACACTGCATTTTTAGTTGCCCCCCGTGCCACACCTTCAAACGCATGCCACGCCCCCTAATTATAACAAGACTCCGCCTACAGCCAAAAAGTGTCCCTAAATTTTTTTTTTACAATGTTGGCAAATATGTGGAAAGCTGCAGTGTATTACATTTTTGTTTATACAAATATCTGTTGATGCAAATAGTGAATCTGGTCAGAATTTAAGACAGGACATTAGTTCTGCAAGTGCAGTGCTAACTTTCCCCCTGATGCTATGGGGATGAGAAGAGGGGTAAGTGTTTTGTAATCCAGCAGGGGAGAACTCAGGCGGGGCTGACAACAACATGGGGATTTCAGTGCGGCAGGGGCAGTGTTGTCAGCTCACCACAGGTCAATAGGAGATCCCTGCAGATCGACAGTTATTTTTTTCCTGTATGTAACGTTACACAAACAAATCATTGGGCAATGTACATATAGTGCACAGATGTACTAAGTATTTTTTTTATATAACTTACAATATAAATGTGGCATACCATAAACGTGGCAAATCAATCCATACCTGTTAAAGAAGAATATACTGTACTCTGCAAAATTTTAGGCAGATGTGAAGAAATGCTGTAAAGAAAGAATGCTTTCAAAAATATATACTTTATTTGTTTATTTTTATCAATTTAGAAAATGCAAAGTGAGCGAACAGACGAAAAACCTAAATCAAATCAATATTTGGTGTGACTACTCTTTGGCTTCAAACCAACATCAGTTCTAAGGCACCTTTCACACGGACGGCTATTCTGCCGCAGTTAAAAGCATGTTTTTTTTCTGTGAAATTCAAGACTCCAGGCACTGCGATCAGCTGCATTTGTACAATGCGATTACCTGCGTTTTCACGCGGCTGCGTTTAGCTGCGGTAGTCAATGCTTTTGTTTGGTCCTGAATCTACCCATGATGCATTTCGGTCCTCTGCAGTTCAAATCATCCATTTCCTGTCTCTTTGTGTACTGGCCAGAGGCGGCTCTCTAATTAGGCGAAATAGGCGGTGGCCTCCGGCCTCGCAGTCATAGGGGCCTCGCACAGCTGGCTAGTTTACCTAATTAGAGAGCCGCCTCTTCCAGCAGCAGAGATCTCCACCATCACACAGTCCCCAGTCCCCCTCGCTCTGCTACAGGGAGCGATAACAGGCTGCGAGTGAGACGTGTGATCGGAGCTCACATACATCTCCGGATCACAGACAGGGAGAGCCGCTCAGTGTAAAGCTCTGACAGATCTCCCCCCTCCCCCTTCTGCCCGAACAGCCAGACAGAAGAGGAGAGAGAGAGATTCTACTCCACTTCCTCCCGCCCTCTCCTCCTGTGTCTGCCCCGCCCACTCTCCTCGGCAGTGTCTTTCCATCTTTCTTTTTCTTTCTTTTCTTTCCATCTTTCTTTCTTTCTTTCCTTCCATCTTTCTTTCTTTCTTTCCTTCCATATTTCTTTCCTTTCCATCTTTCTTCACCTTTCTTTCCTTTCCATCTTTCTTTCTCTTTCTTTCCTTTCCATCTTTTTTTCTTTTTCTTTCCTTTCCATCTTTTTTTCTTTTTCTTTCCTTTCCATCTTTCTCTTTCTTTCTCTTTCTTTCCTTTAGATCTTTCTTTCTCTTTCTTTCTCTTTCATCTTTCTTTCCTTCCATCTTTCTTTCTATTTCTTTCTCTTTCTTTCCTTTCCATCTTTCTTTCTCTTTCTTTTCTTTCCATCTTTCTTTCCTTTCCATCTTTCTTTTCTTTCTTTCTTTCTTTCTTTCTTTCTTTCTTTTTTTCCTTTCCATCTTTCTTTCTCTTTCATCTTTCTTTCTTTCTTTCTTTTTTTCCTTTCCATATTTCATTCTCTTTCATCTTTCTTTCTCTTTCATCTTTCTCTCTCTTTCATCTTTCTTTCTTTCTTTCTTTCTTTCTTTCTTTCTCCCACTTACCTACCCCCTGTACTGTCCACTCCCCTATACTGTACCCTCCTAATACAGTTCATTTTCATCCCTTGATTTATTTTTCCCATTATGGGAGTGAGTGGGGCCACATGTCTAAGTTTTGCCTAAGGCCTCACAAAGTCTAGAGCCGCCTCTGGTACTGTTTGAGTGTGTGTTGGAGTTTTGCAGTGAGAGGAGTGTTCTGTCTATTGTGCTGAAATCTTTGTAGATGAATGCATGTATGGGTAGTTTGATGGCAATGCTCATATTGCTGCTGATGAGAATGAAGAGGAGAAGAGCGATCGAGTGGAGGAGATGTCCCCGTCGTTACTGGGTGCACCCTTTAACCTCACAGCCTTTTTCGATCGGCTACTTTGCCCTCATGTTTGGTGAACTGAGAACTCATCAGGACAAGTTCTACAACTACACAAGGATGCCGGTGGCGAGTTTTAACGAATTGTTGGGACTTGTTCGAGGACGCCTTACCAGACACAGGACCAACATGAGAAGATGCATTAGTGAGGAAGAGCAGGTGTTACTTACGTTAAGGTTGGTTTTCCATATCTTGAACATATGCTTACATTCATGCACATGCAGGTTTATATTATTGACAATAGTGTGAGTGTTACAGCTATATATATTTCATACTTTTTTCTATTTTCTGAATGCTTCTCAATTTTGTATTGCAGATACCTTGCCACTGGAGCGAGTTTTACCTCCCTTCATCACCAGTTCCTCATGGGAATTTCAACAGTGTCGACTGTAGTGAGGTAGGAGAATAACAGCAATGACTGCTGGGCAATGAACTTCTGGTATGCAAGTTTTTTATTTCATTCTTCTAGCTAGCAAGAATGAACACTCCTGGCCCGACTCGTGTCTACACGCCAAAGAGTGTTTTCTACAGACAATTCAGTGTACATATAACTCTATCACATTACGTCACAAGCGCACGGATAATACATTTCCTTTACAAAATATTCTAACCCTTCACCTACTTCTACTAATGCAAGCAGTTTACCAAAGCATATTCTTTCACAAGTATTGCACAAGCCTTGCCTCTGCGGTTACCTCCTTAATCAGCTGACTAGCCTTTGACACATCCTGAACAGGAAAAGTGTGCTAAGCTAAGCACAGATGGCTTTGCTAAGGGGGGAAGTGTTCATTTGCCAATCCACAGCCTGTCACGTACAAAATATTCTTTCATAGTTAATAGCTTCTTAGCTGGAATTCTAAATCAGCCCTACTACACACATAACCATGGCCATATAATCTGATCCCCATTCCTACTTCATTCCCCCCTTTGATCATAATCATAGCGATTAATATGAGCGAGATTAAGCATCACTAAATAGCATACAGGTCTGCTTTCTAATGGATCAGAGCTCAATGTGACTGAGATTTTTTTATTTAGTCTTGGGGGGTTAATGGCTGGTATTTCCACATAGCCATAATATGGGTCACAGCCTTTCTTTCTACGGTGGCCTCAATGAAACTCTGGATCATTCTAGTCCCAAGGGGAATCAGACAGGGCAGCAGCAGACATGCTACGAGTATTATTACAATGATCCCCAATATAGCCTTTACCCCATATACACTGGGAAAACCCCAATCTCCGAACCAGCTACCAGCATTGAAACCATCCCATGTTTGGACTGGCACATGAACTAACTTTTTCATTCTACCAGTGATTTCCTCAACTACTTTTCCTGTGTTGTCCACTTCTAAGCAACAATTACTCAGATTAAATTTTCCACAGACACCACCCTCAGTAGCTAACAGATAGTCTAAGGCAAGTCTATTCTGATACACATGAGCACGTAAATTAGTTCCTTGTTTAGCAAGCAAATTTAAGGCAGCAGCAGTTTCGTTAGTAATTATTTCTAATACAGCCTGTAACCTTATAATTCGATTAAGCATATAAATTGGTGTTCTATAACCGTAACTGCCATCTTCGGCCCATGTGGCTGGACCATAATACTGGACAATACGTTCTGGGGGCCACTCATTATCTCTCTAGTTTCCTATCGTCAGACTAGATGACCTCCGCTTCCTCTTTTAACCTATGTACACAGGGACTCCCAGTTCTTCCCTATTTCCCAGTGGAAGAAGGAAAAATGAGGGTTTTAATGTACCTAAGACACAGGCTCCTGACCAGTCTTGGGGGAGCTCTGAATAGGCTTTATTCCCACAAATCCAGTACAAGTTTTCTGGGGCCTTCCAGTTAGACTCTTTGGTGAGATTTTCCCATAGCCCTTTTAGATGAGTGAAATTGGTAAAGGGGTGTGGGTCAGGCACGGGTACGTTTGTATCACTCAACCAGGATGTACTTTTTGAAGTGTTATTATAAAACTGTTGTCCTAAACAGGCCATTTCTCCTACATGTGTTTTATACTGGGGACCCGACCTGGCTATACAATATTTCCCAATTATCGACGTTTTCAGGTGCCATTCTGACCTCATTCGTTCATGGGGCTGCTCAGAGGTGGCACAGAATGGCACATCATAATCTTTTTCCCTGGCTTCCCAAGGCCATTGGTCTCCCATGTTGGTTCCTCCATACACATAGCAATCTGTGACTTGTAAATTGTCAGCCACACTTTCTGCCAGTTCAATGAACAGGTTCTTTGTGCTAGGGGGCACTTCCATACCAGTGGCTAGCTCTTCATATAAGGAATGAAATAGCTGATTATTAACACTCTTTGTTAGTTCAGTTTCTAGTGAGACATACACAATTGTACCGGGGTCTGATCCTTTACCATAGATATGAACTCCAAACTTATTTCCCCATTGTGCTAAAAACTGGACAGGGTTATGTATGGTGAAATTCACAGGGGTGCAGCTTCCCACTGTGCAGCTGGATGAACCAGCTAAAGATTTTAGAATGGCATCCTGATTTTTCATTCCCCATGTTCCCCAGGCAGCACACCTCCAGTTGGGGACAGCTAGGTCCCAGTTTCCCTGAACAGATGTACCTATCATTTCTTAAATACTCTCTCTCCCATTCCAATCCCCCACACCCTCCCCTTGGGAAGTGGTTGAGGTTGATGGCAGCACACACATCAAAGATTAGGCTTGCTGCAGTGCTGGGGTCAGTGATCAGTGTACGGTTTATCAGCCTACCGGTGGAACTAAAGCTCCGAACGGTTAGCCAGGTTTTATAGGGTGCATAAGTGGGGTCATAACAGGTTATCTGATTTTCAAAGGAGCACATTGAATAGGTAGTCCCATTATGTATGCAGGTACCAGTCTCTGTGCCCTTGCATTGATAATGGGAGTGCCACAATAACATCTTGGTAGTTACGGATCCTACTCTGGTAGTCTTTATACAAGGGTCACATGAGATACTCTCCCCCCCTGTTAACCTGGTCAGTATTACTATTATGACTATCAACAGTCTCATCATAACGATCTTAGTAAACATTACACCGATGAATATCCTCAAGCTTCAGCTTGTGCGTAGACCAACCAGCGTCCGGGCTGTGGTTGGAGCAGAGCTTAGTAGATATCCTTTATCTTCCGCCGTGCGTTGAGCCAGCAGCTTCCAGGGGTGTGCTGGCCGCAGGGCTGCAGTCTGTCTATCTTCTGCCGTGCGTAAATTCAGCAGCTTGCAGGGGTTTGCTGAACACAGGGCTGGAGTTCTTCCTTCTGATTTCTCTGGTCAATCTCAGTCTCAAAGGATCTTGGGTGTCTACTGTACTGTGCCAGGAGTCTGTGAGGTCAGCAGCTCGCTTTACCCTGGAGTGGTGTATCCAGGGTGTCACCTTGGCTACCTTAATGGCTGTTGGGGTAGATAGCAGAACAATGTAAGGACCTCTCCATTTTGGCCCTAGTGGGGTTATGTTCCACTCCTTTACCCACACTGTATCTCCTGGTTTAAAGGGGTGTACTGGGTTCGACAAGCTTATGGGAAGTTTCTCTTGAACCCATTTCCCTATGTCCTGCATACTTTCCCCAAGTTTCTGTATCAGTTCACGGTTAAATACCCCTCCTATCTGATGCAAGTCTCCTCTTATCCCTCTAATGATAGGTGGGGGCCTACCATACAGTACCTCAAAAGGGGACAGATTTGTCCTCTTTGTTGGGGTACTCCGAATTCTCAGTAAAGCAATGGGCAACATCAAGGTCCACTCCATTTGGGTTTCCTGACAGAGCTTAGCCAGTTGTGACTTGAGTGTGCGGTTCATCCGTTCAACTTTTCCAGAGCTTTGGGGCCTATATGCGGTGTGTAATTTCCAAGTAATCTTAGGTGCCGTTGCTAATTCCTGGAGACACTTGTGGACAAAGTCAGGGCCATTGTCTGGGCCTATATCTGGGGATAAACATCTTTTACAAAACTGCTTCCGTCAGTAAAGTACTCAACGTTTGGATTTTCCAAGGGGCTGTCTTTCAAGTCTGGTCGGCTTACATATCCAATACCCGGAGACTGTCATGAGTTAGGGGTTCTTGTGAGGTGGGGAGCAGAGTGGCTGGGTTCAAAGGGTTTACAGTCTCTAAGTGGATACGAGGATTTTCACACAGCATAGCTTGATATTTAACCATTCGACTGTTCGTGAACCAGTGATTTCCCTTGTAATCCATTAATGCCTGTACCTGGTGAGGGACTCGGACATAAGTCTCCTGACCTAATGACAACTTGTCAGCTTCGACCACAAGGAGGGCTGTTGCTGCGATGGCCCTCTGCAGGATGGCCATCGCTGAGCTACGGTGTCCAGTTGTTTTGAAAGGTATGCTACAGAGCGCTGCCAAGACCCAGAGTATTGTGTCAGGACTCCTACTGCTATTCCTTGTTTTTCACTGACATACAAATAGAAGACTTTTTGGCTATCTGGCAAGCCTAGCGCAAGAGTCTGCATTAGGGAGACCTTAATATCTTAATGCTCTGTTTTGCTGTTCTTCCCATTGGAAGGGTTCCTTTTCTCCCCCCTTTGTGGATTCATAGAGGGGTCTGGCTTTTATGGCAAAGTCCGGTATCCAGATTCAGCAGAATCCTGCCACCCCCAGGAATTCACGTACTTGCCGTCTGGTAGTCAGGGTGGGAATCTGACAAACAACTTCTTTCCTGCCTTCTCCCAATTGTCTCTGTCCTTGTGATACTCTGAATCCCAGGTACTTTACAGTCTCTTGTCAAAATGACACCTTTCTCCGGGACACCTTATAACCTGCCTCCCACAGTAATTGTAACAGTTCATTAGTGACCGCTGGGTGCATGGTCATTACAGCCTGATTGACCGCTCGGAGGTCTTGAACAGGATGACAGTGAGCTTTTTCAGGTTTCTGCACTGGGAGTAGAGGTGTATTCCAGGGAGACTGACAGGGTTTTAGAATTCCATAGTGTAGGAATTTGTTTAAGTACTTTTGTTTTCCTACTAGGGCTTTTAGAGGGACTGGGTACTGTTTCAGGCTGACTGGAGTGGCTCCTGATTTTAATTCAATAAGGATTTAGGGAACGTGTGTGGTTAATCCTGGTAGGTTGTCTTCTGCCCACAGTCCCGGGATGTCTTGCAGTATGCGGGCTTCAAAGGGATGCGTGGCAAGGGTCCGGCTATTTGCATCAGGATTTCTCGGAGTGGAAGTGGACACTTGATTGGGGAGCCCATGGACTACTACTGAGTTCCCTATTTCTGTCCTGCCTATACCCAGAGTGCTACGGTCAGGAGTATATTTACTGAGATTTGGCATTGACAAACTTGCTGAATCTGATGTAGGTGAACAACTACTTGAGTCCCCTTGTTTACTGGACGGGGCATTTGGACATGGCTCTAACCTGTCTCTATCTGAGGTCCTTTCATCTACATACGGGGGAGGCTGATCTGTCTCTTCGGGTTGAGAATATATGTGTTTTGTTTGTTTTGTCAGTGGTACTACTCTTGTCATAACTATAATTCTGCACTGTTCCTCTTTTGCAGCTTGTATCCACTGCAGGTCTCTGTCTCCCATTTGTCCAAAGGATGCACAATCATCCAGACGGACGTTTTCTCCTAGCTGACTGACTGACTGACTGACTGGCTGAGGATTTATCCGAGAGACGCACAATCATCTGGACGGATATTCCTCCTGACTGGCTGGCTGAGGATTTATCCGAGAGATGCACAATCATCTGGACGGATATTCCTCCTGACTGGCTGGCTGAGGATTTATCCGAGAGATGCACAATCATCTGGACGGATATTCCTCCTGACTGGCTGGCTGAGGATTTATCCGAGAGATGCACAATCATCTGGACGAATATTCCTCCTGACTGACTGGCTGAGGATTTATTCGAGGGATGCACAATCACCCGAACGAACAGTCCTCCTGGAAGGTGCGTCTTGGTCATGTTTCTGTAAGTCTGACATAATATTCTCAAATAATCAGTCAATGGTCTCTAAGTCAAGGGTTCCCTGTGGGGGCCACCGCGCTCCATAGCAGGGCCAATCTTTCTCACACAATGTTATCAATTTCTCAGGGCTAAGTTTTAAATTACAGTTCTTAGAAAATCCCTTCTTAAAGTTGGAGATCATGGTTTGTAGGGGAGATTCAACACTATGTTTCCCACCCATTCTTATAACCTAACAGACACCAAGACAGACACAGAGGGTAGGGTAAATGATGAGAATTCAGTAAGGGGTCTGAATCCTCGACACAGGTAGGGACAATAGACAACGCTTCCCTCGGTCAGTGGCCTGGACGTGGTCTCCCAGCCAGGAAACGCACTTAAAAGAGGACATGGTCACTTCACCACAAAGTGATGTCTCATACACACATCAATCATACCAGACATTCCCACCCAAAAATTACTGACTGACTGAGGATTCGTCCGAAAGATGCACAATCATCTAAACGGACGTCTCTCTCGGAAGGTGATCAGGCTTCTCTTCTCTCGATCCGTCGAGAGGCTGGCTGGCTGTCTTAACTGTTATCCAAAAACAAAAGTAAAAAGGCTCTCACCTGTTCCGGTTGGAGCTCCAGCTATCTACTTCTCGGATTCCCAGGTCCATTTGACGCTACGAAGGTCGTCCACAGCAGGCCACCAAATGGGACACAGCGCAGTCTCCTAGATAACAGTTCTAGAAGGCGCCTTTTGAGACTACGATATAGCCCACAGGGCTGGCCTCTCGGACCATTCCTTGTAGGTCTGGTGGAAAACAGTGCCACCTGCCTCAACAGGTCACACCGATATTCCCCCCTTACGGCCAATGCACCAAATGAGGTAGGAGAATAACAGCAATGACTGCTGGGCAATGAACTTCTGGTATGCAAGTTTTTTATTTCATTCTTCTAGCTAGCAAGAATGAACACTCTTGGCCCGACTCGTGTCTACACGCCAAAGAGTGTTTTCTACAGACAATTCAGTGTACATATAACTCTATCACATTACGTCACAAGCGCACGGATAATACATTTCCTTTACAAAATATTCTAACCCTTCACCTACTTCTACTAATGCAAGCAGTTTACCAAAGCATATTCTTTCACAAGTATTGCACAAGCCTTGCCTCTGCGGTTACCTCCTTAAATCAGCTGACTAGCCTTTGACACATCCTGAACAGGAAAAGTGTGCTAAGCTAAGCACAGATGGCTTTGCTAAGGGGGGAAGTGTTCATTTGCCAATCCACAGCCTGTCACGTACAAAATATTCTTTCATAGTTAATAGCTTCTTAGCTGGAATTCTAAATCAGCCCTACTACACACATAACCATGGCCATATAATCTGATCCCCATTCCTACTTCAGTAGTACATGACACCTGTATTGCCATTTGGGAGGAGCTTAAGAGTACAGTAATGCCGAAACCAACAGCCAGTCTGTGGGAAGAGATAGCAGAGGAATTTTGGGAGAAGACAAACTTCCCAAATTGATAAGAAAACAAAGTAGATATGGCGCTGTTCTACTGCTAACATATAGTGGTATAAAAATACATAGGGTGCTTCCTTTGGAAAAAATCTTAGAGACTAAGAAGATATTACACCATGTATTGATAAGTATTACCAATGTATTACCAATGTGTATCAATTGTGTATTGTCAAATAAACCAAAAAGTACTTAATATTAATAAATAAAACAAATAGAAAAATCATCGAAAAAAAATTGCTGGATAAATAAAAATAAAGAGTGAAAAATAAAATGTAAAAATGAAAATAAAATAAAAATAAAAAAATGTAAAAAAAAAAATGTATGAATTATAAATTATAAAGTGCTCTTGTGCCCGTGAAGAAAATTCTCTTTCTAGTCTGATGGACTTTTCAGTGAGTGAACACACCGTGCATATCTTAGTTTGTGTTCCTATTACAGCTGCACTCACCAGATTCTTCTCCCCTTTCTGGGGTTAAAAGCATCCACAGTATGTGCCACTGTGTAGCAATATAGAAAGAAGACCGTCCTTAGTGTTGGCAGATTCTTCTCCGCCTCCTGGGGTTAAAAGCATCCACAGTATGTGCCACTGTGTAGCAATATAGAAAGAAGACCGTCCTTAGTGCTGGCTTAGTTGTAGTGTAGTACAATCATCCTCTGCTGTGTGTTCTATTCTAGCCAGGCGACTCCTGCTGTAACCCCCTTAGTATGGGGGGCATAAAGAAGCTGGTGGAGCAGCAGATCCCTGGAATCTATGTGTTGTCCCTGGAGATAGGAGAACTTGCCAAATTGTATCGGGGCATTAGACGGGAAACATATCAGGCTCGTCAAGCCACCAAACTCAGGTTCCCGCTATTTCAATTACAAGAAGTACTTCTCCATTGTCCTGCTGGTACTGAGTGACGCAAACATGCGCTTCATAGCGGTGGACGTTGGTGCTTACG
Source organism: Lithobates septentrionalis (assembly GCA_037952835.1). Lineage (NCBI taxonomy): Eukaryota > Metazoa > Chordata > Amphibia > Anura > Ranidae > Lithobates > Lithobates septentrionalis. Next base: position 1,827,360 of record JBBDGP010001619.1, read on the forward strand.
GCGGTTCTGGAGATTCAAGAATTTTTCGTAATTCCATGATGGGCCAGTGGTTGCAGTATGGTGATTTTAATGTACCACAGGCAAGGCCTCTACCTGGTACTGCTGGACCAGATCTGCCCCTAGTACTGCTAGGAGAAGAGGCATTTGCCCTATCCACCCACCTTCTCAGGCCCTATACCAGGCATGGTCTTACTGCCAGAAGCGTATATTCAATTATCATCTGAGCCGTGCACGCAGAATGGTGGAGTGCACATTTGGTATTTGTAGCGCCAAATGGCGTGTACTGTTGACTGCAATGCACCTTGAAGTGGATCACGCGGTCAATGTGGTTTTGGCATGCTGTGTTCTCCATAACTTTCTAAGGGGAAAAGAGATTGCGCCCAATGAATCGCCGTTACCTTTTTTAGAAGAACACACAGGGCATGTTACTACCACTCGCCCAAGCAATCATGCGCTACAAGTCCGTGAACACTTCAGCGAATATTTTCTTAGTGACGATGGACAGCTCCCGTGGCAGTATGATTGTGTACAATATTTTCTTTACCCATTCGCATCGACCTGCTTGTTATTACTGTTTAAAGTTTTGTTGAAATAAAGTGGTTGACAACTTTGTCCAATTAAATTGGATTTTATTTTTATCTTTGCTATATAAATTAACAAAGGGTATAAAAAATAGAAAAACCTTACAAAAACATAGATGCTTGCATCTGTAGAATTTTTTTTTAATTATTTTTATTCCTTTGGAATGTTGAGATGTTTTTTTTTTAATTTTCAAGTACAACAGGAATTGGTACAACAGATAACATCCTATAAAATATAGAGTGACTCAGTATAACAGATAACATCCCAAAAACTCCCTTATGTGAACCCTCAAGCAACCACAAATATAGAGTATTCCATAAATATAGAGTAAGGGATTGTAAACATTAGTTTGTGTAAAGCAGGGATCTTCAAACTACGGCCCTCCAGCTGTCATGATGAGAATTGTAGTTGCAGAACAACTGGAGGGCCATAGTTTGATGACCCCTGGTGTAAAGGAAGTGCTTCAGAGTGTGTCCAACATTCTCCCTAGAGATGGCCCCTCTGAAAAAGTGTCAGAAACCTAACTTTGGTCTCCTTAACTTAAAGGGGTTGTAAACATTACTTTGTGTAAAGCAGAGATCTTCAAACTACGGCCCTCCAGCTGTTGCGGAACTACACATCCCATGAGGCATTGTAAAACTCTGAGATTCACAGACATAACTAGGCATGATGGGAATTGTAGTTGCAGAACAACTGGAGGGCCATAGTTTGATGACCCTTGGTGTAAACCTAACCTTGGTCTCCTTAACTTAAAGGGGTTGTAAACATTACTTCGTGTAAAGCATTAACAGAGACTGAAGAATAAAACAGTCATTAAAATACCGTATTTATCGGCGTTTAACACGCGCCGGCATATAACATGCACCCCAAGTGAGGGAAGTTTAAGGAAAAAAAAAACTTACATTAAAATGCCCATCAATGCAGCCTTATCGTGTCCATCTGCAACCTTTTCAGTGTCAGTGCAGCCTTGCCCCAGTGTCCATTGCAGCCTTGTCAGTGCAGCTTTGCCCCAGTGCAGCCTTGTCAGTGCAGCTTTGCCCCAGTGCAGCCTTGTCAGTGCAGCCTTGCCCTAGTGCAGCTTTGTCAGTGCAGCCTTGTCAGTGCAGCCTTGTCAGTGCAGCTTTGCCCCAGTGCAGCCTTGTCAGTGCAGCTTTGTGCACTCGCTGCCGACATACACAGCCGTGTGTAGATTCAAATATGGCGCCGAGACTGCAGGGATGCGTCGGAGCCGAGATACACTTACCCGAGTGTTCTCCGCTTTTTTCGGCGCCGCTCACAGTCACGCCCAGTCCCACCCTATGATGGACATAACACAGGTCCAATGGCGGGACTGGGCGGGACTGTGAGCGGCGCCGAAAAAAAGCAGAGAACACTCGGGTATATGTATCTCGGCTCCGACAAATCCCTACAGTCTAGGCGCTATATTTGAATCTACACATGGCTGTGTATGTCGGCGGCAATTGCCGCGATCGGCCTATAACACGAACCCACGATTTTCCCCTGATTTTAAGGGGAAAAAAGTACGTGTTATATGCCGATAAATACGGTAATAAACTAAAATAATTAAACTACAAGTTTTCATACACTGGGTAAGTGGAACGCAGGGCAGAATGGTTTGGTTCACTGCCAACATCTATAGGTGATCCAGATTAGGAAGATGAGGGTGAACTGACTGGGTGTGACTGCACATGCATTCTTTGAAAACCAGGATTAGATGGGAAAGGTGTATACATTGGTGGCGGTCTTGCGTATGGGTTCATGGCTGGTGTGGTCTCATGGTACTGATGACTTGGCATTGGTTTATTAACCACTTCAATACCAGGCACTTAGACACCTTCCCGCCCAGGCCAATTTTCAGCTTTCAGCGCTGTCACAATTTGAATGACAATTGCGCGGTCATGCTACACTATACCTAAACAAATTTTTTATCATTTTGTTCCCACAAATAGAGCTTTCTTTTGGTGGTATTTGATCACCTCTGCGGTTTTTATTTTTTGCGCAACAAATAAAAAAAGACCGAAAATTTTGAAAAAAAACACGTTTTTCTTTGTTTCTGTTAAATGAGTACGTTTTCTTCTTCAATGACGGGCACTGATATGGCTGCACTGACGGGCACTGATACGGCGGCACTGATGGGCACCGATGAGGTGGCACCAATGAGGTGGCACTGATGAGGTGGCACTGACGGGCACTGATGATTGGCACTGATAGGCGGCACTGATGCGCACTGATAGGTGGCACTAATGGGCACTGATAGGTGGCACTGGTAGGTGGCACTGATGGGCACTGATAGGTGGCACCGATGGGCACTGATAGGCGGCACTGATGGGCACTCGTAGGTGGCATTGATGGGCACTCATAGGTGGCGTTGATGGGTAGTTATGGGTGTCACTGATAGTTGGCACAGATGGGCACGGATGGGCACTGATAGGTGGGCACAGATGGGCACTGACAGGTGGCACCGATGGACACTGATGGGTGGCACTGATGATACTGATTGATGGCAGTGATGCCCCTAAGTGTGGCATTGCTGGGCATCACTGCAACATAATTGTGCCAATCAGTGCCCATTTGTGGGCACTGATTGGCACAGATTTGGCACTGACTGGGTACATGTGGATGGCCAAGGGGTACATACCTGGCCATCCACATGTTTCCCTTCCCTGGTGGTCCTAGTGGCGATCCCTGGTGGTCCAGTGTGGTGATCTGCGGGGGGGCTGCGCTGATAAACAATCAGCGCAGACCCCCCCTGCCAGGAGAGCCGCCGATCGGCTCTCCTCTACTTGCGTCTGTCAGACGTGAGTGAGGAAGAGCCGATCAACGGCTCTTCCTATTGACAGCGTGATCAGCCGTGATTGGACACGGCTGATCACGTGGTAAAGAGCCTCCGCCGGAGGCTCTTTACCAAGATCGGTGTAGCGGTGTGTCAGACTGACACACCGATCGCCACGATGCGCGCCCCTGCGGGCGCGCGGCGGCATGTTATCCTGAAGGACGTCATATGAAGCCCAGTCAGGATAACTGAACCACAGCCCGGCCGTCAATCCGCTATAGGCCGGGCGGAAAGTGGTTAAAAGAGCCACTAGGTGTATTAAAACCAAGACCCCATGGCTGAAATCTTGGATATGGGCGTTGCTCTTTGCAAGCAGAAACTATATACGTAAGATAGGCATGTATATCACCCCTGACATCAACCATTTGATTTCCCATTAGTACTGACCCCTTTCAATGCAAGTGACATGAATAAAGTAATCAGTGGCTATAACTCTGACTGCTACTGTCACTGGTCCCCAAAAAAGGGTCAAAAGTGTGCAATCTGTCTGCCAAAATGTCGCTGTCCCTCCCGCAAATTTTTGTTTCACTAATCACCATACTAGTACAGACCAAAAAAATACAACCTTTCCCAAAGACACTGTATTTGTTTAGAAAAAATAAAAGAACAACAATTTTGGTTTGTAGCATTGCACAATTGTCGGTGACGCAGTGCTGTATTGCCACAAAATGGCCTGGTCATTTTTAGGGGGTAAATCTTCAGCTTCTGGTTAAAGTTTGGTTGGAATGGGAAACAGCTATGATGCAGGTGTATCCTGCTACATAGACACAACAAACGTTGCACTCACCTCGGTTATCCTGTTCAGTTGCAGACATATCGTCCCAGTGCGGTGTGACAAATCTGTATACTTCCTCTCACTTTGATCTCTTCAACACTCGGTCAGCATATCCTGGGCATTCTGAGTCCCATAACTCCGGTCGGGCATGCGCTAGTGTTATGATGGCTTCATGGGAGATATATCTCGTGCCGCCATGCTCTCTTCTCTTTCCTCTATCCCTCTGAACTTCCTGTGTCATTTCCCAGGTATACCTGCTGCTTCTATGATGTGCTTCCTGTTGTTTTTTTCTCACGCTGCTATCCGCAGTTGACACAAAAGCCTGCGATTACCTGCGGTTATGTGCAGATAGCTGCGCTAAATCGCTCCTGGACGCAGTCAATTCTATTTTTTCTATCCGCACGGAAACGCATGTAACGAAATCGCAGCTAAACGCAGTGTGTGAATGGGCCCATAGGAAAGCATTGTGTGCTTTTAGCTGCGGTAGAAATCTAGAAAATCCGCAGCTAAAAGCACCATTCTATCCGTCCGTGTGAAAGGGGCCTTACACTTGCACACTTTGTACACTTGCACAAAGTCAGGGACTTTGTAGGATTAGAGTCAGGTGTATGATTATTCAGTTATACCAAGCAGGTTCTAATGAGCATCAATTTCATGTAGGTTGATACACAGTCATTACCTGAAACAGGGTAGTGCTAGCAGGGGGAATTTGTGGAAGACCGTTTCATATCACAGGTCATACGCCATGACAAGACAGCACAGCAACGAGACACAAGGTAGTCATACTGCATCAGCAAGATCTCTCCCAGGCAAAGATTTCAAAGCAGACATGTTTTTAAGATGAGAATCTGCAGGAAACCGCAAAGGATGGTGGAGGGTCCTTGCCAGTTTGGGACTGCATTTCTGATTTGGAGATTTGGTCAGGAATCAGGATCAATGGTGTCCTCAATACTGAGAAATACAGGCAGATACTTATCCATCATACCATACCAACAGGGTGATGTGTGATTGGCCCCAAATTTTTTTCTGCAGCAGGACAACGACCCCAAACATACAGCCAATGTCATTAAGAACTATCTTCAGTGTAAAGAAGAACAAGGAGTCCTTGAAGTGATGGTTTGGCCCCCACAGACAGAGCCCTGATCTCAAAATTATCAAGTCTGTCATCGATATTACTTAAAGAGGCAAAAGGATTTGAGGCAGCCTACATCCACAGAAGATCTGTGGTTAGTTCTTCAAGATGTTTGGAACCACCTACCTGCCGAGTGTCAGGGCTGGGCTCAGCCCTTCCTTCTCTGAGCTGGCCGCTCAGCTGTCGGCTAATTGCCAGCTAGTATCTTTCAACAGTGACTCAGTTGTTGATGATATCCTGCTCATCAGTCCTGCCTACTTAAGCTGTCCAGTCCAGAGATTCTCTGCCTTCGCCTTGGTCAACATCACAGAATCTCCTGCGATCCAGAGAAGCCCAGAGTAAATAAAAGAACAGAATAGAACGAAGGGCTTACATGACTGGGTAAACAGGGGACAGGAGCAGGGGTTGTTAGCCCCTGATTTGTGGGAAAAGGAGGAAGAGGAGGAGTCGGCAAGGAGTTAGGAGAACGAAGGTCCCTCCCCAGCGTCAGTTTTAGCTGGAGGAGAGAGCTTCACACACAGCAGGTCGGCAGTGGAGGACCTGATGGCGCAGCTACGGTCAGCGGTGACGTCTAGAGGTGAGCAGTGGCTGCTGGATGAATTGTCCTTGGTCCTGGGCGAAGGAGATCCGAGCACCAGCACCACCGGACGGGAGTGTACGCGAGCTTGGTGGGCGAGGCCGCTGGAGCGCTTCTCACCAGACTCCCCCCAGGGCCCAGCGTCAACCAGGGGGTCCCTTACGGGCCCCCCTAGGGCCCCCCACGAAGCACATGTCAGTGCTGGCAACGGGAGTCCTGGGAGGAAACCCCAATAGAGACGGGGCTCAGCGGGCGGGCCCTCCGGGACGCCCGGAGCCCATACCAGACCCGCCACACGGTGAGAGACGGATCAGGCGGGTCCCACCCCTGGTGAGTCAACGAGGCTTCGGAAGGGGATACGTGCTGCTGCGGCCGCCGGGCCTTCCCATGCAGCAGCTCCCAAGTGCCTGGTGGATGGAGCAAGACGGCGGATGGCCGGGGTTCCGAAGGACAGCAAAAGTGTTGGAGCTGGCAGTGGTATGGGGAAAGTGTCCGAGAAATCAGTGGGTGGATCCAGCACGCAGAGGAGGGGCCAGCGGCAGCACGGATCCTCGGCATCCAGAGACGGATCCCGTGGAGAGCTGTCGGTGCGAAAGGAAGACATGGCGGTGGATAGATCGGAGGGGGAGCTCTCCCTATCAGAGGGAGAAGAGCCTCACGAAAGCCCTGCAGCGATGGAGGTTGGACCTTTGGCTGGTGGGACCCTTCCTAGGCAGCCCGGTAAGTCCAGTCTTATCTCTGGGTACAAAGGGGGGGTGGATGGGGAGGTGGGGTCAGGGGATGGGACTAGGCCAGGCGAACAGCCCCCTTGCCAGTGGGCGGTGTCTCCCACGGTTTCCCCACTGGCCACGTTGGTCCCCGACCACACCATGGCAGAGGTGGGATTGCAGGGATTCCTGGCGGGTTTAGGGGGACCTAGTGAGCAAGTTTGAGCCTGGGGCAAGCAGGCCGGCTGCGCCTGCGGCAGCCTGGTTTTCACCCGGGGGGGCTTCCGGGCCGGGGGATGCCAGGTCCGGGGTAACTCCGGGGCCCACTGCGGCATCCGCAGCACCCACAGGGGGTGGACACCGCGGTGGTAGTTACAGACGCGGCGAACAAGGAAGCAGCAGGGGAAAAAGAGGGGTCGGCGGGGGACGTGGGTAAAAAACAGGACCTAATCATGTTAGCTGATTCAGCGAGGTGTGAGGTGTATGTGTGTTTTGAAGGGTCCCTGGGGGCGCACCTCAAGCCGGAGGTTAGGGAAAAGATCTGGAAAGGTGAGTATGTGGAGATATTCTCACTGCTGCCACTGGAAAAATTCAACTTAGATAGGGTCAAACCCGAGGACCACAAGAAGGAGGATGAGGAAAAGCGGTGATATAGGCTCATTCCGCGGACGTTCCAGAACTAGCTCCAGGCTTTTGCCATTCTGGCTAGTGTGATCGGCGAAAAAAACCCCGAACACTGTTCGATGCCTTTTTGCTACCCGGATGCGGTGGGTGAGGTGCATAGAGTCTACAGGGGAAGTGCGTGGTTAAGGTATGATGAGCAGTTCCGGCAGCGGAGGGCGATACGCCCGTCCTTAAGGTGGGATCACAAGGATATCAGCCTGTGGATGCGCCTAAAGACGTCGGCGAGGGCACCGAGTCAGTTTTTTACAGGGGGAGCCAGTGGCTCGTCCACCCCCGGACAATCAGCCACAAGGAAAAAGGGGGTTTGTTGGCAGTACAATGAAGGTTACTGCAAATTTAGGGGGTCTTGCCAATACAAGCACGAATGCTCCGGCTGTGGGGGGCTCATCTCTTGTCCCATTGTTTTAAACAAGGAAAAGGTTGCGCTGGCGAGCCTGCTAACAAGAGGGACGACACCGGTGAAGGTGGAAAGGATGCTGCCTTTCCTAGATAGGTGCCCGGATAGGGATTTGGTGCAGTTGTTGGGACAGGGTTTTTTCGGAGAGGCAAGAGGAATTCCACGTGGATCACTGCCTGCCCATGGGCTGCTCTATCCCATGCGCTTTGTTTGAGCGATTCAGTTCTTTCATGGAATGGGTAGTACGTGACATCGTGGTAGTGAATTCCATCATCCACTACTACGATGATTTTCTTTGCCTGGGACCGGCCTCGTCCGACATCTGTGCGTTGCTTGGCGACGTTGAAACACATTGCGGCTCAATTCGGCATTCCCTTGGCCCCGGAAAAAGCGGAGGGGCCGACTACAGTGATTAGCTTCCTGGGCATCATCTTGGATTCCGACGCCATAGAGTGTTGCCTGCCCGAGGAAAAACTGGGATCACTTCAGGCGAAGATTCGGGGCTAATTGAATTGCGCAAGGTGCAACTTCAGAATCTCCAGTCGTTGTTAGGGAAGTTGAACTTTGCATGTCGCATTATACCAATGGGGAGGGTATTCTGCAGACAGCTGGCTGCAAGTATGGCGGGGGTCAAGTCCCCCAATCATTTTGTGCGTCTGGTAGAGGAACACAGGGATTATCTGCGAGTATGGCACTCGTTCCTGGCAAGTTTTAATAGGAGGGCGTTGTGGATGTCTGGGCCCGTTAGTAACTTTGACTTGGAGCTTTACACGGATGCGGCCGGCACAAACGACTTTGGGGCCTTCTTTCAGGGTAAGTGGAGTGCAGGGCTGTGGCCGGATTCGTGGAAAGCGCCAGGTCTTTTGAAGAACATGGTATTGCTGGAATTGTTTCTGGTGGTGCTGACAGTAGAGTTATGGGGGGAATCCTTCAGGAACCTGAAAGTGCGCTTTCATGGGGATAATAGGGGGGTGGTACAGGTCATCAACAAGGTGTTGGTGTCATCCCCGCTGGTGGTACAGTTGCTAAGACACTTGGTGTTGCTCTGTATGCAGTTGAATGTTTTTGTATATGCTGTGCACCTTCCGGGAGTGGAGAGTGTCATTGCTGACGCTTTGTCTCACTTTTAGTGGGACAAGTTCTGGGATTTGGCACCGGTGGTGGACATGCATGGGGTACCTTGTCCCGTGGAGCTGTGGAGGATTGCCTTGGGAGTGTCTATCCGGGTGGATCAGACGGTCAGTCAGCGCTGCGACGTGGTCTGCCTATAGCAGTATATGGTGCGAATTGGGTTTGCTGTTGCAACAGGTGGGGTATGCAGATGGGGGGCAGGATCTGAGATTGCTGGTTTTGTACTTTGTACCCCGCAATCTGGAGGATGGGATGTTGGTGTTGGGATTGGTGAAAAAATTGGCAGGGAAAAACACAGAAAAGAGTAACCTAGCGCCAGTGGTAGGTCACCCAGAGAATGTAACAAACATATAAAATAGATGTAAAGCCTGTACCATCCATTCAAAAATTGTTAATGCATATACAGGGATGAAACAGAAAACTAGAAACTACAATAAACATAATAGTAATATCCCGTGCTGCTAGACAAACTGTAATTGGTGAAAACAGATCATACCAGGAAGCAACATATAAAATGTCCAGCGCTCAGGCTATTGTTGGAAAACAAAATACAACAAGTATAAAAGTTTATGATTTTTAATGAACCAATAATGAGCCAGTGGTTAGCAATAGTCCAAAGTAACAATATTTACTGCAAAAAAACAGGTTCAGAGGCTCTGTTTAAAAACAAAAAAGCACACGATAAAAGCTATTAAAAAATTACAGACTCTTGGTGATGTTGTAAGTGATCAAATAGACATCAAAAAGGTGACAGAGGCATCAAACAGCAGGAGGTTACCACCGGAGATCCATAGGCAGGTAAGAGGGCTCAGAGCTGCCTCATATGGTGAAGACCTTGGCGCCATAAGGAATAACCGGGCTGAAGTAGAAGTGAAGTGGCCGCCGTGTGGAGATGTGTAGCTCCGCCGTGCGGAGAACAGTCTGGCCGGAGCTGTGTGTCGATGGAGGATGACGTCATCCTCCATCGACACACAGCTCCGGCCAGACTGTTCTCCGCACGGCGGAGCTACACATCTCCACACGGCGGCCACTTCACTTCTACTTCAGCCCGGTTATTCCTTATGGCGCCAAGGTCTTCACCATATGAGGCAGCTCTGAGCCCTCTTACCTGCCTATGGATCTCCGGTGGTAACCTCCTGCTGTTTGATGCCTCTGTCACCTTTTTGATGTCTATTTGATCACTTACAACATCACCAAGAGTCTGTAATTTTTTAATAGCTTTTATCGTGTGCTTTTTTGTTTTTAAACAGAGCCTCTGAACCTGTTTTTTTGCAGTAAATATTGTTACTTTGGACTATTGCTAACCACTGGCTCATTATTGGTTCATTAAAAATCATAAACTTTTATACTTGTTGTATTTTGTTTTCCAACAATAGCCTGAGCGCTGGACATTTTATATGTTGCTTCCTGAAAAAATTGGCAGGGCTAGCATTTGAGCGATGAAGGGGTACCGGCACTCTCAGCCCAGCAGGGGATGCCAGGCGCCCGGTGTCGTTTGAGCTACTGGGCAGGCTCTTTGCTCAGTTGGTTGATATCTGTTCATCGGGATATGAGGTGGTGGTGTTCACAACGCCATTTGCCTTGGTGTTTTTTGGGGCATTTCGGATTGGCGAGTTGGTCAGCCCTTTTAAGAAGGTAAAAGGGGGATAGGTGCTACGGTGGTCAGCTGAGGGGAAGATAGGTTATCCATGCCTGTGTGCAGGTCTAAAACTGATCAGGAGGGCTAGGGTAAAAAAGTACAGGTTTTTGCAATACCGGGTTCGCCTTTATGCCCGGTGGCGGCAGTTAAGGGTTTCCTCGGGATCCTTTTTAGTGCATGAGGATGGTGTATCATTGTCAAGATTTCAATTCATTTTGGTTTTCCAGAAAAGTTTGACAGCTTTGGGTTTAGGGGACCTAAAATTTTCCTCTCATTCATTTCGTATCGGGGCGGCAACGGAAGCGGTCATATGGGTGTTGGATGAGGAGGCGGTAAAACGTAATGGTAGGTGGGAGTCGAGGCGCTTCAGGTCATATATTTGTCCCCACCTGTTGACGGTGTAGCAGGAGCTAAAGGGGGATGTTGACATGGGGAATGTATGTTTTGGTGTGCTTATTTGCTATTATGTGGGTTGTTTTTCTTTTCTTTCAGATGGAACACAGGGCCTGGCCTGGATATTGGGCCACTCGTATGTCTTTTGGGGTGCAAGGAGGGCAGATGTGAGGCAGGAGGGTAGACAGTTGGGCATTTCCAGACAGGAAGCCTGTATATGGTGGTTGGGGGTACCAGGGATGTTATGGAGCAGGACTGTTCCGGAAGTGCATAGTTTTGCACGGTTGGATAGGCCGCCAGAGATTTTAGTGTTACATGTGGGTGGCAATGATTTAGGCCTGAGGTCCATGTTGGATATTATGTGGAATATTAAGTTTGATTTCCTGCGGCTCCGAATGGCCTTTCCAGGGATGCTGATTGTGCTCGGACCATGTGGAGATTGGCTAGATCGGTAGATCGGCTCAATAAGGCCAGAAAAAAGGTTAACAGGGATGTCAGCAAGTTTGTGGTCAGAAATGGGGGGCTGACTATCGGACATTTGGAGCTGGAGGTTGATACCTGGCGTTACCTTGGGGGGGATGGGGTGCACTTCAATGCGGTGGGGATTGACATGTGGGCGTTGGGATTACAAGATGGTATCCAGCGGGTGTTGAGGGTTTGGAGGAGCACCTAAGGGTAAGGTTTTCCCCTTGTGCGCTGTGGCGCGTGTTGGTCTTTGCGGGTGAAGGAAGAAACCTCAGATAAGGAAGAGTGCGGGACCCATCAGTGGTATGGGCCCGCTGGTGGTATTCCAGCTAACATTGGTTTTGTCCGGAATTTGGTTAAAAGGTGCACTGCGGTCAGTGGTTTGGTTGTCTCTGAGCTAGTATGTGAGCTGGAGGCTTATTTCAGTTAAAGGTACCGCAGTGCATTGTTATGATCGTATGGCAATTCTGGGGGAGCTCCTGCAAAGACCAATGCGACTATTTGACTGGCGGGTGGTGGTGTAACAGATGTGTTTTTATACAGTTATGTTGAATTTGATGTGAGTTGTTAATAAAGGGGCTGCTACGGCCAATATTTTACTCCAGAATGGTGTGGTCTCCATTAATGGGAAAATGCTAAGGATAATGGAGCTGGGGTTGGCCGGGTAAAGCAGGTAGATGTATGGATCATCTGTTATACAATAGCTAAGAGAAGCCCGGAGTAAATAAAAGAAGAGAATAGAACTAAGGGCTTACGTGACTGGGTAAACAGGGGACAGGAGCAGGGGTTGTTAGAAAGCCCCTGATTGGTGGGAAAAGGAGGAAGAGGAGGAGTCAGCAGGGAGTTAGAAGAACGAAGGTTCCCATCCACCCTCCCTGTTATAGTAGGTATTGGGGTTGTCTCTCGTAACCAATTTTCTTTCACAGAGTGGTTGGATCCTTGGATGTCTTGGCAGTTGGTGGGTGTTGGTCTTTACGGGTGAAGGAAGAAACCTCAGATAACGAAGAGTGCAGGACCCCTTCGGTGGTATGGACCCGCTGGGGGTATTCCAGTTAACGTTGGTTTTGTCTGGAATTTGGTTAAAAGGTGCACTGCGGTCAGTAGTTTGGTTGTTTCTGAGCTAGTATGTGAGCTGGAGGCCTATTTCAGTTAAAGGTACCTCAGTGCATTGTTATGAGCCTATGGCAATTCTGGGGGAGTTCCTGCAAAGACCAACGCGACTATTTGACTGGCGGGTAGTGGTGTAACAGATGTGTTTTTATACAGTTATGTTTAATTTGATGTGAGTTGTTAATAAAGGGGCTGCTACGTCCAATATTTTACTCCAGAATGGTGTGGTCTCCATTAATGGGAAAATGGTAAGGATAACGGAGTTGGGGTTGGCCGGGTAAAGCAGGTGGGTGTATGGATCATCTGTTATACAATAGTCACGTTCAAGGCTTGCTTTGCTGACATCCCTTCTGGCTCCAGATCCTGCTTGCTGTTCCACGACATTGATCCCTGACTTCTGGCTTGGCTGACTATCCGTTCCGGTTACTGAACTTTGGCTATGTTTTGACTATGTATGTTCTTTTTACTTTTATCATTAAAGTGTGATTTAACTGTACTTCTGTCTCGGCCTGATTTCATGGTTTCTGACAGTAAGCGAAAGCATGAATTCAGAAGATGCAGTCAATCCACTTGTTGGTAATATTTTTTCCAGACTGGATGAACTGGATGACCGCATGGATCTGTTTGCCATGGCGTTACAAATGCACCTGAGTTGCACGGCTCACCTGGAATCACCCACTGTGACCGCCCCGGTACAACATATGGTGCAGGCCGACCCTGCTCTGCTCCAGTCTCTGTGCAGGCACCCACCTCGAGTATTACCTCTATAAAAGAGGTATGTCTGGTTCCGCTCCACTTCCCCAGCGATTTGGGGGCTGATCCTGTCCAATGCAGAGGGTTTCTCAACCAGGTTGAGATATACTTTGAGATACTGCCCCAGGGGTTTCCCATGGACAGAAGCAAAGTAGGTTTTGTGATATCTTTGCTTTCTGAAAGAGCCTTTGCCTGGGCAAACCCTCTATGGGAAACACAAAAACCTGTTGTCTTGAGCTACCCTGTGTTTGTGGCTTCATTTAAAAGGGTATTTGACATTCCCGCATGCTTCTGCTGCCAAGTGCCTCATGTCCTTCAAACAGAGTACGAGAACTGTTGCCGACTACGCCATTGAACTCTGGCAGCAGAGGTTGCGTGGAACAATGAAGCCCTTGTGGCTGCTTTTTCTCATGGTCTCTCGGATACCATCAAGGATCAGATAGCAGCCTGAGATATACCGAGTGAGCTGGAGAAGTTGATCATGTTTGCCATCCTCATGGACCCCAGACTTAGAGTAAGACTCTCTTTTAAAGAGCGCTTGCGGAAGCCTCCTGTATGTTTGTCTCCAAGCTTTGCAGTCCCACCCGTGCCTCCCCCGCCTCCCATGCCTCCTGGTACCGAGTTGGTCAGTGAAGGTGAACCCATGCACTTGGGTTTCACACGTCTCTCTGCAGATGAGAGAACCTTTAGGAGGAAGGAGAGATTGTGCCTTTATTGTGGCCAGGCAGGTCACTTTTTGAAGTCTTGTCCTGCCCGTCCAGGGAACGCATGAACCTTGAGGTCCTGTCACGGACAGACCTTAGGTGGCATTGTTTCATCCCCAGTTATCCAGAAGGATAAGCCCCTGGTTTCAGTCACCCTTTCTTGTGCTGAGTTGTCTGTCGAGATACAGTCTCTTGACTCTGGGGCTGCAGGCCTGTTCATTGATGCTGCCTTTGTATCGAAGCACTAGATTCAGCTGCAGCTGTGTGACTCCACTTGCCATTGAGGCTCTTGACGGGAGACCTCTACAGCCTGCCCATGTGACTCATGAGATGGTTCCATTGTCTATGGCCGTAGGGGCTCTTCACCATGAGTTAATCTAATTCCAAGTTATTTCCTCACCTAAGTTTCCACTGGTTATTGGTTATCCTTGGTTACAGAGGCACAACCCCTCTTTTGATTGGCTCCATGCTGAGGTTCTCTCCTGGTCACCACAATGCAGTGAGACATGCTTCCAGAAGGTAGCCAAGGTCCTGTGCACCTCTTCACACTCCTCCCTGCCGGAGGAGTACCGCGATTTTAGCAGAGGTCAAGCCGGTAGTTTGCCTCCACACTGGCTGTATGATTGCGCAATTGACCTTCAACCTGGTGCCATACCCCCTCGTGGCCGAGTTGACCTTTTGTCAGTCTTGGAGGTGAAGGCCATGAACGAGTATGTTGCAGACGCACTTTCTCGAGGTTTCATCCGCAAATCCTCGTCTCCTGCTGGTGCTGGTTTCTTCTTTGTGAAGAAGAAGAGTGGTGAACTGAGACCTTTCATTGATCTGATTTTGTTGATTACGGAGTTATTTGACCGCCTCAAGGAAGCAACAGTTTTCTTGAAGCTTGATTTGAGAGGTGCCTGAGGATTAAGGAAGGCGAAGAGTGGAAAACTGCGTTTAATACCAGAACAGGCCATTATGAGAAGCTTGTAAAGCCTTTTGGCCTTTGTAACGCCCCAGCTGTTTTCCAGGTATTTATTAACAATGTCCTCCAAGATTTGTTGCAGTTATGTGTGGTGGTTTATCTCGATGATATCCTCATATTTTCCAAGTCCCTGGAGAGCCACCACACAGTTGTATGTCGTGTGCTTCAGAAACTAGGAGAGAACAATCTCGATTGTAAACTGGAGAAGTGGGAGTTCCATCGTGAACAGGTTAAATTCCTGGGTTATGTCATTTCCACTGCTGGTTTTTCGATGGACCCAGAGAAGCTTTTGGCAGTTCTACAGTGGCCCCGACCAGTGGGTTTACATCCTCTGCAGTGTTTCCTTGGCTTTGCCAACTATTATCGGAATTTTATTTGTAACTTCTCATCTCTGGTCAAGCCCCTGACTGATATGACCAGAAAGGACGGTAACCCACAGAGTTGGTCTCCGGAGTCCATTAAGGCCTTTGAGTCTCAAGGCTGCCTTTGTTTCTGCTCCTGTGTTGGCACATCCTGATCCTACGTTACCTTTTATCCTTGAGGTTGATGCTTCTGAGACTGGTGTTGACACCCTTCTGTCTCAACGTCCTACCTCTGAGAGTGCTATGCATCCTTGTGGCTACTTTTCCAAGAAATTGTCACCTGCGGAGTGCAATTACGAGATTGGTGACAGAGAGCTGTTGGTGATCATTTTAGCCCTGAAAGAATGGAGACCTCTCCTCAAAGGTATCACTGTGATGGTTCTCATTCTTACTGACCATAAGAATCTCACATTCTTGTCTGAGGCTAAATGCCTCTCTCCCAGAAGGGCACAATGGGCTCTTTTCTTGTTAAGTTTCAATTACATTGTCTTACCCGGTACTAAGAATGTAAGGGCTGACACCTTGTCACCACATTTTTCCTCCACTTTCAAGTTGGAGTCGGTTCCGGTTCCTGTGATTCCTCCTGATTGTATTCTGGCTACGGTTCACACCAGTCTCACTTCTCCTTTGGAGGACAAAATTCTTGCTACTCAGGTCGATGCTCCTCCTGTGAAACCTTGTGACCTCTGCTTTGTTACAGAGAGTCTCCGTACTGCCACGCCCCAGATTTACCATTCTCCCAAGGCTGCTGGCCAACCTGGGAAGAATCAACTCTTTTGGGCCATTTCCCAACATTTCAGGTGGCCTAGTCTACGTGCTGATGTAACTGCCTTCGCAGCTGCCTGTTCCGTGTGTTTAGAGTAAGACTCCACGACACCTTCCAGTGGGCCTCCTAAAACCCATACCCAATAGAGAGAGACCTTGGACCCACCTGTCTATGGATTTCATTGTGGAGTTACCCAACTCCCAGGGCAACACAGTTATACTTATGGTGGTTGTCGGGTTCTCTAAGATGTGTCATTGTATTCCACTTAAGAAGTTGCCCACATCTAAGGAACTGGCTTCCATTTTTGCTCAGTAGATCTTTCATTTACATGGGCTACCCAAGGTGATTGTCTCAGATAGGGGTAGTCAGTTTGTGTCCCGGTTCTGGCAAGCCTTTTGTGCACAGTTGGGAATTCAGTTTGCTTTCTCCTCTGTGTATCATCCACAGTCTAATGGGGCCGCAGAACGAGCCAATCAGTCCTTGGAGCAATTCCTATGTTGCTATATTTCTGACCATCATAACAACTGGTCAGACCTATTACCATGGGCAGAGTTTGCTCACAACAGTACCTTGAATTCTGCTTCCTGATTGTCCCTGTTTATGGCGAATTATGGTTTCCAACCTTCCATGTTGCCTGACTCGTTTGTTCCGCAGAGTATTCCTGCATTAGAGGAGCATCTCCGTGGTTTTCGTTCCACTTGGGCACAAGTCCAGGAGGCTTTGCGACATGCTAATGATAGGTACAGACTCCATGCTTCCCTCACTGAAGTTCGTACCTCGGTTTATTGGGTCTTTCCGTATTCTTCGCAGGATTAACCCAGTGGCTTATGCATTAGACCTTCCTTCTAATATGCATATTTCAAATGTATTTCATGTCTCTTTATTAAAACCTTTGGTCTGCATCCGCTTTACCACCTCAGTACCACGTCCTCACCCTGTACAGGTTGAGAACCATGAGGAGTATGAAGTACAGTCCATTGTTGACTCCCGTAGGTTCCATGGGCACATACAGTACCTGGTGCATTGGAAAAGGTACGGTCAGGAGGAACGCTCTTTGGTCTCATCCTCGGGCGTACATGCCCCTGTCCTCCTCCGTGATTTCCATAGATGTTTTCCCCTCAAGCCTGGTGGTCCTTCGAGGGGGAAGGGTAGTTGAGGAGGGGGTACTGTCAGGGCTGGGCTCAGCCCTTCCTTCTCTGGGCTGGCCACTCAGCTGTCGGCTAATTGCCAGCTCCTATCTCTCCACAGTTACTCAGCTGTTGATGATATCCTGCTCGTCATTCCTGCCTATTTAAGCCATCTCCTGTGATCCTGTTCAAGGCTTGCTTTGCTGACGTCCCTTCTGACTCCAGATCCTGTTTGCTGTTCCACTACATTGATCCCTGACTTCTGGCTTGGCTGACTATCCGTTCCAGTTACTGAACTTTGGCTATGTTTTGGCTACGTTTGTTCTTTTAGCTTATAATTAAACAAGTGTGATTTAACTGTACTTCTGTCTCAGCCTGATTTCATGGTTTCTGACACTGAGTTCCTTCAAAAACTGTGAATGAGTGTATCTAGAATAATTGATGCTGTTATGAAGGCAAAGGATGGTCACGCCAAACATTGTTTTGATTTTGGATTTTTCTTCTGTTCATTTACTGTACTTTCCATTTTGTTAATTGATAAAACATATACTATTAACACTTCTATTTATAAAAGCATTCTTAATTTACAGCGGAGATGAGGAGATAATGAGTATGTGTGTGCTGTAAAATATTTTGTACTGTTTGTAGGTCTTATAGCAGCACCATCTTGGATTTAAACGCATTGTAGAGTGTGCCCCCCAAATATGTTTTTGTATATTGTAATAGACCCTGACCAGGTTTTTTGGGCTGGAGCACCCCTCCCCCTCATCATTACCTCTTATTTAGTGGCCACCAGTGCATAGGATGTATCCCCTTCAGTTCTCCCACATAGAGGAGTTCAGCTCCCATGATTGAGACAAAGGATCTTCCATTCTATTACTAGAGTAGGACCCACTAATTCGGGGTACTTTGTCGCAGTAAGTGGGCTTAGCACTATATGACCATATAGTGTGACCAAACCCCCGTATTTTTTGAATATGTTCAGGTGTTTTTAACTAGCCTTGTAGGAAATGTCATTCTTGTATGTGTGCGCTGTAAAATATTTTGTGCTGTTTGTAGGTCTTATAGCAGCACCATCTTGAATTTAAACGCATTGTAGGGTGTGCTCCCCAAATATGTTTTTTTAGGCTGTGCATACTGACCATGATTCTTGTTACACCCTAAATACACGTGTAACATGAAACATTGTCAGGAAGGTGAAGTTATCTTTTAACCTCTTACCGTCCTTAGGCTGTATATACTCATACAACCTTGAGAACAAGTAGTTATACCAGGATTATGGCTACAACCTGTTATCAATTTTTTTATGGGCTTTTCAGTAAAAGCGATCTGAGTGGCTCTACAGCAGCCCGATCACTTTTACACTGCTTGTAACAGCCCTCCTACCGCCATTCCCAGGCTCTCATGTTGCACCTGGAGGCCCAGGACTGCTACAAACTGTCAGGCCAGTTGCACACAGAGGAGAGGGAAGATCATCTGTTCCTCCCTCTCATCTGTGACACATGAATCCAGAGGCAACAAGGATTTTGTGACTTCTGGTTTCGGTTCTGTGTTTACCTGGCCGATACTGGTCAGTGAAGCAGCCAATCAAACCGATATCGGTTTGATCAGCTGCCTGTCACTGTTGGAAGAGAACCTGTCACTGCTCAGAAAAAATGTTGTTCATCCCTTGTGATAGCAATAAAGATGAATGTAAAAAAAAGTGTAAAAAAGTTTAAAATAAAAAAAAGCAAACTTATAGCAATATCCGTCTCCCTCTGCTTGCGTGCAGATGTGAAAGTGCATGTAGATCCTGCATGCATATATGTAAATGGGGATTGCACCACATATGTGAGGTATCACTATGAAGGTCAAAGAGAGAGAAATAATTCCAGCACCAGAACTTACGTTTAACTGGTAACTTTCAAAGGCTTGGAAAGTGTTGCCTATAGAGACCGTATCATAGTTTGTTGCCATTTCACGAGTGTGCAAATTATTTATATTGCACCAAAAAATTGGGTATTATGTTTTTGTATACAAAAATGCATTTAAGTGTATTTTTTCTTGAAAATTTGCATTTTGTAAACAGCTGCACAAATATCATGCAACATAAAAAAAATGCAACATTCTCCAGGGGCTCTGATATATGTTTGGGGTTCTAAGCAATTTTCTAGCAAAAAAATGCTGACTTTATTATGTATGTAAAAATTTTCAAAATTGGCCTGAATGGCAAGTAGTTAATGTGCTGCTGAATCCTCATTGTTCAATCAGTAGACCTGTGACCAGGCTGTATAGTGGAGAAAACTGAGGTTACCGACCTAGCTGTGATATCTGTCAGTACTAGTAGTGATTGAAACACTAGATGGAACAGTGGCTGAACAGAATTACAAATCATTCAGCAGGCAGGACAGTTTACATATGTGTGCTTTACCTGCATGTAGCTTACCCGCATAGGATCTGCATATTGAGTACACCCTCGAGTAACAATACCATAAAGGAATGAACATTAGCAACCCCCTAATTTTAGACAGGGACCTACAATGCTAAGGATACCCGGGCCTGGACTCCAATCAGTAAATCAGCTTAAACTGTAACAAGGACACCAAGGGGCACAGTGGTGACAACCGGTACATAAAACAAAACCTCCTTTTAACTAAGCTGTTACCCGACCCCATTGCGTGACCCCAGTAAGTTTAAGTCTGCCAGCTGGTCACCAAACACAACTAGGAATAACATTCTGCTGTACAGAATATCAGAGACTCAAACAAACTCTATATATGGATAAGAGTAACTATTATAAACCAGCTTTGTTGGGGCCCATACAGTGGTGCACCAAAATGTATTCCACTGGGTTTCTCCAAGATAGAGGCAATGGTCTGATAAACAGCTTAAACTACGAAATGCTTCTTTAACTGCTTATAGACAGCTTCAGTAAGATGGCAAATGAGAAGGGCACTAAAACAGGTGGAAGGAAGTAAAGCAGAAGAATATCTATGCTCCAGCGTAATAAGTTGGATTATGGGCTGACACAATATCACTGCGGGTGGCATCAGGGGAACTGTTAGGCTAAATACAGTGCTACTTGTATGGTAGAGATATGGTAGACTATTGTAGTTGTGTTCACTGAGCAAATTAAGGGTGGGTATATAACCCTCCCATCAACTCTGTCACATCCGTGGCAAGTTATTGCGGTATATGGGTTCCTCGGGAATGTGATGCTCTACCATTAACCTAGTTGACTCTTCAGCCCAGCAAGAACAAGATTGTGCCCTATCTTGTTTAGAAAGGCAGGAAGACAGGCTGGCAATACCACTCTGTGTCTTTAGCTGACAGGTGCTGAATCAGCAAACCTGCTGAATGCCTTATGGTAGCTGGGAGCAGGATGATGATCTTGCACAGGGTCTCGGGATAGCGGAAAGCAGGATGGCAATCTTACACAAGGTCTCTGGATAGCTGGAGATAAGCTGTGTGGGCACTCAAGAGCTCACATGTCTCTTATCCCGGTCTGGCACCAAGTGACCCCAGTCTTTGCTAAAAAGTTCTCTCCCTCATCCCTTCTAGCTGCTGAGACAACTGTAGTTTTCCTCCATCTTTTTACGAGCCCTGTTGGGGGGCTTTAGTGGTCTAAACAAACCCCTGATGTCTCACTAATTGAGACAGTGAAAGACTGAGGACATATTCCCCAGTCCCTTACTCTGCACACTCAACTGCACTGGACAGTGAATGAATGGGAAGTGCTCTGTGCTGAGCGGCTTCCTGTTTATTCATAAACTGATGCATAGTAAACCAAATGAGTGATCTGTACCGAGGGGGTCACTGGTGCTCAGTGAAGGGACTGGGGGGTACTGGTGCTCAGTGGGGTGGGGGCAGGGGGTACTGGTGCTCAGTGGGGGGACAGGGGGGTGCTGTGCTCAGTGGGGGGACAAAGAGAGCACTGGTGCTCAGTAGGGGAACAAGGGGGGGGGGCATTGGTGCTCTGTTCTGTTCTATTGTTTTTCTAGTCTATTCTTTTTTCTAGTTCTATTCATTCTATACGAAATTCTAATTTTAGAAGCCATCTTCTGAAATTCGACTTTCACATAGAATTAATTCACATTCGAATAGAAATGTTTAGAATAAAATAGAAAAGAATAGCATAGAAAAACAATGGAACAGAATAGAAGAAAAATATAATATATATATAACCATCTTCCGAAATTGGAATTTGGTACAGAATGAATTTGAATTTGAATAGAAAAGATTAGAATAGAATATATTATATTTTTTTTCTATTCTGTTCTATTGTTTTTCTAGGCTTTTCTTTTCTACTCTATTCTAATCTTTTCTATTCAAATTCAAATTCATTTTATACGAAATTCGAATTTCGGAAGATTGTTTATATATATATATATATATATATATATATATATATATATATATATATATATATATATATATATATATATATATATATATATATATATATATATATATATATATATATATATTATATTATATTTTTTCTATTCTGTTCTGTTGTTTTTCTATTATTTTCTAATCTATTCTAATCTTTTTGAATTCAAATTCATTCTATACAAAATTCGAATTTCGGAAAATGGTTATATATAAATAGAATGAAATCAAATTCTACTAGAAAAGAATAGAATAGAAAAACAATAGAACAGAATAGAAAGAAATATTATATATATATATATATATATATATATATATATATATATATATATATAATTTAAATAAAACCATCTTCCGAAATTGGAATTTGGTATAGAATGAACTCGAAGAGAAAAGATTAGAATAGAACATCTTATATTTTTTTTTCTATTCTGTTCTATTGTTTTTCTATGCTATTCTTTTATAATATTTTCTATTCTATTCTAATCTTTTCTATTTGAATTCATTCTGTACCAAATTCCAATTTCGGAAGATGGTTATATATGGTTATATATATATATATATATATATATATATATATATATATATATATATATATATCTATATATAATATAATTTTTTTCTATTCTGTTCTATTGTTTTTCTGTTCTAGTCTCTTCTATTAGAATTCGATTTCATTCTATTTCATTCTGTTTCTGTGTAACCATTTTCCAAAATTCAAATTTCGTATAGAATGAATTCGTATTCAAATAGAAAAGATTAGAATAAAATAGAAAATAATAGAAAAGAAAAGAATAGAAAGACAATAGACCAGCATAGAAAAAAAAAAATATATATATATATATATCTATCTATATATAGAGATATATATATATATATATAGATAGATAGATATATATATATATATATATCTATCTCTCTCTCTCTCTCTCTCTCTCTCTCTCTCTATATATATATATATATATATATATATATATATATACTTACACCGTATTTATCGGCGTATAACACGCACCGGCGTATAACACGCACCCCAATTTAGGAGGGAATTTTAAGGAAAAAAAAACTTTTAGGAGGTAAGTTGAAGGAAAAAAAACTTACATTTAAATGCCCATCATTGCAGCCTTCTCAGTGCAGCCATGTCAGTGCAGCCTTGTCAGTGCAGCCATGTCATTGCAGCCATGTCAGTGCAGCCATGTCAGTGCAGCCATGTCAGTGCAGCCTTACCCAGTGCAGCCTTGTCAGTGCAGCCTTGTCAGTGCAGCCTTCCCCAGTGCAGCCTTGTCAGTGCAGCCTTCCCCAGTGCAGCCTTGTCAATGCAGCCTTCCCCAGTGCAGCCATGTCAGTGCAGCCATGTCAGTGCAGCCATGTCAGTGCAGCCTTCCCCAGTGCAGCCTTGTCAGTGCAGCCTTGTAAGTGCAGCCTTCCCCAGTGCAGCCTTGCCCAGTGCAGCCTTGTCAGTGCAGCCTTCCCCAGTGCAGCCTTGTCAGTGCAGCCTTCCCCAGTGCAGCCTTGTCAGTGCAGCCTTCCCCAGTGCAGCCTTCCCCAGTGCAGCGTTGTCAGTGCAGCCTTCCCCAGTGCAGCCTTGCATCCTGTGATCCCGGACCCCTGCCATCCTGTCTTTCAAAATCGCCGACCGCGATTTGAAAATGGCGCCGCCGCCGCCGAAATACACAGAGCCGGTCCTCGGCTCTTCTCGGCAGCTCTCGTTTACTTTCGGCTCCACTCGTAGTCCCGAGCGGAGCTATCCGAACCTAGCCGAGTACACTCGGCTAGGTTCGGGCGGCGCTCGAGTGAAGACGAAAGTGGCCGAGAAGAGCCGAGGACCAGCACTGTGTATTTCGGCGCCGGCGGCGCCATTTTCAAATCGCGGTCGGCGATTTTGAAAATCTGGCAGCTCCGGATCGCAGGGGATCGGCGTATAACACGCACCCGCGATTTTCCCCTGATTTTAAGGGGAAAAAAGTGCGTGTTATACGCCAATAAATACGGTATATATCATTTTATATTCTATCTTATTGGTTTTTTTTAGAAAAACGTTTTCTATTTTTTTCTAATTCGATTCGAATTTGTTTTCGAATTCGATTCGAATTTGTCTTCGAATTCGATTTGAGTATGTTTTCAAATTCGTTCGTTTTTTTCGGATTCGTTTAAATTCTTTACTTTTGTAATTCGGAAATTTGGATGCATCCGAATTTCCGAATAATGAAAAATTTGTCCGAATTTCGATTCGGAACGACACGAAATGCACATGTCTAGTGCTCGCTGGAGGAACAAGGGGGGCACTGGTGCTCACTGGGAGGACAAAAGAGGGCAATGGTGCTCAGTCAAGGGAGAAAAGGGAGCAATGGTGCTCAGTGAGGGTACAAGGAGGCACTGGTGCTCAGTCGGGGGAGATGGGTTATGCTGGTGATTATTGGGGGAAGATGGGGGTCCCGATGCTCAGTGGGGGGAGATGGGGAGTCAGGGTGCTTGGTGGGGGGGTCCTGGTGCTTAGTGGAGAGAGATGGGGTCCTGGTGATTAGTGGGGGCAGATTGGGGGCACTGCCAGGCAGTGGGGGAGGGGGATACTGGTGCTTAATACCTGGCTGCTTGATCGATCTGGAATGGTGAAGAATTATCCCCTCTCTCACTGTTCTTTTCTGCTGATTTTTCTCTAGACAGATGCAGTGATAGGCCCTGGCTCCTCTGGAGGGATACCAGTGTAGTGATAGACTATCACTGCTGCCACTTGTGAACAAAGAGAGGAAAGCAAGAGACTTCCTCTACCCAGTTCTCTGCCAGCTCTGACTGATGACTCATCTAAAGTAGAGCTCAGCAGATAAAGCCAGTGGTGGAAATCTTCCTTTGCTGTGACTCTTTGTTTACTTGGCTGAGCTGTCACTGCACTGGCATTCCCAGCATCCCTCCAGAGGAGGTCACAGGAGTTGTAATTTCTCCTGTCAGTGCCCCCTAGTTTTAGTCCTGCATCCTTCACTCTGGCACCCGATCTGTACCTATCAGGAAGGAGTAATGAAAGTCAATGGGGACCTAATAAATGAACTTGCCAAGACTTACTGTCCCACAGCAGGTCGGTTCGGTCTAGTTATTACTCTAAAGTCTTTGTGCCAGTACCTGGCTACATGTGTATTAACTTTTAATCCCAGAGCTCAGCTTTAGATTTATGGTTTCAGTTAGTCATATTTTATTTATTGTTTGTGATTTTTTTAGTTTTGCTTTTTTTGCAGCAGCTGAGCCAGTTTTTCAGCTCAGAAGCATGAAAAAAAAATGTAATTTAGGGATTAACATTTCATCACAGCTTTGAAACATAACACTGATTTCTTCCCTTTAAGCATGAAAATGTGCAGCTTAAAAAAAAATAAAAAATGCTCTTTTGTATGTGGCTAAACTCCGCCCACTCCCTTTTTATTCATTCAGTGTGTATAGATCTCGGCATCTGCTCTCTGTCAGCAGCCTGCAGCACACAAGCCTTTAAACAAGCAGCATCATCATATCATCTGTTCTGTATTGTCTTCCTGGGAAGCAGTTACAGCCTCTCCTGCAGGTACGCAGTTTCCTCTGTAAAGATATGTATTCTTGTTTTCATTTGATTTCCAGGATGCAGATGTTTTCGCAATCAGTATTGCCTAATTAAGTGGTTGTTACGCCTTTTACTGAAGCAAAGGGCGATGCACGCAGGCACAGCAATATGACGCAACCAACCAGAATTTATGTTTTATTGTACTAACAGTGATAAAGTGGAACCGCATTAGTTATATTTTTTCTTTGCCTTATTGAATAAACAACCCTTTCGTTGACTACAGTTTTACATGAATTTCGATCAATGTGAACCTGTGCTCCATTTGAATTTTTTAGGTCCATTTTAGCGTCAGCTTGCCAGCAACAGGATGACTAATAGACTGCAAACTTTTTCTCATAGATTTGCTCCCTCGCTAAAGGGAAAAGTGAGATGCTACTCTACTCTTGCTAGTGAGTGAAATTCTGAAGTGTTTTGAGTCAGCGAGGAAGTGATCCCATTAATAGAAGTAGTTTTCTTGCCTGGGTGAATTGCTTTTCTGACATTGTCTTTAAATGTGAAAGTCCTTCTTAAGAACTGTGATCTCAAGATGTGCTATTAGCTGTATAAGACAGAAAATGCCTCCCCTGTACTCCTCTCTAATTTAGTTTCATGTTTTGTCTCCGGCTTGACCCACTGACTTCATGGATTAGCTCTGTCAACTGCCTGGACCACCTGGCTCTGCAAAAGACGATTCAAAAAAACAACTGAGTCGCATGGAAAAGTATTGAGCAAACAGTTACTGTGTCCTATCAGATGCAGTCACTGTTTGGGTATTCCAGTGAGTCCTGGAACAAGGGAGCGAAGGGATCAGTGGAGAGACAGCATGACATGTGCGGACTGCACAGTCACGCTGTCAGATAGTATCACTTTAAGAGAAGGGTAGTGGTTTTGGGAGGGGAGGCGTCAGGAGAAAGTATTGGGAGAATAGGAGGAAGTGACGTCAGTGTTGAGCGGCGGGGAGAGAAGATTCACACACGCTCCCACCGCTCGGTTGCTTTCCCTGTTTAAGATGGCGAACTCAGCGGCGATGGAGGAGTTGATCATGCGGCTAAGAGCGGCGGCTGCAGAGCAAGGGGGTGACTGGCTGCAGGCTCAGGTTGCGGCGGTGATACAAGAGAGCGGAGCGGCGGCGAATGGGGGGGGCCTGTGACTCCACGTGGGCACCGTTCCCGGCCGCCGGAGCGCTTCAGCCCTGATACCGCACCTGGGAGTCAGAGGCCACTGCCTGAGAGGAGCCGTCCATCCACCCCCCAGTGAGCACCAGCAACAAGGCAGCAGGGATGGAGACATGAGGAGGACACAGCGCAGAGGCAGGAGCGGAGGAATGGGGGAGCCCAGCGCAGCACACGGCTCTGCCCCCCCAGCTCATCGCAGATGCCATGAGCAGGCAGCCGGGCATGCGATGGAAGGTACGAGCACCCAACTGGCCCGGCGGGGGATGATCGAGCCCCGGGGGGCTGGCCAAGTGACCGAAGCGGCTAGCAGCCCTGCAACTTCCAGAGGGAGGACGGTGAGAAGCACAGTGATGCGGGTGAGTGGAGGCGGAGAGAGATCGGCAGCGGCCAAGGTCAGTAAGAGACGCAGAAGTCCATCACGGCAGGCAGCGCACCGGTCTGGCAGGACTCCGCAGAGAGCTGGACGGGAGAGACAACGCAGACCCACGGCAGCCAGAGCAGGTCCCTCTGGGGTACAGCCAGCGGTCGTTCGGCAAGAAGAGGTCAGCGACAGATCGGAGGGAGAGCTGTCCGGGTTGGAGAGGGACGAGGACCAGGGGCATACTGCGGCGGTGGATTCGGGAGTGATGGCTTATGGGCCCAGTCCTGGGCAGCCCGTGAGTGCATTTCCACTTTATCTGTTTCTTCTTTATTAGAAAAGTTGTTAGAACAGGGCAGAAACAAGGGGTCCCCGGGGGGAGTAGTTCAGCGGGGGCAAGAGGGGTTAGGCCCCCTGCAGCGCAGCCTAGGGACGTGGGGGACAGGGCTGGTGGGGTTGGTTTACAGGATTTACTGGCGGGTTTGCGGGAGTTGGTACAGCACTTCAAACCGACTGCGGGGGACAGTTCGTCCCCGGCGCAGGCGTGGGCTACACCACAGGGGACCGGAGGTGCTGCAGCGGTTACTCCGCCGGCAACTGGTATTGCCGGGGATGCTCTGGCTGCTCCGGTGACGTGTACGGGGTCAGCGGTGGTCGATCCGCCGACAACTCCAGCCAGCGTTTCGGCCCCGGAAAATCAGGAAAAATCGGCAGAGAAAAAGGCGGAGTCGGTTAGGTTGGCGGATTCTGCGAAGAGCGAGGTTTATGTTTGTTTTGAGGGCCCACTTGGAGCTCATCTCAAGACCGAGGTAAAGGAAAAGATTTGGAGGGGTGAATATGTAGAGATATTCACATCGTTGCCGTTAGAAAAGTTCAATCTCGACAGATTGAAGCCAGAAGCGAACACGAAGGAAGATGAGGAGAAACGCAGATATAGGTTGATTCCGCGTACCTTTTCTAACTGGCTGCAGGCGTTCGCCATCTTGGCGAGTGTAATTAGGGAAAAGGCCCCTGAGCACTGCTCGGCTTTGTTCGTATACTTGGAAGCCATTAGTGAGGCGCATCGGACGTATGGAGGGATAGCGTGGCTCTGATACGACGAGCAGTTTCGCCAATGGATGGCTGTCCGACCGTCGCAATGCTGGGACCACAAGGATATCAGCCTGTGGATGAAGCTTATGACAGCGGCGAGGGCTCCTACGCAGTTTTTTCAGGCAGGGGTCGGAGGTAACACAGCTCCAGGACAACCGACCGACAAGAAATGGGGCTTCTGTTGGCAGTTCAACGACGGCACATGTAAGTATGGTGCAAACTGCCGATTTAAGCACACATGCTCCGGATGCGGGGGTTCTCACGCACTGTCCAAGTGCTTTAAAAGAGGGAAGGGGCGTGGCAGAGAGCCTGCGAATAAGAGGGACGACGCCGGTGCGGGTGGACAGGATGCGTCCTTTCCTCAGTAGGTACCCCGACCGGAAAGCGGCCCAGTTGTTGGAAGCAGGTTTCGCGTTTGGTTTTAAAATCCCACGCTCTTTGACGGTGGCCCCTCCCATGGCTATGAATTTACGTTTAGTCCTGCTGTATCCGACGGTGGTTTTGGAAAGATTAGAGAAAGAAGTCAGTTTAGGCCGCATGGCCGGCCCTTTTACTTCTGTTCCTCTTCAGGACTTGGTGGTATCCACATTGGGGGTAGTTCCCAAGAAAGAGCCAAACAAATTCAGATTGATTCACCACCTTTCCTTTCCGAAGGGTGGGTCGGTCAATGATTCGATTGCGCCAGAGGAGAGTGCGGTGACATATACTTCTTTTGATGCTGCAATATCTTGGCTGTGTCGCTACGGACAGGGGTCATTGATGGCGAAAGCAGATATTGAATCTGCTTTTCGGCTTTTGCCGGTACACCCGGACAGCTTTCGGGTCTTGGGCTGCGCATGGAATGGGGCATACTACGTGGATCGTTGCCTCCCGATGGGCTGCTCTATTTCCTGCGCTTTCTTTGAAACGTTCAGCTCATTCTTGGAATGGGTAGTTCGGGACGTATCTGGGATCAATTCGATCATTCATTATCTTGATGATTTCCTATGCATCGGCCCACCGGGTTCCAATATTTGTTCTGTCCTCTTAGGGACATTACAGCATATATCGGAGCGTTTTGGAGTACCGCTAGCTCCAGAAAAAACGGAGGGCCCCAAGTCTAACATCGTCTTTCTGGGAATTGAAGTGGATTCCATGGGCATGGAGTGCCGACTTCCGGCGGACAAATTGGAAAGTCTCAAGGCTGAGGTTCGTGGGACCACCGGCAGGCGCAAGGTGCAATTGCGGCAACTACAATTGTTATTGGGGAAGCTGAATTTTGCTTGCCGAATAACTCCCATGGGTAGGGTGTTTTGCCGGCGGTTGTCGGCTGCTACTGCCGGGGTTCGGGCTCCCACTCACTTTGTGAGTCTTAACAAGGAGCATAGGGAGGACTTACTAGTATGGCAGGAATTCCTGGAATCATTTAATGGGCGCTCTCTTTGGATGTTGGGTCCCATTAGTAATTGGGATCTTGAATTATTTAGGGACGCGGCAGGCTCGACGGGCTACGGGGCTGTCTTTCAGAGACAGTGAAGTGCCGCTCGATGGCCCCAGGCTTGGGAGAAAGCTGGGTTCTTAAAAAACCTTGTCCTCCTGGAACTGTTTCCAATTGTGGTAGCAATGGAAATATGGGGGGAATCATTCCGTAACATGAAGGTGCGGCTCAACTGTGACAACCTGGGGTTTGTCCAGGTGATTAACCGATTGTCGGCCAAGAGATATTTAGTGTTGCGCTGTTTGAAATTGAATGTTTTCATCTACGCTGTATACTTACCAGGGGTTGAGAACACTTTGGCTGATGCTCTGTCTCGTTTCCAGTGGGACAGGTTTCGGGAATTGGCACCAGACGCGGAGCAGCAGGGGGTTACCTGCCCCGACTGGATGTGGAACGTTGCCTTTGGAACATGGCAGGGTGGATTCAGCGCTCTGTGAGTAAGGCCACTTGGGACGCCTGCTCCAAGGTATAGCAGGAGTGGTTAGCGTGCTTGCACAGGCTGGGTATCGCCCCTGAAGGCCCGGAGATCACACATGCGATTCTTTATTTTATTAATATGGGCTTTGAAAGGGAGATTTCGGCAGCTGCCATCGATAAAAAATTGGCAGGTTTGGCTTTTCTTTTTAAATTACAAGGGCAACGGGACTATACAAAAGAATTTTGGGTGAAGCAAGCAGTAAAGGAATACAGGAAATCGCATTAGAAGATGGATGGGCGGCGCCCAGTGTCTTTTCATATGCTACAGGGCCTATTCTTTCATATTTCGTCCATTTGTGTTTCTGAATACGAAAGTGCCTTATTCCGGGCAGCGTTCGCACTAGCGTTCTTTGGAGCGTTACGGGTGAGCGAGCTCGTCAGTCCTTCAAAGCAGGCTCAAGGGGGGCTGCTGTGGGAGGATTTGGATTGTTCGAAGGATTCAGTTAGAATTTGGATAAAACGGTCTAAAACTGATCAGTTTGGGAAAGGTATTCAGCTGGAAGTTTTTCGGATTTCGGAGTCCCCCATTTGTCCTGTAAGAGCGGTGCAATCGTTCAAGGACATGCGGCCTAGGTTATCGGGCTCCTTTTTGATGCACGCAGATGGGTTATCCTTGTCTAAGTTTCAATTTATAGCGGTGTTCAAGAAATGTTTATCGGCGGCTGGGTACGATCCCAACAGTTTTTCCTCACATTCTTTCCGCATAGGCGCTGCTACAGAGGCAGCCAGGGCCGGGCTTAATTCAGAGGCGGTATAGCGCATAGGGAGGTGGGATTCTGACAGATTTAGGCTCTATATTCGGCCACATTTGTTACAGTCTTCATAAAAAAAAAAAGGGGGGGAGTTTGGGGGGTTTATTTGGGGTTTAGTGTTTGTTGTAGGGAGGGTACTTACTGTTTTTGTTTGTCATCTTCTGATTCACAGGTGAAGAGGTGGGCTTGGTTTGGATCCTGGGCCACTCCTTCGTCCTTTGGGGGTCAGACCAGCTGATGTTCGACCTAATGGTAGGCAATTGGGCATCCCCAGGCATGAGGCGCAGGTCAGATGGATCGGGGTACCGGGTATGCTTTGGAGTAGGGTACAGTCTGAAGTCCACAGGTTCGCCCGTTGGGACAGGGCACCAGATGTCTTGGTGCTACATGTGGGAGGAAATGATATGGGAGCCAGGTCCATGAGGGACCTAATACGGGACATTAAATGCGATGTTTTACGGCTACAGGCGGCCTTCCCAGGTATAGTCATTGTATGGTCGGATATGGTAGGCAGGACATCTTGGCGGTGGGCTTAGTCAGCTAAAAAGGTTGATAGGGCCCGGGTAAAGGCGAATAAGGAAGTTAGCAGGTTTATTTTGTGGAATGGGGTGGTGACAATAAGGCATAGGGAGTTAGAGGTGGACACAGGGAGGTACCTTAGGAGTGGTGGGGAGCACCTTAACGAAGTTGGAAGAGACCTTTGGGCTCTGGGCCTGCAGGAAGGTATAGAACGAGCTTTGAGGGTGTGGAGGTGCTCGCAAGGGTAAGGTTTTACCCCTTGCAGGCGGTGGCAGTGGTTTGGGTCTGTGAGGAGGAGGAGATGTGTGTTATATGGAGATATAACTTGGTTGGTTCCCATATGTAATATGGGGATTTATCTGGTACTTTCCGGTTACGAGGGGCTAACCAGGAAGGGGTAAAGTTAGGTCACTGCGAAGGTTGGGTACTGTCTCGCTGTCCGGGTGTTGCGACTCGAGGCCTAAAGTTTTATGGAAGTTTATCGCAGTGACCAGTGGTGTGTGTTCCCCCCCCCAAGACCCCAAGAGAATATTGAACGGTTATTTAAAAGTTATTTATAATGTTATTTATTTAGTTTTATGTTAATTTTAATAAAAGGCCGTTAAAGTCATTTACTCCAATACCGTGTCAAGTCTTTTGTGGGAAGGTTTGGAGGGTGGAGAGTATGTTTAAGGGGTAATTTGGGACTGGGGAGTAAGTCCTTCACATGTCAAGTGAGTCCTGGAGCAAGGGAGCGAAGGGATCAGCGGAGGACAGCATGACATGTGCGGACTGCACAGTCACGCTGTCAGATAGTATCACTCTAAGAGAAGGGGAGTGGTTTTGGGAGGGGAGGCGTCAGGAGAAAGTATTGGGAGAATAGGAGGAAGTTACGTCAGTGTTGAGTGGCGGGGAGAGAAGATTCCCACCCACCCTCCCTGGTTTAGGTAATTAGGAAAAGGGGCTTCGGTGAGGGCCTAGGCAGTGGTTTGGGTCTGTGAGGAGGAGGAGATGTGTGTTATATGGAGATATAACTTGGTTGGTACCCATATGTAATATGGGGATTTATCTGGTACCTTCCGGTTACGAGGGGCTAAACAGGAATTTAGTTTTATGTTCATTTTAATAAAAGGCAGTTAAGGCCATTTACTCCAATACCTTGTCAAGTCTTTTGTGGGAAGGTTTGGAGGGTGGAGAGTATGTTTAAGGGGTAATTTGGGACTGGGGAGTAAGTCCTTCACATGTCATGCAGGTGCTATGACTGTCTAAATACAATACTCGGCAGGGGAGATTCCTCCATCGTTGTTCAGCGTGGATGAAAAATTTATTAATTTCTCCCATTTAGCCTGTTGGGCGGAGCAAAATAGATCTACACGTGTATGGCTAACCCCAGACAAGAACAGTTCTTGCAGTCAGGGGCCGGGTCACTGGGTGTATCAAAAGAAAGAAAGCCTAAAAAACAAAAACGAATGCAACCACCACATCTAAGAATTAGTAAGCTGCAATATAATAAATGCTTGTGTTTGAGTCTAATACCACTTTAAAGTGTATATAAATCCTAACAACAAATTTCTCTTATTTGGGCCCTGTTGGTCTTTTAAATATACTCTCGAAGACATTTTTTTCTGTTTGATAAATGCAAAAAATACCTGCTGATCTTTCCAGAAATCTTTTGAGCTCATAACATCCTGTGCTCTTTGCTTCTGTTGACTGCTATCAATTACATTGTTCTCATCTATCCCTGAGGACTATAGCACCATGACCCTCTGTGTAATGAAAAATGGGAAAGGGGCAGGATACCATGGTCCTATATTGTTTTTGTAAACTTAATACAGAAGGGTGAGCGAGTTTTTTCTTCCTAGGACTGAAAGGGCTCATGTACTGTGCATCTCAAAAAAGCTGCTCCCCCCCCCCCCCCCCCACCAAACTCGTGATTTTGAGAGGAGCTTTCGAGCAGAAAAGAAAAATCCCAAAAATCCACAAAAAAACGCAAAAAAGCTTGACAATGCACAAAAAAAAGGATAAAATGAGCTGAGGGAAGGGTTTGTGAAAAAAACGCTTATGCTCAAAAAAGCTCAAAGAAGCTGGAAGAAGCTCAATAAAAATGTGCAAAAGAGCACAATAAAGCAGAAGCTTTTCGGCAGAGAAATAAAAGCTCAAATGCCTGTAAAAGCAGCCTTTTTTTAGCTGCAGTGTGCATAAGCCCAATTGTATTGCTGGCAGGATCACCAGTTTAAAATAAAGGAACAAACGCTTGGAAAACAAAACAAAAAACAAGTGCAAGAACTACATCTAGGGACTAGTAGGCAACAATATATACTGTATATATATATGTACACACAGTGCTTTTTTTCTCAGAGAATAGGTGCAGGAACTCCCCCTTTCTAAGTCACTTTGTGTCTCTGCCCCCTACCCACTTTTGAGCACTCACCCTTGGTTCCGCCCCTACCCACCTCTGAGCACCCACCCCCACCCAGCTCCCAGTACTGCCCTTTTAGAGAATATAGAGCCAAGTATCATTTTGTAGTGCTAAGTAGTGATGAGCCGAACACCCCCCGGTTCTGTTCGCACCTGCGAACGGACCGAAAATTCGCACGAACGTTAGAACCCTATTTATGTGTATGGGACTTGAACGTTCGAAATCAAAAGTGCTCATTTTAAAGGGTAATTTGCATGTTATTGTCCTAAAAAGGGTTTGGGGACCCAGGTCCTGCCCCAGGGGACATGTATCAATGCAAACATTTTTTTTAAAAACGGCCGTTTTTCGGGAGCAGTGATTTTAATGATACTTAAAGTAAAAAAAAAAAAAGTGAAATATTCATTTAAATATCGTACCTGGGGGTGTCTATAGTATGCCTGTAAAGTGGCGCATGTTTCCCGTGCTTAGAACAGTCCCTGCACAAAATGTAATTTTTAAAGGAAAAAAAATCATTTAAAACTGCTTGCGGCTTTAACCACTAGACATCCGCGCTATGGCCGAATGACGGCCACAGCGCGGACCTGCATTCCTGGGAGGCCGTCATATGACGGCCTCCCCTGTGCACGCTCCCTGCGCGCGCCGGGCGCGCTGTGATCACCGAGTCCCTTACCCTGTGATCAGCTGTCAGCCAATGACAGCTGATCACATGATGTAAACAAAAGATCGGTAATCGTTTTTTCTTTTTACTCACGCTGACAGCGCGAGTAGAAAAAAAAGCCGATCACCGGCTCAGATGTCAGGGACATTGGTCCCGAAGTGGAAGAGGCACATCTGCCTCATCAGTGCCACCTAAAACTGCCACCTAAAACTGCCCACAGTGCCACCTAACAGTGCCCACAGTGCCACCTAACAGTGCCCACAATGCCACCTAACAGTGCCCACAAGTGCCACCTATCAATGCCAACAAATGCCACCTATCAATGCACACAAGTGCCACCTATCAATACCCACCTGTAGTGCCAATCAATGCCACCTGCCAGTGCTGCCCATCACTGCCACCCATCAGTGCCCATCACTGCCACCCATCAGTGCCCATCACTGCCGCCTGTCAGTGCCCATCACTGCCGCCTCATCAGCGTACATCAATGAAGGAGAAAAATTACCCGTTTTAAATTTTTTATAACAAAATATAAAAAAATAAAAATATTTTTTTTTTAAAAATTCAGTTTTTACATTTTTTTAAACAAAAAGTAAAAACCGCAGAGGTGATCAAATACCACCAAAAGAAAGCTCTATTTGTGGTGAAAAAATGATAAAAATTTAATTTGGGTACAGTGTTGTATGACCGTGCAATTGTCATTCAAAGTGCGTCAGCGCTGAAAGCTGAAAATTGGTCTGGATAGGAGGGGGGTTTAAGTGCCCTGTAAGCAAGTGGTTAATGTAATGTCGGGTCCTGGCAATATGGATGAAAATCAGTGAGACAAACGGCATGGGTACCCCCCAGTCCATTACCAGGCCCGTTGGGTCTTGTATGGATATTAAGGGGAACCCCGCACCCAAATTAAAATAAGGAAAGGTGTGGGGCCCAGGCCCTATATACTCTGAACAGCAGTATACAGGCGGTGCAAACAAGACAGGGACTGTAGGTTTGTTGTTAAGTAGAATCTGTTTGTAATTTTGAATGGGTACCTTTTTAACGTGTTTAGCTTCAGCCAAAAAATCTTTTTTAAGCTTTTTGGAAAACATAGGGAAGGGTTATCACCCCTGTGACATTTGTTTTGCTGTCTGTCCTCCTCTTCAGAAGATTTCACATCACTTTTTGTCCCAATGACAATGTTTTTTGAAAATTTGGGTTTTTTTGTGGAACAAGGATTGGAAAGCATCAGTGGAAAGGAGAAATGTTTTTCCCATATTAAATCTTACAGGAGAGAATTTCCCTTCCTAGGGGTAGATTTCATCTCACTTCCTGTTGTCTCCTTCTGTTTGCAAGTAGGAGTCGTTTGTAAGTTAGATGTTTGAAAGTAGGGGCCTGCCCTATATACTCAGCAGAAATTTGGGCCTTAGGTGTTGTTGTGGCCACAACACTGTAAGCCCTCACAGGGCCCTGCTGTGAAATATTAGATCAAGAATTGTAATTACATGCCCCTGTTGAACAGGGGCAGAAAAATTGGGCCTTTGTTGGTGGTGCTAGTGCCACAACATTGTAAGTCCTCACTCGCTCTTGGTGGGCGCAGAAACGGGCCCTGCTGTGAAATATTAGATCAAGAATTGTAATTACATGCCCCTGTTGAACAAGGGAAGAAAAATTGGGCCTTTGGTAGGGTGTGGTGGTGGTGGTGCTGGTGCCACAACACTGTAAGTCCTAACTCGCTCTTGGTGGGCGCAGAAACGGGCCCTGCTGTGAAATATTAGATCAAGAATTGTAATTACATGCCCCTGTTGAACAAGGGCAGAAAAATTGGGCCTTTGGTGGTGGTGGTGGTGCTGGTGCCACAACACTGTAAGTCCTCACTCGCTCTTGGTGGGTACAGAAATGGGCCCTGCTGTGAAATATTAGATCAAGAATTGTAATTACATGCCCCTGTTGAACAGGGGCTGAAAAATGAGGCCTTAGGCACTGGTGCTGGTGCCACAACACTGCAACCCCTCACAGATACTCTAGTTGGAACGCAGGAATGAGCCCTGCTGCAAAGTATTGCATCAAAAATTGTAATTACATGCCCCTGTTAAACAGGGGCTGAAAAATTAGGCCTTAGGCACTGGTGCTGGTGCCACAACACTGCAACCCCTCACAGATACTCTAGTTGTAACGCAGGAACGAGCCCTGCTGCAAAGTATTGCATCAAAAATTGTAATTACACGCCCCTGTTAAACAGGGGCTGAAAAATTGGGCCTTAGGCACTGGTGGTGGCGCCAAGAACCAAAAATGTTCTTACAAGCTATCAGCGTGATCATTGAGGAGGAAGAGGATAATTACTCAGGATAGTCACTCAGCATCAGCATAGGCAGTCTTTGAAGGGATCTGAGATTTAAAAAAAAATTATTCGGTTACATCAGCATCAGGTGCTTGGTAGCTGGTGGTGATCCAAGACTGATTCATTTTTATGAAGGTCAGTCGATCGACCGAGTCGGTGGACAGACGCACCCTGTGATCGGTTACAAAGCCTCCAGCAGCACTGAATGTGCGTTCCGAAAGAACGCTGGATGCAGGACAGGCCAGTAGCTCAATTGCATACGGTGCAAGCTCTGGCCAGTGATCCATCCTCAAGACCCAGTAACACAGAGGATTTTCGGTGGGAAAGGTGTCCAAGTCAGATCTTGCCCCTAGGTATTCCTGCACCATGTAAAACAGACGCTGGCGATGGTTGCTGGAACCGATCATACCTTGGGGCTGCGGACCAAAAAATTGTCTGAACGCATCGGTCAGACGGCCACCTTCTCCACCGCTCCTTCTTTGACTGACCGAAGCCTCAGCAACACGTTGTCCAGAAACAGGAGTTTGTAACCTCCCAGTCTCCGGGAACACATTGCACAGACCTTTCTGCAAGGCCTCCCGAAGATGTTTCATCCTCTGCTCCCTCTGCGATGGCAAGATAAGGTCCGCAACCTTACCCTTGTAACGTGGATCAAGGAGGGTTGCCAGCCAGTATTGGTCCTTCTCCTTGATACCACAAATATGAGGATCCTTACGCAGGCTTTGCAGGATCAGGGAGGCCATACAGCGTGGGTTTGCTGAGGCATTCGGTCCAGAGTCCTCTGGGTCACTAAGGACGACATGGTCCGCAGCCACCTCCTCCCAGCCACGTACAAGTCCATGTGTTTCTTGGGACTGATCCCTTAAAAACTACTGCTGATGCTGAGTGCCAGGCTCCACCTCCATACTGACACAAACTTCCTCCTCCTCCTCCTCGTCCTCTTCCTGTGTGATCGGCGGGCACGCAGGAACACTGTCTGGATAAAGGGGGCCTTGAGAGCTAAGGAAGTCCTCCTCTTCCTGCCTCTGTTCTGCCTCAAGTGCCCTGTCCATTATTCCACGCAGCGCGTGCTCCGACAGGTGGACAAGGGGGACAGTGTCACTGATACATGCACTGTCACTGCTCACCATCCTCGTGGTCTCCTCAAATGGTGACAGGACAGTGCATGCATCCCTGATCATGGCCCACTGGCGTGGGGAAAAAAAAACAAGCTCCCCTGACCCTGTCCTGGTGCCATAGTCGCACAGGTACTCATTGATGGCCCTCTGCTGCGTGTGCAGCCGCTGCAGCATGGCCAACGTTGAGGTCCACCTGGTGGGCATGTCACAGATTAGGCGGTTCTTGGGCAGGTTAAACTCCTTTTGGAGGTCCGCCAGCCAAGCACTGGCATTATATGACCGGCGGAAATGTACACAGACTTTCCTGGCCTGCCGCAGGACATCCTGTAAGCCTGGGTACCTGCCCAAGAACCGCTGCACCACCAAGTTAAGGACGTGAGCCAAACAGGGCACATGGGTCATTTGTCCCTGTCGGAGGGCAGAGAGGAGGTTGGTGCCATTGTCGAAAAACACCATTCCTGCCTTAAGTTGGCGTGGCGTCAACCACCTCTGAACCTGCCCCTGCAGAGCTGACAGAACCTCTGCCCCAGTGTGGCTCCTGTCCCCCAAGCACACCAGCTCAAGCACCACATGGCATCTTTTGGCCTGCGTACTTGCGTAGCCCCTTGAACGGCTACGGAGCACCGCTAGTTCCGAGGACAAAGCACAGGAAGAGGCCATGGAGGAAGAAGAAGAGGAGGGGGTGGAGGAGAGAGGTGTGTCACAATCATTAGTAGTGGCATTTTGGAGGCGTGGTGGCGGAACAACCTCCAACACTACTGCACCTTGTCCTGCATCCTTCCCAGCTGCCAGCAGAGTCACCCAATGCGCCGTGAAACTTAGGTAACGTCCCTGTCCATGCCTGCTGGACCATGAGTCAGTGGTAATATGCACCTTACCGCTGACCGCCCTGTCCAGTGAGGCATGGACATTGCCTTCCACATGCCGGTAGAGAGCCGGAATCACCTTCCGTGAGAAAAAGTGGCGTTTGGGTACCTGCCACTGAGGAACCGCACAATCCACAAACTCACGGAAGGGGGCAGAGTCTACCAACTGAAAAGGCAGCAGTTGAAGTGCTAGCAATTTTGCCAAGCTAGCATTCAACCGCTGGGCATGTGGATGGCTGGGAGCAAACTTCTTTCGGCGGTGCAGCAGCTGGGGCAGAGAAATTCGCCTGGTACAATCTGACGTCGGTGTACCGAAAGCAGATTGCCCACAAGTACTTGGCTGTGACACACCTAATTCTACACCTTCATTCCTCCCAGTGCAGGTCTCAGAGAGGACTGACGGTATAGTGGGGTTGGAGATCTCAGCTGATGAGGAGCAAGGAGAGGTCCTCTTTGTTCTTTGATGTGGGTCTTTTAGATACGCTTGCCAACGAACTGCATGGCAGGTCAACATATGTCTGGTCAAGCATGTGGTACCCAAGCGGGAGATGTTTTGGCCACGTGAGATACGCTTGAGACATATGTTGCAAATAGCAGCGGTGCGATCTGATGCACTCGTCTCAAAAAAGGCCCACACCAAAGAACTTTTTGAATAACGCGCAGAGACTGCAGCGCCCTGCACATGTGAAGCTTTGGGGTGTGATGCAGTCAGTGTGCTGCCCTTAGGCTGGCCCCTGGAGGGCATCCTGCCTCGTTGGTGATGTGCCGCCTCCTACTCCTCTCCACTATCAGGCGCCCACGTTGAGTCAGTGACCTCATCATCCCCTCCCTCCTCATCACTGGAGCAAACCTGGCAGTATGCTGCAGCAGGGGGAGCATGACTGCCAGATTGCTGTCCTTCTTGGGCACCCCCTCTGTCCGTGCTCACGTTACTGCCTTCATCGAGCTCAGTATCATCATCAGAGCCTTCCAAACGCTGGGCATCCTCCTGGAACATGTACCCAACACTGTGGTCAAACAGTTCGAGGGACTCCTCAGGAGGACATGGTGGGGCTAGGGAAGGAGTCACTGATGACATTGAGCCGAGGGAAGAGGCCGCTGCTTTGCCAGACAAAGTACCCTGAGCATGGGTGAGAGAGGATGAGGAGGATGAGGACGGCTTGGTCATCCACTCGACCAAGTCTTCCGCATGTTGTGGCTCAACACGGCCAGCTGCCGAAAAAAAGGCCAAGCGTGTCCCACGGCCACGTGCTGATGAGGATGCACCGTCTCCACGACCAGCACTAGACACAGAGCCTGCTTGCCCTCTTTTATTGGCTTGTGACTGTCTGCCTCTCCTTCTTGGCCTTCCAGACATACTAATGGGCTGTAGCTGCACTAAGCTGGCATATATATATATATATATATATATATATATATATATATATATATATATATATATGTACTGATACTGCAGCTAGCAAAATCAACTGCCTGCCTGTAGTATGAGAACACTACCAACCTTCTACAGGTAGCTTTAGCTGAACACTGTGCAGAGCTCGCAAAAAACTAACTTGTAGCTTTTTTAGCTGCTTGCGGTAGTGATAGGATCAGGAAAACACCACCAACCTTTTACAGGTAGCTTTAGGTGAACACTGTGCAGAGCTCGCCAAAAAATAACTTGCAGCTTATTTAGCTGCCTGCGGTAGTGATAGGATCAGGAAAACACCACCAACCTTCTACAGGTAGCTTTAGGTGAACACTGTGCAGAGCTCACCAAAAAATAACTTGCAGCTTATTTAGCTGCCTGCGGTAGTGATAGGATCAGGAAAACACCACCAACCTTCTACAGGTAGCTTTAGCTGAACACTGTGCAGAGCTCGCAAA
This sequence comes from Lithobates septentrionalis, assembly GCA_037952835.1. Taxonomy (NCBI): domain Eukaryota; kingdom Metazoa; phylum Chordata; class Amphibia; order Anura; family Ranidae; genus Lithobates; species Lithobates septentrionalis. The sequence continues at coordinate 1,867,464 of JBBDGP010001619.1, forward strand.
AAAATAACTTGCAGCTTTTTTAGCTGCCTGCGGTAGTGATAGGATCAGGAAAACACCACCAACCTTCTACAGGTAGCTTTAGCTGAACACTGTGCAGAGCTCACAAAAAAATAACTTGTAGGTTTAGCTGAACACTGTGAGGAGGACGCACCACACTAACTTGTAGTTTTAGCTGAACACTGTGAGCAGGACGCACTACACTAACTTGTAGCTTTAGATGAACACTGTGCAGAGCTCGCAAAAAAATAACTTGTAGGCTTAGCTGAACACTGTGAGGAGGACGCACCACACTAACTTGTAGTTTTAGCTGAACACTGTGAGCAGGACGCATTCCACTAACATGTAGCTTTAGATGAACACTGTGCAGAGGTCTCACTACACTAACTTGTAGTTTTAGCTGAACACTGTGAGCAGGACGCACTACACTAACTTGTAGTTTTAGATGAACACTGTGCAGAGGTCTCACTACACTAACTTGTAGTTTTAGCTGAACACTGTGAGCAGGACACACTACACTAACTTGTAGTTTTAGATGAACACTGTGCAGAGTAGGGATGAGCCGAACACCCCCCGGTTCGGTTCGCACCAGAACCTGCGAACGGACCGAAAGTTCACACGAACGTTAGAACCCCATTGACGTCTATGGGACTCGAACGTTCGAAATCAAAAGTGCTCATTTTAAAGGCTAATTTGCATGATATTGTCCTAAAAAGGGTTTGGGGACCCGGGTCCTACCCCAGGGGACATGTATCAATGCAAAAAAAACTTTTAAAAACGGCTGTTTTTTCGGGAACAGTGATTTTAATGATGCTTAAAGTAAAAAAAAAAAAGTGAAATATTCCTCTAACCACCTCAATACCAGTCCAATTCTGACACTTTGCTCCTACATGTAAAAATCATCATTTTTTTGCTAGAAAATTACATAGAACCCCCAAACATTATATATGTTTTTTTAGCAAAGACCCTAGAGAATACAATGGCGGTTGTTGCAACTTTTTATCTCACACAGTATTTGCGCAGGAATTTTTCGAACGCGTTTTTTTGGGGAAAAAAACTGTTTTGTGTTTAAAAAAAAAACAAAACAGTAAAGTTAGCCCAATGTTTTTGCATTTTGTGAAAGATGAAGTTACGCCGAGTAAATAGATACCTAACATGTCACGCTTCAAAATTGCACACGCTCGTGGAATGGCGCCAATGTTCGGTACTTAAAAATCCCCATAGGCGACGCTTTAAATTTTTTTACTGGTTACATGTTTTGAGTTACAGAGGAGGTCTAGGGCCAAAATTATTGCTCTCGCTCCAACGTTCGCGGCGATACCTCACATGTATGGTTTGAACACCGTTTTCATATGTGGGCGGGACTTACGTATGCGTTCGCTTCTGCGTGCGAGCACACGGGGACAGCGGCGCTTTAAAAAAAATTTTTTTTATTGTTAATTAGATTTTTTTTTTTTTTATTTTGACACGTTTTTGAAAAAAAAAAAATTGATCACTTTTATTCCTATTACAAGGAATGTAAACATCCCTTGTAATAGCAATATGACATGTCAGGTGCTCTTAATAGTGAGATATGGGGTCAATAAGACCCCATATCTCACCACTAGGCTGGGAAGCCTGAAATAAAAAAAATAAATAAAACGATCGCCGCTTCCAAGCCGAAGCGGCGCCGTTTTTTTGAATGGAGAGGCCGGGCGTGACGTCATGACATCGCGCCCGGCCTCCGACGATCATAGAGACTCCGGGGACCATCTGGTCCGCCGGAAATCTCTATGATCTACATCCGGCGCCGGCGGATCCGCTATCCGACTCACCGATCGCTGAGGTGAGTCGGTAGAAGCACCGGAGGGCGGCGGGAGGGGGGGGACGTCCCCTCTCGCCTCCCATAGGAACGATCAAGCGGCGGAACGGCCGCTATGATCATTCCTATGGTGTAGAGATTCGCCGGCTGAAACCGACAATATCTGAATGATGTCTGTAACTACAGGCATCATTCAGATATACCCGCCCAGAGCCCAGGACGTCATTTGACGGTGGGCGGTGGGCTAGTGGTTAAATATCGTACCTGGGGGGTGTCTATAGTATGCCTGTAAAGTGGCGCGTTTTTAGAACAGTCCCTGCACCAAATGTCATTTTTAAAGGAAAAAATCTCATTTAAAACTGCTTGCGGGTTTAATGTAATGTCGGGTCCTGGCAATATGGATGAAAATCAGTGAGACAAACACCATGGACACCCCCCAGTCCATTACCAGGCCCTTTGGGTCTTGTATGGATATTAAGGGGAACCCCGCACCCAAATTAAAATAAGGAAAGGTGTGGGGCCACCAGGCCCTATATACTCTGAACAGCAGTATACAGGCGGTGCAAACAAGACAGGGACTGTAGGTTTGTTGTTAAGTAGAATCTCTTTGTCATTTTGAACGGGTACATTTTTAACGTGTTTAGCTCCAGCCAAAAAATCTTTTTTAAGCTTTTTGGAAAACATAGGGAAGGGTTATCACCCCTGTGACATTTGTTTTGCTGTCTTTCCTCCTCTTTAGAAGATTTCACCTCACTTTTTGTCCCAATGACAAATGCTTTTTGAGAATTTGGGGTTTTTTGTGGAACAAGGATTGGAAAGCATCAGTGGAAAGGAGAAATGTTTTTCCCATATTAACTCTTACAGGAGAGAATTTCCCTTCCTAGGGGTAGATTTCATCTCATTTCCTGTTGTCTCCTTCCGTTTGCAAGTAGGAGTCGTTTGTAAGTTAGAGGTTTGAAAGTAGGGGCCTGCTCTATATACTCAGCAGAAATTTGGGCCTTAGGTGTTGTTGTGGCCACAACAACGTAAGCCCTCACAGGGCCCTGCTGTGAAATATTAGATCAAGAATTGTAATTACATGCCCCTGTTGAACAGGGGCAGAAAAACTGGGCCTTTGGTGGTGGTGGTGGTGCTGGTGCCACAACACTGTAAGTCCTCACTCGCTCTTGGTGGGTGCAGAAATGGGCCCTGCTGTGAAATATTAGATCAAGAGTTGTAATTACATGCCCCTGTTGAACAGGGGCAGAAAAATTGGGCCTTTGGTGGTGGTGGTGGTGGTGGTGCTGGTGCCACAACACTGCAACCCCTCACAGACACTCTAGTTGGAACGCAGGAACGAGCCCTGCTGCAAAGTATTGCATCAAAAATTGTAATTTCACGCCCCTGTTAAACAGGGGCAGAAAAATTGGGCCTTAGGCACTGGTGCTGGTGCCACAACACCGCAACCCCTCACAGACACTCTAGTTGGAACGCAGGAACGAGCCCTGCTGCAAAGTATTGCATCAAAAATTGTAATTACACGCCCCTGTTAAACAGGGGCAGAAAAATTGGGCCTTAGGCACTGGTGCTGGTGCCACAACACTGCAACCCCTCACAGACACTCTAGTTGTAACGCAGGAACGAGCCCTGCTGCAAAGTATTGCATCAAAAATTGTAATTACACGCCCCTGTTAAACAGGGGCTGAAAAATTGTGCCTTAGGCACTGGTGGTGGCGCCCAGAACCAAAAATGTTCTTACAAGCTATCAGCGTGATGATTGAGGAGGAAGAGGATAATTACTCAGGGATAGTCACTCAGCATCAGCATAGGCAGTCTTTGAAGGGATCTGAGATTTCAAAAAAAAATATTCGGTTACATCAGCATCAGGTGCTTGGTAGCTGGTGGTGATCCAAGACTGATTCATTTTTATGAAGGTCAGTCGATCGACCGAGTCGGTGGACAGACACACCCTGTGATCGGTTACCACTCCTCCAGCAGCACTGAATGTGCGTTCCGAAAGAACGCTGGATGCAGGACAGGCCAGTAGCTCAATTGCATACTGTGCAAGCTCTGGCCAGTGATCCATCCTCAAGACCCAGTAACCCAGAGGATTTTCGGTGGGAAAGGTGTCCAAGTCTGATCTTGCCCCTAGGTATTCCTGCACCATGTAAAACAGACGCTGGCGATGGTTGCTGGAACCGATCATACCTTGGGGTGCGGACCAAAAAATTGTCTGAACGCATCAGTCAGAAGGCCACCTTCTCCACCGCTCCTTCTTTGACTGACCGAAGCCTCAGCAACAAGTTGTCCAGAAACAGGAGTTTGTAACCTCCCAGTCTCTGGGAACGCGTTGCACAGACCTTTCTGCAAGGCCTCCCGAAGATGTTTCATCCTCTGCTCCCTCTGCGATGGCAAGATAAGGTCCGCAACCTTACCCTTTTAACGTGGATCAAGGAGGGTTGCCAGCCAGTATTGGTCCTTCTCCTTGATACCACGAATACGAGGATCCTTACGCAGGCTTTGCAGGATCATGGAGGCCATGCAGCGTAGGTTTACTGAGGCATTTGGTCCGGAGTCCTCTGGGTCACTAAGGACGACATGGTCCGCAGCCACCTCCTCCCAGCCACGTACAAGTCCATGTGTTTCATGGGACTGATCCCTTAAAGACTGCTGCTGATGCTGAGTGCCAGGCTCCACCTCCATACTGACATAATCTTCCTCCTCCTCCTCCTCCTCCTCCTCCTCTTCCTGTGTGATCGGCGGGCACGCAGGAACACTGTCTGGATAAAGGGGGCCTTGAGAGCTAAGGAAGTCCTCCTCTTCCTGCCTCTGTTCTGCCTCAAGTGCCCTGTCCATTATTCCACGCAGCGTGTGCTCCAACAGGTGGAAAAGGGGGACAGTGTCACTGATGCATGCACTGTCACTGCTCACCATCCTCGTGGCCTCCTCAAACGGTGACAGGACAGTGCATGCATCCCTGATCATGGCCCAATGGTGTGGGGAAAAAAAAACAAGCTCCCCTGACCCTGTCCTGGTGCCATAGTCGCACAGGTACTCATTGATGGCCCTCTGCTGCGTGTGCAGCCGCTGCAGCATGGCCAACGTTGAGTTCCACCTGGTGGGCATGTCACAGATTAGGCGGTTCTTGGGCAGGTTAAACTCCTTTTGGAGGTCCGTCAGCCGAGCACTGGCATTATATGACCGGCGGAAATGCACACAGACTTTCCTGGCCTGCCTCAGGACATCCTGTAAGCCCGGGTACCTGCCCAAGAACCGCTGCACCACAAAGTTAAGGACATGAGCCAAACAGGGCACATGGGTCATTTGTCCCTGTCGGAGGGCAGAGAGGAGGTTGGTGCCATTGTCGCAAACCACCATTCCTGCCTTAAGTTGGCGTGGCATCAACCACCTCTGAACCTGCCCCTGCAGAGCTGACAGAACCTCTGCCCCAGTGTGGCTCCTGTCCCCCAAGCACACCAGCTCAAGCACTGCATGGCATCTTTTGGCCTGCGTACTTGCGTAGCCCTTTGAACGACTACGGAGCACCGCTGGTTCCGAGGACAAAGCACAGGAAGAGGCCATGGAGGAAGAAGAAGAGGAGGGGGTGGAGGAGAGAGGTGTGTCACAATCATTAGCATTTTGGAGGCGTGGTGGCGGAACAACCTCCAACACTACTGCACCTTGTCCTGCATCCTTCCCAGCTGCCAGCAGAGTCACCCAATGCGCCGTGAAACTTAGGTAACGTCCCTGTCCATGCCTGCTGGACCATGAGTCAGCGGTAATATGCACCTTACCACTGACCGCCCTGTCCAGCGAGGCATGGACATTGCCTTCCACATGCCGGTAGAGAGCCAGAATGGCCTTCCGTGAGAAAAAGTGGCGTTTGGGTACCTGCCACTGAGGAACCGCACATTCCACAAACTCACGGAAGGGGGCAGAGTCTACCAACTGAAAAGGCAGCAGTTGAAGTGCTAGCAATTTTGCCAAGCTAGCATTCAACCGCTGGGCATGTGGATGGCTGGGAGCAAACTTCTTCCGGCGGTGCAGCAGCTGGGGCAGGGAAATTTGCCTGGTACAATCTGACGTCGGTGTACCAAAAGCAGATTGCCCACAAGTACTTGGCTGTGACACACCTAATTCTACACCTTCATTCCTCTCAGTGCAGGTCTCAGAGAGGACTGAAGGTCTAGTGGGGTTGGAAATCTCAGCTGATGAGGAGCAAGGAGAGGTCCTCTTTGTTCTTTGATGTGGGTCTTTTAGATACGCTTGCCAACGAACTGCATGGCAGGTCAACATATGTCTGGTCAAGCATGTGGTACCCAAGCGGGAGATGTTTTGGCCACGCGAGATACGCTTGAGACATATGTTGCAAATAGCAGCGGTGCGATCTGATGCACTGGTCTCAAAAAAGGCCCACACCAAAGAACTTTTTGAATAACGCGCAGAGACTGCAGCGCCCTGCACATGTGGAGCTTTGGGGTGTGATGCAGTAAATGTGCTGCCCATAGGCTAGCCCCTGGAGGGCATCCTGCCTCGTTGGTGATGTGCCGCCTCCTCCCCCTCCTCCTCCTCCTCCTCTCTCCTATCAGGCACCCACGTTGAGTCAGTGACCTCATCATCCCCTCCCTCCTCATCACTGGAGCAAACCTTGCAGTATGCTGCAGCAGGAGGAGCATGACTGCCAGATTGCTGTCCTTCTTGGGCACCCCCTCTGTCCGTGCTCATGTTACTGCCTTCATCAAGCTCAGTATCATCATCAGAGCCTTCCAAACGCTGGGCATCCTCCTGGAGCATGTACCCAACACTGTGGTCAAACAGTTCAAGGGACTCCTCAGGAGGACATGGTGGGGCTAGGGAAGGAGTCACTGATGACATTGAGCCGAGGGAAGAGGCCGCTGCTTTGCCAGACAAAGTACCCTGGGCATGGGTGAGAGAGGATGAGGAGGATGAGGACGGCTTGGTCATCCACTCGACCAAGTCTTCCGCATGTTGCGGCTCAACACGGCCAGCTGCCGAAAAAAAGGCCAAGCGTGTCCCACGGCCACGTGCTGATGAGGATGCACCGTCTCCACGACCAGCACTAGACACAGAGCCTGCTTGCCCTCTCTCTTTGGCTTGTGACTGTCTGCCTCTCCTTCTTGGCCTTCCAGACATACTAAAGGCCTGTAGCTGCACTAAGCTGGGATATATACATATATATATACATAGTATATACATATACTACAGGCAGGCAGTTGATTTTGCTAGCTGCAGTATCAGTACATATATATATATATATATATATATATATATATATATATATATATATATATACTGATACTGCAGCTAGCAAAATCAACTGCCTGCCTGTAGTATGAGGACACCACCAACCTTCTACAGGTAGCTTTAGCTGAACACTGTGCAGAGCTCGCAAAAAACTAACTTGTAGCTTTTTTAGCTGCCTGCGGTAGTGATAGGATCAGGAAAACACCACCAACCTTCTACAGGTAGCTTTAGGTGAACACTGTGCAGAGCTCGCAAAAAAATAACTTGTAGGTTTAGCTGAACACTGTGAGGTGGACGCACCACACTAACTTGTAGTTTTAGCTGAACACTGTGAGCAGGACACACTGCACTAACTGTAAATAGTCTAGCTGCCTGACTGTGGTACTAATAGGATCAAAATAACACCACCAATTTTATTCAGGTAGCTGTAAATACTGTAACAAGAAAAGCCTGCCTGTCAGTAAGAAGATAACAGGAACGGATCTAGCTGAACACTGTGAGCAGGACGCACTGCACTAACTTATAGTTTTAGCTAAACACTGTGAGCAGGACGCACTGCACTAACTTGTAGCTTGAGATGAACACTGTGCAGAGGTCTCACTACACCAACTTGTAGTTTTAGCTGAACACTGTGAGCAGAACGCACAGCACTAACTTGTAGTTTTAGCTGAACACTGTGAGCAAAACGCACTGCACTAACTTGTAGCTTGAGATGAACACTGTGCAGAGGTCTCACTACACCAACTTGTAGGTTTAGCTGAACACTGTGAGCAGGACGCACAGCACTAACTTGTAGTTTTAGCTGAACACTGTCAGCAGGACGCACTGCACTAACTGTAAATAGTTTAGCTGCCTGACTGTGGTACTAATAGGATCAAAATAACACCAGCAATTTTATTCAGGTAGCTGTAAATACTGTAACAAGACAAGCCTGCCTGTCAGTAAGAAGATAACAGGAACGGATCTAGCTGAACACTGTGAGCAGGACGCACTGCACTAACTTGTAGCTTTAGATGAACACTGTGCAGAGGTCTCACTACACCAACTTGTAGGTTTAGCTGAACACTGTGAGCAGGACGCACAGCACTAACTTGTAGTTTTAGCTGAACACTGTGAGCAAAACGCACTGCACTAACTTGTAGCTTGAGATGAACACTGTGCAGAGGTCTCACTACACCAACTTGTAGGTTTAGCTGAACACTGTGAGCAGGACGCACAGCACTAACTTGTAGTTTTAGCTGAACACTGTCAGCAGGACGCACGGCACTAACTGTAAATAGTCTAGCTGCCTGACTGTGGTACTAATAGGATCAAAATAACACCAGCAATTTTATGCAGGTAGCTGTAAATACTGTAACAAGACAAGCCTGCCTGTCAGTAAGAAGATAACAGGAACGGATCTAGCTGAACACTGTGAGCAGGACGCACTGCACTAACTTGTAGCTTTAGATGAACACTGTGCAGAGGTCTCACTACACCAACTTGTAGGTTTAGCTGAACACTGTGAGCAGGACGCACAGCACTAACTTGTAGTTTTAGCTGAACACTGTGAGCAGGACGCACAGCACTAACTTATAGTTTTAGCTAAACACTGTGAGCAGGACGCACTGCACTAACTTGTAGCTTGAGATGAACACTGTGCAGAGGTCTCACTACACCAACTTGTAGTTTTAGCTGAACACTGTGAGCAGGACGCACAGCACTAACTTGTAGTTTTAGCTGAACACTGTGAGCAAAACGCACTGCACTAACTTGTAGCTTGAGATGAACACTGTGCAGAGGTCTCACTACACCAACTTGTAGGTTTAGCTGAACACTGTGAGCAGGACGCACAGCACTAACTTGTAGTTTTAGCTGAACACTGTGAGCAGGACGCACAGCACTAACTTATAGTTTTAGCTAAACACTGTGGGCAGAACGCACTGCACTAACTTGTAGCTTGAGATGAACATTGTGCAGAGGTCTCACTACACCAACTTGTAGTTTTAGCTGAACACTGTGAGCAGGACGCACAGCACTAACTTGTAGTTTTAGCTGAACACTGTGAACAAAACGCACTGCACTAACTTGTAGCTTGAGATGAACACTGTGCAGAGGTCTCACTACACCAACTTGTAGGTTTAGCTGAACACTGTGAGCAGGATGCACAGCACTAACTTGTAGTTTTAGCTGAACACTGTGAGCAGGACGCACTGCACTAACTTGTAGCTTTAGATGAACACTGTGCAGAGGTCTCACTACACCAACTTGTAGTTTTAGCTGAACACTGTGAGCAGGACGCACAGCACTAACTTGTAGTTTTAGCTGAACACTGTGAGCAAAACGCACTGCACTAACTTGTAACTTGAGATGAACACTGTGCAGAGGTCTCACTACACCAACTTGTAGGTTTAGCTGAACACTGTGAGCAGGACGCACAGCACTAACTTGTAGTTTTAGCTGAACACTGTGAGCAGGACGCACTGCACTAACTTGTAGCTTTAGATGAACACTGTGCAGAGGTCTCACTACACCAACTTGTAGGTTTAGCTGAACACTGTGAGCAGGACGCACAGCACTAACTTGTAGTTTTAGCTGAACACTGTCAGCAGGACGCACTGCACTAACTGTAAATAGTCTAGCTGCCTGACTGTGGTACTAATAGGATCAAAAGAACACCAGTAATTGTCTTCAGGTAGCTGTATATACTGTAACAAGACAAGCCTGCCTGTCAGTAAGATAAAAGGAATGAATTTAGCTGAACACTGTGAGCAGGACGCACTGCACTAACTGTAAATAGTCTAGCTGCCTGACTGTGGTACTAATAGGATCAAAAGAACACCAGTAATTTTCTTCAGGTAGCTGTATATACTGTAACAAGACAAGCCTGCCTGTCAGTAGGAAGATAACAGGAACGGATCTAGCCGAACACTGTGAGCAGAACGCACTGCACTAACTTGTAGCTTGAGATGAACACTGTGCAGAGGTCTCACTACACCGACTTGTAGGTTTAGCTGAACACTGTGAGCAGGACGCACAGCACTAACTTGTAGTTTTAGCTGAACACTGTGAGCAGGACGCACAGCACTAACTTATAGTTTTAGCTAAACACTGTGAGCAGGACGCACTGCACTAACTTGTAGCTTGAGATGAACACTGTGCAGAGGTCTCACTACACCAACTTGTAGTTTTAGCTGAACACTGTGAGCAGGACGCACAGCACTAACTTGTAGTTTTAGCTGAACACTGTGAGCAAAACGCACTGCACTAACTTGTAGCTTGAGATGAACACTGTGCAGAGGTCTCACTACACCAACTTGTAGGTTTAGCTGAGCACTGTGAGCAGGACGCACAGCACTAACTTGTAGTTTTAGCTGAACACTGTGAGCAGGACGCACAGCACTAACTTATAGTTTTAGCTAAACACTGTGGGCAGGACGCACTGCACTAACTTGTAGCTTGAGATGAACACTGTGCAGAGGTCTCACTACACCAACTTGTAGTTTTAGCTGAACACTGTGAGCAGGACGCACAGCACTAACTTGTAGTTTTAGCTGAACACTGTGAGCAAAACGCACTGCACTAACTTGTAGCTTGCGATGAACACTGTGCAGAGGTCTCACTACACCAACTTGTAGGTTTAGCTGAACACTGTGAGCAGGACGCACAGCACTAACTTGTAGTTTTAGCTGAACACTGTGAGCAGGACGCACAGCACTAACTTGTAGTTTTAGCTGAACACTGTGAGCAGGACGCACTGCACTAACTTGTAGCTTTAGATGAACACTGTGCAGAGGTCTCACTACACCAACTTGTAGGTTTAGCTGAACACTGTGAGCAGGACGCACAGCACTAACTTGTAGTTTTAGCTGAACACTGTGAGCAGGACGCACAGCACTAACTTATAGTTTTAGCTAAACACTGTGGGCAGGACGCACTGCACTAACTTGTAGCTTGAGATGAACACTGTGCAGAGGTCTCACTACACCAACTTGTAGTTTTAGCTGAACACTGTGAGCAGGACGCACAGCACTAACTTGTAGTTTTAGCTGAACACTGTGAGCAAAACGCACTGCACTAACTTGTAGCTTGCGATGAACACTGTGCAGAGGTCTCACTACACCAACTTGTAGGTTTAGCTGAACACTGTGAGCAGGACGCACAGCACTAACTTGTAGTTTTAGCTGAACACTGTGAGCAGGACGCACAGCACTAACTTGTAGTTTTAGCTGAACACTGTGAGCAGGACGCACTGCACTAACTTGTAGCTTTAGATGAACACTGTGCAGAGGTCTCACTACACCAACTTGTAGGTTTAGCTGAACACTGTGAGCAGGACGCACAGCACTAACTTGTAGTTTTAGCTGAACACTGTCAGCAGGACGCACTGTACTAACTTGTAGCTTTAGATGAACACTGTGCAGAGGTCTCACTACACCAACTTGTAGGTTTAGCTGAACACTGTGAGCAGGACGCACAGCACTAACTTGTAGTTTTAGCTGAACACTGTCAGCAGGACGCACTGTACTAACTTGTAGCTTTAGATGAACACTGTGCAGAGGTCTCACTACACCAACTTGTAGGTTTAGCTGAACACTGTGAGCAGGACGCACAGCACTAACTTGTAGTTTTAGCTACACACTGTCAGCAGGACGCACTGCACTAACTGTAAATAGTCTAGCTGCCTGACTGTGGTACTAATAGGATCAAAAGAACACCAGTAATTTTCTTCAGGTAGCTGTATATACTGTAACAAGACAAGCCTGCCTGTCAGTAAGATAAAAGGAATGAATCTAGCTGAACACTGTGAGCAGGACGCACTGCACTAACTGTAAATAGTCTAGCTGCCTGACTGTGGTACTAATAGGATCAAAAGAACACCAGTAATTTTCTTCAGGTAGCTGTATATACTGTAACAAGACAAGCCTGCCTGTCAGTAGGAAGATAACAGGAACGGATCTAGCTGAACACTGTGAGCAGGACGCACTGCACTTACTGTAAATAGTCTAGCTCCCTGACTGTGGTACTAATAGTATGAACACTGTGCAGAGGTCTCACTACACCAACTTGTAGGTTTAGCTGAACACTGTGAGCAGGACGCACAGCACTAACTTGTAGTTTTAGCTGAACACTGTGAGGAGGACGCACTGCACTAACTGTAAATAGTCTAGCTGCCTGACTGTGTTACTAATAGGATCAAAAGAACACCAGCAATTTTCTTCAGGTAGCTGTAAATACTGTAACAAGACAAGCCTGCCTGTCAGTAGGAAGATAACAGGAACGGATCTAGCTAAACTGAATACAGTGTATATATATATATGCAACACCTGGGATGCATATATATACACATTACGCTGTAAGTGCAGCTAACTGACTGACTGTTCTGCCTAATCTATCTAACTCAAATCAAATGTCACTGTCTGTCTCTCTCTCTCTCTGAATGAACACCGGATCACACACTACTAGGGATGAGCCGAACACCCCCGGTTCGGTTCGCACCAGAACCCGCGAACGGACCGCAAGTTCGCACGAACGTTAGAACCCCATTGACGTCTATGGGACTCGAACGTTCGAAATCAAAAGTGCTCATTTTAAAGGCTAATTTGCATGGTATTGTCCTAAAAAGGGTTTGGGGACCCGGGTCCTACCCCAGGGGACATGTATCAATGCAAAAAAAACTTTTAAAAACGGCCGTTTTTTCGGGAGCAGTGATTTTAATGATGCTTAAAGTAAAAAAAAAAAAAGTGAAATATTCCTTTAAATATCGTACCTGGGGGTGTCTATAGTATGCCTGTAAAGTGACGCGTGTTTCCCATGTTAGAACAGTCCCTGCACCAAATGTCATTTTTAAAGGAAAAAATCTCATTTAAAACTGCTTGCGGGTTTAATGTCATGTCGGGTCCTGGCAATATGGATGAAAATCAGTGAGACAAACGGCATGGGTACCCCCCAGTCCATTACCAGGCCCTTTGGGTCTTGTATGGATATTAAGGGAACCCCGCACCCAAATTAAAATAAGGAAAGGTCCCTATATACTCTGAACAGCAGTATACAGGCGGTGCAAACAAGACAGGGACTGTAGGTTTGTTGTTAAGTAGAATCTCTTTGTAATTTTGAACATTTTTAATGTGTTTAGCTCCAGCCAAAAAATCTTTTCTAAGCTTTTGGAAAACATAGGGAAGGGTTATCACCCCTGTGACATTTGTTTTGCGTCTTTCCTCCTCTTCAGAAGATTTCACCTCACTTTTTTGTCCCAATGAAAAATGTTTTTTGAAAATTTGGGTTTTTTTTGTGGAACAAGGATTGGAAAGCATCAGTGGAAAGGAGAAATTGTTTTCCCATATTAACTCTTACATGAAGAGAATTTCCCTTCCTATGGGTAGATTTCATCTCACTTCCTGTTGTCTCCTTCCGTTTGCAAGTAGGAGTCGTTTGTAAGTTAGATGTTTGAAAGTAGGGTCCTGCCCTATATACTCAGCAGAAATTTGGGCCTTAGGTGTTGCTGTGGCCAAAACACTGTAAGCCCTCACAGGGCCCTGCTGTGAAATATTAGATCAAGAATTGTAATTACATGCCCCTGTTGAACAGGAGCTGAAAAATTAGGCCTTAGGCACTGGTGCTGGTGCCACAACACTGCAACCCCTCACAGACACTCTAGTTGGAACGCAGGAACGAGCACTGCTGCAAAGTATTGCATCAAAAATTGTAATTACACGCCCCTGTTAGACAGGGGCAGAAAAATTGGGCCTTAGGCACTGGTGCTGGTGCCACAACACTGCAACCCCTCACAGACACTCTAGTTGGAACGCAGGAACGAGCACTGCTGCAAAGTATTGCATCAAAAATTGTAATTACACGCCCCTGTTAGACAGGGGCAGAAAAATTGGGCCTTAGGCACTGGTGCTGGTGCCACAACACTGCAACCCCTCACAGACACTCTAGTTGGAACGCAGGAACGAGCACTGCTGCAAAGTATTGCATCAAAAATTGTAATTACACGCCCCTGTTAGACAGGGGCAGAAAAATTGGGCCTTAGGCACTGGTGCTGGTGCCACAACACTGCAACCCCTCACAGACACTCTAGTTGGAACGCAGGAACGAGCACTGCTGCAAAGTATTGCATCAAAAATTGTAATTACACGCCCCTGTTAGACAGGGGCAGAAAAATTGGGCCTTAGGCACTGGTGCTGGTGCCACAACACTGCAACCCCTCACAGACACTCTAGTTGGAATGCAGGAACGAGCCGTGCTGCAAAGTATTACATCAAAAATTGTAATTACACGCCCCTGTTATACAGGGGCTGAAAAATTGTGCCTTAGGCACTGGTGGTGGCGCCCAGAACCAAAAATGTTCTTACAAGCTATCAGCGTGATGATTGAGGAGGAAGAGGATAATTACTCAGGGATAATCACTCAGCATCAACATAGGCAGTCTTTGAAGGGATCTGAAAAAAATTATTCAGTTACATCAGCATCAGGTGCTTGGTAGCTGGTGGTGATCCAAGACTTATTCATTTTTATGAAGGTCAGCCGATCGACCGAGTCAGTGGACAGACGCACCCTGTGATCGGTTACCACGCCTCCAGCAGCACTGAATGTACGTTCCGAAAGAACGCTGGATGCAGGACAGGCCAGTAGCTCAATTGCATACTGTGCAAGCTCTGGCCAGTGATCCATCCTCAAGACCCAGTAACCCAGAGGATTTTCGGTGGGAAAGGTGTCCAAGTCTGATCTTGCCCCTAGGTATTCCTGCACCATGTAAAACAGACGCTGGCGATGGTTGCTGGAACCGATCATACCTTGGGGCTGCGGACCAAAAAATTGTCTGAACGCATCGGTCAGACGGCCACCTTCTCCACCGCTCCTTCTTTGACTGACCGAAGCCTCAGCAACACGTTGTCCAGAAACAGGAGTTTGTAACCTCCCAATCTCTGGGAACGCGTTGCACAGACCTTTCTGCAAGGCCTCCCGAAGATGTTTCATCCTCTGCTCCCTCTGCGATGGCAAGATAAGGTCCGCAACCTTACCCTTGTAACGTGGATCAAGGAGGGTTGCCAGCCAGTATTGGTCCTTCTCCTTGATACCACGAATACGAGGATCCTTACGCAGGCTTTGCAGGATCAGGGAGGCCATGCAGCGTAGGTTTGCTGAGGCATTCGGTCCGGAGTCCTCTGGGTCACTAAGGACAACAACGTCCGCAGCCACCTCCTCCCAGCCACGTACAAGTCCATGTGTTCCTTGGGACTGATCCCTTAAAGACTGCTGATGCTGAGTGCCAGGCTCCACCTCCATACTGACACAATCTTCCTCCTCCTCCTCCTCCTCCTCCTCGTCCTCTTCCTGTGTGATCGGCGGGCACGCAGGAACACTGTCTGGATAAAGGGGGCCTTGAGAGCTAAGGAAGTCCTCCTCTTCCTGCCTCTGTTCTGCCTCAAGTGCCCTGTCCATTATTCCACGCAGCGTGTGCTCCAACAGGTGGACAAGGGGGACAGTGTCACTGATGCATGCACTGTCAGTGCTCACCATCCTCGTGGCCTCCTCGAATGGTGACAGGACAGTGCATGCATCCCTGATCATGGCCCACTGGCGTGGGGAAAAAAACCAAGGTCCCCTGACCCTGTCCTGGTGCCATAGTCGCACAGGTACTCATTGATGGCCCTCTGCTGCGTGTGCAGCCGCTGCAGCATGGCCAACGTCGAGTTCCACCTGGTGGGCATGTCACAGATTAGGCGGTTCTTGGGCAGGTTAAACTCCTTTTGGAGGTCCGTCAGCCGAGCACTGGCATTATATGACCGGCGGAAATGCACACAGACTTTCCTGGCCTGCCTCAGGACATCCTGTAAGCCCGGGTACCTGCCCAAGAACCGCTGCACCACCAAGTTAAGGACGTGAGCCAAACAGGGCACATGGGTCAGTTGTCCCTGTCGGAGGCAGAGAGGAGGTTGGTGCCATTGTCGCAAACCACCATTCCTGCCTTAAGTTGGCGTGCGTCAACCACCTCTGAACCTGCCCCTGCAGAGCTGACAGAACCTCTTGCCCCCAGTGTGGCTCCTGTCCCCCAAGCACACCAGCTCAAGCACCGCATGGCATCTTTTGGCCTGCGTACTTGCGTAGCCCCTTGAACGCCTACGGAGCACCGCTGGTTCCGAGGAAGAGGCCATGGGAGGAAGAAGAAGAGGAGGGGGTGGAGGAGAGAGGTGTGTCACAATCAGCATTTTGGAGGCGTGGTGGCGGAACAACCTCCAACACTACTGCACCTTGTCCTGCATCCTTCCCAGCTGCCAGCAGAGTCACCCAATGCGCCGTGAAACTTAAGTAACGTCCCTGTCCATGCCTGCTGGACCATGAGTCAGCGGTAATATGCACCTTACCGCTGACCGCCCTGTCCAGCGAGGCATGGACATTGCCTTCCACATGCCGGTAGAGAGCCGAATCGCCTTCCGTGAGAAAAAGTGGCGTTTGGGTACCTGCCACTGAGGAACCGCACATTCCACAAACTCACGGAAGGGGGCAGAGTCTACCAACTGAAAAGGCAGCAGTTGAAGTGCTAGCAATTTTGCCAAGCTAGCATTCAACCGCTGGGCATGTGGATGGCTGGAGCAAACTTCTTTCGGCGGTGCAGCAGCTGGGGCAGGAAATTTGCCTGGTACAATCTGACGTCGGTGTACCAAAGCAGATTGCCCACAAGTACTTGGCTGTGACACACCTAATTCTACACCTTCATTCCTCTCACTGCAGGTCTCAGAGAGGACTGAAGGTCTAGTGGGGTTGGAAATCTCAGCTGATGAGGAGCAAGGAGAGATCCTCTTTGTTCTTTGGTGTGGGTCTTTCAGATACGCTTGCCAACGAACTGCATGGCAGGTCAACATATGTCTGGTCAAGCATGTGGTACCCAAGCGGGAGATGTTTTGGCCACGCGAGATACGCTTGAGACATATGTTGCAAATAGCAGCGGTGCGATCTGATGCACTCGTCTCAAAAAAGGCCCACACCAAAGAACTTTTTGAATAACGCGCAGAGACTGCAGCGCCCTGCACATGTGGAGCTTTGGGGTGTGATGCAGTCAATGTGCTGCCCTTAGGCTGGCCCCTGGAGGGCATCCTGCCTCGTTGGTGATGTGCCGCCTCCTCCTCCTCCTCCTCCTCCTCTCTCCTATCAGGCACCCACGTTGAGTCAGTGACCTCATCATCCCCTCCCTCCTCATCACTGGAGCAAACCTGGCAGTATGCTGCAGCAGGGGGAGCATGACTGCCAGATTGCTGTCCTTCTTGGGCACCCCCTCTGTCCGTGCTCATGTTACTGCCTTCATCGAGCTCAGTATCATCATCAGAGCCTTCCAAACGCTGGGCATCCTCCTGGAGCATGTACCCAACACTGTGGTCAAACAGTTCGAGGGAATCCTCATGAGGACATGGTGGAGCTAGGGAAGGAGTCACTGATGACATTGAGCTGAGGGAAGAGGCCGCTGCTTTGCCAGACAAAGCACCCTGGGCATGGGTGAGAGAGGATGAGGAGGATGAGGACGGCTTGGTCATCCACTCGACCAAGTCTTCCGCATGTTGCGGCTCAACACGGCCAGCTGCCGAAAAAAAGGCCAAGCGTGTCCCATGGCCACGTGCTGATGAGGATGCACCGTCTCCACGACCAGCACTAGACACAGAGCCTGCTTGCCCTCTCTTATTGGCTTGTGACTGTCTGCCTCTCCTTCTTGGCCTTCCAGACATACTAATGGCCTGTAGCTGCACTAAGCTGGGATAGAACACCTGTAATTTTCTTCAGGTAGCTTTATATACTGTAACCAGACAAGCCTGCCTGTCAGTAGGAAGATAACAGGAACGGATCTAGCTGAACACTGTGAGCAGGACACACTGTACTAAATGTAAATAGTCTAGCTGCCTGACCGTGGTACTAATAGGATCAAAAAGAACACCTGTAATTTTCTTCAGGTAGCTTTATATACTGTAACCAGACAAGCCTGCCTGTCAGTAGGAAGATAACAGGAACGGATCTAGCTGAACACTGTGAGCAGGACGCACTGCACTGAATGTAAATAGCAGGAACGGATCTAGCTGAACACTGTGAGCAGGACGCACTGCACTGAATGTAAATAGCAGGAACGGATCTAGCTGAACACTGTGAGCAGGACGCACTGCACTGAATGTAAATAGCAGGAACGGATCTAGCTGAACACTGTGAGCAGGACGCACTGCACTGAATGTAAATAGCAGGAACGGATCTAGCTGAACACTGTGAGCAGGACGCACTGCACTGAATGTAAATAGCAGGAACGGATCTAGCTGAACACTGTGAGCAGGACGCACTGCACTGAATGTAAATAGCAGGAACGGATCTAGCTGAACACTGTGAGCAGGACGCACTGCACTGAATGTAAATAGCAGGAACGGATCTAGCTGAACACTGTGAGCAGGACGCACTGCACTGAATGTAAATAGCAGGAACGGATCTAGCTGAACACTGTGAGCAGGACGCACTGCACTGAATGTAAATAGCAGGAACGGATCTAGCTGAACACTGTGAGCAGGACGCACTGCACTGAATGTAAATAGCAGGAACGGATCTAGCTGAACACTGTGAGCAGGACGCACTGCACTGAATGTAAATAGCAGGAACGGATCTAGCTGAACACTGTGAGCAGGACGCACTGCACTGAATGTAAATAGCAGGAACGGATCTAGCTGAACACTGTGAGCAGGACGCACTGCACTGAATGTAAATAGCAGGAACGGATCTAGCTGAACACTGTGAGCAGGACGCACTGCACTGAATGTAAATAGCAGGAACGGATCTAGCTGAACACTGTGAGCAGGACGCACTGCACTGAATGTAAATAGCAGGAACGGATCTAGCTGAACACTGTGAGCAGGACACACTGCACTAAATAGTCTAGATAGAAGATAACAGGAACGGATCTAGCTAAACTGAATACAGTGTATATATATATATGCAACACCTGGGATGCATATATATACACAATACACTGTAAGTGCAGCTAACTGACTGACTGTTCTGCCTAATCTATCTAACTCAAATCAAATGACACTGTCTCTCTCTCTCTCTATCTCTCAGCACACCGGAACACACACTACACAGGGCCGCCGTGCAGGCGGCCTTATATAGTGTGGGGTGTGTACTAAATCCCCTGAGCCATAATTGGCCAAAGCCACCCTGGCTTTGGCCAATTACAGCTCTCTCTACTGACGGCGCTGTGATTGGCCAAGCATGCGGGTCATAGTGCATGCTTGGCCAATCATCAGCCAGCAATGCACTGCGATGCCGCAGTGAATTATGGGCCGTGACGCGCCACACGAATTTGGCGCGAACGGCCCATATCGTTCGCAATTCGACGGACGGTCGAACAGCCGATGTTCGAGTCGAACATGGGTTCGACTCGAACACGAAGCTCATCCCTACACACTACACAGGGCCGCCGCGCAGGCGGCCTTATATAGTGTGGGGCGTGTACTAAGTACCCTGAGCCATAATTGGCCAAAGCCTCCTTGGCTTTGGCCAATTACGGCTCTCTGTTCAGACGGCTCTGTGATTGGCCAAGCATGCGGGTCATAGTGCATGCTTGGCCAATCATCAGCCAGCAATGCACTGCGATGCCGCAGTGAATTATGGGCCGTGACGCGCCACACGAATTTGGCGCAAACGGCCCATATCGTTCGCAATTCGGCGAACGACCGAACAGCCGATGTTCGAGTCGAACATGGGTTCGACTCGAACACGAAGCTCATCCCTAGTGCAGAGGTCTCACTACACTAACTTGTAGTTTTAGCTGAACACTGTGAGCAGGACACACTACACTAACTTGTAGCTTTAGATGAACACTGTGCAGAGCTCGCAAAAAAATAACTTGTAGGTTTAGCTGAACACTGTGAGGAGGGCGCACCACACTAACTTGTAGTTTTAGCTGAACACTGTGAGCAGGATGCACTACACTAACTTGTAGCTTTAGATGAACACGGTGCAGAGCTCGCAAAAAAATAACTTGTAGGTTTAGCTGAACACTGTAAGGAGGACGCACCACACTAACTTGTAGTTTTAGCTGAACACTGTGAGCAGGACGCACAGCACTAACTTGTAGTTTTAGCTGAACACTGTGAGCAAAACGCACTGCACTAACTTGTAGCTTGAGATGAACACTGTGCAGAGGTCTCACTACACCAACTTGTAGGTTTAGCTGAACACTGTGAGCAGGACGCACAGCACTAACTTGTAGTTTTAGCTGAACACTGTCAGCAGGACGCACGGCACTAACTGTAAATAGTCTAGCTGCCTGACTGTGGTACTAATAGGATCAAAATAACACCAGCAATTTTATTCAGGTAGCTGTAAATACTGTAACAAGACAAGCCTGCCTGTCAGTAAGAAGATACCAGGAACGGATCTAGCTGAACACTGTGAGCAGGACGCACTGCACTAACTTGTAGATTTAGATGAACACTGTGCAGAGGTCTCACTACACCAACTTGTAGGTTTAGCTGAACACTGTGAGCAGGACGCACAGCACTAACTTGTAGTTTTAGCTGAACACTGTGAGCAGGACGCACTGCACTAACTTGTAGCTTTAGATGAACACTGTGCAGAGGTCTCACTACACCAACTTGTAGGTTTAGCTGAACACTGTGAGCAGGACGCACAGCACTAACTTGTAGTTTTAGCTGAACACTGTGAGCAGGACGCACAGCACTAACTTATAGTTTTAGCTAAACACTGTGAGCAGGACGCACTGCACTAACTTGTAGCTTGAGATGAACACTGTGCAGAGGTCTCACTACACCAACTTGTAGTTTTAGCTGAACACTGTGAGCAGGACGCACAGCACTAACTTGTAGTTTTAGCTGAACACTGTGAACAAAACGCACTGCACTAACTTGTAGCTTGAGATGAACACTGTGCAGAGGTCTCACTACACCAACTTGTAGGTTTAGCTGAACACTGTGAGCAGGACGCACAGCACTAACTTGTAGTTTTAGCTGAACACTGTGAGCAGGACACACTGCACTAACTTGTAGCTTTAGATGAACACTGTGCAGAGGTCTCACTACACCAACTTGTAGGTTTAGCTGAACACTGTGAGCAGGACGCACAGCACTAACTTGTAGTTTTAGCTGAACACTGTGAGCAAAACGCACTGCACTAACTTGTAGCTTGAGATGAACACTGTGCAGAGGTCTCACTACACCAACTTGTAGGTTTAGCTGAACACTGTGAGCAGGACGCACAGCACTAACTTGTAGTTTTAGCTGAACACTGTGAGCAGGACGCACTGCACTAACTTGTAGCTTTAGATGAACACTGTGCAGAGGTCTCACTACACCAACTTGTAGGTTTAGCTGAACACTGTGAGCAGGACGCACAGCACTAACTTGTAGTTTTAGCTGAACACTGTCAGCAGGACGCACTGTACTAACTTGTAGCTTTAGATGAACACTGTGCAGAGGTCTCACTACACCAACTTGTAGGTTTAGCTGAACACTGTGAGCAGGACGCACAGCACTAACTTGTAGTTTTAGCTGAACACTGTGAGGAGGACGCACTGCACTAACTGTAAATAGTCTAGCTGCCTGACTGTGTTACTAATAGGATCAAAAGAACACCAGCAATTTTCTTCAGGTAGCTGTAAATACTGTAACAAGACAAGCCTGCCTGTCAGTAGGAAGATAACAGGAACGGATCTAGCTAAACTGAATACAGTGTATATATATATATGCAACACCTGGGATGCATATATATACACAATACACTGTAAGTGCAGCTAACTCACTGATTGTCCTGCCTAATCTAGCTAACTCAAATGAAATGACACGGTCTCTCTGTCTATCTATGTATCTCAACGCCGGAACATACACTACACAGGGCCGCCGTGCAGGCGGCCTTATATAGTATGGGGCGTGTTCTAAACCCCCTAAGCCATAAATGGCCAAAGCCACCAAGGCTTTGGCCAATTACAGCCCTCTTTACCGACGACGCTGTGATTGGCCAAACATGCGGGTCATAGTGCATGCTTGGCCAATCATCAGCCAGCAATGCACTGCGATGCCGCAGTGAATTATGGGCCGTGACGCGCCACACGAATTTGGCGCGAACGGCCCATAACGTTCGGAATTCGACGAACGATCGAACAGCTGATGTTCGAGTCGAACATGGGTTCGACTCGAACACGAAGCTCATCCCTAGTGCTAAGTATTTGTATGGAATTTGGTAATGATAACAAGACCACCCCTACAGCAACAATAGACCCCCCAGCAGCAACAATAGATCTCCCAGCAGCCAGTATCAATAGACTTTCCAGCCGCCAGCAAAAGTAGACCCCTCCCTGAACAGTAGACTTTCTTCCAGCAACAATTGACCCCCCAGTAACAAAAGATACTCCACCAGCAACAATAGACTGGCATGCAAAAATAGATCCCCTCCAGCAACAAAAGATACCATGCAGCCAGCATTAGTAGACCCTCCATCACACCCAGCACCCCTTGGCATTGCAAACATTCAGTGCTGGAGGTGCTGCGTTCCCACTGAAAAAAGTCATATATATATATATATATATATATATAATATATATATATATATATATATATATATATATATATATACTGTATATATATATACACATTTTGTTTTTAAGTTTAGATATGCTGTATGATGAAGAGGCTAGCATAGAGCACTTAACGTGGATGTAAACCCTCTCCTATACCCAGTGAAGTGAACAGCCTCAGATGATACACAGGGATGAAACAAATCTCCCTACATAAGTTTTATATGTATATCTGCTGTCTTCAGCTTTATATACTGTTTAGAAAGAGCATATCCTGTTAGAATGTTCTCTTCCTGATTCACCTGTGCTTGTGGATTCTTGCCATACACTGTGAGACAGCTGATTGGAGGAAAGGCACACACCCCCTCTCCACATAGGAAAAAAAGGAAGAAATGTGCAAAGATGTGCTGTGAATAGACCAGCTCTCTGCTAATCAATTTATAGCACCCACCACACAAATTTCAGGCTGATTTTATCTCAAATGACGGAAAACTTGTCAGAAGTTATCATGCCGATAAAAGAAGAACAGAGCAGTAGAAGTCCATGGGACTTAGGCCCCTTTCACATAGGGCGGATCCGCTCAGCGGACTCCGCTAGTTCAGCGGGGATCACTCCATTGGTCCCCGCTGAGCAGGAGGATGACAGGGCTGTCTCCCGCTCACTATGCAGGGATGGACCTGTCAGATCCCTGCTGTTCTCTATTGGAAGATCGGATGAAAACGGACAGCCTGTCCGTTTTTATCCGATCCCATCTGATCCGATGGACGGATGGCGAACGTATCGCCATCTGTCTGTTTTGAGTGGATCTTGTCGGATCGGATGGCAGGTGGGTGTCAGTGGAAGACAATGGGTGGCCCGCTCGGATCTGCCTGAAAAACGGACAGGTGGATCCAAGCAGGCCAATCGCGTGAAAGTGGCCTTATGCCCCGTACACACGATCAGATATTCCGCCAGCAAAAGTCAGATGTGAGCTTTTGGTCAGAAATTCCGACCGTGTGTATGCTCCATCGGACTTTTGCTGGCAGAATACAAGGCAGCAAAAGATTGAGAGCAGGTTCTCTATTTTTCGGTCAGAAAAAGTGCCTATCCGAAAATGCGTTTGCCTGTATGCAATTCGGACGCGCAAAAAACCACGCATGCTCGGAAACAATTCGACGCATGCTCGGAAGCATTGAACCTTATTTTCTCGGCTCGTCGTAGTGTTGTACGTCACCGCGTTCTTGACTGTTGGAAGTTCAGAGAACTTTTGTGTGACCGTGTGTATGCAAGGCAGGCTTGAGCGGAATTCCGTCCGAAAATCCATTATAGCTTTTTCCGACCAAAATTCAGATCGTGTGTATGCGGCATTAGGGCTTTGAGGAGAGATAATGAAACACAACAGATATATGTGCCCAGCTCAAATTTCATGAATGTCGTTTACTGCATATCCACTTTAAGTAGGTCATGCACAATGATTCCAGGAAAAATGCCCATTACAGAACAACAGACAGGCACTCCTTGCATGCTTTTGTGACTAATCCGTTATAGGATTAGTTCATGCAAAACTGATATTTCAGGTTTTGAAAATCATTGAAGTTTTAAACCAATAGACAGTTACATATACAGTAATTTTTGTAAAGAGTTCCCAGGTCTACACACCTGTCGTGGCATTTATGGGGTTCTACCCCATAATAACAGTTGCACATTTATCATGTGTTTTCTGTGCAACAAAACGCATGAAAAATGCACAAAAACACATATTGCTAAATGCACTTGGCTCAGTGCCAAAAATGGTGCTTGAGCTTCTTTGGCACATTTGTCACGCCACAGGCAGCCCATTCAAGGCAATGGGCTGTCATGCGACAAACGCACCAAAAATGCGCTAAGCTGCTCGTCACTCAGGTGTGAATGCAGCCTTACAAGTTCCAGAAGAACAGAGACAGGAATTATGGCAGAGAGCTCTTGCTGTTGGATAATCCAAGGTATATAAGAAGCCAGAGCCTGACTTTAAAGTGGGGTTCCACCCCAAAAAAAAAAAAACTACATGAAAAATTGTAAAAAAAATATAAAAAAACATTTGGATATTTTTTTTTTTTTTACTCACCTCTAAATGCCTGTTGCTAGGGGGTCCCTCGTAGTCTGCCTCTTTCAGTGCCTGGGCTGGTGACATCACTTCCGTCTCGGCACAGGAAGGGCCCAGCTCTGCGCCCTCCCTCCTGTCAATCATCTGGGACCCATTACATGTCCCAGGCGCCGCTCGCGCATGCGCAGTGGGTGCCAGGCTGTGAAGCCACAGCCAGGCGCCCACAGTTGCAATGCCGGTGCCGCCGAACGGAGGGGGAGACGAGCGGGGCTTCGATCCCCCGCATCGCTGGACCCTGGGACAGGTAAGTGTCCAATTAAAAGTCAGCAGCTGCAGTATTTGTAGCTGCTGACTTTTAACTTTTTTTTTTTTTTGACTGGCCCTCCTCTTTAAGTCTCATGCTCAAAACCTACTGACTAAGAGGATATCTCTAAATGCAAGTACAAAATATAATGCACTGCTGCTTACCAGCTCTTAGATGTGGTGGCTGCACTTGTTTTTATTTAGGATTTTACCCCTCATATTCACTTGGCAATCCTGCCAGTAACACACTTCTTGTTCTAGGGCAACAATTAATATTATTTAGTATTTATATAGCGCCAACAGTCTGTGCAGCGCTTTACAACAAAGCTCACTCATGCCTAATACACACGATGAGAAAATCAGGTAAAAAATACACTTTCTGAGCGATTGTCCAATGATCTGATCATTAGTACACAGCTTTTGAGAGCCGATCACGACAGTTCATGCAAAATTATCCGAAGGGACAAGCACTAAATTTTTCTCGTACGATAACAGAACGAATGATTTATGCCTAATTAGAAAAAAATTTGTATGAAAAAAATTGCATGTTCTGACGAAACAAAAGAATACAATACAATGTAACACATTACACCACTTCTGAAGTTGTATTCTGTCATACAATAATTTTCGTAACTTTAGTAACCTATTGGTTTTCGATATGAGACTAGCATGCAAAAAGAAATGGACGATCATTCATCTGATATTCTTATCGTGTGTACCAGGCTTCACTACACCGTAGATATGGAGGAGCAGTGTTGTCACTCTAGGATAGGACTACAGAACACCTGCCCCTCTTCTCATGACCATAACATAAGGAGGAGGTTCACTATTCTGATGATTGAACTGGGCAGGGCTGATAATATTAAAGAGGAAGTAAACCTTCCTGTATACTTTGTACCTATAGATAAGCCTAGAATAAGGTTTACCTATAGGTACTGTAAATAACTCGGTCCTAAGTGTTCTTGTACTTGTGTTTTTGTTTTTTTTTACTTTTTTGTGTATTTGACCATTGTTTATGTACTGTGACTTTTCATTCTTATATGAATTATGTATTTACTTTCCTTATTTCCACTGTCTGTTTCTTTCTGTCTGTGAAAAAATGTAAATAATAGGCTTAAAAGGGGCACAAGAACAGGTCCGGGTCAATTGAATAGAGCTTCTGTAACTCTTGGGAGCTATTTCAAGACCATTGCACTCTTAAAAATCATCTATCACCTTCCCGACTGACTCCAATGCATTTTACCAAGATGGTGAAATTTTGATAACATTTTGGGGAAAATTGGAGGAAAATTTCAACTCTCAATTTTGCTCACCCTATTCATTAGAATTAGAGAGGGCAGATAGGAGGAAGGTCAGAGGCACTGTGCTGTGAAAATTGATATCACCTCCTTATGCTATGTAGCGCTCACTCCCACAGGAACCCACAGTTTACAGTCCCTAGGGTCTTTTCCCATAGTTGCACCTGCATCCAGGCACACAGTCACAGTCACTCCTTTGGCTCAATAAACAGTCTATTTTCTGATGCTTTATTGCAGAACTTGAACTTGGATAGGAGTAGAGTAACTGTGGGTTACTCCAGTTACTTTCACAGCAACTTAAGGACACCACTCTTCCTTTAAATATACCAAGTCCTCGCACAAGCAGTTATTGAACTGAGCTATACCAAGACTCCAGAAACAATGAGCAATGCTGAATCTAGCACCCGAGGGATAGCAGCAGCACACAGTCTAAAAGATCTCTCACTACAGTCTGTGCTCACTAATGTCCTTGGATAGTTAGATGCCTCCTTCCAATATCGTCTAGAAACCTTTTCCAGTGATAGCAGGCTAGATCCCTAGATGAAAGTCTCTCAGTCAGCTCCAGCAACTTTCAGCAGAATAGGCCCCCCCAGCTAGCCTAACTATGACCCCGATGAGCAGCAGACACATGGCAAGCCTGCCGGGAGGGCAGCAGTCCTCTGGGCCAGAATCTCCTCCTCCTAGGATAAGGACCCCTCTGCTCCAGGTCTTAGATTATTTATTTATTTATTTATTTATTTATTTATTTATTTTGCCACTTCAGCAGACAGTGATCAGGAAGTTGAATCAGCCTTGCCAATAATCACACCCGTCCCGTCCCAATAGTTGTCACATCATCGTGGCATTTTTAAAAGGAGCAAAGAAAAAAAAACTTTTCCCAGCAGTTTACAACCAAACAAGTGTAACCCCTTACCCAATATACCCCCTTTACCCCTACCCCGTAACCCCTATCCCACCGCTACTCTCCCACTGGCCTAAAGGTTGTGGCCAAGACCGTACCTTGGTTCTACCATCTCAATTCCTGGGCATAACTCCATGTCTTTTTAAAAGCTATCCATCCCTCCCATTTTGCCGTTGCGCTGTTAATTTCTTCCTCCACCACACTACCCCAGCACTCCATGATGTATGTTTCCTCAACCATATCTATCCACTCCCACAGAAAGGGAGCTTCCTTTTTATGCCAATACTTGGGTATGAGTCTCTTAGCAGCATTTAAGAGGTGAGGGGTCAAGGACCTTTTATACTGTTTTATGTCGCCCGCCCCCCCGTGGAACAATACCACCCAAGGGTCTTCCACTACTTCTTTTTGAGTAATCTCCTTAGTTATTTGCAATATCTTTTTCCAGAATTCCCTAATTTTGGGGCATTCCCACCACAAATGTGTCATGGTGCCCACCTCTTTACATCCTCTCCAACACTCCACGGATGTATTACACTGGAATTTGCTTATTTTATCGGGGGTAGCGTACCACCTTACTAGGCATTTGTAATTCATCTCTGCCGTTCTGTCCACCATCGAGGAGTGAGCAAGGTTAAAGATTTTTCCGATAAACTTCCTATCTTGTAATGTGCCCAGTTCCCTCTCCCATTTAGTGATGAATGGCGGTGTCTCCAGTTTGTCCACCCTCAACAATACCTTATACATTTTTGATATAGTGTTTCTCAAGTCCTTTTCCACAAGCAATCTCTCAAAAATAGAGAGATCATCTCCGGATCTGTTGACAAAGTGACTCAACTGGAGAGACCGCAACTCTACCATCCCCGGTGCCAAATTATTGTGCAGTAAATCCTGTATTGGCCTCATTTTTCCTTTTTTTACTATATCCCTTAGTTGTGAAACATCCTTTTTTAACCAAACTCCTCCTATACTATTCATCCCTGGTGGAAAGTATTCATTGTCTACTACTGTAATTAAAGGTGAAATATATTTACCGTTAACTCTTTTATATATCCCATCCCAAATTTTAAATACATTATGTGTCAGTGCATCGGTGTATTCATCAAATCTTCTGTGTTGTGGAGGGTTCCAAATTATGCTTCCCAATTGTACTTTACTTAGTGTTTTCTCTATGTTAACCCATTTTTTCTCATTTTTTTCCTTTGCCCACTCTACCGCTGTGGACAGCACAGCAGCTTTATAGTAGGTTGAAATATCGGGAACCGCCAGGCCTCCCATCCTTTTCCCCTGCTTCAGCGTTTGAAAAGAAACTCTGTGTTTTTTATGTTTCCAAATTAAATTCGACAACAATATTTTTATTTTTCTCAGGTATTGTTGAGGGAGGGCTAATGGCACCATCTGAAATCTATTCATGACCTTAGGGAGGATCATCATTTTTATGGTGTTAATTCTTCCCAGCCAAGATAGAGACGTTCCTAGTAGTTTATTGCAATCAGACCTAACTTCGTCAAGTAGGGGGATATAGTTTATTTTATATATCTGCTTCCTCGTGTTTGCTAGTTTAATACCTAAGTATTTTAATTCTTTAGTCCAGGTGAATTTAAACTAATTTTTTAAGCTCTTACTTCTGTCTGGTTGATGTTGATATTTAATATCTCAGATTTTGCAATATTTATTTTGAAGTTGGAGATTTCCCCATATTGTTTCAGGGTATTTGTTAGATTACGCATTGTCTCCCGGGGTTTCGTGACACAAAACAATATGTCGTCCGCGAAAGCGGAAAGTTTGTGCTCTTCCTGTCCCAACTTAAATCCGGATATGCTCGGATCCTTATGGATCGTGGCCAGAAGTGGTTCTAGGGAGAGACATTAAGCCATTGACTTTTACTGACGCGGTTGGATGATGGTACAATGATTTGATCCAGCCGATCATTCTTGGGCCGATGCCCATTGTCTCTAGAGTCTGAATCATAAACCCCCAGTCTACCCTGTCGAAGGCCTTTTCGGCATCAATCGACAGTAGCAGTCCTGGGGGGTCCCCTTTCTTTTATCATTTGAAGCAGGAGCACTGTTTTAACCCCATTGTCCCTCCGTTCTCTTTTAGGCGTGAAACCTACTTGGTCCGGATTTACAAGTGTGTTCATTAGCCCCTTCAACCTCCCAGCCAGGACTTTAGCGAAGAGCTTTATGTCCACGTTAAGTAATGAAATTGGCCTATAACTAGAACACAACGTTTCCTCCTTTCCCTCTTTTAAGATGACAGTAATTGCAGCTGACAAGGCCTCCTTACTAATTTTATACTCTGCCCCCAGGCCGTTCATATAATGACACATCCTTGGGACCAGATTTGATTTAAATTTTTTATAGTAAGATATTGTGAGACCATCCGGCCCTGGACTCTTCCCCGATGACGATTCTGCCAAGGCCTTCCCTATTTCTTCCTCGGAGATCGGGGCCTCCAGCGCTTCCCCGGTCTCACTGGCCATTTTCGGTAGACCTGCGTTTTTAAGGAAATTAATAATTTTTCTATTCTTTTCCCCGGGCCGGGCTTCCTGCTGCTGTACTGAGTATAATTCTTGGTAGTAAGATTTAAATATTTCTGCGATTCCTTTGGGCGAATAGACCATGTTGCCGTTCTTTGATTGAACTTTCTCAATATAATTGATGGCTTTTTTCTTTTGTAGGGTTTTTGCAAGGTATTTACTAGGTTTATTTCCCCACTTATATATTTCCCTGGCCGTCCTAATCAGGGTCATCTTAGTTTCGTGATCTAATAATTCCTTTAACTCAGTTCTTTTATTTATTACCGTTTTATATAACTCTTTATGGCGGTCAGGGTGATTCTTATGTTCTTGTACAGCTTTGCCTAACTCTCCTTTTTTTTCTGTGACCCTAACTCTATTAGGATCCCCCTGATGTAGGCCTTTTGTGCCTCCCACAAGGCAGAGCCCGTTACTTCTCCCGTGTCATTGTGTAAAAAATAGTTTTCGAGTACCCTTGCTACCAATATACCTCCTTACTTATTTCTAATCAGTTCTTCATTCAGACGCCATCCGACCCGCTGACCTACTTTTCCCGGTGCTAACATCTTCATCCCCACTGGGGCATGATCTGATACCGTAGAAATTTCAATCTTAGATTTTATCACCTTATCCACGTCCCTGTGTTCAACAAAGACGTAGTCTATCCTGGAGTAGGACCCGTGCACGGGGGAGTAAAACGTAAAATCATGTGTTTTAGGGTGTTGAATCTTCCAAATGTCAATCATTTGGCACTCGTGCAGTTTTTTTTTAACTCCCTTCAATTGAACGCAGTTAGTCCCCCGTGCACGGGTCCCACTATCCAGACCAGGTGCCATGCAAAAGTTTAGGTCTCCCATCAGAATCGTATGTCCCTTCCTGAAAGTCTCCAGCTTAACCAAGATACCTTTCAGATAATTCATCGGGTTTTTGTTGGGGGCGTAAACATTTACTAATGTATATTCCTCATCCCCTAATTTCCCTTTTAGAAACAGGAATCTACCCTCAGGGTCGGTTAACCTGTCTTCCAGTACAAACCGAATTCCTTTCGCGAATCCAATTGCGACCCCCCTCGCTCTCTTAGTGATTGTATCCCCATAATACCGTAGTGGGAAATCCCTGGATGACAGTTTAACTTTTGATACATGTGAGATGTATGTCTCTTGAATAGGGATGAGCCGAACACCCCCCGGTTCAGTTCGCACCAGAACCTGCGAACGGACCGAAAGTTCGCACGAACGTTAGAACCCCATTGACGTCTATGGGACTCGAACGTTCGAAATCAAAAGTGCTCATTTTAAAGGCTAATTTGCATGGTATTGTCCTAAAAAGGGTTTGGGGACCCGGGTCCTACCCCAGGGGACATGTATCAATGCAAAAAAAACTTTTAAAAACGGCCGTTTTTTCGGGAGCAGTGATTTTAATGATGCTTAAAGTAAAAAAAAAAAAAGTGAAATATTCCTTTAAATATCGTACCTGGGGGGTGTCTATAGTATGCCTGTAAAGTGGCGCGTGTTTCCCGTGTTTAGAAAAGTCCCTGCACCAAATGTCATTTTTAAAGGAAAAAATCTCATTTAAAACTGCTTGCGGGTTTAATGTCATGTCGGGTCATGGCAATATGGATGAAAATCAGTGAGACAAACGGCATGGGTACCCCCCCCAGTCCATTACCAGGCCCTTTGGGTCTTGTATGGATATTAAGGGGAACCCCGCACCCAAATTAAAATAAGGAAAGGCCCTATATACTCTGAACAGCAGTATACAGGCGGTGCAAACAAGACAGGGACTGTAGGTTTGTTGTTAAGTAGAATCTCTTTGTAATTTTGAACGGGTACATTTTTAACGTGTTTAGCTCCAGCCAAAAAATCTTTTTTAAGCTTTTTGGAAAACATAGGGAAGGGTTATCACCCCTGTGACATTTGTTTTGCTGTCCTTCCTCCTCTTCAGAAGATTTCACCTCACTTTTTGTCCCAATGAAAAATGTTTTTTGAAAATTTGGGTTTTTTTGTGGAACAAGGATTGGAAAGCATCAGTGGAAAGGAGAAATTGTTTTCCCATATTAACTCTTACAGGAGAGAATTTCCCTTCCTAGGGGTAGATTTCATCTCACTTCCTGTTGTCTCCTTCCGTTTGCAAGTAGGAGTCGTTTGTAAGTTAGATGTTTGAAAGTAGGGTCCTGCCCTATATACTCAGCAGAAATTTGGGCCTTAGGTGTTGCTGTGGGCACAACACTGTAAGCCCTCACAGGGCCCTGCTGTGAAATATTAGATCAAGAATTGTAATTACATGCCCCTGTTGAACAGGAGCTGAAAAATTAGGCCTTAGGCACTGGTGCTGGTGCCACAACACTGCAACCCCTTACAGACACTCTAGTTGGAACGCAGGAACGAGCCCAGCTGCAAAGTATTGCATCAAAAATTGTAATTACACGCCCCTGTTAGACAGGGGCAGAAAAATTGGGCCTTAGGCACTGGTGCTGGTGCCACAACACTGCAACCCCTCACAGACACTCTAGTTGGAACGCAGGAACGAGCCCTGCTGCAAAGTATTGCATCAAAAATTGTAATTACACGCCCCTGTTAGACAGGGGCAGAAAAATTGGGCCTTAGGCACTGGTGCTGGTGCCACAACACTGCAACCCCTCACAGACACTCTAGTTGGAACGCAGGAACGAGCCCTGCAGCAAAGTATTGCATCAAAAATTGTAATTACACGCCCCTGTTAGACAGGGGCAGAAAAATTGGGCCTTAGGCACTGGTGCTGGTGCCACAACACTGCAACCCCTCACAGACACTCTAGTTGGAATGCAGGAACGAGCCCTGCTGCAAAGTATTACATCAAAAATTGTAATTACACGCCCCTGTTAAACAGGGGCTGAAAAATTGTGCCTTAGGCACTGGTGGTGGCGCCCAGAACCAAAAATGTTCTTACAAGCTATCAGCGTGATGATTGAGGAGGAAGAGGATAATTACTCAGGGATAGTCACTCAGCATCAGCATAGGCAGTCTTTGAAGGGATCTGAGATTTCAAAAAAAATTATTCGGTTACATCAGCATCAGGTGCTTGGTAGCTGGTGGTGATCCAAGATTGATTCATTTTTATGAAGGTCAGCCGATCGACCGAGTCGGTGGACAGACGCACCCTGTGATCGGTTACCACGCCTCCAGCAGCACTGAATGTGCGTTCCGAAAGAACGCTGGATGCAGGACAGGCCAGTAGCTCAATTGCATACTGTGCAAGCTCTGGCCAGTGATCCATCCTCAAGACCCAGTAACCCAGAGGATTTTCGGTGGGAAAGGTGTCCAAGTCTGATCTTGCCCCTAGGTATTCCTGCACCATGTAAAACAGACGCTGGCGATGGTTGCTGGAACCGATCATACCTTGGGGCTGCGGACCAAAAAATTGTCTGAATGCATCGGTCAGACGGCCACCTTCTCCACCGCTCCTTCTTTGACTGACCGAAGCCTCAGCAACACGTTGTCCAGAAACAGGAGTTTGTAACCTCCCAGTCTCTGGGAACGCATTGCACAGACCTTTCTGCAAGGCCTCCCGAAGATGTTTCATCCTCTGCTCCCTCTGCGATGGCAAGATAAGGTCCGCAACCTTACCCTTGTAACGTGGATCAAGGAGGGTTGCCAGCCAGTATTGGTCCTTCTCCTTGGTACCACGAATACGAGGATCCTTACGCAGGCTTTGCAGGATCAGGGAGGCCATGCAGCGTAGGTTTGCTGAGGCATTCGGTCCGGAGTCCTCTGGGTCACTAAGGACGACAACGTCCGCAGCCACCTCCTCCCAGCCACGTACAAGTCCATGTGTTTCTTGGGACTGATCCCTTAAAGACTGCTGCTGATGCTGAGTGCCAGGCTCCACCTCCATACTGACACAATCTTCCTCCTCCTCCTCCTCCTCCTCGTCCTCTTCCTGTGTGATCGGCGGGCACGCAGGAACACTGTCTGGATAAAGGGGGCCTTGAGAGCTAAGGAAGTCCTCCTCTTCCTGCCTCTGTTCTGCCTCAAGTGCCCTGTCCATTATTCCACGCAGCGTGTGCTCCAACAGGTGGACAAGGGGGACAGTGTCACTGATGCATGCACTGTCACTGCTCACCATCCTCGTGGCCTCCTCGAATGGTGACAGAACAGTGCATGCATCCCTGATCATGGCCCACTGGCGTGGGGAAAAAAAACCAAGCTCCCCTGACCCTGTCCTGGTGCCATAGTCGCACAGGTACTCATTGATGGCCCTCTGCTGCGTGTGCAGCCGCTGCAGCATGGCCAACGTTGAGTTCCACCTGGTGGGCATGTCACAGATTAGGCGGTTCTTGGGCAGGTTAAACTCCTTTTGGAGGTCCGTCAGCCGAGCACTGGCATTATATGACCGGCGGAAATGCACACAGACTTTCCTGGCCTGCCTCAGTACATCCTGTAAGCCCGGGTACCTGCCCAAGAACCGCTGCACCACCAAGTTAAGGACGTGAGCCAAACAGGGCACATGGGTCATTTGTCCCTGTCGGAGGGCAGAGAGGAGGTTGGTGCCATTGTCGCAAACCACCATTCCTGCCTTAAGTTGGCGTGGCGTCAACCACCTCTGAACCTGCCCCTGCAGAGCTGACAGAACCTCTGCCCCAGTGTGGCTCCTGTCCCCCAAGCACACCAGCTCAAGCACCGCATGGCATCTTTTGGCCTGCGTACTTGCGTAGCCCCTTGAACGACTACGGAGCACCGCTGGTTCCGAGGAAGAGGCCATGGAGGAAGAAGAAGAGGAGGGGGTGGAGGAGAGAGGTGTGTCACAATCAGCATTTTGGAGGCGTGGTGGCGGAACAACCTCCAACACTACTGCACCTTGTCCTGCATCCTTCCCAGCTGCCAGCAGAGTCACCCAATGCGCCGTGAAACTTAAGTAACGTCCCTGTCCATGCCTGCTGGACCATGAGTCAGCGGTAATATGCACCTTACCGCTGACCGCCCTGTCCAGCGAGGCATGGACATTGCCTTCCACATGCCGGTAGAGAGCCGGAATCGCCTTCCGTGAGAAAAAGTGGCGTTTGTGTACCTGCCACTGAGGAACCGCACATTCCACAAACTCACGGAAGGGGGCAGAGTCTACCAACTGAAAAGGCAGCAGTTGAAGTGCTAGCAATTTTGCCAAGCTAGCATTCAACCGCTGGGCATGTGGATGGCTGGGAGCCAACTTCTTTCGGCCGCGCAGCAGCTGGGGCAGGGAAATTTGCCTGGTACAATCTGACGTCGGTGTACCAAAAGCAGATTGCCCACAAGTACTTGGCTGTGACACACCTAATTCTACACCTTCATTCCTCTCACTGCAGGTCTCAGAGAGGACTGGAGGTCTAGTGGGGTTGGAAATCTCAGCTGATGAGGAGCAAGGAGAGATCCTCTTTGTTCTTTGGTGTGGGTCTTTTAGATACGCTTGCCAACGAACTGCATGGCAGGTCAACATATGTCTGGTCAAGCATGTGGTACCCAAGCGGGAGATGTTTTGGCCACGCGAGATACGCTTGAGACATATGTTGCAAATAGCAGCGGTGCGATCTGATGCACTGGTCTCAAAAAAGGCCCACACCAAAGAACTTTTTGAATAACGCGCAGAGACTGCAGCGCCCTGCACATGTGGAGCTTTGGGGTGTGATGCAGTCAATGTGCTGCCCTCAGGCTGGCCCCTGGAGGGCATCCTGCCTCGTTGGTGATGTGCCGCCTCCTCCTCCTCCTCCTCCTCCTCTCTCCTATCAGGCACCCACGTTGAGTCAGTGACCTCATCATCCCCTCCCTCCTCATCACTGGAGCAAACCTGGCAGTATGCTGCAGCAGGGGGAGCATGACTGCCA
Organism: Lithobates septentrionalis; assembly: GCA_037952835.1. Taxonomy (NCBI): domain Eukaryota; kingdom Metazoa; phylum Chordata; class Amphibia; order Anura; family Ranidae; genus Lithobates; species Lithobates septentrionalis. The sequence goes on from JBBDGP010001619.1 coordinate 1,902,965, forward strand.
GATTGCTGTCCTTCTTGGGCACCCCCTCTGTCCGTGCTCATGTTACTGCCTTCATCGAGCTCAGTATCATCATCAGAGCCTTCCAAACGCTGGGCATCCTCCTGGAGCATGTACCCAACACTGTGGTCAAACAGTTCGAGGGAATCCTCAGGAGGACATGGTGGAGCTAGGGAAGGAGTCACTGATGACATTGAGCTGAGGGAAGAGGCCGCTGCTTTGCCAGACAAAGCACCCTGGGTGAGAGAGGATGAGGAGGATGAGGACGGCTTGGTCATCCACTCGACCAAGTCTTCCGCATGTTGCGGCTCAACACGGCCAGCTGCCGAAAAAAAGGCCAAGCGTGTCCCATGGCCACGTGCTGATGAGGATGCACCGTCTCCACGACCAGCACTAGACACAGAGCCTGCTTGCCCTCTCTTATTGGCTTGTGACTGTCTGCCTCTCCTTCTTAGCCTTCCAGACATACTAATTGCCTGTAGCTGCACTAAGCTGGGATAGAACACCAGTAATTTTCTTCAGGTAGCTTTATATACTGTAACCAGACAAGCCTGCCTGTCAGTAGGAAGATAACAGGAACGGATCTAGCTGAACACTGTGAGCAGGACGCACTGTACTAAATGTAAATAGTCTAGCTGCCTGACCGTGGTACTAATAGGATCAAATAGAACACCTGTAATTTTCTTCAGGTAGCTTTATATACTGTAACCAGACAAGCCTGCCTGTCAGTAGGAAGATAACAGGAACGGATCTAGCTGAACACTGTGAGCAGGACGCACTGTACTAAATGTAAATAGTCTAGCTGCCTGACCGTGGTACTAATAGGATCAAATAGAACACCTGTAATTTTCTTCAGGTAGCTTTATATACTGTAACCAGACAAGCCTGCCTGTCAGTAGGAAGATAACAGGAACGGATCTAGCTGAACACTGTGAGCAGGACGCACTGTACTAAATGTAAATAGTCTAGCTGCCTGACCGTGGTACTAATAGGATCAAATAGAACACCTGTAATTTTCTTCAGGTAGCTTTATATACTGTAACCAGACAAGCCTGCCTGTCAGTAGGAAGATAACAGGAACGGATCTAGCTGAACACTGTGAGCAGGACGCACTGTACTAAATGTAAATAGTCTAGCTGCCTGACCGTGGTACTAATAGGATCAAATAGAACACCTGTAATTTTCTTCAGGTAGCTTTATATACTGTAACCAGACAAGCCTGCCTGTCAGTAGGAAGATAACAGGAACGGATCTAGCTGAACACTGTGAGCAGGACGCACTGTACTAAATGTAAATAGTCTAGCTGCCTGACCGTGGTACTAATAGGATCAAATAGAACATCTGTAATTTTCTTCAGGTAGCTTTATATACTGTAACCAGACAAGCCTGCCTGTCAGTAGGAAGATAACAGGAACGGATCTAGCTGAACACTGTGAGCAGGACGCACTGCACTAAATGTAAATAGTCTAGAAGATAACAGGAATGGATCTAGCTGAACACTGTGAGCAGGACGCACTGCACTAAATGTAAATAGTCTAGAAGATAACAGGAACGGATCTAGCTGAACACTGTGAGCAGGACGCACTGCACTAAATGTAAATAGTCTAGAAGATAACAGGAACGGATCTAGCTGAACACTGTGAGCAGGACGCACTGCACTAAATGTAAATAGTCTAGAAGATAACAGGAACAGATCTAGCTGAACACTGTGAGCAGGACGCACTGCACTAAATGTAAATAGTCTAGAAGATAACAGGAACGGATCTAGCTAAACTGAATACAGTGTATATATATATATATATATGCAACACCTGGGATGCATATATATACACAATACACTGTAAGTGCAGCTAACTGACTGACTGTTCTGCCTAATCTATCTAACTCAAATCAAATGACACTGTCTCTCTCTCTATCTCTCAGCACACCGGAACACACACTACACAGGGCCGCCGTTCCGGCGGCCTTATATAGTGTGGGGCGTGTACTAAATCCCCTGAGCCATAATTGGCCAAAGCCTCCTTGGCTTTGGCCAATTACGGCTCTCTGTTCAGGCGGCGCTGTGATTGGCCAAGCATGCGGGTCATAGTGCATGCTTGGCCAATCATCAGCCAGCAATGCACTGCGATGCCGCAGTGAATTATGGGCCGTGACGCGCCACACGAATTTGGCGCGAACGGCCCATATCGTTCGCAATTCGGCGAACGACCGAACAGCCGATGTTCGAGTCGAACATGGGTTCGACTCGAACACGAAGCTCATCCCTACTCTTGAAGAAAAACTACGTCCGCCCGAACCGTTTGAGCTCTTTCATTGTCATATTTCTCTTACTAGGGATATTCAGCCCCCTGACGTTGTAGGTCATAAACTTAATTGTTGCCATTCCTTTTTGGTCTATCGCTAATTTTAACTCTGTTTACGGACAGTGTAACAGCGGTATCCTCCCTCCCCATCCACCCCATTCCTCCCATCCACCCCCCCTACATTTCTATTTTCTTGGTCTTCTATTCTATAGAGGAATTTGGCCTGGTTAAGATGTATGTTTTTAATTTGGTCTTTAAGAGCACTTATCTCTAGGGTTTGTTTATCCAATGAGTCTTCCGCCGTCTCGATTCTAGCCAACAGGTGCCCCAGGTCAGACCTCAATTTGTTAATCTTGGTTTTGATGGAGTTTTCTAATCTCGTAAACATTTCCAGGATATCTCTTTTTGTAGGGAATTGAGCCTCCATCCTTTGAACTTCTAGTCTAGTTGACTCTAATTCGCTCTCATTTGGCAGGTCCTCTTTAGATTGATTTGGGGTACCCACTTTCCTCTCCTCAGATCCTTTCTTTTTGTCCACTCTACCTTGCTTGTGGGGTATAGGGTTACTGTTATTCGGGCTTGGCCCCTGGGCCAGGTACTGTTTAATTGTGTTTCCCACTGTATTATCCTTTGGGGTTTTAGGTGCCCCCCCCCCCAGTAGTTTTAGACGAAGTTTTACTCATGGTGGGCTAACCGACCCCCCCTATATAAGTTTTCCCCTTTGTTTTTCCTCCTCTTTCCTTTTCTTTTATCAGAAAGTTCAGAGAATATTCCAGCCTCTCCAACTTCACCCCACAGGGGAGTCAGGTGTAGTGCCCCTGATGACTGATTTCAACCGTTTAATAGATTATGTATAATTTAGGGGTCCTTCTAGGGTCAGCACCTACTATACCTCTCTCCGGCCCCCCCTGCAGGTAGATCAAATAGCGTACCACTGACAGCTAATTTTCATAAATGATCCAAGAAAGAGAGTTTCTAGGGTTTAACAAATGTTTACAGATCCCTCCGGTTTCCCCTAACGGGGCATCAGGTATGATACGACAGGCCGCGAGTTTCAATGATTCAAAGTTCATAAAATCTTAAGTTCATAAATTCAAAGATTAGTCCAAGGTACATATACGGTTCAGTGAGTCAGCCAGACCAGTTATAGATGTTTAGCCAATCCTCTCCTCAGCCCACTTCAGGTATAAAACATACTGCTGAAAGCTTACCATGAGGTCACCCTGCTTTATTGAGAATGCATCTTACCGCAGTAGCCCTTCCAAACAAGACAGTCACATCCAGTCACATCCTAGGCTTCATGGTATGGGATGACCCCGTTTACCTCTCTTTCCCGGGGTTTTAAGAGACAGCACGATACTTACAGAAAAGCCTCTCCGTGGGGCTAGGGAATTTCTCCTACCAAGGCTCAGCCGCTGACTTTATTCGTCCTCTCTTTCTAAGCGCTGCCTCCTTGCTTCAACCGTGAGCCGCCATGGATGGGGGCTCCGGGGGGGGTTGAAGGGGACGGTCACTGGTCCCGCATAATGTGTCTCGCCTCCGGAGCCGAGTGCCCACCTCAAGCTCCGCCAAGCATCCGGCGCCTCGGATGACCAGAGCGCTTCCAACGGGGGTGGATCTTAATCCCGGCTTCTCTCTCCCCTTTCTCATACCCTCCGCGGCTTCCCCATCTAGCACGCAGCCGGGATGTCAGCACACCCGGACTCCTCCCTCCCCTTCCGACGCCGTCTCACGTCATCCCCCCTTCCAGGTCTTAGATTATTTGCACTCCCTCCCAGCCACCATCTTTGCACCCTCCTCATAGATTGGCCACGGATGCATAAATATTCAGCTGCTGATCTGACTCTCCCAGCCCACTATCTTTCAGAACCTTTGTGGACAGACAAGGGGAAGCAGTCTACTCTGCAGCCCGTGAAACAAAGAACAGACCAAAACAATCACATTCAACTCAACTGATTATAGTGAGCCAGTAACTAAATTTACCTAACCTAGTACCTATCTAGGAGGCCACTACAGCTATAAAGCCACATACCACATTAGGAGTGATAGATCACAGGAGTAAACCTGGCCCTACACTTTACTATATTATTGCATCTTCTTTAGAGTTACCACCGAGTAGGTAATACAACAGCTTACCTAACTGAATATAAATTGAACAGACTGTTTATGTATTCTATATGTAGTGCATCTTTTTATAGCAAAAGAAGCTCTAGCTACAAAACTTTGCTTCAATCTGAAGCTGACCTTCACATTACTACTTTTCCATCACAAGATGTCCTCAGTCTTCTGGGTTGATGATAAATAAAGTAATGGACCCGCGCTTAGGGCAAAGGGGATTTTAGGTGTGCAGCCTACCCTGCTAGGTCCAAAGGGGACTAGATTGATAATATGTGTAAGTATAAGCCCGGGTTCACACTATACAGGGCTGCGGATCGCACAGGAGCACTGTGCGTCCCTGTTCCCCATTTCAGGGAAGAATCAGGGCCGATTCTATGCCTGAATTCGGCCCTGAAACAGAGCCAGCGTTTTTGTGCAGTGCGCTCCGCAGCCGCCCCGGAGATATGTGAGCCGGCTCCATAGGGAGCCAGTCACATTCTCCTACTATGCGAATTAGATGCAGGGAAACGCACATCTAATTCGCACAGGTGTGAACCCGGGCTAAGGGTAATTGGCGCTCCCTATCAAATGAAAAGCGACAGACCCTGATCGCTTGTTAGGTGCTATGTGTGGGCTTGGAGAGATTTTTTGTATACACAAATTGATCCAACTGCAGGGATATCCTTAGGAGGTCCATAGGAGCTGGATACTGAATGGAGGGGTTCATCAAGCCTACCTGTTATGCGAGACACCCCTGTAGGGGTTATTGGAACTGGTGAGTGGGGACTCAAGAGGGGGAGCACCTAAAAGTCACCTGGATTTGTTCCTGTGTTTATCGTCACCAATCACTTTAATATCACAAACAGACTTTGTTTGGATTGATTTCTTGATGTATATTTTTTTGGACTTGGCACGCTAATAATTTTTTGGGGTACGCTTTCATTTAATATTTTTCATACACATTTGGGACTGGCCTTTTCTATTTTTATTTTCATTTTAATTTCTATTTTTATTTTCTATACCTGCATTTATGATATTGGAAACATCACGTTTTATATTTTTTGCCTTAATAATTTCCTTTATCATCATAGTTTGTATTAACTTGGCTTTTAGTGAGGTTTTGCACTACTGTTATATGCACATTGGTTATTGCATCATTGGTTTATTTTACTTTTATTAGTCACATTAGAGGCACATGACACCTAACAAGCGATCAGGGTCTGTCGCTTTTCATTTGATAGGGAGCGCCAATTACCCTTATACTTACACATATTGTGGGTTGATGATGCCCAAGATCAATGAACCTGGAGGATTGAGTAAAGACTGTGTATTCAGGGAGTTACCATGGGATCCTGCACTTACAGTTTGAGTGGATTGATGCAAGAAGCACTGCATCATAGAGGATTGCTCCCAGCCAGAAGACTGAAGAGGAAGAGATCCATTAAACTGATATGAAGACTTCTGAAAAAAGGTAAGTATTTAAAAAAACCCAAAAAAACAGCATAACGTACAATTGGTGAGACTCCATAGGGAAAAGGGGGCAGTTGGTTGGTGGTTGTAAAGGCTTTTTTTGGACTTGACCCTACAGGTAACCCTATAATAAGGCTTACCTGTAGGTACATTGAATATCTCCTAAACTTACAGTGTTTAGAAGATATTCCCAAGGGATGCAGCCGGTGACATCACCTGTGCATGCACTCTGAAGGTCCGGCGTACAATGCCAGGACTTGAGAGCTGTGCCGCAACGGACGGCTCCTGAGCGCATGCACGGGAGTGATGTCATCATGGCTCCGGCCACTCACACAGCCGGAGCCTCCGAACCCAGAAGGAAGACTGAGAGAAGATGGAAGCCCTGTCAGCAGTAATGCATACTAGTACATTATGCAATTGCTGGGGATTTTTTTTTTTTTGCCAACCACGGTTTAATAACGCTTTGAAGGCCAAGGTACATACAATATACAATAAAATTGTAATGTGCATGGCCAACCTAAGTGCATAACCTTATTTAGCTTCTAACTAGTAAGGCAAAGCCTATAGATTTGCTGTTAGTGTGTGTGTGTTAGCTGTCAGATTGGAGCTCACCTTTACTGGATAAAAGCTGGGGTGCAACCACAGCCAGCTGTCATGTGATAATGTAGTGTAGCATGTAAGTATACTAGTGTCTTAATGACGAAGAGGAATTCTGAAAGAGGTTCACAAATTCCAATCTAGATTTCTTCAGTACTCTTTTCTTAAATACACAGTGATGTAACTCTTGGAGATAAAGTCCAACTAAAGACCTCAAGCAGGAAACACTGCTGTATATTGTTAGCGTTAGCATGCCTCTGGTTCTGACTTGGCCAATCAAAGATGGCCGAAGATGGCCAACCCGGATGAAGAGTAAGCACACGTATTAGGAATGGTGACAGAGCAATGAGAAGAGGGGGGGCACTATGGCATAATGTGCCTACTTACATACATGATGGGAAAACTCCTGAGCAGCGGTAGGGGAGTTTATTTCTCTTTAACAGTTCTACTAACCCCCCTAGTTGTTGCCTGATGGATGCGTTAACACTTTTGAGATTGCTTTGTATCCCTTTCCAGCCTTATGCAGATCAACTTAACTTGACCGTATGTCTTCAGAGAACTCCTTTTTGCGAAGCATGGATCACATTAGCTGATGCTTCTTATGAACAGCAATCCTAAAATGTTTGAGTGTCTTTTATCAAACAAAGTAGCTCTAAACTACACCACCAAACTCATTTCATTAATTGGACTCCAAGTGTCTAAATTATGACTCCAATTAGCTTTCATGAAGTAATTAGTCTATGGGTTCAGTTACTTTTGTACCAGCACTGTAAATGTGAATGTTTAATTGGTGCGTTCAATAAAGATACAAAAAAATTGAATTTTTTTTTTTTGTGTGCTATCAGTTTAAACACATTGTCTTTTTCTACTGTTGTGACTTATGCCGCGTACACACGAGCGGACTTTACGGCGGACTTTGCCCGGCGGACTGGATTTCGTCGGACAATTCAATCGTGTGTGGGCTCCAGCGGACTTTGTTTGCTCAAAAGTTGGACGGATTTAGATTTGAAACTTGTTTAAAATTTATCCGACGGACTCTTCTTTCTAGCGGACAAACCGATCGTCTGTGTGCTAGTCCGACGAACTCAAACTGACGCATGCTCTGAAGCAATTACAAGACGGAAGCGCTCAGTCTGGTAAAACTAGCCTTCGTCTTGAAGCTAGCACATTCCTCTTCTGTGGTCTTTTATACAGCCTTTTTTTAGGATTGATAATGCGAGAGGAATGAAATTGTTTTTCTGCTTTATATTCACACAGAGTTCTCACAAATGACTTTCTTCATGATTTATCCTCCTGCCATGACTAATATAATATTTTGTAAAAGCCAGATCTACCTAAATTATAAAAATTAAAATCGATTTTTGACTCTTTTTTTTTTTATTTTTTATTTCAACACTTATCTATTTTACAATGTGTGTTAAATGTTAACCAAATTTTTTGTGTGTATTTTAATGAACCTTAATGAGGTTTTTGTCCCTTGTTCATTAGACATAGGGGGGTGTATTTAACAAAGGCAAAATCATTTTTCACTACAAGTGCTAATTCTACATTGAATTCCACAGAAAGAGCATTTTGAAGTGCCTTCGCTGTGGATCCGAGGGGCACATGCAAGGAAGCCCAAAAAAATGCAAATAATTTTTAGTTAACATGATTTTCAGAATAAATCAGCAGAGCTTCCCCGAATTTCAGCTCTTCCCCTCAGATTTACAGCGACTGCACTTCCAACAAGTGCACTTGCTGTGCAATTTCTCAAGTGAACTTTTCACTAGTACTTTTCACTTGATATTCTTAAATGATTTAGCCTTTTGTCAAAAACACACATAGGGGTTGATTTACTAAAGGGAAAAAGACTGTGCACTTTGTAAAGTGCAGTTGCCCTCTGCAAGAGCAGTTGCTCCCAAGCTTTATTAAATGTGAAGCAGCTCTGCTGACTTCCATCATCCAATCATGTGCAAGCAAAAATGCTTTTTTTATAATTTTACTTGCACAGGATTGGGTACTCTTTGCAAAGTCAAGCTTTTAACTAATTTCGGATGCTCTGGAGCAATTGCACTTGCAGAGGGCAACTGCCCTCTGCAAAGTGCACAGACTATTTGCTTTTCTCAAATCAACCCCATAGTCTTTTGGACCTGTACCTGCCTACTCCCAAAGAAAATGGCGTTTTTTAATCAAAACACATAGGTAAGAATGTAAGGTAACCAAAAATGTATTTATTTTTTGTTTTAAAAAATTAGGAAGGCAACACTGGAGACACTTTTAGAATCTGGGAAGCCTTTCGTCCCCCAGGACACACATCAAGTTTGAGGACCAGAAAATTGGTATCTTGCGACTATAGGGAGCACAGGGAGCACAGTCAGACCAGACAGAAGCCAGGCAATCACTTTCGACTCTTCCGTGGAGCCTTCCCTCCACGCTTCTCTGCAGCCTTCCTTGGAGGTTGTGCCTCTGGTGGTGTACTTGGGGCAGGAGGAGGAGGAGGAGTGGCTTCATCTGCCAGATATGTGGTAGCAGTAAGCTCCCCTCTCAAGCCCTTCTCAAATGCCTTAAAAATTAGTCCCTCACAGAGAAGGCGTTGGCCCTTTTCCAACTCCAGCAATCTGCTGGCTATATAGGTGCCATACGCCTCCTCTGCATTGGGTGGTTTGCTCAGGATGAGGCTTGCTTCCCGTATGAGGGCTAGGGATTCCTGCTCAGTTGGTGTCATTCTCCTGGGCCTTTTGTGGAGAATGCGGAGGGGAGGCACCTGACACTTTGTGCGGCTTCGACTTGGCACAGCCACAGCCTCCTCCTCTCTCCCACTGGGCAAGGCCTCCTTCTCTCTCCCACTGGGCAAGGCCTCCTCCTGGCTGAGGTCATCCTGTGTAAAAAAAAAAGGGACATAGTTGTAATTTTGTGTTATGCAATCACACACAATTTTCAGCTCATGACTTTCAAATATAATTACACAAAATAGTAAAGGCTATCTATTTGACACCACCATTATTTCAGATGATCATCAAGATCTGAAGTTAAGTATATTTTTGGACACTACTGTCTAGTGATATGTCTACATATTAATCTTTGTGCAGAAGTCATTTTTTAGGAAGCACTTTCAAAATTAACACGTGAACATCATTAATAACATTTACACAATCCCAAATTTTAAAAAAAAGGATACCTGGCTGAAGCTGGGCGCATCAACTTCATCAATGCTGAAAAGGCCCAGTTCATCCTGGGACTCCTCAGCTGGGGTGGAGGTGGATGGAAGGCTGGAGGGAAGAGTGGAAGGAAGGCTAGAGGGAAGGGTGGGGGGAAGGGTGGAAAGTGATTGCCTGGCTTCGGTCTGGTCATCCAGGAATCGCATTTTGTTGTAGTACCACAACTTGGGTACATATACTTGGTCAGCTGCTGCACCGGATCTGAGCGACTCCTGGATTTTTTTGTGTTCCCGCTTATACATGTTTCGCAAGATACCAATCTTCTTGTCCACAAACTTGAGGTCTGCCTGGGGGAGTCGAGTCTTCACAAACTCTAAAAGTGTGCCCAGTGTTGCCTTCCTAACATCCCTATTATAATATAGGGGGTGTTTGACCTCCCACAGGTTTTTCTTGTCCTTATAGAGCTCAATAAATTGGCACAAAAATTCTTCCTCTTTAAAGGGATTCATTTTTTCTGCAAGACAAGACACAAGATCCAAACTTAAATGTCATTCCCAAATCACAGGATTCGTTTTGGTTGTAATCTAGGGGACACATACACACACACACACACACACACACACACACTTTAATCTTACCTTCGTTTGTGACGCTCGCTACTTCCGCACGGACATACGTAGGCCATCGTAATAGCTTTATATACACTGCGCATGTGTCATGCTCCGCCTGCGTCGCCCGCCCCTGACGTTCGTAAGTACGATTTGGCCCCGCCCCTTCACTCTTCGTTGCGCAGTGGGAGTAGATAGCAAAAGATGGCGGAGAGAATCAGTGGAAGTAGCGGAGGAAAGCCCGGAGCCCCAAACATCCACATCCCGGAGGAGATATAAGGCCACCAACATGGCTTTTGAAGAGATGGTGGAGATGGTGTCCATATTGAGAAGGGAGGACTACGATGGCAAAAAAGGACCATACACACGACCGAATATGAGGAAGGACAAAATAATGTCCTCAGTTGTCACCGCTCTTGAAGCTAAATTTGGTACAAAACATTCGAAAGAACAATTGAGGAAGCGGTGGTCTGACATCAAAAGTCGGGAGCCAGAACAATATTGGCGAATAAAGAAGCTGCTTAAAAAAAGTAAGTACTTGTGTTTTACTATTGAGATACTTAACTTGCATGCTGATCCTTATTTTTGGACTTTATTCAGCATCGTTCGTAAAGACCGTTCTTTAGAATATATATGATACTTTAGAAAGTGACGTTATTTTTTCGCCAAATACGATGGGACAGGGTTGGACATACATTTATGTCTTGCTAATTTGTAAAATTAACACAATTAGTTGATGTGGTGTAGATGTGTTTGAAAATATAATGCTTCTTCAAAAATGATTCAGTGTAATGTAGGGACAGGACACAGCAGCTGTTTCCACATCTGGACTCACGAGCACTATAGTGTACTATGTGACCATAAATACATTTTAGAGGGGTAATACACATAGGAGATCATTGAGGTGTCTGCATCTGTGAAACTTGCCAGAAAATGAGCAGTGTTTATAATTGTTGTTCAGAGGTAATGTTCATCCTGTCTTCAAAATTTATTATGATGAAAAATTGGACACAACTCATAACCAACGTTTAAGTTTATTTATTAAAAGATAAAATATCACTGTGTTTTAACTATACCTTTTGTTCAATTCTCATAGGGGAGAAAAGACTCAGACAACAGTCCAAGGATCTCAGGACCCCCCCAAGTCACCAGCCTGAGGCAGAAGATACCCCAAGCCCCAGCCCAAGACCACGCCCACCCGACGACCTTGAGGAAGGAGAGGTGGAGGAAGTGTGCGAGGTTTCAAGCCCACCAAGTGAGTGACTGACACCCCAGCTTGAGTTACTGTATTTTGGCGTGCATATTGTAAACCTTGTTTTTATTCACTCATTTTAGGTGAGTTTCTTGGTGTGGAAGGCCAAGCGGCAGAGCCCTTCACCACAGACAGTGCGCAAAGACTGATTGGCCAGATAATGCTGTGGAATGGCCACATCGATAAAATGCGTGACCAAATTCACAGCATGCAACTTCGCCTGGACTCCATGCAACAGGAAATGAAGAACATGATTGATGTTTTGGGCCGAATCTAATCACGTTTGGCCTAAAAACATCAATCATGTTCTTCATTTCCTTGTGAATTTTGGTTTTTGCACAAATTGTTAGTTTAATTTTTGGGGTCTACCCAAATTTACATTCTGATGCACACGGTGTGTCATCATGTGCTATCTTCCATCATGGGTTAGCAATGTACTTGTTTTGTGTTTGCAACCCCTTCATCCTGAAAATTCTTTGGTGGTGAGAGGAACCAAAAAAGGGATTGCACACACAAAACACGTACATTGCTCACCCATGATAGGAGATAGCACATGTTGACTTGACCCTTTTGTAAAGCTCAAGTTTGAGCATATTCAAAATGAACAATTTCCACTGGTGACATCACATGCACTGTTCTCTAAATGTTGAACTTTGTAAGTTCTATTTTTTTTTGGTTGGTTTTGCAAAACACTGTTGTGTTTGTAAATCTTTTTATATAAAGGTCTATATATTTGTGAAAATATGTCTTGAATAATTTTGTAAAAAAAAAAATTTATTAAACAACGTAAAATAATTTTCTAAAAAAAAAAAAATATCAAAAATGCACCTTTCAATGTGCACAAAGTAAATATTTTTACGGAATACAATGTGTGTGGCTGATTCTTTAAGTCAAATTTTGTGGTTTGTTTTTGTGGGCCGGATTAACTAAAGCTAAATGCACTTGACACTACTACAAGTGCACTAGGAGACAGACATAACTAAATGTAAACAACAATAAAAACAAGATATTTTGAGAAAACTATTTTATTTTTAATTTTTTGAAGAAAATTACAGCTGTTGCTGAATAGCAATGGCCCCCCGACCATTAAAATAATTGACATAACGGTCACGCACTTGACGTGCGGTTCGGGGGGCCAAGCCAATACGGCCAATTTCTAGGCCTGTCAAAGTGCTATCCTGTTCCAGTCTGGCCTCAGGCCCAACAGAGGATATATATGTTGCTGAATGTCTCCTTAAAAAGTTATGCAAGATGCAGCAAGCAAGGATGACGTAGTTTAGTTTATAGTCTGCCAAATTAATTGAAGAAAGAAATAAACAGAACCGGCTGGCCAGAATCCCAAAGGCATTCTCCACAACTCTTCTTGCTCTGGCCAGCCGATAATTAAATACCCTCCTCTCAGGGGTGAGTGTCCTTTGGGGGAACGGCCTCATCAAGTTCTCACCGAGAGCAAATGCTTCATCAGCAATAAAAACTGAGGGGAGTCCATCCACGTTCTCGTCATCAGGTGGCAATTCCAGGCCACCGGCCTGGAGACGATGGCACAGCTCGGTCTGTGCAAAGACTCCTCCATCAGACATCCTGCCGTTCTTCCCCACATCCACAAACATAAAGTCCAAATGTGCCGAGACCACCGCCATCAAAACTACCCCTTGTAGTTATAGAAATAAGACCCCGAATGCGGTGGTGGCACAATCCGGACATGCTTCCCGTCAATCGCCCCTACACAGTTGGGAAAGTCCCAACGGTCAGCGAACTGGGAGGCCACAGTCTGCCATTCCTGTGTACTTGAAGGAAACTGTGGAGTGCAAAAAAAATAAGATAAGGACTTTAAAACATAAATTGTATATCAGATTACACCTAAACAACAGCAGTCAAATATTATTAATATGTGTGTTTGTAATTGAAATGTTGAAAAACATAAGGCACACTTATAAGATTAATCACCGCCTCTGATGGCCCATTGATACATTTGAATGTGGGGGGAGGGGTTCTAATTAGGTTAACAAACACACCTGACTGATTGAAACATTTGGGGGGTGGGGGAGGGGTTCTAATTAGGTTAACAAACACACCTGACTGATTGAAACATTTGGGGGGTGGGGGAGGGGTTCTAATTAGGTTAACAAACACACCTGACTGATTGAAACATTTGGGGGGTGGGGGAGGGGTTCTAATTAGGTTAACAAACACACCTGACTGATTGAAACATTTGGGGGTGGGGGAGGGGTTCTAATTAGGTTAACAAACACACCTGACTGATTGAAACATTTGGGGGGTGGGGGAGGGGTTCTAATTAGGTTAACAAACACACCTGACTGATTGAAACATTTGGGGGTGGGGGAGGGGTTCTAATTAGGTTAACAAACACACCTGACTGATTGAAACATTTGGGGGGTGGGGGAGGGGTTCTAATTAGGTTAACAAACACACCTGACTGATTGAAACATTTGGGGGGTGGGGGAGGGGTTCTAATTAGGTTAACAAACACACCTGACTGATTGAAACATTTGGGGGTGGGGGAGGGGTTCTAATTAGGTTAACAAACACACCTGACTGATTGAAACATTTGGGGGGTGGGGGAGGGGTTCTAATTAGGTTAACAAACATTTGGGGGGTGGGGGAGGGTCAAACAAGACAATGGAGCAGACAATATACATTGTTCAAGGGACTATAGGCTAGAGATATAAATGGACCCAGGATTGCATGGTGGGGAGGTTAATGAAAGAAAATATGCATGTAGGGCAATAAATGATTAAAACAGACATGCATGAAGATAAAGGGGACATTCACAGAATATTGAAAGCATGGCAATTAGGTAAGGAGGACAGTTATACAATACATCAAAAAACATTTAATACATATCATGTAAGGTTAAAGGATCAAACTTACCTTCATATATTCCTTCTGCAGGACCTGAATAATAGCAGAACAGGTCTCTGGGATTATGATCCCCAGAGCCTGGTGGGAGATGCCTGTTGAGAACTTCAAGTCCTGAAGACTTCTCCCTGTCGCCAAGTAACGTAACGTGGCAACAAGCCTCTGCTCCGCACTGATGGCTTGCCTCATGCAGGTATCCTGCCTGCTGATATAGGGGGTCAGCATAGCCAGCAGACGCTCAAAGACGGGGTCCGTCATCCTGAGAAAATTCCTGAAATCCTCAGGATTATTCTCATGGAGCTCACGGAGCAAAGGCATATGAGAGAACTGGTCACGCTGGCGCAACCAATTCTTGGTCCATGAACTCCTCCCCACCCTGTTCATGGACTGGATTCGGGTCAAAGTATTAACCCCAACACCAAGTCCCCACGCAGCACGAACTTGAGAACGAGAACGTCCACCCGACATGGCTCCAAAACGGTCGGCTGCTCAAACAAACAAACTTATAACAAACGCACTGAAGAACAGCAAGGCCTATGAAGAACGACCTGAAAATCAGGAACGAGCGGAGCAGAACGGCCTGCAAGGCAGGTTACGAACTGACCAACACGCACTGAAAAGCAGATACAAACCTCACAAGCACAAACTGAACCGCAGAAAACGAACGAAATAAGCTGAAGTGTGAAAAGCGCGAATCGTCTCTAACCAAACTTCTACTAACACGAGATAAACACGAGATTAGCAGAAGGAGCCCAAAGGGTGCCGTAGTGGGGCTTGAACTTCCTTTTTCTAGTCCCGTCGTACGTGCTATACGTCACCGCGTTCCAAACCAGCGGACTTTTGCAGTGAGCGTGTGTGGCCAAGTCCGTCCGTTTTTAAGTCCGGCGCAAGGAGCCAACAAAGTCCGACGAAAAGTCCGCCGGGCAAAGTCCGCCGTAAAGTCCGCTCATGTGTACGCGGCATTTGATGAGGATCAGATCACATTTTATGGCAAATTGCTGCAGAAAACCAGTTAATTCCAAGGGGTTCACATACTTTTACTTGCCACTGTAGATATTACAGTATACAGCGTTATAAATCCATAAACATAGTGATGTAATTAATAAATAAACTGGAAACGTGCAAACAATAAATCTCAAGTAAATGTAACACCTTTTCTGGGCAATCAATTAAATGTAAAGTGAGCAGTGCAAATTAAAACAATATAACATATCAGCCCATTCCAGCTTGGTGAAGAAATAAATATATATTTTGCTATATATTGCTTTAGATAATGCTTTATTTACTGTTGGGCCAATGTAATAGTCAAACTTCACTGTCCAGACTGTGCACATTGCTCCACAATTTTCAGATCACACTCATTGTTATTCGTTCTGCCATTGCATGCTGATGGCAAACCTTGCTATGGATAATTCACTCAATTAGACAAGCACTCACCAGACCATAAGACCCCTTAATTTAATAGGTGGGTCAGTTGTGTTTATTGTTACTCCAGAGGCCACAATCACCATTCATATGGTTTCCATTATAAGAAATAGGAGAAGACAAAAAATCCCATAGCACAAAACCATTTTTTAAAATCAATACATAAAATAAGTAATAGGAATCACAATAGTCACCGCACCTGATGACGACCTAATGATGAAATGCGTTGAACGGTTCTAGACCTACAGACGTCAACCTGCACTAGGCAAGAAATGCAAGTGGAGCCAGTATCTAATACAGGGTACGCTTTTGTAATCTTAGTGCCGGGATCGCACACCAACTATTGTGAGTGATCTTATTTTATGTATTGATTTTGATAAATGGTTTTTACACTATGGGTTTTTTTGCCTTTTCCTGTTTCTTTTAAAGGAAATCATATGAATGACGATTGTGGCTCCTGGAGTAACAATAAGCACAGTGGACCCACTTATTAAATTAGGGATCCTATGGTCTGGTGAGTGCTTGTCTAATTGGGTGGATTATCCACAGCATGATTTAACAGTACCATGCAGTGTAAGATGGAATATCAATGAGAGTGATCTTGTGGAGCACTGTGCACAGTTTGGAGACTGAAGTTAGACTATTAAACTACATGTTCTCCCTGTGTCTGTGTGGGTTTCCTCCCAAGATCCAAGGACATGTTTTTAAGTTGATTGGTCCCTGTTTAAATTGGCCTTAGTATGTGAGTTCAGAACCTTAGATTGCAAGGTCCTTGGGGGGCAGGAGATAATGTGAATGTACAATGTACTGTATATATGTAATGCGCTCTGTAAATTGTCAGCGCTATATAAATACCTATAGTAAATATAGCTCAATTCAGCAGATGTTTGCCAGCGATTCTTGGTGAGTTCACCCAGTTGTCACGATTCTGGACTCTGTAATCTTGCTGCTTAAGAACAATAGAGGCAAGAGTTGTAATCCCAGGAAAACTTCACCTGCATTTATCACAGGTTCAGATTCTGCAAATGTGGGGTAAAGAGAAAGCGGCTGTTCTGACTCCCAGGCAGGATTGCCAACTGTCCGGTCCGATCAGTTCTTTATAATCATTGTCTTGTGGACCTCTAGACTTTCTCTCAAATATGTTTTTACCTTTCTAGTTATTACTTTGCAGCAGGGTTATATGCAGAACTTAGTAAGCAGCCTCTTTTGTTTAGAATATCTTCTTATGTGCAATTAAAGAGAAACTTCACTCCCTGCTATTTTTTTTAATCCCCTCTTACCTTTCAAAAATTATACTCACACCTTGAAATATTTAACCCTCTGTTAGAACAGACAGTGTGTACATCTAATTTACAAATGATAATGAGATCTGACAGCACAGTACAGACAGCATTCATGATGTTAAACATAAAACTATTGTAAATCCTTTTTTCTTATTTTTTAAATAACAAATAGGTTTATATGTACCAGCTATGTGCAATGAAATTGAACAGAGTGACCCCGAACCTCCTCTTATCGAATTCCCCGCTGGCGCTCCTGGCTTCTCTCTGGCGATTGCCCCCATAGAAAGCCGGTTTCTATGGGGGCACTTGTGCAGGCTCACTCTCGAGCCTCACTGTCTGCGTCTATAGATACAGACAGTGGGACTTGGCCCTGCCCCCTTGTCACTGGCTTTGACAGCAGCAGGAGCCAATAGACATGTGCAGAACGAAAAAAATGTGTTATGTTTCAATTTGTTAGTTACACAAATTTGTTTAGTTTGATTTGTTTTAATCGTTTAATTTGTGTAGCACCCTCTACCATAGGTAGGTGCTAAAGTGAGGATTTTTGGTAGGTTCTGTCAGTACAGGTAAATTTAGGCAGGCCTATACTGCAAGCTAGGCCTGTTTGTTTTTGATCTGGGGGCAGGGAGTGGTTAGTGTAGCAGTGGGTGTGACCACCTGTACTTTAGTTCTGAGGTGCCTCCCCTGCTTCCAGTGAGAATGCTCTGGAAGAGGGGCAGAGCCTAGAACTGCTAGAACAGGCAGCTCATATAAGGAACCCTGACCAATCCCCAACTGGAATAGGCAGGGGGCAGGCCTCCAATATAAGCTCAGGTAACAGGCCACTGGGAAGAGTTGTCGGCCAGAAGAAGTGGAGAATGGAGTACTAAACAGCAGCAGGGCGGCACCCCCATTGGGGGGGGGGTGCGCCGATCGCGGGAGGAGGCCCAGGAGAGCTGTGAGGGAACTTCACCCTTACACAGTCACATCATTACATGGTCACTGATGAGGAGTTCCTGGAGCAGAGGGGCAGGAGAAGCTGCCAGAACGTACAGTCCGGTTAAGCTCTTCACCATGGACTCGGGGCAGAAGAAGGTCAGTGAGTGTACCACATTGGAGTGCTGGATGTGGAGACATGCCAGGGAGTCGGTGAGGGAACTTCATCCTTACACGGTCATGGATGAAGTCCTCATCTTTACACGGTCATTGATGTGGAGTCCTGGAGCAGAAGAGAGACTGTGGGGAATAGTGTCAAATCAATGCGGCCTGAGGGCGCAGGATTTGCAAGCTGGGCTAGCTGTATAAACTCAAGGAAAGGGAAAGTGGCGCTGTTCAGAGGTAGTGCACACAAAACGTGACCCTATAAAAAATATGTATAAAATATAAATATCCACTAATGACCAATGTGAAAGATAAATAATAAATAGTGAATTAATTGAGCTATTCTAAGAGCTCTATATAATGCAATTGCTCCTTTTAGAGTGACATGCGCATTCAAAAATAAGGAATCTGTATCAGTAAATATAAAAACGTAGATGTGAAATATATGCATGAATTCATCAAATTCCAAAATATCAGTCAATGTCCATGAGCAAAGTACCAAAAATAAAGTGACATGTGCTAAATCCAAAAGTGCATAAATTAGTTTGCAGTGCCACAACTAATATATATTCAGAAAAGAGAAATAATTCATGGCATGTGCTCAATCCAAAAAGTGACAGTTTGTAATATTAATCCGTGAAGCACAAAATAAAGTGACTATTCGGTGCTCCCCTCCTTCTTCTATGTTCCCCTCTTGTATCTGCACTCACCAGAGCGCCTCACCCCTGCAGGGGCAAAAGGGCGTAGTTGTTATATCCATATCTCGGTGTCCCCCTTGCCGGGATATTCTCCTGGTCCACAGTGTTTATCCAAACGGAGTAGATCCGGTAACCCAGGCAGGGTGTTGCTCCTCTGTGGATGCTGGGATGGGGTCTTCAGTTTCTTTTCACCTCCATAACATGGTTTATGAAATCAACAGGCATCCACATATGTTTAAGAAAAGATGAAACTTCATAGCGTAAATGCATAGAACAAATGAATATTTTTATTAAAAAGTTACTAGGTAGTTAAAAAAACCAAGAGGGATCTCCAGTGCTTGAACTGGCATGAAAAACAAAGCAGTTCCATAGTTCCGGCGTGCGTTCTACACAGCGTACTCGCAAAAACTGGAATTGTCGGAAAACAGGATGTGATGTATTGCGTACCAAGTATGTCCCGCCTTACGCGTTTCGTCACACAGATGTCATCTGAGGCGCCATGGTAAGGCAGGGAAGAGACTGTAGATGTGCATCATTTCTTCAAGGCTCAATCGAAGTTCTAATTTATAAATATGATGGCAAGGTGAAGTATTCTATGCAATATTATACAATCTAATATATCCTATATAACTATTGCATACATGTATTAAATTGCCTATCCCTATAAATTAGCTAGTCTATAAGAGTCTGATAAGAACAATGATATAACAAACACATCTGCTTAGTAAACATTACATTTATTTCCCTTGAAAACAAGAATACTTCACATATTAAACAGAGTAGATATACAAAAGAACATCAAAGATACTTATCACACATGGTTTCATCGGCTGGTTCTGGATGATAAAAGGGGTTTGTGCCGCATGGATTTTAGGACCAGGCCATCAGTCAGAGCAAAGTCCCAAGATGGCAGAGAGACAGCCTCATGGCAAGGCTTTGTAGCAAAAAGAGAAAGCTCTCTGTAACAATCCTTTTTACAAAACTCACTCATCACTAATTCAAACTCCCCCATTGCTAGTCCCATTTGCTTTGGACCAATCAGTGTTCACATGACAATCCTCCTTATATTACTGACTGTCCTGCCATACTTGGCCTCTGGGGGCAGTATTGCAGTCCATGCGCCCTGGGCAGTCTTTGTCATCAATCTATTTGAAGCTTCTAGCACACCATTTGGGCTGGAGACAAGCCCTTTTGCTATGCAGATGGCTGATCTTGGTTGTAAAAATAGATGTGTAGAAACTTTAGAAATATAACATTAGACCATGTTGCCCTCCAGCATATTCCACTTTGCGCCTAAAGGGCGCATATCTCCCTTCTTCAGACATGGCTCCCATTGAACAGACCATATGGTCTTAACGCCCAACATGTGTTTCCGAACCAATACCTCTGGAACAGTCCTTAACTGTCTTAACGTATTGCGTTTTTCAACATGTGCCTCAGAAACAGCTCCTATGGAACAGTCCATAAATGTCTTAACGCGTGTTGCGCCTCTCAACATAGGCCTCAGAACCAGCTCCTGTGGAATAGTCCATAACGGTCCTAACGTGCTGTTTCCCAACACGTGCTGCTTTACTACTGGGCGACACACCAACATCATTCTTCCGTGACAGCTTCCATGTCACCATTCTGTATCTTCTGTATCTTCTTCTTTCTGACATCTTCATGAAGAGATATAGTACAGGCAAGGGGTGTCCATTCATTCACCAGCACACACTCAAAGCAGCATATTAACCAGCTTTCAGATATAGAGTCTCGAGGAGGGCCTTTCTTGCCCATATTACTAGCCTAAAATATACCTTTATCACACTATACCATGACATAAATCAACCCATTATAATAATATATTCATATATATGATCCATCCAATTACGCCTCCCGCTCCCACCCTCCTATAACTCTTTATTGTAGATACGGGTCGGATTGGGCAGGCTTGCTCACAGTGGTCTTTCCTACCACAACTTGGCCCATCTGCGGTACCTCAGGGCTCTGAATTGGCAGCAAAATCTCGAAATTGTACGAAGAGACCCTACCGTCAATTTGTCCCTCAACTTGCATAGGTAAGCGGGGAGATCTTCTATATAAATTTTGAGTTTAACAACACATATAAATCTGAAACAATGACAAAATCCACAAAATTCCATCCCTGTGCCTGGATTTCAGTGTCCATGCCCAGGGTATATCATGCACCTTTACCTACGGTTAGGTTCAAGAAACACCCTAGTTTCATGACTAACCTTACATCGGTATCCTTTAGGACAAAGAAAAACTCATCTATGTCTCAAATAATACCCAGGTGCTTCCTTCCCAGCAATGATCTCTCCATCCAGAACACAGAATGGAATATCTTCCCAACATTTCTTGTTCACCACCGTGCATTGACCTGGCATACAAAGGACATCGTGGTCATGCTTCTGACAGAGGAAAATATCAACCTGCCCCCAGCTTCTATCCTTTCTGATCACATGTTCACATTGATGCCACCAAATATACAGACCGAGTCTGCACTTCTGTATATGGGATCATACAGCCTAACTCCTTTCACCATCGAAACTAGTACAGCCCATCCTGGCAATCGACCACCACTTTGGATTAGTGTAAGCGACGTGTTTTGGCAAAGTCTCACTGAGCGGTTATGCTAACTCATCAGGCCACTGCCCCTCATACAGAGACGGTATAATCAGCTGGATATGGCTGGATAACTTCGTCTGCCCCTGCGTGCACGCCAGAGCCAATGACATATATTTTGCCCTGTATCGCCACACTCTCTACCAACCTCTCAACATGGTTGACAAAATCTTTAGCCACTTTAACCTGAGTATTTACGTGACTTTGTTGAATGCTGTTAAGGATGCCACCAATCTCTCTTAATAGCAAAGCCCCGCTTATTGTCTGAAGCTATGGCTGCTAGTTTGTTCCTCAGAATACCGATGTCCACTTTAACAATACCCATCCCAGCTCCCATTCCCCCAATATAGTGGTGAATACATCCCTCCTCTTTCAGGTTACTCCTCAGAAATAAGCGTCCTGCGTGAACCTCATTCTGTGTCCGCACATCTCTGGGAGTAAGCCATCGGTACAATGACCTTACTTGATTCAGCATATACTCAGCACATATAGGGTAATAGGTTTTTATCAACCACTGTGAGATGCTGAAGTGCCATGTGGTGAAGGCATATTGTACCCTGGTAGCCAGCGTGTGTTTCCTTTATCTAACGGAGAATGCTCCTGTGTGTATTTATTGGCATTACCTGTGCATGGTTTCAACCTCTCAGGTGAGACATCAACCAGGCGTATCTCCCCCATATCAAATTCTGGTGTCCCACATGTCCAGTAACCAAGAGCTTCTCTACAGGACTGCTAAGATTGAGACACCACCCTTACAAGGAAGTTTTCACCCCATTGATGTGTCACCTGGCACCCTCTAGTCTGGCCAACAGACACCTTATTATGTATAAGTGCCAGCCTCCTGGGTACCTGCACCATATTCATTCTGTTACGTCAATACATGTCATATACTAAAAACCTTTTCTTCTTTCAATTCCTCCCGCCATAAAAAAACCCACAGTTTGATTGCTATGGCCTCCATGCTTTGGATTGCTACCCCATCTGGCAGAATAAACTTCATAAGGCCTTGGGGTCGTTTTAGGGTATTTCCTTTGCATATCATTCTTATTCGTCAAACAATACTTAGCTACACAACAAATATTTTAGCTCTGGTCTCCTTGCATAGGCTCTTCTCTGAGCATATGGCGCTGGAAACTCATATTGTTGGATAACATTACTATGAACAGACTTTACATTTTCATCGTCTGAGGAGTCATCAAAAGTTTCCATTGTTTCAACTCCTGAATCAATTTCAAGCTCAGTTATCACACTTTTGTTTAAATCTCCAACATTGATTTCTATCACAGTAACATCATTTGCAGCAATAAGAGCGTCTGGTTTACCAAATTGTTGTTCTAGAGCCTCTATCTTTGCTGTGCACTGTGAGTGTTCAGCTTTTGCATGTTTGGAGGATGTCTCCATTATGGCCACCTGTGCACCCTGTAATTCCTCCCTTTTTATAATTCCTAATCCTTGCCCAGTCCTGTCTGACGTAGGAGTAAAGAGAGAAAAACTTTGATTTAGGGGTTCTTCAGGATTGTCAGCCGAATATATTGGCTGTTGTTCGATCAGCATCCTATCTCTCTGCTCCTGTGTCACAAAGGAATGTGCATCCTTGTTAGCACAACAATGGCTGTGTACTTTCTCCATTGCCTGTGCTGTCAAAGATAAAATGGCATGATCTTTTTGGGCTAGTTGAGTTTTACATTCCTGTAACTCTCTCTTAAGTATTTCTATCGCATTTTGATTCCCAGCCTCTCTCTGTCCTAAAGATGTGATACATTGTTCCTTCAACATACATGTTTTCTCCAACTCATCTAATCTCTGTTCCAATACACCTTTCTCAGTCACTAATTGTTGAATGGGATCAGCAACATTTGCATCCGCCTTTGCAACCATTGCTAATATATTCTCAGTTACACTTTGTACCTGTTCCAAGAATTGCTTTTTTTCACACCCATTGGACTTGTTGCTTTTCCGCGATGTCTTTCATCTTCAACAACATGCTTACAACATTGGCCATCTTGGATTTCCTGCATTTATTCGAATATTTTTATTTATCAGACCGTTATGAGTATTACATTGTCTCAAAAGGTCACTGAATTGGTGTGTTAAATCATTCTCTTGTATAGACTCAAATCTAACACAGCCATATTTGTTAACAAAATCTTCAATGACTTCCATTGATTTGCTAATTAGCCTATCTACACTGAAGCTGCTCAACCAGTATAACCATTAGCTTACACAATACACATAGAGACAGACAGACAGATACAAAACACACAGACACAGATAAAGCTGTTTAAAAGCTAACTTTTTACCTGTAGTCCCACAACACAAGCACACTCTTAACCGCTTCCAGACCGGCTCACGCCGATATACGTCGGCAGAATGGCACGGCTGGGCAAAAGGACGTACCTGTACGTCCATTTGAATTGCCCGCCGTGCCGTTGCGTGCGCGCCGCCGGCCGGGAGCTCCGTGAGTCGGGTCACGGGTCCCGCAGACTCGATCGTCGTGGGGATACCCGCGATCGTCTCACGGAGAGCAGGAACGGGGAGATGCTGATGTAAACAGCATCTCCCCGTTCTGCCTAGTGACAGTGTCACTCGATCTCTGCTCCCTGTCATTGGAGCAGAGATCAGTGTACTGACATACACAGCCCAACCCCCCTACAGTTAGAAACACCTCCCTAGTACTGATTTAACCCCTCCCCGCCCCCTAGTGGTTAACCCCTTCACTGCCAGTGTCATTTACACAGGAATCAATGCATTTTTTTAGCACTGATTGCTGTATAAATGACAATGGTCCCAAAAATGTGTCAAAAATGTCCGATGTGTCATAATGTCGCAGTCACAATAAAAATCGCTGATCGCTGCCAAAACTAGTAAAAAAAAATTATTAATAAAAATGACATAAAACTATCCCCTATTTTGTAAACGCTATAACTTTTGCGCAAACCAATCAATAAACGCTTATTGCGATTTTTTTTTACCAAAAATATGTAGAAGAATACGTATCGGCCTAAACTGAGGAAAAAAAATGTTTTTTATATATTTTTGGGGGATATTTATTATAGCAAAAAGTAAAAAATAATGCGTTTTTTTCAAAACTGTTGCTCTTATTTTGTTTATAGCGCAAAAAATAAAAATCCCAGAGGTGATCAAATACCACCAAAAGAAAGCTCTATTTGTGGGGAAAAAAGGACGTCAATTTTGTTTGAGAGCCACATCGCACGACCGCGCAATTGTCCGTTAAAGCGACGCAGTGCTGAATCGCAAAAAGTGCTCTGGTCAGGAAGGGGGTAAATTCTTCCGGGGTTGAAGCGGTTAATCAATGCCTTACTATATTACCACTGATTTTTAGACCCCTTAGATCGCAGGCCACATTGAACTTCTACTGGAACAGAAAGCTATTTCACACTCACGTGGGGAAAAATAAAAAATAAACTAATAATAAAATAAAAATAAAAATAACAAAAAAATTTAAAAAAATAATAAAAAAAAAATACAAATAAAAATCTGTATTTCTCCCACTTTTTCCTCAAAGATGTGTGGTTTATCCTGTCAATCTGCAGGCTATATCAATTAACCAGGGTTGATCAAACCCTCACTCTCACTAGTACTATTGATCGGCTACACAGCCCTAACAATTTGCACTAACAATACAATAAACGTTTAACATATATACATATATCAGCCAAAAATCTCACCAGGTTTGCACGTCCGCTCACTTAAAAATATATTTAATAGAACTTCCAGGACCATTCAAGCAGGGTTTGCGACCAGCGCAAATCTTTATCCATGTTAAAGACTGCCTTCAGTTCTAGTTATCGGGACATGTATTAAATTGCCTATCCCTATAAATTAGCTAGTCTATAAGAGTCTGATAAGCACAATGATATAACAAACACATCTGCTTAGTAAACAATATTACATTTATTTCCCTTGAAAACAGGAATACTTCATATATTAAACAGTAGAGTATATATACAAAAGATCAAAGATACCTATCACTCATCACTCATTCAAACCCCATTGCTAGTCCCATTTGCTTTGGACCAATCAGTGTTCACATGACAATCCTCCTTATATTACTGACTGTCCTGCCATGCTTAGCCTCTGGGGGCAGTATTGCAGTCCATGCGCCCTGGGCCGTCTTTGTCATCAATCTATTTGAAGCTTCTAGCACAGCAGGTGGGCCGGAGACAAGCCCTTTTGCTATGTAGATTCTGTTTTGGGCCACATTCCTCTGTACCTTTTTAAAACTGTGAGACTGTAAGTGTCAGCATGGCTGATCTTGGTTGTAAAAACAGATGTGTAGAAACTTTAGAAATATTACATTAGACCATGTTGCCCTCCAACACAAGGTAATTTGATGTATGGGCATCCCATATCCTTTCCCCAACCAAGTTATATCCCCCAATAAACAAAAAAAAACAAAGCAAATGACTGTTCATTGTCTCAGAAGTAATATATGAAGGTCGGGCAGCAGGGTGATATGGTGGATGTTAGTACTAGTGGCAACACACCGCTACATTTGGAGGTCTCACCAAGATCCGCCTTCACGGTTAACCTGCTGGCCATCGCCCCTAGCAACCGTCAAAAGCCCGGGGAGACTTTGCCTGTTTTGCCAAGTTTGGGGTATAACAAGGAAAGGACTATGTTTGCCTTCAAAATTGACTTTTGCCACATGCTGTTGCCCATAGCAATCAAACCTAAGCTTGTTGCCAAGTGTTGCTGCCCATAGCAACCGTCCAGGATCAGCGCTGCCATCACGCCCCTGCACCCAGTTGCCTCAATGGACACTCACTACACTTCACCCGTGGCAACTACGGTGAGAGATCACACTCTGGATTACAAATTTGTCCAGCGCTCTGTACGACATTACCCACTGCATTGCAGAAAATTCAAGTAAGTTTATTAATCCTGCTTAACACAGTAAAAGGAGTTTGTGAAAGTCTGCTGTTGCTCACAGTAACGGAATGCAACGAGGGGGTGTCTATGTCAGGATGCTGCACAGTCAGTCCCACACAGTAGGATGTTACAGGAGAGACTTTACTATGTTACTGGTGATCGCTGTATAGTTTGCCTGCCTTCAGTTTCCAGCCTCATTGACGCAGTTTACAAAACTTCAGCCTGGACAGTGCTTGCAGTTCATCAGTGCCTGCCACCAGGTGTCACCACAACGCATGCTGCCTGAAGCCTGCTTACAGTTCCTCACACACTGAACCAACGAGCGTGTGGGCGGAGTTACGCCCCAGCAAAGGACAGTGAGAGAGATCAGCGTGCTGCACGCCAGACACAAGGCAGATGAAGATGGCGGAGGGTGGTCGGATGATACCCGCTGTGCGGCGGTCATCTGAAATGCAGGATCGGGTGCTGGTCGACACCGGCATCCGACTGGAACTCTGTGGAGGACTTCCTTGGGGGTGATCGGAGGAGTGGAGCGGCTGTGTGTGCTATGCCCCAGGTGCCATATACCCACAATTGGGGTCAACACCTGGGCCCTGTGCGGTCATTGTGGGGAGCCATTAACCCGCTTAGGGCCGGTGCAGCGGGAATCAAGATATTACTCCATACACCTGCTGACAGGACTGTGCATTACTCAACCGCAGGAAGTTTGGAGGGCCGGAGAGGGCTGAGGATCACCTGCCAGTAATGGAGGAGAGCTGCCGTCAGGTATGTCCACCTCAGAGGTCCGGGACATATTGGGAAAGAAGACTGCTGCCGAGACCCGAGGCCTGGCCAGGGGCCCGCAGGTTGCAGGAGTCAGTGTGCAGCCTCTGGTTGATCTCCCTGAAGAGCCGGTTCCAAGTAAGACCCTTGCTGTGCCCATCCGGAAGGAGCCCATGCTGCGGGAGGAGGGAGAACCCTCAGGTGAGCTGGATGAGGTGAGCGAGGGCCGGGTCATTGACTGGGGTTCGCCCAGAGTGCTGGAATGGTTTGGATCAGTGGAGAAACTATTCTTTTGGTCTTCCCCAGAAGAGGACTCCAGTGAGGAGGAGTGGGAGACAGGAGATACCCCATCTACAGGTACCCCATCTTAAATAACGGAGGAACCACAAGCCCCAGCATGGACCCCAGTACAGACCAGCAGACTTTTTGTTAATCAGCCTACCACTCCCCAGACCAGGGCACCCACATGCAGACAGTGGGTCATCAAGGCCCCAGATGCCTGTGCCCTGCCTGGAAAGGGAAAACCTAAAGAGTTGCCCCGGCTCTCCCGTTTCCAGTGGGAGGTACAGTGGAGGGTTGCCTTGGAGTGGGGCTTAGATTACCGATTTGTCCCAGCTCAAACCAAGGACGTCATTGAAGACTCACGGGGACAGTGGGAGGATGACCTGGTTTGGGACTATTTGCATGTGCCCAAGCCACTTCGGGTGCCAGAAAGTGAGGTCTGGGCCCGGTTTCAAAACTTTCAACAGGAATGGAAGTTGGACCGTGCTATATACTGAGAACGAGTCCTGGTTGTAAAGGCAGGTCGGCCTACCAGGAGACACTCGGTCTCCGTCAGAGGAGAGTATTGGGTGTACTGTCCCTGCTAACCTTTTTGCTACCTGCTATTTCAGAAGGGGCCCCTTCACTCAGGAGCAAGAAGGGGTTATGTGATTTCACATGTATGTCTGTCTGTTGCTCTGCAGAAGGTTCCCCTAGATCCCTCCTGGTGGAGTGACAGCAGGCGGGTAAATACATGTAGGAAATGTAAACTGATGTTTCACCAACGGGGTCAATTATAATCCCCTCTCAGTGGTGAATTACTTGTAAAGTTAGATTGTATAGAAAGGTTGTATGTTTATTTGTGTTTTCTTAAGGAACGCCAGGGATGAGACGGCTATCCATCTCCACCACGGGAACAGATGAAGACCTGTGATAGGCAGAGTATTCTTCCCAAGTGAGCAGTGCTCTGGCTTCACTTGTATGTACCTAGCTACAGGGACCTGTAGTTAGGATGTCTATGCTCAAATTGTACAGTGAGTATAGAATATGTGAACTGATTGTACATATTATATTTTTGTACTTAATTTATTTGTGCATAGCGCCATCCAAGTTTCACCCTTTCCCCCATCCAGGCAATTGGTATAGGATGCCTTTACCCCTGGACCCTCTACCATAGGTAGGTGCTAGAATGAGGATTTTTTGTAGGTTCTGTTAGTACAGGTAAATTTAGGCAGGCCTATGCTGCCAGCTAGGCCTGTTTGTTTTTGACTTGGGGACAGGGAGTGGTTAGTGTAGCAGTGGGTGTGACCACCTGTACTTTAGTTCTGAGGCACCTCCCCTGCTTCCAGTGAGAATGTTCTGGAAGAGGGGCAGGGCCTAGAACTGGAGTGGCAGGAAGCTCACGTGAGGAGCCTTGGACTCCCATATAAGCTGAGGTAACAGGCCACTGGGAGGAGTTGTCGGCCGGGAGAAGTGAAGAATGGAGTACTTGACAGCAGCAGGAGGGCACCTCCATCTGGGGGGGGCGGTGCGCTGATCGCGGGAGGAGGCCCAGGAGAGCTGTGAGGGAACTTCACCCTTACACGGTCATGGGTGAAGTCCTCATCATTACACTGTTATTGATGAGGAGTTCCTGGAGCAGAGGGGCAGGAGAAGCTCTCGGAATGTATGGTCCGGTTAAGTTCTTCACCATGGACTCAGAAGAAGGTACCACAGTGGAGTGCTGGATGTGGAGACATGCCAAGGAGTCTGTGAGGGAACTTCATCCTTACACGGTCATGGATGAAGTCCTCATCTTTACACGGTCATTGATGAGGAGTCCTGGAGCAGATGAGAGACTGTAGGGAATAGTGTCACAGGATTTGCAAGCTGGGCTAGCTGGGAACAGTAGTCCACCGTTCAGCACATGCTATTAAACTACTAGGCCTCCAGGGAGGGGTACTGCAGGCCTCTGGCCTAGTAGCAGTAACCAATCAGAGTCAGCATTAGAGACTATTCAGAGTGGGATCTTTTGTATATAGAAGAGGATGTGACAAGAAACATAATGTGCTACAGTATAAGTTTGTGCAGGAGGGAAGGATTCCAGGGAGCAATAGTCTGCAGGAGTTACGCAGAGGAGGAGCAATAATCTGCATGGTGATGCAGGGAAGAGACTGTAGATGTTATATACGTGCATCATTTCTTCAAGGCTCAAT
The DNA here is from genome assembly GCA_037952835.1 of Lithobates septentrionalis. Taxonomy (NCBI): domain Eukaryota; kingdom Metazoa; phylum Chordata; class Amphibia; order Anura; family Ranidae; genus Lithobates; species Lithobates septentrionalis. Next base: position 1,932,528 of record JBBDGP010001619.1, read on the forward strand.
CAAAGTTCTAATTTATAAATATGATGGCAAGGTAATTTGATCTATGGCCCCCCAATAAACAAAAAAAACAAAACAAAGTAAATGACTGTTCATCTCAGAAGTGATATATAAAGGTCGGGCAGCAGGGTGATATGGTGGATGTTAGTAACTAATGGCAACACACCGCTACATTTGTTTTCGGAAATTCATTTCATTTATTCAAATTCAAATCGATTAGAATTTTCCGAATATGGACGAGTTGATCTCAATTCGACCAAATTCAGGAAATTCAAATCAACAAATTCAAATTTATTCTATTTGAAATTCGAATTTTGGAAGACGGTTATATTCTTTCTATTTCATTCTTTTCTATTGTTTTTTTCTATTCGAATTTGGATTTTTTTCTTTTTGAAATTTGAATTTTGGAAGATGGTTATATTCTTTCTATTCCATTCTATTCTATTGTTTTTTCTATTCTATTATTTTTCTATTCTATTCTATTCAACTGTATTCTATTCAAAGTTCAAATTTCAGAGGATGGTTATATTTATTTTATTCTATTGTTTCATTCTATCCTATTCTTTTATTTTCTATTCTATTCTAATCTCATTTTTTCTATTCTATTTGGATTTTGGGACATGGATATATTCATTCTATTCTATTGTTTTTTTTCTGTTCTTTTCTATTTTATTATTTTATTTTCTATTCTATTCTATTTTTTATTCTATTCAAATTTATTCTATTCCAAATTCGATTTGTGGAAGAAGGTTATATTCTATTGCATTCTATCCTATTGTTTTTTTTCTATTCTATTCTATTCTATTCTATGGAATAGAATTCTTAGGAATATATTTGAATAAAAGTTTTTTTTACACAGCCCCGACAGCACTGCTTGTTCATTAATAATACTAAGTAAAATTTCCCCCAGCAGTGCAGGGCTGTGTGATCTATCTGTGGCGGTTTGTAAATACATTGCCCCAGTAGATGCAAATTGTAAATAGATTGCCCCAAGTGATATTTAAGGCCCCTTGAACCGCCTTTAGGGAGCCTTGACTGCTGGAAGCATGGCATCACTGTGGGTGTGAACGGGAAGTTAAGTAGCTCCCTTAGGATTGGCTACAAGACTTGAGGTGACTGGGTGGAGCCTGAACTCTAGGAAAAGACTATGCTGAGGCACATCCAACTGCTCTGAGGAGATTCAGCTATCACAAGAGTTGCTAGGTGAGTATCCCTCCTCTGTTCCCAGGCCCCTCACTACAAAAATCTCAGATGCTCTGATCCACCATACTGACTGAACCCCAGCCCCTGCAGGGTCCTCAGTACTTCAGTCAGACATTGGATTAGTACTGGAGCCACTGGCAATGAATTTGCTGGCTCCACTCTTACAATCCCCACTCTGCCCTCAGCTCTACAGGTTCATTTACATGACCCTGACCTCTCCTATAATTCATGGACCCAGTGGCGGAATTATCAGGGTCGCACCAGTCGCATTTGCGACTGGGCCCTTGAGTTCCGCCACTGTAGGGGGGCCCGCCGCTGCCCGGGAGATAGTCATTCACGTGGAGTCCCGGTGCAGCCTCCGCCCATCCTCCCCGTCCGCACTCACTGGCACTCCGCACAGTCCCCACCCATCCTCTGCTCCCGCACTCACGGGGACAGTCCCTGCCCGCTTCGCCCATCCTCTCCGCCCGCTCCGCCCATCATCTCCACCCATCCTCTCCGCCCGCACAGTCCCCACCTATCTTCTCTGTCCCCACCTGCTCCGCCCATCCTCTCTGTCCCCACCAGCTCCGCCCATCTTCTCCAGCTCCGCCTTTTCTCAAGTCCCCACTCATCTTCTCCGGCTCCGCCTTCACTCACAGGCCCCGCCTATCCTCTCTGTTCGCTCAAGCAAGTCCGAGCAAGGAGGGGGTACCAAGTGGTCTGCAAGTGAGTGGCACCCATCTGATCCCCCCACACCACTGCTGTCACTGATCCCCCCACACCACTGCTGTCACTGATCCCCCCCCACACCACTGCTGCCACTGATCCACACCACCACTGCCACTAATACCCCCCACACCACCACTACTGCCACTGATACCCCCCCACACCACCACTACTGCCACTGATACCCCCCACACCACCACTACTGCCACTGATACCCCCCCACACCACCACTACTGCCACTGATACCCCCCACACCACCACTACTGCCACTGATCCACAACACCACTGCCACTGATACCCCCATACCACCACTACTGCCACTGATACCCCCCCACACCACCACTACTGCCACTGATACCCACACCACCACAACCACTGCTGCCACTGATCCACCCCACCATGACCATTACTGCCACTGATCCCATCCCGCAACCACCATCTTTGCCACTGATACCATTCCCCTCCCCACCACTCATCCCATCCCACCCCCCAACCACCACCCTTGCCACGGATCCCATCCTTTCACCACCGGTGCCACTCATTTCATCCAATGTCCCCCACCGCTGCCACTCATCCCATCCCCTACAACCATCACCCTTGCCACTGATCCCATTCCCCCCACCACCTCTGCCACTCATCCCATTCAACCCCCCCTACCACTGATCCCACCCGCCCAACCACAACCCTTGCCACTGATCCCATCCCCCCTCACCGCTGCCACTCATCCCATTTTCCCACCACCACAGTTACTATTGATCCCATCCCCACCCAGCCACTACTGCTCCCACTGATCCCATCCCCCGCACCACTGCCACTCATCCCATCTCTCCCTCACCACTGCCACTCATCCCATCCCCCACCACTGATGCCACTGATTCTATCCCCCCCACCACGGCTGCCACTCATCCCAGGGCATAACTACAGGGGTCACAATTGCAATAGCGCACATGTTGCCCCTGAACACCTGGATGGGGGGGGGGGGGCATTTAGAGGAACAAATCCCCTCAATTTTTTTCCTGCAGCTACTAAAAGTCTGCTTCTCCTCCTCTCCCTCTGATAGGCATTAGGTGGCTGCAGGAGGAAAATGGAGGGGATATATTCCCCCTCCTATCCAGGTCCTGCTGCCCCCAGGATTAGTGGAAAGGGCCCTGGCTGGAGGCCACGGGGGCCCTCCATGGTTTCTTGCACCGGGGCCCTGAAGGTTCTAGTTACGCCACTGCATGGACCCCTGTTGCTACCCACACCAGAGTGTGTCTCTAAGCCATCACATCCCCTGAAAACTGCTTCTCTGACCAGAAGGTGTCTGTCCTCCACACCCAGTGGCTTTCCCCATGCTCATTCCTGCATGGGATGGGGCCCTTCACCACAGCTACTGGCGCTGATGGCGCTGGCTCCTTTCCTACTTTCACCACTCACTCCTCTGCCCACAACCTGTGAAGACTTTGAATAGAGCATCTGCCTCCATTATTGGACACCGCCTTCCCTATCCTAGGATTCCCAGAGCACTGCCATCACATGTGAATGGACCTCAGACCTTGGACACGTGCAGCATTTCACTTCCTGGATTCTGTCAGAGAGACTGAGTTCCCTGTGCCCTACAGGGCAGGAACTGATGTATCCTGTCAGCTCTCATCCCCTCTAGCATTTCTCTTAGCTCCTCTCACTGCCTGTGAGAGAGATCAGGTTTCATACTGCAGGAGGCACCTATTACCTCTTTGCATCCCTGCCTCAGCCTGCATGCCAGCCAGCTCTCCTCTTCATTGACATGTGATTTCAGTGCTACAGCCTCCCCAAGTGACATGCCTCAGATTCTCTGACAGGGCTTCTGTGTCACTTGAGGCAGGAGGCTCCTTCTTATTAACTCTGCATGTCCCGGTGTTCTGACGAGAAGTGTCCTCGTATCGGATAGTGTCCGCCCCGAACTGCGCAGGCACAGCGCTTGCGCAGTACGGAGGACAAGGAGACGCCGAAAGTGTCCGAAGTTGATCAGCTGACCATCAGCTGTACATGGCGCTTGGGCACTTAATAGTGAAGGCTTTGTAAGAGGGCCCCTCGCGGGCTCGTTTCGCTCGCCACGCTTCGGGCACGGCCTCGCTGCGCTCGGCATCTATTTATTCTAACTCTATGTCCACTTGGATAGTGGGGAATGAACCTGGACACAGGGCGAGAATAAAAGCACAGGCGCCCTGTACAGCTGACGATCAGCTGTTGAACTTCGGAGACTTTCGGCGTCTCGTTTGTCCTCCGTACTGTACCTGCGCAGTACAGGGCGGACACTATCCGATGGGGGACAGTATTCGACAAGACACCAGCACAACCTCTGACACACAGGGTCAACTCCTGGACTCCAGACTCTTCTTCCAGCTCTTTCTGCAAGCAAGCCATCATCAGTCCTCCTACTCTTACTCCTTTGGGTAAGTATAATTATGGGGTGGTCTGAGATAAGTCAAATGTAGCTTATTTAGGGCCACTGATGCATTTGTGCAGCAGTCCAATCAAATCTTATGTCTACTTTATTGGCTGTCATGCCAGCTGTGGCTCCTACCCCATCCCCAGGGTCTGGTTCTACCCCCCCGTCAATTTGCACTTAGTACAGGGGGTTAAATAAATACATTTTAAAAATGGCACTGTGAGTTCACTGATGTGCTGACGCTGGTGCTTTTTCATACACAGACATTTGACATATAGAAAGATATTAATGTTCATACTGTGGGTGAAAATCAGCTTCCTTGTATTGTTGGGAACTGGCTGCAGGGTTTCTGTGCCTATGCATTGCTCTAAAAAAAAAAATACAGAATTAGTCCCTTCTTCCCTATTCAGTTCCGTGGATCTCAGTTGGGAGGTCCACAAAATGTATGGAGGGCTGTGCTGTTTAATTCTGATACCCAGTTTTGCCTAAAAATGGCTGCCTGGAAATAACTAAGCTTTGACTGCCAAAATGTTAGTCTATGGTATATGTATATTGACCTGTATTGGTTGCTGCCAACTTTATTCAATCTAGCGCTGACTTTTACTCTGCATATGGTTATTACTCATGTGCCAGCACAGGCCAACTTCTTTTCAGTCACATGCACAGATCGTCAGTGGTATACACATAGGCAACTGCTGACTGTTTAATGAGAGCCACTTTGTGCGCACAACTTCTCCCTTGGCGGTGGTGCCCGCCCAGCTGTCGACTTTCTGAATGGGGAATACACCACTTATCAAACCAGGTTCCAAGTTCAACCCTCCTAAGACGAAGGATGCCAGTGAAAGTCTCAAGGATGTTGCACTGGCCAGACCAGTACCCTTTCAGTAGGGAGGCTTGGATCTTACAGTCGAGATTTAATGATTTAATCGGGGGTTTTGGATCCCTTTCATCCACCCCTAACGCTCCTTTGGGTTTCCTCTATTGGTGTGGTAACCAAAAATAAATAAATAAAAAATGAGTGTGTGTGTGTGTTTATATATATATATATATATATATATATATATATATATATATATATATATATATATATATATATATATATACAGTGGGGACGGAAAGTATTCAGACCCCCTTACATTTTTCACTCTTTGTTATATTGCAGCCATTTGCTAAAATCATTTAACCACTTCAGCCCCGGAAGGATTTACCCCCTTCCTGACCAGAGCACTTTTTACAATTTGGCACTGCGTCGCTTTAACTGCTAATTGCGCGGTCATGCAATGCTGTACCCAAACGAAATTTGCATCCTTTTCTTCCCACAAATAGAGCTTTCTTTTGATGGTATTTGATCACCTCTGCCGTTTTTATTTTTTTTTGCGCTATACACGGAAAAAGACCGAACATTTTGAAAAAAAATTATATTTTCTAATTTTTGTTCTAAAAAAAATCCAAAAAACCTCAATTTTAGTCATACATTTAGGCCAAAATGTATTCAGCCACATGTCTTTGGTAAAAAAAATGTCAATAAGTGTATATTTATTGGTTTGCGCAAAAGTTATAGCGCCTACAAACTAGGGTACATTTTCTGGAATTTACACAGCCTTTAATTTATGACTGCCTATGTCGTTTCTTGAGGTGCTAAAATGGCAGAGCAGTAAAAAAAAACCCCACAAATGACCCCATTTTGGAAAGTAGACACCCCAAAGAAATTGCTGAGAGGCATGTTGAGCCCATTGAATATTCATTTTTTTGTCCCAAGTGATTGAATAATGACAAAAAAAATAATTACAAAAAGTTGTCACTAAATGATATATTGCTCACACAGGCCATGGGCAAATGTGGAATTGCACCCCAAAATACATTTAGCTGCTTCTCCTGAGTATGGGAATACCACATGTGTGGGACTTTTTGGGAGCCTAGCCGCGTACGGGGCCCCGAAAACCAATCACTGCCTTCAGGATTTCTAAGGGCGTAAATTTTTGATTTTACTCCTCACTACCTATCACAGTTTTGAAGGCCATAAAATGCCCAGATGGCATAAAACCCCCCCAAATGACCCCATCTTGGAAAGTAGACACCCCAAGCTATTTGCTTTGAGGCATGTTGAGTCCATGGAATATTTTATATTTTGACACAAGTTGCCGGAAAGTGACAAATTTTTTTTTTTTTGCACAAAGTTGTCACTAAATGATATATTGCTCACACAGGCCATGGACATATGTGGAATTGCACCCCAAAATACATTTAGCTGCTTCTCCTGAGTATGGGGATACCACATGTGTGGGACTTTTTAGGAGCCTAGCCGCGTACGGGGCCCCCGAAAACCAATCACCGCCTTCAGGATTTCTAAGGGTGTAAATTTTTGATTTCACTCTTCACTGCCTATCACAGTTTCGGAGGCCATGGAATGCCCAGGTGGCACAAACCCCCCCCAAATGACCCCATTTTGGAAAGTAGACACCCCAAGCTATTTACTGAGAGGCATGGTGAGTATTTTGCAGCTCTCATTTGTTTTTGAAAATGAAGAAAGACAAGAAAAAATTTTTTTTTTCTTTTTTCAATTTTCAAAACTTTGTGACAAAAAGTGAGGTCTGCAAAATACTCACTATACCGCTCAGCAAATAGCTTGGGGTGTCTACTTTCCAAAATGGGGTCATTTGGGGGGGGGGTTTGCCACCTGGGCATTCCATGGCCTCCGAAACTGTGATAGGTAGTGAAGAGTGAAATCAAAAATTTACGCCCTTAGAAAGCCTGAAGGCAGTGCTTGGTTTTCGGGGTCCCGTGCGCGGCTAGGCTCCCAAAAAGTCCCACACATGGGGTATCCCCATACTCAGGAGAAGCAACAAAATGTATTTTGGTATGTATGTATTTTGAGCAATATATCATTTAGTGACAACTTTGTGCAAAAAAAAAAAAAAAAAATTGTCTCTTTCCCGCAACTTGTGTCACAATATAAAATATTCCATGGACTCGACATGCCTCTCAGCAAATAGCTTGGGGTGTCTACTTTCCAAAATGGGGTCATTTGGGGGGGGTTTGAACTGTCTTGGCATTTTATGCACAACATTTAGAAGCTTATGTCACACATCACCCACTCTTCTAACCACTTGAAGACAAAGCCCTTTCTGACACTTTTTGATTACATGAAAAAATTATTTTTTTTTGCAAGAAAATTACTTTGAACCCCCACACATTATATATATTTTTTAAAGCAAATGCCCTACAGATTAAAATGGTGGGTGATTCATTTTTTTTTTCACACAGTATTTGCGTAGCGATTTTTCAAACGCATTTTTTGGGGAAAAAACACACTTTTTTAAATTTTAATGCACTAAAACACACTATATTGCCCAAATGTTTGATGAAATAAAAAAGATGATCTTAGGCCGAGTACATGGATACCAAACATGACATACTTTAAAATTGCGCACAAACATGCAGTGGCGACAAACTAAATACATTTTTAAAAGCCTTTAAAAGCCTTTACAGGTTACCACTTTAGATTTACAGAGGAGGTCTACTGCTAAAATTACTGCCCTCGATCTGACCTTTGCGGAGATACCTCACATGCATGGTGCAATTGCTGTTTACATTTGACGCCAGACCGACGCTTGCGTTCGCCTTAGCGCGAGAGCAGGGGGGACAGGGTGCTTTTTTTTTTTTTTTTTATTATTTTTTTGCTTTTATCTTATTTTTAAACTGTTCCTTTCATATTTTTTTTTAAATCATTTTTATTGTTATCTCAAGGAATGTAAATATCCCCTATGATAGCAATAGGTAGTGACAGGTACTCTTTTTTGAAAAAATTGGGGTCTATTAGACCCTAGATCTCTCTTCTGCCCTCAAAGCATCTGACCACACCAAGTGTGATAAAATGCTTTCCCAATTTCCCAATGGCGCTGTTTACATCAGGCGAAATCTAAGTCATAAAATGCTCGTAGCTTCCGGTTTCTTAGGCCATAGAGATGTTTGGAGCCACTCTGGTCTCTGATCAGCTCTATGGTCAGCTGGCTGAATCACCGGCTGCATTCTCAGGTTCCCTGTTGAGACAGGAGAGCCAGAGAAAAACACGGAAGACGGTGGGGGGGGGGCATTTCCTCCCACTGCTTGTAAAAGCAGTCTAGAGGCTAATTAGCCGCTAGGATTGCTTTTACATGAAAGCCGACTGCTGGCTGAAAAGAATGATACCAAGATGATACCTAAACCTGCAGGCATCATTCTGGTATAACCACTCAAAGTCGTGAATGGCGTACCTGAAGACAAAAAAATGGTTAACAGTAAAGCACAGTAAACGGTAAAGTATAAAAAATTGCATACCTGAAAAGCAAACATGATAAAACATAATAACAATAAAACATTGCACAATAGAATACAGTAAAAAAGAGCAGAACAATAGAGAGAGAATAGAGAGAGAGAGAACAATAAAACGACAACTATTTTATTTTATTTTATATTTTTGTGTTTTGTTTTTTTTTTACACTTTTTTTTGTAACTGTAACTTTTATAACGGTAACCGGTTCCAGGTTTGGGTCTCTCAAAATGCGATGGCATCTTGGGAGACCCTGTGAAAGTGTGCCTAGTCTGTGGAATGCTGTACCCTAAGCTAATACTCAACTAGTGAATGGTAGCGTTCAAAACATTAACCAATGCAAAGACCAGGATTGTCAGGACAGGAGGGACAATAATAGCGGGTGTCACGCCTATATCCGCGCTTGCTGCAGACACGACATCTTTTTTGGGGGGTTCGTTGGGGAGGGGTACTCGGGAGGACATAAAGAAAATGCCTCTCATGCAGCCGACTGCATTTGGTTGGGGATGTGAATGGGGGAAGTACGGGCGCTGCAGAAGCGGTGGGTTCCCAATTAGGATTGGCGAATGCAGCAGGAAGGACATTATGGGCACGACGGGCCTGTGTTTGTCTTTTTGGTGGCAGCGGGACACTGCTTGTGCTTGCCACCTCACCAGCTTGAACTGCACTTATGGGACTCGCCACGTCACCAAGTGTTACTGCAGTGCTGGTTTGACTATGACCGGGGTGTACTAGGCCGCTGATGCTTGCCAGTTCACCAAAACGCTACTTAAAAAACTGTTAGCGATCGCAGGGATCAGGCCTGACTCTGCGAACGCTGCAGTTATGCGTTTAGTGTTTTATAAGTGACAGTGATCGATTGATACTGCACTTGGGTGGGCTGGGCCGGGCGGAGGGGCAAAACGCAGGTGCTAGCAGGTATCTGGGCTGATCCCGCTAACACTGCATTTTTGGGAACCCTAAACTGTTGGGGACGCCAGTATAGATCTGATCGGATCAGATATTGATCTGTTCAGATACTATACCACTAAGGGAGGTGTACGCTGCGTGCGTGGGTGTTAGCGGTACTGGCACTAACCTGACGCTGCCTGGGGCAGGTGCTTGCCAGTTCACCAAAACGCTACCAAAAAAACTGTTAGCGATCGCAGGGATCAGGCCTGACTCTGCGAATGCTGCAGTTATGTGTTTAGTGTTTTGTAAGTGACAGTGATCGATTGATACTGCACTTGGGTGGGCTGGGCAGGGCCGGGCGGAGGGGCAAAACGCAGATGCTAGCAGGTATCTGGGCTGATCCCGCTAACACTGCGTTTTTGGGAACCCTAAACTGCTGGGGACACCAGTATAGATCTGATCGGATCAGATATTGATCCGTTCAGATACTATACCACTAAGGGAGGTGTACGGTGCGTGCGTGGGTGTTAGCAGTACTGGCGCTAATCTGACGCTGCCTGGGGCGACACATATCACCGCCGGGCGATCAGGGGGCTAAACTTTTATTAGGTAATAAACGGCGGGTGCCCTGACACTATAAAAAATAAACAAACTAACCAGTGTCAACCGTAACAGTTATACGGTGATCAGTAGTGAAAGGGTTAACTAGGGGGCAATCAAGGGGTTAAAACATTTATTAGATAGTATATGGGGGTCCCTGTCGCTATAAAACGCTGATGGCGAACCTAAATATTTACCTCCCTAACTAGCGTCACCAGTGACACTAATACAGCGATCAGAAAAATGATCGCTTAGCGACACTGGTGACGGGGGGTGATCAAGGGGTTAAAACTTTATTAGGGGGGGTTAGGGGGGTATCCTAGACCTAAAGGGGGCTAACCCTAACTGCCCTAACACAGTAACTGCCACAAACTGACACCATGCAGTAATCAGAAAAAAAAACAATAAAAAAAAAAACACTGCTTGGTGTCACTGTGACAGGGAGAGGGGAGGGGTGATTGTGGGGTGATCGGGGGGCAATCGGGGGGGATCGGGGGTGTCGGAACGGAAACTGCCGAGCCGAGGAGAGATGACATCACATCCTCTGCCTGTGTGTACTATACACAGGTAGGGGATGTTTCTCATTGGCTGGGAGCGATCGCGAGGGGGGGGGGGGGCACGATCGGATGGCCTCCCCCTCGCCTTTCAACGCTCCCAGCCAAAAGCCGACGATCGGACCCCCCGCCCGCGGGAAGGCAATCACGTATGGGTACGTGATTTTGCCTGCCCGTGCCATTCTGCTCACGTATACATGTAGGCGTGAGGCGGTCGGCAAGTGGTTAAGTTCAATTTTTCCCCTCATTAATGTACACACAGCACCCCATATTGACAGAAAAACACAGAATTGTTGACATTTTTGCAGATTTATTAAAAAAGAAAAACTGAAATATCACATGGTCCTAAATATTCAGACCCTTTGCTGTGACACTCATATATTTAACTCAGGTGCTGTCCATTTCTTCTGATCATCCTTGAGATGGTTCTAAACCTTCATTTGAGTCCAGCTGTGTTTGATTATACTGATTGGACTTGATTAGGAAAGCCACACACCAGTCTATATAAGACCTTACAGCTCACAGTGCATGTCAGAGCAAATGAGAATCATGAGGTCAAAGGAACTGCCTGAAGAGCTCAGAGACAGAATTGTGGCAAGGCACAGATCTGGCCAAGGTTACAAAAAAAATCTGCTGCACTTAAGGTTCCTAAGAGCACAGTGGCCTCCATAATCCTTAAATGGAAGACGTTTGGGATGACCAGAACCCTTCCTAGAGCTGTCCGTCCGGCCAAACTGAGCTATCGGTGGAGAAGAGCCTTGGTGAGAGAGGTAAAGAAGAACCCAAAGATCACTGTGGCTGAGCTCCAGAGATGCAGTCAGGAGATGGGAGAAAGTTGTAGAAAGTCAACCATCACTGCAGCCCTCCACCAGTCGGGGCTTTATGGCAAAGTGGCCCGATGGAAGCCTCTCCTCAGTGCAAGACACATGAAAGCCCGCATGGAGTATGCTAAAAAACATCTGAAGGACATCTGAAGATGGTGAGAAATAAGATTCTCTGGTCTGACGAGACCAATATAGAACTTTTTGGCCTTAATTCTAAGCGGTATGTGTGGAGAAAACCAGGCACTGCTCATCACCTGTCCAATACAGTCCCAAAAGTGAAGCATGGTGGTGGCAGCATCATGCTGTGGGGGTGTTTTTCAGCTGCAGGGAGAGGACGACCGGTTGCAATTGAGGGAAAGATGAATGCGGCCAAGTACAGGGATATCCTAGACGAAAACCTTGTCCAGAGTGTTCAGGACCTCAGACTGGGCCAAAGGTTTACCTTCCAACAAGACAATGACCCTAAGCACACAGCTAAAATAACAAAGGAGTGGCTTCACAACAACCCTGTGACTGTTCTTGAATGGCCCAGCCAGAGCCCTGACTTAAACCCAATTGAGCATCTCTGGAGAGACCTAAAAATGGCTGTCCACCAACGTTTACCATCGAACCTGACAGAACTGGAGAGGATCTGAAAGGAGGAATGGCAGAGGATCCCCAAATCCAGGTGTGAAAAACTTATTGCATCGTTCCCAAAAAGTGTGTGTACATTAACGAGGAAAAAAAATGAATTTAAATGATCTTAGCAAATGGCTACAATATAAGAAAGAGTGAAAAATTTAAGGGGGTCTGAATACTTTCCGTCCCCACTGTATATAGATATAAATATATCTATATATATATATCTATATATATATATAGATATATATATAAAATTTCACACACTTGTACAACACTTTCTTTTCCTGCAGGCTTGTCAGTTAATGGTGATATTGATCAGGAGAATTCCTGGGACCAATACTCCACTTTTGATACAGCACCTTCTTTGCTGAGTTCTCTGGTGCTTCTACCCTTCTGGTGAAGGCTGACATCGAATATGCCTTTCGCTTCCTACCTGTACACTGTGACTCTTACATCCCAACAACATGGAGGGTCCTGCCCATCTTCTGTCCTTTTGGGCATTGAGATTGACATTGTGGGGATGGTCTGCTGACTTCCTGGGGTTAGCTTCTTTCCTTGCTTAAATTCCCAAGGGACTCTAGGAATATATGGCTGTAGCAGCTTCAACCTTTTTGGGCCATCTTGTTTTCACATTCCACATACTTTTGATGGGCAGTGCCTTCTGTGGGCATCTATGAAAATGTAAATCAGATACACGTCATTACGTACCAATTATCAGCTCCTATGCGTGATGACTTGGAAGCACGGTTGTCCTTCTTGCACTCCTCTAATGGTCCTTCTTTGATGAATCGAGGAATTGTCGAACACACAGCTGGAGTTTTTTACAGGTCTGCATTCAGCTTCTGTAGCTTTGGCATTTTATTCCAGGATGACTGGTCTGCTGAACCTTGGCCGGCCTCATTGGCCCAACTATTTGTTGTGTAACATTATGCTGTTAGAGCCCTTACCTAATATGGTCAAGTGGTTAACTGCCTTTCTGCATGCTCTCCACCTTTGTTCTCCCTGTTGTGTTTTTTCTGGCGCTTGGATGTCTTCAGTTGACTGTGTGGTTTCAGATGTAGCTAATTGCTGTGGGTCTTCCTTGTCCTTCCTTTTTTGTGTAGTCTTGTTTCTGACTTGTGTTGCCCCGCTCCCCCTCCGTGCCCCCCCTCCCAGAATTCCCAGGTAACCTGTCGGCAACTTTCAGACGAATGGGTGCCTTCACCTGTCGATGATATCTCCCTTTACCCCTGGGGGTCGGGCACCTGGATCTTTTCTCCTACCTCCTCTACCTGCAGGATATAGTTGTGGCTGGTTTGACAGTGGGTACCACTCCCTCTGCTGTATTGTTTGGTTCAGACTATTCAGCTGGGAGGACATCTCCAAAGTTTACTTATTCAGAGGATTTTGAAGGAAAATGGTTGGAAACATCTGACTTGCTTCCCTTCTCTCAGCACCTGTTTTCTGTGCACAACTTAACCGACATCCTCTCCATTTTGCCCTCTGTCTGTTTTTGCATTTGGGGCTCTCTTGTTTTGAGTTGCCTTTTCTTGGGCATTCTTTGGCTCCTTTTAGGGTTAGTGAACTTACTGCTGAGGACAAACGCCCAGTTTATGGTAACTCAGAGTATGTGCTGATCACAGAATCCTTTGCTTTTATCTCTCGCTTATTCTTCCAACCTCAATGAATTAGAATTTTTCGGGTCTTGCGCCCTTTCCTTTCCCAAGCTGCTATTGCCTCCTCATGATTTTTCCCACGTACTCTTTTCCCATTGGCGCAGCCATTGCTACCCATGGGATGGGTTTTTTCAGATGACAGAGATTGCTTTTAGGTAGATGGGAATCATTAGAATTTTTGCTATATGTTCGTCCTCACCTTTTGTTCTGATTTCATGTCTCTCCCCAGAATTACTTTGGATCTTGTTGACTCCTTTGTTTATCAGGCCTCTTGCCATACCGAATTTTGATACTATGGGGAGAATTTTCCTTTGCAGTTGGCAGAATTTGTTGTCACAGTATCCGTGGCCTACACTGGCTGCTGGTATTATTTGAGACAATTTGTTTTAGGCCCCTTCATTCTTATCATTCATGTATAGGGTAACAATGTAGGGCATTACCGGCCTGTAGATTCAACCACCTCTATTAGGCATTGTATCGCTCCGTGTTGTGCCAGTTTTACCTATTGTTTGGTCCAACATTGTTCCCCTTTTCTGGTTTTGGCCTGTCACATACTTTGTTGTTGTTTCTAGTTCTTGTTTGGAGCTGTGTCACCGCAAGGTGAATGCCTAGGTTTTCAAATTTGTCCACAGGATTGGTGGCATTGTTGTCTGCCGCTGGGGTCTTGAGGGAAATAACAGTTTTTTTTAAGACCTGATGGGGTTAATTTAAATGAGTGGCCTAAATATGTTCACCTTGGCCTACAATTTGGTGTTGAGCAGGTGCTGGCTGCGGTGGGGTGCTCGTTAGTGTACCACTGACCTGCGTGTGGCGGTTTTGACCTTGCCAGCAATTGATGTTGCTTTATGGGCTATGCCCTCAAGTTAAATTCTGGGGTCAGTCTAATGCCTATCTGGCACTGATGGTAAGGACAGGCCTCTTAGACTATGTGAGTTTATATTTATGGGTGCGCATGGTATACTGTAACTGGCATTGTTTGGTAGTTGTGGAAAGTTGCACTTTCAAAACGTTCAATAAAGCTGTGGCCTTGCCCTATTTCCAACTTAATCAGCTTCCGTGCCTTTTTGGGGGGGGGGGGGGGGGCAAGGTATTGGTTTATTAGTTGGTCATAAATGAACCTATGCTTCTCAGCAGTCGTGTAACTATAAATGAAAAATCAGTAGGGCCAGGTTGGTGTTGTGTGTGACATGGAATGAAAGACCACTTGACACTGCAGGACTGTGTTATACATGGTAGCAGCCTGACCCCGTTGTTTTTTATCAAATCAAAGATCTCTCAGCGCTGTGGCTCTGTGTGATCCATTGGCCAAGGCTGTGTATTTACGAGCATCTCCAGATAGACGCACAGCCTGTAGGCTATGAAATTTTGTACTGGCAATCACAAATCCTCCGAACCGCAAGGGCTTCCCACGAAGATTGGTCGCCACAAAACTCAAAAGGGAAGAGTCAGCTGGATTTTAAGTAGAGAGATAAGAGATATGTATGTCCTTTCCTCCATCCACGATGAAACTGTGGTGGAATTTCAAAAAAAGACATGGTCCCGTCCAAAAACCCAAGTGAATATTTGACTATAGCCAGTTCATATGGGGGTGTGGATTTAACGACCAAATGTTACAGCCCTACTTAACCACCAGAAGATCAATTCATTGGTTCAAAAAAGTATCTATATACTTTTCTCAGTTAGCCCTGTACAATTCTTATGTCCAGGCCCAGATTTACTCCCTTTACCGCCCCAAGGCCGGGCCCTTCAATGCCGCCCCCCCCCACACCACCAGAAAGAGCCCCCAGACATAATACGGTCAAAGACTGCAGACATGATACAAGAGATGGTCAGAGACTGCAATCATAGTACAGGAGATGGTCAGAGACTGCAGACATGATACAGGAGACGGTCAGAGACTGCAGTTCCTATGGACATTAGTAGAAAATGGCCGATCGGCCCTCTCACCTGACCCAGCGATACAGCAATGGTTCCCCTGATCAGAAGTCAGCTCACTCTGAATTGCCCGTGGCAACTCCGCTGGGTAGCACCCAGATCTGTATTCCTGCAATGACTCCATTCCTTTCTCCGCCAGGGATGGCGCTAGGCTGTGTGGCTTTCCCTCTGGTGGCGCAGGGCAGCGGGGTTCTCTCTCTAATGGTTTTCCCTCAGCACTGCCCTCTCCCTCTGGAGCCCTGGGTGTACTTTCCTGGGTGTAGACCCCCCAGGACAAACCACCCCCCTCCATTAGTACAGACCCCCCCCCCAGAACAAACCCCCATCCATTAGTACAGACCCCCACCAGGACAACCCCCCCTCCCTTCATTAATACAGATCCCCCCAGGACAATCCCCCCTCCCTTAGTACAGACCCCCCTAGGACAAACCCCCTTCCCTTCATTAGTACAGACCCCCCCAGGACAAACCCCCCTCCCTTCATTAGTACAGACCCCCCCAGGACAAACCCCCCCTCCATTAGTACGGAACCCCCCAGGACAAATGCCCCTCTATTAGTACAAACTCCCCCAGGACAACCCCCCTCCATTAGTACAACCCCCCCCAGGTCAACCCCCCCTCCATTAGTACAAACCCCCCCAGGACAACCCCCCTCCATTAGTACATACCCCCCAGGACAACCCCCCCTCCATTAGTACAAACCCCCCAGGTCAACCCCCCCTCCATTAGTACAAACCCCCCCCAGGTCAACCCCCCTCCATTAGTACAAACCCCCCCGGACAACTCCCCCTCCATTAGTACAAACCACACCAGGTCAACCTCCCCATTAGTACAAACCCCCCCAGGACAAACCCCCCCTCCATTAGTATGGAACCCCCCAGGACAAACGCCCCTCTATTAGTACAAACTCCCCCAGGACAACCCCCCTCCATTAGTACAACCCCCCCAGGTCAACCCCCCCTCCATTAGTACAAACCCCCCCAGGACAACCCCCCTCCATTAGTACATACCCCCCAGGACAACCCCCCCTCCATTAGTACAAACCCCCCAGGTCAACCCCCCCTCCATTAGTACAAACCCCCCCCAGGTCAACCCCCCTCCATTAGTACAAACCCCCCCCCGGACAACTCCCCCTCCATTAGTACAAACCACACCAGGTCAACCTCCCCATTAGTACAAACCCCCCCATGTCAACCCCCCCTCCATTACTACTAACCCCCCCAGGTCAACTCCCCCTCCATTAGTACAACCCCCCCCCAGGACAACCCCCTCTCCATTAGTACAAACCCCCCCAGGTCAACCCCCTCCATTAGCACAGACCCCCCCCAGGACAAACCACTTCTCCCTTCATTAGTACAGACCCCCCCAGGACAAACCCCCCCTCCATTAGTACAGACCCCCAGGACAAACCCCCCCTTCATTAGTACAAACCCCCCCTGACAACCCCCCCCTTCATTAGTACAGACATCCCAGGACAAATCCCCCCTTCATTAGTACAAACCCCCCCTTCACTAGTACAGACATCCCAGGACAACCCCCCCTTCATTAGTGCAGACATCCCAGGACAAACCCCCCCTTCACTAGTACAGACCACCCCCCAGGACAACCCCCCTCCCAGGACAACCTCCCCTCCATTAGTACAGACCCCCCAGGACAACCCCCCCTCCATAAGTGAACAGATGGAGACAGGTTGGGCGGGAGTGAGAGACACAGGAGAACACGCGCCCCCCCCCCCCCCCCGTACAGAGACCAGCCGCTCCGATCTCCGGCGGCTGCTCTCCTTCTCTGACAGGAGGAGGGAGGGGGGACAGGCTTGAGCCTCGAAAAAAACAGCAGCGGCGGCGGTGACCTGCGGAGGAAGCCGCCTCAGTCTGGACACAGAGAGGAGGAGGAGGGAGAGGAGCACTCTAGTGCTTCAGCGCCCCCACCTCTCTGGTGCCCGGGTGCGCTGCATGCTCCTATGTTAGTGTGGGGGGCGGCCGAGAAGTCGTTGCAGGAGCGGCGCCGCCCCTGTACCACTGCCGCCCCAAGGCCTGGCCTCGGTGGCCTTGTGGGAAATCCAGCCCTGCTTATGTCATCTTTTGTAAATGCACACAAAGACCCCTATCCTACCTGAAGTACCAAGGGGACATTGTTACAGCCATTATCTATCTGGAAGTCCATACCCCTGAACAAATTTGCTCTGATTCAGTGAGCAGGGTACATGAAAGACACTTCCCCAATATCATCCCTCCTACCCAAAACAGGCTGCAACCCCCCCAAAAAATGTTGTGTTCACACCAATAACAGAATTTGATGTGACACCCGATACTATTGTCCCCAATGTCCCTCTTAGCCTGGTATCTGTATAGGAGAGTACTTCTGTATCTACCATACATCACTATTGGTTAAATATAGTGAAGATATTTTTCCAGTGTCTGCTACCTGCCATTTCCCTGTATGACCGTGCCTCTGCCTACTGTCTTAACTGACTCTGGCCTGTTAATTGACCATGCCTCTGCCTGCTGCCCTAACTGACCCTGGCCTGTTTATTGATGATGCCTCTGCTTGCCGCCTGAACTGACCCTAGCTTGTTGATCGACCACATGTCTGCCTTCCACCTGAACTGACCATGTTTTTTACCTGCCGCCCAAACTGATCTTTTACCCTGCCACTGCCACTAGTAGTGGGATTCAAGATAACACAGGGGTCTTACGTATGTGAGAGGTTCTAGAGACGTTTTTCTGAATGGAAAAATCTAAAAATCTGCTGCCTGGATGATTCTTTTCGCTGTTGCGGAACACATCTCTGCCTGCTGCCTGGACCAATGTTTTACCTGTTTTAGACCACTTCTCTGCCTGCCACCAGTACTGACCCATCTACACATCCCAGTGGCTACATTCCTGTGAGACACCAGTCTTACTTATCCTCCCTTTGACAACTGCACTACTAAAACCACAGGTGGAGGTTTGCTTTCCACAATGTGGTAATTTTGTGGGTGTTTCCATTGTCCTGGTGCTCCGGGGCTTCAATTAATGTGATAGGTAGTCAGGAAATTAGATGTGTAATTTATGCCCCTAGAATGGTGCTTCTTCATGTTGGGCCTCTATGCGGCTAGGCTAAGAAAAAAAAATGGTATCGCCATACTCAGTAGCAGATTGTATTTTGGGGTGTAATAGGTAGTCAGGAAATTACATGCATCATTTATGTGCAATTTATGCTCCTCCTGATAGTGAGGCGTCGGTCAAAAATGGAACAGAATGTGGATGCAGTGAGGTCTGTTCTGAACCATGACCGACGGCTCACTATCAAAATGATTGCAGGCTCTGATCGCCATCCCACTTGAAGACTTCCAGGATGCTATGAAGAATGGAAAAATTGCTGGGAGCGTTGTTTACACTCACAAGGTGCATACTTTGAAGGAGACAATGTCCAATTGTAAATTTTTTTTAATAAAATATATTTTAAAATATCACTCTCATAACTTTCTGGACACACCTCGTATTTGCAAATTTTTTATTTTATAACAAACTAAGAAAAACTTGTTTTAAAAAAAAAAATCAGTTGTTTTAGTTTATTTTGCAAAAAAAACAACCCCAGTAGTGATTATATACAGTATCTCACAAAAGTGAGTACACCCCTCACGTTTTTGTAAATATTTTATTATATCTTTTCATGTGACAACACTGAAAAAATTAAACTTTGCTACAATGTTAAGTAGTGAGTGTACAGCTTGTATAACAGTGTAAATTTGCTGTCCCCTCAAAATAACTCCAGCCATCAGCCATTAATGTCTAAACCGCTGGCAACAAAAGTGAGTAAGTGAAAATGTCCAAATTGGGCCCAATTAGCCATTTTCCCTCCATATAACTCGTTAGTGTTACAAGGTCTCAGGTGTGAATGGGGAGCAGGTGTGTTAAATTTGGTGTTATCACTCTCACTCTCTCATACTGGTCACTGCAAGTTCAACATGGCACCTCATGGCAAAGAACTCTCTGAGGATCTGAAAAAAAGAATTGTTGCTCTACATAAAAATGGCCTAGGCTATAAGAAGGTTTCCAAGACCTTGAAACTGAGCTTCAGCACAGTGGCCAAGACCATAAAGCGTTTTAACAGGACAGGTTCCACTCAGAACAGGACTCGCCATGGTCGACCAAAGAAATTGAGTGCACGTGCTCAGCATCATATCCAGATGTCTAAACCGCTGGCAAGAAAAATGAGTTCATCCCTAAGTGAAAATGTCCAAATTGGGCCAAAAGTGTCAATATTTTGTGTGGCCACCATTATTTTCCAGCACTGCCTTAACCCTCTTGAGCATGGAGTTCACCAGAGCTTCACAGGTTGCCACTGGAGTCCTCTTCCACTCCCTCATAACGACAACACAGAGCTGGTGGACATTAGAGACCTTGCACTCCTCCCCCTTCCGTTTGAGGATTCTCCACAGATGCTTAATAGGGTTTAGATCTGGAGACATGCTTGGCCAGTTCATTACCCCTACCCTCAGCTTCTTTAGCAAGGCAGTGGTCAGCTTGGAGGTGTGTTTGGAGTCTTTGTCATGTTGGAATACTGCCCTGTGGCCCAGTCCCCAAAGGGAGGGGATCATGCTCTGCTTCAGTATGTCACAGTACATGTTGGCATTCATGGTTCCCTCAATGAACTGTAGCTCCCCAGTGCCAGCAGCACTCATGCAGCCCCAGACCATGACACTCCCACCATCATGCTTGACTGTAGGCAAGACACACTTGTCTTTGTACTCCTCACCTGGTTGCCGCCACACAAGCTTGACACATCTAAACCAAATAAGTTCATCTTGGTCTCATCAGACCACAGGACATGGTTCCAGTAATCCATGTCCTTAGTCTGCTTGTCTTCAGCGGGCTTTTTTGTGCATCATCTTTAGAAGAGGCCTCCTTCTGGGACGACAGCCATGCAGACCGATTTGATACAATGTGCGACGTAACCGGGTGACCCCGCCCCCTCTGACAACACGGGGAAAGCCACAGGAAAGTCCCCGTGAAGTTCCCGTGTGTCAGAGGAGGACGGGGTCACCGAGTGGCCCCGCCCTGCATTATATAAGAAGTGTCAGGAGAACCGAAGCGTCACATGGTGGAAGACTCCCACTGAGGAGGATCGCGGGGACGGACCGGAGAAGAAGCCGGAGGACGATGCGGGACGAGAAGAGCGGAGGAAGAAGAAGATGGAGAAGAAGAAGATGGAGGAAGAAGAAGAACACCGAAGGAAGACCAGAAGAAAGAAGATGGAAGAAGAAGAAATTAATAAAGGACTTGTCAAAAACCGTCTCTTGTGTTTTTTAACCTTTTTAACACTTTTTTTGTGAAATGGTAGGGTTACATTTTTACCCAATTACCAATTCACACAGGGGGGCGGGATCTGGGGGTCCCCTTGTTAAAGGGGGCTTCCGGAATTCCGATAAGTCCCCCGCCAGCAGACCACCGGGCAAGGGTTGTGGGGATGAGGCCCTTCTCCCCATCAACATGGGGACAAGGTGCTTTGGGGGGCTACCCCAAAGCACCCTCCCAATGTTGTGGGCATGTGGCCTGGTACGGTTCAGGAGGGGGGGCGCTCTCTCGTCCCCCGCTCTTTTCCTGCGACCTTCCAGGTTGTGTGCTCGGATAAGGGTCTGGTATGGATTTTTGGGGGGGGGGCCCACGCCATTTAAAAAAAAAAATTGGCGTGGGGTTGCCCTTAAAATCCATACCAGACCTGAAGGGCCTGGTATGGATTTTGAGGGGGACCCCCACGCCATTTTTTTTAAATTTTGTTGCGGGGTTCCCCTTAATATTCATATTAAGGGGCCTGGTATGGAATTTAGGGGGAGCCACACGCATTTTTTTTTTTTTTAATTTTGGTTCGGGGTTCCCTTGTGGGGAAATTCCATGCTGTTTTTATCAATGAACTTTTATGTGTATTGCCGTACCGACAATTCATTATAGCCGGCGCTAGCGATAGCAGTTTTACATGACTTTTTTTCCTTTAGAAATGTCATTTTGCTGTCAGACTGTTCTAAACACGGGAAACATGTGCCCCTTTACAGGCATACTACCGTTAGCAACAGCATAACAACGTTATTAAAAAGAATTCAGAGGTCATGTCATGTTGGGCAACTTTGCCGTATTTCTTTGTTCTGTGATTTATCCCTTAATAAAGAACACCTGTTTGTTAAAAAAAAAGAATTCAGAGGCTTATTGTACTTTAAAAGTGTTGGTCTTACATAAAATGCACACGTTTACTTGTATTTAGTTTTAAACATATTGTATGGCTCTCACTGAATTACATTTTAAAATATGTGGCGTTCATGGCTAGGGATGAGCTTCGTGTTCGAGTCGAACCCATGTTCGACTCGAACATCGGCTGTTCGGTCGTTCGCCGAATTGCGAACGATATGGGCCGTTCGCGCCAAATTCGTGTGGCGCGTCACGGCCCATAATTCACTGCGGCATCGCAGTGCATTGCTTGCTGATGATTGGCCAAGCATGCACTATGACCCGCATGCTTGGCCAATCACAGCGCCGCCTGAACAGAGAGCCGTAATTGGCCAAAGTCAAGGAGGCTTTGGCCAATTATGGCTCAGGGGATTTAGTACACGCCCCACACTATATAAGGCCGCCTGCACGGCGGCCCTGTGCAGTGTGTTCCGGTGTGCTTAGAGAGAGAGAGACAGTGTCATTTCATTTGAGTTAGCTAGATTAGGCAGGACAGTCAGTCAGTTAGCTGCACTAAAAGTGTATTGTGTATATATATGCATCCCAGGTGTTGCATATATATATATACACTGTATTCAGTTTAGCTAGATCCGTTCCTGTTATCTTCTAGACTATTTACATTTAGTGCAGTGCGTCCTGCTCACAGTGTTCAGCTAGATCCGTTCCTGTTATCTTCCTACTGACAGGCAGGCTTGTCTTGTTACAGTATTTACAGCTACCTAAAGAAAATTACTGGTGTTCTTTTGATCCTATTAGTACCACGGTCAGGCAGCTAGACTATTTACATTTAGTACAATGCGTCCTGCTCACAGTGTTCAGCTAGATCCGTTCCTGTTATCTTCCTACTGACAGGCAGGCTTGTCTTGTTACAGTATATAAAGCTACCTGAAGAAAATTACTGGTGTTCTTTTGATCCTATTAGTACCACGGTCAGGCAGCTAGACTATTTACATTTAGTGCAGTGCGTCCTGCTCACAGTGTTCAGCTAGATCCGTTCCTGTTATCTTCCTACTGACAGGCAGGCTTGTCTTGTTACAGTATATAAAGCTACCTGAAGAAAATTACTGGTGTTCTTTTGATCCTATTAGTACCACGGTCAGGCAGCTAGACTATTTACAGTTAGTGCAGTGCGTCCTGCTCACAGTGTTCAGCTAAACATACAAGTTAGTGGGGTGCGTCCACCTCACATTGTTCAGCTAAAGCTACCTGTAGAAGGTTGGTGGTGTTCTCATATTACAGGCAGGCAGTTGATTTTGCTAGCTGCAGTATCAGTACATATATATATATATATATATATATATATATATATATATATATCCCAGCTTAGTGCAGCTACAGGCCATTAGTATGTCTGGAAGGCCAAGAAGGAGAGGCAGACAGTCACAAGCCAATAAGAGAGGGCAAGCAGGCTCTGTGTCTAGTGCTGGTCGTGGAGACAGTGCATCCTCATCAGCACGTGACCATGGGACACGGTTGGCCTTTTTTTCGGCAGCTGGCCGTGTTGAGCCGCAACATGCAGAAGACTTGGTCGAGTGGATGACCAAGCCGTCCTCATCCTCCTCATCCTCTCTCACCCATGCCCAGGGTGCTTTGTCTGGCAAAGCAGCGGCCTCTTCCCTCCGCTCAATGTCATCAGTGACTCCTTCCCTAGCTCCACCATGTCCTCCTGAGGAGTCCCTCGAACTGTTTGACCACAGTGTTGGGTACATGCTCCAGGAGGATGCCCAGCGTTTGGAAGGCTCTGATGATGATACTGAGCTTGATGAAGGCAGTAACATGAGCACGGACAGAGGGGGTGCCCAAGAAGGACAGCAATCTGGCAGTCATGCTCCCCCTGCTGCAGCATACTGCCAGGTTTGCTCCAGTGATGAGGAGGGAGGGGATGATGAGGTCACTGACTCAACGTGGGTGCCTGATAGGAGAGAGGAGGAGGAGGAGGAGGAGGAGGCGGCACATCACCAACGAGGCAGGATGCCCTCCAGGGGCCAGCCTAAGTGCAGCACATTGACTGCATCACACCCCAAAGCTCCACATGTGCAGGGCGCTGCAGTCTCTGCGCGTTATTCAAAAAGTTCTTTGGTGTGGGCCTTTTTTGAGACGAGTGCATCAGATCGCACCGCTGCTATTTGCAACATATGTCTCAAGCGTATCTCACGTGGCCAAAACATCTCCCGCTTGGGTACCACATGCTTCACCAGACATATGTTGACCTGCCATGCAGTTCGTTGGCAAGCGTATCTAAAAGACCCACACCAAAGAACAAAGAGGACCTCTCCTTGCTCCTCATCAGCTGAGATTTCCAACCCCACTAGACCTTCAGTCCTCTCCGAGACCTGCACTGAGAGGAATGAAGGTGTAGAATTAGGTGTGTCACAGCCAAGTACTTGTGGGCAATCTGCTTTTGGTACACCGACGTCAGATTGTACCAGGCAAATTTCCCTGCCCCAGCTGCTGCACCGCCGAAAGAAGTTTGCTCCCAGCCATCCACATGCCCAGGGGTTGAATGCTAGCTTAGCAAAATTGCTAGCACTTCAACTGCTGCCTTTTCAGTTGGTAGACTCTGCCCCCTTCCGTGAGTTTGTGGAATGTGCGGTTCCTCAGTGGCAGGTACCCAAACGCCACTTTTTCACACAGAAGGCGATTCCGGCTCTCTACCGGCATGTGGAAGGCAATGTCCATGCCTCGCTGGACAGGGCGGTCAGCGGTAAGGTGCATATTACCGCTGACTCATGGTCCAGCAGGCATGGACAGGGACGTTACCTAAGTTTCACGGCGCATTGGGTGACTCTGCTGGCAGCTGGGAAGGATGCAGGACAAGGTGCAGTAGTGTTGGAGGTTGTTCCGCCACCACGCCTCCAAAATGCTAATGATTGTGACACACCTCTCTCCTCCACCCCCTCCTCTTCTTCTTCCTCCATGGCCTCTTCCTCGGAACCAGCGGTGCTCCGTAGTCATTCAAGGGGCTACGCAAGTACGCAGGCCAAAAGATGCCATGCGGTGCTGGAGCTGGTGTGCTTGGGGGACAGGAGCCACACTGGGGCAGAGGTTCTGTCAGCTCTGCAGGGGCAGGTTCAGAGGTGGATGACGCCACGCCAACTTAAGGCAGGAATGGTGGTTTGCGACAATGGCACCAACCTCCTCTCTGCCCTCCGACAGGGAAAAATGACCCATGTGCCCTGTTTGGCTCACGTCCTTAACTTGGTGGTGCAGCGGTTCTTGGGCAGATACCCGGGCTTACAGGATGTCCTGAGGCAGGCCAGGAAAGTCTGTGTGCATTTCCGCCGGTCATATAATGCCAGTGCTCGGCTGACGGACCTCCAAAAGGAGTTTAACCTGCCCAAGAACCGCCTAATCTGTGACATGCCCACCAGGTGGAACTCAACGTTGGCCATGCTGCAGCAGCTGCACACGCAGCAGAGGGCCATCAATGAGTACCTGTGCGACTATGGCACCAGGACAGGGTCAGGGGAGCTTGGTTTTTTTTCCCCACGCCAGTGGGCCATGATCAGGGATGCATGCACTGTCCTGTCACCATTTGAGGAGGCCACGAGGATGGTGAGCAGTGACAGTGCATGCATCAGTGACACTGTCCCCCTTGTCCACCTGTTGGAGCACACGCTGCGTGGAATAATGGACAGGGCACTTGAGGCAGAACAGAGGCAGGAAGAGGAGGACTTCCTTAGCTCTCAAGGCCCCCTTTATCCAGACAGTGTTCCTGCGTGCCCGCCGATCACACAGGAAGAGGACGAGGAGGAGGAGGAGGAGGAAGATTGTGTCAGTATGGAGGTGGAGCCTGGCACTCAGCATCAGCAGCAGTCTTTAAGGGATCAGTCCCAAGAAACACATGGACTTGTACGTGGCTGGGAGGAGGTGGCTGCGGACCATGTCGTCCTTAGTGACCCAGAGGACTCCGGACCGAATGCCTCAGCAAACCTACGCTGCATGGCCTCCCTGATCCTGCAAAGCCTGCGTAAGGATCCTCGTATTCGTGGTATCAAGGAGAAGGACCAATACTGGCTGGCAACCCTCCTTGATCCACGTTACAAGGGTAAGGTTGCGGACCTTATCTTGCCATCGCAGAGGGAGCAGAGGATGAAACATCTTCGGGAGGCCTTGCAGAAAGGTCTGTGCAACGCGTTCCCAGAGACTGGGAGGTTACAAACTCCTGTTTCTGGACAACGTGTTGCTGAGGCTTCGGTCAGTCAAAGAAGGAGCGGTGGAGAAGGTGGCCGTCTGACCGATGCGTTCAGACAATTTTTTGGTCCGCAGCCCCAAGGTATGATCGGTTCCAGCAACCATCGCCAGCGTCTGTTTTACATGGTGCAGAAATACCTAGGGGCAAGATCAGACTTGGACACCTTTCCCACCGAAAATCCTCTGGGTTACTGGGTCTTGAGGATGGATCCCTGGCCAGAGCTTGCACAGTATGCAATTGAGCTACTGGCCTGTCCTGCATCCAGCGTTCTTTCGGAACGCACATTCAGTGCTGCTGGAGGCGTGGTAACCGATCACAGGGTGCGTCTGTCCACCGACTCGGTCGATCGACTGACCTTCATAAAAATGAATCAGTCTTGGATCACCACCAGCTACCAAGCACCTGATGCTGATGTAACCGAATAATTTTTTTTAAAATCTCAGATCCCTTCAAAGACTGCCTATGCTAATGCTGAGTGACTATCCCTGAGTAATTATCCTCTTCCTCCTCAATCATCACGCTGATAGCTTGTAAGAACATTTTTGGTTCTGGCGCCACCACCAGTGCCTAAGGCACAATTTTTCAGCCCCTGTTTAACAGGGGCGTGTAATTACAATTTTTGATGTAATACTTTGCAGCAGGGCTCGTTCCTGCATTCCAACTAGAGTGTCTGTGAGGGGTTGCAGTGTTGTGGCACCAGCACCAGTGCCTAAGGCCCAATTTTTCTGCCCCTGTCTAACAGGGGCGTGTAATTACAATTTTTGATGCAATACTTTGCAGCAGGGCTCGTTACTGTGTTCCAACTAGAGTGTCTGTGAGGGGTTGCAGTGTTGTGGTACCAGCACCAGTGCCTAAGGCCCAATTTTTCTGCCGCTGTCTAACAGGGGCGTGTAATTACAATTTTTGATGCAGTACTTTGCAGCAGGGCTCGTTCCTGCATTCCAACTAGAGTGTCTGTGAGGGGTTGCAGTGTTGTGGCACCAGCACCAGTGCCTAAGGCCTAATTTTTCAGCTCCTGTTCAACAGGGGCATGTAATTACAATTCTTGAGCTAATATTTCACAGCAGGGCCCTGTGAGGGCTTACAGTGTTGTGGCCACAGCAACACCTAAGGCCCAAATTTCTGCTGAGTATATAGGGCAGGACCCTACTTTCAAAGATCTAACTTACAAACGACTCCTACTTGCAAACGGAAGGAGACAACAGGAAGTGAGATGAAATCTACCCCTAGGAAGGGAAATTCTCTCCTGTAAGAGTTAATATGGGAAAAAAATTTCTCCTTTCCACTGATGCTTTCCAATCCTTGTTCCACAAAAAAAAAACAAATTTTCAAAAAACATTTTTCATTGGGACAAAAAGTGAGGTGAAATCTTCTGAAGAGGAGGAAAGACAGCAAAACAAATGTCACAGGGGTGATAACCCTTCCCTATGTTTTCCAAAAAGCTTAAAAAAGATTTTTTGGCTGGAGCTAAACACGTTAAAAATGTACCCGTTCAAAATTACAAAGAGATTCTACTTAACAACAAACCTACAGTCCCTGTCTTGTTTGCACCGCCGGTATACTGCTGTTCAGAGTATATAGGGCCTGGTGGCCCCACACCTTTCCTTATTTTAATTTGGGTGCGGGGTTCCCCTTAATATCCATACAAGACCCAAAGGGCCTGGTAATGGACTGGGGAGTACCCATGCCGTTTGTCTCACTGATTTTCATCCATATTGCCATGACCCGACATTACATTAAACCCGCAAGCAGTTTTAAATGAGATTTTTTCCTTTAAAAATGACATTTGGTGCAGGGACTGTTCTAAACACGGGAAACACGCGTCACTTTACAGGCATACTATAGACACCCCCCAGGTACGATATTTAAAGGAATATTTCACTTTTTTTTTTTTTTACTTTAAGCATCATTAAAATCACTGTTCCCGAAAAAACTGCCGTTTTTAAAAGTTTTTTTTTGCATTGATACATGTCCCCTGGGGTAGGACCCGGGTCCCCAAACCCTTTTTAGGACAATACCATGCAAATTAGCCTTTAAAATGAGCACTTTTGATTTCGAACGTTCGAGTCCCATAGACGTCAATGGGGTTCTAACGTTCGTGCGAACTTTCGGTCCGTTCGCAGGTTCTAGTGCGAACCGAACCGGGGGGTGTTCGGCTCATCCCTATTCATGGATCTCTCAGCCAAAAAGGTTCCTGACCCCTGGTTTACAGTATATATCTAAATACCGAATCAAAAGATTGGTCTTGGGGTGATATACCCAACATTCACATAAAAATTCAGAAATCCCGACATGTTTTGGAAAATAATTCCTTCTTCAAGGGCTCATTTAGTGCAAACTGTACTGTCTAACAGCAAAAGATAGTAAGAATGTGTTAGAGCTTTGAATTTATGTATGAATATATAATTACATATGTATGGTACATCATAGTGGTAAAAATGTTTAAAAGTTGAATTTTTAAACAATAAGAAATTGTAGGGGGCAGCAATTTAATACATGGCATGGGGGACAAGTTGGAACTAACAGATAAACAATTATGAATCCAAAAAATACTTACAACCAATACCATCAAAAGCAGTGTACATTATACATCCAGTTCCACAGGTGATGAGGTCTGCATCTAGGGTTTCAGCCCTTGCATGGGTATGGACACACGGAACATGGCACCATATTGTAAATTGAAGAGGGTAAGAAAAATTCTCAATTTCAAGGGGTGGTAATAGGTGGGGTTCTAATCAAAGTAACGCCTCTCTGCCACAAGCATGTGCCTATATAGCAGATAGGTCCACGAGGATAGCCACAGCAAGAGCACCTAAACATAGAAAATAAATGTGGTCTAAAATCACCATGGGGTGTACCTATGCCGGGGGACAAAGCTGCAAGCACACAGAACATCAGATTCAGAGTGGCAGAGACATTGCATTAGGTAATTATGCATTTAATCAGTGTCTATACTGAAACACATGCATGGGATGGAACCAAAAGTATGAGACGCAGAACCTGCAAAAGATAACAATAAATGTTACAAAAAAAAATAGCTGACTTTGATTATTGATCATTGTAAATGTGAGACCATGAGTGATATGGATACATTGTAACATATTAAGACATTGTGGAATATGTACAACAAATACACAATGTTGGTCAGGTGATCAAAGATATTGGTACAGAGTAAATCACAAGATATATTGGAGAGAAGAAAGGATATCAAAGCACGAATATTATATACCTATATATACCCATTTCTATAAGTATGCATATATTATAGACATAAAATTTGAAGCAAGAAAATTACAGTACATAAGAGGCAAAGAAGGGCAGAAAGAGAGGGAGAAAATCCACAGTGGCAATCCCAAGTTGACAAAAATCCATGGTTGTTGCAATTTGGATATACATGTGTGGAGTCACAGATCTGTTTCAAAACCTGCAGAGTGGAAGCCCTCTAGAAAGCGCTTAAAATTAAAAGCTTCATTCAAGCCAGGAAGTACGGTGGCGTTTAAATCTGAGATCCATCTGAGCTCCGTTGGAGGAGAATCTTGTTAAGATCACCACCACGGGGGCTTGCATGTATTCGACCCAGCACCAGGACTTTAATGTTAGGGAAGCGGCCGGGATGTACTAGGGCCACATGCCTGCCTAGAGGGAGGTCTCGGTTGCTGTTTTTCATAGCTAGGACATGACGGTAAATTCTTTTCCATAAGTTTTGGATGGTCTTTCCTACATAATAGCAACCACAATCACAAGATAGCATGTATACGACTAATGTGGTCTGGCAGTTATCGAAATGTCTCGGGGTGAACGTCCAACCATTAGGCAGACGTATGTTTTTTCAAGTGTCCATGAAGCAGCAATGATTACAAGCACCCCAAGGGAAGGTTCCCAGAAGCTTGCAAGGATCGCCGCGCATGGAACCCTTGAATTAACTTTTAACTAATAGGTCCCCAACAGAACACACCCACCTATATGTGACCAGTGGGGTTGGAGGAACATAGGGTCCTATCGTAGGATCAGAGGCCAAAACGTGCCAGTATTTCTGGACAATTTGTTTAACTTTACAGTGTTCATTAGAGTAAGTGGTAATGATGCGAGTATATTCATGGGACGTAGTGTTATCACATGAAAAATATAATAAAATATTTACAAAATGTGCGGGGTGTATGTACACAGATACATAGAAAGCTCTATCTGTTGCTAAAAAATGATAAAAAATGTATTTGGATACAGCCTATGGTTGCCACCTCATCAATTTAAACCTGAACACATATTAATTACACAGGTTCTATGGCTGATTAAGGTGGTAATTAAAATCACTTGGTGCCTTGGTGCATTTAATTAGCCTCAGAACCTGTGTAATTCAAAGATGTATGAGGTGGCAACTCTAATACAGTGTTGCATGACAGTAATTGTCATTGAAGGTGTGAGTCCACTGAAAGCTGAAAATTGGCCTGGGCAGAAAGGGGGTAAGGGGTGGTTAATTTGGAGAAATTTCCTCTAACTTCCTGTTTTGCCTATGGGACAGGAAGTGAAGGTAAAGCTCCCCAATTATACATGACAAAAAAAGCTGACGGGTTATTCTATTCAAACAGGGGTTACTCTATCCAAAATGAAAAAAAAAAGCTTTGCCTATAGTTCTACTTTCAATTTAGTTTATTTTTTTTACTGAAAATATAGATTTGAGACACGCCTGTTGTTTATTATGCTCCTTCCTTAAAGTAGGCCAACAACATTTTGGAAGAGACATGCAATAGAACTTGTGGAAAACAGTGATGGAGAATAAAGAAAGAGAGAAAAAAAGAAAAAAAAAAGGTAATGTGCGTCTCCATTGGGGGCAAACATACACTATTTGGGTACAACACAGAAAAAAAAGCAAAGTGCCATAGTTTGTAGTAGTAACATGGGGCAGCCTTCCAATTTTACATTTCAGAAGTAATTGTATACCTCTCTATAAAAAAAATAGCCTTGCATATTAAGACTGATATCCCTTTAGACTATAATAATAAGTATTATAATGTATGTCATGGCAAAATGAAAAAAAAACAAACATATTCAATAACAGTAGCGGCTGGTGCTAAAAGTTTTTTTTTGGGGGGGGGGGGGGAACAAACCCCTCCAGGTCCACACACACCAGAGGATGCCGTGAGACCTGCCTACAAATGGAGCCCTGCAGCGGTCACGGCTCCCCTGATACCCGGCGGCTTCCGTGTTAACCGTTTTTTTTTTCGGGTTCCAAATCTTCAGCCTCCTGTCCTGATTGGCCAGAAGCCAGAAACTGGAAGTGACGCAATGGCGAATATTGATTTGCTAAAATCACAAGTGGGAGGATTTGGGGCACAGACCAGGACAACCTAAAACAAGCCAATTAGAGCCTCAGGCTCTAATCACACGCTTGTAAAAATGACGGACCTAATAGAAACCCACTAGTTCGGCGCCCCGCACAGTGCAGTAAGTGCACACACATAGAACAATTGATTTTTAAATAAATGATAATATAACTAACATTTTTTAACTTTAAGATGTTAAAAATGTTAGTCATATTATCAGTTATTTAAAAATAAATTGTTCTATGATTATGCAAACTAACTGTGGGGGGCAGGTGCCCCTGCGCCCCTTATGGACCGGCCGCCATTGTTCAATATATCTCTGCAATACATGTATGTTTCACAATGTTCTATCCCTTTAAAGACCCTGCAAGTACAGAAGAATACCTGTTCTGCAGGACATGCACTCAGCAACTATTGTGGACTATGTGATGTCCCAGTTTTCTTTTTCTCAAATCCTCCCCTATCCTATTCACCACAATATAGTGACACATTTTTCTGTAGTCCAAGAGAAGAACTATGCAGGCTAATTTGACTCCTCAAGATAACACAGGAAGTGTGCACAGGACAGCTCTGAAATTCTGACATGATAAATAATTTTTGCACTTATAGAACAGATATAATACAATATTTTCAATGGTTTAGTTAACAGAACAAAATGAAGCAAAAAAAAAGAAAAGAACTTTGTTGTTAGGGTTTACATACATTTTAAAGAAGAAGACAGCTAAATGCACTGTTGAAATCTAAGTGCGTGAGTAGTTTTCCCTGCCAGAGGGAAAGCAGAGCCAGGTTGGTGAACTCACTTTTCTTTAACCACTTCCCTACCCGCCTATAGTCAAATGACGTCCACAGATGGGATCTCCCATCCTGGGTGGATGTCATATGACGGCCTCGGGTTCCCGGCCGCCTAGGGGGCGCGCGCGCGCCGCATTGCTCGGGACCCAGTGCGTGTGCCCGGCACTCACGATTGCCCGTTAACCGGGCTGGACCGTGGATCTGTGTGTGTAAACACACAGATCTACGTCCTGTCAGCTCAGAGGAGAGCGATCTGTGTTCCCAGAACAGCGGAACACTGATCGGTCTCCTCCCCTTGTACGTCCCCGCCCCCTACAGTTAGAAGCATTCCCTAGGAAACACATTTAACCCCTCCTCGCCCCCTAGTGGTTAAGCCCTTCACTGCCTGTCACATTTACACAGTAATCAATGCAATTTTATAGCATTGATCGCTATATAAATGTGAATGGTCCCAAAAATGTGTCAAAAGTGTCCGATGTGTCTGCCATAATGTCGCAGTCACGAAAAAAATCGCGATCGCCACTATTATTAGTAAAAAAAAAAAATAATAATTTTTTTTTGAAAAATGCCATAAATCTATCCCGTATTTTATAGACGCTATAACTTTTGCGCAAACCAATCAATATACGCTTATTGCGATTTTTTTACCAAAAATATGTAGAAGAATACGCATCGGCCGAAACTGAGGAAAAAATTTGTTTTTTTTAAAACAAAATTGGGATGTTTATTATAGCAAAAAGTAAAAAATATTGTGTTTTTTTCAAAATTGTCGCTTTTCTTTTGTTTATAGCGAAAAAAATAAAAACCGCAGAGGTGATCAAATACCACCAAAAGAAAGCTCTATTTGTGGGGAAAAAAGGACGTCAATTTTGTTTGGGTACAACGTCGCACGACTGCGCAATTGTCCTTTAAAGTGCGACAGCACTGAAAACAAAAAATTGGTCTGGGAAGGAAGGGGGTGAAAAGGCCCGGTATTGAACCGGTTAAGCAATATGGCTAGGTCACCTTTCTGCCCCCTACTTTTCACTGGACAGTGAAGGAGCTGGAATGGGCTGATGAGCTCATCCCTCTGCTCTCTCCTCCTGTCAGAATGTTCCTTGTCCAGGGCCGGGACAAGGGGCGGGCAGGAGGGGCGGCTGCCGGGGGGGGGGGGCACCACAAGGAGATTGAGGAGGGGGGGATTTGTGTTGGAAGGGGAAATTTGGGGGGTAGCAGGGGGTAATTATTGTTCTAGGAGGGGATATTGGGGGGGGGGGTTGTGATTTAGGGGGTATTTGTGTTGGAGGAGGGGGAAAAGATTTGTGCTAGGAGGGGGATTTTGGGGGAATTTGTGCTTTGAGGTGGGCGGATGTGTACTAGGAAGGGAAACTTTAGGGGTAGAAGATTTGTAATAGGGGAGGGTGATTTTTTTTGGGGGGGGGGGCATTTGAGCTGGGGGGAATTGGGGTATGGGGGGGGCAATGATTTCTGCTGAGAAGGGGTATTTTAGCAGAGGGTGGTACTGGGAGAAGGCAGAATTTATGCTTAGGGGGTAAGCATGCAGATTAGTGCTCTGTGTTTTTGTGGGGGGATTTTTGCTGACACATATTGCGCATACATCTTGGGGGGGGTGCAGTTCGGTAGGTTCACCCTAGACTCTAGATGACCTCGTCCCAGAACTGTCCTGTCAGACACATGTAAATGAAGCACGCAGTTGGCTTAGAGCGCTATCCCCCTCCCCTGGCCTTCTACTGGGCAACAGATTATAAGAGGCTGATATCAAGCCAAATTCAGGTACTCACACTAGTTGTATTTAAAAATTTAGATTTTTTATGAATCCACAGTTTCATTCATTAGTGTTTTCATATCTGCATGGAGCAGATATTTAATAAATTCTTCTTCTTTTCAGGATCTACCATGTCCAAATCTGATGCGCCCATCACATACAAACCAATAAAATTGATTGCCGCTGCTTGCAATAATATGGGAATCGGTCTCAATGGGAGGTTACCATGGAATTTACCGTAAGTATTTTTCCGACAATATTTTACCCATGCAAGTCCCAATAACAAAAAGCAGCGCTAAAGATTTAAGAATTCCTGGTATCATTAAGTCATAATAAAAAAGGGGGGGGGGATTGCGCTAGGTGCTAAACAAAAATGATAAAAATGATGAAATAAAGAACCGTGAAGGAAATCCTGCAGCTAAAACACCAAAACCCCAATACAAGGACACATGAAAAATATATAAAAAATAAAACAGTGTAGCGCTGGACTGGTGATAAGGTGAACATATATGTTATAAACACATGTGAATTATTGTATTGTGACCTAAAATTATTAAGTCACAAAATTAGAATACAATGGTGAAAATCAATAAGTAAAGTTAGCTGGTATAAAACCATACCCTAACAGATGTATATAAGATGAAACACAAGTACAAAGTAATAAAAAATAAATAAATAAAGTTCATAAATGTGATGAGTGAAAAAACAAGTCCACAAAAAAGCCAATGCAGGGTCCGGAGTTACAGGATCCACCGCTAGTACAGCCCGCCATCAGATGATAAAGTTGGAGGCCAGAGAGCCTGCGACCGCCCTTACTCAGGGGGGTCAAAACAGGCTTAGAAGTGGAAGATGGACTCCTGGAGATGTCTCACAATGGATTCCTTAGATCATCCTGCCGGTCTCCTCGTTAGACGGTTAATCCGCAGTAACGGGGGCACCGGTGTAGAGGGGATACTCTCAGGGGTTCCTTCCGATGCTTCTTCCCGAATGGGCCAGGCATAGATAAGCCACAGATCCCAAAAAAAGAAAGGGGGACTCCAATAGTGTAGATTGAACAGTACCAATTGATTTATTTAAATGCAGTAATAAAAATCAATAGATAACAGCACGTACAAGTGACAAAATAAAAACTCCTTAGCTCTTTAAAACGAAATCGCGCATGCGCGATGCGTGTTGGCGTTGTAACCCTACGGCCGTTTCGTCACAACTGATGTCATCAGGGGTACGCAATCACGCACGTGCATGCGCTTTATAAACACAAGCGATGCGGCATGTAGCGCATTCATTGGCTGGTGGAAGATCAAGACTAATGCCAATCTAACACATACAATGGCTCCACACCGCCCACATAGACTCCACATAAGACGCCCATAAATTAAGTATATACTCGTAAATACTCGTCTGATGTAGGGGAGATAACATAAATTTTTGTACAGGGGAAGAGGTGTGTGTCACGGACAATGCCATCTAGTGGCGAAAGTGAAAAATGCTCAACACTGCAGATTAGCACAAAAAAACACACAGTTTAAAGCTAAAAAACGTGCACATCTTAACCACTTCAGCCCGGAAGGATTTACCCCCTTCCTGACCAGAGCACTTTTTACAATTTGGTACTGCGTCGCTTTAATTGCTAATTGCGTGGTCATGCAATCCTGTACCCAAACAAAATTTGCGTCCTTTTCTTCCCACAAATAGAGCTTTCTTTTGATGGTATTTGATCACCTTTGCCGTTTTTATTTTTTGCGCTATAAACGGAAAAATACCAAAAATTTGGAAAAAAAATTATATTTTCTACTTTTTGTTATTAAAAAAATCCAGTAAACTCAATTTTAGTCATACATTTAGGCCAAAATGTATTCGGCCACATGTCTTCTGTAAAAAAAATGTCAATAAGTGTATATTTATTGGTTTGCGCAAAAGTTATAGCGCCTACAAACTAGGGTACATTTTCTGGAATTTACACAGCCTTTAATTTATGACTGCCTATGTCATTTCTTGAGGTGCTAAAATGGCAGGGCAGTACAAAACCCCCACAAATGACCCCATTTTGGAAAGTAGACGCCCCAAGGAAATTGCTGAGAGGCATGTTGAGCCCATTGAATATTATTTTTTTTTGTCCCAAGTGATTGAATAATGACAAAAAAAAAAAGAAATATGCAAAAAGTTGTTACTAAATGATATATTGCTCACACAGGCCATAGGCATATGTGGAATTGCACCCCAAAATACATTTAGCTGCTTCTCCTGAGTATGGGGACACAACATGTGTGGGACTTTTTGGGAGCCTATCTGCGTACGGGGTCCCGAAAACCAAGCACCACCTTCAGGATTTCTAAGGGCGTGAATTTTTGATTTCACTCCTCACTACCTATCACGGTTTTAAAGGCCAAAAAAAGCCCAGATGGCACAAAACCCCCCCCCCCAATGACCCCATTTTGGAAAGTAGACATCCCAAGCTATTTGCTGAGAGGCATGTTGAGTCCATGGAATATTTTATATTTTGACACAAGTTGCGGGAAAGTGACAATTTTTTTTTTTTTTTTTGCACAAAGTTGTCACTAAATGATATATTGCTCAAACATGCCGTGGGCATGTGTGGAATTACACCCCAAAATACATTCTGCTGCTTCTCCTGAGTACGGGAATACCACATGTGTGGGACTTTTTGGGAGCCTAGCCGCGTACGGGGCCCCAAAAACCAATCACCGCCTTCAGGATTTCAAAGGGCGTAAATTTTTGATTCACTCCTCACTACCTATCACAGTTTCGAAGGCAATAAAATGCCAAGATAGCACAAAACCCCCCCAAATGACCCAATTTTGGAAAGTAGACACCCCAAGCTATTTGCTGAGAGGCATACTCATGGTGAGTATTTTGCAGCTCTCATTTGTTTTTGAAAATGAAGAAAGACAAGAAAAAAATGTTTTTTTTCTTTTTTCAATTTTCAAAACTTTGTGACAAAAAGCGAGGTCTGCAAAATACTCACTATACCTCTCAGCAAATAGCTTGAGGTGTCTACTTTCCAAAATGGGGTCATTTGGCAGGGTTTTGTGCCACCTGGGCATTCCATGGCCTCCGAAACCGATAGGCAGTAAAGACTGAAATCAAAAATTTACGCCCTTAGAAAGCCTGAAGGCGGTGCTTGGTTTTCGGGGTCCCGTACGCGGCTAGGCTCCCAAAAAGTCTCACACATGTGGTATCCCCGTACTCAGGAGAAGCAACAGAATGTATTTTGGGGTGTAATTTCACATATTCCCATGGCATGTTTGAGCAATATATCATTTAGTGACAACTTTGTGCAAAAAAAAAAAAAAAAATGTGTCTTTTTTCCGCAACTTGTGTCACAATATAAAATATTCCATAGACTCGACATGCCTCTCAGCAAATAGCTTGGGATGTCTACTTTCCAAAATGGGGTCATTTGGGGGCGTTTTGAACTGTCCTGGCATTTTATGCATAACATTAAGAAGCTTATGTCACACATCACCCACTCTTCTACCCACTTGAAGACAAAGCCCTTTCTGACACTTTTTGTTTACATGAAAAAATAATTTTTTTTTGCAAGAAAATTACTTTGAACCCCCAAACATTATATATTTTTTTAAAGCAAATGCCCTACATATTAAAATGGTGGGTGTTTAATTTTTTTTTTTTCACACAGTATTTGCGCAGCGATTTTTCAAACGCATTTTTTTGGGAAAAGACACACTTTTTTCAATTTTAATGCACTAAAACACACTATATTGCCCAAATGTTTGATGAAATAAAAAAGATGATCTTAGGCTGAGCACATGGATACCAAACATGACATGCTTTAAAATTTCGCACAAATGTGCAGTGGCGACAAACTAAATACATTTTTAAAAGCCTTTAAAAGCCTTTACAGGTTACCACTTAAGATTTACAGAGGAGGTCTGTATGCGAGCACACTGCTGGCCAGCAGTGATTTTTGTGAGCTCTTCTGGCACCTCCGGTGGGCTCTGCTGTTCTCTGTCTGTATGCTGAGATTTGGAGATTGTCTTTATACATTGTGCTCTTCTACTACTGTTAAATTACACTATTAGCCCCTTCTTCATTACATGTGGGTATTGTCCGTTGATGTCTGAGCTTCCATATGGAGAAGACGGTTTCGGGATAGCAACGTCATAACTTTACCATCTACCAGCCCTTGGTATCCTACCTCCTTTGCCAGTGAGCAAAACAAGCCTGTTTGACCCATATAGCGTATGCTCGGTGGGTCCCAACTTTCTGGTAAGCCTCCAGTCTTCTCGGGTGGTGGTTGTGCACAAGTGTTTATCAGCACACGTTGGAACATATCAGAAATTCTCACGAGTATATGTTTTTTGGAATTCATCACCTTTGCAACATTTATGTTTATTGCACCTGCATACTTTGTTTTGGACTTTATTGCTATTACTGCATCCTGCCATCACGTTTGGTGCCCCTAAGGGTTTATTTTATGAGTGACTTTTATGTATGAACTTTTACAAAACATACAAAACACCACCTTTACACAATTTATTGTACATGTGGTACAGCAACAAATTTTTTTCTCATTTTTTAGCGCTACACCTGGCTTTATATGATTTATTGCAAATTTTCTATTTGTTGTGTTAGCTGCTTATATTTATGATTTATGTGGAGTAAGCGCATGGTTCACAAGAATTTTATACCACTTAAGATTTACAGAGGAGGTCTACTGCTAAAATTACTGCCCTCGATCTGACGTTCGCGGTGACACCTCACATGCATGGTGCAATTGCTGTTTGACACCAGACCGACGCTTGCATTCGCCTTTGCGCGAGAGCAGGGGGGGACAGGGGTGCTTTTTTTTTTTCTTTATTATTTTTTTGCTTTTTTATCTTATTTTTAAACGGTTCCTTTCATTTTTATTTTTTTTTAATCATTTTTATTGTTATCTCAGGGAATGTAAATATCCCCTATGATAGCAATAGGTAGTGACAGGTACTCTTTTTTTGAAAAAACTGGGGTCTATTAGACCCTAGATCTCTCCTCTGCCCTCAAAGCATCTGACCACACCAAGATCGGTGTGATAAAATGCTTTCCCAATTTCCCAATGGCGCTGTTTACATCCGGCGAAATCTAATGCCGCGTACACACGGTCGGACTTTTCAGCTACAAAAGTCCGACAGCCTGTCCGACAGACTTCCGGCGGACTTTCGGCGGACTTGCGGCAGACTTTCTAACGAACGGACTTGCCTACACACGACCACACAAAAGTTCGCCAGCCTAGTACGCGGTGACGTACACCAAGTCCGGCGAGACTATAAAAC
This sequence comes from Lithobates septentrionalis, assembly GCA_037952835.1. NCBI lineage: Eukaryota > Metazoa > Chordata > Amphibia > Anura > Ranidae > Lithobates > Lithobates septentrionalis. The sequence goes on from JBBDGP010001619.1 coordinate 1,971,804, forward strand.
GGAAGTTCAATAGCCCGTACGACACCCTTTGGGCTCCTTCTGCTAATCTCGTGTTTATCTCGTGTTAGTAGAAGTTTGGTGAGAGACGATTCGCGCTTGTGAGACTCGTATTTTTCAGTTCGTTTTAACTGTTGTTCAGTCTGTGCTTGTGAGGTTTGTATCTGCTTTTCAGTGCGTTTGGTCAGTTGGCATTGAGAAATCTTTGTTTTATTGTCCGCTCGTTCCTGATTTTCAGGTCGCTCTTCACAGGCCTTGCTGTTCTTCAGTGCGTTCTGTTTAGTGCGTTCTGACCAGCCGACCGTTTTGAAACCATGTTACCTGTACGTACTCGTCGTCGAGCTCGTGCATTGTATGTGTTTGGTGCTGTAGTTTATTCTTCAGACCAAGACCAGTCCATGAACAGGGCGAGGAGGAGTTCATGGACCAAGAATTGGTTGCTCCAGCGTGACCAGTTCTGTCACATGCCATTGCTCCGTGAGATCCGTGAGAATAATCCTGAGGATTTCAGGAACTTTCTCCGGATGACGGACCCCGTTTTTGACCGTTTGCTGGCTTTGCTGACCCCCTATATCAGCAGGCAGGATACCTGCATGAGGCAAGCCATCACTCCGGAGCAGAGGCTAGTTGCCACGTTGCGGTACTTGGCGACAGGGAGAATCCTGCAGGACCTCAAGTTCTCGACAGGCATCTCCCCCCAGTCTCTGGGGATCATTATCCCAGAGACCTGTTCTGCCATCATCCAGGTCCTGCAGAAGGACTATATTAAGGTAAGATATTTTTCTTTTATTAGCATCACATGTTCTTTTATGTAATCTTTGATAATGTAATGTATTTCTTGCCTCAAACACTACTTACCATCATTGCAATATAGTGTGAATGTCCCCTTTTTCTCCACACACATGCAGGATTTTTTCCCTGTTCTTTTTTGTCATGCATGTATATTTTCCTTCAATAACCTCCCCAGCATGCAATGATGGGCACATATCCACCTAGTCTACTCATTTTGAATGTATTTTGTTTGAGTGTATTTAGTGTGGTTATAATTAGCAATTAGCTTGATTTCCCAACCCCCTCCCCCCCACCTAAACTCAATCCAAATAGTGTGCTTATAATTAGCAATTAGCTTGATTTCCCAACCCCCTCCCCCCCACCTAAACTCAATCCAAATAGTGTGCTTATAATTAGCAATTAGCTTGATTTCCCAACCCCCTCCCCCCCACCTAAACTCAATCCAAATAGTGTGCTTATAATTAGCAATTAGCTTGATTTCCCAACCCCCTCCCCCCCACCTAAACTCAATCCAAATAGTGTGCTTATAATTAGCAATTAGCTTGATTTCCCAACCCCCTCCCCCCACCTAAACTCAATCCAAATAGTGTGCTTATAATTAGCAATTAGCTTGATTTCCCAACCCCCTCCCCCCCACCTAAACTCAATCCAAATAGTGTGCTTATAATTAGCAATTAGCTTGATTTCCCAACCCCCTCCCCCCCACCTAAACTCAATCCAAATAGTGTGCTTATAATTAGCAATTAGCTTGATTTCCCAACCCCCTCCCCCCCACCTAAACTCAATCCAAATAGTGTGCTTATAATTAGCTTGATTTCCCAACCCCCCCCCCCCCCACCCTCGTAAAAATTTGCTAGAATGTTCTGTGGTGTTGATTTGTATAAAGCAAATATATGTTGCACTTTGCAAAATGCATGTGCACTCTACAAGTGCATTTGTTCCAGTGCTTTAGTAAATGAGCAGAAGCTCTGCTGATTTCCATCATCAAATCATATGCAAGCCACAAAGTGTTTTCATTAATTGCCCTTGCATGTGATTGTGTACCCCTTGCAACATGACTGCCTTTTTACCTTACCTCATTTACTGTAAGCTGGGTAGCAACTGCACTTGCAGAGTGCGACAACTGCAGTCTTGTAGCCTTTTTAGTCCCTAAATCCCTGCGTGTCCTAAAAGTAATCTTTTTTATGTATTTCACAACCCCTAAAATGTAATTAATGTTCCATCAGAGGGGGTGAGCAATCTGATAAGTGTGCCTTTCCATATTAGTTCTTCCCGAGGATTTAAATTTTTTAATGTTATACTGATGCTGGGGAATAATGTTTTTAATTGTATAATTTTCTTGCAATGTTATCTTCAAAATTACTGATTTTGGTTTTCTTGTTTGATTCCCCAGTTTCCTTCAACGCCACAGGAATGGCAGACTGTGGCATCCCATTTTGCCACCCGTTGGGACTTTCCCAATTGTGGAGGGGCTATAGATGGAAAACATGTCCACATCGTGCCACCACCCCATTCGGGGTCATACTATTTTAATTATAAGGGGTTCCACAGTATTGTTTTAATGGCGGTGGTGTCGGCACACTATGAATTTTTATATGTGGACGTGGGGAAGAATGGCCGGATGTCGGATGGAGGAGTATTTGCCCAGACGGAGTTCTGCCAGCGTCTCCAGAGTGGTGGCCTGGGATTGCCACCTGATGCGGATAACGTGGAAGGACTCCCCTTTGTCTTCATTGCCGATGAGGCCTTCGCTCTGAGCAAGCACCTCATGAGGCCATTCCCCCAAAGAACCCTCACCCCGGAGAGGAGGGTTTTTAATTTCCGGCTGGCCAGAGCAAGAAGAGTGGTTGAAAATGCGTTTGGGATTCTGGCCAGCCGGTTCCGCCTGTTTCAAACCTCCATAAATTTGGCGGAAAGTGCCCGTCAAGTTAGACAGCAATATGTTAATTATTTTATGGGTAGGGGGGCCATTGCAATGGGCCAGGATATCTAAATATTTTAAATAAAAAAATTCTTGATGAAATCTTGAATTATATTTATTGCTTGCCTTTCTTTTGGGCTTTCTCCTAGGTTATGGTCGAGCAGTTGTAGTGCCAACTGTATTTTCCTTTTAAATGTCTAAATAAGCTCCATTGCCACTGTAAACAACTTTTTTAAAATTATAACCAAACTGATACTGAGCATTGAAATAACAAACCACACATTTATTTAATTCCTAAGCAGATGTTTTTATTAATCGTTGTTATGCATTCAGTTATGCATTTAGTATAAAATGTTCCTAGCCAAAAATATAATGATATCTTAATAATTTAGAAAAATATAATTATAGTTAAATATTTTTACATAATAAAAAATAAAATTTTTTGGGCATTTTGATTTTAGCAAACAGGCTTTTTTCTTTTTTTGGTTTTTTAAAATCCTTTTTTTTTTTTTTTGGTTTTTTAAAATCCTTTTTTTTTTTTTGGTTTTTTTAAATCCTTTTTTTTTTTGTTTTTTTTTTAAATCCTTTTTTTGTTTTTTTGTTTTTTTTTAAAATCCTTTTTTTTTTTTTTTTTGGCTTTTTAAGATATTTTCTCTAAACAGCCCTCCTTTTTTAAATGATGTTAAACAGCCATATAATTTCACCAAAAATAATAAAGAGAAGGCCCAGAATGGGGTCAGCAAACCAGGAAATGAAGGACATGATCGATGTTTTGGGGTTTCAAAAAGGGCATTTAGATTCGACCCAAAACATCAATCATGTCCTTCATTTCCTGCTGCATACGATCCAGCCGATTATGCATTTCATCGATCTCCCCATTCCAGGCCATTATTTGACCAATTAGCCGTTGGGCACTGTCTGAGGTGAAATAGTCACTTCTTGTACCTAAAGTGGAATGAAGTGGAAAAAAATGTGTTTAGAAATATGCACACATACATAGTTTACCTTACCATAAAGCTGGTGTCTCAGACACTGACCTGGTGGGGTGCCCATGTCGCATAATTCCTGAACATCCTCGGGGGTGGCGCTGTTGCTTGACTCAAGCACAACCAGATCACCTAAAATAGAGTTGAAAAATTACATAAAAGAAAAGGCAGCCATGCATAGATTACCGTAAGCTGGTGTGTCAGACACTCACCTGGTGGGGTGCCCATGTCGCCCACCTCTCCTTCCTCCACATCCTGAGTGGGGCTTGGGCTGATTTCCCAAGTATGTTCTTTTGCTTGGGGTGGACTGTGTTCTTGTTGGCTGAGTGATTTTTCCCCTATGTGAACCAAAAAATTAATATACTTAGCACACAGATATTTTAGTACATAGTAATTTTCAAACATTTGTAGTGAAGTGGTGTACAAATGTTCTGTTTGTGTAGAGTTCCTATTTTACCTAAATATTTAAATTTCTAAAGACATATCGGATAGATAGATATCTAGATATCAATATCTATAAATATAGTTAAGAATCTTTTGATCTCTCTCTCTCTATATCTCTAACAAAATATAAATATCAAACAAAATGTAACGAAAAAAAAATATATAACTTAAAATATTCCAAACTAATTTTTTACATTTCTATATCTATCTATATCTATCTATATCTATATATCTACATATCTCCATCTACCTATATCTATCTATCTATCTATCTATCTATCTATCTATCTATCTATCTATCTATCTATCTATCTATATATATATATATATATTCATACATACATATAGATAGATATATACATACACACATATATATATATATATATATATATATATATATATATATATATATATATATATATATATATATATATATATATATATATATATATATATATATATATTCATACATACATATATATAGATATATAGATATATAGATAGATATATCTATATAGAGATATATCTATAGATATGTAAAGAGGTTTATTAAAAGATCGTCTGAAACGATGAGCAAAAAAATCGTATAGGAATGAAAAGCACATGGAGCAGTATACAAGGTAATAAACACAAGAGAAAAACACGACAAGTACTTACTTTTTTTCAGCACTTTACGGATCCGTCTGTACTGATCCGGCTCCCGGAGTTTGAGGTCAGACCATCTTTTTCTAATTTGATCCTTGGAGCGCTGTACCCCAAAATAAGCCTGTAAAGTGTCCACCACCTTCGGCATTATTTTGGCCTTGCGCAAATTTGGCCGGGCGTACGGCCCATACTTCCCATCATAGTCCTTTTTTTTAAGAATGGCCACCATTTCTACCATCTCTTCAAAGGACATATTGGAGGCCTTAAATCTAGGCCTCACAGATCTTGACGTTCCGGCTTCCGGGCTTTCTTCGCTACCTGAGGTAGTACACACCTGATGTGTCTCCGCCATTATTCACCCCACTACGCGCCGTAAATAAAAATGGGCGGAGAACATGAGTTAAAATCGAACGTCAGGGGCGGGCGACGCAGGCGGAGTTTCACACATGCGTAGTGTATAAAGAGGGGCCTTGTGCACGTGTCGTACGTACGTTCTGTGCGTCGAATTAGGGGGCGGAGAACATGAGTTAAAATCGAACGTCAGGGGCGGGCGACGCAGGCGGAGTTTCACACATGCGTAGTGTATAAAGAGGGGCCTTGTGCACGTGTCGTACGTACGTTCTGTGCGTCGAATTAGAGGGCGGAGAACATGAGTTAAAATCGAACGTCAGGGGAGGGCGACGCAGGCGGAGTTTCACACATGCGTAGTGTATAAAGAGGGGCCTTGTGCACATGTCGTACGTACGTTCTGTGCGTAGGTGATAGTGGACCGGGACGTTACTAAACGAAGGTAATTTTAAAATTATATTTTTTTTATGGTCATGACTTTGTAGCAAGCGGCCTATATGGCTTGACAGATTGATGAGGCCTACATAGGGAGAAGATGATGAGGGTTTAGCAGAAACCTAATAATGGTTTTTTGTCTTGTGACTTTATCTTTTCCAGATATAATGAATCCCCTATTTAAGGATCCAGAGTTCCTTACAGCTTTCATATCTAAATATCGAGAGATGAGGAATTTGTGGGAGGTGAAACACCCTCAGTATTATGCAAAGCATGTGAGGAAGTCAACGCTGGAGAGACTTCTGTCCTTTGTCCAGGCGACCATCCCGGAAGCAACAATGGAGACATTGCTCCGGAAAATTGGGGTCTTGAGGAATATGTATAAGAGGGAGCATAAGAAGATCCAGGAATCAATGAGATCAGGAGCATCAGCAGATGATGTTTATGTACCCAGGCTGTGGTACTACAATCAACTCCGTTTTCTTGATGACCAGACTAAAGCCAGGGCATCACTTTCAACCCTTCCCTCCACCCTTCCCTCCACCCTTCCCTCCACCCTTCCCTCCACCCCAGCAGAGGCTGATGAGGAGCAAGCTGGGTCTTCCATCCTGGATGAACCGGATATGACCATCTGGAGTCAGGTAAATTAGTTTAAACAATATTTACTGTACTAATATTAATGAGGTTAACTGGATGTTATAATTGTCTCAAAGATTTTTGCCCTCAAAATTGTGTATACATATCAATTGACAGGAGTGGCTAAATATGTTTGGCACCTGCTAGAAAAAATTAGGGTGTCTGATTAGACTCTTTTATTAAAGAGATGTATTCACATTGAATTTGCTAGTCATGAGAAGCAAATTGTGTGTCATTGATGAACCCCCAAAAAAAAACTAAAACTATGTCCTTTTTTTATACACAGGATGAGTCCATCCAGGAGGAATGTGTGGAAAGTGGCAGGCAGGAGGAGACCGGGCCCATGGACAGCCTGGAGGAGGCCGGATTCACCATCATCCTGGAGGAGGCTGGGCCCAGTGTCAGGCAGGAGGTGGCTGGTCCCAGTGAGGTGGCTGGGCCAAGTGAGGTGGCTGGTCCCAGTGAGGTGGCTGGGCCCAGTAGGAGCATGACCCAATCCCAAGTGCCTCCCCTCCGCCTTCCCAAAAAAAGGGCCAGGAAGGGGACGGTCACACAGGAGGCATCCCTGCGCTTCATGCAAGAGGCCACCCGTTTTTTGAGGAGCCCCCCCCGAAGCGGAAGAGTCCTATGGCTGCTACTTAGCCAGCAGGCTTCTTCAAATGGATTGGGATCAGCACCTCATTTGCGAGCGCCTATTTGGGGAAACTATCCAGAAGGGGCTGCAGGGCACGCTAACCCGAAACACCCAACTACATGAGGCAGCCCCCCCTCCTCCTCCTCCTCCTCCTGCCACAACTGAAACACCACAGCCACAGCCTCCAAAGAAGGCTACAGGGAAGGCTGCAGGGAAGGCTGCAGGGCAGCGTGGAGGAAAGGCTGCAGGGAAGAGAAGAAAGTGATGACCTGGGTTCAGTCTGGTCTGACAGAAGACGCAGGCTGTTGTAGGACCACAGTCTGGGGACATCTATATCATCTGCTGGTGCTGTTGATCTCTGGGATTCTTGGACCAGATTGTGCTCCCTCTTATATGGACTCCTCAAGATCCCAATTTTCTTGTACACCGACTTTTTCCAGCGTTGACTTCCTCTTTATTTTATTTTGACCATGAATAAATGGATCTTTTTTGAGTTTATGAAAAGACTTTATGTGTTTTCTTTTAAATCATTGATTTTACACACAATGTTAAATTAACAAGGGACAACAATCTCATTGAGTTTGCAAAAACACACCAAAAATACATTAATAATGTTAATAATGTTCGAGTGGTAAGTCTTGAGAAAAAAAAAAGATACATAACCAAAAACGGTGCTTTGGGTTAACTTTATCTAAAAAATAAAAAAAAAACACTAGAAAAACAAAACTATAATAATGGGTTCTTTGTGGTAACTTTACAAACCTAAAAAAAAAAAAAAAAAAAAAACAAATACAAATGGGTTCTTTGTGGTAACTTTACTAACACAAAAAAAATAAAAAAACAAATATAGAGATAAACATATAAAAAAGTTCAACAACAATCATAAAATAAATATCTGGATAAAAATTAAACGAAAATATGACTCCACACAAAAAAATAAAAAAAAAAGGGTAAAAAGTATTATTAGTATGGAAACATTGTTTTTAAAAAGCATACTATATCATTCATGAGATCAAAGAGAAAAAGAATCCAGAAATCAGTTTGGGAGAACTCTGTTTGAATATGAACAGCAAAACACCTTCGTTCTTTATAGCATTCGTAAAGAAGACATAAAATGCGCTGCATTCAACGATCACAGATTTTGCAGCGTGATGAATGTGCTACCTACAATACGAACACTAGTTTTACTAGACCGAGTGCTTCCGTTTAGTTTTTGCTTATGAGCATGCGTCGTTTTTTTGTCCGTCGGACTAGCATACAGACGAGCGGACTTCGGGGTCCGTCGTAGTTACGACGTAAAGATTTGAAGCATGTTTCAAATCTAAAGTCCGTCGGATTTGAGGCTAAAAAAGTCAGTTGAAAGTCCGGAGAAGCCCACACACGATCGGATTACCAGCCAGCTTTAGTCCGTCAGCGTCCGTTGGACTTTTGTAGACGAAAAGTCCGACCGTGTGTACGCGGCATAAGTCATGAAATGCTCGTAGCTTCCGGTTTCTTAGGCCATAGAGATGTTTGGAGCCACTCTGGTCTCTGATCACCTCTATGGTCAGCTGGCTGAATCACCGGCTGCATTCTCAGGTTCCCTGTTGGGACAAGAGAGCCAGAGAAAAACATGGAAGACGGTGGGGGGGAGGGGAGGATTCCCTCCCACTGCTTGTAAAAGCAGTCTAAAGGCTAATAGGCCGCTAGGATTGCTTTTACATGAAAGTCGACCGCTGGCTGAAAAGAATGATACCAAGATGATACCTAAACCTGCAGGCATCATTCTGGTATAACCACTCAAAGTCCAGCAACATACCAGTACGTTGCTGGTCCTTGTTGGGCATATATTGTAAACTTAATTTTCATGCAGCCTGTGGGCTGAACGAAAAAAAGAGATTGATCGGTGGGTATGCCCACCATTAGAATACCTCCCTTCATCCACCCACTTCTAATGATGGGCATACATGCACCGTATATATATATGCCGAAGCATGGGGGCATCCTCCCGCAAAAGTTAGGAGCAAATCGCTCCTCCGCCCTCTTCTGCCCCCACGCTTCGGCATATATGCTAAGGTATGTAACTGTGGTGGTGAAATCACCCCCGACAGCGCTGGAGTCACGGCTTTATGTATCGTGGGAGCAAACGCTGTTGCTGTCAAGATAAATAAATCCGTGCTGCAACTGAATGGCGTACCTGCTAAGCAAATGATGGTTAACAATAAAACAAAGTAACATTACAGTATAACAGTAAGACTTACCATACCTGCAAAGCAAATACAAAAAAAAATAGTAAAAAATAAAACATTTAACGCAACCTGTGCCTAAAATATATATATGCCGAAGCATGGGGGCATCCTCCCACAAAAGGCAGGAGCAAATCGCTCCTCCACCCACTGCTGCCCCCACGCTTCGGCATATATGCTGAAGTATGTAACTGTGGTGGTGAAATCACCTCCGACAGCGCTGGAGTCACGGCTTTATATATCGTGGGAGCAAACGCTGTTGCTGTCAAGATAAATAAATCCGCTCTGCAGCTGAATGGCGTACCTGAAAACGAAAAAATGGTTACCAACAAAACACAGTAAACAGTAAAGTATAAAAAAAATTGCATATCTGAAAAGCAAACATGGTAAAACATAATAACAATAAAACATTGCAGAATAGAATACAGTAAAAAAGAGCAGAACAATAGAGAGAGAATAGAGAGAGAGAGAACAATAAAACGACAACTATTTTTGTTTTTTTTATTTTATATTTTTTTTGTGTTTTTATTTTTTTTATTTTTTATTTTTTACACTTTTTTTAGTAACTTTAACTCTTGTAACTGGTACCAGGTTTGGGTCTCTCAAAATGCGATGGCATCTTGGGAGACCCTGTGAAAGTGTGTCCTAGTCTGTGCAATGCTGTACCCTACGCTAAAACTCAACTAGTGTATGGTAGCGTTCAAAACATTCACCAATGCATAGACCAGGATTGTCAGGACAGGAGGGACAATAATACCGGGTGTCACGCCTAAATCCGCGCTTGCTACAGACACGACATCTTATTTGGGGGGCTCGTTGGGTAGGGGTACTCGAGAGGACATAAGGAAAATGCCTCTCATGCAGCCAGCTTACTGCATTTGGTTGGGGAAGGTGAGGTGGAGCACCGTCTGGAAACAGGAGGGCTCTGACGATCTCTTCCTGGAATTTAAGGAAGGATCCAGTCTGTCCTGAAGCTCTGTATAGCACATACACTTTTTTGTACCAGCGTCTGGCCTTACGGGCAACTAGGTACGACGCCAACAACTGGTCGTGGAGGTCCACCCCTCCCATATTTTGGTTATATTCGTGGACACAGAGGGGTTTCTCCACAACACCAGTCGCCGTAGTAATTTGGACCGTCATGTCTGCATGAAGGGAGGTAAGAACTAAAACATTCTTATTGTCCCTCCACTTCATAGCGGGCAAATTATTACACTGCAAGCAGGCTCTCTCCCCCAGCCTAAGACGGGAATCTACAAGCCGCTGAGGAAAGCCCCGGCGATTAGGTCGCACGGTGCCACATGCTCCAATCTGATGATCAAAAAGGTGACTAAAAAGTGGCACGCTCGTGTAATAATTGTCCACGTACAAGTGGTACCCCTTTCCGAATAAGGGTGGCACCAAGTCCCACACTATCTTGCCAGCGCTTCCTATGTAGTCAGGACAGTTTGTCGGCTCTACGTGACTATCTTTGCCCTCGTAAACCATAAAACTACATGTATAGCCTGTGGCCCTGTCACAGAGCTTATACATCTTGACCCCGTATCTGGCACGCTTGCTGGGAAGGTACTGTTTGAATGACAAGCGGCCAGAAAATTTAATCAGGGGCTCATCAACGCTGACAACTTGATGGGGAGTAAACAAGTCTGCAAATTGTTGGTTGAAGTGGTTTACGAGGGGCCGAATTTTGTAGAGCCGATCGTATCCAGGGTCTCCACGAGGACGACCCTCAAAACCGCAAAATTTGCTCGTATCGTGCCCTGGCCATGGAAGCAGAGAACACGGGCATATGGTAAATTGGGTCAGTGGACCAATATGACCGCAACTCACTCTTTTTATTTATGCCCATGTTGAGGGAAAGGCCCAGAAAGAGCTTAAATTCGGAGACCGTAATTGGTCTCCAATCTCTGGCAAGGGAGGACTGGGGATTAGCGGCGATGTGCTGACCAGCGTATAAATTGCTTTGGTCCACAATAGATCTATAGAGATCTTCCGTGAAAAACAGCGAATAAAAATCCAGTGGCATAAAGTCAACTGTTTCCACCTGAATTCCGGGTTGGCCAGTGAATGGGGGAAGTACGGGTGCTGCAGAAGTGGTGGGTACCCAATTCGGATTGGCGAATTCAGCAGGAAGGGCACTTTGGGCACAACGGGCCTGTGTTTGTCTTCTTGGTGGCAGCGGGACACTACTAGTGCTTGCCACCTCGCCAGCTTGAACTGCACTTATGGGACTCGCCACGTCACCACGTGATACTGCAGTGCTGGATATACGACCAGGGTGTACTAGGCCGCTGGTGCTTGCCAGTTCACCAGAAGGAATAGCGGCGCTAGTACTTCTGTGCTCCATACGAGGGACCTGCGGTTCTTGCACTTCAAGGACAGAAGAAGAAGATTGGGGTCTGGTACGCCTGACCTTAGCAGGGACCACAACTCCGTCGTCAGAGCTATCTTTCATGGAGCCGCTGTCCTCTACAGGATCGTATTCTGAGCCTGAATCTGACAGATGAGTGACTTCCTCTTCACTATCTGTCATGCTCAGAAACGTGTAGGCCTCTTCACTAGAGTACCTTCAATTTGCCATTTCGGGCTCTAAATTTAGGGGTACACTAGTGAGACTCACAGGCAAAAAAGCTCCTGACTGTTAGCGACTGATTCAAAACGCTACCAAAAAACTGTTAGCGATCGCAGGGATCAGGCCTGACTCTGCGAACGCTGCAGTTATGTGTGCTTAGTGTTTTGTAAGTGTCAGTGATCGATCAATACTGCACTTGGGTGGGCTGGGCAGGGCTGGGCCGAGGGGCAAAACGCAGGTGCTAGCAGGTATCTGGGCTGATCCCGCTAACACTGCATTTTTGGGAACCCTAAACTGCTGGGGATGCTAGTATAGATCTGTTCAGATCAGATATCGATCCGTTCAGATACTATATCACTAAGGGAGGTGTATGCTGCGTGCGTGGGTGTTAGCGGTACTGGCGCTAAACTGACGCTGCCTGGGGCGACGCAGACCTTATCTGACCCTAAGAACATAACTTATATCACCGCCGGACAATTAGGGGGTTAAACCTTTATAAGGTAATAAACGGCGGGTGCCCTAAAACTATAATAAGCTATAAAAAACAAACTAACTAACCAGCGTCACCCGTAACACTTATACGGTGATCGCTGGTGGAAGGGTTAACTAGGGGGCAATCAGGGGGTTAAAACCTTTAGTAGGTAGTATATGGGAGTCCCTGTCGCTATAACAACACTGACAGCGAACCCTTTATACTTACCTCCCTAACTAGCGTCACCTGTGTCACTAATACAGCGATCAGAAAAACGATCGCTTAGTGACACTGGCGATGGGGGGTGATCAAGGGGTTAACCTTTATTAGGGGGGGTTAGGGGGGTACCCTGGACCTAAAGGGGGGTAACCCAGACCTAAAGGGGGCTAACCCTAACTGCCCTAACACTTATAACTGTCACAAACTGACACCAACGCAAAAAAAAAAACTGCTATTGGTGTCAGTGTGACAGGGGGTACAGGGGGGGTGATTGGGGGGTGATCAGGGGGTTATAGGGGGTAAAAAGTGTGCCTAGTGTGTTCTACTGTTAGTGTAGTGTTGGTGTAACTTACATTGATGTCTTCTCTCCTCGGCGCCGGAACGAAAAGACCGGCTCGAGGAGGGATGACATCACTTCCTCTCCCTCTGTTTACATTACAGAGGCAGAGGAAGGATTTTCATTCGCCGGGAGCGATCAGGAGGGGGTGGCCACGAATGGATGGCCTCCCCCTCACCTCTCATGGCCCGCGAAGAAATGCCGGCCGCCTCGGGCATCGGGGGGGGGGGTCTGATCGGACCCCCCGCCCGCGCCACATGATTCTGCCTGCCCGTGCCATTCTGCCGACGTATATCGTCGTGAGGCGGTCGGCAAGTGGTTAAGGTGTACAAGAAATATTATGTGCAGTAAAAGTAGTACAGAAAATGTTAAATAGACTCAACAGCCATGATGCATCACAATCCAAAAATAAAAATTTAAATATATAAAAATTAATGTATATAAAGTTTATAAAATAAGTTAAATTTATCGCAAAAATAAAAATAGGACGGTTGCATGTCAATAAATTGGAACCCATTATTGAGGGGTACATCAACTGTTATTGATGAAGCAGTTGATGTCCCACTCTATGCTCAACCCATCGGGGGCATGAGAACCAAGTCTATAGATCCAATTTGTTTCGAATCTAGAGATGGTCCTTTTACCATTGCTGCCTCGTCAATGGGGAACATATTTCTCGATACCAATAAAAAAAGTTCCCTTGGGGTCCCTGTTATGTACAAGATCATAGTGTCTAGAGACACTATGCTTGTCAAAGCCTTGCCTAATGTTGGTGATGTGTTCTGCTAGCCTAACGTTCAGTTTCCTAATTGTACGTCCAACATACTCCAACCCACATGGACACCTAAGAAGATATACGACACATTTAGTGGTGCATGCGATGAGTGATTTGATGGAGTATGTGGCACCTGTACCACTAGATGTAAACTCCGTTAGTCTTCTATCTCGTAGTGAATTAACCCTATTAGATCTGGGACACCTCATATGCACCACCCCTCCCCCCACCCATTTAGAGGTGGAGGGCCTTAGAGACTAGAGACGTTTTCACCAACCAAGAGGCAGAGGAGGCAGGAGGAATTCTTCCTCCCGACCACGCCACTTTTCCCCCCCACCATGGAGACAACAAGATGGCCGGGAAGTCCATCAGGAACGTAGGGGTGATCAATACTATCACGATCCATGTGAACAAAGGAGGCGACAGGACCATCGCAACGGCGATGGTGAATGCGGCTATTATGGGGTTAATGTTAGGAACAGATTTTCCCCTTTACGCGATGGCATGAATGATGATGCATCAGGTGTGAATGGGAATCATAATTCCCTTGATCCCCCCCCACAATCAGCACAAGGAGATGACCGTCATAATCGGGATTTTCAGTTGGCCAGCAGGGGAAGGAACAAGCGAAACGGAGACGCAAGAGAGGGTGCAGAGGGAGGAGGAAGCTTCACCCCAAAAAGGAGGAGGATATAAATGGTATTATAAATTTAAGTACCAAAGAAATTTCAAAGGAAGAACTCTACACCCTTAGTTAAGGCTTGAAGTTTGTTCCACCCCGGAATCTTAACAAATTTCAAACGTTTATAGATGTGCAGAAATACACGCGCAAATTAAATATAAAAAGGTACATTTTAAGCAATCCTGGTAGACAACTGAATAGAGAAGCGCCTGTGGTGACACACTCGGGGCTGTCGAATGCTTGAACATAGAGTGGGACATCAACTGCTTCATCAATAACAGTTGATGTACCCCTCAATAATGGGTTCCAATTTGTTGACATGCAACCGTCCTATTTTTATTTTTGCGATAAATTTAACTTATTTTATAAACTTTATATACATTCATTTTTATATATTTTAATTTTTATTTTTGGATTGTGATGCATCCTGGCTGTTGAGTCTATTTAACATTTTCTGTACTACTTTTACTGCACATAATATTTCTTGTACACCTTAAGATGTGCAAGTTTTTTCAGCTTTAAACTGTGTGTTTTTTTGTGCTAATCTGCAGTGTTGAGCATTTTTCACTTTTGCCACTAGATGGCATTGTCCGTGACACACACCTCTTCCCCTGTACATTTATTTATGTTATCTCCCCTACACCAGACGAGTATTTACATTCTTAATTTATGGGCGTCTTATGTGGCGTCTATGTGGGCGGTGTGGAGCCATTGTATGTGTTAGATTGGCATTAGTCTTGATCTTCCACCAGCCAATGAATGCGCTACATGCCACATCGCTTGTGTTTATAAAGCGCATGCACGTGCAAGATTGCGTACCCCTGATGACGTCAGTTGTGACGAAACGGCCGTAGGGTCACAACGCCAACACGCATTGCGCATGCGCGATTTCATTTTAAAGAGCTAAGGAGTTTTTATTTTGTCACTTCGGTTGTAAGTGCTTTTATCTATTGATTTTTATTACTGCATTTAAATAAATCAATTGGTACTGTTCAATCTACACTATTGGAGTCCCCCTTTCTTTTTTGGGATCTGTGGCTTATCTATGCCTGGCCAATTCGGGAAGAAGCATCGGAAGGAACCCCTGAGAGTATCCCCTCTACACCGGTGCCCCCGTTACTGCGGATTGACCGTCTAACGAGGAGACCGGCAGGATGATCTAAGGAATCCATTGTGAGACATCTCCAGGAGTCCATCTTCCACTTCTAAGCCTGTTTTGACCCCCCTGAGTAAGGGCGGTCGCAGGCTCTCTGGTAAGCCTCCAACTTTATCATCTGGTGGCGGGCTGTACTAGCGGTGGATCCTGTAACTCCGGACCCTGCATTGGCTTTTTTGTGGACTTGTTTTTTCACTCATCACATTTATGAATTTTATTTTTATTTTTTATTACTTTGCACTTGTGTTTCATCTTATATACATCTTTTAGGGTATGGTTTTATACCAGCTAACTTTACTCATTGATTTTCACCATTGTATTCTAATTTTGTGACTTAATAATTTTAGGTCACAATACAATAATTCACATGTGTTTATAACATATATGTTCACCTTATCACCAGTCCAGCGCTACACTGTTTTATTTTTGATATATCATCAAGTCATGCAGAAGTAAAGGTAAAACCACATTTTAACCACTTCCCCACCGCCCACCTTCGTTATACGTCGGTACTTTGAAGAGGTGTATCGTTGTTATGGCAGCAGCTAGCTGCCATAACCCCGGTATCCTCTTCTTCAGCGGGCAGTCTACTTCAAGATAAAAGTGGTCTCTGCGGCATATTCGCAGCGAGATCACTTTTATCGGCGGCGGGAGAGGAGCCATCGGCAGCAGTGGAGGCGATCGGATGTTCTCCCCTGTGTGACATGGAGACGAGTGAGAGGACGATGGTCCCCACCCGTCTCCATATCATTGCAGGGCGGAAGCGACATCAAAATGTCACTCCCGCCCATAGCTCTTAAAGGGCCATTTTTATTTTTTTTTTAGATGACAATTTTTTTTTTTTTTAAAATGACAATTTTTTTTTTAATTGCATTGTAGTGTCCTGTCATGCTTTTTTTCTATTACAAGGAATGTTTACTTTCCTTGTAATAAAAAATAAAAGTAACACAATATTTTTTTTTTTAAAGAACAGTGTAAAAATAAATAAAAGGTAAAATAAATAAGATAAATAATAAATAACATTTTTAAACGCGCCCCGTCCCGACGAGCTCGTGTGCAGAAGCGAACGTATACGTGAGTAGTGCCCCCATATGAAAACAATGTTCAAACCACACATGTGAAGTATCGCCACGATCGGTAGAGCGAGAGAAATAATTCTAGCCCTAGACCTCCTCTGTAACTCAAAACATGCAACCTGTAGAATTTTTTAAACGTCGCCTATGGAGATTTTTAAGGTTTAAAGTTTGTCGCCATTCCACGAGCGGGTGCAATTTTGAAGCGTGACATGTTTGGTATCAATTTACTCGGCATAACATTATCTTTCACAATATAAAAAAAAATTGGGCTAACTTTACTGTTGTCTTATTTTTTTATTCAAAAAAAGTGTATTATGTCCAAATAAGTGCGCATGTAAGACCGCTGCGCAAATACGGTGTGACAAAGTATTGCAACGACCAAAGTAATTTTCAAGCAAAAAAAACTGTTTTTAACTTGTAAACAACAAATCTCAGAAAGAGGCTCGGTCCTCAAGTGCTTAACTTAAAGTTGCACTTTATTTAATCAAAGGATCGACTTCTGTTGAGCAGAGACAGCCACACACTGATCAAAATTCAGCTGGTCCCTGCTAAACCAGCCTAATTTCGATCGTGTGTGGCCATCTTAAGTGTTTGTTGTCTTAAACTGTATTGACCCTTTAAAAGGCTGAACATTTCCTAATCGAAGATGTGTTTTTTTTCCCAGAAATGAATTTCAGTATCTGTTAAACAAATTAACGACAGTAGAACAGCCAGGTAAGTATTAAATAGTTCCACTTACCTGTGAATTATGTATATTAGTGTACATACCCCCCTATCAACGTATCATGCTGGTAGTGTAGGACTGGTTTGGGTTAATAATCCTCTGACTGTGTACTTGTCTATAGGAAAGAAAAATCTGCTTGTCTGGGGCCGAACGTCTTTTGAGTCCTTTGATGAGAACTTATTACCTCTGGCAAACACTGTTATAGCCCTCTTGACCAGGAAACTGAGGTAATGGGACTTCTGGGAACACAGGAAGAGACATTGTAGTACAAAGAATAAAGGAAATATTACAATAAATGAAAAAGAGAGAAAAAGACAGGAAAGGATGAGCGAGGTCACAAAACTTTTATCTGTAAAGCTAAACTCCAGACAAACGGCTACATTTTCCAATAAACTATTACAGAGGCTGCTTTACCCGCCAAAAGATTTGTATTTGTGTTCATCCGGTCCTAAGATTTATACAGCTCTGCCAAGCAGCACAGTTCTGTCTAGCATGCCTGATTTTCTTCTGCCCTGATTCAGTAACCTTTACAGGTCTTGTACCATTTCACTGTGACTGGGCAGTGAAATGGGAAGCAGCACACTGAAGCTGTACTATAGCGTGTATGAATGAAAAATGAGCTATGAATGGAGGAGGCAGAACTTTCATTCATCTACCTGTCCTAGTATTCTTTGATCGTTTCTCATTCGTAGTTAGGCATGTGCATTTCGTTTAGTTACGAATGGAAATTCAGACAAAAATTTCTCCGAATTTCTGAATCACAGTAGTAACAAACTTCAACAAATCCAAAATAAATTATAATAAAACTAATTATTTTAAGTCGAAAATGAATTTGAAATCAAAATAATTACAGTAAAAGTAAAATACGATGCTGATTCCTACTTGGGCTGCTTTATAGTGTAGAAAAGAATAGAATAAAACAGAATTGAATAGAATATAAAAAAACTGAATAAAATAAAAAGGAATAAAATAGAGTAGAATAGAATAGAATAAAATGACAATAGTCATCTTCCAAAATTTGCATTTCAAAATTTTATTCAATTCTATTTTATTTTTCTATTCTATTCTTTCATTTCTGTTCCATTCTATTCTTTTCTATTCTATTCCTTTATTTTCTATTCTATATTTTATTCTATTCTAGGACTAGAAAATGTAGTAAAAGGAAATTGAAACTATAAAGTACATTCTGAAAATGAATGATTCTAACATAATAATTATGGCGCAACTAAATTATTAGCTTAACGAACGAGTTTGAAATGAAACACATTTTTCCGTCATGCACATCTCTACTCATAGTACAGTTTCTATGAATGGAGGAAGTGGGTGAAAAGGGCATAATCGCCGCTCTTGATGAGTGCATATGACAGGTCCTCGCCTCTATTAACCTCTACCATGCCAGAAGATTATGGCAGTAGGGGCATAGGGGCATCAGAGCATCAATTATAGCAAGAGCCAGCAGCACAAAGGACACTTTGCATTGATGGTAATGTCTCTTTTATTTTTTTACTATACTCTTTTTTAAGTCTAGGAAACTCTTTTTGTTTATAAAAGGATCGGGCAGGGATAAAACCTGTGAGTCTACTATTTGCTGTTGTTTATTGTCCTACAGTTGTCCCTACAACAGCCAAACTAGCACACAGACACCCTAGGGCCAATTTCATTGGAAGCCAAATAAAGTAACGTTTTGTTTTCGGATACAGTGGGGAAGGGTTCAAACCCCCTGTCACAATTTTCTTGCTGTATGTGTCCCCTTGGAGAGATTACTCCTCACTTCCTGTTATTGAGAAAAAACAGGAAGTGATATGAAATCAGCCACAATAAGGCACAAACTGTTCTTAGCTAGTCATTACCAGAACAGGTGTTCCCATAATGTAGGTTCCACGCTGTTCCTGTTGCAAGGATAAATGTAAAATTATGGATTCCCGATCAATTCCTGTTGACAGGGCAAGGAAGTGAGAAAAAATATCTCCAAACTAAATCTCAACAAGGACACAGATAGCAATGAAAATCTGACAGGAATTCTGACCTCTCACGACTCTATCCAGAACTAACAAACTGTTTTCTTTAGATACATTTTAACTAAAGGTGAAGTTTAATCTGTTTATTTTTGCCCATTTCATGCTCCCAACTTTGTGGGAACAGTTTGGGGATGGCCTCTTCCTGTTCCAACATGACAGTGCACAAAGCAAGGTCTATAAAGACATAGATGAGTGAGTTTGGGGTGGAGGAACTTGACTGGCCTGCACAGAGTCCTGACCTCAACCCGATAGAACACCTTTGGGATGAATTAGAGCGGAGTTTGCCTTCTCGTCCAACATTAGTGCCTGACCTCACAAATGCGCTTCTGGAAGAATGGTCAAACATTCCCAGAGACACACTCCTAAACCTTGTGGACAGCCTTCCGAGAAGAGTTGAAGCTGTTATATTTGAAAAAGGTGGGCCAACTCAATATTGATCCCTACAGAGTAAGACTGGGATGTCATTAAAGTTCACCTGCCAGTAAAGGCAGGTGTCCCAATACTTTTGGTAATATATTTTACCTTGTTTTAGATCTGGTGATGTCATTACTGGTCTCTGTGCTTCACTAAGCAATGCAGACAGATCATGGCCGATGGGAGGAGTTAGCAGACTGATGTACTTAGCTTCCTGAAAAGATCACAGCACCCTACTTCAGTATTCCTCTCAGGATCCCTGGTGCAAGCAGTGGGCTGACTACTGAGAGTAGCTATTCAAAGATCAAAATGCATGTCATTTTTTTTGGGGGGGGGGGGAGCAAATACCCTCTTTTTAGAGGCATCCAGCTCCCACCTCCTCCCGAGGCTCTGCGGCACCGGAAGGAAGATCACCTCTCCCCCCTCCCTCCCTGCAATCTTCTGGGACACGTCACAGGTCCCAGAAGATTGCCTGGCCATTCACAGCACGGCTAGCGCATGCGCAGTGCATGCCCAGCTGTGAAGCCACAGCCAGGCGCCCACAGTAAGAATGCCGGCACCGTGGAGAGAAGGGGGACAGGAGCAGTGCTTCGTATGCCCGCATCGCTGGACCGTGGGACAGGTGAGTGTCTGATTATTAAAAGTCAGCAGCTACACTTTTTGTAGCTGCTGACTTTTAATTTTTTTTTTTTTCAGCAGAACTCCGCTTTAAGGACTGGAGTCAGTCTTGAGGAGTGGATATTCTTAAGACAGACTGCATTTGCATGCACATTGTTCTAAGTCACGTCCGCATGAGATGCTGAACCTCTATGACTTCCACTCATCTCATGTTACACTACAGAGCATTACAACTATCCCATGATTTACTACAGAGCATTCCACTTATCCTCTGACACTGCAGAGCATTCCACCCATCCCATAATGCACTGCAGAGCATTACAACTGCAGAATATTTCACCCAGTGGCAGAACTACCAGGGAGAAAAAGGTTGTGACCAGGCCCTGGCGTTTCGCAACCAGGGGGGGCTCCAAGATGGCAGGAGGGTGGCCTGCTGCAGAACATGTGAAAGGGTCCCACTGTGGATCGTAATAAAGGGTCCCATGATGGGAGTAAAGGGGCTCAGGCTTGGAGGGAATCGCCTCAGGACCAGTGGGTCAGGGGGGCCTTTCATGTTTTTTTTTTACACTGGGGCCCTGAAGGTTCTAGTTAGACCTCTGTATGGCATAATGGATAAGTATCTGCCTCTATTTCTCAGCATTGAGGACACCATTAATCCTGATCAAATCTCCAACTCTATTTGCAGAAATGCAGCCCCAAACTTGCAAGGAACCTCCACCATGCTTCACTGTTGCCTGCAGACACTCATTATTGTACCGCTCTCCAGCCCTTCAGTAAAAAACAGCCTCCGGCTACAGCCAAATATGTCTAATTTTGACTCCTTAGTCCAGAGCTGCTGCAGCCATTTTTCTGCACCCTAGTTCCTATGTTTTTGTGCATAATTGAGTCATTTAGCCTTGTTTCCATATCGGAGGTATGGCTTTTTGACTGCAATTCTTCCAGGAACACCACTTCTGCCCAGACATCTCCGGACAGTAGATGGGTGTACCTGGGTCCCACTGGTTTTTGCTAGTTCTGTGCTGATGTCTCTGCTGGACATCTTCCCACGTCGAAGGGAAGAAAGCATGATGTGTCTTTCATCTGTTGCATTAATTTCCTGGGCCCACCACTGCATCTACGGTCCTCAACATTGCCCATTTCTTTGTGCTTCTTCTATGATCCTCAACTTTTCCAATTTCTTTGGGCTTCTTTAAAAGAGTTTGAACGTGCATTTATACCTGAACAGCACATCTTGAAACCTCAGTCTGCTTTGAAATCCTTGCCTGGGAGAGACCTTGCTTGTTGCTGTGCTCAGCCATGGTGTATGACCTGTGACATAAAACCATCTTCCACAACCTCACCTTAGTAGCAGAGTTTGGCTGTTCCTCACCCAGTTTTAGCCTCCTACACAGCCATTTCTGTTTCAGTTAATGACTGTTTCAACCTACTAATGAAATTGATGGCCGTTAGCACCTGCTAGGTATAATTGGTTTCACCTGAAACGAATCCTATAATATCCCTGACTTTGTGCAAGTGTGCAAAGTGTGCAAGTGTAAGAACTGATGCTGGTTTAAAGCCAAAAGGTAGTCCACCAAATATTGATTTGATTTAAATTTTTCTTTTGTTTGCCCTCTTTGCATTTTGGAAATTGATAAAAATAAACAACTAACACATATATTTTTGAAAGAATCCTTATGTTACAGCATTTCTTCACACCTGCCTAAAACTTTTGCCCAGTACTTTACATTGTATTACTTATCTTTTAACATAATGGATGTGATACTAATGTGTTTATCTTCTTTCAATAACATCTATTATTTTTTACATCTAGTGACTTACCAAAGTATGTTCATTATATCTGCCATAATGAAGAAGAAGTGGTGGAGCTCTTATCAAAGCCTCCTCTGTCTGAAGAGATTGAGACAGTATGGGTGTTAGGAGGTGTAGAGTGTTACAAGGTAAGTGCTGTACACGGGATGATGAACATAAGGGGGAGCTGTATTCTGATACGATGATCAAAGAATTGGCATTACCTAAAACATAAAACCACACTCTAGATCAGGTTACTCTACCTCTGCAATAGTTCAGGCCATCTCTAAAAATAACAAGATTTTCGTTCACTGTAGCGCGTTGTCAGGGCTATGACATACTTCAACGCACAACAATCCCAATTGATATCAATTAGACTGTCAGCATGTGAATGCATGGAACACCTGTACATTCCATGCAGGCAAAACACAGCCCTTACATGGGTGTGCGCTTAAGTACACCTGTGTGAATGAGGCCTAAAAATGTAAAACTGTTTTAAAAAAAGATGTAACTGACTTTTTCCTACTTGACTTCCAAGTATCCCTTTTCTTCTCGTGTGAAGAGTAGTGCTGGTAGACCTGCATGGCATAGTCTCATTGCTGCCCACTCCACATGCTGGAGCCCTTGGAACTATAGGACACTTTCAGGTATAGGGGATCATGTGACATTTATCCTTCTTTTCAGGACATAGTGCCCAATTGGCACGGTGAAGTGATTCCCACGTGCAGGATTGCCGATGAGCCAGTAGAATCAGCCCTCCTGTACTGGGCCGAGCCCCACCAGTTTAATGTTTTAAACAGATGACCAGGTTCCTAGGCTTGCCAGGAAATTAAGTACATTTTCCCTGGGTCCTGTTTTTTTAATTTTGGCATGCAAGCGCCACACTTCCCGATGTTGATATTAAAGTACCAGCCAGCCACAGTCACTCACAGCCTTTTCCTAGTGGAGTGATACTGCCTTCCTTCCTCAGTAAGTGCGGAGGGTGAGGCTGTAGCCAGGTGACGGAGGGGTGACTCAACAGAGATGTGGCTGAGGGCACAGCGCAGGGATCCTGGTGCACTAACAGGAAGCAAAGCTTGCACAGCATTCCGGAAGGTACAGACAGAGATACAGGCATATACAGACAGCCATACAGCACCTGCTGTACTGTGATCATCATCATGATGATAATGACCATAAGCACAGTGAAAAGCTTCCTTTTTAGGTCTGCAGCCGCTGGGTGTGTATAACCCCCCCTTCGCCACCTCCATACTATGTACTACAGTGGTAGAGCCTTTGCAGCACAAGGGGGAGTGGTTAGGGGTTGGTAAAGAATTTGCTTTTTTACTGCCCCCCCAAGCACAAGTGTAAACGTAAAAGTGTAGACCTAAAAGGAAACATCTGACTGTTTGTAAATCTGACAAGCCAACTGAATAATCCAACACCTGTGCTGATCCCCTCCCATGCTCCCCCACCATGTTCCCTGGACTCTGCATGCCCCTCATCAAACCCGGGATTGGCATGGTGGGTGCAGCCGGGCAGAGGGAATGGTGATCAGAGAACAGCTGCTCACAGATCTCCCCTTCCTGTTAATGACCCAGAGGTGACATGTAAAGAATCGCTTCCAGCTCCTGGTGTCACTTTCCCCAGCTAGAATATAATGAATGTGATCTGCATTCTATTAGCTTCACTGTTTTGACAGGTGAGACCTCAGGGGTCTTTTAGACCCTTAATTGCTCATTAAAGAGAACCTGCCAACAAAAATGCCCATTAAGCTGAAAAAAACTTCTTTTACCTATTTACCTGAGCCAGATTTGATCCAGTGATGTGCAGATCTGATTGGGCAGATTGATAGCAAGTGGGAGCCCTTGGCTCCCACTTCTGTCAATCAAATGCTGTGCCGAGCGATCGGGGGGTGGGCCGAGCCCCCCACTCTGTGGTAATAGATGCAGACAGGGTGGCATGTGAGCGAGCGCCCATAGGTGCCCTCATGGGAAGCGGCTTTCTATGTTCCCCATCTATTTTACCAAAGCAGAGCAGGGTTAGGCAGAGGGAATGGCAGCAAATCTGACTATGGGACTATAGGTTCATCATTTGTTGGAAAAGCATCTTGTAACTCCAATCAGAAAGCTGACGGACACATGCTGACCATGCCACGAAGGATCTGCTTTCATGTCTGGCAAGGTCAGATTGCTGTGGGAAGACAAGGGAACTGGCAAAATCACCAGGTATTTATTACTGATTATTCATGTGAACAGAGAAATGCACTGATAAAATTTCACTTTTAGAGCTCATTCAAGCAAAACATTATACAGTGTGTTTACTTTTTTCAATTTAATTTTATAACTTTATTACAATGTCACATTGTAACACCCTGCATTGTGTAAAAATGCAGCATTTCCTACTTTTCAGCGAATCCCACCAGGGTGCAGTGGTGTGAACTGAACTAAATTTTTAGGACATAAGCAAATTGCCTTGACTACAGTGTGTGTCAGGACTGCGTGGCCATTTCTGCCCAGCACAACAGAACACATGTATATTAAGAATGGGTTCTTATGGTTTTCATAGAGTTTAACCCTATGTAAGCTCCAACACGGTCAAAAATTACACTCCTGATTAGCTCCTACAGGCAAACACACAAGAAAGGTGAGTATAAGTGGGCTGGTAGCTATGAAGATAATCTGTCAGTTTGTATTGAATAGGCAAAGTGACAGGTTCATCTTACATTTGCAACTGTAATTACCGTATTTATCAGCATATAACACGCACTTTTTTCCCCTGAAAATCGTGGGTGCGTGTTATAGGCCAATCCCCACCGATTTTGTGTATTATCGGAGCGATCGCGGCAATTGCCGCGGTCGCCGCCGACATACACAGCCGTGGGTAGATTTAAATATGGCGCAGAGACTGCAGGGATACTTCGGAGCCGAGATACACATACCCGAGTGTTCTCGACTTTTTTCGGCGCCGCTCACAGTCACGCCCAGTCCCGCCCTATGATGGACATAACACAGGTCCAGGGGCGGGACTGGCATGACGGCGGCGCCGAAAAAAAGCCAAGAACACTCGGGTATGTGTATCTCGGCTCCGAAGTATCCCTGCAGTCTCGGCGCCATATTTAAATCTATCACAAAGCTGCACTGACATGGCTGGACTGGGGCAAAGCTGCACGGGCAAACCTGCACTGCCAAAGCTGCACTGGGGCAAGGCTGCACTGGGGCAAAGCTGCACTGGGGAAAAGCTGCACTGGGGCAAAGCTGCACTGACAAGGCTGCACTGACAAAGCTGCACTGACAAGGCTGCACTGACAAGGCTGCACTGACAAGACTGCACTGGGGCAAGGCTGCATTGACACTGATAAGGCTGCAGATGGACAGATAAGGCTGCATTGATGGGCATTTTAATGTAAGTTTTTTTTCCTTAAACTTCCCTCCTAAAAGTTTTTTTCCCTTAAAATTCTCTCCTAAACTTGGGGTGCGTGTTATACGCCGGCGCGTGTTATACGCCGATAAATACGGTAACCACCTCCCGCCGTCGTATAGGGAAATGACGGCTGCGTGGTGATTCTGTTGTTCTGGGACGACATCATATGACGTCGCCCCACTCTCGCCGCGCTTGGGTGTCCCCGTGACACGGCGCATTCCCGATCTCGGTAAAGAGCCAATGATGCAGCTCTTTACCTATTTGATCAGCTGTGTCCAATCACACTGAATCACATGTAAACAAGGAAATGCCGTGTTTCGGCTTTCCTCTCCTCACACTGTGTGAGTTGAGAAAAGCCGATCAGCGGCATTTCCTCACAGGGAAGACCTGCACAGATAATCAGGGCAGCCCCAACAGTGCCCATCAGTGATGCCAGTCAGTGCCCAGTAGTGATGCCAATCAGTGCTGCCTTTCAGTGCCTGCTCATCAGTGCCATATCATCAGTACCCATCAGTGCCACCCATCAGTGCCGCCCATCAGTGCCCATTTGTGCTGCATATTAATGCTTTACCTCATCATTGCCAACTCATCTGTGCCCCTCAGTGCTGTCTCATCAGTGCCCATCAGTGCCTCCTCATCAGCACACATCAGTGAAGGAGAAAAACATTTTATTTTCAAAACCTCTCTTTTTTTTTTTCGGTCTTTTTTCATTTTTTTTGAATGCCACAAAATGGAAGCTGTATCTGTCTCAATAAAATGATAAACATTTTGTTTGGTTATAGCTTTGTATGACCGCACAATTGTCATCAAAAGTGCGACAGCTCTGAAAGCTGAAAATTGGCCTGGGCAGGAATGGGGTAAAAGTGTCCAGTATTGAAATGGTTAAACTACCCAATAAAAGACCAGCAGGGGAAGCTTTGTTAATTACTATGAAATTGTATGTGTGTACTAATCTCATTGATCAATTTAGGAATATGACTGTAGTGTATTCTAAAAATTCTAAAATTCTATTCTAAAAATGTGAAACAGGCAGAATTAGATAAAGACTCATGCTGTGGCCCCCCACCTATCAGTTTTTTCTCTTTGCAGAATATGATGAAGCACCCTGGGTGTAGCCACATCTACTTTACCAACATTATGGCAGACTTTGAATGTGACACCTTCTTCCCAGAGTTTGACAAAGACATCTTTAAGTTAAAGGAAAAGTAAGTTATATTTTAAAAATGGCATACATTTTGTTAAAGGGTATATTTAAAAGACACAAATGGAAGCAGCTTGTAGGCAGATGCCTACTAGGGAAGTATGCTACTGTAGTGTAACGGTTACAGCCAAATAATCAGACCAGTGGTGATGTGCAATCTCTACTTTACTTAACAGTGAACTTCAACATAAGTTGTACTGGAAATCGTGCGAAACTGGGTATACAGTACAGAACATTAATATGAACTGTAAAGGAAGAGGATATAACAATTTCACTGCCGTTCAACTAATGTCCACAATCTAGAGATAGAAATGAAAACTTAAGAATCTCACGTGTTCCAAAATTGTAATCGTTCGTTCCATAGACTGTGAGCTGAGTGGACCTCCTGCTGACACAAACTTCACGCTGGCACTGCTTTCTACTTGCTTTGGTCAGGGGGTTCTGGTGGCTGGAGATAGGGCCAACTCACTTCATGGACAGCTTCCACCAATGGACTGTAACAGAGTCCTCTCTAGTGACTGGGGCTTGGAAAGATACTGCATGCTCTTGTGCTCACTGCTGGTGGCCCGCACACCAGACTTAACAGGGGAGGACCCAGCACCTGGGAACAGCTCACTTGCCCAGTCACTGCTGTCCCATCAGGCAGGATCTCTCTGAGCACAGGAAGCTGGGTGGAGCTGACTTTTATATCCCCTGGGCGTGTCCAGGAGCTCAGAGGATTGTGGGGAGTTGAGTTAAAGGGACCTGCACCAGAATCTGGACAGAAGGGCATCCCACTACACTCCACCCCGCTTGAACTTGCGATTCCAGGCAAGTTTACCGATCAGACAAAGTCCTGTGCAAAACGTTCAGGTGGTTTCCCAGAGTTGTGTCTCTGAGAGCATCTCAGAGGTTGAGGTTCAGGCTCCTCTTCAGGAGCAGGCAAAGGTACATCTTCACTTTCAGGCATCTCAGTGGACAGTGGGTCAGAGGGCTCCACAGCAGGAGTAGGAATCCGAACTGGACAATCATTGGGCTGCCTGGCATTGTCTGTATCTGTAATCTCTCCTTGGAGATTTGGAGGCAGCAGTGAAGGGACAGGGAGTAGCCACCACTGATTCTCTGCTGGGACTGCTATGGGTGGCTCGGAAACCTGTTCCTCTGGCTCTCTAGATAAGCTTTCAGGCACCTCTACGTAATTTCTAATTTGAGGAGCCAGCGGTGTAGCCTCCTCGGCCTATCTTCTGTATTGTCCTTCTGGACGTCATAGACTGGCACTCCTGGAATTGGTTGCTGTAGCACAACTCCGGGCAATTCCTCCCATGGAGTTTGTAGCTTGCCCTTCTGATGTGCACCTTTGCGCCTGATCAAAACCCTGTCTCCCGGCTTCAGGTCATAGACCTCCGTTCCTGACTCTTCTTGTTCCACCCAAGTTCGCTCCTTTACAAACTGTTGGACTTCTAACAGGCGTCGCCACCACTCTCGAATCCAGGTTGCTGGAGTATACTCCAGATCTTCAGTGGGGACAACACCCCATAGATCTGTGGGTCCCCCAAGAGTACGGCCAAACATCACGTGGTAAGGAGACCGAGCTGTCGCTGAATGCACAGTTTGATTATACTTCCAAACCACTTCGGCCAAGTAATGGGTCCATCTGGTTCGTTTCTCACGGGCCAGCCCTCTCAACAGTTGTATCAGGGTACGGTTAAACTTCGTTACCCTGTGGGTGATATGGGGTCGTATGTGTCTTCTTGACACCTAAGGAGTGACACCACTCCTGGAAGAACTCACTTTTAAAGCAGGGCCCTTGATCTGAATGTATCTTCTGAGGGCAACCATAAGGGGACAGAAGTGCTTCCACACTGCTTGACCTGCAGTCTTTGCAGTCTGGTCACGAGTTGGTACAGCTACTGCAAACTTGGTAAAATGGTCCACCATGACAAGGACATGGCGATGTTCATCTTCCGACATGTCGAGGGTGAGGAAGTCAACTGTCAATACTTCCAATACTCCAATACTTCCAATGGGGCAGACGTGTTCCAAGTCATGAGAGGCACCTGGACCTCAGCCCCCTTGGTCACGGAGCATACCGCACATTGCGGACATATCTGATCAATCAACTGGAACAGCCCCACACACATGGCTTGCCTTTTGAACCAGGCGAAAGTTTGTGGACACCCCAATGTCCTCCTTCCACATAGATCCTTTCTGCCACTGGTTGAGCTCTGGCCCGGGACAGTACGACCTGCCAGGTTACCGAAGAGTCATGGGGGAACATTATCCTGCGATACAATATGCCATTTCTCAAGAGGAGGCGTGACCATTCGTTCAGCAGTTTTTGTGTTTCTGGTAGCAGTTGTGATCTTTCACTCCTACTGGGCCAGCGCCATAACTGCATTGCCTCTATGACTGGGGCAATCACAGGGTCATCCTTCTGCGTTTATGCCCAGTTACAATCTTCCAATACCTGGATGAGGTCCACCCGTGGTCTACTCTTAGGTCTAGCCCCCATTAAGGGTGGAATTTCTTCGTCTTCGGCCTCTTCATCCACATCTCACTGTGGTTGGGCTGAGGGGTACCGTGATAGGGCATTAGCCACGTGGTTCCCCTTTCCTGGGTGGTAATGCAGGGAAAAGTCAAACTTTGCCAGACGTGCTGCCCATCTTTGTTCCAGAGCGCCAAGTTTGGATGTCTGGAGATGTACTAAGGGGTTATTGTCCGTCCAGACTTCGAACTTAGACCCTGTGAGATACTCAGTAAAACGCTCTGTGAAGGCCCACACCAGCGCTAACAGTTCCAACTTGAAGGAGCTGTAGTTTGCAGGGTTTCTCTCGGTTGGATGAAGGCTGCGGCTGGCATAAGCAATAACCCGTTCCTTACCATCTTGCATTTGTGAGAGCACAGCCCCCAGGTCCTGGTTACTGGCATCAGTTTGTAACCGAAAGGGAAGGGAGAAATCAGCAAAGGCCAATACAGGGGCTAACACCAACCGTTGCTTTAAGAAGTCAAATGCCTCTTGCTGTTCCAGTCCCCATTCTACCCTCTTGTGACCTCCTTTCTGGTCTACTCCATGTAGTAACTTCTGGATTGGAGCAGCATGATGGGCGTAGTGCTTGATGAAGTGTTGATAGTGCCCCGCTAACCCTAGGAAGGCTCTAACCTCAGTCACGGTTGGTGGTGCCTTCCATTCTTGTATTACCTTAATTTTCTCTGTGTTGGGGCGCACACCCTGTTTTGAAATGACATGTCCCAAATATTCAATCTCACTTTTGAACAGGTGGCATTTTTTTGGCTTAAGCTTCAGCCCATACTGATGTAGCTGGGCTAGAACAGCATCGAGGTGGGCGAGGTGTTCCTCGAAGGTGGCAGAGAACACCCAGATATCGTCAAGATAAATCAAGATGCTATCCAGGTTCATATCCCCAAGACAATGCTCCATTGTCCTCTGGAAGGTAACAGGTGTATTGTTCAGTCCGAAAGGCATTCTCTTGAACTGCCATAGTCCCATAGGGGTGATGAAAGCAGTTTTTGGTCGATCGGCTTTAGCCACAGGGATCTGCCGATACCCACTGGCGAGATCAAGCGTGGAAAAGAACTTTGCTTTCCCTAGAGCTGTTAGGGACTCTTCAATCCGCGGCAGGGGATAGGCATCTCTTGTAGTGACAGCATTCAACCGTCTATAATCTACACAGAAGCGGAGGGTGCCATCCTTTTTCAACACTAATACAACGGGAGCTGCCCATGGGCTCTTGCTGTCTTCAATTACGCCTTGCTGCATCATCTGTTCCAACATCTGCTTGACTTCCTGATAAAGGTGAGGGGGTATGCTTCTGTAGCGATCCCTGATGGGTGGACTTCCTCCTGTTGAGATCTCATGTTCAATTCCATTGCTACAGCCCAGGTCAAAATCCCCCTGGGAAAACGCCTCTGACCACTTATCGACCAGTTGCCTTACTGCTTCTATCTGGGTGGGTGTGAGTTCCTTAGTGAACAGCTGTAGAAGTGGAAGTATCTGTTCTCCTACCCATGCTGGGTCTGCTCCTGCTGAACATTTGGCAACATTCACTTTAGCTACATAACGTGGTCCGTGAAATTTATGGAGCTCTATGTGGTCCACTTTGGGAGAAATCACACCTGAAATCAGGGCCAGTTCCGCCACTGGTGTCCCTGGGGGCAAGTGAAGTGGGATCGTCTTGCTGTTCCGCATCCTAACTAGCACGGTGCCTTGACGAACTACTGTGAGAGTTCTAGCAACAAACGAGGCCATATCTGAGGGTAAGGGTTCTACTAGCACTGGGACACCCTGCAGTCTATGGCATGATCCAACATTCATGGGAAGTACAAGTTCTTTGCAGGGAGGTATTACAATCTCTGTCCCAAAATGAACCCTCACGACACCAGCCTTTTCATTAATGTTTGCGATACTTGCGTCAGAGCCCTTTAGTGCTGCCAAGGTAAGGAGCAGCTTTCTAACTTCTTTAGGTGGTCCCAGGTGTGTAGGACACCGTTTTAACAGCTCAGGCCTCAGCCCCTGGATGATATTCATGCCCAATATCACCTGCGGTCGACCTTTTCCGGATGCTCGTGTAACCACAACACCTTTTTGGCCAAGGTCCTGTCCCCACAGTTTGTGGCGGTTTACATGGTTTATCACCTGTGCTGGCCATGAGGACGTCGGTACTGGCACATCTGGGTTCTGAATATAGGATAGCTGCTTCCAGAATTTCATGGAATTTTAAGTTTGGGTTACTTCTGTCCTTCTCTTGTAACTTTTCCCTGACTTTGTCAGACAGAAGCCCATCCACAAACTGATCCTTCAGCCACCCATCTGCAGAGGCGGCTCTCTAATTAGGCAAATTAGGCGGTCGTCTAAGGCCTCGCACCCACAGGGGCCTCGCGGCCGCCTAATTTGCCTGTTCTCATTTACTGAAGTTGACGCCGGCGGCTCCGCCTACCCCCACTGGGACTCTGTGGCTTAGGAGCTGACGGACAAATCAGATACTGCCTGCATTTTGAGGAATAGCGGCCTCATCACGGAGCGTCCCAGTCCATGGGGCCTCATGTGTAAGTTTTGCCTAAGGCCTCACAAAGCCTAGAGCCGCCTCTGCCCATCTGTATCACTCCAGCCAGCACGTCCTGCTCGCCACCTCTCCTTGCGGCGGATCTCGGCTGCTATATCCTGCAGTTCCAGGGCATACTGCGGAATGGATTCTCCTACTCTCTGCCTTCTACTGATAAAGCGAGCTCTAAGATCCCCTAATGCAACCGTCTGGGTGTACACTGCTTCCAAGCGGCTGATTATCTTGTCTAGGGAGTCCTGGTCCTCTGCTGGAAGGTGTAGGATCAACTTCCTTGCTTCCCCTTGAAGGGAATTAATGGCCAGGTCTGCCCGCTGTGCAGGTGGGACCCCATATGACCGGATCAAGCCCCGCAACCTCCTAATCCAATCATCTAAGTCCTGATCCGGTCCTGTATACTTAGGCAGCTGTTGTGGTAGCAATCCTGCCAGCAGTAGAGAAGCTATGACAGACTGTTTAACTCCCTCAGTGCCGCTGCGGACTGGCTCTGCCCTTGTGCTGTTCTCCTCATCACTGTCTGACATAGCTGTATCCTGTTCGTGACGCCAAGTGTAGTGTAACGGTCACAGTCAAATAATCAGACCAGTGGTGATGTGCAATCTCTACTTTACTTAACAGTCAACTTCAACATAAGTTGTACCGGAAATCGTGCGAAACTGGGTATACAGTACAGAACATTAATATGAACCGTAAAGGAAGAGGATATAACAATTTCACTGCCATTCAACTAATGTCCACAAGGTGGCAGCAGCGTGTTCTGAGTCCAATCTACAGATAGAAATGAAAACTTAAGAATCTCACGTGTTCCAAAATAGTAATCGTTCGTTCCACAGACTGTGAGCTGATTGGACCTCCTGCTGACACAAACTTCACGCTGGCACTGCTTTCTACTTGCTTTGGTCAGGGGGTTCTGGTGGCTGGAGATAGGGCCAACTCACTTCATGGACAGCTTCCACCAATGGACTGTAACAGAGTCCTCTCCAGTGACTGCGGCTTGGAAAGATACTGCATGCTCTTGTGCTCACTGCTGGTGGCCCGCACACCAGACTTAACAGGGGAGGACCCAGCACCTGGGAACAGCTCACTTGCCCAGTCACTGCTGTCCCATCAGGCAGGATCTCTCTGAGCACAGGAAGCTGGGTGGAGCTGACTTTTTTATCCCCCGGGCGTGTCCAGGAGCTCAGAGGATTGTGGGGAGTTGAGTTAAAGGGACCTGCACCAGAATCTGGACAGAAGGGCATCCCACTACACTACTAGTGAGCAAGACTAAGCTGCCCAGGCTAGGGAAGGGTTGAACTTTGGGTCTGCCGGTTTACTGGGCTTTTTGGGTTCTGCCCTCCACCCTGGTCTATATAGAAAGCAAGCAAGACCAGATGGAAAACGAGAAAGTCTGGATCACAGGGAAAGATGTAGCCCGGACCCAATGTAAATATTCGCCAGCACACCATGGATCTTCCATTAACTCCAAACGTTTTTTCATTGAAGAGAGATCACATCACAAACAGACTACACCAATTCTTTGGAAGCCCTGCTGGACCCCTTTGTCAGGCATGTGATTGTTGTTATCAGATGTAGCCCGGAGCCATGTCCATCTTCCACCCTAAGGGGATTCTACAACAATGGACTCTGCCAGTCATGGACTTACACCTGAACAGATACGCCTGGGCAGACACAGTTTAATTAGTGACTAGGACTGAGTCTGCATTATGACCTGTAATATTTCAGAAGCGTACAGTAAAGTTTCTTAAAGTGGTCAAACGCCTGGTCTAAAGTCTTTGAAAGGGGTGCATGGTGTAACATTGTGTATCAGAAGAACAGGGCCTGTAAAACACTGACGGGGCATAGGAGGAAAGCCACTGTGAAGATTGAACTTGGCAGTAGAGTTGGAGCAGGAGAGAAGTTGCCACGGGTAACCATAGACTGGTGGGAGTGTATGGCAGCTTGGCCAATAGGGCGTGGTACCTGTCGTTGGTGACAAGTCATCTGGCACCGAGGGAATCTGTGTTCTGCCTCCCTCCCCAGCAGTTGTTTCCTCCAAAGTACCTGGAACTGAACAGGCTATATGGAGACCTCATGTACCTGGCCACATAGTACAAGAAAGTAGAAGGAGCTAAGTTATTGTGCATGAGGCGCTAGGTGCCCCAATTCTGTCATTGGGAGTAAGGTGATAGAGATACGTAGGACTGGTGGAGAAGCCATGGGCTCAGCAGTGTCCCTCCTAAAAGCAACATGCAACAAGTAGGTTGTGTAATGACATGGGACGGTAAGCTCACAGAGGAACTCAGTATATTACACAGCTCCATACAGTGTATGGCTCATCTCGAATCCGGGGTACCAACATAATTTTGACTTTCACATGACAGCGGCCCCCCAGGCATTGATGAGCGTGCGCGCAGAAGGAGAGGTAACTAGCATGTTCAGGGGCAAGGAGGCCCCGTCCACAAGCTCTTTATGCATTAATGCATAAAATGCAAGTGGTTTAAGTGTCTAAATCTGGCTTGGAATCAGACTCTTGCATTAGCCTCTACAGCAGTCCTCAGATTTGGAGAGGTAGAAGCAACACAAGGGGCCAAGCAGTTGTGCATAGTACTCGGGGTCTTACAGGGAACGTGATAAGAGGAGAGAGCAGAAAGATAAACTCATTACTCTACACACTCTACTGCCCCGTACACACGGTCGGACTTTGTTCGGACATTCCGACAACAAAATCCTAGGATTTTTTCCGATGGATGTTGGCTCAAACTTGTCTTGCATACACACGGTCACACAAAGTTGTCGGAAAATCCGATCATTCTGAACGCGGTGACGTAAAACACGTACGTCGGGACTATAAACGGGGCAGTGGCCAATAGCTTTCATCTCTTTATTTATTCTGAGCATGCGTGGCACTTTGTCCGTCGGATTTGTGTACACACGATCGGAATTTCCGACAACGGATTTTGTTGTCGGAAAATTTTATATCCTGCTCTCAAACTTTGTGTGTCGGAAAATCTGATGGAAAATGTGTGAATGAGCCTACACACGGTAGGAATTTCCGACAACAAGGTTCTATCACACATTTTCCGTCGGAAAATCCGACCGTGTGTACGGGGCATAATTCTCCAGTATTTACTGTCTATTCAGAGCAAAGCAACAGGTTTGCTTTAAGCCTCCATTTACCCCTAGCATATACCCCCCTTTTCAATTGCTTTGTTTATTTTCCAAGTATGGAGGTCCATGTGACCTAATCCATGGGACATCGCTGGGCCAGTCAATGCTTTAAAACAAGAACAGGAATTAAGAAATGTTCCTGTGCCATTATATAGCACAATAAACTTGCATTGTGTGGCATGTGCCATATTAACTAAGTTAACTAACTAGACCTGTTGTAGGTCTATCTGAGCCACCAATGTCACTTAGTGTTTCAGAGTAAAATAGAAACTGGTGCAAGGTTTACTCCAATTTAACAAAGGGAATGTGTCAGTTTTTAGTGTGGAAAACTGTGCATATCCTTGCCAGGTCAGACCTGGTGTACAGCTCACATCCCTCTTGTGCCCATTTGTTATTTAGGAGGAGCATCTGCTCCATTTCCTGAGTATAGAAGAGTGACACAAGCGGCATGCTTGCATCACTCTTTTTTTAAATTCCTGACAGTCAAAAATCCGGCAACTTTCCTTTGCTCTTGGCAGCTAAGTGGACTGGTGGGGGAGTGAAAATAAAATTAAAGTAGTTCTAAAGCCTTAACATTTTCCATCGTAATACGTTCTATGCATTAAGGTGAAAAATCTTCTGTTCTGCAAAATCCTCCTCAGCCCCCCTTACACTTACCTGAGCCACATCCAATCCAGCGATGTGCAAAAGAGCAGTGGCTCTCGCTATTGTCCCTCCTCCTTGGGCAGATTGAGAAGAGCAGGAGCCATTGGCTCTGACTGCTGTCAATCAAATGCTGTATCGAGTGAGCAGGTGGCCAAGCCACCTGCTCTGTGTCAATAGACGCAGACAGGATGGCTCGGGAGTGAGTACGCATGGATGCCCCCATGGAAAGCAGCTTTCCACAGGGGCACTTGCCAAAGAGAAGCAGCCTGGAGCCCCGGTGGGGGACCCCAGAAGAAGAGGTTCGGGGCTGCTCTGTGCAAAACCATTGCACAGAGCAGGTAAGTTTACCATGTTTGTTATTTGAATAGTTTCATAGTTGGCAAGGTTGACACTAGTCCATCCAGTTTAACCCGTGTAGATATACGTGTGTCAATGTCGATAATCATTTCCCATATCCCTGTATGTTGTGTTCACTAAGATGCACTTCCAAGAGTCTTTTAAAACTATCAATTCTTCCTGCTGACACCACTGATTGTGGAAGAGAGTTCCACATCCTTATTGCCCTGACATTGAAAAACTCCATATGCAGCTTAAGGTTAAACCGCTTCTCCTCCAGTCTCAATGTGTGGCCCGTGTCCTCATACACACCCTGAGACTGAAAAGTTTTCTTCCTACGCTGGGATCATCATTGAGGTATTTCTATATCGCTATCATATCTCCTCTCAAGCATTCCTTCTTAAAGTACAACTATTGCCTTGGCCTGTAAAAGCAAAACTCAGGTTCACTTTAGGTTGAGGAAGAAAAGGCTTGGAAAACATCCACAGATTCCTTTTACAAGTAAACTCCAAATCTGGGTCTGTTATAATCAGTTTAGCAGTCATTAGGAAGGGTCAGTAAGGGTATTGCGATGTAGCACCCTCCTAGTTAGATGCTGGGCTGAGAGGTAAATTTAGCTCTTTTTGTTCTCCTCGGTAGTCAGCAGAGCAGCTGCTAATTGTTTTGGGCTGATCAGGGTCCCACTGACTGCACACTTGTTTCTCCTTGCTTTCTGGAAAGCTCCAGAACATAGGAGTGGAACAGGCTAGACAAGCAGTCTGAATATTTCTGAGGCCCCAGCCAATCCCTGAGGAGGCTTGCTCTGAAGGTTGTTGAAAAGAACATAAATAGTCTGTGGCTGGATCAGTCAGTGCTATTTTCCAGGAGTAGAGACACCCAGCCTGGGGGATTATTACCCTGCCAGGTTACTTAACTGACCCCTGCCAAGAAACTCAACAAAGTCCCAGCAGACATAAAGCTGGGGCCCTATCTATTCAAAGACATCTCTGAGGCTAAAGAAGAGGAGGGAATCTCACCCAGGGATCAGTCTGGAAAGTCCACTCTGCAAATGTCTGCAAATCCACTCTGCAAATGTCTTCCTAAGGCAGGAGGAAGGCATCCAGCTACTTAAGGACTTGTCAGTACAGACCTGGGAGCAGAGCCTGGGTGACTGTGCTGCTGTTATCCTCTTGATGCAAAGACTGAGGTTCACCCAGCTATTGGTGTCCCAGTGCTGCCCATTCCCAGAGCCAATTACAAAGGGACTTTTCTAAAGAGTATCTGAAGAAGAAGAAAGGGCATCCTCTTGCTATTCTACACACTGGAGTACCCCACAGCTCCTTAAGCCCTATCCAAATTATACTGCAATAAACTAAAAAGCAAGCCTTAGACAATTTTTTGAGCCAAAAGTGGGGATGCTACTCTGTGCCTGGATACCATTACACTGTTGGGAAAGAGAACCTGGGACAAGATAGCGGGATGAGCCAATGGGTCAACGGTACACCTAAGTTAGCATAATCATGCACTTAGGCTGTAACAACCAGCCCAATGGTACCAACCAGCCCAAGGTCAACTGAGTTTTTAAGGTCAGTGAAAGCTACTGATCTTAGCACCTAAACAGTACAGCTGTCACGGGTCAGGCAACTTGAGGTACAGGGTCGCAATACTTGGAATTGTAACAGTGCCGGATATACGTATCACAGCTGACCCATAGCCACACATTTACACTGACTTCAATACCCCTATCCTTCACCCTTCTCACCAACTATAGTTTAGTTTAGGTCTCTTTTAATTTGCATTTTTATAGAATTGTATTGATGCTGTATTTGTGAAGTCCCTTTTGAACACCCAATCTTCTGCTGAGTCCATAGAGTTGTTTACACAACTATCACGGTTATATAACAGACGGAAAATACTGTTTCATTAAGCTTACCAGCAGAACTGAGGACCTACCACAGATACATATAGAGTAAATACTACTCATTCTCTATGGCAATTTTGCAGCTAGCCAACATACTAAAAGAATTAACAGGTTTTTATTATTATGGACATGGAATCCAATGATAGAAATGTTTTTGTTTTTTTATAGAACTGTGTTTCTAATACATACACATTTTAAAATGGGAAATTACAGTATGTACATTAAATACATATCTTGAGTTATCAATAAAGCCCTGCTCCACCTTTTATGTGAAATTCTTTAAATATATGTGGCCCGACACATGAAAAAAAAAAATCTGAAAAATTAAAAATGCTTTTGGCAATTCTCACCTACCCTACAGTACCCATTGCCCATATTTTTGCATGCTTACCAGTTTGTTGCCCACATATTGTCATGTTTGCCCATTTTCTGTAAATGTTGATGTGTATTGTAAATGATTGCCCATTTGTGGCCCATGTATTGAAATGATTGCCCATTTATTGCTGGCATACTGTAGCAAATAACTGGTTGTTGCCTGTGTTTTGTATGTGATTGCCAACATATTATGTCATCACTGTTTAGCAAACTAACTTTATTACCGGTACTAGAAAATGATCCCCTGTCATTACTGAACCACTGTACAGATATCCCCATGTTTTGCCACTACGTACTATGTTCACCATTTTTTAAAAATGTCATTTTTCTTTCTTTGACTATATATATATATATATATATATATATATATATATATATATATATATATATATATATATATATATATATATATATATATATATTACACACACACACACACGCACACACACGTATGCATATACACACACACAGTGCTGTGAAAAAGTATTTCCCCCTTTCTGATTTTTTATTTTGTTGCATATTTGTCACACTTAAATGACTCAGATCATCAAACTAATTTTATTATTACACAAAGATAACCCAAGTAAATACAAAATGCAGTTTTTAAATGATGGTTTCATTTATTAAGGCAAAAAAACTGCCCAAACCTGCCTGGCTTTATTTAAAAAAGTAATTGCCCCCTAAACCTAATAACTGGTTGTGCCACCCTTGGCGGCAACAACTGCAATCAAGCATTTGGAGGTGGACTTGCTCTTGTGTTTTGGATCATTGTCCTGCTGCATAACCCAAGTGCACTTGAGCTTGAGGTCACAAACTGATGGCCGGACATTCTCCTTTAGGATTTTCTCATCTCATCTCGTCTCATCAGTCCACAGAATGTTTGCCTAAAAGTCTTGGGGATAATCAAGAGGTTTTTTGGTAAATGTGAGATAAGCCTTTGTGTTCTTTTTTGTCAGCAGTGGCTTTGGAACTCTCCCATGGATGCCATTTTTGCCCATTCTCTTTCTTATTGTTGAATCGTGAATACTGATCTTACCTGAGGCAAGTGAGGCCTACAGTTATTTAGATGTTGTTCTGGGTTCTTTTATGACCTCCTGAATGAGTCGTAGTTGTGCTCTTGGAGTCATTTTGGTTGGTCGGCCACTCCTGGTAAGGTTCACCACTGTTCCAAGTTTTCTCCATTTGTGGATAATGGCTCTCACCGTGGTTCGCTGGCATCCCAAAGCCTTAGAAATGGCTTTGTAATCCTTTCCAGACTGATACAGTGTGGGGATAGTTTTATGGCATCTTTATTAATAATTTTTTTTTTTTACTAGTAATGGCGGCGATCAGCGATTTTTATTGTGACTGCGACATTATGGCGGACAGATCGGACACTTTTGGCGCTATTTTGGAACCATTCACATTTATACAGTGATCAGAGCGATTAAAAATGCATTGATTACTGTGTAAATGTGACTGGCATTGAAGGGGTTAACCAGGAGGGGGCGCTGCAGGGGTTAAGTGTGTCCTAGGGATGTGTTCTAACTGTGGGGGGGAGGGGCTATGTGTGACACATCACTGATGACCGATCCCGATTACAGGGAGCTGTGATCAGTGACAGTGTCACTAGGCATGCTTGTTTACATTTCCCCGTTCTTCAGCTCCGTGAGACAATCGTGGGTAACCCCACGGACATCGAGTCCGCGGGACCCACAATCACACTCACAGAGCTCGCGGCAGGGTCGCGCACGCCGCCGCCGGCAAATTCAAAGGGACGTACAGGTACGCCCATTTGCACAGCCGTGCAATTCTGCCGACGTATATGTACATGTGGCGGTCGGCAAGCGGTTAACCGCTTCAGCCCCGGAAGATTTTACCCCCTTCCTGACCAGAGCACTTTTTGCGATTCGGCACTGCGTCGCTTTAAATGACAATTGCGTGGTCGTGTGACATTGCACCCAAACAAAATTGACGTCCTTTTTTTTCCACAAATAGAGCTTTCTTTTGGTGGTATTTGATCACCTCTGCAGTTTTTATTTTTTGCGCTATAAACAAAAAAAATTTTGAAAAAAAAACGCAATATTTTTAACTTTTTGCTATAATAAATATCCCCCAAAAATATATAAAAAACTATCTTACTCTGCAGTTTAGGCCGATATGTATTCTTCTACATATTTTTGGTAAAAAAAAAAAAAAAAATCGCAATAAGTGCATATTGATTGGTTTGCGCAAAAGTTATAGCGTCTACAAAATAGGGGATAGTTTTATGGCATTTTTATTATAATTTTTTTTTTTACTAGTAATGGTGGTGATCTGCGATTTTTATCGGGACTGCAACATTATGGCGGACACATCGGACACACTTTTGGGACCATTGGCATTTATAAGGTGATCAGTGCTATAAAAATGCACTGATTACTGTAAAAATGTCACTGACAGGGAAGGGGTTAACACTAGGGGGCGATCAAGGGGTTAAATGTGTTCCCTAGTGTGTGTTCTAACTGAAGGGGGGATTGGACTGTGTAGGGAAGATGACAGATCGCTATTCATACTCTGTATGAACAGACGATCAGTCTCTTCTCCCCTCAGAGAACCGGAAACTGTGTGTTTACACACAAAGATCCCGATTCTCAAAGTGCCACGAGCGATCGCGGGAGCCCGCATCGGCTCCGTGGGAGAGCAGGGGGCGCGCGCGCCCCTAGTGGCCACAGGGCGAAGCGACGGTACATAACGTCATTTCACCCAGCCGTGCCATTCAACCGCAGTAAAACTGCGGCGGCTGGTTGGCTTTTTACCAACCTTTTGCTCTCATAGACCAGTGTTGTCTGTGTTTCCCAGGCCAAGAGCAAAGGCTGTCTGTCTCAGGTGAGCTTAAATTAGCCTGGGGGAAGAGGACCAAGTTCCGAACTGGACCACGGATCAGAGATCCCTAAACATGTATGAGAGGAGCCTGGGAGACGTATAAACCCCGAACAGGATTTTTCCCGGCTTTCTTGGAACTCTCTGCTACATATCCTCCCTCCTTGTTTCAACCCCAGGGTTGGAACACTTGTGGGCCAACAGAAGTGAACATGGGACAGGGCATCTACATTCCCCATCTCAACACCTGGCCTGTGTTTTACAGTGAAGAAGTAATCTTGTAGAGCAGGGGTCATCAACCCCCAGGCCGCGGCCTGTTTGCAGCCGGGCCACAAAGGCTGCACTGTCTGAAGTGCGGCGGCGAATGAAGCAGAGAGATGACATCATCTCTCACCGCCCGCACTGCTGTTCCATGCTCACAGCGGGGCCGCCACACTGAGGCAAGCGAGCAGAGAGATGATATCATCTCTCACTGCCTGCATCGCCGCTCTTCCACGCTCACAGCGGGGCTGCTACAATGCTGGAGGTGAGGCAGGGAAGCAGAGAGATGAGATCATCTCTCATTGCCTGTCCTCATCACTGCTCTTCCGCCCACACAGCGTGGCAGAACACCGCTACACTGCTGGAGGTGAGGCAGGGGAGCAGAGAGATGAGATCACCTCCCGCCCCCACCCATCACTGCTGTTCTCCCTCACTATCCACTACTCTAGGCTTGCCTCTGAACTAATGCGCACGTCTGTGCTGCCATCACTGCAGTGACAATTTTCATGTGGTGGCAGGCGTCGTGGCAAATGACAAGCTGCATCTGGTGGCAGGCAACGTAGCAAGTGACAATCAGCATCTGGTGGCAGGCGACGTGGCAAGTGACAATCCGCATCTGGTGGCAGGCGACGTGGCAAGGGACAAAACACATCTCGTGGTAGGAGACGTGGCATGGAACAAAACGCATCTGGTGGCAGGCAAGTGACACTCTGCATCTGGTGGCACATTCTGCATTGTGATGAGTTACAAAGAAAAGCCTGGAGCAGCCGAACGAAATGAGGTATGTGCAAGGCGCACATGACGGAGGTAACAGGGTTAATGAATTAGAGGGTGGAGACATGGTGCCGAGGGGGAGGATAACACAGGGAGGGACTGATAAATAGTAGGCCCGCCCTGGGAGGTACAAGCAGAAAGTTGTGGAAAGTTCCCGCCCACCCTCCCTAAGGTTGTTGTGCTTTTATGTTTTTGCGTGGTGGTTGTTTTAACTGTTTTACAGGTGTGAGATGAAGAGAAGTTGTGGCAGTGGCGGGCGTTGGTCTGCGCAAGGGAAGGAAGATGGCAAGTAAGAGTGGGACCTGACGTTGTATGGGTCCAGATGCTGGTTCCCGGCTAACGGAGGTTAGCCGGGAAGTGATATGGGGGCACTGCGGTCACTGGCAGTCTCTGAGCCAGCTTGTCGGCTTGAGGCCTAATTTTTGATATTTGAGATGGACTGCAGTGCCATAATTTTTTGGTGATGGCCATCGGTTTGAGTGTCAAGATTTTATTGCCCAGACCAACGCTCTCTTTTTTCCGTAAGTTATTGTTTTGGTTATTGATGGATAATTTTTCCATAAGTTATTTTTGAAAAAGTATTTTTTATATAAATAAAGTAGGCTGCTACGGCCTTTTATACCCCAATGAATGGTGTGGTCTTAATTTATAAGGGTTTAAGATCAAAGGGGGGTATAGATATGGTTAGAGTAACATCTGGTATCCAACAGTCATGTAATAATAGAAATAATGCGCTTTAATCCTCCTGACACCATATCAATCATGGTGCCAGAATGATGAAGCGCTAACACCAGCTATTGCCCCAATAAATTGCCCACGAAAAGCCGCATACACCCCTCTGTGTCTTGGCACAATTTTCTTCCACAACACCGGTCCCCGGTGACAAAAAGGTTGGTGACCACTGCCGTAGAGCCAAAAACCACCAGCTCACTCCTTCTTTTGGGCCATCCATTTCAGGGGAGCATGGTCAGTTATTAACTCAAACTGGCACCCTGACAAATAGTACCTTAGCGCGTCCACAGCCCACTTTATGGCTAAACATTCCTTTTCAATGACTGCATACTTTTTTCTCATGGTCATTGAGCTTTCTGCTTTAGGTACACCACAGGGTGTTCTTCCCCATTGTGTACCTGTGAAAATACTGCCCCAATACCTACATCAGACACATCTGTCTGAACCAAAAAGTCTTTGGAAAAATCGGGGGAGTACAGTATTGGCTGTGCACAAAGAGCCTTCTTCAGGACTTGGAAAGATTCCTCTGCTACTAGGGACCATTTCACCATTACAGAGTCTTTCCCTTTCATAAGGTCTGTCAGTGGGGCAGCTATAGTTGCATAATTCTGGATAAACCTTCTATAATACCCCCCAAGCCCAACAAAGGCCCTGACCTGCTTCTTGTTTGCAGGATGTGGCCACTCCTTAATAGCTTCTATTTTATTCACTTGAGGTTTAATGACTCCACAGCCAATAGTGTAGCTCAAAGACCTGGCTTTCTCTAAACCAATGGCACATTTTTTTTGGATTCACCCAGGGCTGGGCTCAGCCCTTCCTTCTCTGAGCTGGCCGCTCAGCTGTCGGCTAATTGCCAGCTCCCATCTCTTACCACAGTTACTCAACTGTTGGTGTTATCCTGCTCGTCAGTCCTGCCTACTTAAGCTGTCCAGTCAGGAGGAGCTCTGCCTTCGCCTTGGTCAACATCACAGAAACATTCTCCTGCAATACTGTTTAAGACTTGCTTTGCTGACATCCCTTCTGGCTCCAGATAATGTTTGCTGTTCCACTACATTGATCCCTGACTTCTGGCTTGGCTGACTATGCGTTCTGGAACTCTGGCTATGTTTTGACTACGTTTGTTCTTTATACTTTTATTAGTAAACAAGTGTGATTTAACTGTACTTCTGTCTCGGTTTGATTTCAGGGTTTCTGACAGGGTTTCTGACAGGGGAAAGTAAGACTCCCAGTCAGTGCTATGCACCACTATGTCGTCCACATAGGCTGCTGCATACTATCAGTGAGGTCTTAGGGTCCTGTCCATGACCCTCTGAAATGTTGCAGGGGACCCAAAAGGCATTTTCTTATACTGAAATGACCCCTCCAGTCTTTTCTTTAGCGCTACCAGTCAGGGGTATTGCCAATGTCCTTTGGTCAAGTCCAAAGTGGTCAGATAGCGGGCCTTGCCAAGTCGGTCTATAAGTTCATCCACCCTGGGCATTGGGTACGTGTCAAACTTTGGGACCAGAGGGGACTCAGGCGTTACGGGGGGGGGGGGGGGCCCGCAGTCAATGCCAGTCTATGTTTCCAGGGCTTTAACAGGTTTATATGGTATATTTTCTCGGGCTTCCTTTTACCTGTTTGATACGCTTTGTAATTGACCTCCCCAACTCTTTCAATTACTTGGAAGGAAACCTGCCACTTAGTCAGGAACTTGCTTTCCACAGTGGGAACTAACACCAGGACCCTGTCACCAGGTGATAAAACACAGAGATGGGCCCCCCTGTTGTATATTCTCTGTTGAGCTACTTGGGCCTG
Organism: Lithobates septentrionalis; assembly: GCA_037952835.1. Lineage (NCBI taxonomy): Eukaryota > Metazoa > Chordata > Amphibia > Anura > Ranidae > Lithobates > Lithobates septentrionalis. The sequence goes on from JBBDGP010001619.1 coordinate 2,016,189, forward strand.
CAGTAGGTGTTCTTTTACCATAGGCATAATTGCTGCAATCCTGTCCTGCATTCGAGCGATATGCTCAATGACACTTTTGTGGGCGCCCCCTCCCAGGTTTCCTTGGCTATGTCTAAGAGCCCCGTAGGGTGTCTCCCATAAAGCAACTCAAATGGAGAGTACCCCGTAGAGGACTGGGGTACCTTCCTGATGACAAACATCAAGTACAGAATCAGGAAGTCCCAGGTCTTTGACATCCTGGTAAACAACCTTCTTTAACCACTTCAGCCCCGTAAGAATTCACCTGACCGGGCCATTTTTTGCGATACGGCGCTGCGTCGCTTTAACTGACAATTGCGCGGTCACGCGACGTTGCAGCCAAACAAAATTGACGTCCTTTTTTTCCACAAATAGAGCTTTCTTTTGGTAGTATTTGATCACCTCTGCGGTTTTTATTTTTTGCGCTATAAACAAAAAAAGAGCAACAATTTTGAAAAAAAAAAAAACATTATCTTTTACTTTTTGCTATAATAAATATCCCCAAAAATGTTTTTAAAAATAAAATTTCTTCATCAGTTTTGGTCAATATATATTCTTCTACGTATTTTTGGTAATAAAAATCGCAATAAGCGTATACTCATAGGTTGTGCAAAAGTTATAGCGTCTACAAACTATGGGAAAGATTTATGGCATTTTTATTATTATTATTATTTTTTTTTACTAGTAAAGGCGGTGATCTGCCATTTTTAGCGGGATTGCGATCTTGTGGCAGACAGATTGGACACTTTTGAAACATTTTTGGGACCATTGACATCTATACAGCAATCATTTCTATAAAAATGCACTGATTACTGTGTAAATGTCACTGGCAGGGAAGCGGTTAACACTAGGGGGCGATCAAAGAGTTAACTGTGTTCCCTCAGTGTGTGTTCTAACTGTAGGGGAAGGAACTGACTAGAGGAGAAGACAGATTGTTGTTCCTAGCTAATAGGAACACACGATTTGTCTCTCCTCACAGAACAGGGATTTGTGTGTTTACACACACGTCCCTGTTCTGGCTCTCGTGCACGCGATCGCGCGTGGCCAGCGGTCATCGCGACCGCTGGCCACGCACATTGGTTCCTCCGCAGTGCAGCAGGCGGGTGCGCCTGCTGTCCCTGCTTAAAGGGCCGATGTACAGCTACGACGCCTCACGGAATGTGCTGACCTGACGCAGTATAATGAAGGCGGCTGGTCGGCAAGCGGTTAACATACTCTTTAATGTTTTATTGAAGCATTCCACCAAGCCATCAGTTTGAGGGTGGTACACAGAGGTACGCAACTGCGTCACCTTAAATAACTTGCACAATTCCCTAGTTATTCATGACATAAATGGGATGCCCTGGTCTGTAAGGACTTCCTTAGGGATCCCAACACGACTGAACACCATGAACAGCTCTTTGGCAATGCTCTTAGAAGATGCAGTGCGTAAGGGAACTGCTTTGGGGTAACTGGTAGCATAACCCATGATTACAAGAATATGCTAATGCCCACGGGCAGACTTAGGGAGTGGACCCACAAGGTCCATGGCGATCCTCTCAAAGGGCATCTCAATAATGGATAAGGGCACTAAAGGACTTCGGAAGTGGGGCTGACATTTGACACATAGGACAGGATTGACAATAATTCTCAATATTTTTCTGTATCCCAGGCCAGTAAAACCTGCACAATACCCTTTCAGTGGTTTTCTCAACCCCTAAATGACCTACTAGCAAGTGCCCATGGGCAAGTTCCAACACCACCCATCTGTATGGCTTAAGGACCACCAACTGTTTAACAACTTAATTCTTTTTATATACATAATACCAGTGGCGGCTGGTGAAGTTTTAGGATGGGGGGGCGCCAGACCCCGCCCTTCCTTTTTGACCTCTCCCACTTGGCAAAAATGGGCGTGGTTTCAGCGAAATAGTGGGCGTCGCTCTAAGGTGGTGTGGTTAGCGTCTGAGATGAACGAGGGATGGAGGGAGAGGGAGAGAGGGACAGCAGGCCTAGATCCTACACAACAATAGAAATGTGTATTCTACAAAGTTTAACAATCATCAGATAAAGATACTCCAAACACCTGGTGTTAGCGCTTCAATCATCCCGGCACCATGGTTGTTATGGTGTCAGGATGATTGAAGTGCATTGTTTCTATTGTTACATTGTAATATAAAATGAAATCATTCAACTCACCATAATGCAGAATCAGTGGGAGCCCCGAGTGTGTCACCTGCTATGTCGCCTACAACCAGATGCCATCAGGTGTCCCCAGCAGTCCGTCCTTACATCAGGTGCCCCCAGCGGAGTCCCTCCTTACATGCAGCGTGTGTCACATCAAATGCAAGCTCTGTCACATAAAATGCAGCCTCTGTCACATCAAATACAGCCTCTGTCACATAAAATACAGCCTCTGTCACATCAAATGCAGCCTCTCTCACATTAAATGCAGCCTCTGTCACATAAAATACAGCCTCTGTCACATCAAATGCAGCCTCTGTCACATAAAATGCAGCCTCTGTCACATAAAATGCAGCCTCTTTTCCCCCAAATACAGCCTCTGTCCCCCCAAATGCAGCCTCTGTCCCCCCCAAATGCAGCCTCTGCCCCCCCCCCAAATACAGCCTCTGTCACATAAAATGCAGCCTCTGTCCCCCCCAAATACAGCCTCTGCCCCCCCCCAAATACAGCCTCTGTCCCCTTACATCAGAGTTGCCATCAGTGTCCCCACACAGCATGTGTCCCCCACAGCAGGTGTCCCCCATCAGAGCCCCCAACAGCAGGTGTCCCCTTTAGAGCCCCCCACAGCAGGTGTCCCCCACAGCAGGGTATCTCCATCAGAGTGCCCCCACAGCACGTGTCCCCATCAGAGTCCCCCCACAGCAGGTGTCCCCATCAAAGTCCCCCCACAGCAGGTGTCCCCCATCAGAGCCCCCCACCAGAGACCCCCACAGCAGGTGTCCCCTATCAAAGCCCCCCATAGCAGGTGTCCCCCATCAGAGCCCCCCACAGCAGGTGTCCCCATCAGAGTCCCCCCACAGCAGGTGTCCCCCATCAGAGTCCCCCCACAGCAGGTGTCCCCCATCAGAGTCCCCCCACAGCAGGTGTCCCCCATCAGAGTCCCCCCACAGCAGGTGTTCCCCATCAGAGTCCCCCCACAGCAGGTGTTCCCCATCAAAGCCCCCCACAGCAGGTGTCACCCATCAGAGTCCCCCCAAAACAGGAGTCCCCCATCAGAGCCCCCCCACAGCAGGTGTCCCCATCAGAGTTCCCCCACAGCAGGTGTCCCCATCAGAGTCCCCCCACAGCAGGTGTCCCCATCAGAGTCCCCCCACAGCAGGTGTCCCCCATCAGAGTCCCCTATCAGAGCCCCCCACCAGAGCTCCCCACAGCAGGTGTCCCCTATCAAAGCCCCCCACAGCAGGTGTCCCCCATCAAAGTCCCCCCACAGCAGGTGTCCCCCATCAGAGCCCCCCACAGCAGGTGTCCCCCATCAGAGTCCCCCCACAGCAGGTGTCCCCCATCAGAGTCCCCCCACAGCAGGTGTCCCCCATCAAAATCCCCCCACAGCAGGTGTCCCCCATCAAAGCCCCCAAGAGCAGGTGTCCCCCAAAGCAGGTGTCTCAATCAGAGTCCCCCCACAGCAGGTGTCCCCATCAGAGTCCCCCCAAAACAGGAGTCCCCCATCAGAGCCCCCCACAGCAGGTGTCCCCCATCAGAGCCCCCCACAGCAGGTGTCCCCATCAGAGCCCCCCACAGCATGTGTCCCCCATCAGGGCCCCCCACAGCATGTGTCCCCCATCAGGGCCCCCCACAGCAGGTGTCCCCCATCAGAGCCCCCCACAGCATGTGTCCCCCATCAGGGCCCCTCACAGCATGTGTCCCCCATCAGGGCCCCCCACAGCATGTGTCCCCATCAGAGCCCCCCACAGCATGTGTCCCCCATCAGAGCCCCCCACAGCATGTGTCCCCCATCAGAGCCCCCCACAGCAGGTGTCCCCCATCAGAGCCCCCCACAGCATGTGTTCCCCATCAGGGCCCCCCCACAGCATGTGTCCCCATCAGAGCCCCCCACAGCAGTTGTCCCCCATCAGAGCCCCCCACAGCAGGTGTCCCCCATCAGAGCCCCCCACAGCAGGTGTCCCCATCAGAGCCCCCCACAGCAGGTGTCCCCCATCAGAGCCCCCCACAGCATGTGTCCCCCATCAGAGCCCCCCACAGCAGGTGTCCCCATCAGAGCCCCCCACAGCAGGTGTCCCCCCCATTCTCCACACAGCGTTACTTACCTTGGGTCTCCTGCGGTGTCCTCCTCCTCACACTGGCAGCAGCATTCTTCCTGTTTCCTCTCTCGGACGCAATGAAAGAGAGAGGCAGGAAGTGACATCTGACTCAGGGCAGATGCCAATCAAATCTGAAGTGCCAAGTAGCTTCCGCCCGGCGCCTGTAGTATGTATTACTATGGCGGAAGCTACTTGGCGCTTCAGAAAACGCCCCAAGGTGGGCTAAACGCCCGCAAATGCAGCGCCACGTCTGCAATCTCGTGATTGCATAGACGTGGCGCTTCCTATAAGTGCACTGTGTCCGGCGTCGCACTGTATCCGGCGTCCAAACACAGTGCACTTAAGGACCTTTTTTTTTCTTTTTCTTTTTTTTTTTAAAGGGCCAGTAGTAAAAAAAAATATTTATTTATTTTTTGCTGCCTGGAGGGGGGGGGGGGGGTGGGGGGGGGGGTCAGCGCCCGGGCGCCCCCTATGGACGGGCTGCCACTGCATAATACAGTAAATCCTCCTTGCTGCTGAAATAAGGAAAATGGCCTGTCCCCTGATTCAACAGGTACATCATTAATAACTACTACATTTTCCCAGGCCCTGGCAAGGGTAGGGTCTTTTTTCTGCTCTGTACCAAAGTTTTCCTTGTTCACATTAAGGTCAGCAAACTCTAACCTAGGCTCAGAGTCAGCAGACGGCTGTCCACCTTCACTGGTTGTGGGGACTTACTCAGGCTCCTCCAGTTCTCTTGCCATAACTGAGAAAAGAAAACCTGGGGAACCCAGAGAGGACTCTCCTGAACCCACATTGTTGGTGCGGGCCAAGAATTCTGGCTCTGCCACTGAGTCAGTTACTGTGACCGAGTTGGGACGATCCCACAGTTCCCAAAACTTAGGGAAGTCCCTACCAATGATGGCCTCGTGCAGCAAGTGGGGCACAAGTCCGACCGGATGGGTCACTGTACCTAAGTGAGTTTTAAAGTTAACAGTGGCTATAGGACACTCCCGGGTATCCCCATGTATACAGATAACAGCAAATTTTTTAGCATGAAAATTCAGTTTCAACCATCTCAGCTTTAACCAAAGTCACTAGACTTCGAGAATACAGCAAGGCCATAAAAGGCTTATTATTAACAGTCATTTGGCACATGTGTTTTTGCTACATTTGATGCTGCAGCGCATGAAACAGCAGCAAACAGACTGCCTTCTAATAGATATGTTACACTGCATGGGTTCATCTGTCAATGGACAGTTTGCTGCAACATGTCCCAGTTCCTGGCAATGAAAACACGTGATGTTGCCCCAGTTTTGTTTGCTGACAGGCAGTGGCTTCCCTTGTTTGGGAAGCCAAACTTCAGTCCTGGCACCAAAAATCCTCCCCCCTATCTCCTTGCCATGCTTACCACCCACTTCCCCTGGAACAGTCTTACGGGTTGCCTGGGGAGACCATGGCTTTGGATGGAAAGTCTGTGCGGCTGTAGAGGTGGTGACCAGGCTCTCTGCAGCAAAGTACCTTTCAACTAGTTCCACCAGGTTGTTTGCCGACTTGGGGTCTCCGTGACTCACCCACTTCTGCAGGGGAATTGGTACGACCACACGCTGCACTATTTGTGGCCCAGACAGGGACTCCGGCTGTAGACATTTCCGCACCAGGTAAATTTGGTCGAACAACTGCGATCTTGGGGGCCTCTCATTGTGGAAGAACCTGCTGTGGACCTGCTGTGCTCGAACTGCCAAGGTGACACAAAGTCGCGCCAGGATTTCCCGCTTGACCTTTTCATAGTCTCCCACTTCTGCCGACTCCAGATCATAGTAGGCCTTCTGTGATTCTCCAGAAAGCAAGGGGGCGACCAGTCCTGCCCAATGGGTTTTAGGCCAACCTTCCCTCTCAGCGGTCCGTTCAAACGTTAGCAGAAAGGCCTCTGGATCATTATCTGCAGTCATCTTAGAAAGAAAAGCGACCCACATGGATGGCTGAGGGCTTGTCTCCAACATCATCAATTTTAGCAGGTGACCACTGTGCTAGCGTCTCCACAACCTCAGTCAGGGTTTTTCTATCCACTTTTGCATCAGTGGCTAGCTGTTCAAACAGCCTCTGTGATTGCTCCTTAACAGCACCAATCTGTTGGCACAGCGCCTTGGTTTGCTCCTATGCGATAGCATTGGTTTGCTGTTGTACAGCGTTGGCTTGCTGCTGTGCAGCGTTGGATAACACCAATTGTTTGAGAATTTCCTCCATGTTTAGTCACTCTAGGTACTGGCCTTTTAAGTAGTAACTTACTACAAATGGTCGCAGCCCCCACTATATGTAACCTGGGGGACAGGTAGCAGGTACAAAGCTCCCTGGGATGAGCAGTCTTTCAGGCACAGATACTAAATCCAGTGAGGTAGTGAGAAACAGTGCGGTGTTTATTTGTGTTATATACAAGTCTATATACAGGTGCTGTAAAGTGTTCCAGAAAACAAAATAGGAACAAAAATATCAAAACAAAAACCTAGCTGTGTCTCGGCTCTAACTATACAGTATATACAGGTCCTAACTACCAGTCTGAGCAAGCCTACAGCTTGTCAGCTTCCACAGCTGTTTACCAACCTTTTGCTCTCACAGACCAGTGTTGTCTGTGTTTCCCAGGCCGAGAGCAAAGGCTGTCTGACTCAGCTGAGCTTAAATTAGCCTGAGGGAAGAGGACCAAGATCTGAACTGGACCATGGATCAGAGATCCCTGAACGTGTATGAGAGGAGCCTGGGAGACGTATAAACCCCGAACAGGACTTTTCCCGGCTCTCTTTGGGACGCTCTGCTACAATATATAGATATACAGTATCTCACAAAAGTGGAGTACACCCCTCACATTTTTGTAAATATTTTATTATATCTTTTCATGTGACAACACTGAAGAAATGACACTTTGCTACAATGTAAAGTATTGAGTGTACAGCTTGTATAACAGTGTAAATTTGCTGTCCCGTCAAAATAACTCAACACACAGCCATTAATGTCTGAACCACTGGCAACAAAAGTGAGTACACCCCTAAGTGAAAATGTCCCAATTGGGCCCAAAGTGTCACTATTTTGTGTGGCCACCATTATTTTCCAGCACTGCCTTAACCCTCTTGGGCATGGAGTTCACCAGAGCTTCACAGGTTGCCACTGGAGTCCTCTTCTATTCCTCCATGATGACATCACAAAGCTGGTGGATGTTAGAGACCTTGCACTCCTCCGCTATCATGTACCAGGTGCTAGAGGCCAATGGAGAGAGGGCTTCCTTTGCAGCTAAGTTCCAGACTCTCCTGAAGGTGAGGCAGGAGGAGTCGGGCACAAAGTAGCATAGGTCGCCTGTGGAATTGCTTGCAGAAAGCTCAGGAATACTGCTGTTGTAATGAACAGTCTGCAGGCAGGTAGCACTTGTGAGGTGTGACAGGTCTGTAAAGTCACTGAGATAACAGAGTAGTCAACACAAGCCGAGATCAGAACCAGGTTTAAAGCAGAGCAGACAAAGTCAGGTGGAAGCCGGGTCAAACACGAGAAGCAGGCAGAGGGTATCCAGGAGACGAGCCGGGGTCAGGGACTGGAGATAGGCAGACAGGTTGGGAACAAGCCGGGTCAGAAACTAGGGATCACAGGAGCAAGGAATCACAGGAACACAAGTAAGCTAAGATCAGTTAGCAACTTCAAGCACTTATACACTTCCTTATAAAGGCCCATGTGATATGCTGCTGGACAAGCTGGGTCCTAAAGACCTTCTCCTGCTGTCAGCGCCCTGACAGTGCCCCCCACCCCGACAGGCAGCCTCGGGATGCCCATTTGGGCAATTTTCTCTGGGTATTTGGCACGAAACTCTCAGTGGAATCTGGGGCCGTGGACCTTGGCCTCGGATTCCCAGGAGCTTTCTTCGGGTGGATATCCTTTCCACTTGATTAAGTATTGGATCTGCCTACCTCCTTTTCAGCAATCTAGAACAGATTTCACCTCGTATTCTGTTTCTACTTCAACAGTTACTGGTGGTGGAGGTGGTTCCACTCTACCTGGAAAAGGATCCGGAATGGCCAGCTTGTGGAGAGACATGAATGACTAAGGGAATTTTGTATGAATTGGGCAGAGATAATTCGAAGTCCACTGGGTTTATTTCACGCTTTAATTGGAAAAGGGTCAATATATCCTGGCCCCAACTTCTTTGAAGGGCACAATAACTTCAGGTTGGCGGTTGATAGCCATACTTCATCCCCGATTTTAAGGGAGAGATTCCCTCTTCGCTTCCTGTCAAACAACCTCTTCTAGTTGGACTGAGCCTTTTGTATGCATTCTTGGAGGGATTGGTAATTCCGTTGTATGAAGGCAAGTCTGTCCTGTACAGCAGGCACTGCTGATTCGAGTACAGTCTCTGGTATAGTGGAAGGGTGGAATCTATAGTTGGCCCAGAATGGGGACTGGTTGGTAGCAGAGTGTAGCGATTTGGTATAGGCGAACTCCGCCAGTGGAAGCAGGGAAGCCCAATTGTCTTGGGAAAAGGCTGAGAAGCAACGTAGGTACTGCTCCAAGGTTTGATTTGTGCACTCTGTTTGCCCATTACTCTGGGGATGGTAGGTCGAAGAAAGGCAGAGTTCCACACTCAGGGCTTTACAAAGAGCTCTCCAGAATCTGGAGGTAAACTTTACCCCTCTATCCGAGACAATGCTGTTGGGAAGACCATGTTGTCTCACAATCTCTTTGATGAACATGTGAACTGTCTCTGTAGCGGAAGGTGAATCTACCATGGGCAAGAAATGGGCCATCTTTGACAGGCGATCCACCACCACCAAGATGGTAGTGAATCCTTCAGAGGGCGGAAGATCCACCATAAAGTCCATGGACGGTTAGGGACATTCAGGGATCTCAATAATCACCAGGGCTTAGTCTTGTTGCCTTTGCTGCGCAGGCACACCGTGCAGGTTTTAACATGCTGGCTCTGCAGTCTCGACCAAGGTTGGGCCACCAGAAGGACCGTTGGATGAGCTCACTCGTTTTACAGGCTCCAAACTGGCCAGCTAATTGGTGTCATGGAATATTTTGAGAACTGGAAGCCTTGCCTCCTGGGGTATGAAAACCTTATCTTGATGCCAGAGTAATCCGTCCTGTCTTCTTAGAGAAGCATGCTCTGTTCAGAGCAAGATGCAGAGACCTGTTCAATAGTCGATCTCAAGCTAGGCAGAATAAACAAAAAATTCTGGGCAGGGAGAATGGTGCTTGGGGGAGCAGGTTCAGCAGATTCAGGGAACATCCAGGATAGGGCGTCTGCCTTTCCATTCTTATGCCGCGTACACACGGTCGTACTTTTCGTCTACAAAAGTCCAACAGACGCTGATGGACTAAAGCTGGCTGGTAATCCGATCGTGTGTGGGCTTCTCCGGACTTTCAACCGACTTTTTTAGCCTCAAATACGACGTACTTTAGATTTGAAACATGCTTCAAAACTTTTACTTCGTACCTACGACGGACCCCGAAATCCGCTCGTCTGTGTGCTAGTCCGACGGACAAAAAGCCACGCTAGGGCACCTATTGGCTACTGGCTATGAACTTCCTTATTTTAGTCCGGTGTACGTCATCACGTACGAATCCGACCGACTTTTGTGTGGTCGTGTGTAGGCAAGTCCGGTCGTTAGAAAGTAGGCCGCAAGTCCGCGGCAAGTCCACCGAAAGTCTGCCGGAAGTCTGTCCGACAGGCTGTCCGACTTTTGTAGACGAAAAGTACGACCGTGTGTACGCGGCATTAGATCTGGGTCTATATGTCAAGTGGAAGTTAAACCTTGAAAAAAATAAGGCCCATCTGGCCTTCCGGGGTCTTAGGCGCTTAGTGGACCTCAAATATTCTAAGTTCTTATGGTCAGTAAAGATCATGACTGGGTGAGTAGTGCCCTCCAACAGATACCTCCACTCTTCAAATGCTACTTTAATTTCCAGGAGTTCTCTGTCGCCTACGTCATAATTCTTTTTGGCTTGGCTTAGTTTTTTGGAGTAGAAGGCTACTGGGTGAAACAAGGCCTTTGGGCCCAGACACTGGGAGAGGACAGCTCCTGTAGCTATTTCAGAAGCATCAACTTCAAGAACGAAAGGAAGTGCTGGGTCCGTGTGTTGCAATACTGGAGCTTAGATAAGCAAGATCCTTAGACGTTCAAAGGCTGCCTGAGCTTCCCGATTCCAGAGGAAACGGGTATGCAGGAGAGTAAGCTGAGTTATTGGGGAGATAATGGTTGAGAAACTTTTGATAAACCTCCGGTAGAAGTTGGCGAAACCAACAAATCTTTGGACTGCCTTTCTATCAGAGGGTGCAGGCCATTCAAGGATTGCTGAGACCTTTTGGGGGTCCATTGAAATCCCCTCAGTGGAGATTATTGGCCCTAAAAACTGGATGGACTGCTTCTTGAAATCACACTTTTCTGCTTTAGCGTACAAGTTATGACTTTGCAAGGGGTTTAGTACTTTCTTGTGTTAAAATATCAGAATTTATGAATGGACTGGGTCTCTGAGAATAATGGACTTGGATACATTTAAATATTTATATTTGTGTTTGGATTCGGAAAAGTGAAATATATAGACATATATTTATGAAAGTATATAATTTGTTTGAAGCTTCAAATGCATTTCTGGGAAGAGCCCACATATGGCAGTAATTAAGAGTGAGCTAACCTTTCACCTCCCCATCACATGAAGAAGAAAGGTCTCGTATTTCTTTAGATGCTAGGGGTTTCAAAGTTTTAGTTAAAGATCATAATTTCTTTATATTACAATATTTCTTTATTAGGATATTATTAAGAATGTTGCGTTTTAAATGAATAATCTATATACTGAGATATATGTAGTATTTGATTTAGATGTTAAAAAGGAAACTTGTATATTATATAAGTTAAAATGGTTTTACATATAAACTCCCTTAGCCCACACCTCAGGAATGTGTTAGACTGAGCGACCCCCACCCTTGCAAGTGAGGTGGGAGGTTCATTAAAAGCCCACGTTCTCTGTGGAACTAGAAGACAAAAACAAACTTTTAAGCCAGCCTTTATGGGAAAAGGTGGGGGCTAATTTTAGGAGTAAAAAGCTAGTAAAAAAGTACAGACAGACTGTTTCTGGAAGGGAGACATTCACTCCAGCAGACATGAGACACACATACAGCATGAGAACTGCTGCTACATCTACACACACATATCAGATTTAATCTTCATCTTAAGAGTATGATGCTATTTTTATATTCTACATTTTGACATTGTTTTTGTAATATTTTGGTATTTTTATTATTAAATCAATTTTTTAGTTTTTACGCGAGAACTGAACGGATTTTCTTGGAACTTTCCTCCTCAATATGAATTATTGAAATCTAGTTATTAATACAGTAATAACTCGAACTTCTACACTTGACATGGTCCTGGTGGAGTTCAAGTGAGGCTGAGAGTCATCGAGGTAAACGATCAGAAACAGGTCACGGTACTCTCTGGTCACGGTACTCTCTGAAGATATCATTCACGAGATGTTGGAACGTTGCAGGGTCGTTACATAGCCCAAAGGGCATCACGAAGTACTCAAAATGACCGAAGCGCGTTTAGAAAGCCGTCTTTTATTCGTCCCCCTCCCTAATGCAGACCAGGTTGTAGGCCCCTCTCAAGTCCATCTTAGTGAACACTGTTGAGCTCCCTGTAGTCAATACATGGCCGGTGGGAGCGGTCCTATTTCTCAACTAAGAAAATGCCTGCTCCTGCAGGTGAGGAGGAGGGACGAATGAAACCCTTGGCCAGGTTCTCATCAATATATTGCCTGAGAGCTTCCAACTCAACCTCGGATAGAAGATGCGCCAAAAAGCAATCTCTGCTCCAGGATGCAACTTGATGGGGCAGTCGTAGGGCCGATGTGGAGCCAGGGTATCTGCTGAAGGTTGGATGGTTAGGCATGAGGGGGGGGGGTCGACTTGTGTGGGAATACCACAGTGTTGGTGACAGTAGCTGGAGGAAAAGGTGACCTCGCCTTTGGACCAGTTGATTGATGGGTTGTGGGCCTGCAGTCAAGGTATCCCCAGGATGACCCGGAAAATGGTTGATCTGATAATATCAAAGCGGAGGAGTTCCTGATGACCAGTGTCTGAAGTTGCAAGAATGGGGACCATCTCTTGCGTAACAGGCCCTGAGCTAGGTGAAGTGCCATCAGTGAGGTGTACAGTATCTCACAAAAGTGAGTACACCCCTCACATTTTTGTAAATATTTTATTATATCTTTTCATGTGACAACACTGAAGAAATGACACTTTGCTACAATGTAAAGTAGTCAGTGTACAGCTTGTATAACTGTGTAAATTTGCTGTCCCCTCAAAATAACAACACACAGCCATTAATGTCTAAACCCCTGGCAACAAAAGTGAGTACACCTCTAAGTGAAAATGTCCAAATTGGGCCCAATTAGCCATTTTCCCTCCCCAGTGTCATGTGACTCGTTAGTGTTACAAGGTCTCAGGTGTGAATGGGGAGAAGGTGTGTTAAATTTAATGTTATCACTCTCTCATAATGGTCACTGGAAGTTCAACATACCACCTCATGGCAAAGAACTCTCTGAGGATCTGAAAAAATAATTGTTGCTCTACATAAAGATGGCATAGGCTAAAAGAAGATTGCCAAGACCCTGAAACTGAGCTGCTGCACGGTGGCCAAGACCATAGAGCGATTTAAAAGGACAGGTTCCACTCGGAACAGGCCTCGTCATGGTCAACCAAAGAAGTTGAGTGCACGTGCACAGCGTCATATCCAGAGGTTGTCTTTGGGAAATAGACATATGAGTGCTGCCAGCATTGCTGCAGAGGTTGAAGGGGTGGGGGGTCAGCCTGTCAGTGCTCAGACCATACGCCGCACACTGCATCAAATTGGTCTGCATGGCTGTCAACCCAGAAGGAAGCCTCTTCTAAAGATATTGCACAAGAAAGCCCACGAACAGTTTGGACTTGGACAGACTAAGGACATGGATTACTGGAACCATGTCCTGTGGTCTGATGAGACCAAGATAAACTTATTTGGATCAGATGGTGTCAAGCGTGTGTGGCGCCAACCAGGTGAGGAGTACAAAGACAAGTGTGTCTTGCCTACATTCAAGCATGGTCGTGAGAGTGTCATGGTCTGGGGCTGCATGGGTGCTGCTGGCACTGGGGAGCTACAGTTCACTGAGGGAACCATGAATGCCAACATGTACTGTGACATACTGAAGCAGAGCGCGATCCCCTCCCTTCGGAGACTGGGCCGAAGGGCAGTATTTCAACATGATAATGACCCCAAACACACCTCTAAGACGACCACTGCCTTGCTAAAGAAGCTGAGGGCAAAGGTAATGGCCTGGCCAAGCATGTCTCCAGACCTAAACCCTATTGAGCATCTGTGGGGCATACTCAAATTGAAGGTGGAGGAGCGCAAGGTCTCTAACATCCATTAGCTCTGTGATGTCTTCATGGAGGAGTGGAAGAGGACTCCAGTGGCAACATGTGAAGCAATGGTGATCTCCATGCCCAAGAGGGTTAAGGCAGTGCTGGAAAATAAGGGTGGCCACACAAAATATTGACACTTTGGGCCCAATTTGGACATTTTCACTTAGGGGTGTACTCACTTTTGTTGCCAGCTGTTTAGACATTAATGGCTGTGTGTAGGGGCGGACTGACCATTCGGGCACTGCCCGAGAGCCCCATGCCACTAAGGGGCCCCATCAGCGTTGCCAGCCTCAATAAAACCAGGGACAGTATGTAAAAATCTGTTTTTTTAAAATAAACCCAAGATTATAGCTGCCCCGCCTCTCCAGTACCTTTCCAGTGTGTGTATGTGTATTTGTGTGTATACTGTGTGTATATTGTGTGCCTGTGTGTGTATACTGTGTGGCCCCATAATCTATTGCCTGGGGGCCCCATAATCTCCTATTCCCTGGGGGCCACATAAGCTCCTATCGCCTGGGGGCCCCATAATCTCCTATTGCCTGGGGGCCCTATATTCTTCTTCTATTGCCCGGGGGCCCCATGAGTTGTCAGTCCACCCCTGGCTGCAGTGGCGTAACTGGAACCTTCAGGGCCCTGGTGCAAGAAACCATGGAGGGCCCCCCTGACCTCCAGCCAGGGCCCTTCCCACTAATTGCGGGGGCAGCAGGACCTGGATAGGAGGGGGAACAAATCCCACCATTTTCCTCCAGCAACCACTTAATGCCTATCAGAGGGAGAGGAGGAGAAGCATACTTTTAGTGGTGCAGGAGAAAAATTTAGGGGATTTTTTCCTCTAAATGCCCCCCCCACATCCAGGTGTTCAGGGGCAACATGTGCGCTATCGCAATTGTTACCCCTGTAGTTACACCCCTGGGATGAGTGGCAACAGTGGTGGTTGGGGAGGGATAGGATCAGTGGCGGGGGATGGGATGAGTGGCAGTGGTGAGGGAGAGATGGGATGAGTGGCAATGATGGGGGGGGGATGGGATCAGTGGCAGCAGTGGTGGTGGAGGGATGGGATGAGTGGCAGCGATGAGGGGGGATGGGATCAGTGGCAAGGGTTGTGGTTGGGGGGGTGAGATCAGTGGTGGGAGGGTTGAATGGGATGAGTGGCAGAGGTGGTGGGGGTGGGATCAGTGGCAAGGGTGATGGTTGGAGGGGGTGGGATGAGTGGCAGTAGTGGTGGTGTGGGGGGTATCAGTGGCAGTAGTGGTGGTGTGGGGAGTATCAGTGGCAGTAGTGTTGGTGTGGGGGGTATCAATGGCAGTAGTGGTGGTGTGGGGGGGTATCAGTGGCAGTAGTGTTCGTGTGGGGGGGTCAGTGGCAGTAGTGTTGGTGTGGGGGGGGGTATCAGTGGCAGTAGTGGTGGTGTGGGGGGATCAGTGGCAGTAGTGTTGGTGTGGGGGGTATCACTGGCAGTAGTGTTGGTGTGGGGGGTATCAGTGGCAGTAGTGTTGGTGTGGGGGGGTTATCAGTGGCAGTAGTGTTGGTGTGGGGGGGTATCAGTGGCAGTAGTGTTGGTGTGGGGGGTATCAGTGGCAGTAGTGTTGGTGTGGGGGGGGGTCAGTGGCAGTAGTGTTGGTGTGGGGGGTATCAGTGGCAGTAATGGTGGTGTGGGGGGGATCAGTGGCAGTAGTGTTGATGTGGGGGGTATCAGTGGCAGTAGTGTTGGTGTGGGGGGTATCAGTGGCAGTAGTGTTGGTGTGGGGGGTATCAGTGGCAGTAGTGTTGGTGTGGGAGGGATCAGTGGCAGTAGTGTTGGTGTGGAGGGTATCAGTGGCAGTAGTGGTGGTGTGGGGGGGATCAGTGGCAGTAGTGTTGGTGTGGGGGGGTATCAGTGGCAGTAGTGTTGGTGTGGGGGGGGGGGGGTCAGTGGCAGTAGTGTTGGTGTGGGGGGGTATCAGTGGCAGTAGTGTTGGTGTGGGGGGGGGTATCAGTGGCAGTAGTGTTGGTGTAGGGGGGTCAGTGGCAGTAGTGTTGGTGTGGGGGGTATCAGTGGCAGTAGTGTTGGTGTGGGGGGTATCAGTGGCAGTAGTGTTGGTGTGGGGGGTATCAGTGGCAGTAGTGTTGGTGTGGGGGGTATCAGTGGCAGTAGTGTTGGTGTGGGGGGGTATCAGTGGCAGTAGTGGTGGTGTGGGAGGGATCAGTGGCAGTAGTGTTGGTGTGGAGGGTATCAGTGGCAGTAGTGGTGGTGTGGGGGGATCAGTGGCAGTAGTGTTGGTGTGGGGGGGTATCAGTGGCAGTAGTGTTGGTGTGGGGGGGGGTCAGTGGCAGTAGTGTTGGTATGGGGGGTATCAGTGGCAGTAGTGTTGGTGTGGGGGGGGTCAGTGGCAGTAGTGTTGGTGTGGGGGTATCAGTGGCAGTAGTGTTGGTGTGGGGGGTATCAGTGGCAGTAGTGTTGGTGTGGGGGTATCAGTGGCAGTAGTGGTGGTGTGGGAGGGATCAGTGGCAGTAGTGTTGGTGTGGAGGGTATCAGTGGCAGTAGTGGTGGTGTGGGGGGGATCAGTGGCAGTAGTGTTGCTGTGGGGGGGTATCAGTGGCAGTAGTGTTGGTGTGGGGGGGGTCAGTGGCAGTAGTGTTGGTGTGAGGGGGTATCAGTGGCAGTAGTGTTGGTGTGGGGGGGGGGGGTCAGTGGCAGTAGTGTTGGTGTGGGGGGGTATCAGTAGCAGTAGTGGTGGTGTGGGGGGGATCAGTGGCAGTAGTGTTGGTGTGGGGGGGATCAGTGGCAGTAGTGTTGGTGTGGGGGGTATCAGTGGCAGTAGTGGTGGTGTGGGGGGGGATCAGTGGCAGTAGTGTTGGTGTGGGGGGGTATCAGTGGCAGTAGTGGTGGTGTGGGGGGGATCAGTGGCAGTAGTGTTGGTGTGGGGGGTATCAGTGGCAGTAGTGTTGGTGTGGGGGGGTATCAGTGGCAGTAGTGTTGGTGTGGGGGGGTATCAGTGGCAGTAGTGTTGGTGTGGGGGGGTATCAGTGGCAGTAGTGTTGGTGTGGGGGGGTATCAGTGGCAGTAGAGGGATATAGGTGCCTGGACCTACTTGGACGAATGGAACAGTTACATAGGAAGTGGCCTGCTGCTTCACAGTAGATGCATAGATTGTTTAGGTGCCTACGTTCCCTTTCTTCCGGGGTCAAAGCAGGTCGGAGGCTCTACATCGGATGTATTGGAGGTTGGAGGAACAGAGGCGGAGACTGCTGGGGCCGGGACTTTTGGTAGTACCCAAGTTGGCCTAAAGTTCTAGGATCGCTCAGAGCGCCGCTCCCACAGGCTCCTGTCCAATTGCATGGAAACTTGAATAAGAGCCTCAAGTGTAGCGGGAGCCTAAGACGAGGCTAGCTCATCCTTGAGGGTTTCGGACAGGCCTATGCGGAATTGGAGTCTTAGGGCCGCATCATTACAACCTGTATCAGCTGCCCACCTACGGAACTCTCCAACGTAGTCTTCCACAGGTCGTCTGCCTTGCACAAGGGAATGAAGAGCTGATTTGGCAGTGGCGGTTTTCTGCGGGTCGTCATATAGCACCGCCATGGCTTCAAAGAATGTGGTGACTGAGTTTACAACCTCATCCCTCTTTTCAAGCAAGTTATGAGTCCAGGATTGTGGTTCATCAGATAGGGAAATGATGAACCCCACTCGGACGGTTTCAAGTGCGAAAGTCCTGGGTTGCAGGGCGAAGTAAAGTTCGCAGGCATTTTTGAAGGCCCTGAACCTAAGTCGGTCCCCAGAGAAGCATTCTGAAGTGGGGACTCTGGGTTCTGGGAGAGGCAGTAACACAGCAGGTGGAGCAGCAGCAGCTAAACTGGAGGATTCCTTTGCAGAGGCGGAGCTTGTGGCTGGGTCGGGTTTGGCAGGAGCCATTGAAGTAGTGAAGGTATAGAGACGTCCCTCAAGCTGGAAGTATCCATCTTGCAGGTTTTTGACGGCTTGTGTCAGGGCTGTGATGTGTTGACACAGCGCTTCCAGCGCAGAAGCACCTCTCTCGGCCTCAGACATAATGGCTGACTGATCACGTACCAGGTGCTGGAGGCCAATGGAGAGTGGGCTTCCTTTGCAGCCAAGTTCCAGACTCCCCTGAAGGTGGGACAGGAGGTGTCGGGCACAAAGTAGCACAGGTTGGCTGTGGAGTTGCTTGCAGAAAGCTCAGGAATACTGCTGTTGTGATGAACAGAGTCTGCAGGCAGGTGGCACCTGTGAGGAGGTGTGAAAGGTCTGTAAAGTTACTGAGATAATAGAGTAGTCAACACAAGCCGAGATTAGAACCAGGTTTAAAGCAGAGCAGACAAAGTCAGGTGGAAGCTGGGTCAAACAAGAGAAGCAGGCAGAGGTTATCCATGAGACGAGCCGGGGTCAGGGACTGGAGGCAAACAGGTCGGGAACAAGCCGGGTCAGAAATTAGGGATCACAGGAGTAAGGAATCACAGGAACACAGGTAACAAGCTGAGATCAGTCAGCAACTTCAAGCACTGATGCACTTCCTTATAAAGGCCCATGTGATGTGCTGCTGGAGATGCTGGGTCCTAGAGCCCTTCTCCTGTTATTGGTTCCCTGACAGATGCTGGGTCCTATAGACCTTCTCCTGCTGTCAGTGGCCTGACATCCACCTTCCGTTTCAGGATGCCCCACAGATCCTCAATAGGGTTTAGGTCTGGAGACATGCTTAGCCAGTCCATTACCTTTAGACTACTTTCACACTGGGGCGGGCGTCGGCGGTAAAGCAGTGCTATTTTTACTGTTGTTTTAGTGCCACTATTCGGCCGGTAGCGGGACAGGAGACAGGAGAGGCTCTTTGCAGGCGCTATGTAGGCGCTATGTAGGCGCTATTTTTAGCGCTGTAGTGCCTGTAAAGCACCTCAGTGTGAAAAGACTCTTACCCTCAGCTTCTTTAGCAAGGTAATGGTCATCTTCAAAGTGTGTTTGGGGTCGTTATCATGTTGGAATACTGCTCTGTGACCCAGTCTGCAAAGGAAGGGGATCATGCTCTGCTTCAGTATGTCACAGTACATGTTGGCATTCATGGTTCTCTCAATGAACTGTAGCTCCCCAGTTGCCGGCAGCACTCATGCAGCCCCAGACCATGACACTCCCACCACCATGCTTGACTGTAGGCAAGACACACTTGTCTTTGTACCCCCCACCTGGTTGCCGTCACACACACTTGACACCATCTGAACCAAATAAGTTTATCTTGGTCTCTTCCTAAGCACGAATGTATTTTGAGGGGGGGGGGGGGGTTTCTCACAATCACATTATTATGAATTGAATGAATAGTCATTATTATGACTATTGACACGAATTAGAATAAAGGGGGATTTATCTCATAATGAATTGAAGTGATTAATGACACGAATTAGAATAAGGGGGAAATTTATTTATGATTTTACATTTTAAAGGCTTTATAATTATAAGCACGATTGTACACGGAGGTGGATGGGTAAGGGTTTTTTTTTTGTTTTTTTTTTCTTTCTCAAATACATAATAATAAATAGAAGGGATAATGACACGAATCAAACAAGGGGGAATTTATTTATAACTTCATCTTTAAACACTTTATAATTATAAGCACGATTGTACATGAAGGGGGGTGTTGGGGGAGGGATTTTTATTTTTTTTCTTTTCATCATATATGTAATGTCTACTGCTGGGACAGGGGGGAAACTGCGGTAGGAGAGGAAGGATGTAATGTGTAGTATGTTTTCTTTCTGTGGACTGAATATAGGGGTATAGAATGTTGTATAAATGATGTATATATAAATGAAATAATAAAAAAATTTGATTATTAAAAAAAAAGTTTATCTTGGTCTCATCAGACCACAGGACATGGTTCCAGTGATCCATGTCCTTAGTCTGCTTGTAGTCAGCAAAGTGTTTGCGGGCTTTCTTGTGCATCATCTTTAGAAGAGGCTTCCTTCTGGGATGACAGCAATGCAGACCAATTTGATGCAGTGTGCGGCGTATGGGCTGAGCGCTGACAAGCTGACCTCCCCCCCCACCCCTTCAACCTCTGCAGCAATGCTGGCAGCACTCATCTATTTCCCAAAGACAGCCTCTGGATATGACGCTGAGCACCTGCAACTTATTTGGTCGACCATGGTGAGGCCTGTTCTGAGTGGAACCTGTCCTGGTAAACCTCTGTGTGGTCTTGGCCACCGTGCTGCAGCTTAGCTTCAGGGTCTTGGCAATCTTCTTATAGTCTCGGCCATATGTAGAGCAACAATTCTCTTTTTCAGATCCTCAGAGAGTTCTTTGCCATGAGGTGCCATGTTGAACTTCCAGTGACCAGTATAAGAGAGTGAGAGCGATAACACCAAATTTAACACACCTATTTCCCATTCACACCTGAGACCTTGTAACACTAACTAATCACATGACATCGGGGAGGGAAAATGGTTAATTGGGCCCAATTTGGACATTTTCACTTAGGGGTGTACTCGCTTTTGTTGCCAGCAGTTAAGACATTAATGGCTGTGTGTTGAGTTATTTTGAGGGGACAGCAAATTTACACTGTTATACAAGATGTACACTCACTACTTTACATTGTTGCAAAGTGTCATTTCTTCAGTGTTGTCACATGAAAAGATATAATAAAATATTCACAAAAAATGTGAGGGGTGTACTCACTTTTGTGAGATACTGTATATTATATATACACACACACACACACAACACTTAAATAAAGGAAATCCTTATGGTCTTGGTTTCTTTTCTGACCATTATTGTTATAAATTTCATGATTGTTATTGATTATTGAAAATAATTTTGACGCATAGACGAGGGGATGTTAAAAAATGAACTGCCTTGACTGTCAAATATGCAAGATACATGACTGGCTGAGAACAGTCAAGATTAAAAGATGGGTGAGAACAGAACTAGAATAATAGTGGGAAGATCTTGTAGCTTGTCATGAGCTGTAAGATATCAGGTGACTTCCACGGACATGGTCCACCTACGCTTTTAGGAGGACATAACCTTTACAAAAAAAATTGATTGATAGTTCATATTCTCCTCACTCATAATACATATTATTATTGTGTAATCCTCTCTTTTTTTAATCTTCAGTTACCCGGGAGTTCCATCTGAAATTCAGGAAGAAAAAGGAGTCAAATACATCTTTCAAGTTTATGAAAAAGATCAACCAAAGCAAGACCAAAAATCCTGTATAGAATAGACTGAAATAGATATGTGATATGTTGTACTGAAATTTATCTGCAATCCAAAAGTGCCTTAAATATCTAACCTAGAGAACAAAAATTTAATATATTGCATCTTATCCGTCCTTAAAGCAGAAGTTCACCCTAAAGAGGAATTTCCACTTTATGTCCTCCTCTCCCTTCTTTAGCATATTTGGCACAATCAAATTTTTTCTGGAAGAGCAGGTACATAGTTTTGATAGGTACCCACTTCCACTCTGCCCCTCCTCTCTTTGCTTTCTGGGACATATCCCAGGTCCCAGAAAGCTGCAGGAGAATTCACAAAGCACAGAATGGCTCATGCATGCACATTGGGAAGGCGGCTGTGAAGCCACAAGGAGTCACAGCCGGCTTCCCACAGTAAACATGGTGGTGCTGGGGATCCGAAGACTGGCGAACAACAGGATCGGGTGAGGACAGGGCGGGATCCCTGGACAAGCAAGTGTCATTTTATTAACAGTTAGCAGCTTCAGTGTTCCCCCTTGAGGTGATAACTGCATTAGTACATTTTCTGGGTGAAAATATAGGACAACATTCTGGAAAAAGGAAACTATTGCAGCCACCATACCTAAGAATTGGTTAGCTAAAATTGATTACAGTTGTGTCTCTGTGTTTAGAACACGTAGAACATGTGTTGATTTAGCAGCCAGATTCTACCTCTTATCTAGTACAAAAATAAAGGCAAAATGTGTTCAGTTGCTATGGAAAACATCCACTTTGCTTCCTTCTGTTTTTTTTTTTTTTTAAATCAACTTTGTTGTTCTGTGGAACTCATCACATTTAGCATTTAAGAATCAGGACAGAATTATAAGGGATACTACTGCAGACTTGGACGTTCCTGGGCTTGACTACTTCAGCAGTCACTGACCTGGAACAAGTATGCAATCAGTTAAGTCCAGAATCAGGTCCAGGAGAAGGGGTGGGCAGGAGGTGCGGCTGCCCTGGGCGCAATGGCTTATTGCAGGGATGTGGGCGCCCTAACCCTAAGGGAATGGGGGGGGGGGCGCAGTTTGGCATCTTTGTCCTGGATGGCCTTGTCCCGGTACTGTCTAGAATTCAGACACGCATACCTGTTAAGAGGTCACTAACTCACTATTTTGAATCAAGGATGAGGATGACAGCCCTGGATACAGCAAACCAAGCTTACAATTGCAGCTTTCAATATTTCTGTCCTGGCAAATAAATGTCCACTCAATCAGCTAAAGACAAGTCATTTCAGCCACTTCCACCCTGTAGGGTGAGACCAAACACTGGTGCCTTATATAGCCAGAGGGTAACACCAGCATTCAAAGTCTCCTCTGCAGTTTCCCGCCTCACCTCCCCACATCCATCCTGCTCAGTGGACTATGAATCAGTTTCAGCACTTGGATAACCTCCCTCTTCAGCTCCCAGTGCTTGAAATGTGTTTGGATGACAGCTCTGTGCAGTGGAATAGTGTATTATCATGCTGACTCTTACTTTCACCCTGGTGTGCAGAGGAATATGTGAATTTTTTTTTTCTCAAACAAAAAGGGTTTCATTGAAAAGAAAATATATCATACAGTTCCAGAGCATAAACAGTACACATAAAGTACAGATTATATCACATATATAAGAAATGATTAGTACATTACATCTCTCACGCTTATCCGATTCCAAGTATATTAGAAGACTTGATTAGCCACAATTACCTTCCTCCAGTTCCACTATTCATCTACAAACATTCAGGTATCTCTCCCTTTATATCCATTTAAATCAAGTTGACGTCTATGAGCTTTAAAATAATCTGTCATACACCAAATCTACTGGCCCTAGACCAGGTACATCCAGCCATTGGGCCCAGAGATCCTCATGTTTTTTGGAGATACCCCTATGCTGATATATAATTTTTTCCATGCAGAGAATGATCTCCATTTGTGTAATCCATTCCTGTACTGTGGGTGGGTCCTTGGATTTCCAATGCCTGAGGATTAACATACGAGCCTGAAACAAAGCTCTACCAATAGCTTGCTTAAGGATATCCCCAATCAAGAGGCCATCTATTATCCCCAGCAAGCAAGGTTTAGGGTCTAGAGGTAACAGTACCTGGAAAACCCTATTAATAGTGTCAATGACATTGTTCCAATATAATTTAAACAGAGATAATTCCCCTAGTGGACTTTAAGGGCACATATGAAAGAATGTGTAGGAGAGTATATTAAGTAGACAACAATTTATTAATTACAAAAAGATCTCATAAAGACATCGAACAAATGACATAAATAAAAAGGAATGCGATTTCATATATTTATAGCTATTGATACCAATACGCTTGCACCCGACGCGTTTCGGAGTTGTTTTAGACTAAAACAACTCCAAAACGCGTCGGGTGAAAGCGTATTGGTATCAATAGCTATAAATATATGAAATCGCATTCCTTTTTTATTTATGTCATTTGTTCGATGTCTTTATGAGATCTTTTTGTAATTAATAAATTGTTGTCTACTTAATATACTCTCCTACACATTATTTCATATGTGCCCTTAAAGTCCACTAGGGGAATTATCTCTGTTTAAATTCTTAATCCAGGATGTGGCACAATTTGCAGATAATTAGCCGACCAAACCCCTGTGTTCATTGTTCCAATATAAGTGCAGTTTGGGACATCTCCATAGAAGATGGATAAGATCTCCATGATCTCTGAAACATCTGGTGCAGGTGGAGTCTGTGCATACTCCCATACGGGCTAATCTAGCAGGCGTGTAGTGTACTCTAGAGAGTATATAGAGCTGGGATAGTCTTTGGACAACGTTTAACAAGCACAGGGAGACCGCCTGCAAGGCTTCCTCCCATTGCTCTTCTTCAAATGTGCCAAAATCTTGTTCCCATTTGGAAATAACCTTTAAAGGTGTGTCTCCTAGGAAGAGATTCAAGAGCATGGTATAGCAATCTGATATAAACCCTTTATAAGTAGTGTCTTCAACCAGGTGATTAAAATGGATGTAGACTCCAGGGTCCAAATGTCTGAACCCCTCTGGGCATCTACCGCATGTTTGAGTTGCCTGTAATAAAAATACATTGAAACCGGTAATTGAAAGGCCTCTTTGAGCTCCGAAAAGGATCTCAATTTGCCATCTCTAAATATATGTATCATGTGTGACACCCCGTATTGTTTCCATTTCAGTCCATATGGTATTTTCGCTATCTCCAAATAATGACTATTCTCCCAAATGGGGCTATATTTAGTAAACCCATTCACCCCCTGGAGCATCCTGACCTTATTCCAAATCTTCTGCATAAGGGCATAAGTTGGGTCTCTCCAAGTAGTGTCCCGGGGTCACCGAGATAAACCAGAAAGGAAAAATCCACAATAGTATAATATTGTCTGATAACAATAGGATTTTTATTGAAGTGTACAGGTACTCACATTAAAAACATGATACTGGGCGGAGATCCGACGAGCAGCGAGCTCGTAATGCAAAATACAAACATAGAGTGCCTTTCCCGTCCCTACGCGTGACGTCACGACCCACGTGACTTCTTTTTTTTTTTTTTGCACAATTAGGAGAGGACTCTACCACACTTTAAGAGCACGCTTTATGCTATATACATGCACCAAGTTATATGCTGAGAGATACTAGGTGCACACTTGCTCAGTTAGCAGACTGTTGTATTTTCAAGTTTTCCTTTTATTCATCAGCAGATTGTATGTGATACTAATATTTCTATATAAGGATTTCAGGATCACTTTGTTGAGCACTTATATATTTGTTTTATGTTTAGCTTATTATTTTGTTTAAACGGTTGATGTTTTATGCTGTTTATGATATATACACAGTTTTAGGCACTCAGAGTTAGAAGTTTTATCTTCACGTTATTGCAGTAATATACACCAGCAAGGCTGCGATGGCCGATTGCACTACATTTGCACTCTAGAGATCACCACCACTACTGTGCTTCCTTATTGAAGTTATAATTTTTGTTTTTTTTTATTTTAGAGCATAGGATTAGCGCAACACCACACTTTTATTGACTTTATCCCTGTCACGTACCTGGTGGGTTGTGAGCCTGAAGTGCAGGAAAAGACCTCCCTTACAGCTCCCACTCCCGTTCCCCTGGAATGGAGACAGAGGGCCAGGAGTGAAGAGTGGTATGGGTGCCTGGCAGGATCAACAGTTGCTGAAAGTCCAGTAGTGGTGGCACCCTCTGGAGTCAGTAGTCTGGGGAATAGACTGAGGACAGAGACTGGAATGCAGAACTGGAACCAGGAACAACAGCAGGTAATAGCAGACTGGAAGCTGGACTGGAACCAGGAACAGCAGCAGGTAGTAGACTGGAACGCTGGGCTGGAACACAGCAGAAGGTAGCCTGGAACGCTGGACTGGAACCAGGAACAACAGCAGGTAATAGCAGACTGGAAGCTGGACTGGAACACAGCAGAAGGTAGCCTGGAACGCTGGGCTGGAACACAGCAGAAGGTAGCCTGGAACGCTGGGCTGGAACACAGCAGAAGGTAGCCTGGAACGCTGGGCTGGAACACAGCAGAAGGTAGCCTGGAACGCTGGACTGGAACCAGGAACAACAGCAGGTAATAGCAGACTGGAAGCTGGACTGGAACCAGGAACAACAGCAGGTAATGGCAGACTGGAAGCTGATGAACACAGCGGAGGGTCAACAAGCCGGTAGTCAGTAACGTTCAGACAGCAGAGGTACCAGGGGTAATGCAGAGGGATGGTCAGGCAAGCCAAGAGGGTCTGGTGCAGGCAGATAGCAGGATCGTCAAACAGGAAGCCGGGTCAGATAACAGGAAACACAGATCAGGTCAGGTAACTCTCACAGAACGCTGTAGAGCAGACAGCGGGGATGGAGTGTGACAGGCAGGTTTAAATAGCCCGCCTGACACCAGCGGGAGTGCGCGCGCGCGTGCGTGACTGCACCCGTGAACGCGCGCGCATGCGCAATGGGACCCGTGGCCGGGTTCCCGTGCGCCTGGGACGCCGATTACTGGCAGGATCTTCGTGACATTGCCCCCCCCCAAGGGGCAGCCTCCGGATGCCCCTTTGAAGAAATTTCTCTGGATGAGCTGTTTTAAAGGCTTGTAACAGGTTTTCAGCATGAATGTTGTCCTCTGGTTCCCAGGAATTCTCCTCTGGGCCAAACCCCTTCCACTTTATTAAGAATTGATTTTGGTTACCTCTCTTCCTGTGGTCCATAATAGCCTCCACCTCGAATTCCTCTTCCCCATCTACCAGGATTGGATCAGGGGGATCCGTACTTCGACCTGGAAATGGGTTAGTAATAGATGGTTTAAGCAAGGACACATGAAAAACTGGATGTACTTTTAGTGAATCCGGGAGTTCAAGTTCATATGCAACTTCATTAATTCTCCTTTTAACAGGAAATGGTCCAAGAAATTTGGGACCCAATTTCTTGGAAGGGCAGGCCAACCTAAGGTTTATGGTGGACAACCATACCTGATCCCCAGGTGCAAGTAAGAGCTCACCTCGCCTCTTTTTATCGAAGGTTGCTTTGTTGTACTCCTGGGTTCTGGTCATGGTGTCCTGTAAAACTTGGTTGTTAGCGGTAAAGAAATCCAATTTCTCCTGGACTGCGGGTACTGTGCATTCTGGAAGAGAGTTTGGTAAAAATGAGGGGTGGAAACCATAATTCGCAAAAAACGGAGTTTACTTGATAGCAGAATGAATAGAATTGTTATAAGCGAATTCGGCCAATGGTAAAACAGCAATCCAATTATCTTGGGCAAAGGAAGAAAAACAGCGCAAATATTGTTCAAGGGTCTGGTTTGTTCTTTCTGTTTGCCCATTAGTCTGGGGGTGATAAGCCGATGAAAATGAGAGTTCAATGTCCAAGGTTTTACACAAAGCCCTCCAGAATCGAGAGGTAAATTGTACCCCTCGATCTGAAACGATGTTAACTGGTACCCCATGGAGCCTGACGACCTCTTTAATGAATGCTTGTGCTGTTTCTGTAGCTGAAGGGGTACCCTTCATTGGGACAAAGTGCGCCATCTTCGACAACCGGTCCACTATGACAAAGATTGAAGTGAAGCCCCCGGCCGGGGGTAGTTCTACAATAAAATCTATTGAGAGCATTTTCCAGGGTCTATCTGGGACAGGCAAGGGTTTTAGTAGACCCCATGCCTTTGTTTTGTGCCCCTTGTTTCTAAGGCAGGTGGTACAGGACTCTACAAACTCTTTACAATCTTTGCGCAGCTGAGGCCACCAGAAGGTGCGCTGAACCAAATCAGTGGTCTTAGCTACACCGAAATGCCCAGCCAGCGCATGATCGTGACAAAGCTCTAGTACTGGAACTCGTAATGTTTCAGGTATAAAGATCCTACTCTCATGCCACAATAACCCATCCTTGACCTGGAGCTCTGTCTTAATGGAAGATTCCATTTCTGCGGAGGCCTGTTTAATCTGGGAAAGCAGGTTTCCCTGAAGTAGAAGAAAGTTCCCTGGAGACAAAATGGTGTCTGGAGGGGAAATCTCTTGAGGCTTGTGAAACATCCTAGACAGGGCGTCAGGTTTGGTATTCTTGGAGCCAGGACGGTAAGTGACATGGAAGGAGAACCTGGAGAAAAAGAGAGCCCACCTGGCCTGACGTGGTTTCAACCTCTTTGCAGACCTCAAATACTCCAGGTTCTTATGATCTGTAAAGATCAAAACTGGATGAGCGGCACCCTCCAACAGATAGCGCCACTCCTCCAATGCCGACTTGATTGCCAACAACTCTCTGTCACCTACATCGTAATTTCTCTCTGCCGTGGATAATTTACGAGAAAAGAAAGCCACAGGATGCAGCAGGGCTTTGGTTCCCTGTCTTTGGGATAATACTGCTCCCACAGCTATTTCAGATGCATCCACTTCTAGAATAAATGGCAGAGAGGAATCTGGATGCTTCAGTACAGAGGCGGAGGTGAAAAGGCCCTTGAGAGTCTCAAAAGCCTTTTGAGCCTCAGCCGACCAATGGAAGCGTGTACTCTGATTGGTAAGCTGTGTGATGGGTGCAATGATGGCTGAGAACCCCTTAATAAATTTGCGATAAAAATTAGCGAATCCAACGAATCGCTGGATTCCTTTCTTATCAGTCGGGACAGGCCAATCTAGAACAGCCGTGACCTTCTAGGGGTCCATTTTAATGCCCTTACTGGAGATGACTAACCCTAAAAAAGGAATACTTTCCTGTTCGAATTCACACTTTTCAGCCTTTGCATATAGACCGTGTTGTCGAAGTCGGCCCAGTACACTTCTGACGTGCCTGCGATGGGATTCAAGGGAACAAGAGAAAATCAATATGTCGTCTACATAGACGATGACAAACAGGTCTAGAAAGTCACGTAACACATCATTAATAAAGTATTGAAATGTGGCAGGGGCATTACACAGGCCGAAAGGCATCACGAGGTACTCAAAATGTCCATAACGGGTACAAAAAGCGGTCTTCCATTCGTCTCCATCCCGGATACGAACTAAATTGTAGGCCCCACGGAGATCAAGTTTGGTAAATATGGTAGCCTGCCCCAGTCTCTGAAACAACTCTGATACTAAGGGGAGAGGGTACCGATTCTTCACAGTAATTTTGTTTAGGTCGCGGTAATCCACACACGGCCTGAGGGTTTTATCTTTCTTCTGCACGAAGAAGATGCCCGCACCTGCGGGGGACGTGGATGGACGAATGAAACCTCTTTTGAGGTTTTCGTCAATGTATTCCTTCAATGCCCCTTGCTCCACCTCAGTCAGGGGAAATATTCTTCCAAAAGGAATTTCAGCACCAGGAAGTAACTCAATGGGACAGTCATAGGCCCGGTGAGGGGGTAACACCTCTGCCCTCTGTTTACTAAATACGTCCAGGCGGAAGGAATGGATTGAAGTAGACTAGGGTCTGTATCTAGGCACAACAGAGTAGAGTTCTCCTGGATATTCTGGGTTCTGCAAAACTGTTGGCAGTAAGGAGAGGGAAAAGTCACCTCACCCGTGATCCAATTTATGTCCGGATTATGGGCCTGTAACCATGGCATGCCGAGTATTATGGGGAACAGGGGTGAAGCGATAATGTCCAGGCGCAGCTGTTCCTGATGGACGTTGGAAATGAAAACGGGTATTGGCATAGTCTCTTGGGTGACAGGTCCAGACTTAATAGCGGTCCCATCAGCTAGATGGATAGAAAGTCCATGGGCTTTAGGTGACAGGGGTATTTGGTGTTGGCTGGCAAAACGAGAATCCATGAAACAGCTGCAAGCTCCTGAGTCAATAATGGCGGTGATTCGTAGATCCTTCCCTGGAAGCTGTAGCAGAAGAGGAAGAGCAAGGTGAGTGGTATCTTTAACCAGAGATGTCACATAGCCAGTAGATAGGGATAAACACTTACGAAGTTTGAGGGGACAGTTCCTGACATAGTGCCTGGGTTCCCCACAATACAGGCACAAGTTGTTTGCTTGACGACGTTGTCGTTCCTCTGGGGTAAGTGAAGGCCGCAGGACTCCTAATTGCATTGGCTCAGGTAAGTTAAGCGTGGAGGTAGGTGGTGTTGATGATGGGTGATGGGGAACTCTAGGGGTAACCCAAGTTGGACGAGAAGACCCCATAGCTCTTTCAGACCTGCGCTCCCGTAGGCGTCGATCGATCTGGATAGCTAGATCGATTAAAGCATTTAAAGTCTGTGGTGCACCCACCCTGGCCAGTTCATCCTTCAGAGGATCAGAAAGTCCCAACCGAAATTGATAACGGAGAGCCGCATCGTTCCAGTTAGTATCAGCACTCCACTTCCTGAATTCGGCCACATAATCCTCTGCTGCTCTGCGACCTTGTTGAAGGGTGTGTAGAGCCGCCTCTGCAGTTACAGATAGCTGGGGGTCATCATATAACTGGCCTAGTGCATCAAAGAAAGTGGAGAGGTTGGTCAGAGATATGTCTTTTTGCTCTAAGAGGCGATGGGCCCAGGTTTGGGGGTCACCAGAGAGTAAAGAAATCACGTAGCCCACCTTTGTAGCCTCCAGGGAAAAGGTACGTGGCTGAAGAGCAAAAAACAGTTTGCAGGAGTTGCGGAAGGCTCTGTACTTATGGCGATTTCCAAAGAAACGTTCAGGTGTGGGAACCTTAGGTTCCGGAGGGAGCATCACCACCGTTGAGGAAGGCCCAACTGAAGGAGCAGGAGCAGAGGTAGCTCCCTGGGCCCCAATGGGGTTAGACAGGGTTAACACCCGTTCCTCCAGTCTGGTGTATCCTTGCTGCAGATTCTTGACTGCTTCAGTCAATCCTGCCAGGTGTGCACAGAGTTCCTCCATGGGAGACGTTCCCTGCTCAGGCTCAGACATGGCTGTCTGCTACTGTCACGTACCTGGTGGGTTGTGAGCCTGAAGTGCAGGAAAAGACCTCCCTTACAGCTCCCACTCCCGTTCCCCTGGAATGGAGACAGAGGGCCAGGAGTGAAGAGTGGTATGGGTGCCTGGCAGGATCAACAGTTGCTGAAAGTCCAGTAGTGGTGGCACCCTCTGGAGTCAGTAGTCTGGGGAATAGACTGAGGACAGAGACTGGAATGCAGAACTGGAACCAGGAACAACAGCAGGTAATAGCAGACTGGAAGCTGGACTGGAACCAGGAACAGCAGCAGGTAGTAGACTGGAACGCTGGGCTGGAACACAGCAGAAGGTAGCCTGGAACGCTGGACTGGAACCAGGAACAACAGCAGGTAATAGCAGACTGGAAGCTGGACTGGAACACAGCAGAAGGTAGCCTGGAACGCTGGGCTGGAACACAGCAGAAGGTAGCCTGGAACGCTGGGCTGGAACACAGCAGAAGGTAGCCTGGAACGCTGGACTGGAACCAGGAACAACAGCAGGTAATAGCAGACTGGAAGCTGGACTGGAACCAGGAACAACAGCAGGTAATGGCAGACTGGAAGCTGATGAACACAGCGGAGGGTCAACAAGCCGGTAGTCAGTAACGTTCAGACAGCAGAGGTACCAGGGGTAATGCAGAGGGATGGTCAGGCAAGCCAAGAGGGTCTGGTGCAGGCAGATAGCAGGATCGTCAAACAGGAAGCCGGGTCAGATAACAGGAAACACAGATCAGGTCAGGTAACTCTCACAGAACGCTGTAGAGCAGACAGCGGGGATGGAGTGTGACAGGCAGGTTTAAATAGCCCGCCTGACACCAGCGGGAGTGCGCGCGCGCGTGCCCGTGCGTGACCGCACCCGTGAACGCGCGCGCATGCGCAATGGGACCCGTGGCCGGGTTCCCGTGCGCCTGGGACGCCGATTACTGGCAGGATCTTCGTGACAATCCCAGCAAGGGGCAGGCTGTACCCTACTCGGTGTTAGCGGCTTTTCCGTATTATAGATACACCATTACTCTCTACTTTCCTATCTCCCTGTCCCCAATTATTAAGATAGCGCATGAATACCCCTCATTTGTCTAATAACTAGACCAGAGTACTTCCCGAACTGACTAATGACCTTCATTGCTTCTGACATTGAAGTGGATGTATCGCCAAGTAGCAACATGGTGTCGTCGGCGTACATAATAACCTTCTGAAGATCCCCGTATTGTAATCCCTGTATTGAGGGAGTAGCACGTATCATGGCCGCCAGGGGCTCTATAGCCATAGCGAATAGGAGGGGAGACAAGGGGCAGCCCTGCCTCGTGCCTCTGTGTAATTTAAAGGGTGGCGAGATCCTCCCCCCTTCCCTAATAGCTGCTACCGGGGACGAATAAAGTAGTTGTACCCATGCAATGAATCCATCACCGATTCCAAATTTCCTCATTACCGCCCATAGATATTCCCACTCTACGCTATCAAACACCTTGTGGGAATCCAGTGACAGCAGTGCTCTATCTCCCCTATTGTCTGCTTGGGATTGGATATTGAGAAAAAGTCTGCAAAGGTTTATCGCAGTCGACTTTTGGGGCATAAACCCGGATTGATCCGAGTGTATTATGGTAGAGATGACTTTATTCATTGGAATCGCCAGTACCTTGGCTAGGATCTTTACATCATTTTGTAAAAGAGAGATAGGTCGGTACGATCCCGGGTCAAGTGGATCTTTATTGGGCTTTAATATCAAAACTATGTTTGCTCTGGTCATTGACTAAGGGAGGTTACCAGTCTGTCTCGCTGTATTAAACACCTTCAGCAGGCGTGGAAGTAGATACTCAGCATATTGTTTATATACCTCAATGGGGAGTCCATCTTCTCCCGGGGCTTTAGAATTGGGGAACAAATTGGTCGCCATCTGCAATTCTTCAATAGTTAAGGGGGCATCAAGGGCTGCCTTAGATTCCGTCATTAAGCTGGGCAACTGGACAGTGTCTAAATATTCAGATAAAGAATCTGACAAGTATGTTTGCTTGGATTCGTATAGGGAAGAGTAAAATCCCACCATTTCTGACAAAATTTGGTCTGGGGAGTTGGTTAGCCCACCTAGGTGTGTACGTAATGCCCCAATGGAGGGGGAGGTTTGATGGGAGTGGGCAATAGTTGCTAACAGGCGTCCAGTGTGCTCACCCTCCTCATAGAACGCTGCTTTATGAAAGAATCTCTTTCTCTCCGCTGCGGATGCCGTGGTCCGGTACAGCGCATCTTGCGCTGAGAGCCAGGCCTCCTTGTTAGTTTGAGTTGGATCTGCAATGAATTTACTCTCCAGGTCCTCTGCCATGCGTTCTATTCCCTTCCTCTGAGCACGTGTCTTTCTTTTAATAGCTTGAATTTCGGTAATGAAGAGGCTCCGCAGGACTGCCTTAAAGGCCTCCGAGTTCATGGCCATCGGTTCATCGGCGGCATGAATGCACCAAAAGTCTATAATATGAGATTCTATTTGCTCATGGGAAGGGAAGAGATTTAACCAAAATGCATTCATTTTCCATGGAGCCTCTGCTACTGTGGAAGGAGGGCGCACCTCCAGGACTACAATCAGTGGGGAATGATCCGACACACTCCTGAGAGCATAAGCCACCTCCGAGATGTATCGTTCAGCCACACATGAACATAAACACAGATCTATCCTTGACAGTGATGAGTAGCTCTTGGAAAAACAAGAGAACTGTCTCACTCCTGGATTTTTTGCCCTCCACGGGTCTTTCCACCCCACTTCCTCAATAAATTTCCGAAGGGCTGTACGGTTCACCCCCTCCCGCCCACTACAGGTGGATGTTTGTCCAATAGCTGATCCCTTTAGTTATTGAAGTCTCCGAAGGCATACAACGATATCTCCGGATGCTTCATTTGGTATGCTACCAGAGCTCTCAATATCTGATTGTTATACGGGGGGGGGGGGGTACATAGACAAAGGCTAGTATACATTTAAAAGTAAACAATTTGCGTAGAAGAAAGACATATCTCCCATCCTCATCAATTTTGGAACCTAGTTCCTCGTAATCTATGGAGCCATGTATCAGCACACTCACGCCCCTGGAATACGAGGTATGAGTGGAGTGATACACGTTGCTCACCTATCTAAAATTGAGACAAGACACAGAGTCCGCTGTGAGGTGAGTCTCTTGCAAGGCACAGATAGCTGGAAGGCGTTTCCTTAGCAGAAACGATACCATAGTGCCTTTTAGAGGATCTTGCAACCCTCTAATGTTCCATGACAGCACAGTCACTGTCGTCATCTTTGAGTGTCCAGTAAATGACTTACAGGGGAAAACCATTTCTTGCCCCTCTTACTCCCACAAAGGGGGGAGGAGGGGACTTCCATGTCATATCTGAATGGTATTGTCAATTGGTGAATCAACCAAAAAGAGAGAAAAGAAACTGCAGCTCTACTTGTATGGTGACATACTCTGACCGCTCTGGAACAAGCTTGCATAAAGGAGTACCTTAGAACGCACAATGGTGCGTTAACCAAACATAGATGCCTCTTCTGATGTAGGCTATCTGCCTGTATGAACTCAATACACAGAAGGGCAAACATTCTTTGTAATCCAGGACACTGATGTGTCAGAAGGAACAACAAAACTTTGTGGGACAACAGGTCCCTCCGACCCCCGATAGGGTCCTGAACAGCAATAGCATATTTCCTGGTAAATATTAATAAGTACATTACCAGGATCCAACACATTTCCGAACTCACATTGTATGAAAAAAAAATCGGTGTAAGTTTCTCGCACTGCCCTCAGCCGAGGAAAAAATCCCTATCTCACATGCATACACAGGCAATTTTAGACAGGAGCCAATTAACCAGAGTGCCCAGAGGAAACCCACGCATGCCCAGGAAGAAAATACAAACTCCATGCAGATAGCATCCTGACTGGGCTTCAAACCGAGGATCCCAGTGCTTCAAGGCAGAAGTGTTAACCAGACTGTTACACTACTGTGTCCTTTAGCGATATAGGGGGTTCTGAACAAACTTTGGGCAGCAATTTCTCTTCATCAAAGCAGCGTTTGATGGCTTAGGCAGTGGGAGAGGTAAGCATATATTTTCTTCTTTGCAGGAAAGGACTTTATTTGATGTTTTAGTTATGTGACAGTGCTGCTTTGCTCATTTTAGAAACAACTAAAAGATTGTGTGTTTAGTATCATTTAACCCCTAAAAACATCAAAATGGGAATCTGATTAACTACTATGGGTAACACAAACAGTTTTCGACACAAACATTTGGATCAATGTACAATGTGTATCATTTTTAATGTTATGTTTATATCACCTCTGCTGTAAATCTGAATCCAGTACTTTAAAAACATAATTTTTGAGAAAATATAAACTTTTATGTCTTTGCAACCTGAGGGTGACACCACACATTATTGCCACATTAATCAGCAGAGGGTGACACCATTATTCAGACTTTTCTGCAGCTTCCTCACTCCATTTTGTTCATTGGTCTATAAATGAGACTTTCTCTATGCTCTCCTAATTTGCCTAAACACCTCCCAATTTAGCACCCAGTTCTTAAACATGTTGGGACAAATAGAATAGATTCTGGTTGGCTCCTTGTGCTAGCACTCTGGTTTAGCCCATTTAAAATTAGAACTAAACCGTAACTGCATGACATTTGGTTTGCTAAAGCACTCTGTATCATAAGCAATTGCCATGTTTCCCCCATTAACATAGGGCACTTGGGTTGAGAAGTAGTTCAGTTCAACGCGTTTCAGAGTTAAGCTTCTTCGGGAACCCAGAGGTATTTTCCATAAAACATGTCAAGCACATGGCTGGTACTGCAATTGACAGGCAACAATCAACATTCACCCTCTCACCCAGGAAAGGTGAGGGGAGGAGAAAAGGGAACAGGGAATGGGATAGAGAAAGGACTTTTTTTTTATGTCACTTGACATTTGTATGTCTCCTAGGAGTGGAGAGCTGATATCTGAAACAGCAAAGGTAAGAAGTCCAGCAGTCCTTTATATAATAGACAGTCCCAGTCTTAGAAATAGCATGTCCAATTTTTTTGTATTTACACTTCCCCAAAATTACTCCACTGTGCTTTATCCCATGTTTTACCCATAACTCACTGCTTTCACCTTTCTCATCCTTCTTCAGCTTATTTCAACTACCTCCTATCTACATGTATGTGCTTCAGTGTCAGCTGTATATTTATGCTGTGAACCAGTTTCCAGATAGTGACAATGGCAGACCATGTCTGTGCAATGTGTGTCCACTCAGCTGCTTGTAGTCTCCACCTACGGTGTATGTAAAGTCACAAGTGATAGACAGTTTTCACCCCATAACAGGGAGTGCTTGCGGAAAGACCTTTATTTCAGCATCATCAGGTATCATTTTAATGCACATTTAAAAATTTTGCTACATTTAAAATTCCATTACCAAGTTAAAGCGTAGATTTTAGTGATTAAGACTCCAGGTTTTAGTGAACTTTAAATGGTTCATTAGGACCATGCTGGTCCAAACAAACTATTTCCTTCACTAACACATGCAGCAACTGTCAGTGCTTTATGAACTTGTGGCGAGGCAACCCCATGTCAAGCTGTGGATTAGCACTATACGCCTGATTGTGGCAGAAGCAGGCATGCTAGTTACACACCTGTGGGCTGGGTTCATATGCATCCCAGGGATAGAGTTCAGGGCTCCCACTTGGAGACAGTTCCACCCAAGGAGTCAGGAGAACTCCACCCTACAGACACAAGCATAGGTGTGCGCAGCCTATTGCATTAGGGTGTGCACCCCAAAGCTTTTTATATATATATATATATATATATATATATATATATATATATATATATATATATATATATATATATATATATATATAAATAGGGAGATCTTTCCCATCTCCCTGCTGGCACAGTAAAAAAGAAGTGCAGAAGCATTTCTCTTGTGGCAGAGCCAATCAGAGGGAGATCTTTCCCATCTCCCTGCTGGCAATTAAAGTGATAATGCTAATGTGCACTTAGTGATTAGAGCGTGCCCATGCACACCTATGGACACGAGTCTATGTGTGAGTTTTGGGAAGACACCCATGTTCTTTAGAATGTTTAGATGTTCTTCAGGTGGCAGTTTGAACCCTGGGTAAGCTAAGAGAGAGCTTGACGCAACCATACAGGTCTGAGGAACAGACCTATGGCCTAGGCATGAGGCCTAAAGCAGCTGTGTCCTCAGTAGGTAAGCCAGGAGGCTAAATAACCAAGATGCAATAATGGTGGAACCCCCTGTGGGGGAAATTTGTTTGATTTGAAATTTTTGCTTCCTTTAAATAAAAGTGGGCTGCCATGCCCTTGAAAATGCAGTTTTGAGTGACATGTGTGTCTTCAAATCACATACACCACTTGAGCTCAATCACCCTGATATCCTACAGCTGTATAATCAGCTACATACAGTATACAGTGCTGTGTTTCACCAGTGCAACCCTGGGGACTTTGTACCTGCTCCCAGAATAAAATCAGGTCAAGCTGAGCACTGCTCAGCCATTCACAGAAAGCTTTGTACTGTATTTTCTAAATAAATAAAAGGCTTCCTTTGATTGACTGAGGTGGAGAGGTGGAGAGGTGGGTGGATATCACCACAATTGCCACCCCAGCCCATCAGAGGAAGCTTGGTATTCATTAAAATAGAACTCAAGGATTTTTTTCTTCATTTTAAGACCCTCTCCCTTGTGAAAAAAAAAGCATTGCAAGTCCTCACTAACTCTCTCTATGTTCCAGCTCTGTGCCAGACTTCTCCCTTGGTCCAGCCCCAATGGTCCTCTTCAGGGTAAAACAATTGTTCCTCATTTCCTGTGAGCCCAGCCTGTCATTTACATGCACTCCTTCCCCAAAGGGAGCACATCATTAGGCAGCCTAGGCACTGAGAACTTCAGGACTGGCACCTGACCAGCAAGAAGACATCATAAAAAAAAATCATAGGGAGTTCTGCTTTAAAATACTAAGAAGCTGCAGTGAATTTTTCTACTTTATTGGAATAGGGCTGACACAAACTATCAAAATACATAAAATTGTGAGTGCACAAAATAATTCAATCATGCATAGCAAAGTCCATGAACTCAGAAATCCAGAGAATCTTCTATGGAGATCGGAGGAATCCCCTAATAGTTCTCATAGAAGCCAGTGTGAAAAGGTAGGAAATAAAACACCCCTCACAGTGATCCTCCACCACTTAAAACTTGCGCTTACCAGCAGGCACGTATGCAGACCCAAATCCGGGTGTCCAGCTAGCAATAAAGCATCCCTCTATGAAGCACAGCAGATAGAAAGCAAACAAGGCACACAGATGTCAGCCTTTACCCCTATGCTGCACAGAGGGATGCTTCATTGCTAGCTGGACACCTGGATTTGGGTCTACATATGTGCCTGGTTTGCTTGCTATCTGCTGTGCTTCATAAAGGGTTGCTTCATTGCTAGCTGGACACCCGGATTTGGGTCTGCATACGTGCCTGCTTTGCTTGCTATCTGGTAAGCGCGAATTTTAAGTGGTGGAGGATCACTGTAAGGGGGGGTTTCATTTCCTACCTTTTCACACTGGCTTCTATGAGAACTATTAGGGGATTCCTCCCATCTCCATAGAAGATTCTCTGAATTTCTGAGTTCATGGACTTTGCTATACATGATTTAATTATTTTGTGCACTCACGATTTTATGTATTTTGACCACTTTCCTTATATTTCAGTTTTTTACTCTGCATTAATTGAATTTATGCACTTACATATTTTATGGTATAGCGCAGTTTTTTCCTTGTTTTCTGTATTGTTGTGTATATCTCACAGTTGAACTGCTGCTTTTTAGGAGAATTTTTTTTGCGATAGCGCAGTGATTTTTTGTTTTTTTCTGACACAAACTATCATCAGTGATACATATTACATGACTGAAGCTGCTATGATTGCCATGCACGCTTCAACAAATTATTAATTCCTGATAGGAATTATCAATCTATAGGCGACAGTCAATTTGGTTGGTATACCACTTGTGGAAGTGAAAGTGGATTTCAATCAATAAGGTATGATCAAAGCTAACGAATGTAAGTAACCAATCTCTTCTCTGTTTCCACTCACTGCGCAATCACTATGAGAGGCAGAAGGCTGCTGTGGCTGGACGGGGATGGGCAGTGAACTGAGGGGTACTGGTGTATAGGGTAGTATGCACCCAGAGAAGAATCCTAATGCCGCGTACACACAGACTTTCGACGGACTTTTGGCGGACTTTCTAACGAACGGACTTGCCTACATACGATCACACAAAAGTCAGACGGATTCGTATGTGATGACGTACACCGGACTAAAATAAGCAAGTTGATAGCCAGTAGCCAATAGCTGCCCTAGCGTGGGTTTTTGTCCGTCGGACTAGCATACAGACGATCGGATTTCTGGGTTCGGCGGAGTTACGACGTAAAGATTTGAAGCATGTTCCAAATCTAAAGTCCGTCAGATTTGTGGCTGGAAAAGTCCGCCGAAAGTCCGGGGAAGCCCACACACGATCAGATTGTCCGCTGGATTTGGTCCGTCGGCGTCCGTCGGACTTTTGTAGACTAAAAGTCCGACTGTGTGTACGCGGCATAAGAAAGCAGACTGCCCTGAACATTAGTACCGTTCGGTGCACCATCCAGACTTGTCCAGCTGCACCAGCTTACAGCCTCTTTTATAGAGACCAATAGTATACAACCTGTAATGCGCTAGATCCTATTTAGAGCTGCTGGCCAAGTGTTTGTTTAGATAGTACCGTAGTCAGGACTTTGTATAACTTATGCTTATATAAATAAATCACTAGTAACACCAGACTTGGATCAAAAAGGCCGCAGTTCTTTATTATAGGCTTATTAATAAATAAAAAAAAAAAGTAAAACTTTAAGTTATTTTATATATAAACAAAATCACTTTAAAATTCGACTAAAAACTTTACATACCAAAAAATATTAAATTAATACTAATAATAATAATAATAGCTATCAAAGCTCAGGTTAAATAACAAAAATGATATAATTTCATCTCCTCTAAAAGAGAGAGACACAGTGGGGGTTATTTACGAAAGGTAAATCCACTTTGCAAAGTGCACTTGAAATTGCACTGAAAGTTCAGTCGCTGTAAATCTGGGGGGTAGATCTGCTGATTTTATTATCCAATCATGTGCAAGCTAAAATGCTGTTTTTTATCTTCCTTGCATGCCCCCCTTAGATCTACAGCGATTGCATTTCCAAGTGCACTTTCAGTGCAATTTCAAGTGCACTTTGCACTTGTAGTTTGCACTTGTAGTGCAAAGTGGATTTGCCTTTAGTAAATAACCCCCAATGCCTCATAAACTGAACTGCGACAGGGAGGGAGGGTGGTACGACCTTCTTTCTTCAGCCGTCTGTCAATTCTATGACGCAGTCTTCTTGTATGTATACCCTTCAGCACAAGCTAAGTATCATTAATATGTAAATATTAACTTTAAAATGAACCAATCAAAAGGTATTGTATATTTCATATATTTCATTTACTTTAACCTATTAAAAATTTTCTTTTTTGCCTGCCACGGTCCCATAGTTGGTCGGGGGGAGGCAGTTTTTTGGCCCATCTCCCATCTTTCTTTAGCACTTCAGAGCTTACGCTTGTAGTCAGGTGCAGCTAGCTGCTTTGCCACTAGGTGGCTCTGTAATAGTGTCAGAATAGTGTCTTGTACAGCAGGTAATGACACTAGCTGCTAGGCCCTTTTAGGTAGAGCCCTTCCACAAGTGATGTCAAGAGTGAGTAAGCACCCATATAGAAGCTAGAAGGGGGAGGGGGGGTCGAGTCTCTTGGGGCATGGGAGCCTAACACCACACATCTGTGAGGATGTAGCCAACACATGTAAGCCCTGGACAGGCCAAGAGTGGACCTGTATGCAGTAGGAGCTAGCTATAGACATTCTGTCCCTTAAGGAGGTGGGGGCTGGGGTGGATTACAGAAGGCATTTCAGGCCAGGCTGGATATCCTTGTATATAGCTGCTTCCCTGGAGGGTTCTCAGAAGAGGTGTGGGTACACTAGGAGGTGTCTACGAGAACACAGTCCTGTGAGTACTGATGACCCTGGGTGGAGGAGAGACTAGAGGGAGATGACTGTGAGGTGCTGTACGAGCTTTTACTTGTGAATACTGTGGATCATCTGCTTTATGTGATTGACTGTGTATGTCAAGTTATTCCGAATTAAATATCCAAGTGATGCCATTCCCTGAACAACACCAGTAAAGTGTAGTGAAGCTAACTACTGTGTGGACATTCCTTCTTCCAATATAAGGGTCTATGGCCGGAAATGTCGTGAGGAGGCCTATGGCAAGGAGCAGGGCACAAGATGGTGGAGGGGTCAGCCTCAGCAGTTGGGATTGTGTTTTAGCAGGGCTGGAGCAGAGGTTGGGCCTTCTGCTTGGGAGCCAAAACTAGCCAACCACAAAGCCCATCTTACACACTCTCTCACAAATGTACAGTCTATCCATGCATTCAGAAGAGGGCCAACTCCCCACTAGCAATATCCGAGGCCAGCAATCGAACATGGAATCTAACAGGTTATGGTCCCTTCCGTCCACAGAAACTTGGCTCCCATTGTAACCCAACACGTTTCAAAGATCCAAATACCTTCTTCATCAGGGGATAAACGTGAGACCTGCTATCTTTTCTAGAAGGGAGAAAAGCGGATTCAGGTGCGCTGTTGTTTTGTGTCTATTAAAGCCACTCAAAGAGTTTTACATGCTGCCGGTAGCAGGGTTGGACAGTTCACCTGTGCCTTCAGCCTGTACGAAAACGCTGGAATCTCATACACAGGGGCTAAAGGTGCACTGTGCATGAGGCCCATAATGGGCAGACAGCAAATCTGCCCATCTGATCAAAGTGTATCTTTACTGTGTATTTTAGCTTTGAAAAATAGGTAATGGTAAGACATTAATATTTGTTTTTATTTTGGATTTCTCCACCCTTTTTTCAGAGGCAATCATCACCAGAACATACCGGTAATAGTCCCAGCAGGGACAGCAATACAACAGGTTTTATGAGCATTCTCTATTCTATCCAAAACTAAAACAGAAAAAGATTGGGTAGAAATACAGTTTACCCAAAAGAGAAAAACTCTCTCCTGTGCTCAAGTGTGTAGATGCTCAGTGTGTGATAAGGCCAATAGGCTTCAATGGTATCTGCCGTCTTGCAGCCCTCTTCAGAATGTTGGGCATTCAAAAACTACAAAAAGAAACAAAAAGAAGAGAGGGCGCACATATATAGAGGAGCTCCTACTTGTGAGCAGTTACCACCCGCTTAGGCTCTGAGGAAAGGGGCTCGCCCCCGAAACGCGTTAGCCATTGCCGCATCCCCCTGATGTCCGGTCCCATTTTTATCCTGATGTCTGTTACTGCACACCTGCAGTCTATGTCCATGCCTGTATTTCAAGCTCGTTTGTGAGTATATACTTGCTATTTTACTGTTTTAATAAACGCTATCAGTGGTAATGCGCTAGGTCGGTGCGCCCTCTCTTCTTTTTGTTTCTTTTTGTAGAAATACAGTTTAACCACTTGCCTACTGGGCACTTAAACCCCTCTCCTGCCCTGACCAATTTTCAGCATTCAGTGCTCTCACAATTTGAATAACAATTACTCAGTCATGTAATACTGTACCCAAATTAATTTTTTGTCCTTTTTTCATACAAATAGAGCTTTCTTTTGGTGGTATTTGATCACCTCTGGGTTTTTTATTTTTTGTGCTATAAATGAAAAAAAGACAGAAAATTTTGAAAAAAAAAAACGCATTTTTCTTTGTTTCTGTGATAAACTTTTGCAAATTATTAATTTTTCTTCATAAATTTTGGCCACAATTTATACTGCTACATATCTTTCGTAAAAATAACCCAAATTATTTATATTATTTGGTCTTTGTGAAAGTTAGAGAGTCTACAAGCTGTGGTGCAAATCCTACAAAAATTGATCACACCTGATGTACTGGATGCCTATCTCATTTCTTGCGACCCTAACACTCGGTTCACACAGGGGCGACTTGTCAGGCGACTTAGCCGCCTGACATGTCGCGCCCCGTTCTGTATTATGGAACCAGTCTAAAAGGAGCGACTCAAGTCCCTCCGACTTAGAAAAAGGTTCCTGTACTACTTTTGGGGCGACTTCAGGCGACTTGCATTGACTTCTATACAGAAGTCACAGAGTCTCGCCTCACAGAGTCGGCCTGCAAGTCGTGTTGCCCCTGTGTGAACCGAGCCTTACAAGCCAGGAAAGTACAAATACCCCCCAAATGACCCCTTTTTTGAAAGTAGACATTTCAAAAGGTATTTAGTAAGATGCATGGTGGGGTTTTTGTAATGAGGGAATTGGCGCTTTTCTATTGTATATACACTGGATATTAATCGTGTTGATAAAAATTATATATAAAAATGAATACGACAAATATATATGTGGAAAATTGTGGTGAAATAAGGAGTCAAATATGAGTGAAATGCTCCTACACCAATACACTATATGATAAAGTGCAAAGTGCTAGAACAAACATAATCAAATATATCAATAAAAATAAAAATATGCAAACATTCCAAAATTGTGATAAAAAGATTGTGCAAAATATCAAAACATTCTAAACCACTCCAGTGTACAAAACCAATTAATAAACAGAGTTATAAGAAGATATTAAAAAGTGCTAAAAATTGGTGAAAGTGAAAAAATAAGAAATAATGTTCCAAAAATTATGTATTCAAAAAAACTGTAATATGTCCTTTCGATCAGTGACAATATTCTTAATGTGGTAAGTGCTCCCCGTCTTCCACTGCACCCCCACTCGTGCCCTCACCAATGGCATCCCTAGGGGGGGCCAGAGGGGGCCCTGACCCCCCCAACATTTTTACAAAAAATCAATGTCTAAGAGGGAGAGAGTCCCCAGTCAGCTCCTGCGGGTTAATGCTCCCCCTCCCCTGCTCGCTGACACTGCATAATGCGAGTGCTCACACAACCACGGCCACCCGATCTGCTCCTTCACCTGCATCCTCATTGGCAGGGAGAAGAGCGAGTTGCAGGAAGGACTCCACCAGGACTCTCAGTTACTGAAAAAACAGACTTATTTCTCCCATCCTTAGGACAGGAGAACCAGCCTGTAAATTCCAAGAGATGCCAGACCAGCGCTGTCAATAGCAGGGGCAGGACAGCAAGAGGAGGCTGGGGAACCCCACAGTGGCAGAACACCAGGGCCCGGAGGCAAGACAACCTTTGCAACCCTGATAGTTCTCCCACTGCTTTGGATCCTTATACGATTAATATCCAGTGTATATACAATAGAACAGCGCCAATTCCCTCATTACAAGAACTTTTGCTGATTGGAATCTCACCTAAGTGATATTCTGTGTTAGGGGGGCTGCAGTTCTTTCTTCTTCCTTGTTTCCTAAGCGCGGAACCATCGTCTCCGATGGTGAGGTTTTTGATGTCATAATTTTTTCCCACAATTCTTTGCAAAATGAAGATTTTTTTTTCTCCACAAAATTGTCATTGTAATTGGTTATTTCTCTTACATGGCATGTGTATACCAAAAATGACGCCCCAAAATACATTCCGCTACTCCTCCTGAGTATTACGATACCACATGTGTGGGACTTTTTCACAGCCTAGCCACATAGAGAGGCCCAACATGCAGGGAGCGCCATCAGGTGTTCTAGGAGCATAAATTACACATCTAACTTGTTGACTACCTATTACACTTTTGAAGGCCCTGGAGCACCAGGACAATGACACGTGACACTAATGTGGCACTGATGACAGATGGCACATGACACTGTGGCACTGATAACAGCCACTAATATGTGGCACTGAAGACAGATGGCACTAATACGTGGCACTGATGACAGATAGCACTAATGACACGTGACACTGATAACATATGGCACGTGACGGGGACAGGTGGCACTGGGGACAGATGGCACTGATAGGTACTGTGGGCACTGTGTTGTGTTAGTGTGGCACTGTAATTTATGATTTTTTCACTCACGCTGCAGCACGGAAGCTCTCCCTCCTCACACGCGGTCTCTGTCTGAGGAGGGAGAGCCGGCAATGAGAGATGATCTCATATGTTTACATATGAGATCATCTCTCATT
This sequence comes from Lithobates septentrionalis, assembly GCA_037952835.1. Lineage (NCBI taxonomy): Eukaryota > Metazoa > Chordata > Amphibia > Anura > Ranidae > Lithobates > Lithobates septentrionalis. The sequence goes on from JBBDGP010001619.1 coordinate 2,060,538, forward strand.
GGACACTCCGATCGAGTGCTAAATGGCCACTGTGATTTGCCATTTAGCACGATCTGTGATTGGCCGTAGATTTCCCCAGACACGCGGCGGCGCGCAGGGAGGAAGTAAACCGGAGGACGTCCAGGGATGCCCTCCCGGCAATTGAGCGCTGCACTGTAGCCGTCTTTCGGCTATAGCGCGGGCGCGTAGTTGTTAAAGGATTGCTTAAACTAAAAAAATGTCACTCTCACCATAATGCCGCGTACACACGGGCGGACTTTTCGACCGGACTGGTCCGACAAACTTTCCAGCGGACTTTAAACTGACTTTCTAACGAACGGGCTTGCCTACACACGATCACACCAAAGTCCAACGGATTCATACGTAATGACGTACACCGGACTAAAATAAGAAAGTTGATAGCCAGTAGCCAATAGCTGCCCTAGCGTCGGTTTTTGTCCGTCGGACTACCATACAGACGAGCGGATTTCTGGGTCCGGCGGAGTTACGACATAAAGATTTGAAGCCTGTTCCAAATCTAAAGTCCGTCAGATTTGCAAATAGAAAAGTCTGCTGAAGGTCCGGTGAAGCCCACACACGATGAGGATTTGGTCCGTCGGCGTCTGTCAGACCAGTCCGGTCGAAAAGTCCGACCGTGTGTACGCCCAATTAGATGCATTCTATATTTTTATTTTTCAAACACTTGCTAGAATAATATCTAAAATCCGATTGGCTGTTATGCATATCACCTCTACTTTTCATTGCCACTGCCCTTATACAATACACTTTGTGAGAGTTCTCTGCACTTTCTCCTAATGACTGAAATACAATCAAAAAACAATGCAGAGTTTTCTGTTCCTATGCTAATTCTCAAAAAAAAAAAAAAAGAATTCACCTTGAACTTCCCGTTTTTTTCCTTCTAATCATCCTATTTCAATTGCTAATGAAACATCATTCTCAATTGCCCTCACACCCTGTAATGGTTATATTTAGCAGCGATGTCTAATTGAAATAGATTACACCAAATTACATTTACATTTCACGTGAAATCCTCCATCAAATACCGTGTATGAACCAACGCGTTTCATAAAATTTATTTAGCCTTCATTTAGCTAGCCGGCGCTTTTAATTTCTGCAGTCCATGACATGGAAGAATGGCTCAATCTCTTCTTCTGAGCTTTTTAGCAAACCCTAATTATCCTATTAATTCTGCTGGAGATCTGAACTGATGCCTGGATGTATAAAGCGACTAAGTAGGGTCTCAGTTAGTCTGCCCCTTCTTGGGCCACTGGAACCACACTAACTCGGAATGTTGTTGCTATGAAAGTTTAATTCACCTTTTTGCTTCACTTTATTACACAGGATACTATAGCAGTTACAATTGAGAAGTTACTCCTAGCCAGACTGCATTCCAAAATTCTACAAAACATCTGCTGTTCAGGGGGAAATCTATCAAAAAAAAAAAAATGTAACTTTCAGGTTAAATTAGCTAAATGCATTCCAGGTATATTAACCGCTTGCCGCCCGCCGGCTGTCATATGACGGCCAGGCGGCGCGGCTCTCATTCTGGGAGAGCATCATATGACGCCCTTGCCTTCCCAGCCCACCAGGGGGTGCGCATGCGCCGCCAACGGCACTCGTGCGCGCCTGCCGTGTCACTTGGGACCCGATGCGCATGCCCAGCGGCCGTGATGTCCACTGGGCACCCGCGATTGCCCGGTAACACAGCAGGACCATGGATCTGTGTGTGTAAACACACAGATCCACGTCCTGTCAGAGGAGAGGAGACCGATGGTGTGTTCCCAGTACAGAGGAACACCGATCGGTCTCCTCCCCTTGTGAGTCCCCTCCCCCTACAGTTAGAATCACTCCCTAGGAAACATAATTAAACCCTCGATCGCCCCCTAGTGTTAACCCCTTCCCTGCCAGTCACATTTATACAGTAGTCAATGCATTTTTATAGCACGGATCGCTGTATAAATGTGAATGGTCCCAAAAATGTGTCAAAAATGTCCGATATGTCCGCCGCAATATTGCAGTCACGATAAAAATAGCAGATTGCCGCCATTACTAGTTAAAAAAAAAAATATTAAAAATGCTATAAATCTAGCCCCTATTTTGTAGACACTATAACTTTTGCGCAAACCAATCAATATACGCTTATTGCTATTTTTTTACCAAAAATATGTAGAAGAATACATATCGGCCTAAACTGAGGAAAAAATTTGTTTAAAAAAAAAAATTGGATATTTATTATAGCAAAAAGTAAAAAATAATGCGTTTTTTTCAAACTTGTCACTCTTCTTTTGTTTATAGCGCAAAAAATAAAAAACGCAGAGGTGATCAAATACCACCAAAAGAAAGCTCTATTTGTGGGGAAAAATTATAACAATTTCATTTGGGTACAGTGTTGCATGACCGCGCAATTGTCATTCAAAGTGTGACAGTGCTGAAAGATGAAAAATGGCCTGGGCAGGAAGGGGGTGAAAGTGCCCGGTATTGAGGTGTTTAAAGCACAATTTGTGCCAAGTCTAAGCCCCGGTTCACACAGGGGCGGCACGACTTGCAGGTCGCCTCAGCGAGGCGACCTGCAAACGACTTCCGCGGCGACTTGCAAAACGACTTCTGTATAGAAGTCTATGCAAGTCTATGCAAGTCGCCCCCAAAGTAGTACAGAAACCTTTTTCTAAGTCGGAGCGACTTGCGTCGCTCCTATTAGAATGGTTCCATTGTACAGAACGGGAGGTGACTTGTCAGGCGGCTACGTCGCCTGACAAGTCGCCCCTGTGTGAACCAGCTCTAACAATGGGTTTTCTTTAACCACTTGGCCTCTGGAAGATTCACCCCCCTGCCTGACCAGACCATTTTTTGCGATACAGCACTGCATAACTTTAACTGACAAATGCGCGGTCATGCAACGCTGTACCCAAATTAAATGTATGTCCCTTTTCCCATTAGAGCTTTCTTTTTGTGGTATTTGATCACCTCTGCAGTTTTTATTTTTTGCATATAAAAATAAGACCGACATTTAACCACTTCAATACCAGGCACTTAGACACCTTCCCGCCCAGCCCAATTTTCAGCTTTCAGCGCTGTCACAATTTGAATGACAATTGCGCGGTCATGCCACACTGTACCCAAACAAATTTTTTATCATTTTGTTCCCACAAATAGAGCTTTCTTTTGGTGGTATTTGATCCCCTCTGCGGTTTTTATTTTTTGCGCAACAAATAAAAAAAGACAGAAAATTTTGAAAAAAAGCACGTTTTTCTTTGTTTCTGTTAAAATTTTTTGTAAAGGAGTACGTTTTCTTCTTCAATGACGGGCACTGATATGGCTGCACTGACGGGCACTGATACGGCGGCACTGATGGGCACCGATGAGGTGGCACCAATGAGGTGGCACTGATGAGGTGGCACTGACGGGCACTGATGATGGGCACTGATAGGTGGCACTGATGCGCACTGATAGGTGGCACTAATGGGCACTGATAGGTGGCACTGGTAGGTGGCGCTGATAGGTGGCACCGATGGGCACTGATAGGCGGCACTGATGGGCACTTGTAGGTGGCATTAATGGGCACTCGTAGGTGGCGTTGATGGGTAGTTATGGGTGGCACTGATAGTTGGCACAGATGGGCACGGATGGGCACTGATAGGTGGGCACAGATGGGCACAGATGGGCACTGACAGGTGGCACCGATGGACACTGATGGGTGGCACTGATGATTCTGATTGATGGCAGTGATGCCCCTAAGTGTGGCATTGCTGGGCATCACTGCAACATAATTGTGCCAATCAGTGCCCATTTGTGGGCACTGATTGGCACAGATTTGGCACTGACTGGGCACATGTGGATGGCCATGGGGTACATACCTGGCCATCCACATGTTTCCCTTCCCTGGTGGTCCTAGTGGCGATCCCTGGTGGTCCAGTGTGGTGATCTGCGGGGGGGCTGCGCTGATAAACAATCAGCGCAGACCCCCCCCTGCCAGGAGAGCCGCCGATCGGCTCTCCTCTACTCGCGTCTGTCAGACGCGAGTGAGGAAGAGCCGATCAACGGCTCTTCCTATTGACAGCGTGATCAGCCGTGATTGGACACGGCTGATCACGTGGTAAAGAGCCTCCGCCGGAGGCTCTTTACCAAGATCGGTGTAGCGGTGTGTCAGACTGACACACCGATCCACCGATCGCCGCGATGCGCGCCCCTGCGGGCGCGCGGCGGCATGTTATCCTGAAGGACGTCATATGACGCCCAGTCAGGATAACACAACCACCGCCCGGCCGTCAATCCGCTATAGGCCGGGCGGGAAGTGGTTAAAAAAGAAAAAAAAAAAATTCTTCATTAATTTAGGCCAATATGTATTCTGCTACATATTTTTCATTAAAAAAAATCTGAACAAGTGTATATTAATTGGGTTGCACAAAAGTTATAGCGTCTACAAACTATGGGTTGGTTTTATTTATTTATTTTTACTAGTAATGGTGGCGATTAGCGACTTATATTGGGACTGTGATATTGTGGCAGACAGTCAGACACTAACTGACACTTTTGACATTTTTTTGGGGACCAGCGACACTAATACAGTGATCAGTGCTAAAAATACTGTACTAATGACACTGGCTGGGAAGGGGTTAAACATCAGGGGCAATCAAAGGGTTAACTATGTGCCTAGCCTGTGTTTGAGACCCCTTTCACACTGAGGCGCTTTCACGCTAAAAAAGCGCCTGAAAAGCTCACGAAATACTATTTCAATTAAAATCAATGAATGCTTTCACACTGGGGCAGTGCGCTGGCAGGGCGGTGAAAAACGCCCCTCTCCATTGAAATTAATGGAAAGCTCTTCAAAAGCATCTAAAAAGCTCTTCAAAAGCGCTCCATGTTTTACTGGCACTTTAGAAGCACCTCAGTGTACTGTGGGGGTTGCTTTTACTAGGGGAAGACATGGTTCCACACCTTCCCTCCTGTCAGACTACCATTCTGCCTCTGTGCTGGCTGATCGGTGGGTGTCGGCAGCCATCGAGTCTGTGGTACCCGCAGATCAGCTCCTGCTGTGTATAATCACAGCGGGAGCTGGTGGCGGGCCCCCAACCCGGAAGTGTCGGATCACGGACGTAGCAGTGCCAGCCTCCACTGTATATTTAAGTTATACGGTCGGCAAGTGGTTAAAGCATACCTATGGTCAAAATGTAGAATCTTATATTCATTTCCACATTGTATTTCAATTATTTCCAGTCTATTCCTATTAATCTGCACAAACTTCAGATTTGTAAACTTTGTAAAGACCCCCACACTTTACGTTTTGAAATTCCGTGACATGTACATACCTCCCAACTTTTTGAGATGGGAATGAGGGACACCTATCAGCAAAAGTATACCGCATAGGACACGCCCCTGGCCACGCCCCTGGCCACGCCCCCTTAAAGGAGAATTGTACAAAAATAAAACAAGATTGGTTAAACCCACAAGTGCTTTTTTACCACTACTATTCCTTTATACTGGCTTTTGGAATTTACAAATGCAGAAATTTAGAAATCAGATGAAGGGTTTAGTGCTGGAAAACACTTTTTGATAGATAAAAAGTGCATTTTATATACATCTATATAGATCAGACCAAAATGAGGGACAAAATGAGGAAGAATGAGGGACAGAGGGACATTGCTCCAAATCAGGGACAGTCCCTCCAAATCAGGGACAGTTGGGAGCTATGCATATATACAAATTGCCCTGTAAGTAGGTAATGCTGTGTTACAAATTTTGCAGAGGCTGCCTTTTAAACTACAGAGGTGTTGAGAGGAGGAGTTCCAGGAGGTGGAGTCAGTTCAGGAATCACTGTTTGCTGGCAGCAAGGTACCATGGGATATGTAGTCCTTAGAGATCAAAAGTAAACAGCAGAGGAGAAGCTGCAAAACATGCAGGGAATCCAGGAAGTGCGTAACTGAGTTTGTACTGGAAGCGCACTTGATCGCGTGCCCTCAACACTGAGGCTGAACTATCACTGACAGCTCCTGTCTCATACTAACATTCAGGAGCAAGAGGACCAGCTCCCAATCGTGTGATCACTGTATTTAGCCAAAGTGATCAATACTGATGACAACTGTAAAATTTTGGATTTTGAGTCTATTTTTGTTCTGGCAACAATGGTCAGCAGCACAAATAAAATTGGTAAATCTATCTAGTGAAGACACAGAGTGCAATAAAAACATGACTGGGATCTAACCCTTTTTACTCTAACCCAGTGTTTCTCAACTCCAGTCCTCAAGGCGCCCCAACAGGTCATGTTTTCAGGCTTTCCATTATTTAGCACAGGTGATTTGATCAGTTTCACTGCCTTGGTAATTGCCACAGTTGTTTCATCTGAGGGAAATCCTGAAAACATGAACTGTTAGGGCGCCTTGAGGACTGGAGTTGAGAAACACTGCTCTAACCAACCCTCAAAAAATAAAAGTTTTCATATACATACACCTTAAAGCTGAACTTCAGGGAAACAAGATAAACAGTTGAAATGTAAATATGAAAACTGTCTTGTTTTTCAGAATGTGTATTTTTTGCAACCAGTCATGGCTTTTCTGACATCACAGAGAAGACCTCACTTTTCTCTACTGCTGTTGTGTTTGTCACCTCCCCATTCTCAACCTGTGTTTGGACAATGGAGAAACAACAGCACACTATTGAGATCTATCATTGTTCCCTTCTCTCCTCCGGACAGCACGATTCTTGTCCATACATGGGCTGTCCTGTCCTACACTGAGCGATGTGGCACAGGGGTTTACAACAGGAGATCTTTCAATTATAGTCTATAGAAAGGTCTATAAATGCCTTGTTCACTGATAACTTTCCTCCACAGTTAGGCTCCATTCACACTGTTGTGTCGCGTGACCGAGCATTTGTTGTGCACATTTTCATGCAATGAGCGTAGGGCAGCCCATTCATTTAAATGGGCTGCCCTATATGTGACAAATCCACAATAGAATCTCCTACACTAGATCCGTTCCTGCTATTTACATTTAGTGCAGTCAGTGCGTCCTGCTCACAGTGTTCAGCTAGATCCGTTCCTGCTATTTACATTTAGTGCAGTGCGTCCTGCTCACAGTGTTCAGCTAGATCTGTTCCTGCTATTTACATTTAGTGCAGTGCGTCCTGCTCACAGTGTTCAGCTAGATCCGTTCCTGCTATTTACATTTAGTGCAGTCAGTGCGTCCTGCTCACAGTGTTCAGCTAGATCCGTTCCTGCTATTTACATTTAGTGCAGTGCGTCCTGCTCACAGTGTTCAGCTAGATCTGTTCCTGCTATTTACATTTAGTGCAGTGCGTCCTGCTCACAGTGTTCAGCTAGATCCGTTCCTGCTATTTATATTTAGTGCAGTGCGTCCTGCTCACAGTGTTCAGCTAGATCCGTTCCTGCTATTTACATTTAGTGCAGTGCGTCCTGCTCACAGTGTTCAGCTAGATCCGTTCCTGCTATTTACATTTAGTGCAGTCAGTGCGTCCTGCTCACAGTGTTCAGCTAGATCCGTTCCTGCTATTTACATTTAGTGCAGTGCGTCCTGCTCACAGTGTTCAGCTAGATCTGTTCCTGCTATTTACATTTAGTGCAGTGCGTCCTGCTCACAGTGTTCAGCTAGATCCGTTCCTGCTATTTACATTTAGTGCAGTCAGTGCGTCCTGCTCACAGTGTTCAGCTAGATCCGTTCCTGCTATTTACATTTAGTGCAGTGCGTCCTGCTCACAGTGTTCAGCTAGATCTGTTCCTGCTATTTACATTTAGTGCAGTGCGTCCTGCTCACAGTGTTCAGCTAGATCAGTTCCTGCTATTTACATTTAGTGCAGTGCGTCCTGCTCACAGTGTTCAGCTAGATCCGTTCCTGCTATTTACATTTAGTGCAGTCAGTGCGTCCTGCTCACAGTGTTCAGCTAGATCCGTTCCTGCTATTTACATTTAGTGCAGTGCGTCCTGCTCACAGTGTTCAGCTAGATCCGTTCCTGCTATTTACATTTAGTGCAGTCAGTGCGTCCTGCTCACAGTGTTCAGCTAGATCCGTTCCTGCTATTTACATTTAGTGCAGTCAGTGCGTCCTGCTCACAGTGTTCAGCTAGATCTGTTCCTGCTATTTACATTTAGTGCAGTGCGTCCTGCTCACAGTGTTCAGCTAGATCTGTTCCTGCTATTTACATTTAGTGCAGTGCGTCCTGCTCACAGTGTTCAGCTAGATCCGTTCCTGCTATTTACATTTAGTGCAGTCAGTGCGTCCTGCTCACAGTGTTCAGCTAGATCCGTTCCTGCTATTTACATTTAGTGCAGTGCGTCCTGCTCACAGTGTTCAGCTAGATCCGTTCCTGCTATTTACATTTAGTGCAGTCAGTGCGTCCTGCTCACAGTGTTCAGCTAGATCCGTTCCTGCTATTTACATTTAGTGCAGTGCGTCCTGCTCACAGTGTTCAGCTAGATCTGTTCCTGCTATTTACATTTAGTGCAGTGCGTCCTGCTCACAGTGTTCAGCTAGATCCGTTCCTGCTATTTACATTTAGTGCAGTCAGTGCGTCCTGCTCACAGTGTTCAGCTAGATCCGTTCCTGCTATTTACATTTAGTGCAGTGCGTCCTGCTCACAGTGTTCAGCTAGATCCGTTCCTGCTATTTACATTTAGTGCAGTCAGTGCGTCCTGCTCACAGTGTTCAGCTAGATCCATTCCTGCTATTTACATTTAGTGCAGTGCGTCCTGCTCACAGTGTTCAGCTAGATCTGTTCCTGCTATTTACATTTAGTGCAGTGCGTCCTGCTCACAGTGTTCAGCTAGATCCGTTCCTGCTATTTACATTTAGTGCAGTGCGTCCTGCTCACAGTGTTCAGCTAGATCCGTTCCTGCTATTTACATTTAGTGCAGTGCGTCCTGCTCACAGTGTTCAGCTAGATCCGTTCCTGCTATTTACATTTAGTGCAGTGCGTCCTGCTCACAGTGTTCAGCTAGATCCGTTCCTGCTATTTACATTTAGTGCAGTCAGTGCGTCCTGCTCACAGTGTTCAGCTAGATCCGTTCCTGCTATTTACATTTAGTGCAGTGCGTCCTGCTCACAGTGTTCAGCTAGATCTGTTCCTGCTATTTACATTTAGTGCAATGCGTCCTGCTCACAGTGTTCAGCTAGATCTGTTCCTGCTATTTACATTTAGTGCAGTGCGTCCTGCTCACAGTGTTCAGCTAGATCCGTTCCTGCTATTTACATTTAGTGCAGTGCGTCCTGCTCACAGTGTTCAGCTAGATCCGTTCCTGTTATCTTCCTACTGACAGGCAGGCTTGTCTGGTTACAGTATATAAAGCTACCTGAAGAAAATTACAGGTGTTCTATCCCAGCTTAGTGCAGCTACAGGCCATTAGTATGTCTGGAAGGCCAAGAAGGAGAGGCAGACAGTCACAAGCCAATAAGAGAGGGCAAGCAGGCTCTGTGTCTAGTGCTGGTCGTGGAGACGGTGCATCCTCATCAGCACGTGGCCATGGGACACGCTTGGCCTTTTTTTCGGCAGCTGGCCGTGTTGAGCCGCAACATGCGGAAGACTTGGTCGAGTGGATGACCAAGCCGTCCTCATCCTCCTCATCCTCTCTCACCCATGCCCAGGGTGCTTTGTCTGGCAAAGCAGCGGCCTCTTCCCTCAGCTCAATGTCATCAGTGACTCCTTCCCTAGCTCCACCATGTCCTCCTGAGGATTCCCTCGAACTGTTTGACCACAGTGTTGGGTACATGCTCCAGGAGGATGCCCAGCGTTTGGAAGGCTCTGATGATGATACTGAGCTCGATGAAGGCAGTAACATGAGCACGGACAGAGGGGGTGCCCAAGAAGGACAGCAATCTGGCAGTCATGCTCCCCCTGCTGCAGCATACTGCCAGGTTTGCTCCAGTGATGAGGAGGGAGGGGATGATGAGGTCACTGACTCAACGTGGGTGCCTGATAGGAGAGAGGAGGAGGAGGAGGAGGAGGAGGCGGCACATCACCAACGAGGCAGGATGCCCTCCAGGGGCCAGCCTAAGGGCAGCACATTGACTGCATCACACCCCAAAGCTCCACATGTGCAGGGCGCTGCAGTCTCTGCGCGTTATTCAAAAGTTCTTTGGTGTGGGCCTTTTTTGAGACGAGTGCATCAGATCGCACCGCTGCTATTTGCAACATATGTCTCAAGCGTATCTCGCGTGGCCAAAACATCTCCCGCTTGGGTACCACATGCTTGACCAGACATATGTTGACCTGCCATGCAGTTCGTTGGCAAGCATATCTAAAAGACCCACACCAAAGAACAAAGAGGATCTCTCCTTGCTCCTCATCAGCTGAGATTTCCAACCCCACTAGACCTTCAGTCCTCTCTGAGACCTGCAGTGAGAGGAATGAAGGTGTAGAATTAGGTGTGTCACAGCCAAGTACTTGTGGGCAATCTGCTTTTGGTACACCGACGTCAGATTGTACCAGGCAAATTTCCCTGCCCCAGCTGCTGCACCGCCGAAAGAAGTTTTCTCCCAGCCATCCACATGCCCAGCGGTTGAATGCTAGCTTGGCAAAATTGCTAGCACTTCAACTGCTGCCTTTTCAGTTGGTAGACTCTGCCCCCTTCCGTGAGTTTGTGGAATGTGCGGTTCCTCAGTGGCAGGTACCCAAACGCCACTTTTTCTCACGGAAGGCGATTCCGGCTCTCTACCGGCATGTGGAAGGCAATGTCCATGCCTCGCTGGACAGGGCGGTCAGCGGTAAGGTGCATATTACCGCTGACTCATGGTCCAGCAGGCATGGACAGGGACGTTACTTAAGTTTCACGGCGCATTGAGTGACTCTGCTGGCAGCTGGGAAGGATGCAGGACAAAGTGCAGTAGTGTTGGAGGTTGTTCCGCCACCACGCCTCCAAAATGCTGATTGTGACACACCTCTCTCCTCCACCCCCTCCTCTTCTTCTTCCTCCATGGCCTCTTCCTCGGAACCAGCGGTGCTCCGTAGGCGTTCAAGGGGCTACGCAAGTACGCAGGCCAAAAGATGCCATGCGGTGCTTGAGCTGGTGTGCTTGGGGGACAGGAGCCACACTGGGGCAGAGGTTCTGTCAGCTCTGCAGGGGCAGGTTCAGAGGTGGTTGACGCCACGCCAACTTAAGGCAGGAATGGTGGTTTGCGACAATGGCACCAACCTCCTCTCTGCCCTCCGACAGGGACAACTGACCCATGTGCCCTGTTTGGCTCACGTCCTTAACTTGGTGGTGCAGCGGTTCTTGGGCAGGTACCCGGGCTTACAGGATGTCCTGAGGCAGGCCAGGAAAGTCTGTGTGCATTTCCGCCGGTCATATAATGCCAGTGCTCGGCTGACGGACCTCCAAAAGGAGTTTAACCTGCCCAAGAACCGCCTAATCTGTGACATGCCCACCAGGTGGAACTCAACGTTGGCCATGCTGCAGCGGCTGCACACGCAGCAGAGGGCCATAAATGAGTACCTGTGCGACTATGGCACCAGGACAGGGTCAGGGGACCTTGGTTTTTTTTCCCCACGCCAGTGGGCCATGATCAGGGATGCATGCACTGTCCTGTCACCATTCGAGGAGGCCACGAGGATGGTGAGCACTGACAGTGCATGCATCAGTGACACTGTCCCCCTTGTCCACCTGTTGGAGCACACGCTGCGTGGAATAATGGACAGGGCACTTGAGGCAGAACAGAGGCAGGAAGAGGAGGACTTCCTTAGCTCTCAAGGCCCCCTTTATCCAGACAGTGTTCCTGCGTGCCCGCCGATCACACAGGAAGAGGACGAGGAGGAGGAGGAGGAGGAGGAAGATTGTGTCAGTATGGAGGTGGAGCCTGGCACTCAGCATCAGCAGTCTTTAAGGGATCAGTCCCAAGGAACACATGGACTTGTACGTGGCTGGGAGGAGGTGGCTGCGGACGTTGTTGTCCTTAGTGACCCAGAGGACTCCGGACCGAATGCCTCAGCAAACCTACGCTGCATGGCCTCCCTGATCCTGCAAAGCCTGCGTAAGGATCCTCGTATTCGTGGTATCAAGGAGAAGGACCAATACTGGCTGGCAACCCTCCTTGATCCACGTTACAAGGGTAAGGTTGCGGACCTTATCTTGCCATCGCAGAGGGAGCAGAGGATGAAACATCTTCGGGAGGCCTTGCAGAAAGGTCTGTGCAACACGTTCCCAGAGACTGGGAGGTTACAAACTCCTGTTTCTGGACAACGTGTTGCTGAGGCTTCGGTCAGTCAAAGAAGGAGCGGTGGAGAAGGTGGCCGTCTGACCGATGCGTTCAGACAATTTTTTGGTCCGCAGCCCCAAGGTATGATCGGTTCCAGCAACCATCGCCAGCGTCTGTTTTACATGGTGCAGGAATACCTAGGGGCAAGATCAGACTTGGACACCTTTCCCACCGAAAATCCTCTGGGTTACTGGGTCTTGAGGATGGATCACTGGCCAGAGCTTGCACAGTATGCAATTGAGCTACTGGCCTGTCCTGCATCCAGCGTTCTTTCCGAACGCACATTCAGTGCTGCTGGAGGCGTGGTAACCGATCACAGGGTGCGTCTGTCCACTGACTCGGTCGATCGGCTGACCTTCATAAAAATGAATCAGTCTTGGATCACCACCAGCTACCAAGCACCTGATGCTGATGTAACTGAATAATTTTTTTCAGATCCCTTCAAAGACTGCCTATGCTGATGCTGAGTGACTATCCCTGAGTAATTATCCTCTTCCTCCTCAATCATCACGCTGATAGCTTGTAAGAACATTTTTGGTTCTGGGCGCCACCACCAGTGCCTAAGGCCCAATTTTTCAGCCCCTGTTTAACAGGGGCGTGTAATTACAATTTTTGATGTAATACTTTGCAGCAGGGCTCGTTCCTGCATTCCAACTAGAGTGTCTGTGAGGGGTTGCAGTGTTGTGGCACCAGCACCAGTGCCTAAGGCCCAATTTTTCTACCCCTGTCTAACAGGGGCGTGTAATTACAATTTTTGATGCAATACTTTGCAGCAGGGCTCGTTCCTGCATTCCAACTAGAGTGTCTGTGAGGGGTTGCAGTGTTGTGGCACCAGCACCAGTGCCTAAGGCCCAATTTTTCTGCCCCTGTCTAACAGGGGCGTGTAATTACAATTTTTGATGCAATACTTTGCAGCAGGGCTCGTTCCTGCATTCCAACTAGAGTGTCTGTGAGGGGTTGCAGTGTTGTGGCACCAGCACCAGTGCCTAAGGCCCAATTTTTCTGCCTCTGTCTAACAGGGGCGTGTAATTACAATTTTTGATGCAATACTTTGCAGCAGGGCTCGTTCCTGCGTTCCAACTAGAGTGTCTGTGAGGGGTTGCAGTGTTGTGGCACCAGCACCAGTGCCTAAGGACCAATTTTTCTGCCCCTGTCTAACAGGAGCGTGTAATTACAATTTTTGATGCAATACTTTGCAGCAGGGCTCGTTCCTGCGTTCCAACTAGAGTGTCTGTGAGGGGTTGCAGTGTTGTGGCACCAGCACCAGTGCCTAAGGCCTAATTTTTCAGCTCCTGTTCAACAGGGGCATGTAATTACAATTCTTGATCTAATATTTCACAGCAGGGCCCTGTGAGGGCTTACAGTGTTGTGGCCACAGCAACACCTAAGGCCCAAATTTCTGCTGAGTATATAGGGCAGGACCCTACTTTCAAACATCTAACTTACAAACGACTCCTACTTGCAAACGGAAGGAGACAACAGGAAGTGAGATGAAATCTACCCCTAGGAAGGGAAATTCTCTCCTGTAAGAGTTAATATGGGAAAACAATTTCTCCTTTCCACTGATGCTTTCCAATCCTTGTTCCACAAAAAAACCCAAATTTTCAAAAAACATTTTTCATTGGGACAAAAAAGTGAGGTGAAATCTTCTGAAGAGGAGGAAAGACAGCAAAACAAATGTCACAGGGGTGATAACCCTTCCCTATATTTTCCAAAAAGCTTAAAAAAGATTTTTTGGCTGGAGCTAAACACGTTAAAAATGTACCCGTTCAAAATTACAAAGAGATTCTACTTAACAACAAACCTACAGTCCCTGTCTTGTTTGCACCGCCTGTATACTGCTGTTCAGAGTATATAGGGCCTTTCCTTATTTTAATTTGGGTGCGGGGTTCCCCTTAATATCCATACAGGACCCAAAGGGCCTGGTAATGGACTGGGGGGGTACCCATGCCGTTTGTCTCACTGATTTTCATCCATATTGCCATGACCTGACATGACATTAAACCCGCAAGCAGTTTTAAATGAGATTTTTTCCTTTAAAAATGACATTTGGTGCAGGGACTGTTCTAAACATGGGAAACATGCGTCACTTTACAGGCATACTATAGACACCCCCCAGGTACGATATTTAAAGGAATATTTCACTTTTTTTTTTTTACTTTAAGCATCATTAAAATCACTGCTCCCGAAAAAACGGCCGTTTTTAAAAGTTTTTTTTGCATTGATACATGTCCCCTGGGGTAGGACCCGGGTCCCCAAACCCTTTTTCGGACAATACCATGCAAATTAGCCTTTAAAATGAGCACTTTTGATTTCGAACGTTCGAGTCCCATAGACGTCAATGGGGTTCTAACGTTCGTGCGAACTTTCGGTCCGTTCGCGGGTTCTGGTGCGAACCGAACCGGGGGGTGTTCGGCTCATCCCTACTTATATGCATTGTATTGTCATAAAAAGTGTTTGGGGACCTGGGTCCTGCCCCAGGGGACATGGATCAATGCAAAAAAAAGTTTTCGGGAGCAGTGATTTTAATAATGCTTAAAGTGAAACAATAAAAGTGTAATATTCCTTTAAATTTCGTACCTGGGGGGTTTCTCTAGTATGCCTGTAAAGGGGCGCATGTTTCCCGTGTTTAGAACAGTCTGACAGCAAAATGACATTTCAAAGGAAAAAAAGTCATTTAAAACTACTTGCGGCGATTAATGAATTGTCGGTCTGACAATACACATCAAAGTTCATTGATAAAAACGGCATGAGGCAAGGGATAATACTATTAAGGTACTTAACTTAGTGCAATATGCCAATGATACAAATACACCTTGCGTTTTTTTGAGTACGGATGCTGAAAAAGCATTCGATAGAGTAAATTGGCAATTTATGTTTGAGGTCCTTAAGCAAACAGGAGTGGGAGACCGTATGACCCAATGGATATCTGGAGTTTATACTACACCACAAGCATCAGTTAAAGTAAAACAGAGTATTTTCAAAACCGTTCAAAATTACAAATGGCATGTGCCAAGGATGTCCCTTGTCGCCATTATTATTCGCCCTTACGTTAGAACCCTTACTTAACAAGATTCGCCAAAACCCGGATATCCAGGGGGTATGCTTGGGAAATAAGAACTATAAAGTGTCAGCTTATGCAGACGACTTGCTGTTTTCCATGTCTCACCCACTTATCTCATTGCCTAATCTTATGAAAGAATTCAAGATCTATGGAGACTTATCAAATTTAAAAATTAATTACGCTAAATCAGAAGCGATGGGGGTGATACTGCCCCCTCTAATACAAAAGGCTATACAACCAAATTTCAATTTGAAATGGGTACCCGCGGTGCTGAATTATTTGGGTACATATGTACCATCAAATATAGGAAATACTTTCACGGTAAATTTTATACCATTATATAATTCAGTATGGTCTTTATTAGATAAGTGGCAACACGGACTACACTCGTGGTTTGGCCGCTGTAACATTTTTAAAATGTGTATTCTACCAAAATTTTTATACCTTTTTCAGGCGTTGCCTATTACTATCCCGGTGGTCTTTTTTCATCAGATAAGTAAACTTTTTGCGAAATTTATATGGGCGAAAAAAAGACCTAGGATTGGTAGAAGATTAATGATGATACCCAAGTGCTATGGGGCGGTAGCTGTCCCAGATGTATTCAAGTATTACCAAGCGGCCCATTTGGGGAGATTAGTGGATTGGTGTAGACATGGGGAATTTAAGCAATGGATAGACATGGAACAACAGCTGAGCCATGTACCTCTACGTAGAGCGCCCTAGTGTTACAAGGAGCTACCCCTCACCCTTAAAAAACATCCTATATTAGGTCCTACACTACTAATTTGTGCTAAGTTTTGTAATATTTCTAGATTTTCCTCGATCCATTCACCTCTATATCCTATACTGGGAAATCCAAAATTCCAACCAGGAATGAAAAAGGGAGCATTTAGTAAACTGGAGGAGAAGGGAGGTTTTCAAGTGTCACATTTTGTGCAACTGGAGGCCTGGCCAACAATTGCAGCATTGATTAAACCAGGAGGGGATTATGAGGTAAATTTTTGGCAAGCAATACAAATTCGCCATTTCTTAGGGACCTTGGGACCACCAATAAATTACCGGCGTCAACTTACAGTATTTGAATTATACTGTGAGTAGAAGGAACCTCTTCCCCGGGTGATCTCTAAGATTTACACACTGTTAAATATCCCGTCGGAGGAGTTTGTGCTACCATCCATTAGTCCATAAGTGGGATAGAGATCTTAATAGAACTTTTAATCCAACTCAACGTAGGAATATCATTTACTTAGCAATGAATTCGTCAAAAAGTACACGAACACAGGAATTAAATTACAAATTGCTAACTAGATGGTATTACACCCCGTCGAGGCTAAGTAAATTTACAGCAGAGATCTCAGACCAATGCTGGAGGTGCGGGAAAGAGGAGGGAACACTCCTCCATATTTTTTGGTCATGCACTAAGATCAGAAAATATTGGCTAGAGGTTCAGAAAATCTCTCAAAAACTTACAGATCTTTTAATACCAGATGATCCCGCTTTTTTTCTGCTCCATTGCTCACAGATCCCGACGCAAGTATATAAAAAGTCCGTGTTGTGCCACTTGGTTAATGCTGCCAAGGCCTGTGTCACTATGTGTTGGAGAGACACATAACCACCCTCTATTGCAAGGTGGCAATAATAAAGTTAGAGAAATTGGAGCCATAGAAGACTTGGTCTACTCGGTCCAAAATAGAAAAGAACAATATGTACAAACTTGGTCAGTATGGGACCGATTTGTATTTTCAGAAGAAGGGAAGAGAAAGATGGAAGATAGAACAGAGGAATGAGAATGTTTTGTGTAGAACTTCTTGTATCTGGCTGTGTAGGGGGGAATGGGGAGAGGAGGAGTAGGGGACTGGGGTTTTTTTTTTGTTTTTTTTTTGTTTAGGTAGGGTCTGGGGTATTTAATAAAAGGAACTAAAGGGAGGATTAGAGAATTAAATAGGGAACAAGATATTGGGAACAAACTTTGTAGTACCGAGGCCCCAATTTAGGTAAAATTATAAGGGTATAACCTATGAATGTTTATGTAGAGACTAAGGAACCTTAAGTTAACACTAAAAGCAAATATAAAGTATCGAATAGATGTATTTATAGGTGTTTAAACACAATGTAATTATGTATTCTCTAACACCCTTTATACAAATAAAGAATTGTAAAAAAAAAAAAAATTGGTCTGGATTTTAAGGGGAACCCCACGCCAGAATTAAAAAAATATGGCGTTGGGTCCCCCCAAAAATCCATACCAGACCCTTATCCGAGCACGCAACCTGGCAGGCCGCAGGAAAAGAGGGGGGGACGAGAGAGCGGCCTCCCCCTCCTGAACTGTACCAGGCCACATGCCCTCAACATTTGGGACAAGGGCCTCATCCCCACAACCCTTGCCCGGTGGTTGTGGGGGTCTGCGGGTGGGGGCTTATCGGAATCTGGAAGCCCCCTTTAACAAGGGGACCCCCAGATCCCGGCCCCCCCCCTTTGTGAAATGGTAAGGGGGTACTTTTGTACCCCTACCATTTCACAAAAAAAGTGTCAAATATGTTAAAATTTACAAGAGACTGTTTTTGACAATACCTTTATTTAAAGTCTTCTTCTTTCCAATTTTAAATCTTATGTACAGTAACTGTTCACACTGCAGGGTCACTGCGTTTAGAAAAGTCCTGCATGCTGCATCTTGGGTGCACTGTTTTAAAAGCACACTAAAAAGGGAATTTCCTTGCACGTGGCCTCACTTTTTGCCCTGACTCTGGTCTGGACAAATTTGGGGCCATCAAGGACATCCATCTCTTTATACGTAACGTTTTACTAAAAAGCAGGTCTTGGAACCTGGGTTACCTAATCAGGATACACAAGCTTTGGATAATCTTATATCACTGTTGGAGGAAAACGAGTCTGAAAATTTAATCAACTCAATTGATATAAAAGCCCTCCTTGCAGCTGTGGACAAGAAACCCACTGCACAGGCAAACACACATGCCATTGACCCTTCACTAAAAAAGAAGTCCACTATGTATCCTCCACCTAGCTCCAATCATAATGCAGTCGTTTTTCTTAAGTTGGTATCAGCTGGCATTCGGAAAATGAAAATATTTCTCTGGACCTCATGCCAATCTCAATAAACGTGAAAAGAAGGCACTTGATCTATTGGCCAATAACCACAGAATTGTCATAAAACCCTATGACAAGGGTGGCAATGTTGTGGTTATGAATAACACTCATTACATCGCAATGTGTATGAAGATACTTAGTCATTTCGAATGGTATCGACCCATACATAGATTGTTACTAGATAAATTTGCTCAAGATTTTTACCTGATGGTGGATGCGGCATTTTACCATAATGTCCATAATTCCCACGTGAAGCCACCTTTTATGCCCTTCCCAAACTGATAAATACTAAAAAAAACCCCCATCATCCTATATACATGATACCATCCACTTTCTGCAGATTATTCAAGACATGCATATTGAGGATAATACTCAATTAGTTGCCATAGACATTGCATCCTTGTACTGTACCATCCCTCATGAGAAGAGCTTTGCAGCAATACGCCATGTGCTGTCACATTCCAGTGAATGCGAATCCAGGTACACTGACTTTATTCTGACTTCCTTGGAATTTATACTCCATCATAATGCCTTTTGCTTTAATGGTTCCCACTACCTCCGGGTACAGGTGGTGGCGATGAGGACTTGCTGTGCCCCATCATATGCCAATGTGTACCTGGGGGAGTGGGAACAATCACTGCTTACTAATGACTCGCTATCCGTATATATGGGCCATGTACTTGCGTGGTACCGTTAAATTGATGACATGTTTGTCACCTGGGACGGACCTGATGATCTGTTACATAAATTCATAGCTTGTAATAATAGAAATGACTTCAATTTGAGCTTTACCATGTCACACAGCACAACTGAAATTACATATCTGGATGTACTTGTTAAAAAACAACAAAATGGTGGCCTCTTTAGTGAATTGTATCGGAAACCTACAGCAGGGAACTCACTACTTCATGCATCAAGTTTTCATCCCAAACCCCTACTTGCATCAATTCCGTATAGCCAGAAATTGCTTAGATGATGCCAGCTTCAAAAGTGCGGCTGACACTCAGATTTTGGAAAGGGGATATTCCAATACACTCCTTAAGAAAGCATATCGAAGGACTATTGGTTTATTCCATCGTGACTTACTGAATGTTGAAAAACAGTCCTCAAATGATGATACAACCAGGATTATCACTACCTACTCGACACAACATAAACAGGTCAGACGTATCCTTAAAAAGTACTGGCATTTATTGACGATGGATTCACTACTTGCCCCCTTTGTTCCTAACCTACCAGCTCTTGCCTACAGGAGGGCTGCTTCGGTGGGTGACAAATTGGTAGCAAGTGAATACAAATCACATAAGGGTGATATATGTAAAACTTTGGGAACCTTTGCGTGCGGTGGGTGTTCATATTTCCAGTCTATAGATAAATGTATCCATATTGACTTGCCCAATGGACGTATATTTCGTCCTATACACTATGTGAACTTTAAAACTCCGGGCATAGTGTATTTACTCACATGCGAATGAGGGTGTTACTACGTCAGGAAGACTATAAATGAATTTTGGAAACGAATATACCAACATTTATCCACCATACGCAAATGAGATCCTGATGTACCTATTGGTCGCCATATGGCACTAGTTCATCCAAAATCTATTCAAATACAATTTTTGGCACTTGATCGAGTACATTTTCACTCTAGGGGATGAGATTTTAACAAATGCCTCCTCCAGTGTGAATTGAGATGGATATGTGATATACAGGCCACTCTACCCCCTGGCCTTAATGAGGCATTTAATTTCAAGTCCTTCCTTCCTGGCTTTGTTTCAGGGGGTTGTGAGCTGAACCTATAATCCCTCAGCTTTTCTCCTGTTGTTTCTGTGACCTTTCTTGGACCAACATTTTTTTCTATGTACCATCTTGAGCCATGTCTTTATCATTTATTTCATGTCGGTCCAATCCTATGTGATGCCAGATGATTAAATCTCAATAAGGCATTTTATAAATTCTACTGATTAGACTTTTGAGGTAACATGATTACATTTCAACAAGGCACTTTATAATTAATTTCTTTGCTGATATAGTCCCTCTCTCTTTCCCTTGTGTGGTGATTATATATCATATACAGCTGTATTACTTGTTTATGAGAAAATGTACCTTTATTGACATATGTGGTTATGACTATCAATTTCAGTGCAATATGAATGATCGAGCTATTGGCTAATTATGTATATGCGATCACCTGCTGCCATGTATATATTTATGTTTATTATTAATTAATTTTTCCCTTTTTCCATCTGTGTGTGTTTTTGTGTTGAATTTTCTCATTCTTTTAAACATGTTGGCTGACACTGCTCTACTTGGCCACTAGATGGTGCACGATGCGTGTCCGGGGCCGTGCCATGCATCGCGCATGCCTGGCGGGTGGGTGGCTCCTCCTGCACATGGCTAATGAGCTGTGAAGGACCTTGGGATCCCCGCCTATACCTTGTGCAGGGGAGAGCCTTTGTATGTCCCAAACGACCGCAATGCATTGTGCAGATGGGGATTTCTTCTTCCGCCGGTGACGCGTGACGTCATCACGCCCCTCGCCTCAGCCTCAGGGAGACGCCCTAAGTTCAATTGCAGCTGATCAAGTGGAACTACCAGCAATATGCAAACAGGTTGCCTTGATTGGCCCTTCACACAGCTTCCTACTATTTAAGGTGCTCACTTATAATTAGCATTCTCTCAGTTTGAGCACTGCTGCTTGGCTGTTTGCACCGCATATGTTCCATCTCCAGTGAAAGGTAAAACTTACTCTATCTCTAACTAGGCAATTCAGGGCATTTATTGTGCCTGGCTTGCTAAGTCAGTATAGATTTGGTGTTTCATTATCCTCCCCGGCAGTATGATTATTTCAGATTTTAGGTGCTGAAAGTGGTACCATTTTGCATGGAAATTTTGCATTCGAAAAAATAAAATTAAAATTAAATAAAATTAAAAAATATATAAAATTAACTGAAATTAAAATTAAAATGTAAAAATTGCTTATAACAGTTCACGTCTAAGTCCACGTTTAACCCTTTAGGTGTTAATGTCTGTAATTGGTATATTCATTGGGTTTCATTTTGTGAGATAGCCTGTTTTAAATTGGTGCCCCTCCAGTGTCTTTCTACTCTATCAATACCACAAAAAATTAGTTTAGAAGGATTGGGACAGAGGACATGGCAGACCCCCATGGAGAGGTCAGAGGGGGAGGGGAGACCATTAGGGACCACCAATCGAGAGAATCTTCCCCAAAAAGAGAAACAGTCCCTTACACACAAACACTTACACCCAGTTTACCAGTAAGGGGAGGAAGGACTAACATGGGAGGGAATAGGTATGAATTAGGAGATACCCCCCAACAACAAAATAGATTGCAGAGTGAGTCAGATACACCACCCTACAATCTTCCCACACATAACAGGTATGAACAGATCAGACCTCATACCCCACCCCACCCCCCCAAATAGGGGGGCCCCCTAAACAGAGACTGTATGAACATAATGGGTACTGTTAGGTACCTGGTAGTTGAGCCCGACTGGTAGAAGAAGACCTCTCTTACAGCGCTGGTTCAGGAGCCACTGGAGTGGGAACAGTGGTCTCTTCAGCACAGTGGGTAGGAGCGCCTGGTGAAGGTTCTTGCAGAGGCCGGCACAGGAGCTGAGTAGAAATCCTTCCGGGACGGCTGAGCTGCAGATGCTGGCAGGCCGAAGCGGAGCAGCAGGCAGGCAGATAGGAGGTATAGCAGCAGCAGAACCTAGAACTGGATGAAAAGGCTGGAATGCAGCGACACAGGACACAGGCAAAAGCAGAGTCAGACAGTCTGTTTGGCAGGAGATCAGGCAGGTATTGGCGAAAGTATAATTACAGAATAGTCAGGCAGGCAGGCAGGTGTTCGGCAACGGGTCACAAGAAGTTAGCAGAGTCAGGCAGGCCAGGTCGGATTGGAGATAGCAGGAAGGTCAGACGTAGCCGGGTCAATAACAGGGATCACAACAGCAAGCAGATTCAGGAAAACAGGTGCAGAGCTGCAGGCGAACAGCACCACATGGGTGCAAGTGACATCCTTTTAAAGAGCCCTTGGCGCCAAACAGCGCTAGCGCACACGGGCGCGCGCACGCGGACGCGCGCCAGCGTTCCCCAGTGGGGAAATTGAACTGTAATGCCCTGGACAGGCCCCGCGTGCGCACGCGTGCACGCATATTCGCCTGATGGGCACGGCACATCCCTGACAGGTACCCACCATACTATGGAGGGGATTTTCGGGACAGATGACATGTCAGACCCCCATGGAGAGGTCAGAGGGGGAGGGAGGGCTATTGGGGACCACCCAGGGGCCCCACAAATTACTGGAGACTGAGGGGAGGATACCCTCCACCACAACACACAGGAGAAGGAAGGGTAGATGTAGCAGAGGAGGCCAGAAAAAGAAAAAGGGAAGTCTAGATGGAGGTATTTTTAATATAAGTAACATAAAATTTAGTACTGAGGAACTTAAAGTTTTAGAGCTAGGACTCAAATATGCCCCACCAATGAATGTCAACAAATGTAGAACTTTTATTGATCTACATAAATTTATCAGAAGATTAAATATCAAGAAACACTTTGCAATGAAAACCCAAGAAGCCACCAGCGTAAATTCATCATAGGAACGTAGTGGCTTAAGGAATAAGTCCACTTTTAACCCTAGACATTGCCTTGACATGTTTAAAATGAAGGTTGAACAAGACATTGAAGATATCCATATACCGTATATACTTGAGTATAAGTTGATCCGAGTATAAGTCGAGGCCCTAATTTACCACAAAAAATGGGAAAAACTTATTAACCCGAGTATAAGACGAGGGTGAGAAATGCAGCAGCTACTGTAAGTGGAAAAAGAGGGTCAACAATGCCCATCTGCAGCTGTATAACTCCCTGTGTCCTGTGCATGTGTCCTGTGCATATGTGCATGTGTCATGTGTCCTGTGTATATGTGCATGTGTCCTGTGCATATGTGCATGTGTCATGTGTCCTATGTATATGTGCATGTGTCATGTGTCCTATGTATATGTGCATGTGTCATGTACCTGTGTCCTGTGTATATGTGCATGTGTCCTGTGCATATGTGCATGTGTCATGTGTCCTGTGCATATGTGCATGTGTCATGTGTCCTGTGCATATGTGCATGTGTCATGTACCTGTGTCCTGTGTATATGTGCATGTGTCATGTGTCCTGTGTATATGTGCATATGTCATGTGTCCTGTGTATATGCGCATGTGTCATGTGTCATGTGTATATTTGTATGTGTCCTGTGTCTGTGTGTATGTGTCCTGTGTCTGTGTGCATGTGTATGTGTCCTGTGTCTGTGTGCATGTGTATGTGTCCTGTGTCTGTGTGCATGTGTCTGTGTGCATCCTACCTGTGTCCTATGCATGCCTCCGTGTGCCGCTCTGCACCGATCAGCGTGTGCTATTACTATTCGACGGCCATTCACTGTTCAAAAGCTGCGCCTCCTCCTCGTCCATGATAGGCAGAAAACTCCATTTCCCAGCAGTCAGCGGTCAGCCTATCACGGACATTCTCTCATCCTCATACTACCGACAAGGATGAGAGAATGTCCGTGATAGGCTGTACACTGACTGCCTATCACAGACGAGGAGGAGGCGCAGCTTTTGAACAGTAATTGGCCGCCAAATAGTAATAGCACACGCTGGCCGCCGTCTGCCTGCATGACACGCTGATCATGTAGGCAGACAGTGGAGACTCGAGTATAAGTCGAGGGGGGCACTTTTAGCCCAAAGAAAAGGACTGAAAAATTCGACTTATACTCGAGTATATACGGTACATCCCATTAGAGACAATAAACAAATAAAACAGGGCCTTAAGGAATCAGAAAAAAGATGACATCATTATAAGACCGGTGGATAAGGGGGGAGGGATAGTGATATTGGATAAAAAAAGATTACAAAAAAGAATTAAACCACCTGATAGAGGATAAAGAAACATATAATAAATTAAAAGGAGATCCAGTTAACAGATTAAAAGCCATACTCACCAAAAAAGTAAAAAAAGCACAAGAGAAAGGCATATTGGACAAAAAGGAAGCCAAATACCTTGTTCCAATAGCACCGAAGACCCCTATCATATTTCAGGTCCCTAAAATACATAAGGACATTCACAAACCCCCAGCACGCCCCATCATCATTGGGGTGGAACAGAGAAATATAAACCTTAGTGCCTTTGGATAAAAGAACTGATCATCAAACTCCAGCTGCAGTAAAAAAGACTCGCTAATAAGCAAATGGCAAAGAAGCAAAGTGAGAATATAAAAACAGTTTGATCACATTCATGTAAACATGCAGAACACACAAAAAAATTAATAAAGTCCCATTAGGTGATGAAATAGAGTGCTTGTGCTTAAATTGACATCTCCTGTGCAATGGTGTTCAGACTGGGTGCCCCACATAGATGTACACTCACATACTTGCCAACTGTCCCGGATTTCCTGGGACATTCCCGGGACTTGGACGCCAAGTTGGCAACTATGCACTCACCTTGGATGTTGACTATCACTAGTATGGTCGTTTAGGCATGTGGGGATACCCCTAGGGAGTCTGTTGAAATGACGTCTCATGCATGAATGCACCTCATAAGTATGGATGGAAATGACAAAGGAGAACCTTCATTGCTCAATGCCGTAAAACCAGGTTTATTAACCACATGCCGACCAGCCACAGTACTGCGGCAGAATGGCACGGCTGGGCGAAACAACGTTATGTAAGGTCGCTTCACCCTGTGGCCACTAGGGGGCACGTGCGCGCCCCCCGCTCGCCCCCTAAGCCGATGCGACTGCCCGACTGTTTCAGGTTCTCTGAGGGGGGAACTGACAGATCGTCTGTTCATACAGAGTATGAACAGCGATCTGTTAGCTTCCCTGCACAGTCCACATCCCCCTTCAGTTAGAACACAAACTAGGACACACTTAACCCCTTCACTGCCAGTGAAATTTTTACAGTAATCAATGCATTTTTAATCGCACTGATCGCTGTATTAATGCCAATGGTCCCAAAAATGTGTCAAAATTGTCCCACGTGTCTGCCATAATGTCGCAGTTACGATAAAAAAAAAAAATTTGCCGCCATTACTAGTAAAAAAAAGAAAAATATAAATATATCCCCTATTTTGTAGAGGCTATAACTTTTGCGCAAACCAATCAATATACGCTTATTAAGTTTTTTTTTACCAAAAAAGAAGAATACATATCGGCCTAAACTGAGGAAAAAAATAGTTTTTTATGATATTTTTGGGGGATATTTATTAGAGCAAAAAGTAAAAAATAATGCGTCTTTTTCAAAATTGCCACTATTTTTTTGCTTATAGCGTAAAAAATAAAGACCGCAGAGGCGATCAAATACCACCAAAAGAAAGCTCTATTTGTGGGAAAAAAAGGATGTCAATTTTATTTGGGTGCAACATCACACAACCGCACAATTCCCAGTTAAAGCGACGCAGTGCCGAATCGCAAAAAGTGCTCTGGTCAGGAAGGGGGTAGAATCTTCCGGGGCTGAAGCGGTTAAATACACAAATCAAAATAATTCACTCACATTTAAAAGTGCCTTATAGTCCTGGCACCCGGCATGTGTAGCAGGTGATTATTAAGGGTAATCGGCCCTGATAGGAGAAGCCGCCATTTGCAGCGTTCAGCTCGATTCCTGGGTAGTTTTGTACGGGCGGAAGTAACGCGATGAAACCATCAACGTTTCAGCCTGTCACAAAGCCATCATCAGGAAGTGGTCAACCCTCCATATTTATTGTGGCCATTTATACCCTTACCACAGGTCTGATTGGTTGAATCAATATAAACACCTGCTGCATACTCGGGGAACGTGCAATCTTGGTTTAAACAATGTCTATAAGGACTGGGCTGACATTGATATCTACCGAGTGAAGATTATTTTTAAAAATGTACATCCATATGGAGAAACAAGTAAAAATGAAAATAAAAATAATAAGGTGAAAATGGAAATAGGACAAGTGAGGTAGTAAAAAATACAAGGCCTTCTGCTGGTCATAGGCAGTAAATGAGCTCTTGCTCAACCACATTAAATGAGCTCTTGCTCAACCACATTAAAGTGGAGTTCCACCCACTTTTACAACTGTTCAGCATCCCTCACTAAACTGTGCACTGTAAACAAATTGGATATTTTTTTATTTTTTTTCTCAGCACCTTCTGTATATCTGCTGTATTCATTTTTCACGTCCTCCTCCCTGGCCGCGGCCCATCGCATCATTTCCTGTTTGCAATGCCTTCTGGGAAGGGACGGCAACTTCCTCTGAAACTGCCGTTGCTATGGAAACCTGACCTGAAACCTATTACACTGCTTGTGCTGCACTGAGCATGTGCGAGATCTGCAAGGATGAGATCCAGGAAGAAATACAGTCTGGCTTCAGATGCCCACACTTAAAATGGCCACGGCCTGCTGTAAGTTTAAAAAATAACAAACTACTGATATAAACTAACAAAACAGACCTTAGTTTACAGACTAACTTTACTAGAATACATTAAGCTTGTGTATTATAGGGGTATTTTTATTTAAAAAGTATAATTTCGGCCGGAACACCACTTTAATTATAGAAGTAAATTGCATCCATAAGTGATCAAAGATCTCCACTATCGACTATGGGCACTTCTTAAGGGAGTATGCACTGTAGATGGGTTCTCAGGAATTCCTCCAATGGACAAGGTAATCTGCTCAAATATCCTAATTGGTTCATAAAAATGCCTCAGTGACAAAGGGAACAATACAAAGAAGCCTCCAATAGTGTAGTGTGTTATGGGCCAAACAAAATATTTATTAAAATACCCAAGTGGACTCTTACATTTAAAACGTAGAAAACAGACAGAGAACAAAATTGGCGTCCTACTGTATTGTATGATCATTCATTTCCAGAATACCATTATGATATTGTTTTGTATACTGTATATGTGCTGATTATTTTAAAATATTTTCTATTAAAATTTATATACCTTTTTATACTTTTTTCAACTTTTTTCATATTTCATTTGCCATTTGCCCTATCCAAAGTCCCACCTAGAGGAAATACTTTCTTTTCAAATTGGTGTTGTTCAGCGCCTTCTTTCGTCACTTCCAGTGTGCGTCTATCCCGGCCAATCCCTACGCGTTATGTCACGTCTCGTGACTCCATCTGGGGACGACGTTGTGACGTGACATAACGCGTAGGGATTGGCTGGGATAGACGCACACCGGAAGTGAATGTATGAAGGCTGTACTAGAAGTGATGTAAAAAGGCGCTGAACAACGCCGATTTTGTTCTCTGTCTGTTTTATACGTTTTAAATGTAAGGGTCCACTTGGGTATTTTAATAAATATTTTGTTTGGCCCATAACACACTACACTATTGGAGGCTTCTTTGTTTTGTTCCCTTTGTCACTGAGGCATTTTTTCTGAACTAATTGGGATATTTGAGCGGATTACCTTGTCCATTGGAGGAATCCCTGAGAACCCATCTACAGTGCATACTCCCTTAAGAAGTGCCCATAGACGATAGTGGAGATCTTTGATCACTTATGGATGCAATTTACTTCTATAATTAAGGTGAGAGTTCTGAGAGACTGTAGTACTAAGAGGCTATTCAGGAAACACCTAGGAACATACATGGACACTTATCTATAGTATCTATTTTCATCCAACATCACTTACATTGGATCCATCAGTCTGTGAAGACGGCAGAAGTTTTAACACTTTATTCACCAATTCAGAGCACTATTTTACCTCTCTATATATATTATTACTTTTGTGGGATTTATTCACTTTCATGTTGTTTTTATTTTTGTGATGGATTATTATTTCACGTGATCTCAGGAAGATTTTGGACACTCCATTGCAATTTTGCACATTGTTTATATATTCACTATTTTCACTCCACGTGGAGTTATTCCTTTTTAGTGTCATTGTTGTTGGTTATCCTATCACAGTGTTTTTTACAGTGATATTTAACTTATTACTTGCGTAAGATCACTTTATACAGATATACAGATTGTTGGTCCTTTTGTTTTTATTTTTTGAAATCCAAAGCAGAATGTGTGCATTGTGAAATGATGTGCCCCTTCTCTTTGTAAGTGCAGTGGTATAAGCAGAAGAATATTTTGGCATTCATTGGACATCTTTGCCTGATCGCAGGGTATTGTTATTATTTATTATGTTATGACATCAGGAGAATAATGTCAGATGAAAACTGAGGACTTGTGTTATCTAGCCTGTGCAAGGAATGAGAAATTATAATATTGCCAGGAAAAAGTTGTCTTTTTGAAACATGAAACTGGAGTTCTTACACAAACAGCATGATAGAAAACAAGCCATTGTAATATATTTATGCAAGCTGGACCCAGTAATGAAGGGTTCACCCCATATATCAGAGCTGTAGCTTTATGAAAAGGTGCTATTAGACAAAGTTGCAGACATTATTTTGGTCAAATATTTAATTTTTAATGGTCCCACATTCTTTGTAGCAAATATACAGCTAACTAAATGTTTGTCTAATGAAAGGTTCAAAATATGATTTTGTTTTGTTTGTTTATGTACACATCTAACAATGAAAAATGCATTCATTTGAATCCAGCCACCTTATTACCTCTATTAGAGGAGGCTGGATACAAAGAAAACCACATGTGTTAAATTGATGATGTAGGAATCAGCTGCTGTAACAAAATGTAAATGGGGGTATGGCGCTCCCTTATGGGGGGTATATGAGTGATTACAGTAAATACTGATAAAGATATATTGAATAGTATAATGAATAATATATACCATACGCAAAGGGTGAATAAGTGCAATATCTATGGATGCTCATAAATTGATTATTACCACAAAAAATTGAAAAAAATTGGAAAAAAATTAAAAAATAGTGAAACCAAAAAATAATGAAAACATCCCATTCACATGTAATGGGCAAGTGTGAGATATTAGTCAGTGCAGGTGCTGACCAATTGGTGCTAGTGCCATATATAATACTGTGCAACTCTATAATAAGTCCAACGTGTCCCAAAAGTAAATACCAAATGCAATCCAATAGGAAAAATAAAGGAAAAAATAAAAAAATATAAAAAATAAGATAAAAAATCCAAATGAAGTAAAAAATACAAAAAGTGTAATCAAAAGTGATATATTCCAAAATATATATATCATAATAAAGTTCCAACTGCTTTAGTGACTGTAGTGCCCACAGAGGAGAATATCCGTGACTTCTGCGCTCCCCCTTTTGGCTCCCCACTCACCGGCTCCCAATACCCCTGCAGGGGTGACAGACACTAAAGATTCCAATGCCGTCCTCTTGGTTGGTGTCCCGTGGTTGCTGAAATATGGTATCCTCTGTCCCAGGATTCCCAGGTCAATCCTCCATATCACCTTACACCACGTCCAAGAAGGGGAATCGCCAGAGAAATCCTCATAAGAAAAGATGTCACCTCATAGTGTAGTATAATTAAAAGCTTTATCAAAATAGCCCCGGGGCTACGCACTTACGTCATTTCCGGGTACGGAGCGAGGGAGCTTGGAACGCAGCTGGACCGCACGCTGCGGGAAAGCTCTTCCTGGTTTCGGCTTCACCCATAGTGTAGTGGTTTTTATTCTTGTTCCCATCGGGGATTATTATTTTAATAAAGCTTTTAATTATACTACACTATGAGGTGACATCTTTTCTTATGAGGATTTCTCTGGCGATTCCCCTTCTTGGATGTGGTGTAAGGTGATATTGAGGATTGACCTGGGAATCCTGGGACAGAGGATACCATATTTCAGCAACCACGGGACACCAACCAAGAGGACGGCATTGGAATCTTTAGTGTCTGTCACCCCTGCAGGGGTATTGGGAGCCGGTGAGTGGGGAGCCAAAAGGGGGAGCACAGAAGTCACGGATATTCTCCTCTGTGGGCACTACAGTCACTAAAGCAGTTGGAACTTTATTATGATATATATATTTTGGAATATATCACTTTTGATTACACTTTTTGTATTTTTTACTTCATTTGGATTTTTTATCTTATTTTTTATATTTTTTTATTTTTTCCTTTATTTTTCCTATTGGATTGCATTTGGTATTTACTTTTGGGACACGTTGGACTTATTATAGAGTTGCACAGTATTATATATGGCACTAGCACCAATTGGTCAGCACCTGCACTGACTAATATCTCACACTTGCCCATTACATGTGAATGGGATGTTTTCATTATTTTTTGGTTTCACTTTTTTAAAATATTTTTCCAATTTTTTTCAATTTTTTGTGGTAATAATCAATTTATGAGCATCCATAGATATTGCACTTATTCACCCTTTGCGTATGGTATATATTATTCATTATACTATTCAATATATCTTTATCAGTATTTACTGTAATCACTGTAATCAGTGTAATCACTCATATACCCCCCATAAGGGAGCGCCATACCCCCATTTACATTTTGGTACATCCGTTAGCCCTTTTTGAGGGCTTAACTAGGGGAGGCAGCACACCTTCTCCTTAGCCATTCCTCTTTTTTCTTTTTTCTTGATATCTCTCCTCACTGCCCTCTTTTCCCTTGTCTTTTCTCTCCTAGAGGGTTCTACACTCCCTTGTCCCTTTCATCCCCACCTCCCCCCCCCCTTCTCTTTCTTTTTCTTCCTCTTCTCTATCCTTTGTTCTCTGTCCTAAGCGCAGAGATTTTGTGGTTTTGATCAGCTGCTGTAAGCCCAGTGCAGAACAACACTCCCTGAAGTCCCAGATATTACATTTACAGTATTGTAGAGTTGATCTCGGTTTTATACTGGCAATATCTTATAATGACAATACCGTTACTCAGTATGCAGTTTATCACCCAGAAGGATACTCTGTATTCAGAGTAATTGAAACATTTTTCCACAGCTCAAGAAGCAGAGCTCAATTTTTTAGCAAAGCCCGTGAGCTATAAAAAGAGTATATATTTATATAGATAGTCGAGATAAAAAAAGCTTTGGGTTCCATTTGAAGGCCCAGAAGTTTGTTTTTACTTCGGCAGGTAAACCCGTCAAGCATGCTAATTTAATTTGATTGGCTGTTTTTAGCCTTCCGGGTTCTTGCTGAGGTAGCCATACTCACTTTAAAACTCACACATGGAAGCAGACCAGGTGACTAAGGATGCTGCATTACAGCCTCGGACACTTGCTGGGTCTGTGCAACTCACAGATTCCATCTAGTTCTGGCCCAGTATAGCTGGGATTAATAATTCAACTTTAAGGACCCCAGAACGAGAAGAACAAGTGGTCCACAGGGGGCAACTTCTTATGAAACAGGATTTTGGAAAAATGTGATCTTTTATGTCTGCCAGTCACTCTTTTCCCTCCAGCTTGGCAGATGGACCGTGTCATCAGTCACAAGCAGTTATGGCTGCCTTAGTAAATGAGCATGGGATAGAGCCAGGGTTACTGTCTACAATGTAGCAGAAAAAGTAGAGTAAGAACCTAGAAAAACTTCTTCCTGAATGTTTTCTTATATTTTATCAAGCCCCTAAGGAGATGTTGGACTCTCTCCCTATGGGATTTTGTTTGGGAGTGTGTTACTCACTTGCTTATATTTTGTCTCAGCAGCTGAAGTCCTCCATTCGGATCTCACAGAGACTGTTGCTGATCTTTTAAGGTTTTTGACAAACTAATTTATGTGTTTTCTCCCCAATTCCATATCCTAAGTTTGGAAGGATCTATAACTAAAGCCAGGTGACTTGTGGATTGTTAAGAGACATCTATATATAAGGAAATGTTTGGAGACTCAATACAGCATCTATTTCATGTACAGCTGTGCAAAACTTGAAGGAAAAGTCACTTGGATCCACACCAGACACTGCAAAATGACTAAATTAAAGAAATCTCTGTGTTTAAGTTGTTTCCCTCTTGCAATCACAGTCTAGGGTACTATTTATTCAAATACTTTAATTTGTAAGGGATATATATATATATATATATATATATATATATATATATATATATATATATATATATATATCGCTGCGTAAATTGACGGCGCTATATAAGTACCTGAAATAAATAAATAAGTGTGTGTGTGTGTGTATATATATATATATAATGTGATTTGAAAAGTAGTTTAGCCATATTTGTCTTTTGTACATCTTCCATTTTAGGTAGAATTGTCTGTGTTTACATATGCTGATAAGTCAGCATGCCAACAATTCAGCTAGAAGGCCATTCTGGCCACAGGAGTGTACAGCCAGTACTCTTTAAATATGTCTTATCAATCATGTGTTTTTCACAATGAAAAGTAATTTTGTAATGAAAAAACTGCTCAGCTATTATATTCTCCACAATGGAGTTTTGCCTCTTTGGCCAGGACTACCTTCATGGAGGTTCCATGTTAAGGGTGATAGCCGGTATGGTTAGTGATCAAATTATTGATCAAAAGAGAGGAGACTGTAAAGGAAATTTGTAAGTTCTGTAAGTAATTGTATTCTATTTTGTATGTATTGCACACTGCCCTCAATGTGCACACAGCACTGATAATGTTTTCATTACATGTTTGCACTCTTTTGAGTCTTGATTAGAATTAGTCTGCCTATGTTACGCCCCTTCTTACCATAAATGTACAATTGTAATATTAATGTGATACTTATGTAATCACGTGTATAAAAACCTTCAATTGCATCATAATAAAGCAGAACAGTTATTTGGAAAGATGCGGAGTGGATCTTTTGTGTCTGTTCCCTACTGCAGTAGTTATTATTAATTTGGAACCACTAATCAATATGAGGATAGGAGTTGCCTATCTATAAATTTCCAGGTCAGTAACCTAACCTAAGATTAATGGTAAATGGCAAAATGGTCCTTCAGAATATATACTACTCTTTTTTTATCAGTTTGAAGTGAATGTGACAATTTGGGACTCCCTAGTTTGCATATTAGGAAACAGGTAGTCCCAAGATATAAAGGACACAGCTTGCGATAAAAGGTACCTAGGGGTCCCATGATGTCTAAATTGAAGAGGAATTACTGATGGGTTTACTTCCTCTTTGTTTCCCTGCAAAGGTAAAGCATAATGGGCTACTATGCATCGCATAGTAACCCATTATGTGTCACTTACCTGACACAGGATTATTATACAAATAAACAACCAAATAGCGCAGGTTACATGGTTTGTATTGTATACAAATGTTGCTATAAGAATGTCCTTTTGAGCATTGCGCTCTTTGTGAGATGCAAACAGTCTATAGGTAGGGCAGCCTTTTGATGGGAGGTGAAGCCACTCCAGACATGCAAAGGAAAAACAACAGGAAAGGCGCCTCTTAGTAAACTGTATATTTAATGGTATATAAGCATTAAAAACACTCACATTAAAAACTTAGATAGTCCGGCATGGAAGGTTCAGTATAGCCATACAGGGTTGCGTCCTCCTATGTCCACAGTCTTATTCCTCTACTGCTGACGGCTGGTCCGTATGGTAGAAACTTCCGGTATCTGTGTTAATCCAGAGAGAGGCTTGGGCACCGCCGAATAGTCAATAGGGAGGCTGGGACGCTGGAACGCACATCCAAAGTATGTGCTGTACTGCCGTAAGGCGACGCGTTTCAGAGCATGCGCACTCGAGCGCGCTCTTTTCTCAAGTTTCTACCATACGGACCAGCCGTCAGCAGTAGAGGAATAAGACTGTGGACATAGAAGGACGCAACCCTGTATGGCTATACTGAACCTTCCATGCCGGACTATCTAAGTTTTTAATGTGAGTGTTTTTAATGCTTATATACCATTAAATATACAGTTTACTAAGAGGCGCCTTTCCTGTTGTTTTTCCTTTACCTGACACAGGAGCCTGCAATGTCACCGCTGTCCCTTCTTCCATGAAGCGTCCATCTTCTTTCCGGGTATCGCGGCTCCGGCGCTGTGATTGGCCGGAGCCGCAATGACGTCACTCCCACGCATGCGCGCTGGTGCCGCCACTAATGGCATGATCGCCGTTAGAAAAGGCGCGCTGTCAGCGTGAGTAGAAATCATTGGCTGACAGCTGATCACATGGTAAGGGGCCGGGACCGGCCCCTTACTTGGATCGGTGATCACCCGAGTCTCAGTGACTCGTGATCACAGCGCGCGCAGGGCGCGTGCACAGGGGAGGCCGTCATATGACGGCCTCCTGGGAATTCATGTTCGCACTGTGGCCGTCATTCGGCCATAGTGCGGATGTCAAGTGGTTAAAGTGCCTCTGATCAACCCCAAATAAAGTTCAGCTGTTCTAGTCGGCCTTTCCTGACATTTTCTTAGTCACATCCTACAGCAAAAGCCATGGTCCGCAGAGAGCTTCCAAAGCATCAGAGGGATCTCATTGTTAAAAGGTATTAGTCAGGAGAAAGTTACAAAAGAATTCCAAGGCATTAAATATACCATGGAACACAGTGAAGACAGTCATCATCAAGTGGAGAAAATATGGCACAACAGTGACATTACCAAAAACTGGACGTCCCTCCAAAATCGATGAAAAGACGAGACGAAAACCGGTCAGGGAGGCTGCCAAGAGGCCTACAGCAACATTAAAGGAGCTGCAGGAATATCTGGCAAGTACTGGCTGTGTGGTACATGTGACAACAATCTCCAGTATTCTTCACATGTCTGGGCTATGGGGTAGAGTGGCAAGACATAAGCCCTTCCTCTGAAAAAAGAACATCCAAGCCTTGCTAAATTTTGCAAAAACACATCTTTAGTCTCCCAAAAGCATGTTGGAAAATGTGTTATGTTCTGATGAAACCAAGGTTGAACTTTTTGGCAATAATTCCAAAAGATATGTTTGGTGCAAAAACAACACTGCACATCACCAAAAGAACACCCCACCGTGAAGCATGGTGGTGGCAGCATCATGCTTTTCGACTGTTTTTCTTCTGCTGGAACAGGGGCCCTAGTCAAGGTAGAGGGAATTATGAACAGTTCCAAATACCAATCAATATTGGCACAAAACCTTCAGGCTTTTGATAGAAAGCTGAACATAAAGAGGAACTTCATCTTTCAGCATGACAACGACCCAAAGCATGTATCCAAATCAACAAAGGAATAGCTTCACCAGAAGAAGATTAAAGTTTTGGAATGGCCCAGCCAGAGCCCAGACCTGAATCCAATAGAAAATCTGTGGAGTGATCTGAAGAGGGCTGTGCACAGGAGAAGCCCTCACAATCTGACAGATTTGGAGTGTTTTTGCAAAGAAGAGTGGGCAAATATTGCCAAGTCAAGATGTGCCATGCTGATAGACTTATACCCAAAAAGACTTAGTGCTGTAAAAAAAATCAAAAGGTGCTTCAACAAAGTATTAGTTTAAGGGTGTTCACACTTATGCAACCATATTATTTTAGTTTTTTATTTTTACTTCCCTCCACCTAAAAGATTTCAGTTTTTTATTCAACGGAGTTGTACAGTTTATAGGTCAAATTAAAAGTGGAAAAAGTTAGACTTCAGGCCGGATGTGATCGAGGCAGCATACCTTCCTCCACAGCTCCGTTACTCCTGATAAATCTCAGGGATTTTGGAGTGTTTTGTACCTGCTTGTACCGGTTTAAATTTATACCACCGGACAGGGGAGGGCGTACTGAACCCAGCGATGCCTTCATCTGCCTCAAAGAAGCCCGCTAAGCTACCCTCGGACCAGAGACAGACCCGCTCCATTAAGGATACGGCTCCTGGCCCCGCCCCTCACCGAAGGAACAACGTGCAAACACAGCAGCTGCTAAGATGGCACAGGCTAAGGAAGCTGAAGGGATTGCTCAGGCGCCTGACCAGACTCCTGCAGTGGACACCGAGGCAATTACCCGGCCAATCTTCGAGGCAATCAGTACTAGCAAAGCAGAGCTCATGGGACGCATAGACCACCTCTCATCTGAGTGCAACCTAATAAGGCACGACTTAGATAAGATCCGGGGCTGCCTGACTACGGTGGAGACGCGGGTCTCTGACATAGAAGACAAGTCTCATGATCATGGTGCCCAGCTAACTGACCTGAGAGATCAAGTTAGGGCTCTGCAACACAAAGCCATAGATGCAGAAGACCGCCAGAGGAGGAACAACATCCGGGTGGTAGGGTTCCCGGAGGGGGCTGAAGGAGACAAGCCTACTCAATTCGCTGAGAACTTCTTCAAACAGTTGCTATCCATACAAGATATGCCTCCTACCTACGTTGTGGAACGAGCTCACAGGGTCCCTACTGGCAGCAGACCTCCAGGTGCCTTTCCTCTGCCGTTTCTGGTTCGAGCAGCAGGAGCTACGACACAAGAACACGCAGGTAATGTTATTTCCAGACTTCTCGGCAGTTACGCAACAGAAACGACGATCGTTTAATGAAGTCCGAAGACGACTAAGGGAGAAGGAAGTCAAATATAGCATGCTATACCCTAGCAAGCTTAGGGTTCAGCATAAAGGGGTGGTAAAATATTTTGAGCACCCAGAAGAAGCCTGTTACTGGATGGATAAAGAATTCTGAGGCCCTGCACCCTACATACAGACCTGCACTTGAAGTTAGTATATTTTGTTTTTCTTTTTTCTGATATGGTTTTCTTATACCCTGAA
Organism: Lithobates septentrionalis; assembly: GCA_037952835.1. Lineage (NCBI taxonomy): Eukaryota > Metazoa > Chordata > Amphibia > Anura > Ranidae > Lithobates > Lithobates septentrionalis. The sequence goes on from JBBDGP010001619.1 coordinate 2,097,441, forward strand.
CATGCTCTTCAAGTTCTAGGATTATCACCCTGGCAGTTTTTTCCATTAAGCATGTGTTGGGGAGAAGGTTAATTTAAACCCCTAAAATGTGCTTGGCCTGGAGGGCTATTGTCTCCTCACACTTTACATTGTGCTTTGAGGGAGATGGAAGGGCTGTGGAGGGGTATGGGGTTATGGTTAATGCCTGGGTCCAGGTATTTCCCCAGTGAATATTTTACATCATCAGTGACATCCACGTACCCAGTTTGGGCTATACAGACTCTTGAATTTATGAGATGGCCCTTCCTCCTGTATTACAAGTGCATAGTTTTATTCGTTCATATCTGCTGTTTCTTTTTCTTTTTTTTGTTAACACCTCCCCTGAGGTAACCAAATATGCAGCTCTTTTCCTTATCGGATATAGCTCCACTAATTCATACTGGAGCAGGTGGAGGTGAAAAGGAGATACAAAAGGAACTGCCGAACTTTCAATTCCAGCGGCGGGAACTCACCACAATTTTTTAGTTTTTTTTGTTTTGGGATAAAGCTATATGCCGGACTGGGTTTGTTTGTTTCTGGTATAAAAGCAAGGGTGGGGTGTTCTGGAGCCACAGCTCAACCTAGGGATATATGCACTAAATTTGTTTTCTCAGTAGATATACTATGCATTGTATCTTGGGTTAACTCCCCTTTACAGATGGTACTCTGGTTTATGTTTGACAGTACAAATTTCAATGGCGGATGATATTAGGATTGTGTCTTGGTATGTTTGAGGCCTTAACCACAAACTTAACCACTTCAGCCCCGGAAGGATTTACCCCCTTCCTGACCAGAGCACTTTTTACAATTTGGCACTGCGCTGCTTTAACTGCTAATTGCGCGGTCATGCAATGCTGTACCAAAACGAAATTTGCGTCCTTTTCTTCCCACAAATAGAACTTTCTTTTGATGGTATTTGATCACCTCTGCGGTTTTTATTTTTTGCGCTATAAACGGAAAAAGATTAAAAATTTGGAAAAAAAATTATATTTTCTACTTTTTGTTATAAAAAAAACCCAATAAACTCAATTTTAGTCATACATTTAGGCCAAAATGTATTCGGCCACATGTCTTTGGTAAAAAAAATGTCAAGTCTATATTTATTGGTTTGCGCAAAAGTTATAGCGTCTACAAACTAGGGTACATTTTCTGGAATTTACACAGCTTTTAGTTTATGGCTGCCTATGTCATTTCTTGAGGTGCTAAAATGGCAGGGCAGTACAAAACCTCCCCAAATGACCCCATTTTGGAAAGTAGACACCCCAAGGAAATTGCTGAGAGGCATGTTGAGCCCATTAAATATTATTTCTTTGTCCCAAGTGATTGAATAATGACAAAAAAAATAAAAAATTTACTAAAAGTTGTCACTAAATGATATATTGCTCACATAGGCAATGGGCATATGTGGAATTGCACCCCAAAATACATTCAGCTTCTTCTCCTGAGTACGGGGATACCACATGTGTGGAACTTTTTGGAAGCCTAGCCGCGTACGGGGCCCCGAAAACCAATCACCGCCTTCAGGATGTCTAAGGGCGTAAATTTTTGATTTCACTCCTCACTACCTATTACAGTTTTGAAGGCCATAAAATGCCCAGATGGCACAACCCCCCCCCCCCCAAATGACCCAATTTTGGAACGTAGATACCCCAAGCTATTTGCTGAGAGGCATGTTAAGTCCATGGAATATTTTATATTTTGACACAAGTTGCGGGAAAGTGAAATTTTATTTATTTATTTATTTTTGCACAAAGTTGTCACTAAATGATATATTGCTCACACAGGCCATGGGCATATGTTGAATTGCACCCCAAAATACATTTAGCTGCTTCTCCTGAGTATGGGGATACCACATGTGTGGCACTTTTTGGGAGCCTAGCCGCGTACGGGGCCCCGAAAATCAATCACTGCCTTCGGGATTTCTAAGGGCGTAAATTTTTGATTTCACTCTTCAATGCCTATCACAGTTTCGGAGGCCATGGAATGCCCAGGTGGCACAAACCCCCCCCCCCCAAATGACCCCATTTTAGAAAGTAGACACCACAAGCTATTTGCTGATGGGCATGGTGAGTATTTTGCAGCTCTCATTTGTTTTTGAAAATAAAGAAAGACAAGAAAAACATTTTTTTTTTCTTTTTTCAATTTTCAAAACTTTGTGACAAAAAGTGAGGTCTGCAAAATACTAACTATACCACTCAGCAAATAGCTTGCGGTGTCTACTTTCCAAAATAGGGTCATTTGAGGGGGTTTTGTGCCACCTGGGCATTCCATGGCCTCCGAAACTGTGATAGGCAGTGAAGAGTGAAATCAAAAATTTACGCCCTTAGAAAGCCTGAAAGTGGTGCTTGGTTTTCGGGGTTCCGTACGCGGCTAGGCTCCCAAAAAGTCTCACACATGTGGTATCCCCGTACTCAGGAGAAGCAACAGAATGTATTTTGGGGTGTAATTTCAAATATTCCTATGGCATGTTTGAGCAATATATAATTTAGTGACAACTTTGTGCAAAAAAAAAAAAAAATGTGTCTTTTTCCCGCAACTTGTGTCACAATATAAAATATTCCATAGACTCGACATGCCTCTCAGCAAATAGCTTGGGGTGTCTACTTTCCAAAATGGGGACATTTGGGGGGGGGGGGTTGAACTGTCCTGGCATTTTATGCACAACATTTAGAAGCTTATGTCACACATCACCCACTCTTCTAACCACTTGAAGACAAAGCCCTTTCTGACACTTTTTGTTTACATGAAAAAATAGTTTTTTTTTGCAAGGAAATTACTTTGAACCCCCAAACATTATATATTTTTTTAAAGCAAATGCCCTACAGATTAAAATGGTGGGTGTTTCATTTTTTTTTCCACACAGTATTTGCGCAGCGATTTTATAAACGCATTTTTTTGGGAAAAAACACACTTTTTTAAATTTTAATGCACTAAAACACACAATATTGCCCAAATGTTTGGTGAAATAAAAAAGATGATCTTAGGCTGAGTACATGGATACCAAACATGACATGCTTTAAAATTGCGCACAAACGTGCAGTGGCGACAAACTAAATACATTTTTAAAAGCCTTTAAAAGCCTTTACACATTACCACTTTAGATTTACAGAGGAGGTCTACTGCTAAAATTACTGCCCTCGATCTGGCCTTCGCGGTGATATCTCACATGCATGGTGCAATTGCTGTTTACATTTGATGCCAGACCGACACTTGCGTTCGCCTTAGCGTGAGAGCAGGGGGGGACAAGGGTGCTTTTTTTTTTCTTTATTATGTTTTTGCTTTTTTATCTTATTTTTAAACTGTTCCTTTCATTTTTTTTTTTTTTTAATCATTTTTATTGTTATCTCAGGGAATGTAAATATCCCCTATGATGGCAATAGGTAGTGACAGGTACTCTTTTTTTGAAAAATTTGGGGTCTATTAGACCTTAGATCTCTCCTCTGCCCTCAAAGCATCTGACCACACCAAGATCGGTGCTCGTAGCTTCTGGTTTCTTAGGCCATAGAGATGTTTGGAGCCACTCTGGTCTCTGATCAGCTCTATGGTCAGCTGGCTGAATCACCGGCTGCATTCTCAGGTTCCCTGTTGAGACAGGAGAGCCAGAGAAAAACACGGAAGACGGTGGGGGGGGGGCATTCCTTCCAAATGCTTGTAAAAGCAGTCTAGAGGCTAATTAGCCACTAGGATTGCTTTTACATGAAAACCGACCTCTGGCTGAAAATAATGATACCAAGATGATACCTAAACCTGCAGGCATCATTCTGGTATAACCACTCAAAGTCGTGAATGGCGTACCTGAAGACAAAAAAATGGTTAACAATAAAACACAGTAAACGGTAAAGTATAAAAAATTGCATACCTGAAAAGCAAACATGATAAAACATAATAACAATAAAACATGGCAGAATAGAATACAGTAAAAAAGAGCAGAACAATAGAGAGAGAATAGAGAGAGAGAGAGAACAATAAAACGACAACTATTTTTTTTTATTTCATATTTTTTTGTAACTGTAACGTTTATAACTGTAACCGGTTCCAGGTTCGGGTCTCTCAAAATGCGATGGCATCTTGGGAGACCCTGTGAAAGGGTGCCTAGTCTGTGCAATGCTGTACCCTACGCTAATACTCAACTAGTGAATGGTAGTGTTCAAAACATTCACCAATGCAAAGACCAGGATTGTCAGGACAGGAGGGAAAATAATAGCGGGTGTCACGCCTATATCCGCGCTTGCTGCAGACACCACATCTTTTTGGGGGGGGGGGGGTTCGTTGGGTAGGGGTACTCGGTAGGACATAAAAATGCCTCTCATGCAGCCAACTGCATTTGGTTGGGGTTGTGAATGGGGGAAGTACGGGCGCTGCAGAAGTGGTGGGTTCCCAATTAGGATTGGCGAATACAGCAGGAAGGGCATTATGGGCACAACGGGCCTGTGTTTGTCTTCTTCTTGGTGGCAGCGGGACACTACTTGTGCTTGCCACCTCACCAGCTTGAACTGCACTTATGGGACTCGCCACGTCACCAAGTGTTACTGCAGTGCTGGTTTGACTACGACCGGGGTGTACTAGGCCGCTGGTGCTTGCCAGTTCACCAAAACGCTATCAAAAAAATTGTTAGCGATCGCAGGGATCAGGCCTGACTCTGTGAACGCTGCAGTAATGCGTTTAGTGTTTTGCAAGTGACAGTGATTGATCGATACTGCACTTGGGTGGGCTGGGCCGGGCGAAGGGGCAAAACGCAGGTGCTAGCAGGTATCTGGGCTGATCCCGCTAACACTGTGTTTTTGGGAACCCTAAACTGCTGGGGACACTAGTATAGATCTGATCGGATCAGATATTGATCTGTTCAGATACTATGCCACTAAGGGAGGTGTACGGTGCGTGCGTGGGTGTTATCGCTACTGGCACTAACCTGATGCTGCCTGGGGCTGGTGCTTGCCAGTTCACCAAAACGCTACCAAAAAAACTGTTAGCGATCGCAGGGATCACGCCTGACTCTGCGAACGCTGCAGTTATGTGTGTTTAGTGTTTTGCAAGTGACAGTGATCGATCGATACTGCACTTGGGTGGGCTGGGCTGGGCGGAGGGGCAAAACACAGGTGCTAGCAGGTATCTGGGCTGATCCCGCTAACACTGCTTTTTTATGAATCCTACACTGCTGGGGACGCTAGTATAGATCTGATCAGATCAGATATTGATCCGTTCAGATACTATGCTACTAAGGAAGGTGTATGGTGCGTGCGTGGGTGTTATTGCTACTGGCACTAACCTGACGCTGCCTGGGGCTGGTGCTTACCAGTTCACCAAAACGCTACCAAAAAAACTGTTAGTGATCGCAGGGCTCAGGCCTGACTCTGCGAACGCTGCAGTTATGCGTTTAGTGTTTTGTAAGTGACAGTGATCGATCGATACTGCACTTGGGTGGGCTGGGCCGGGCGGATACTATACCACTAAGGGAGGTGTATGCTGTGTGCGTGGGTGTTAGCGGTACTGGCGCTAACCTGACGCTGCCTGGGGCGACGCAGACCTTATCTGACCCTAAAACCTAAGTTATATCACCGTCGGGCGATTAGGGGGCTAAACCTTTATTAGGTAATAAACGGCGGGCGCCTTGACACTATAAAAAGTAAACGAACTAACCAGCGTCACAGTTATACGATGATCACTGGTGAAAGGGTTAACTAGGGGGCAATCAAGGGGTTAAAACCTTTATTAGGTAGTATATGGGGGTCCCTGACGCTATAAAACGCTGACGGCGAACCTAAATATTTACCTCCCTAACTAGCGTCACCAGTGACACTAATACAGCGATCAGAAAAATGATCGCTTAGTGGCACTGGCGATGGGGGGTGATCAAGGGGTTAAAACTTTATTAGAGGGGTTAGGGGGGTACCCTAGACCTAAAGGGGGCTAACACTAACTGCCCTACCACACTAACTGTCACAAACTGACACCAATGCAGTAATCAGAAAAAAAAAACTGCTTGGTGTCAGTGTGACGGGGGGGGGGGGGGTGTGTGATTGGGGGGTGATCGGGGGGTGATCGGGGGTGTAATGTATGCCTGGCGAGTTCTACTGTGTGTGTGTGTGTTGTGCACTCACTCGGATGTCTTCTCTCCTCGGCGCCGGAACGGAAAATACCGAGCCAAGGAGAGATGACATAATTTCCTCTGCTGCTGTTTACTATACAACAGCAGAGGAAGAATCTGATTGGCTGGGAGCGATCGCGAGGGGGGGCCATGAATAGATGGTCTCCCCCTCACGTCTGATCGCTGCCAGACACAAGCCGACCGCCTCGGGCACCGGGGGGGACCCGATCGGACCCCCCGCCTGCGGGAGGCAGATCACGTACCAGGTACGTGATTTTGCCTGCCCGTGCCATTCTGCCGCAGTATATCTGCATTAGGCGGTCAGCAACTGGTTAAGAGGGCCTCAATATTTCAATATCCTAAACAAACCCACCCACATATCATACTCCTACAAGAGACACACTTAGATGGCAGTAGAATACTTTCTCTGCGTAAACCGTGGATCCAAAAGGCCATACATTCAACTTATTCCACCTTTGCTAGAGGTGTATCTATCCTAATTAGTAGAACTATACCCTGCACAATTCAGCAGGTGTTCTCTGATCCAGGAGGCAGATATGTGGTGGTTATTATGGATATATGTCATAAGACTATTATGGTGGTAAATATTTATGTGCCCCCTCCCTTTCAGGCCAAGATATTATATGATCTCTTAGCTAAAATAGCACCATATGCTCACCTCCCTATGGTTCTGTTGGGGGATTTCAATGCTGTTCTTGATGCAGTGTTGGACACTGTAACATATGTAACATATTCGGCTGGAGGCCTGACTGACCACAACCCCCTTGCGGTTACTCTGACGTTTGTGTCCGGAGCAGGGGGGGGGGGGGGAGTTGGCGACTTTCACCCGGATGGTTGCAAAATGAGCAGGTTTCTGTCCAACTGGCAGAGGCCATGCAGTTATATTGGTCTTCCAATGCAGATTCAGCGGACCCTCCAATGGTATGGGATGCCTTTAAGGCAGTGACCCGGGGGGAATGCATCTCAGCAATCAAAACGGCACGGAAACAGGACAGGAAAGAGACTGAGCTTCTACAGCACAGGGAACGGGAGAGTGCGAGGGCTTATGCGGAGACCCCTACGGGGACCTCGTATGACGCCTTGTTGGGGGCGCGACGTTCTTTATCCATACATTTTACAGGTCAAGCTCGCGCAGACATGGTAAAAAGTGCTCAGTTTTTGCAGAGGGAGACAAGAACGGGAAACTCCTGGCTATGCTAGTTGCTGATTATCATCCGCTTACTAGCATCCCAATTATTAGAGATCAGAGGGGAGAATTGATTAGTGAACCCAGGCATATTATGCAAGAGTTTGTCAGGTTTTATTCATCTCTCTACTCCCCAATCCCTGCTTATGACCCTGCGGATTTAGACTCCCTTTTAGCTGACTTACCCATACCAAGTATTTCAGAGGACGACATGAACACTCTAGAAGCTAAAATTACGACCAAAGAATTTGAAAAGGCGATATTTTCATTCCGCCAGAATAAAGCCCCTGGACCGGACGGCTTCCCTGCCAATTTCTATAAGGCTAATGTTGAAGTATTGGCCCCTAGATTTAATTTACTCTTGGAATATTGTCATAAACATGACACCTTACCCGACTCTATGCTGGAGGCCTATATGGTTCTTTTTTTAAAACCAGGGAAGGACCCGAAGGAATGTGCGTCATACCGACCTATAGCTTTGCTAAACACGGACTTAAAAATTTTGACCAAGATATTGGCCCTCAGACTGGCTACGGTACTCCCCTCTATTGTCAACATAGACCAAACAGGTTTTATGCCGGGGAAGTCGACACAAATTTAAGAAGACTTTTCACCCACCTGCAAATTCAGTCAAGGGCTGTTAGCACTAGAGTATTGGTTTCTATAGATTTTGAAAAGGCCTTCGATTCTGTAGACTGGCTGTTTGTTTAAGGTCTTGGAGATTATGGGGTTTGGCCCAAGATTCAGAAAATGGGTAGCCATGCTATACAGATGTCCGAAAGTGGCCGTCCGATTGGGTTCATCCATTTCTGACTTCTTCGAAGTGGGAAGGGGAACTCAACAGGGTTGTCCGCTATCCCCCTTTTTGTTTGCCCTTGCCCTGGAGCCTCTGGCGGTCGCAATTAGGTCCTCAAAAAATATAAGATCTATACGGGTGGGAACAATAGATGAGTCTCTGGCGTTATACGCGGACGATATGTTATTGTTCCTTGAGGACCCTGAGAATTCCCTGAGAGCGGCATTAGGAATCATTGATCATTTTGCCACCTTCTCAGTGTTAAACGTAAATTGGGGCAAATCCTCCATTTTGCCAATAGATACAGAGGCCAGGGCAAGGGGAGATCCTAGTCTGCCGCTGTAGTGGGTCACATCTATCAAGTACCTAGGAGTACAAATCACAGCAAATGCTCAGGACCACATGCCCCTTAATTTACTGCCATTGATAAGGTTATTAAAACAAAAGATTCAAACATGGATAAAACTCCCGCTGTCCCTCATAGGTCGCATTAGTTTGTTAAAAATGAAATTTCTCTCTATCATTTTATACTTTCTGAGACATGCACCTGTCTGGATTCCGAGATCATACTTTCGGAAGCTGGACAGCATCATCTCATCTTTTATCTGGGCTCCCAAGCCTCCAAGAATAGGCCTTAAGGTACTGCAGGAACCTGGAGATCAAGGGGGCTTGGCACTGCCTGATTGGCAAAAATATTATACAGCGGAGAAAATGGTCTTCGCTCGTAGGTGGTTGATGGCTGAGGATGGAGATGCGGCCACGGTGTTGGAGGCGGCCCACCTCGGATCATATGAAAGTCTTAGATTTGTCTTGTTTAGGGGTTTCAGGTCTGATCTGCCCTTGACGTTGACAATGAAAGCCACCATCAAGGCATGGGTGACAGCGGTGGAATTGGCATGCCCTAGCTATGGAGGGGTATCACCTTCAACCCCTATTTGGATGAACTCGACATTGCCACAGTTCTACAACCTACCAGATCCTATGATTTGGGCGGTTAAAGGAATCAAGACATTAAGAGATATAACATCTTTTGGGGAGCTATTGACCTTTTCTCAATTGCAATCGAGACGTGATCTTCCCAATTCATATCTGTTTAGATTTCTACAGATTAGACATGCCTTCCAGGTGCAATTTAGAGAGTTAAGGGTGGAGTCCCTGCCTTTGCCTCTTGAAACGTTATTGGCAGATGGAGACTTGGCCAAGCCGCTCTCGGTAACGTACAAGGAATTTTTTAAGGTAACCCCACTGGCAATCGCAAGATGCAGGGAGAGATGGGAGGTGGGGGTCCCAGATGTGCAAGGGGAGGACTGGGACGAATTATGGTCCCAACCATTTAAGCATTTGGTGTCCGCAAGGGATAGGTTGATCCAGTTCAAATCTTTACATAGAAGCTATTATACTCCAGCTAGCTGAGTAAGATCTTCCCTACGGCATCGGCAGAATGTTGGAGATGTTCTCATTCACCTGCGGATGCTGACCACATTTTTTGGCACTGCCCCCATATCCAGAGATTTTGGGATGATATTACGTCTTGTATTGCAGAATTAATATCAGTACTGATTCCGATGACTGTCAGGGTTTGTCTGTTGGGTCTAGTGGATGATGTAGTACCAACACGTGCCATGCGAACACTGCTGAATGTACTCCTCTTTTATGGAAGAAAGGTTATCTTGTTGGCCTGGAAAAAGCCAGAGGCACCGAGTATTTCATCCTGGAAGGGTCTAGTGAACTCCATGCTACCTTACTACAAGGTTACGTATGAGGCTAGAGGCTGTATGAAGAAATTTGTTAGAGTGTGGCAAACGTGGTTTAAGTCTAGCACCATGGTGGGATAGTGGAGGAAGTCTTCTGACTAAAGGTGCTGTATTTAGATGATATGTCTTCTGGAGGTCTCATGAATTTCAATGCTTGTCTTTAGAGGCGTCTAAGACAGTAATATATGAATACTTACATAAGCTTCTCTTTTAGTTTATTGATGGGAAACGAAAGATCCTGATATCTTGTCGAGCTGTGGTTCGTGGGTGGTGGGAGGGGGGAATGGGGGGGGGGGGGGGGTGTTTTAGATAGTAGATCTTTGATAGACAGGTATGAGGTCATGTTGACCTAGTATGGACGTTGTCCTAGTTGGCATGTCCAAATGTTGTATGATATGCATATAAAACCAATAAAGAATTTTTCACAAAAAAAAAGTGGAAAAAGTTCTGAAATAATTTCTGTCTCATTTTGTTACATCACAGAAACCTGACATTTTAACAGGGGTGTGTAGACTTTTTATATCCACTGTAAATTAATATACAGTCAGATCACGGTTTTAATAGCCTCCATTTTTACACATTTACTTAAATTTTACTGTTACAGCAGTTGTGAAGGGAGTTTAACCACTTCAAAACAGCCTCGTTTTGGATTTTAGGTGTTTACAAGTTTAAAACAGGTATTTTTGCTATAAAATTACTTAGAACCCCCAAACATTATATATTGTTTTTTTTCTAACACCCTAGAGAATAAAATAGTGGTCATTGCAATACTTTTTTTTGCACCGTATTTGCGCAGCGGTCTTCTAAGCGCACTTTTTTTGGAAAAAATTCACTTTAAAAAAAAAATAAGACAACAGTAAAGTTAGCCCAATTTTTTTTTATATTGTGAAATATAATGTTACGCCAAGTAAATTGATACCCATCATGTCACGCTTTAAAATTGCGCCCGCTCGTGGAATGGCGTCAAACTTTTACCCTTAAAAATCTCCATAGGCGATGTTTAAAAAATTCTACAGATTGCATGTTTTGCGTTACAGAGGAAGTCTAGGGCTAGAATTATTGCTCTCACTCTACCGGTCGCGGCGATACCTCACATGTGTGGTTTGACCACCGTTTTCATATGCGGGCGCTACTCACGTATGCGTTCGCTTCTGCGCGCGAGCTCGTCGGGACAGGGCGCTTTAAAATTTTTTTTTTTTTTATTATTTATTTTACTTTATTTTATTTATTTTTTCACTGTTTTAAAAAAAAAAAAATTTGGATCACTTTTATTCCTATTACAAGGAATGTAAACATCCCTTGTAATAGAAAAAAGCATGACAGGTCCTCTTAAATATGAGATCTGAGGTCAAAAAGTCTTCAGATCTCATATTTAGACTAAAATGCAAAAAAAAAAAAAAACAAACAAAAAAAAAAGTCGTTTAAAAAAATGCAAAAAAAAAAATTGTGCCTTTAAGAGAAGTGGGCGGAGCCGTCGTAATGACGTCGCTCCGGCCGTCACATGGTATAGAGACGGGTGGGGGCCATCTTGGCCTCACTCATCTCTATACCGAAGCACTGACAGGACCCGATCTCCTCCGCCGCTACCAACGGCTCCGGTAAGCGGCGGAGGGTGCGGGAGAGCGGCGGGAGAGGGGGTGGCACCTCTCCCGCCGCCGATAACGGTGATCTCGCGGCGAACCTGCCGCAGAGACCACCGTTATCGTGTACAGAACCGCCCACTGTAAAGATGGATACCTCGGTTGTGGCAGCAGCTGCTGCCGTTACCGAGATATCCATCTTTAAAAAAAGGACGTCAATATACAGTGGGCGGTCGGGAGGTGGTTAAATATAAACCCAGCAGGCACCAGAGTTACACCCAGTGCTATCAGTAATCAACATTCAGTAACAGACTTAAATCGTTTGTTACCCCAACATTTCATATTCCTGATATGTGCTTGCTGTACCATGTACTTGTATGAGAAAGTATTCTGTTCTCTTTGTATTGCTTCCTTTATGTGAAATACCTGGTATTCCTATCAGTCCCTCTGATTTTCTATTAAAAACTGACACACTAAGCAGGAGAGCACACCATGGTCAGTTCTGTAGCTATGCTGGGAACTCAGAGTGTCTCCTCCAATGATCAGACTTGTCCTGACACACACCCCCCCCCCCCCCCGCTGCACAGCCATTCACTGGAAATCACAGTGTGCTGCTGCTTCTCCTCCTCCAGCTCTTATGCAGCTGAGAACAGAGGGGATGTGATCACTTATTAAAAGGGAAAAAAAGGTATTTATACTTTATTTTATAACTATACAAAAATGTTTTGCATTTCATTTTTATATTGAAATGAATGGGTTCCTTTACAAAGTGATTGTTTACAATCACTTTAAGCTGCCTATAGAAAGAGCGAATTTCTTTCCTGCAACTATGGATTGCACGAAAGAAATTTGCTCAATTCCCCATCAACACAGTCAGTGTTGATGGGGAAATCCCACTAGCAATAATCGTATGTAAAATCTGGCAGGCTGGTTGGACCCAAGTTGATCAATCTATACACTTGGCTACTTTTTTAATATCTATTCAAAAATGTTTTGCCTTTCATTTTTATATTAAAATGAATGGGGTCTTTTACAAGGTGATTGTTTACAATCACTTTAAGCCAGACATAGACACAGCAAATTTCTTTCCTGCAACTACTGGTTGATTGTGAGATTTTTGTAGGGTTGTGAAGTAGATATTTGCTATTCTTTTCAGTCCAAATATAAATTGAGCAATCAAAAGTGAGGCCTGGGAAAGAAAGATCGGCATAGCTTCCAAAATTATTGATGCCATCTTCCTAATAGTAGGAACCTTAAGGCTCACTTGGGAGATTCAAAAAACCTTTGAGGCAGAAGTGTGAGCCATCATCGATGCCAGATGTATAATTTCTGTACCAATTGACACAGGGGCTCCTTTCTAAGGCTCGATTCACACCTATGCATGTTGCTTTTGAGCGTTTTTGGAGGTTTTTTTTTCATGCTTGCCACGTTTTTGAGCCGCGTTTTTGCCGCGATTTTGCCGCGATTTTGCCGCGATTTGCGTTTTGCGTTTTTTTTTGTTTTTTTTTTTACAGTCTTAAAAAAAATTAAAAAAAAAAAAAAAATTAAAAAAAAAAAAAAAAAACGGCAAAAACGCACCAAAAACGCATCAAAAACGCTGCAAAAAACGGTGCACTTGCGTTTTTGATGCTTGTTCATTGAAATCCATTACATGCAAAACGCTGCATTTTGCATGAAAAAAAGTCCCCGACCCTTTCCAAAAATGCAGAGAAACAAAAAGGCATTGATGTGAACATGTTCCATAGGAACCCATGTTAAAAAATTCCCGTGCATTTCTGCAAAATGCAAAATGCATCAAAAAACGCGCTAGTGTGAATCGAGCCTAAGGCTGGATTCACACCTATGCAGTTTAAGGCTCGATTCACACCTATGCATGTTGCTTTTGAGCGTTTTTGGAGGTTTTTTTTTCATGCTTGCCACGTTTTTGAGCCGCGTTTTTGCCGCGTTTTTGCCGCGTTTTTGTCGCGTTTTTGCCGCGATTTGCGTTTTGCGTTTTTTTATTTTTTTTTTTTACAGTTTTTTTTACAGTCTAAAAAAAATGTAAAAAAAATTAAAAAAAAAAAAAAAAAAAAAAAAAAAAAAAAAAAAAAACGGCAAAAACGCACCAAAAACGCACCAAAAACGCATCAAAAACGCTGCAAAAACGGTGCACTTGCATTTTTGATGCTTGTCCATTGAAATCCATTACATGCAAAACGCTGCATTTTGCATGAAAAAAAGTCCCCGACCCTTTCCAAAAACGCAAAGAAACAAAAAAGCATTGATGTGAACATGTTCCATAGGAACCCATGTTAAAAAATTCCCGCGCATTTCTGCAAAATGCAAAATGCATCAAAAAACGCGCTAGTGTGAATGGAGCCTTAGGCTCGATTCACACCTATGCATGTTGCTTTTGAGCGTTTTTGGAGGTTTTTTTTTCATGCTTGCCACGTTTTTTCGTATCTGCATTTTTGGAAAGGGTCAGGGACTTTTTTCATGCAAAATGCAGCGTTTTGCATGTAATAGAATTCAATGGACAAGCATCAAAAACGCAAGTGCACCGTTTTTGCAGCGTTTTTGATGCGTTTTTGGTGCGTTTTGATGCGTTTTTGCCGTTTTTTTTTTTTTTTTTTTTTTTTTTTTTTTTAAGACTAAAAAAAAAACTGTAAAAAAAAACGCAAAACGCAAATTGCGGCAAAATCGCGGCAAAAACGCGGCAAAAACGCTGCTCAAAAACGTGGCAAGCATGAAAAAAAAAACCACCAAAAACGCTCAAAAGCAACATGCATAGGTGTGAATCCAGCCTTAGGCTCCATTCACACTAGCGCGTTTTTTGATGCATTTTGCATTTTGCAGAAATGCACGGGAATTTTTTAACATGGGTTCCTATGGAACATGTTCACATCAATGCCTTTTTGTTTCTCTGCATTTTTGGAAAGGGTCGGGGACTTTTTTTCATGCAAAATGCAGCGTTTTGCATGTAATGGATTTCAATGGACAAGCATCAAAAACGCAAGTGCACCGTTTTTGCAGCGTTTTTGATGCGTTTTTGGTGCGTTTTTTAATTTTTATTTTTTTTTATTTTTTTTTTTTTGTAATTTTTTTTAAGACTGTAAAAAAAAATGTAAAAAAAAAAAAAAAAACGCAAAACGCAAATCGCGGCAAAATCGCGGCAAAATCGCGGCAAAAACGCGGCTCAAAAACGTGGCAAGCATGAAAAAAAAACCTCCAAAAACGCTCAAAAGCAACATGCATAGGTGTGAATCGAGCCTAAGGCGTTTTTGCGGCGTTTTTGATGCGTTTTTGCCGTTTTTTTTTTTTTAAGACTAAAAAAAAAACTGTAAAAAAAAACCCGCAAAACGCAAATTGCGGCAAAATCGCGGCAAAAACGCGGCAAAAACGCTGCTCAAAAACGTGGCAAGCATGAAAAAAAAAAAACACCAAAAACGCTCAAAAGCAACATGCATAGGTGTGAATCCAGCCTTAGGCTCCATTCACACTAGCGCGTTTTTGATGCAAAAACGGCAAAAACGCATCAAAAACGCACCAAAAACGCTGCAAAAACGTCTTAGGCTCGATTCACACCTATGCATGTTGCTTTTGAGCGTTTTTGGAGGTTTTTTTTTCATGCTTGCCACGTTTTTGAGCCGCGTTTTTGCCGCGATTTTGCCGCGATTTGCGTTTTGCGTTTTTTTTTTTTTTTTACATTTTTTTTTACAGTCTTAAAAAAAATTACAAAAAAAAAATAATTAAAAAACGCACCAAAAACGCATAAAAAACGCTGCAAAAACGGTGCCTAAGGCTCGATTCACACCTATGCATGTTGCTTTTGAGCGTTTTTGGAGGTTTTTTTTTCATGCTTGCCACGTTTTTGAGCCGCGTTTTTGCCGCGATTTTGCCGCGATTTGCGTTTTGCGGTTTTTTTTTTTTTTTTTTTTTTTTTACATTTTTTTTTACAGTCTTAAAAAAATTAAAAAAAAAAAAATTAAAAAGAACAAAAACAAAAAAAAAAAACGGCAGAAACGCATCAAAAACGCACCAAAAACGCATCAAAAACGCTGCAAAAACGGTGCACTTGCGTTTTTGATGCTTGTCCATTGAATTCTATTACATGCAAAACGCTGCATTTTGCATGAAAAAAAGTCCCCGACCCTTTCCAAAAATGCAGAGAAACAAAAAGGCATTGATGTGAACATGTTCCATAGGAACCCATGTTAAACAATTCCCGTGCATTTCTGCAAAATGCAAAATGCATCAAAAAACGCGCTAGTGTGAATGGAGCCTAAGGCTATGTTTCCACTATTGCGTCCCCAAAGTCGCGCGATTTTGCCGCAATTTTTTACCGCGATTTTACCGCGACTTTTTACCGCGATTTGAAGCAATGCCTGTATCTATGGACCTCAAGTCGCATCAAAGTGGGACCAAAGTAGTGCAGGAACTACTTTGAAGTCGCTGCGACTTGAAGTCGCACAGATATGAACGGTACTCATTGGAAATCATGGGAAACAATTTGTCATGCGACTTTTCAGTCCCAAGTCGCATGAAAAGTCGCACTAGTGGAAACAGAGCCTAAGGCTCGATTCACACCTTTGCAGTTTTAGTGCTTTTTGCATTTTGCAGATTTGCACTACAGAACGTGTTCCATAGGAAACCATGTCAAATGGACTGTAGTGCAAATCTGCTAAATGCAAAAAGCACTAAAACTGCGTAGGTGTGAATCCAGCCTAATTTACTCCAGCAACTTTCCTTTATTCAAGTAAACTGATTTCTGAACGGATCTAATTTCTATCATGAAAGGATGCAAGTAGTGGTATTAGTTGTTACAAGGTGGGGAGTGTCATGCCTCTAGCCTAGGTTTTAATCAAGTTTGTTGTTGTGACTGTTTGACAACTAGAGGGAGCTCAAGGTTAAACAGTACTGCCCCCACCTTTACTTAGGCCTGGTTCACACCTATGTATTTTTTAGTGCATTTTCACATTTGCAGAAACACACTACAGTCCATTTAACATGGATGTAGTTCACATCTGTGCATTTTATGGAAAGGAACAGGGACTTTCTGGTTTGTGGTTCCATAGACTTCAATAGATCAAAAGCGTGTATTGAAAAACGCAAAATGCACCTGCAATATGCAAACTGCAACCTGCATAGGTGTAAATTAAGGCTCGATTCACACCTATGCATGTTGCTTTTGAGCGTTTTTGGAGGTTTTTTTTTCATGCTTGCCACGTTTTTGAGCCGCGTTTTTGCTGCGATTTTGCCGCGATTTTGCCGCGATTTGCGTTTTGCGGTTTTTTTTTTTTTTTTTTTTTACATTTTTTTTTACAGTCTTAAAAAAATTAAAAAAAAATAAAAAATTAAAAAAAAAACAAAAAACGGCAAAAACGCATCAAAAACGCACCAAAAACGCATCAAAAACGCTGCAAAAACGGTGCACTTGCGTTTTTGATGCTTGTCCATTGAAATCCATTACATGCAAAACGCTGCATTTTGCATGAAAAAAAGTCCCCGACCCTTTCCAAAAATGCAGAGAAACAAAAAGGCATTGATGTGAACATGTTCCATAGGAACCCATGTTAAAAAATTCCCGTGCATTTCTGCAAAATGCAAAATGCATCAAAAAACGCGCTAGTGTGAATCGAGCCTAAGCCTGAGGCTCGATTCACACCCATGCATGTTGCTTTTGAGCGTTTTGGGGGGTTTTTTTTCATGCTTGCCACGTTTTTGAGCAGCGTTTTTGTAGCGTTTTTACAGCGTTTTTGCCGCGTTTTGCGGGTTTTTTTTTTTACAGTTTTTTTTTACAGTCTAAAAAAAACGAAAAAAAAAAAAAACGTCAAAAACGCATCAAAACCGCATCAAAAACGCTGTAAAAATGCTGCAAAAACGGTGCACTTGCGTTTTTGATGCTTATCCATTGAATTCTATTACATGCAAAACGCTGCATTTTGCATGAAAAAAAGTCCCTGACCCTTTCCAAAAATGCAGAGATACAAAAAGGCATTGATGTGAACATGTTCCATAGGAACCCATGTTAAAAAATTCCCATGCATTTCTGCAAAATGCAAAATGCATCAAAAAACGCGCTAGTGTGAATGGAGCCTTACAGGACTTGTTTAGTATCATTTTAAACTTACTGTGCCTCTGCACCCTCATGATTGTTTAGTCCCAGAAAAAGAAGCATCTGGAAGAAGTCAGCCACCATCATGGGCACATTTTAAGGCTCGATTCACACCTATGCATGTTGCTTTTGAGCGTTTTTGGAGGGTTTTTTTTCATGCTTGCCACGTTTTTGAGCCGCGTTTTTGCCGCGTTTTTGCCGCGTTTTTGCCGCGATTTGCGTTTTGCGTTATTTTTTTTTTTTTTTTTTACAGTTTTTTTTACAGTCTAAAAAAAATGTAAAAAAAATTAAAAAAAAAAAAAAAAAACGGCAAAAACGCACCAAAAACGCACCAAAAACGCATCAAAAACGCTGCAAAAACGGTGCACTTGCGTTTTTGATGCTTGTCCATTGAAAACCATTACATGCAAAA
The DNA here is from genome assembly GCA_037952835.1 of Lithobates septentrionalis. Lineage (NCBI taxonomy): Eukaryota > Metazoa > Chordata > Amphibia > Anura > Ranidae > Lithobates > Lithobates septentrionalis. The sequence continues at coordinate 2,115,387 of JBBDGP010001619.1, forward strand.
CGCTGCATTTTGCATGAAAAAAAGTCCCCGACCCTTTCCAAAAACGCAAAGAAACAAAAAAGCATTGATGTGAACATGTTCCATAGGAACCCATGTTAAAAAATTCCCGTGCATTTCTGCAAAATGCAAAATGCATCAAAAAACGCGCTAGTGTGAATCGAGCCTAAGTTAGGAAGAACATCTTCTTACATAATGGCAGCAACACTGATATGAACTGAACTTAGTTAGGGTTTGGTTGTTAGCCAGCTCTTTCAGCATAAAGTACTGCACAGGAAGCAGTAATTTTGCTTAAAGCAGGGTTCTCAAAGTAGTCAGTATTGATCCCCACAAGTGAATAGGACTATCCAAGGGGATTTATAAAATTGCTGAGGTCTAAAGAGGTAGGAAAGTGTCTGGGGGTTAATGGCAGGGCCGTTTTTTCCACTGGGCATGCTGGGCAGTTGCCCGGGGGCGCCACTTGTCTGGAGGGCCCCATCCAGGGCCGATCCTCAGTGCTGCAATCTGCTGCTTAAGTTGACTGACCGCACCGGTTGCTCACTTGCAAGAATTGCCGGCCGGCGTCTAGCTAGCAACCAGTGACGTCAGTCAGAGGCCGCCCCAGCATTCATAGCGCGCCGCGGCCGCCCCAGCTGCTAGTGAACAAGCTCTGCCCACCTCTGCCATGTTCTTCAGACAGCGTGGAGAGGGAGTGGAGCGGAAAGACCGTCCTTGATAGCTGGTGCTGCATTGCTGCTGTGAGTGACACACTGTACTGCACCAGGTCGGCGGCCGTAAGTCTAACACAGTCTACTTAAGTACGTTCAAGTTGTGCATCACACACAGCCACTGTCTATGCCCCTCAAAAGCTGCCACTGTGCCCATCAAACACAGCCACTCTGCCCATCAAAGCTGCCACTGTGCCCATCAAAGCTGCCACTGTGCCCATCAAACACAGCCACTGTGCCCATCAAAGCTGCCACTGTGCAAATCAAAAGCTGCCGCTGTACCCATCAAAAGCTGCCACTGTGCCCATCAAACTCGTGTTATATTGTCCAAACATTGTGTTAATGTTTAAACACTGATTTTGTTGGAAGTACCAATAAATAAAGCCTTTTTGATCATTTGCATTTTTATTCTTGAGCGTGATTGTGTAGACAGGGCCCCAGTGCACTGTATTGCCCGGGGGCCTATAATGCTCTTAAGATGGCCCTGGTTAATGGTTAGTCAATACATGATGGAAGGTTATTTGGAGTCAGTGAATCTGTTGTGGCCTCTGTAAGCTCCATTTTTATTCTGAGGGTGATGTGGTCACTGGTGGGACAGTGTTACTTAGGACTGGAAGCCCAACCACCAGCAAGGGCAGCCTTTCCCTGTCTCTATCAGCTGTGTGTGCTTAAGGGCCTTGTTTTGCCAGCATGATTTGCATTGTGTGTCTGTGATCTTCCACTTTACATGTTCCGGGATGGATGTACAGTACATATACAGCGGGTAAAATAAGTATTGAACACGGCACCATTTTTCTAGGTAAATATATTTTTATAGGTGCTAGTGACATGAAATTTTTACAACGTCGGTAACAACTCATGTAATCCATACATACAAAGAAACCAAAACAAATAAGTTCAGAAATCAAATTATGTGTAATAAAATGGAATGACACAGGGAAAAACTATTGAACGCACTAACTGAAATGAATTTATTACTTTGTACAAAATCCTTTGTTGGTAATGAGAGCTTCAAGACGCCTTCTGTATGGGGAAACTAGTCACATGCATTTCTTAGGTGTGATTTTAGCCCATTCTTTCACACAAACAGTCTTCAAATCTTGAAGGTTCCATGGGCGCAGTGGCGTCACTAGGGTTAGTGTCACCCCATGTTTTACCGCACTGCCATGGCTCTCCCCTCCTAGCCTGCCACAGTGCTCTGTCCTGCCTCTGTGGAGTGACGGCAGAAACAGGACAGATCAGTAGACACTTGGTAGGCTAGCGCATCAGTCTCTCTCCTGTCTAGCCTGCCACAGTGTACTGACTTGATGGTGTCACCCAAAGCTCAACCATGCCTCCACCACAACACCCCCCACAGGAGGCGAGTACACCGCATTAAAGGGTAGGTGTGGCCGAATTGCACTAACAATAGGAGGGCCCTACAAAGGCATTGGTAAATACCATGAGTGCATTATGGACAGGGTTCAGAAGCACGCTACACATACCTCCCAACTTTTGAACTTCAGAATGAGGGACACTTGAGGAAGGAAGTAACCTTGCATAGCGCGCTGCGGCAAATGTGGGCGTGGTCAAACTTTTGATAGTGGGAGGAGCTTAATGGGCATCATTAAACAAAACTTGGGCTTCCTTGTATCTATAAAATATGCTTTTATTATTGTTGCACAAGCAAGAGTCTCATGGATACATACATATCCCAGCACATTCATTTAAAAAAAAGGATAAAAGAATGCAGTGTTTGGAGTGCATTACGTACAAAGTGCAGGGTTGTAGAATGAGCTATATACAGAGTGCAGGGTTCTGGCATGAGCTATATACAGAGGGCAGGGTTGTAGGATGAGCTATGTACAGAGTGCAGGGTTCTGGCATGAGCTATGTACAGAGTGCAGGGTTCTGGTATGAGCTGTGTACAGAGTGCAGGGTTCTGGCATGAGCTGTGTACAGAGTGCAGGGTTCTGGCATGAGCTGTGTACAGAGTGCAGGGTTCTTGCATGAGCTGTGTACAGAGTGCAGGGTTCTTGCATGAGCTGTGTGTGTACAGAGTGCAGGGTTCTGGCATGAGCTGTGTACAGAGTGCAGGGTTCTGGCATTAGCTGTGTACAGAGTGCAGGGTTCTGGCATGAGCTGTGTACAGAGTGCAGGGTTCTGGCATGAGCTGTGTACAGAGTGCAGGGTTCTGGCATGAGCTGTGTACAGAGTGCAGGGTTCTGGCATGAGCTGTGTACAGAGTGCAGGGTTCTGGCATGAGCTGTGTACAGAGTGCAGGGTTCTGGCATGAGCTGTGTACAGAGTGCAGGGTTCTGGCATGAGCTGTGTACAGAGTGCAGGGTTCTGGCGTGAGCTGCGTACAGAGTGCAGGGTTCTGGGGTGAGCTGCATTTAGAGTGCAGGGTTCTGGGGTGAGCTGCATTCAGAGTGCAGGGTTCTGGGGTGAGCTGCATTCAGAGTGCAGGGTTCTGGGGTGAGCTGCATTCAGAGTGCAGGGTTCTGGGGTGAGCTGCATTCAGAGTGCAGGGTTCTGGGGTGAGCTGCATTCAGAGTGCAGGGTTCTGGGGTGAGCTGCATTCAGAGTGCAGGGTTCTGGAGTGAGCTGCATGCAGAGTGCAGGGTTCTGGGTTGAGCTATGTACAGAGAGCATGGTTCTGGGGTGAGCTATGTACAGAGTGCAGGGATCTGTGATGAGCTATGTACAGGGTGCAGGGTTCTGAGATGAGATTTATACAGGGTGCAGGGTGCTGGGATGAGCTATATACAGGGTGCAGGGTTCTGGGATGAGCTATATACAGGGTGCGGGGTTCTGAGACGAGCTATATACAGGGCACAGGGTACTGGATGAGCTGTATACAGGGTGCAGCAGAGGCGTAATTAGAACCTTCAGGGGCCCTGGTGCAAGAAACCATGAAGGGCCCCCCCGACCTCCAGCATGGGCCATTCCCTTCGAGCCCAGAGCCCTTCCCACTGATCCCATCACCCTTCATGGTCCCACAGCAGATTGGGCCCGGCATGGTGGCAGAAGGCCAGGGCCTAGTTGCAAGTGCAACCTTTGCTGGTAGTTCCGCCAGTGGTGTCAGTGTGGACTGTGAATGGTGTCAGTCAGTAGGGCAGTGGACATGGTCAGTAGAGCAGTGGAAGTGGTCAGTATGGCAGAGAAAGTGGTCAGTATGGCAGAGAAAGTGGTCAGTATGGCAGAGAAAGTGGTCAGTATGGCAGAGAAAGTGGTCAGTAAGGTAGTGGACATGGTCAGTAGGGCAGTGGACGTGGTCAGTAGAGCAGTGGACGTGGTTAGTAGGGCAGTAGACATAATCAGTAGGGCAGTGAACAGGATCAGTAGTTTTTTTTTATTGCTGTTATTTTATTTTTGTTATTATATTTTATCCATTTTATTTTTTAGAGTTTTTTTACAGTTTTTGATGGGAGTTGGTGGCAGTGGAGGGCAGTATGATGGGAGGGGGTGTCAGTGGAGGGCAGTATGATGGGAGGGGTGGCAGTGGAAGGCAGTATGTTGGGGGCGGAGGCAGTGGAAGGCATTATGATGGGAGGGGAGGCAGCGGAGGGCAGTATGATGGGGTGGAGGGCAGTATGATGGGGTGGAGGGCAGTATGATGGGAGAGGAGGTAGTGGAGGGCAGTATGATGGGAGGAGGCGGTAGTGGAGGGCAGTTTAATGGGAGGGGGGGTTAGTGCAGGGCAGTATGATGGAAGGGGATGGTAGTGGAGGGCAATATAATGGGAGGGGGTTTAGTGGAGGGCAGTATTATGGGAGGGGTGGTAGTGGAGGGCAGTATGATGGGAGGGGGGTTAGTGGAGGGCAGTATAATAGGAGGGATGGCAGTGGAGGGCAGTATAATTGGAGGGGGGCAGTATGATGGGTGGGGGTGGCAGTGAAAGGCAGTATAATGGGGGGGTTAGTGGAGGGCAGTATAATTGGAGGGGGGCAGTATGATGGGTGGGGGTGGCAGTGAAAGGCAGTATAATGGGGGGGTTAGTGGAGGGCAGTATAATAGGAGGGGTGGCAGTGGAGGGCAGTATAATAGGAGGGGTGGCAGTGGAGGGCAGTATAATAGGAGGGGTGGCAGTGGAGGGCAGTATAATAGGAGGGGTGGCAGTGGAGGGCAGTATAATAGGAGGGGGGCAGTGGAGGGCAGTATAATAGGAGGGGGGGCAGTATGATGGGATTGGGGCAGTATGATGGGAGAGGTGGTAGTAGAGGGCAGTATATGGGGGGGTAGTGGAGGGCAGTAAAATGGGAGGGGGGCAGTATGATGGGATTGGGGCAGTATGATAGGAGGGGTGGTAGTAGAGGGCAGTATATTGGGGGGGGGGCAGTATAATGGGGGGGGGTAGTGGAGGGCAGTATGGGGGGACTGTACAGCATGACTGGAGAGGGGCAGTGTATGGGAGGGAGCAGAGTGTCCATGAGTGTACTCAGAGTCAGGGCAGTGCAGGGAGCATTTCTCCTACCTTTATTCCAGCGCAGGAACAGCCTTCGGGGAAGACCCGGAGTCGGGGGCGGAGTCAGGGGCGGAGCCGGGGCGGAGCCAGGGGCGGAGCTTAGACGCAAAGAGGACTCCTCCTTTGGCTAAATGCTGGGGCTCCACTCAGGGAAGACCCGGAGTCGGGGGCGGAGTCAGGGGCGGAGCCGGGGGCAGAGCTTAGGCGCGAAGAGGACTCCTCCTTTGGCTAAATGCTGGGGCTCTACTCTCCTCCTTGTCGTGACGTCACTGGTTGTTAGACGCCAGGCGGGCCATGCCTAGCAACCAGTTGTTTTGGCAGTGAGCCAGGCAGCGTCTGGGGGTGAAATGAAGCGGTCGCGGCCAAAACTAGTACAGCGGGCAGTGAGGGACAGCGACAATGCGGCAATTTTTAGGGGGGCATCAGATCGGCCAGTGGGGCAATTCCGGGACATTGTATTGTCCCGGAATGAAGCTGCCCGGGACGCGGGACAGACCTCCCACAGCGGGACTTTCACGGCCAATCCGGGACGGTTGGGAGGTATGCGCTACATACAGAGTGCAGCGTTCTGGAATGTGATACAAACAGGGTGCAGGAGTTCGATATGTAGAGGGTGCAAGGCTCAGAAGTTCGCTATGTAGAGGGTGCAAGGATCACTATGTACAGCCAGGGTGCAAGGATCGCTATGTACAGCCAGGGTGCAAGGATCACTATGTACAGCAAGGGTGCAAGGATCGCTATGTACAGCCAGGGTGCAAAGATCGTTATGTACAGCCAGGGTGCAAGGATCGCTATGTACAGCCAGGGTGCAAAGATCGCTATGTACAGCCATGGTGCAAGGATCACTATGTACAGCAAGGGTGCAAGAATTGCTATGTACAGCCAGCATGCAAGGATCACTATGTACAGCCAGGGTGCAAGGGTCACTATGTACAGCCAGGGTGCAAAGATCGCTATGTACATCCAGGGTGCAAGGATCGCTATGTACAGCCAGGGTGCAAGGATCGCTATGTACAGCCAGGGTGCAAGGATCACTATGTACAGCCAGGGTGCAAGGATCACTATGTACAGCCAGGGTGCAAGGATCGCTATGTACAGCCAGGGTGCAAGGATCGCTATGTTCAGCCAGGGTACAAGGATTGCTATGTGCAGCCAAGGTACAAGGGTGCAAGGATCGCTATGTACAGCCAGGGTGCAAGGATCGCTATGTACAGCCAGGGTGCAAGGATCGCTATGTATAGCCAGGGTGCAAGGATCGCTATGTACAGCCAGGGTGCAAGGATCGCTATGTACAGCCAGGGTGCAAGGATCGCTATGTACAGCCAGGGTGCAAGGATCGCTATGTACAGCAAGGGTGCAAGGATCACTATGTACAGCAAGGGTGAAAGGATCACTATGTACAGCCAGGATGCAAGGATCGCTATGAACAGCCAGGGTGCAAGGATCGCTATGTACAGCCAGGGTGCAAGGATCGCTATGTACAGTCAGCTTGCAATGATCGCTATGTACAGCCATGGTGCAAGGATCACTATGTACAGCAAGAGTGCAAGAATCACTATGTACAGGGTGCAAGGCTCAAGAGTTCTCTATGTATAAGGTGTTAAGTACTGCATGTTTCACAGGGCAGAAGAGAGGACAGAGGGGCTGCTTCAACTTACAGAGGGTGTGCAGTCTGCACACATGGGCTTTAGAAGGAGCTTCCGCTGGGCCGGGATAGCGGAGCTGACACTGGGCCGGGATGGTGGAGCTGCTGCCGGGCCGGGATAGCGGAGCTGACACTGGGCCGGGATGGTGGAGCTGCCGCCGGCCCAGGATAGTGAAGCTGCCGACGGGCCAGGATAGTGGAGCTGCCCCCGGGATGGTAGAGCTGCCATGTACATCATCCCCCCGCCCCCTCCCTCTCTCAAAGAGATACTGCTGGGCAGGGAGGCAAACCTTCAGGAGAGCCAGGGTGCTGTCATCAGTTCTGTGTGAAAGTCAAAGCAGTGAGCGGTGCATAAGGGGCTATCGCCGGAGGTGGTTGCCAGCCCAAAAAAAAGCTCTGGCCCCCACAGCCCCATAGCGATGCCACTGCATGGGCCTCTTCTATGAACTCTGAACTTTAGTTCTTTCCATAGATTTTCTATTGGATTCAAGTCAAGTGATTGGCTGGCCCATTGTAGCAGCTTTTTATTCTTTCTTTGAAATCAACTGAGAGTTTCCTTGGCCTTGTGTTTGGGACCATTGTTCTGCTGAAATGTCCATCCTCATTTCATCTTCATCATCCTGGGAGATGGTAGCAGATTTTTATCAAGAATATCTTGGTACATGGTTTAAGCCATACTCTGGACCTCATCCATCCCCCTTGACTGCAGATGTGGAAACGTGAGGCCGCACAATGCCTCCAAGTGTGATTAAAAAACTTTACTGAGCCAGTGGCAGAGACACTCCACCTGTTCCTCTTCTCTGTCATGTTTTGCTCCCTACTAGCACTGTACGAATAAAGTGATTGTAAACGATCACCTAAAATAGAAAAGAAAGGCAATGCGTATAGATATAAAAAAACATTATTCCCTCTGTTCTCAGCTGCAGCTGGGGGAAGGAGAAGCAGCATTACACTGAGCTTCGCAGTGAATGGCTGTGCAGTGGGTGTCAGGACAAGTCTAATCATTGGAGGAGAGAACACTGAGTTCTCAGAACAGCTAGAGAACTGCACACGGTGTGCTCTCCTGCTTAGTGTGGTCAGTTTTTATTAGGAAAGCAAGGGGACTGGCAGGAACATCAAGGATTTCCCATTAAGGAAGCAATACAAAAAGAACAGGATACTTTCTCATACAATTACATGGTACAACAGGCACAGATCAGGAATATGAAGTGTTGGGGTAACAAACACTTTAAGAACTGGTATAGGGCAATAGGCATCAAAGGAGAGGAACCGGTGGTTAAAGTTAAACTTGATTAAAGTTTTTTGAATATGCTGTTGGAAGTGGTGTGTGGGCTTTAAAATGGCTTCAATTGTACAAGTCTAAATAGTATTTTTGTACTGAAGAAAAATGACAGGAGACAAATCAATATAACCCAGTGAGCTTGGGATTCCAGTGCTTACTGATTTGTACTGATTGACAAGAATAGGTTTTTACAAAGCCCTTCTGTTAATCATTATCTCAGCTTGTACATGACTTATCGTATTGCACGAGACTAACAAACTGAAAGGTAGGTATGTTCATATTCTCGTACTAAAACACTTTGTAGAATTTATGGATAATTCTATATGTTTTTAAATATCAGAATGTAAAAGAGGATCTATAAACATGCAGGTACAACATGATAAGCATTTCGAAAAAACCCAGAACATCAGTCAGATAATATCTTCCCAGCCAGTGATTTGTGATCTGAGTGTACCTGAGCTTCAAACACCTCACTGATTAGTTCTCTGTGACTGGATAGTAATCGTGCACCTTGATCTTCTGTGATCCGTCCATAGGAACATTTCCGTAGGAAATTTGTTTAAAAAATTGTGTATTTATTCAGGGTCAGAGGCTTGCAAAGTAGTGAAGCAACGCAATAAGGATTACAACCAGACAACTGACGTTTTTAAAAAGAGAGTTTAGCAATGGCAGCCTACCTGTTTCTTTTTTTTTTTTTTTTCTTTCCAAGATTTTTATTCATTTACAAATAAACATACATGGAATACAAATTTCTCACGAGGCAATAAACGAGCCTCTATATTACAGAAGCGAAAAACAATAGTGGTGTGATAAGGCTAAGAATCGTAATGCGGTACCGTAATCATGGCCGAGAACTCATGCAGCTACTGTTCCAGGATCCCGGAGAGGCCGTCCCGGCACCCCAAATGGGAACATACTGTGCCTGGACAGCCACCCCTGGGCTCCCAGAGTGTGACTGTCACCAAAGATAGACTATGAGTTTTGTGATTTATAAAAGTAGTTTAGGTAGCTAGCCTATGTATCTCGGGTGGGGGGGGGGGGGGGGGGGCGGGCCTTTGACCCAATTACCCAAAGGTAACTAGTATACAAGGTAATTTCGGTTGCAGTGGAGGGCCATATTGTATACGAGAGGGGGAGAGCTGGGAAACAGAACAGAAAAGGGAAGAGAAGAAGAAGAGCCAGTCAACAGGGTGCGAGCTGACAGAGGGGAGTAGCTGCGAGTTTGTTATGCCGGTATCCCCAGGCGGAGAGCAATGCCCATATGATGGGCCCAGTGCTCCCAGGTGGATTCAAACTGGTCTTTTGAGTCAAGCAAAACACTGGTCAATTTTCCCTGGGACATGATCCATGAGATTTTGCGTTTGGCAGATAAAAAGGAAACCCTCGGTTGTTTTCAAGCCTTGACTATTGTCAGCTTGGCACCCAATAGAATGAAGTGGATTAAATTGCGGGTGAATTTGTGAGTCTTGGGGATGGAAGCGTTAAGGAGGGCTACAGCGGGGGTTCTTGGGACCTGAAGGTCTGTCACTTTTAGGATTAGGTTGAAGATTCTTTTCCAGAAAGGCCTAATTTTGGGACATTCCCACCATATGTGGGCCATAGAACCCACAATTTCGCATCCTCTGAAGCAGTGAGGGTTCGCGGAGAGATACATAAGGGCTAATTTGGCGGGGGTGAGGTACCATCTGGTCATCACTTTGAGGTTAGCTTCAATTAGAGAAACATTCCTTATCCCCTTGTAGGCTCTAGAAAAGGAGGTCAGCCATGTGTCCCGATCCCATTATATTTGAAGATCATTTTCCCAAGCAGTCATAAATTGGGCTTTGTAGACCCGCTGGGCAAGTGACTGGTAGATAACAGAGATTCCACCCCTCTGTTCCGTGGCTTGTCCGCACCATAATTTGTAGGCTGTGAAGCAGGGTGGAATGGGTTTCCCTTTCCAAATTTTGTGGAGAAAGTGTTGTATCTGGCTAAGCCTGAAGTGTTCCGAGGTCGGGATCTCAAGCTGCCGCTCACAGAATTTCAGAGTTATTGATCCCGAGGCCGTAAAAAGTGTCCGATTCGATACAACCCCTTGTCTAACCACCATTTGAAGGATTTGATTTCTCGACCAGGGGTGAAGTCTGGGTTGTTAAAAATGTGGGCTGGGGGGCGGCATTCAGAGGTTAGGGAGGTCTCGGTTTTCAAAATGTCCCATAGGGTCAGGGATTGCGAGAGGATAGGTGAGAGTATGGGGGGTTGTTCCCTTGAGGGGACCCATAGTAAGTAATCTAAGGTGTATGTGGGGCAGCCTGTCTCTCTATTTGTATCCAGTCAGGTTTTTCTGATTTGGAATACACCGTGGAGAGTTGAGCAAGTCGTGCCTACTGGAAATACCAAAGCAGTCTTGCTAGACCCAGCCCCCCCTTCTTTTTAAGTCTGAAAAGGGTGTTCCGAGGTAACCTATGCCCTGCTCCCCCCCAAATGAACTTGGTTACTTTCCTTTGAAGGGATTGCAGGTGGTCTTTTCTGATGTTAATCGGGATAGCTCTAAACAAGTATAGCAGTCGAGGGAAGAAATGTCATTTTTAATGGAATGTATTTCACCTAGCCAGGATAGCTCACCCCTAGCCCATCTTTTCAGGTCTGACTCAAGCTTCTGATAAGTAGGTGGAAAGTTTGCTGAATACAGGTGATCTATTTTAGCAGTGAGATTGATCCCTAAGTATTCTAAGGAGGTGTCCTTCCACCTAAAATCAAAGTCGTTCTGTAGTGTCACTACTGTGTCTGGTTTTAGTGAACTGTTGAGGGCGCGGGATTTGGCGTAGTTTACCCGAAGGCCTGAAACCTTTGTGAAATCTTTTAAAGTTTTGCAGCGGTTGGGGAGAGATGTGATGGGGGATGTTATGAAAAGCAGCATGTCGTCTGCGAAGAGGCCTCATTTATGGGTTTGGGCTCCACAAGAGACTCCTTGATTGTTGGGGTTGGAGCGTATGGCTATCAATGGCGACATCAGTGTCTCAATATCAGTGTCTCAATGGCGATAGCAAAGATTAAGGGGGAAAGGGGGCATCCCTGTCTGGTGCCCTTGGAAATACTAAACGGTTTCGTGCAATGCCCTTGGAGGCGAATCATTGCTTTCGGGTGGAATAAAAGGAGTGTAAAATGCCATTGACCGAAACCCCATTATTCCATGAGAGTGAATATGTAGGGCCATTCGACGGAGTCGAACGCCATGTGTAAGTCTAGGGATAGAAGCATCCCTTCTTGTTTGGGGCCTTGGTCCCAACCCGATTAAAGAAGGGAGATTACATCAATGGCCCTCCTAATTTGGTCTGGCCCCTTTCTGCCCAGGATAAACCCTATTTGGTCCTTATGGATGTATCTACCAATGAAGGAGGTAAGGCTGTTGGCTAAAATTTTCGTCAATATCTTGAGGTTGTTGTGTATGAGGGAGATGGGTCTATAGTTCTCAACCTCCTCCGGGTTCTTGTTTGGTTTAGGGATTACTGTTATGTAGGCGGTATTGAGTTGAGGATCTAAAGGAGAACCCTCTAGCTTTTGTATTAAAAAATGTTGCCATGAAAGTAGCTAGTGTGTCTGCAAAAGCCTTGTAGTATGGTACAGAAAATCCATCAGGTCCAGGGGCTGAACCTGTTCTGAGGTTCTTGATGACCTCCTTTATCTCCTCAACAGAGAATGTCCCTATGGTCAGACGAGAGTGTTGGGATTGGGAGATCATGAATAAAGCTGGAGATCTCGGGGCCTTTGTGTGGGTAGAGCTATAGAGTTTGGAGTAAAACTCTTGGAAGACTTCAAGTATCTTATTGGGGTTGGCTGAGGGGGGTTGTCCTGTGACTCTGATCTTGGGCAGGGAGTGGGTGTGAAAACGCAGGGAGAGCTTGGAAGCTAGCATAGATCCAATTTTGTCTTTTTGGTGGTAGAATTTTGCTCCACTCCAGCGGATATGTTTCTCTGCTTTTGCTGTGAGAGCCAAGTTAAGTTCTAGCCTGGTAGCATCCAGTTGTTCTGCTAGAATTTTGGAAGGGCAATTCTGGTGTTGCGTTTTCAGGGCTGCAAATTTGTTTTCTAAGTTTTTAATGTCTATTAGCCTCTCTTTTTTGAGTCGGGTCGCTATGCTGATTATTTTGCCCCTGATAGCTACTTTATGGGCTGCCCAGAGTACCTCGGGGGAGATGTTTTCTACATTGTTAAGAAGGAAGTATTCCTTTAGAGAGTTCTTATGTCTGTGGTATTGATGGGATCACTCAGGATGGATTCATTAAGATGCCAGTGTGTCCCAGACGTCCTAGTGAGGGTGTTTTGCAAGGTGAGATGGACCAGGGGGTGGTCAGATGAAGCAGTGTCAATAGCGGTTGCTTTGTGTGTTGAATGGATAAGGTTGGGGGGCACAAGGATGTGATCTATACTGGCATAGGACTGGTGGGGGGGAGGAGTAGTGGGTGTAATCCCTTTTCGAGGGGTTCAACTTTCTCCAAATGTCAACCAGGCCGTGGGCATGAAGAGATCTTGCTATGTTCAGGCTGGGGTGTGTTAGCTGGGGCTTAGGGGGTCTAGACTTGTCAAGCCCCAGGTCGAAGGCCACATTTGAGTCCCGCTCAAAGATGACCTTGCCCTCTACAAGAGGGAGCAGGGTTTTAACGAGAACTTGAAAAAATTTAGTTTGACCTTTATTGGGGGCATAGTAGGAGATTATTGAATATATGTTGTCTTCGATTGAGCCTTTGACAAGGATATATATGCCTTCGGGGTCTCTGTGTGTTGAGATGTGGTTGAATTTGCAGTTCTTTGAGAAAAGGACCGCGACCCCCTTAGTCTTGTTTTACCTAGCATTCGCTAGGTAAAATGTTGGGTAATGTGAGTGGAGGAATTTGGGGCTGTATCAAATCGGAAAATGCGTCTTTTGGAGCAATACGATATCTATTTTCAGGGAGCGATAGTTTTCAAAAGCTATTCTCCGTTTTCTGGGGGAGTTCAGCCCTTGAGCGTTGTGTGTGGCTACCCTGAGATCCATTCCAGTCGGGTTTAAGTCAGTCATTGGGACAGAGGGGTGGAAAGCTACTGCAGCGACTGTCACTTACTCTTTGATGTCCTCTCCCGGCGGGGCCAGAGAAGAGAGTAGGGCTGGTCTCGGTCCAGGTCCAGGGTCTTAGGCTATACACAAACTGCTGACTGGCTCGAGAAAGAAAAGAGTTTAGGGAGGGGGAGAAAGAGGGGAACAAACAAAACATGAAACAAAGTCTTCCGAGAAGACTGAAGGCGTCTGGTGAGGAATAGTCCTGCCAGATACCCAAGAAAAGGCATTGGTAACCTCTAAGTGAGGGGCGACAATCCATTCCGCAGAGGTGAAAACCCGCTTCTAAGGGATGGGTGGAGGCGCAACAGTGTCACTTGACCCTTGCATCTATGTGGACCGAAAATATAAACTAACACAGCTAACAGTAACAGTTGGCAAAAACTGTAGAAAAGGTAATAGTGCACATATGGCAATCGAGAAGATCCTGAAAGTAAGCATCTCGAGAAACCTCCAGCCAGGATGGCTTACAATGTCCTGGTATCTCCGGGAGAGTTCCTGAAGGTTATTGGGATGCCTGCCGAAGGGAGCCGAGTTGGCTAACGTTGAGGTCTCTTAATAGAGGTCCAAGACCCTAAGGTCATCTAGGGCATTTCATGCTGTCCCTTTAGGGAGAACTCCGGCAAGTCTTTTAGGACGCTTGTGAACAGTGAAAAAAGAGAACAGAGAACCAAAACAAGTAAACGAAAGAGAAAAAAAAAGTTTACCTGGAGGCAAACATAAAAGGGCCATCCTAACAATGGCTTAGGGTAGGAGCCCGGAGCTCCATCAACAATGGGGACTACAGTCCCAGAGTGGGGTGCCTGAGTGGGGGCGGAGAGAAGGAAGGCTTGTGGCACAGTGGTGTAGTGGGTAGCACTCTCGCCTAGCAGTAAAAAGGGTCGCTGGTTCGAATCCCAACCACGACACTACCTGCCTGGAGTTTGCATGTTCTCCCTGTGCCTGCGTGGGTTTCCTCCGGGTACTCCGGTTTCCTCCCAGACTCCAGAGACATGCTGGTAGGTTAATTGGCTTCTGTCTAAATTGTCCTTAGTATATGAATGTGTGTTAGTGATCTTAGATTGTAAGCTCCTTGAGGGTAGGCACTGATGTGAATGTACAATGTATATGTAAAGCGCTGCGTAAATTGACGGCGCTATATAAGTACCTTAAATAATAATAATAGTAATCATCCGTCTTATGGGGGCCTGCGGTCTTTGGACTTCTTGGTCTTCCCTGTGTTCCAAAGGGGGGAGACAGGACTTGTTGGGGATGGTCTCTTGGGGGAGCTCGCCGATGCCGCAGAGAAATCCATGGGTGCTTCCTGCGACATCAACTTGAGGTGAAGGAAAAGTCTCTCTCCTTCCGGTAAGCTGGAAAAGGCATAAGCTTTGCCCTGGATGGCAAATTTTACTGCAAGGGGGAAGGCCCAGCAGTACTTAATATCCCACTGGGCGAGGACTGTGAGAAGCGGTTTGAGAGCTCGCCTTTTTTGGATGGTAGAGGGGGACAACTGCACAAAGATTTGTATTCGGTGGCCGCGGCAAGTGACTTGCTGCTTGAGGCAGGATTGTCTCATGACTTCCTCCTTAATGGCGTAGAAGTGTGGCTTCACAATGACATCCCTCGGGGAGCCATCCTTTCTGGGGGGTCCTAGGGCCCTGTGAGCTCTGTCCAGCTCCAGGTGGTGGGGGGTGTGCTGGGTAAAAGCTCCTTAATATGGTCTTGTACCGCGGAGGGGATATCCGTGATGTTCTCAGGAAGGCCTCGGATCCTAAGGTTATATCTCCTGGACCTATTTTTGAGGTCATCAATCCTGGACAGGGCAGTGTCAAGCTGGTCCTGTAGAACCTGGATATGGGCTGCGTTTTGATTAGTGTGGGAGACAGTAATGTCCAGTTTACTTTCTATGGCCTCCATTCTGGAACCTAGATTAGCAAAGTCAGATTTAATGTCTCTTGTGATTTGGGCGGCTGTGTTGGCCAGTCCTCTCTCCAGGAGGGCAGAAAGTTTGAGGAATAGGTCCCCCTGCGGGGAATATGGGTCCTGGTCAGGCAGGCTTGGGGAGGGAGTAGCATGCTGGAATGGTGGCGTAGGCCCGGCTGGGGACAGAGCATATTCATCCATGGTGCGGCCTAGTAGGGATTTTGTGGAGGCCGGAGAAGGAGCCTGGGGGTATTGTGGGGTTCCCTGGTCACCTGGGAATATGTGTGGATCACTGCTGCTATCATTGTTTCTGCTCCAGCTTCCTTTCCCCGAAGGCCGTGTGTGGCTGTGTGAAGGCAGCGGCAGCCATCTTGGTACACCTGTCCCGGCCTAGTTTGTTGAATTCCGGCCCCAGGTCGCGTCTGGCGGCCAGGCCGGACATCCAGGGGGACTCCCGGAGGATTCCTGGTGACGAATGAGGAGCCCAGTATCAGGGGGCGCTGTGCCCACTGTGAAGCTCGTGGGGCAGGGGTGATGCGGAGCTCCCGGCACAAGCAGCCATTTACGGAGCTCCCGCGCATGCGCACTCACCTACCTGTTTCTTTCATGACAGTTTTTTTAAATTCAAACATTAAGACCCCTTTCGAGCTGGCTGCGGGTCGCGTTAGCAGTAAAGCGCCGCTAGTTTTAACCCCCGCTAGCGGCCGAAGAAAGGGAAACGTCTTGCGAGCGCACCGCTCCAGTGTGAAAGCACTCGGGCTTTCATGCTGGGGCTGCAGGGGAGGCGTTTTTCAGGAGCTTTACACCTGAAAAAACACCTCAGTGTGAAAGCGGTCTACCTTATGTGGATTTCTACAAAAGACTTAAAGAGACTTTGTAAACAAATTAAACATTTTCAGGTAAAAGCACAGAAAATCAAGTATTTGTTTTTAATTTTTTTCGGGCTTACTTTGTTGGGAGAGCATACATGGATGTCCTCCTGTGATCATGCTGCCTGCATGCCCCCTGCAGTCCTCCGGACTCAGCTGATCAAAGAACGGGGTAAAGGGCCAATTACAGCGACCCTTTACCACATGATCAGCTGTGTCCAATGACAGCTGCTCACAGATGTAAACACGAGCCGGTTATCGGCTTTTCTTTACTCACGCTGACAGTGTGAGGTAAGGGTGCAACGGATCAAAGAACTCACGGTTCGGATCGTTCCTCGGATCAGGAGTCACGGTTCGGATCATTTTCGGATCAACAAAAAAAAATCTCCCCCACTGTAATATCCACGTCATCTCCCCCACTGTAATAACCACGTCATCTCCTCCACTGTAATATCCACGTCATCTCCTCCACTGTAATATCCACGTCATCTCCCCCACTGCAATATCCACAATCTCCCCCACTATAATATCCACAATCTCCCCTACTGTAATATCCACAATCTCCCCCACTGTAATATCCACAATCTCCCCACTGTAATAATATCCACAATCTCCCCCACTGTAATAATATATTAGCAGGGTATGGCAGAGTATTGTAGGGTATTGGCATAGAACTGGCAGGGTATGGCAGAGTATTGCAGAGTATTGGCAGGGTATTGCAGAGTATTGGCAGAGTACTGGCAGGGTATGGCAGAGTATTGGCAGGGTATTGGTGGAGTATTGGCAGAGTATTGGCAGGGTATTGGCAGGGTATTGGCAGGGTATTGCAGAGTATTGGCAGGGTATGGCAGAGTATGACAGGGTATGGCAGGTATTGCAGAGTATTGACAGAGTATTGGCAGAGTATTGGCAGAGTATTGCAGAGTATGGCTGCGTATGGCAGGGTATGGCAGAATATTGGCAGGGTATTGGTGGGTATTGCAGAGTATTGGCAGAGTATCGCAGAGTATTGCAGAGTATTGCAGGGTATTGCAGGGTATTGGCAGAGTATTGCAGGGTATTGCAGGGTATTGGCAGAGTATTGCAGAGTATTGGCAGGGTATTGGCAGGGTATTGCAGAGTATTGCAGAGTATGGCAGAGTATTGGCAGAGTATGGCAGTGTATTGGCAGAGTATCGCAGAGTATCGGCAGAGTATTGGCAGAGTATAGGCAGAGTATTGCAGAGTATTGGCAGAGTATTGCAGAGTATTACAGGGTATTGGTAGAGTATTGCAGAGTATTGGCAGAGTATTGCAGAGTATTGCCAGGGTATTGCAGAGTATGGCAGAGTATGGCAGAGTATTGGCAGAGCATTGGCAGGGTATGGCAGAGTATTGGCAGGGTATTGCAGAGTATTGCAGAGTATGGCAGGATATGGCAAAGTATTGGCAGGGTATGGCAGAGTATTGGCAGGGTATTGCAGAGTATTGGCATTGCTTCCATCCGATCTCTCCCCTCCACTGTACAGATCAGTACACAGAGGGGAGAGAGGAACCGGCGTCATGACATGTCATTTGACGGAGCGATCACGTGGTAAACGGCCGCCGAGTGTACCAAGATGGCTGCCGCTCCAGAGCTAGGCCGAAGCCGCGGCCTTTCCTAAGGCTGAGGCAGCGGTGCGCTCCAAGGAGCGCATGTGTGACAATCCAAACAGGTTGAACCATTCGGATCACGGATCGGTGACGATCCGTTGCACCCCTAGTGTGAGAAAAGGAGGAGAGAGCCGATAACTGGCTTGTGTTAAAGGGACATCGACAATGATAATCAGGGCACTGACTATCAGTGTCCTGATTATCAGTGCAGTCCCCACCGGTGCTGCCAATCAGTGCCCACCAGCAGAGGCGGCTCTAGGCTTTGTGAGGCCTTAGGAAAAATTTAGACATGAGGCCCCACTCACGCCCATAATGGATAAAAAAAATTCAAGCAAGTAAAAATGGCTGCAGAAAGATGCGTGGATCTAGCACACAGGCGATCAGCATCACTTCCAGGGCACCCTCCTCACCCATCAGACATATGCAGCCAATACAACATCTGGGACCCAGCAAGGTGACAACCCCTCTAGGATTTTCCCCTGTGCCTTGGGAGAATGGGAAAGGGGTGTAACTGAATCATTCCACATCCACAGAGGAAAGAGAGAGAGATGGGGAGGGAGGGGAGATGGGGAGGGAGGGAGGGGGAGAGAAAGAGAGTGAGGGAGAGAGAGGGAGATGGGGAGGGAGGGGGAGAGAGAGGGAGATGGGGAGGGAGGGGGAGAGAGAGAGAGGGAGATGGGGTGGGAGGGGGAGAGAGAGAGAGAGAGAGAGAGAGAGGAGATGGGGAGAGAGAGGGAGGGAGTGGGAGAGAGAGGGGGAGAGAGAGGGAGAGAGGGAGGGGAGGGAGGGGGAGAGAGGGAGTGAGGGAGAGAGAGAGAGGGAGGAGGAGAGAGAGGGAGGAGGAGAGAGGGAGTGAGGGAGAGAGAGAGGGAGGGGGAGAAATAGGGAGGAGGAAAGGGAGGGAGAGGCAGCGAGAGAGAGAGAGGGAGAGAGGAAGAGAGTGAGGGAGAGTGAGGGAGAGAGGGAGAGCGAGAGAGGGAGGGTGAGAGGGAGGGAGAGAGAGAGGAAGAGACAGTGAGGGGGGAGAGAGGGAGGGAGAGAGGGAGGGAGGGAGAGAGAGAGGAAGAGAGAGAGAGTGAGGGAGGGGGAGGGAGAGAGAGGGGGGAGGGGGAGAGAGGGAGGGAGAGAGAGCGAGCGAGAGAGGAGCGAGAGGGAGAGGAAGAGAGTGAGGGAGAGAGAGGGAGGGAGGGAGAGAGAGAGGGAGGGAGAGAGAGAGGGAGGGAAAGAGAGAGGGGGAGGGAAAGAGGGAGGGAGGGGGAGGGAGAGGGAGGGGGAGGGAGAGGAAGAGAGGGAGGGGGAGAGAGGGAGGGGGAGGAAGGGGGGGAGAGAGGGAGGGAGGGAGGGTGAGAAGGAGGGGGAGAGAGAGGGGGAGAGAGAGGGAGGAGGAGGGAGAGGGGGAGAGAGAGGGAGGAAGGGGGAGAGAGAGATCTCTAGCCCCATTCCTGTCTGCAGCCCCTCCTGTGTACCATGTCCCAGTCTGCAGTGCCTGTCTGTGGGAAGCTGTGTGATGCTTGGTACGGTACCTTCCATGCCAGCAGGATGTTCATGACGGCCAGCAGCAGGCAGGGTCCATTCTCCTTCTGGGTGGGGATAGAGTCCTGCTCCTTCCAGAGGATCTGTTTAGTGTGAGATGGAGTGGTCCCTGGTCACCTTTACCTCCTCGTTTTCCAACCCCAGTCAGCCTGTCCTCCAGTCCTGGGAGGTCTTTAGATCTCTTCTCCCTCCAGGACTATCGATCCTTGCAAGCCTCGCTGCTCAACTTGCCCGCCAGGCCCGGACTGGGACAAAAAATAGACTGAGCAGCCCATGATAGCGGTCCCTTCCCCGCTCCCCAGCCTGGGAGACCCCCGCAGCAGCCGGAGTGAAAAGAGGGGGGAACCTAGCAGAGCTGCCCTGGGGTGAGGGGGCCAGAAAAGAGAACATTGGTGGCAGGGAGCATGGGAGTGAGGCTGAAAGCAGCAGAGGGAGAGGGGGCTGAAAGTGTGGGGGGCAAGAGCACTGGGGGAGTGGAGAGCAGGGGGCGGAGAGTACTGGGGGAGCTGGAGAGCACTAGGGGGGTGCACTGGCGGGAGTGAAGAGCCTGGCAGGGGCAGAGAGCATGGGGGGGTGATGGAGAGCATAGGGGCCAGAGGCAGAAGAGCATACGGAGGGTGGGGGTGGAGAGCACTGGGGGAGCTGGATAGGACAGTGTGGTGGAGAGCATGGGGGGGGAGCCAGGGAGCACAGGGGGGGTGGGGGAGTTGGAAAGCACTGGGGGGGGGGACTGGATAGCATAGTGGGGTGGAGAGCATAGGGGGAGCCAGGGAGAAAAGTGGGGTCTGGAAAGCACAAGGGGGAGCTGGAGAGCACAGGGGGAAGTTTAAAGCACAGCGGGAGCCAGGGAGCACAGGGCGCAGAGAGCACTGGGGATGCAGGTAGAACTGGGAGGGGTTAGGGAGCACGGGGGAGCAGAGAGCTCTGGGGGGAGCAGAGAGCACTGTTGGGGGGAGCCAGGGAGCACGGGGGGTCGGAGAGCACTGGGGGTGAGAGTATGGGGGGAGACAGTGAGGACCAGAGAGCACTGTGGGGGGATATCAGTGTGGGGGGAGCCAGAGAGCACAGAGCTCTGGGGAGGAGGTGGAGAGCAGTGGGGGGGCAACTGGACAGCACAGTGGGGGGGTGGAGCATGGGGGGATCCAGGGATCACAGAGAGGACCAGAGAGCACTGTGGGGGAGCCAGGGAGCACAAAGAGGACCAGAGAACAGTGGGGGGCAGCTGGGGAGCTGCAGGGGGGGGGACTAGACAGCACTGTGGGGGAGCCAGGGAGCACAGGAATGGGGGACTGGACAGCACAGTGGGGGAGCCAGGCAGCAGAGGGGACCAGAGAGCACTGGGGGGGAGGAGCCAGGGAGCAGAGGGGATATGCAGGGAGAACTGGGAGGAGCCAGGGAGCAGAGGGGATATGCAGGGAGAACTGGGAGGAGCCAGGGAGCACGGGGCAGTAAAAGAGTTGGATAGGAGGAGCTCCAGTGGATGGATCCCATCCCAGCGCCTGCTGCAGCCTGGCCGAACGCCCAGAGAGAACGTGAGTGCCCGGCCGTGCCGCCCTCCTGTGTGCCTGGATTGGAGGAGCGGCGGGGACAGCTGCATATGGAAGAATTAATCTTTCCATATTCTTTCTGCAGCCAATGAACGCCCGCAGAAGAAGCGGTCATTCAGCGGCTGCAGGAGGAACATGAAAAGATCAATTCCTCCATATGCAGCTGTCCCCGCCGCTCCTCCTATCCAGGCACACAGGAGGGCGGCACGGCCGGGCACTCACGTTCTCTCTGGGTGGTCGGCCAGGCTGCAGTAGGCGCTGGGATGGGATCCATCCACTGGAGCTCCTCCTTCCCCTTCACAGACAGTCATAGGGCAGGAATAGTTTCCGCCGCCTGGCCAGACTCCTGACCCGAATAGGCAGCCGGCCAGACGTGGAGAGGCCAGATGAGCCGCGCGGGCTGAAGGAGCAGCCTCGCTGAACTTGGACATGGATTTGTGGCCCGCCCGGTGTGCCTTATGGCAGCCCGCACGGCTTTTACAGATGGCACCTGGAGCCTGTTGGTCAGTCCAGTGATCAAGCAGAGGCAAATTAGGCAGCCGCGAGGCCCCTGTGAGTGCGAGGCCTTAGGCGGCTGCCTAATTTGCCTAATTAGGGAGCCGCCTTTGCCCACCAGTGCTTCCAATCAGTGCCTCTTCATCAGTGCCACCTATCAGTGCCGCCTACCAGTGCCCATCAGTGCCGCCTACGAGTGCCATCCGTCAGTGCCACCTATAAGTGCTGCCTATCAGTGCCCTTAGTGCCCCAGTGCCCTATTAGTGGTAGCTTAGCTCTGAGGAAGGGGGTGCGCCCCTGAACTGCGTCAGCTGTATACCCCGCGATGTGAATACGGCACAGGTTTGTCCATGCTGCCCAGCTTTATGTGTTTTTAAGGCTTACTAATAGTTGCTACCTTGTGAGTATCCATTTTTTATTGATTCTATCATTGAATAAATGTTTTCGGTAATGCACTAGGTGCGTGTGCCTTCTTTTTTATTTTGTTTTTGTACTGCCTATCAGTGCCAACTATCAGTGCCCTTCAGTGCTGCCTATCAGAGCCCATCAGTGCCACCTATCATTGTGCATCAGTGCTGCCTATCAGTGCCACCTATTAATGCCCATCAGTGCACATCAGTGCCACCTATTAATGCCCATCAGTGCACATCAGTGAAGGAGAAAAAATACCTGTTTGCAAAGTTTTATAACAAACTAACATTTTTTAAAATTTTTCATTTGTTTAGCAAAAAATAAAAAAAACAGTGGTGATTAACTACTTCCCACCCGGCCTACAGCAGAATGACGGCCAGTGGTTCTGTTATCATATGATGTCCAGCAGGATAAGCCGCGATTAGTGCCCATCAGTGCCAGTGCCGCCTGTCAGTGCCCATCAGTGCCATCTATCAGTGCTCATCAGTCCTGCATATCAGTGCTGCCTATCGGTGCCTATCAGTGCTGCATATCAGTGCACATCAATTCTACATATTAGTGCCTCCTCATCAGTGCCCATTAGTGCAGCCTCGTCAGTGCCTGTCACTGAAGCAGAAAACAGAAACAAAGAAAAAACTTTTTTTTCCAAAAATTTCGGTCTTTTTTAGTTTGTTTAGCAAAAAATACAAACCCAGTGGTGATCAAATACCACCAAAAGGAAGCTCTATTTGTTTGAAGAAAATTATAAACATGTAGTATGGGTACAGTGTTGTATGACCGTGCAACAGTGTTGAAAGCTGAAAATTGTCCTGGGCAGGAAGGGGGGAAAGTGCCCTGGATTGAAGTGGTTGAATACCACCTAAAGAAAGTTCTATTTGTGTGAAAAAATGATAAATATTTCATATGGGTACACTATTGCATGACCGTCCTGAAAGCTGAAAATTGGCCTGGGCAGGAAGGGGGTAAAAGTGGCCAGTAGGCAAGTGGTTAATAAATGTTTTTTAATCCATTTGCACTGTGCTTTTTTAATTTGCTATAAAATTTGACTACTACAGGACAGTCAATTTCCTAGTATAGCAGATCACTACCTCCCTAGGTGCACGGCATAGTCCTCGCCTTTTCCAAGAGTGTCTAAATCCTGTCTGTGTTGGTCTAGCTCCTCTGCCCCTCCCCTCACCTTCCTATATAAACTTTTATGTAGCAACTGGGGGAGGTTAGAAGGGGAACACTATAGGGTATCACTTGAGTGACAGCTTTGAGTCTGCTCGGGCTGCTGATATCACATCAAAGATGGCAGCAGCCTACCGCAGTCTCTTTTAGAAGGAAGGTTGCTACAGGTAAATAACATACTGTACATAAAATATATTAACGCACATATAATCTTATGGTAAAATTGTTGTTGTGATTTTTGTTTTGGTTGTCATGGACTTTGCATGTCATCACTGCTTTTTTTTTTTTAGCGTTACGTTTTTTTTTTTGTTTTGGTCTTTTTTTTGTAGAATCGACAATTCTTTCAGTTATTCTGCCTTACAAACACACATTTTATTTTGGGTGGAGAATAGTTACGATGTATGTACAGTAATCCCTAACAATTAACTTTTTTCATTTGCTTCCTTTGTTCTCTTAAATATACCATTAAAAGAATTTATTAAATATGTTCACTAAGTGCAAAAAGATTACCTGTCAGAATCCTGCCAGAAAATTTTGAGGGAGAGGGAGGGGAGGGAGGGGGAGAGAGGGAGTGAGGGAGAGAGAGAGAGGGAGGAGGAGAGAGAGGGAGGAGGAGAGAGGGAGTGAGGGAGAGAGAGAGGGAGGGGGAGAAATAGGGAGGAGGAAAGGGAGGGAGAGGCAGCGAGAGAGAGGGAGGGAGAGAGGAAGAGAGTGAGGGAGAGAGGGAGAGCGAGAGAGGGAGGGTGAGAGGGAGGGAGAGAGAGAGGAAGAGACAGTGAGGGGGGAGAGAGGGAGGGAGAGAGGGAGGGAGGGAGAGAGAGAGGAAGAGAGAGAGAGGGAGGGATGGGGAGGGAGAGAGAGGGGGGAGGGGGAGAGAGGGAGGGAGAGAGAGCGAGCGAGAGAGGAGCGAGAGGGAGAGGGAGAGGAAGAGAGTGAGGGAGAGAGAGGGAGGGAGGGAGAGAGAGAGGGAGGGAGAGAGAGAGGGAGGGAAAGAGAGAGGGGGAGGGAAAGAGGGAGGGAGGGGGAGGGAGAGAGAGGGAGTGAGAGGGAGGGGGAGGGAGAGGAAGAGAGGGAGGGGGAGAGAGGGAGGGGGAGGGAGGGAGGGTGAGAAGGAGGGGGAGAGAGAGGGGGAGAGAGAGGGAGGAGGAGGGAGAGGGGGAGAGAGAGGGAGGAAGGGGGAGAGAGAGATCTCTAGCCCCATTCCTGTCTGCAGCCCCTCCTGTGTACCATGTCCCAGTCTGCAGTGCCTGTCTGTGGGAAGCTGTGTGATGCTTGGTACGGTACCTTCCATGCCAGCAGGATGTTCATGACGGCCAGCAGCAGGCAGGGTCCATTCTCCTTCTGGGTGGGGATAGAGTCCTGCTCCTTCCAGAGGATCTGTTTAGTGTGAGATGGAGTGGTCCCTGGTCACCTTTACCTCCTCGTTTTCCAACCCCAGTCAGCCTGTCCTCCAGTCCTGGGAGGTCTTTAGATCTCTTCTCCCTCCAGGACTATCGATCCTTGCAAGCCTCGCTGCTCAACTTGCCCGCCAGGCCCGGACTGGGACAAAAAATAGACTGAGCAGCCCATGATAGCGGTCCCTTCCCCGCTCCCCAGCCTGAGAGACCCCCGCAGCAGCCGGAGTGAAAAGAGGGGGGAACCTAGCAGAGCTGCCCTGGGGTGAGGGGGCCAGAAAAGAGAACATTGGTGGCAGGGAGCATGGGAGTGAGGCTGAAAGCAGCAGAGGGAGGGGGGGCTGAAAGTGTGAGGGGCAAGAGCACTGGGGGAGTGGAGAGCAGGGGGCGGAGAGTACTGGGGGAGCTGGAGAGCACTAGGGGGGTGCACTGGCGGGAGTGAAGAGCCTGGCAGGGGCAGAGAGCATGGGGGGGTGATGGAGAGCATAGGGGCCAGAGGCAGAAGAGCATATGGAGGGTGGGGGTGGAGAGCACTGGGGGAGCTGGATAGGACAGTGTGGTGGAGAGCATGGGGGGGAGCCAGGGAGCACAGGGGGGGGTGGGGGAGTTGGAAAGCACTGGGGGGGGGGACTGGATAGCATAGTGGGGTGGAGAGCATAGGGGGAGCCAGGGAGAAAAGTGGGGTCTGGAAAGCACAAGGGGGAGCTGGAGAGCACAGGGGGAAGTTTAAAGCACAGCGGGAGCCAGGGAGCACAGGGCGCAGAGAGCACTGGGGATGCAGGTAGAACTGGGAGGGGTTAGGGAGCACGGGGGAGCAGAGAGCTCTGGGGGGAGCAGAGAGCACTGTTGGGGGGAGCCAGGGAGCACGGGGGGTCGGAGAGCACTGGGGGTGAGAGTATGGGGGGAGACAGTGAGGACCAGAGAGCACTGTGGGGGCATATCAGTGTGGGGGGAGCCAGAGAGCACAGAGCTCTGGGGAGGAGGTGGAGAGCAGTGGGGGGGCAACTGGACAGCACAGTGGGGGGGTGGAGCATGGGGGGATCCAGGGAGCACAGAGAGGACCAGAGAGCACTGTGGGGGAGCCAGGGAGCACAAAGAGGACCAGAGAACAGTGGGGGGCAGCTAGGGAGCTGCAGGGGGGGACTAGACAGCACTGTGGGGGAGCCAGGGAGCACAGGAATGGGGGACTGGACAGCACAGTGAGGGGGAGAGCATGGGGGGAGCTGAGGAGCAGTGGGGGGAGACTGGACAGCACAGTGGGGGAGCCAGGCAGCAGAGGGGACCAGAGAGCACTGGGGGGAGGAGCCAGGGAGCAGAGGGGATATGCAGGGAGAACTGGGAGGAGCCAGGGAGCAGAGGGGATATGCAGGGAGAACTGGGAGGAGCCAGGGAGCACGGGGCAGTAAAAGAGTTGGATAGGAGGAGCTCCAGTGGATGGATCCCATCCCAGCGCCTGCTGCAGCCTGGCCGAACGCCCAGAGAGAACGTGAGTGCCCGGCCGTGCCGCCCTCCTGTGTGCCTGGATTGGAGGAGCGGCGGGGACAGCTGCATATGGAAGAATTAATCTTTCCATATTCTTTCTGCAGCCAATGAACGCCCGCAGAAGAAGCGGTCATTCAGCGGCTGCAGGAGGAACATGAAAAGATCAATTCCTCCATATGCAGCTGTCCCCGCCGCTCCTCCTATCCAGGCACACAGGAGGGCGGCACGGCCGGGCACTCACGTTCTCTCTGGGTGGTCGGCCAGGCTGCAGTAGGCGCTGGGATGGGATCCATCCACTGGAGCTCCTCCTTCCCCTTCACAGACAGTCATAGGGCAGGAATAGTTTCCGCCGCCTGGCCAGACTCCTGACCCGAATAGGCAGCCGGCCAGACGTGGAGAGGCCAGATGAGCCGCGCGGGCTGAAGGAGCAGCCCTCGCTGAACTTGGACATGGATTTGTGGCCCGCCCGGTGTGCCTTATGGCAGCCCGCACGGCTT
Organism: Lithobates septentrionalis; assembly: GCA_037952835.1. NCBI lineage: Eukaryota > Metazoa > Chordata > Amphibia > Anura > Ranidae > Lithobates > Lithobates septentrionalis. The sequence goes on from JBBDGP010001619.1 coordinate 2,141,474, forward strand.
TTACAGATGGCACCTGGAGCCTGTTGGTCAGTCCAGTGATCAAGCAGAGGCAAATTAGGCAGCCGCGAGGCCCCTGTGAGTGCGAGGCCTTAGGCGGCTGCCTAATTTGCCTAATTAGGGAGCCGCCTTTGCCCACCAGTGCTTCCAATCAGTGCCTCTTCATCAGTGCCACCTATCAGTGCCGCCTACCAGTGCCCATCAGTGCCGCCTACAAGTGCCATCCGTCAGTGCCACCTATAAGTGCTGCCTCTTAGTGCCCCAGTGCCCTATTAGTGGTAGCTTAGCTCTGAGGAAGGGGGTGCGCCCCTGAACTGCGTCAGCTGTATACCCCGCGATGTGAATACGGCACAGGTTTGTCCATGCTGCCCAGCTTTATGTGTTTTTAAGGCTTACTAATAGTTGCTACCTTGTGAGTATCCATTTTTTATTGATTCTATCATTGAATAAATGTTTTCGGTAATGCACTAGGTGCGTGTGTCTTCTTTTTTATTTTGTTTTTGTACTGCCTATCAGTGCCAACTATCAGTGCCCTTCAGTGCTGCCTATCAGAGCCCATCAGTGCCACCTATCATTGTGCATCAGTGCTGCCTATCAGTGCCACCTATTAATGCCCATCAGTGCCACCTATTAATGCCCATCAGTGCACATCAGTGAAGGAGAAAAAATACCTGTTTGCAAAGTTTTATAACAAACTAACATTTTTTAAAATTTTTCATTTGTTTAGCAAAAAATAAAAAAAACAGTGGTGATAAACTACTTCCCACCCGGCCTACAGCAGAATGACGGCCAGTGGTTCTGTTATCATATGATGTCCAGCAGGATAAGCCGCGATTAGTGCCCATCAGTGCCAGTGCCGCCTGTCAGTGCCATCTATCAGTGCTCATCAGTCCTGCATATCAGTGCTGCCTATCGGTGCCTATCAGTGCTGCATATCAGTGCACATCAATTCTACATATTAGTGCCTCCTCATCAGTGCCCATTAGTGCAGCCTCGTCAGTGCCTGTCACTGAAGCAGAAAACAGAAACGAAGAAAAAACTTTTTTTTCCAAAAATTTCGGTCTTTTTTAGTTTGTTTAGCAAAAAATACAAACCCAGTGGTGATCAAATACCACCAAAAGGAAGCTCTATTTGTTTGAAGAAAATTATAAACATGTAGTATGGGTACAGTGTTGTATGACCGTGCAACAGTGTTGAAAGCTGAAAATTGTCCTGGGCAGGAAGGGGGGAAAGTGCCCTGGATTGAAGTGGTTGAATACCACCTAAAGAAAGTTCTATTTGTGTGAAAAAATGATAAATATTTCATATGGGTACACTATTGCATGACCGTCCTGAAAGCTGAAAAATGGCCTGGGCAGGAAGGGGGTAAAAGTGGCCAGTAGGCAAGTGCTTAATAAATGTTTTTTAATCCATTTGCACTGTGCTTTTTTAATTTGCTATAAAATTTGACTACTACAGGACAGTCAATTTCCTAGTATAGCAGATCACTACCTCCCTAGGTGCACGGCATAGTCCTCGCCTTTTCCAAGAGTGTCTAAATCCTGTCTGTGTTGGTCTAGCTCCTCTGCCCCTCCCCTCACCTTCCTATATAAACTTTTATGTAGCAACTGGGGGAGGTTAGAAGGGGAACACTATAGGGTATCACTTGAGTGACAGCTTTGAGTCTGCTCGGGCTGCTGATATCACATCAAAGATGGCAGCAGCCTACCGCAGTCTCTTTTAGAAGGAAGGTTGCTACAGGTAAATAACATACTGTACATAAAATATATTAACGCACATATAATCTTATGGTAAAATTGTTGTTGTGATTTTTGTTTTGGTTGTCATGGACTTTGCATGTCATCACTGCTTTTTTTTTTTTAGCGTTACGTTTTTTTTTTGTTTTGGTCTTTTTTTTGTAGAATCGACAATTCTTTCAGTTATTCTGCCTTACAAACACACATTTTATTTTGGGTGGAGAATAGTTACGATGTATGTACAGTAATCCCTAACAATTAACTTTTTTCATTTGCTTCCTTTGTTCTCTTAAATATACCATTAAAAGAATTTATTAAATATGTTCACTAAGTGCAAAAAGATTACCTGTCAGAATCCTGCCAGAAAATTTTGAGGGAGAGGGAGGGGAGGGAGGGGGAGAGAGGGAGTGAGGGAGAGAGAGAGAGAGGGAGGAGGAGAGAGAGGGAGGAGGAGAGAGGGAGTGAGGGAGAGAGAGAGGGAGGGGGAGAAATAGGGAGGAGGAAAGGGAGGGAGAGGCAGCGAGAGAGAGGGAGGGAGAGAGGAAGAGAGTGAGGGAGAGAGGGAGAGCGAGAGAGGGAGGGTGAGAGGGAGGGAGAGAGAGAGGAAGAGACAGTGAGGGGGGAGAGAGGGAGGGAGAGAGAGAGGAAGAGAGAGAGAGTGAGGGAGGGGGAGGGAGAGAGAGGGGGGAGGGGGAGAGAGGGAGGGAGAGAGAGCGAGCGAGAGAGGAGCGAGAGGGAGAGGAAGAGAGTGAGGGAGAGAGAGGGAGGGAGGGAGAGAGAGAGGGAGGGAGAGAGAGAGGGAGGGAAAGAGAGAGGGGGAGGGAAAGAGGGAGGGAGGGGGAGGGAGAGAGAGGGAGTGAGAGGGAGGGGGAGGGAGAGGAAGAGAGGGAGGGGGAGAGAGGGAGGGAGGGGGGGAGAGAGGGAGGGAGGGAGGGTGAGAAGGAGGGGGAGAGAGAGGGAGGAGGAGGGAGAGGGGGAGAGAGAGGGAGGAAGGGGGAGAGAGAGATCTCTAGCCCCATTCCTGTCTGCAGCCCCTCCTGTGTACCATGTCCCAGTCTGCAGTGCCTGTCTGTGGGAAGCTGTGTGATGCTTGGTACGGTACCTTCCATGCCAGCAGGATGTTCATGACGGCCAGCAGCAGGCAGGGTCCATTCTCCTTCTGGGTGGGGATAGAGTCCTGCTCCTTCCAGAGGATCTGTTTAGTGTGAGATGGAGTGGTCCCTGGTCACCTTTACCTCCTCGTTTTCCAACCCCAGTCAGCCTATCCTCCAGTCCTGGGAGGTCTTTAGATCTCTTCTCCCTCCAGGACTATCGATCCTTGCAAGCCTCGCTGCTCAACTTGCCCGCCAGGCCCGGACTGGGACAAAAAATAGACTGAGCAGCCCATGATAGCGGTCCCTTCCCCGCTCCCCAGCCTGAGAGACCCCCGCAGCAGCCGGAGTGAAAAGAGGGGGGAACCTAGCAGAGCTGCCCTGGGGTGAGGGGGCCAGAAAAGAGAACATTGGTGGCAGGGAGCATGGGAGTGAGGCTGAAAGCAGCAGAGGGAGGGGGGGCTGAAAGTGTGGGGGGCAAGAGCACTGGGGGAGTGGAGAGCAGGGGGCGGAGAGTACTGGGGGAGCTGGAGAGCACTAGGGGGGTGCACTGGCGGGAGTGAAGAGCCTGGCAGGGGCAGAGAGCATGGGGGGGTGATGGAGAGCATAGGGGCCAGAGGCAGAAGAGCATATGGAGGGTGGGGGTGGAGAGCACTGGGGGAGCTGGATAGGACAGTGTGGTGGAGAGCATGGGGGGGAGCCAGGGAGCACAGGGGGGGGTGGGGGAGTTGGAAAGCACTGGGGGGGACGGGGACTGGATAGCATAGTGGGGTGGAGAGCATAGGGGGAGCCAGGGAGAAAAGTGGGGTCTGGAAAGCACAAGGGGGAACTGGAGAGCACAGGGGGAAGTTTAAAGCACAGCGGGAGCCAGGGAGCACAGGGCGCAGAGAGCACTGGGGATGCAGGTAGAACTGGGAGGGGTTAGGGAGCACGGGGGAGCAGAGAGCTCTGGGGGGAGCAGAGAGCACTGTTGGGGGGAGCCAGGGAGCACGGGGGGTCGGAGAGCACTGGGGGTGAGAGTATGGGGGGAGACAGTGAGGACCAGAGAGCACTGTGGGGGGATATCAGTGTGGGGGGAGCCAGAGAGCACAGAGCTCTGGGGAGGAGGTGGAGAGCAGTGGGGGGGCAACTGGACAGCACAGTGGGGGGGTGGAGCATGGGGGGATCCAGGGAGCACAGAGAGGACCAGAGAGCACTGTGGGGGAGCCAGGGAGCACAAAGAGGACCAGAGAACAGTGGGGGGCAGCTAGGGAGCTGCAGGGGGGGGACTAGACAGCACTGTGGGGGAGCCAGGGAGCACAGGAATGGGGGACTGGACAGCACAGTGAGGGGGAGAGCATGGGGGGAGCTGAGGAGCAGTGGGGGGAGACTGGACAGCACAGTGGGGGAGCCAGGCAGCAGAGGGGACCAGAGAGCACTGGGGGGAGGAGCCAGGGAGCAGAGGGGATATGCAGGGAGAACTGGGAGGAGCCAGGGAGCAGAGGGGATATGCAGGGAGAACTGGGAGGAGCCAGGGAGCACGGGGCAGTAAAAGAGTTGGATAGGAGGAGCTCCAGTGGATGGATCCCATCCCAGCGCCTGCTGCAGCCTGGCCGAACGCCCAGAGAGAACGTGAGTGCCCGGCCGTGCCGCCCTCCTGTGTGCCTGGATTGGAGGAGCGGCGGGGACAGCTGCATATGGAAGAATTAATCTTTCCATATTCTTTCTGCAGCCAATGAACGCCCGCAGAAGAAGCGGTCATTCAGCGGCTGCAGGAGGAACATGAAAAGATCAATTCCTCCATATGCAGCTGTCCCCGCCGCTCCTCCTATCCAGGCACACAGGAGGGCGGCACGGCCGGGCACTCACGTTCTCTCTGGGTGGTCGGCCAGGCTGCAGTAGGCGCTGGGATGGGATCCATCCACTGGAGCTCCTCCTTCCCCTTCACAGACAGTCATAGGGCAGGAATAGTTTCCGCCGCCTGGCCAGACTCCTGACCCGAATAGGCAGCCGGCCAGACGTGGAGAGGCCAGATGAGCCGCGCGGGCTGAAGGAGCAGCCCGCGCTGAACTTGGACATGGATTTGTGGCCCGCCCGGTGTGCCTTATGGCAGCCCGCACGGCTTTTACAGATGGCACCTGGAGCCTGTTGGTCAGTCCAGTGATCAAGCAGAGGCAAATTAGGCAGCCGCGAGGCCCCTGTGAGTGCGAGGCCTTAGGCGGCTGCCTAATTTGCCTAATTAGGGAGCCGCCTTTGCCCACCAGTGCTTCCAATCAGTGCCTCTTCATCAGTGCCACCTATCAGTGCCGCCTACCAGTGCCCATCAGTGCCGCCTACGAGTGCCATCCGTCAGTGCCACCTATAAGTGCTGTCTATCAGTGCCCTTAGTGCCCCAGTGCCCTATTAGTGGTAGCTTAGCTCTGAGGAAGGGGGTGCGCCCCTGAACTGCGTCAGCTGTATACCCCGCGATGTGAATACGGCACAGGTTTGTCCATGCTGCCCAGCTTTATGTGTTTTTAAGGCTTACTAATAGTTGCTACCTTGTGAGTATCCATTTTTTATTGATTCTATCATTGAATAAATGTTTTCGGTAATGCACTAGGTGCGTGTGCCTTCTTTTTTATTTTGTTTTTGTACTGCCTATCAGTGCCAACTATCAGTGCCCTTCAGTGCTGCCTATCAGAGCCCATCAGTGCCACCTATCATTGTGCATCAGTGCTGCCTATCAGTGCCACCTATTAATGCCCATCAGTGCACATCAGTGCCACCTATTAATGCCCATCAGTGCACATCAGTGAAGGAGAAAAAATACCTGTTTGCAAAGTTTTATAACAAACTAACATTTTTTAAAATTTTTCATTTGTTTAGCAAAAAATAAAAAAAACAGTGGTGATTAACTACTTCCCACCCGGCCTACAGCAGAATGACGGCCAGTGGTTCTGTTATCATATGATGTCCAGCAGGATAAGCCGCGATTAGTGCCCATCAGTGCCAGTGCCGCCTGTCAGCGCCCATCAGTGCCATCTATCAGTGCTCATCAGTCCTGCATATCAGTGCTGCCTATCGGTGCCTATCAGTGCTGCATATCAGTGCACATCAATTCTACATATTAGTGCCTCATCATCAGTGCCCATTAGTGCAGCCTCGTCAGTGCCTGTCACTGAAGCAGAAAACAGAAACGAAGAAAAAACTTTTTTTTCCAAAAATTTCGGTCTTTTTTAGTTTGTTTAGCAAAAAATACAAACCCAGTGGTGATCAAATACCACCAAAAGGAAGCTCTATTTGTTTGAAGAAAATTATAAACATGTAGTATGGGTACAGTGTTGTATGACCGTGCAACAGTGTTGAAAGCTGAAAATTGTCCTGGCCAGGAAGGGGGGAAAGTGCCCTGGATTGAAGTGGTTGAATACCACCTAAAGAAAGTTCTATTTGTGTGAAAAAATGATAAATATTTCATATGGGTACACTATTGCATGACCGTCCTGAAAGCTGAAAATTGGCCTGGGCAGGAAGGGGGTAAAAGTGGCCAGTAGGCAAGTGCTTAATAAATGTTTTTTAATCCATTTGCACTGTGCTTTTTTAATTTGCTATAAAATTTGACTACTACATGACTATTGGATAGCAGATGTCAATTCCCTATACTCCAAACCCTTATACTTTTATTCAAATAATAAAACCACACCAGCTCTTTTTGGAGTATAAAAAAGGCCGTAGCAGCCTACTTTATTTTAACATATCTATAAAAATATAAAATTCTGTCATCATAAAAAACCATAACCAAAAACATCTGTTATACAACTTATTAATTCCAAAGAGCGTTGGTCTGAGCAACCGGTTTATCAAAAACAAAAACTGATGGCCATACCAAATATAGCACTGCAGCCCTCGTCCAAAAACTCCAATAGGCCTCAAGCCGACAAGCTGGCTCAGAGACTGCCGTGACCGCAGTGCCCCATTATCACTTCCCGGCTAACCTCCGTTAACCGGGAACCAAAAACCTCCGGACCCATATCAACGTTGGATCCCCACTCTTACTTTTTCCGCCATCTTCCTTCCCTTGCCCAGACCAACGCCCGCCGCTGCCACGACATCTTCTCTTCTTCACCTGTTAACAGAAGAAAAACACCATACCCTTCTACAATCCCCTTTACCTAGCTATTAGGGAGGGTGGGCGGGAACTTTCCTGCTCCTTCTGTTGTCCCTCCCAGAGCGGGAACCCCTTTTAAATAGCCCCTCCCCTGATCCTCCCTCCCCCTCGGCTCCACATTACAACTTTCTTTAACCCTTTCACTGCTACCACTGTCATGGGCGCCCTTTGCATACATCATTGCATTCTGTTGCTCCAGGCTTTTCTTGACTATTGGATAACAGATGTCAATTCCCTATACTCCAAACCCTTATACTTTTATTCAAATAATAAAACCACACCAGCTCTTTTTGGAGTATAAAAAAGGCCGTAGCAGCCTACTTTATTTTAACATATCTATAAAAATATAAAATTCTGTCATCATAAAAAACCATAACCAAAAACATCTGTTATACAACTTATTAATTCCAAAGAGCGTTGGTCTGAGCAACCGGTTTATCAAAAACAAAAACTGATGGCCATACCAAATATAGCACTGCAGCCCTCGTCCAAAAACTCCAATAGGCCTCAAGCCGACAAGCTGGCTCAGAGACTGCCGTGACCGCAGTGCCCCATTATCACTTCCCGGCTAACCTCCGTTAACTGGGAACCAAAAACCTCCGGACCCATATCAACGTTGGATCCCCACTCTTACTTTTTCCGCCATCTTCCTTCCCTTGCCCAGACCAACGCCCGCCACAGCAACCCAATAGTAACACCTTACTCTTGGGTGCCCCTCCACACCCGAAGCGCTCGCTGTATACCATCTTGTAGGCCTAGAGCCCATAAATCTGTACCTACATCATTGAGATGTACCCCATCACGTCTCAAATACCTCCATGTCTCAAATTCTAATTCTGTATGCCGAATTGCCAATCCCCCAATACTGCCCACAAATTTACTAATTTCCCTGTTGATCTTCTTCCTTGCTCTGTTCACACCCTCCACAGACCTGGCCATTCTCCAAGACAGCCTGGCAACCATGTCCGACCAGATAATGATCGTCCGCGGAAATTCCTTCGACAGCCGCCAAATGTCAAATTTAATATCTCGTATGATGTCTACCATCGAGCGAATGCCCAAATAGTTTCCGCCTACATGTATCACCAGGACGTCCGGAGGTCCCTCCCTATTGGCATACCTCTGTACCTCCTGAACCAGCCTACCCCACAACATCCCTGGTATACCGAACCACTTTATGCATACCTCCCTCCTATTAAAACTTATCTGCCTACCCTCAGGCCGAGCGTCTCCCCTCCGAGCCCCCCAACATACATAAGAATGGCCCATAATCCAGACCATTCTTGTCTCTGCACCTGAAAATAGAAGAAAACAAAACACTATCCTCAACATTGACTATGCAAAATCGTACTTGCCGTAACATCCCCCTCTAATACCTCCCCTATAGCAACCCCGTAATCCCCCGTCATCTACAACTTTAAAGCCAATTGAGGCCACACATAAGACTGGAACCTGTTAGATTCCCATCTCCCAATCCTTTTTATTACCTCAACATCCATCCCTAACCTGGCCGCCTCAGTTGCAGCTCCAATCCTAAATGAGTGGGATGAAAAATCTTTCTCCACCAGTCCCAGCCCCTGTAAACATTTTCTAAACACAGCCCCAAACTGAAAACGTGACAACATACTACCATTCAAATGTATTAGAAATGGGCCCTGAACATTTGGTCTAACCTTCAAGAATTCCTTAACCGTGCTCACTGGGCACTGGGGGGAACCGTGAATTGGATAAACCCGCACCATCCTGCCTCTTCCCCCTTGATCCGTCTTAGATTTCCTCAAAAAGATCGCTACCCCTTCCTCTTCCCATTGTACCTCCTGAAACCCAATTCCCCCTTGCACCTTTTTGGAAGGGCTAACAAGCTCACTTATCCGAAACGCGCCAAAAAATGCTAACACGAAAGCTACCTTAAACAAGGTGACTTCGTACGCAGACGCACAAACCTCCCCTAGTTGCTCCACAATCCCCCTCAATATTTCAAAAGTTACCGGTCTCCTTGAATCACGCTTGACTACTGCCCTCCTATAACCCTTTAAAGCTTGTTTCACCCAAAAATCCTTGGTGACGTCAGGCTGCCCTTGTAGCTTGAACAGGAAAGCCAAACCAGCCAACTGTGCATTCATCACTGACACCGACACCCCCTCGTCCAATTTTTTTGCCACATAGTACAGCAACAAAGAACGTAGCCCATGCCCTATGGGCTCCTCCCCTAAAGCTTGTCCAAACGCCAGCCACTCCTGCCATACCTTGCTGTATGCTGCCCATGTATGCCCACTTACCGACCGCTTAATCCATCCCTCGATTATGCCAGCGCAATCTCCCACAGCCAGTCTGGACAAGGTTTCCCCTGTTGTTCCGCTTCCGGCGCCAACACTCGGAACCTGTCCCACTGGAAGCGAGATAGTGCATCAGCAATGACGTTTTCTACCCCCGGTAAGTGCACAGCATGGATGAAAACATTCAATTGTAGACATCGCAAGACTAAGTGCTGCAGCAGCCTGATCACTGGCGGGGACGACGCCGTGACCCTATTTATCACTTGCACCACCCCCATATTGTCCCCATGAAAACGCACCTTCAGATCCCTGAATGATGCACCCCATAGTTCCACAGCCAGAACTACTGGAAACAATTCCAGCAGAACCAAGTTCTTCGTGAAGCCCTCTTTTACCCAAGATTGTGGCCATGGACCCGCGCTCCATTGTCCTTGGAAAAAAGCGCCAAAACCTGTTGATCCTGCGGCATCAGTAAACAATTCCAAGTCAAAATTGCTGACTGGACCCGACATCCACATTGCCCTACCATTAAAGGATTCCAAGAAGGTGTGCCATACCTTCAGGTCCTCCCTATGCGTTTTCCCCAAGCGCACAAAATGTTTTGGCGACTTTATTCCACTCGTGCTGGCCGCCAGCCGGCGACTAAACACTCTCCCCATTGGCAGTATGCGACAAGCAAAATTCAGCTTGCCCAACACCGATTGTAGCTTACGCAGCTGCACCTTTTTTAGACCTATCAACCCTGCCACCTCTTTTTTCAAGTCCTCCAATTTCTCATCAGGTAGTCTACATTCCATCGCCTCCGAATCTAGCACAATGCCCAAAAACGTGATGACCGCACAGGGTCCCTCCGTTTTTTCATCCGCCAATGGAATACCAAACCTTCCTGCTATATGTTGCAAAGAAGCCAGCAACACAGCGCAGACTCTAGAAGCAGCCGGGCCTATGCATAAGAAATCATCCAGATAGTGAATTATCGAATTCACCCCGGATACATCCCTTACCACCCATTCCACAAAAGAGCTGAATTGTTCGAATATCGCACATGACACTGAACAACCCATGGGGAGGCATTGATCGACGTAAAAACCACCATTCCAATGGCACCCGAGCAACCGGAAACTATCCGGGTGTACTGGCAACAATCGAAAAGCTGATTCTATATCTGCCTTAGCCATCAAGGCACCTTTTCCATAATGTCTCACCCACCGCACCGCAGCATCAAATGACGTATAAGTCACCGAGCATGCTTCCTGTTCTATGGCATCATTCACTGACCCCCCTTTGGGGAAGGATAAGTGGTGAATGAGCCTGAATTTGTTGGGCTCCTTTTTGGGCACCACCCCCAGCGGAGATACTACCAACTCTGCTATTGGTGCTGCTGGGAAAGGACCACTCATTCTCCCCAAGGCCACTTCCTTCTGTAGTTTCTCAGAAACCACTTCCGGATGTTGTAGGGCCGACTTTAAATTTTTGGGCACTGGGGGAGTCGCCGATAAATTACATGGAATCCTAAAACCCATTGCAAAGCCTTCTTCTAATAGTAACGCCGCCTTCCTGTCCGGGTACTTACCGAGGAACGGCCGCATCCTTTCCACTATCACCGGCGTCCTCCCTTTTGTTCCCAGCCTCTCCTTGTCGACCCTTTCCTTGTTTAAAACATCTGGATGATGGATGTGTACCCCCACATCCTGAGCACTCATGTTTATACTTACATGTTCCTCCGAACTTACAGGACCCCGAGTTGTACTGCCAACACACCCCTTTTTTGTTTCCAGCCGAATGTCCCTGGGCTGACGGTCCACCGGCTCCCCCCTGAAAAAACTGGTTCGTTGTCCGCGCCGTCGTCATCAAACGCATCCACAGGCTAATGTCCTTGTGGTCCCAACGTATCTCCTGGCGAACTGCTCTCCTTTGCCTAAACTGTTCATCGTAACGCAACCATGCATTACCTCCATACACTCTATACGCTTCCCCTATCGCATCCTGATAGCAGAAAAGCGCCGAACAGTGTTCCGGGTGCTTCTCCCCTATCACACTTGCCATGATCGCAAATGCTTGCAACCAATTCGTGAATGTCCTGGGTATCAGCCTATACCTCCTCTTTTCCTCATCTTCTTTTTTGGAATCGTCCGGCTTGACTCTGTCAAGATTGAACTTCTCCAAGGGCAACAATGAAAATATTTCCACATACTCACCCTTCCATAGTTTTTCCCGCACTTCCTGTTTCAAGTGTGCCCCTAACGGTCCTTCGTAGCACACATACACCTCACAGCGAGCCGCGTCCGCCAGCCTAATGATGTCCTTCCTCGGAACCGCCTCCCCTGACGGCGCTGCCTTATCCTTCCCCTGCGCAGCTCCATTCTCTGTGGTTCCTTGCGTCGGCAAAGCTACCCCCGCTGTAACTTCCCCTGCAACCACCGGTGGCAGGGCCCCCCCTGCACTTCCCACCTCTGTCCTTGACTGCTGAACCCAAGCTGCTCCCGGGTCCCCCACCGGCCTCGCTTCCGCCTCTAACCTCTGCACCAGTTCTTTGATTCCCGTTAGAAAACCCAAGAAACCTGGAGACCCCACCATGCTGTGTACTGACCCCCCAGACCCCGTAGCTACACTTGCTGCAGTATTTACATCAGACCTTGCAATAGCATGTGCTGGCTCACCTGGCTGCATAGGTGTTGTCCCATCAGCCGACCGTCTGCTCTCTTCTGGCCCCATCCTCTTGGACAGGGGGGCCGCATCCTCCTCCGATCCGGACTCATCATCTCGTCCGCTCCGACCCGATTCTTCTTCTCCTTCCTCTGCAGGCCCGCCCGGGCTGAGGGCCGCGGCTGTCGCCTTGTTCACCATCCTCCCCCTCCTCCGAGCAGCGAAGCCACCCGTGGACTTCCGGACAGCCTTCCCAGGACCGGTGTGGGCTACCGCAGTCCTGTAGGCCTCCGCTCCTGTAGATGCTAGGCCAGCTCTGCAGCTCTCTCCATCTTGCCTGTCCCCTGCCGAGGAAGCAGAAGGCCCAGGGATCCCTAAAGGCATTGCTGTGCTGGCGATGGCGGAGCGCACCGCCGCCATCCTGGGGGCGGGGCTTGCGCTCTCCGCGTGTCTCCGTCCCGTAGGCCGCACTCGCGCCGGTTCACTTGCCTGCCTCTGTTCTTGTCCCGCGAGGGGCCGTCCTCCCGCTGACCCGCTCTCCTCCCGCCGCTCGTTTTGCCGGTGGGCCCCCCGGGAGTCTGGAAGACAGACCACCCGGGTGCCGCTGTGCTGACGTCACGCGGTCCGGCGAGAACCGCTCGGGCGGACGAGAACGGCGCGCTCTGTTGCCGCTTCTCTCTCCCCCACTTGCTGGTACAGTGGATGCTTGTAGCGCGGCTGCGATGGTCTCTTGCAGCCACTCAGCACCCCGAACCGCCGCTTCCGCCCGCAACTGGGCCATAAGCCCTTCAAGTTCAGCCATGGTGCAGCACTAACCTCTTGGTGACCTTCCTAACAACTTTCCTGCTCCTTCTGTTGTCCCTCCCAGAGCGGGAACCCCTTTTAAATAGCCCCTCCCCTGATCCTCCCTCCCCCTCGGCTCCACATTACAACTTTCTTTAACCCTTTCACTGCTACCACTGTCATGGGCGCCCTTTGCATACATCATTGCATTCTGTTGCTCCAGGCTTTTCTGGACAGTCAATTTCCTAGTATAGCAGATCACTACCTCCCTAGGTGCACGGCATAGTCCTCGCCTTTTCCAAGAGTGTCTAAATCCTGTCTGTGTTGGTCTAGCTCCTCTGCCCCTCCCCTCACCTTCCTATATAAACTTTTATGTAGCAACTGGGGGAGGTTAGAAGGGGAACACTATAGGGTATCACTTGAGTGACAGCTTTGAGTCTGCTCGGGCTGCTGATATCACATCAAAGATGGCAGCAGCCTACCGCAGTCTCTTTTAGAAGGAAGGTTGCTACAGGTAAATAACATACTGTACATAAAATATATTAACGCACATATAATCTTATGGTAAAATTGTTGTTGTGATTTTTGTTTTGGTTGTCATGGACTTTGCATGTCATCACTGCTTTTTTTTTTTTAGCGTTACGTTTTTTGTTTTTTTTGGTCTTTTTTTTGTAGAATCGACAATTCTTTCAGTTATTCTGCCTTACAAACACACATTTTATTTTGGGTGGAGAATAGTTACGATGTATGTACAGTAATCCCTAACAATTAACTTTTTTCATTTGCTTCCTTTGTTCTCTTAAATATACCATTAAAAGAATTTATTAAATATGTTCACTAAGTGCAAAAAGATTACCTGTCAGAATCCTGCCAGAAAATTTTGATAACTTCCTGTAGGCTCTGCCTATGCCAACAGTTATTATTATTATTATTACAGGTACATCTATTGCGCTGTCAATTTTACACAGCGCTTTACATATATGTATATTATTAATTCAGATCAGTCTCTACCTTCAAGGGGCAGAGTCTAAGTTCCCTAGCTCACATTCATACATATACTAGGGCCAATTTAGACATGAGCCAAATAACCTACCAGCAGGGTAGATAAAAATCAATAGGAATCAATAGGAATAGGACACACGCTCTGCCACGCCCCCTAAAGGAGAATTATACAAAAAAAGATTAGTTAAACTCACAAGTGCTTTTTTTACCACTACCATTACTTTATACTGGATTTTAAAACTTCCAAATGCAGCAATTTTGAAATTGGATGAAAGGTTTAGTACTGGGAAACATTTTTAAAAGATAAATAGTGCATTTTATATACAACTATTTAAATCAGACCAAGATGAGGAGGAAAGAGGGACAGAGGGACTTTGTTCCAAATCAGGGACAGTTCTTTTAAAATCAGGGACAGTTGGAAGCTATACTACTGGCAGGATCTCCAGATGGAAATACACTAGAAAAGCCTGAAATATAAAAACTAATACAGCCACCACATCTAAGGACTGGAAAGCTGCAATGTATTTCATTTTTGTTTATACAAATATCTCTTGATGCAGATAGTGAATCTGGTCAGAATTTAACTCCTTCAGATCCGCGCTATAGCCAAATGACGGCTACAGCGCGGATCTGCGTCAATAGACGTCCCCCCCTCTGCAAGCTGGCCATGCCCCCCTGCAGGGCACGAGCGGCGCACGCTGTGACCACCCGAGTCAATGGGACTCGGGTGATCACAGATCCGAGTAAGGGGTTAATCCCGACCCCTTACCACGTGATCAGCTTTCATACCACTGAATATACTCATACTGTTTGGTCACTATACATTTATTTATACATTTTCGTAACTTACAGGACCCGCATTTGGCCTCAGTGTGATTCCAGATCCAAAATATTTGTATGCCCTTTATTGATGGGCCTCTCTTCCTATCATAAGGAAGTAAAACCACCCTATATATCCATACCCAGCTACTTCCACCTCGATAGAGGTTATATGAATACTTTGGGCACACTAAACAAAGTCTTACACACCACGATTGGAAGACGCGCTTGATGGGCAGTATGTGTCAGCACCGTTGTTTTTAAACCTTTCTGGAATGCGCAGCCAATATTTATATATACCAATGTAAGTGTAAACTAAATGAATATAATTTTGCACCTATATGTTTATGGCTTGATATATACATATATTTACTATGTCTATGTTGTATATGCTATTTCCTATATAGAAATCTTTGTTAACGCTTACAACCACCCCTGAAGAAGGAGGTTAAAACAACTCCGAAACGCGTCGGATGCAAGCGCATTGGTATCAATAGCTATAAATATATGAAATCGCATTCCTTTTTTATTTATGTCATTTGTTCGGTGTATTTATGAGATCTTTTTGTAATTAATAAATTGTTGTCTACTTAATATACTCTCTTATACATTCTTTCATATGTGTCCTTAAAGTCCACTAGGGGAATTACCCCACTTATTTAAACCACAACAAAACCCTTGCCCCCAAAAAAGACACACAGGC
The DNA here is from genome assembly GCA_037952835.1 of Lithobates septentrionalis. Taxonomy (NCBI): domain Eukaryota; kingdom Metazoa; phylum Chordata; class Amphibia; order Anura; family Ranidae; genus Lithobates; species Lithobates septentrionalis. The sequence goes on from JBBDGP010001619.1 coordinate 2,156,653, forward strand.
CACTTTAAGTTGGAAATAGGGCAAGGCCACAGCTTTATTGAACATCTTAGTATAACAACCTTCAAAATACAAATACCATGCCGGTCATGGTTACACCGTGAGCATCTATAACCAAACCGTATAGTCTAAGAGGCCTGTCTCCACCATCACTGCGAGACAGGCTTTAAACTGACCCCGTAATTAACTTGAGGGCATAGCCCATAAAGTAATACTAATTGCTGGCAAGGTAAAACTGCCAAGGAAGCTGTGACGAAAACACAACGGCAGGTGGGCAACTCTTGTGATGTCAACTTCTCTCGAAGTAGTGGGACGTGCCTCTGCGTAGCCTTTTCCAGAATTCTGCCTCCACCCAGTCACCTTGTGCCATTGTAGCCAATCCCAACTGAGCCACTCTGACTCCCTGATTAGTTTGACGCCCGCTTGGTTGCCAAGCATCCAGCAGTCAAGGCTCCCTTTCCTTAAGGTCAAGGGGCCTTCATTAGTTCTGCAAGCACAGTGCTAACTTTCCCCCTCATACTACGGGGATAAGGAGAGGGGGAAGTGTTCTGTAATCCAGATGGGGAGAACGTTACACAGACAAATCATTGGACAATGTACATATAGTGCACACATGTACTAAGTATTTTTTTTATATACAGTGCCTTGCAAAAGTATTCGGCCCCCTTGAACTTTTCAACCTTTTGCCACATTTCAGGCTTCAAACATAAAGATATAAAATTTTAATTTTTTGTGAAGAATCACCAACAAGTGGGACACAATTGTGAAGTGGAACGAAATCTATTGGATATTTTAAACTTTTTTAGCAAATAAAAAATTGAAAAGTAGTGCGTGCAAAATTATTCGGCCCCTTTACTTTCAGTGCAGAAAACTCACTCCAGAAGTTCAGCGAGGATCTCTGAATGATCCAATGTTGTCCTAAATGACTGATGGTGATAAATAGAATCCACCTGTGTGTAATCAAGTCTCTGTATAAATGCACCTGCTATGTGATAGTCTCAGGGTTCTGTTGAAAGCGCAGAGAGCATCATGAAGACCAAGGAACACACCAGGCAGGTCCGTAATACTGTTGTGGAGAAGTTTAAAGTCGGATTTGGATACAAAAAGATTTCCCAAGCTTTAAACATCCCAAGGAGCACTGTGCAAGCGTTCATTTTGAAATAGAAGGAGTATCAGACCACTGCAAATCTACCAAGACCTGGCTGTCCCTCTAAACTTTCAGCTCAGACAAGGAGAAGACTTATCAGAGATGCAGCCAAGAGGCCCATGATCACTCTGGATGAACTGCAGAGAAGTACAGCTGAGGTGGGAGTAGGGTTGCCACCTGTACGGGAATGACCCGGACAGTCCGGGTTTTGACAGCTGTTCCCGGGTTTCTCTCCTCCTGAAACCCGGACACAGCAGCATAGGCTCCAGCCAGTGTGGGAAGTGAGTGTTCATACCTCCAGCCCACCAGCAGTTTAGCACCCCCCCCGCTCCTGTAGCTGAGACTGCGCTCCGTCCTGCTGTGTCCCGTCAGCAGCGTGACCCCCTCCTGGCGCTGGATGCACACTCTCAAATAGCACTTGCTCCCCGGACGGCCCCTGTCCTGTGTGGCTTCAGTGGTGACAGTTCCCCTCCATCCACCTCTCCCCCATCAGTGTGCCAATGCAGATCGGCAAATGCAGCCCGCCCTGAATGCGCTCTCTCCCGCCAGCAGCAACGCTCCCCCCGGGCCCCCCTCCTTCCCCTGCTCCAGCACAGATAATGATTTTTGGCAGTTTCACTGGTGAATGGTGAGAGTGGTGAGTTGGTCCCAGTCCGGTCCCCCTCACCCCTGTCAATGCAGTGCTAGGCTAATGAATCCTGAATGCTGCAGCTCATTGTGTGCTCTCTTCCCCCAACACCAAGCCACCCCCCCTCCTCTGTCAGCCCCCCCTCCTCTCTGTCAGCCCCATCCTCTGTCAGCCCCCCCTCCTCTCTGTCAGCCCCATCCTCTGTCAGCCCCCCCTCCTCTCTGTCAGCCCCATCCTCTGTCAGCCCCCCTCTCCTCTGTCAGCCCCCCCTCCTCTCTGTCAGCCCCATCCTCTGTCAGCCCCCCTCTCCTCTGTCAGCCCCCCTCCTCTCTGTCAGCCCCCCCTCCTCTCTGTCAGCCCCCCTCCTCTCTGTCAGCCCCCCTCCTCTCTGTCAGCCCCCCTCCTCTGTCAGCCCCCTCTCCTCTCTGTCAGCCCCATCCTCTGTCAGCCCCCCTCTCCTCTGTCAGCCACCCCCTCCTCTCTGTCAGCCCCCCCTCCTCTCTGTCAGCCCCCCCTCCTCTCTGTCAGCCCCCCCCTCCTCTCTGTCAGCCCCCCCTCCTCTGTCAGCCCCCCCTCGCCTCTGTCAGCCCCCCTCCTCTCTGTCAGCCCCCCTCCTCTGTCAGCCCCCTCTCCTCCTCTGTCAGCCCCCCTCCTCCTCTGTCAGCCCCCCTCCTCCTCTCTGTCTGCCCCCTCCTCCTCTCTGTCTGCCCCCCTCCTCCTCTCTGTCTGCCCCCCTCCTCTGTCAGCCACCCCCCCTCCTCTTTCAGCTGTCAGCCCCCTTCCTCTGTCAGCCCCCCTCCTCTCTGTCAGCCCCCCTCCTCTCTGTCAGCCCCCCTCCTCTGTCAGCCTCCCCTCCTCTGTCAGCCCCCTCCTCCTCTGTCAGGCCCCCCTCCTCCTCTGTCAGCCCCCCCTCCTCCTCTGTCAGCCCCGCTCCTCCTCTCTGTCTGCCCCCCTCCTCTGTCAGCCACCCCCCCTCCTCTGTCAGCTGTCAGCCCCCTTCCTCTGTCAGCCCCCCTCCTCTCTGTCAGCCACCCCCCCTCCTCTGTCAGCCCCCTCCTCTCTGTCAGCTGTCTGCCCCCCTCCTCTGTCAGCCCCCCTCCTCTCTGTCAGCTGTCAGCCCCCCTCCTCTGTCAGCCCCCCTCCTTTCTGTCTGCCCCGCTCCTCTGTCAGCCCCCCTCCTCTCTGTCTGCCCCCCTCCTCTCTGTCAGCCACCCCCTCCTCTGTCAGCTACCCCCAAACAGCACGCACTTCCCCCAGCTTCAGCGGGGCTAATGTCCTGCAGCTGGGTCACACTGCACTGTCTGTGCGCTCTCTCTCTCCCACCCAGACGCCGGCGCTGATGCCACCAGAGACAGTGAATGGAGGGCCACTGGACTGGTATCCTAGCAAACAGGGACACTTTTGCAGGAGAAAGCATGGTATTACAGACTCCGCCCCTAACAGGTTCACACACACATATCTTTGCAACGGCTCCTGGAAGGTAAGGGGTTTTTTTTTGTCTCGCTGTAATTGAGTTCTCTATTGGGGGGGCACAGACACTGTCTGATATTTAATCTGTTAATTTCCACTGCCCTACTGACACTGTCCTCTGCTCTACTGACAGCATCCACTGCTCTACTGACACCATCCACTGCTCTACTGACACCATCCACTGCTCTACTGACACCATCCACTGCCCTACTGACACCGTCCTCTGCTCTACTGACACCGTCCACTGCTCTACTGACACCATCCACTGCCCTACTGACACCGTCCTCTGCTCTACTGACACCGTCCTCTGCTCTACTGACACTGTCCACTGCTCTACTGACACCGTCCACTGCCCTACTGACACCATCCACTGCTCTACTGACACTACAGATCGGCAAATGCAGCCCGCCCTGAATGCGCTCTCTCCCGCCAGCAGCAACGCTCCCCCTGGGCCCCCCTCCTTCCCCTGCTCCAGCACAGATAATGATTTTTGGCAGTTTCACTGGTGAATGGTGAGAGTGGTGAGTTGGTCCCAGTCCGGTCCCCCTCACCCCTGTCAATGCAGTGCTAGGCTAATGAATCCTGAATGCTGCAGCTCATTGTGTGCTCTCTTCCCCCAACACCAAGCCACCCCCCCTCCTCTGTCAGCCCCCCCTCCTCTCTGTCAGCCCCATCCTCTGTCAGCCCCCCCTCCTCTCTGTCAGCCCCATCCTCTGTCAGCCCCCCTCTCCTCTGTCAGCCCCCCCTCCTCTCTGTCAGCCCCATCCTCTGTCAGCCCCCCTCCTCTCTGTCAGCCCCCCTCCTCTCTGTCAGCCCCCCTCCTCTGTCAGCCTCCCCTCCTCTGTCAGCCCCCTCCTCCTCTGTCAGGCCCCCCTCCTCCTCTGTCAGCCCCCCCTCCTCCTCTGTCAGCCCCGCTCCTCCTCTCTGTCTGCCCCCCTCCTCTGTCAGCCACCCCCCCTCCTCTGTCAGCTGTCAGCCCCCTTCCTCTGTCAGCCCCCCTCCTCTCTGTCAGCCACCCCCCCTCCTCTGTCAGCCCCCTCCTCTCTGTCAGCTGTCTGCCCCCCTCCTCTGTCAGCCCCCCTCCTCTCTGTCAGCTGTCAGCCCCCCTCCTCTGTCAGCCCCCCTCCTTTCTGTCTGCCCCGCTCCTCTGTCAGCCCCCCTCCTCTCTGTCTGCCCCCCTCCTCTCTGTCAGCCACCCCCTCCTCTGTCAGCTACCCCCAAACAGCACGCACTTCCCCCAGCTTCAGCGGGGCTAATGTCCTGCAGCTGGGTCACACTGCACTGTCTGTGCGCTCTCTCTCTCCCACCCAGACGCCGGCGCTGATGCCACCAGAGACAGTGAATGGAGGGCCACTGGACTGGTATCCTAGCAAACAGGGACACTTTTGCAGGAGAAAGCATGGTATTACAGACTCCGCCCCTAACAGGTTCACACACACATATCTTTGCAACGGCTCCTGGAAGGTAAGGGGTTTTTTTTTGTCTCGCTGTAATTGAGTTCTCTATTGGGGGGGCACAGACACTGTCTGATATTTAATCTGTTAATTTCCACTGCCCTACTGACACTGTCCTCTGCTCTACTGACAGCATCCACTGCTCTACTGACACCATCCACTGCTCTACTGACACCATCCACTGCTCTACTGACACCATCCACTGCCCTACTGACACCGTCCTCTGCTCTACTGACACCGTCCACTGCTCTACTGACACCATCCACTGCCCTACTGACACCGTCCTCTGCTCTACTGACACCGTCCTCTGCTCTACTGACACCGTCCACTGCTCTACTGACACCGTCCACTGCCCTACTGACACCATCCACTGCTCTACTGACACTACAGATCGGCAAATGCAGCCCGCCCTGAATGCGCTCTCTCCCGCCAGCAGCAACGCTCCCCCCGGGCCCCCCTCCTTCCCCTGCTCCAGCACAGATAATGATTTTTGGCAGTTTCACTGGTGAATGGTGAGAGTGGTGAGTTGGTCCCAGTCCGGTCCCCCTCACCCCTGTCAATGCAGTGCTAGGCTAATGAATCCTGAATGCTGCAGCTCATTGTGTGCTCTCTTCCCCCAACACCAAGCCACCCCCCCTCCTCTGTCAGCCCCCCCTCCTCTCTGTCAGCCCCATCCTCTGTCAGCCCCCCCTCCTCTCTGTCAGCCCCATCCTCTGTCAGCCCCCCTCTCCTCTGTCAGCCCCCCCTCCTCTCTGTCAGCCCCATCCTCTGTCAGCCCCCCTCTCCTCTGTCAGCCCCCCTCCTCTCTGTCAGCCCCCCCTCCTCTCTGTCAGCCCCCCTCCTCTCTGTCAGCCCCCCTCCTCTCTGTCAGCCCCCCTCCTCTCTGTCAGCCCCCCCTCCTCTGTCAGCACCCCTCCTCTGTCAGCCCCCTCTCCTCTCTGTCAGCCCCATCCTCTGTCAGCCCCCCTCTCCTCTGTCAGCCACCCCCTCCTCTCTGTCAGCCCCCCTCCTCTCTGTCAGCCCCCCTCCTCTCTGTCAGCCCCCCCCTCCTCTCTGTTAGCCCCCCCTCCTCTGTCAGCCCCCCCTCCTCTCTGTCAGCCCCCCTCCTCTCTGTCAGCCCCCCCTCCTCTGTCAGCTACCCCCAAACAGCACGCACTTCCCCCAGCTTCAGCGGGGCTAATGTCCTGCAGCTGGGTCACACTGCACTGTCTGTGCGCTCTCTCTCTCCCACCCAGCCGCCGGCGCTGATGCCACCAGAGACAGTGAATGGAGGGCCACTGGACTGGTATCCTAGCAAACAGGGACACTTTTGCAGGAGAAAGCATGGTATTACAGACTCCGCCCCTAACAGGTTCACACACACATATCTTTGCAACGGCTCCTGGAAGGTAAGGGGTTTTTTTTGTCTCGCTGTAATTGAGTTCTCTATTGGGGGGGCACAGACACTGTCTGATATTTAATCTGTTACTTTCCACTGCCCTACTGACACTGTCCTCTGCTCTACTGACAGCATCCACTGCTCTACTGACACCATCCACTGCTCTACTGACACCATCCACTGCTCTACTGACACCATCCACTGCCCTACTGACACCGTCCTCTGCTCTACTGACACCGTCCACTGCTCTACTGACACCGTCCACTGCCCTACTGACACCATCCACTGCTCTACTGACACCATCCACTGCTCTACTGACACCATCCACTGCCCTACTGACACCGTCCTCTGCCCTACTGACACCATCCACTGCTCTACTGACACTGTCCACTGCCCTACTGACACCATCCACTGCCCTACTGACACCGTCCTCTGCCCTACTGACACCATCCACTGCTCTACTGACACCATCCACTGCTCTACTGACACTGTCCACTGCTCTACTGACACCACCCACTGCCCTACTGACACCATCCACTGCTCTACTGACACCATCCACTGCTCTGCTGACACCATCCACTGCTCTACTGACACTGTCCACTGCTCTACTGACACCATCCTCTGCCCTACTGACACCGTCCACTGCTCTGCTGACACCATCCACTGCTCTACTGACACCATCCTCTGCCCTACTGACACCGTCCACTGCTCTACTGACACCATCCACTGTTCTACTAACACCGTCCACTGCTCTACTGACACCATCCACTGCTCTACTGACACCATCCACTGCTCTGCTGACACCATCCACTGCTCTGCTGACACCGTCCACTGCTCTACTGACACCGTCCACTGCCCTACTGACACCGTCCACTGCTCTACTGACATCATCCACTGCTCTGCTGACACCATCCACTGCTCTGCTGACACCATCCACTGCTCTGCTGACACCGTCCACTGCTCTACTGACACCGTCCACTGCTCTACTGACACCATCCTCTGCCCTACTGGCACCGTCCACTGGTCTGCTGACACCATCCACTGCCCTACTGACACCGTCCACTGCTCTACTGACACCGTCCACTGCTCTACTGACACCGTCTACTGCTCTACTGACACCATCCACTGTTCTACTGACACCATCCACTGCTCTACTGACACCATCCACTGCCCTACTGACACCATCCACTGCCCTACTGACACTGTCCACTGCCCTACTGACACTGTCCACTGCTCTACTGACACCGTCCACTGCTCTACTGACACCGTCCACTGCTCTACTGGCTGACAGTGTCCACTTTTAAGGTAGGCTGGTTTCATATTTTAACTGACAATTCTTTTATTAATCAAATCAAATTTTATGAGTACACAAATGCTTTTGTTTTATTTAACCATGCCTCTTTAAGTCCCCCCCCACTCTTAATGCAATTTGGCCACAGCCACTGTTCACCGTAGTACACCTCATTACTACTCTCATTGGGTAACCCAGGAGGTGTCCCAGTTATTTTACAATTCTATAGAGTGTACTACAAAAAAATTGCCGTGCGACGTGAAAGTGTTCGGGTTTGGCTTAAAGAAAAGGTGGCAACCCTAGGTGGGAGAGTCTGTCCATAGGACAACAATCAGTCGTACACTGCACAAATCTGGCCTTTATGGAAGAGTGGCAAGAAGAAAGCCATTTCTCAAAGATATCCATAAAAAGTCTCGTCTAAAGTTTGCCACAAGCCACCTGGGAGACACACCAAACATGTGGAAGAAGGTGCTCTGGTCCGATGAAACCAAAATCGAACTTTTTGGCCACAATGCAAAACGATATGTTTGGCATAAAAGCAACACAGCTCATCACACTCAACACACCATCCCCACTGTCAAACATGGTGGTGGCAGCATCATGGTTTGGGCCTGCTTTTCTTCAGCAGGGACAGGGAAGATGGTTAAAATTGAGGGGAAGATGGATGGAGACAAATACAGGACCATTCTGGATGAAAACCTGTTGGAGTCTGCAAAAGACTTGAAACTGGGACGGAGATTTATCTTCCAACAAGACAATGATCCCAAACATACAGCAAAATCTACAAAGAAATGGTTCACAAATAAACGTATCCAGGTGTTAGAATGGCCAAGTCAAAGTCCAGACCTGAATCCAATCGAGAATCTGTGGAAAGAGCTGAAAACTGCTGTTCACAAACGCTCTCCATCCAACCTCACTGAGCTCGAGCTGTTTTGCAAGGAAGAATGGGCAAGAATTTCAGTCTCTCGATGTGCAAAACTGATAGAGACATACCCCAAGCGACTTGCAGCTGTAATCGCAGCAAAAGGTGGCTCTACAAAGTATTAACGCAAGGGGGCCGAATAATTTTGCACGCCCCACTTTTCATTTTTTTATTAGTTAAAAAAGTTTCAACAATCCAATAGATTTCGTTCCACTTCACAATTGTGTCCCACTTGTTGGTGATTCTTCACAAAAAATAAAAATTTTATATCTTTATGTTTGAAGCCTGAAATGTGGCAAAAGGTTGAAAAGTTCAAGGGGGCCGAATACTTTTGCAAGGCACTGTAACTTACACTATAAACATGGCATACCATAAACGTGGCAAATCAATCCATACCTGTTAAAGAAGAATATACTGTACTCTGCAAAATTTTAGGCAGGTGTGAAGAAATGCTGTAAAGAAAGAATGCTTTCAAAAATATATACTTTATTTGTTTATTTTTATAAATTTACAAAATGCAAAGTGAGCGAACAGAAGAGAAACCTAAATCAAATCAATATTTGATGTGACTACTCTTTGGCTTCAAACCAGCATCAGTTCTTCCACTTGTACACTTTGTACACTTGCACAAAGTCAGGGACTTTGTAGGATTAGAGTCAGGTGTATGATTAATCAATTATACAAAGCAGGTTCTAATGATCATCAATTTCATGTAGGTTGAAACACAGTCATTACCTGAAACAGGGTAATGATAGCAGGGGGAATTTGTGGAAGACTGTTTCATATCACAGGTCATACACCATGACAAGACTGAGCACAGCAACAAGACACAAGGTAGTTATACTGCATAAACTAGGTCTCTTTCAGGCAAAGATTTCAAAGCAGACTGTTTCAAGATGAGAATCTGCAGGAAACCGCAAAGGATGGTGGAGGTTTCTTGCCAGTTTGGAGCTGCATTTCTAATTTGGAGATTTGGTCAGGAATCAGGATCAATCATGCCATACCAACAGGGAGATGTGTGATTGGCCCCAAATTTTTTCTGCAGCAGGACAATGACCCAAACATACAGCCAATGTCATTAAGAACTATCTTCAGGGTAAAGAAGACCAAGGAGTCCTGGAAGTGATGGTTTGGCCCCCACAGACAGAGCCCTGATCTCAACATCATCAAGTCTGTCATCAATATTACATAAAGAGGCAAAAGGATTTGAGGCAGCCTACATCCACAGAAGATCTGTGGTTAGTTCTTCAAGATGTTTGGAACCACCTACCTCCCGAGTTCCTTCAAAAACTGTGTGCAAGTGTATCTAGAATAATTGATGCTGTTTTGAAGGCAAAGGGTGGTCACGCCAAACATTGATTTTATTATTATTATTACTATACAGGATTTATATAGCGCCAACAGTTTACGCAGCGCTTTACAACATTAGGGAGGACAGTACAAGTACAATACAATTCAATACAGGAGGAATCAGAGGGCCCTGCTCGTTAGAGCTTACAATCTAGCAGGGAGGGTCAAGTTATACAAAAGGGTAATAGCTGTGGGGGATGAGCTAATGAAGAAAATAGTGCAGTTGTTAGATGGAGGCAGGATAGGCTTCTCTGAAGAGGAAAGTTTTCAGGGATCGCCTAAAAGTGAGTAAATTTGGAGACAGTCTGACAGATTGGGGTAGGGAATTCCAGAGGATGGGCGAGGCTCGGGAGAAGTCCTGGAGGCGGATATGGGAGGAGGTAATGAGGGAGCTAGAGAGCAGGCTAGTGATGTAGCTGGGGGCAGAGTTGTGGATGGCTTTGTAACTTATTGTTAGTATTTTGAATTTAATTTGTTGGGCGAGTGGCAGCCAATGGAGGGATTGGCAGAGAGGGGTAGCAGACACTGAGCGGTTTGTAAGGTGGATGAGTCTGGCAGCAGCATTCATGATGGACTGAAGGGGGGATAGTCTATTTAAAGGTAAGCCAATGAGGAGGGAGTTGCAGTAGTCGAGGCGAGAGATAACCAGGGAGTGAATCAGGAGCTTTGTGGTTTTGTTGGTTAGAAAGGGACGTAGTTTAGAGATGTTGCGGAGACTGAGGCGGCAAGCTTTGGAAAGTGATTGGATGTGGGGCCGAAAGGAGAGTTCAGAGTCAAGAATGACACCTAGCACCCTGACATGTGGGGACGGGTGGATGGTTGTGCCATTGCTCTTGACAGACAAGTCATGGGAAGAGGCACGTGAGGGAGGAAATATTATAAGCTTGGTTTTGGACAAGTTGAGTTTGAGGAAGTGGTGTGACATCCATACAGATATGTCGGTTAGTAAGTTAGTGATACGTGAGGAGACTGATGGAGTGAGTTGAGGGGTGGAGAGATAGATTTGTGTGTCGTCAGCATAGAAATTATATTGAAAGCCATGAGAGGCTATCAGCTGACCCAGGGAAGAGGTGTAGATTGAAAATAAAAGAGGTCCAAGAACAGAACCTTGGGGGGCCCCGACAGAGAAGGGAAGAGGAGTGGAGTAAGTAGAATTGTAAGTGACACTGAAGGTGCGTTGGGATAGATAGGATGAGAGCCACTGAAGAGCGCAGTCACGGAGACCGAGGGAGTAAAGTTTTTTGAGGAGGAGGGGGTGGTCAACCGTGTCAAAGGCAGCTGAAAGATCCAGAAGTAGGAGTACAGAATAGTGTCCGTTGGTTTTTGCAGTTAGTAGGTCATTTGTGAGTTTTAAAAGAGTAGTTTCTGTGGAGTGTTGAGGGCGAAATCCAGATTGAAGGGGATCAAGAAGGTTGTTTTTAATGAGGTGGTCACTCAGTTGGTTGTAAACCAGGCGTTCAAGGAGTTTAGAGGAAAAGGGGAGCAAGGAGATAGGGCATAGGTTGTTAAGATTGGTAGGGTCCAAGGATGGCTTTTTAAGTATGGGGGTGACCAGTGCATGTTTTAGAGCATTGGGGAAGACGCCAGAGGTGAGGGAGAGATTGAAGATGTGGGTTAGAGAGTGTAGGATGGAGTCAGAGGGCGACCGTAGCATATGAGAGGGAATAGGGTCCAGGGGACAGGTGGTTAGGTGGGCGATAGAAAGGAGTTTAGCAACTTCGTCTGTAGTAGAAGATTTGAATAGGGGGAGTGTCAGTTGTACCTGTTGACATGTGGTCTTAGCTGGGGGAGATACCTATAGAGCGGAGATTTCATTGCGGATTGTATCAATCTTGTTTTTGAAGTGATTAGCGATCTCCTGGGCAGTGAGTGAGTCAGTGGGTGGAGGCGGTGGAGGACAAAGTAGAGAGTTGAAGGTAGAGAAGAGTTTACGGGGACTAGATGAGAAGGTGTTAATAAGAGCTATAAAATAGGTTTGCTTGGCAGTGTGGAGGAAAGAATAGTATTTTTGGAGGGCAGATTTGTATTGGTTGAAGTCTTTGAGAGACTTAGTCTTGTGCCACAGACGCTCAAGAGCGCGACTACGTTTTTTGAGAATTTTAGTGTCAACTGTTTGCCAGGGTTGTAGGGGTCGAGGCATGATTCCTCGTGTAGTGAGGGGAGCGAGCTTGTCCAGGATGGAGGACAGGGATTTATTGTAGATGGACGTGGCTTGGTTGGGGCAGGACAGGGGAGAGATTTTGTCATAGAGGTGGTCAGTAGCAGAATAGAGGAGAGAGGAGTTGAAGTTGCGAAAATTTCTATCAATTTCATTGATTTGGATTTTTCTTCTGTTCATTTACTTTCCATTTTGTTAATTGATAAAAATATACTATTAACACTTCTATTTCTGAAAGCATTCTTAATTTACAGCATTTCATTTAATTGAATCCTCAGAAATATCAGGATCCACTACCAGTTCTTAAATATTGTAAAAGAAGGAAGGAGGGGAACCTGTGCATACTGACTATAATTCTTGTTATAACCTGAAATACAGGTGTAACATGAAACATTGTGAGGAAGGTGAAGTTATCTTTTAACCTCTTGCCCTCCTTAGGCTGTATATACTTATACAACCTTGGGAACAACTAGTTATACCAGTAGTTATATCTTGTAAAAGAAGGGGAACCAGTTTGGGTGTGGGAGGCTGTGCATACTGACCATGATTCTTGTTACACCCTAAATACAGGTGTACCATGAAACGTTGTCAGGAAGGTGAAGTTATCTTTTAACCTCTTGCCGTCCTTACGGCTGTATATACTTATACAACCTTGGGAACAAGTAGTTATACCGGGATAATGGCTACAGCCTGTTATCAATTTTTTTAGCTGTTGATGGGCTTTCCAGTAAAAAAAAAAAAAAGAAAATTTATAGCAACCCCTGTCTCCCTGTGCTTGCGTGTAGATGTGAAAGTGCATATAGATCCTGCACGCATATGTAAATGGTGATTGCACCATATACAGTGCCTTGCAAAAGTATTCGGCCCCCTTGAACTTTTCAACCTTTTGCCACATTTCAGGCTTCAAACATAAAGATATAAAATTTATTTTTTTTGTGAAGAATCACCAACAAGTGGGACACAATTGTGAAGTGGAACGAAATCTATTGGATATTTTAAACTTTTTTAGCAAATAAAAAACTGAAAAGTGGTGCGTGCAAAATTATTCGGCCCCTTTACTTTCAGCGCAGCAAACTCACTCCAGAAGTTCAGCGAGGATCTCTGAATGATCCAATGTTGTCCTAAATGACTGATGGTGATAAATAGAATCCACCTGTGTGTAATCAAGTCTCTGTATAAATGCACCTGCTCTGTGATAGTCTCAGGGTTCTGTTGAAAACGCAGAGAGCATCATGAAGACCAAGGAACACACCAGGCAGGTCCGTAATACTGTTGTGGTGAAGTTTGGATACAAAAAGATTTCCCAAGCTTTAAACATCCCAAGGAGCACTGTGCAAGCGATCATTTTGAAATGGAAGGAGTATCAGACCACTGCAAATCTACCAAGACCTGGCTGTCCCTCTAAACTTTCAGCTCAGACAAGGAGAAGACTGATCAGAGATGCAGCCAAGAGGCCCATGATCACTCTGGATGAACTGCAGAGAACTACAGCTGAGGTGGGAGAGTCTGTCCAAAGGACAACAATCAGTCGTACACTGCACAAATCTGGCCTTTATGGAAGAGTGGCAAGAAGAAAGCCATTTCTCAAAGATATCCATAAAAAGTCTCGTCTAGAGGGGGCGTGTCCGAGCGTTGAGGTGGATGGACGCAGTGCAGAGGAGCTCCGCTTAGCCCTCTGCAATCCACGGCCATCCGAAACAAATAAACGTTAGAGTTTACCCCAAACTCTACCCTGCAGCTACTGGGCACTAGCAGAGTCTCCTCCCGGGGGTATTTGAGTGGATTGGACGGCGGATTGGGCAGTTTTCGGGCCGCGGCCGGCCTCACTCCACAGACACCGGCCGCCATCTTGCGGCCTACGGGACACTCGGAATCCCCGGCCTCGAGTGCCGCGATCGGCGGTACGGAGGCTGATCGGCCGGCCTGCGGCTGGGAGCGCCGTATCCGGAGCAGACCGGACTGAGAGGGGACCCCAGGAAACACAGAGGAAGCAGGCCCCGATCATCCGCGGCCTACAGCAGGCCCGAGGCCTCCAACATCGCTGGTCTTTGGTGCCGCGGCCGGAGGTAAGGGGGACAGCACACTCACCTCCACATACAGCGGCCACCCCCTGGACATAACCAGCAGGCTGATAGCCTGCACGGACCCCTCACTGACCCCAGGAAGCTGAGTAAAAGGTCCCCTCAGAGACATCCAGGGACGGCCGCCATCTTGTGGCCTAACCTATGAAACAGGCCTGCACCCTCAGACTCTATACCCTGCCTGGACAGTGATCTCACCTACGAATCCCCACACACAAGGTGCTTAAGCTTTGCGCCCATGCTGACGGGGTGAGGCCACTGTTGCTGCAGGCCTGCCCCTCCTCCCCAGTCCCCCTCATCCACGTAGAGGCTGGATTTTGATGGAGAGTGACCAAATATGGATGGCTGAGGACCCGCGCCCCTGAGTCCCGTGCTATCCCGACAGCTACAGGCTATCTCCATAACATAGCACACCTGCATACTACATGGCAGCAACTAGCTCACACTCCACGGAGCTTACTGACCCTCAACAAGGCACCATACAGAGGTATTTACTTAGAACAGCGCAGACCGATCCCCGGACCCCCAAAGACAAGATGGCGCCCGGCCGCAACCCGGGAAAGACCAAGCCTCCCGCTTCCTCTACAGCAACAGCCTGCATGGCGGAGGACAATAATGAGAAACTCCAGAATTCCAAGGGTGAGCCATCAACCTCCTCCACAAGGTCAGTCACATCACCTGACACAGGCATCGGGGAATCCCAGTCAGTTACGCACCCCTTATCAGGAGAACCCATTAGAACGGAGGCTGCTGCCCTTCTCTCTGCTTTCAGAACTGATTTCGAATCATGGGCTAGCAAAATGGAAGCTTCCCTACATGTGGAGCTGAACGCTCTGAGGCAACAAGTCACAGCCAACGAGGAAGCAGTATCGGTCTTAACCAATGCTCAAGATGACCATGAAGCACGTATAGCAGCCCTTGAATCCTCATCCGCGACACATATGCGGCGCCTACGCCACCAACAACTCCGCATAGAAGACAGCGAAAATCGCAGTCGCAGAAATAACATTAGACTGCAAGGCATACCGGAGGCAACATCTGGAGCAGAATTGAAGCCCACTGTCATAACTATCCTCAATAAAGTTTTGGGAAGAGAGGCAGCATCACCAATTGAACTGGATCGTGTTCACAGGGTGGGAGGGCCAGGGGGGGCCCGAGACGGTCGCCCCCGAGATGTTTTATGTCGGGTCCACTATTTCACCTTAAAAGAAGAGATCATGCGAAAGGCATGGAACCTGGGCTCTGTGGACTTCTTTGGAGCCCCTATCCACCTATACCCTGACTTATCTCGCAACACGCTGTACATGCGTCGAGTGGTGCGCCCTCTACTTGACCTTATACGGCAAGCCGGAGCTACCTATACATGGGGTCACCCCTTCAGCATCAAGGTGATACGGGGCGACAGCAGATTCACGCTTTCTGACCCAGATCAACCGCCCGACTTCTTTCTCTTTATTGAACAGGAACCGATAGAAGTATTAAACTGGTTAGACCCTCCAGAGGATAGATCAAGACAGCTGGGACTTGGCCCACTTCCACAACGCCGCAGACGTCCTAGGTCTAGATCAGTCTCTTCCGGTCCAGGGATAAGAAGACCTACTTCTCCAGAAGATTAACTCAGTAGCTATTTGGGGACTGATGGCTTGTTTTGTCTTGCCATGCCAATTATATTTCCGAGGGCTCCCAGTAGTTTTGCTGCATTTTTCAAGTGGCATGGGATGTTTTTCGATCCCTTAACTGTGCTTTTCCTACTTGAAAGCTAAGACCTCCAGTAAGCCTAATAGGGGATACAGTGAATATAGGGTTCGGATCTACTGGCTCTTTCCCTGCTCTTTGCCAATATACTATTTGGCTGGGGTTCGGGTGAGAACATAGATTGAAGCCACTTTTGTACCTCTCACTATGACGAACATCAGGTAAAGCAAATGTATACCAATGTTTTATTTTCCAAAGATGTTCTGTTTTGTCTCAGACTGATCCCTCTCACCCTCTCCTGATATTATATGCAGTGAGGGATGGGTGGCGGGGGTGGGGGTGCTGCCCTGGGGGGGGTCTGGCACTTGGTCTTACTCAATCTCTGCTTCAGAGGATACAGGTCTTAAGGGCGCTACGTATGGAGCAGCGGATTGCCCCCTCAGGGGGTCCCCCCGTTCCCTATACCTCCCATATACTCACAATATTGTTTGGCTCCATAACCTTCTTTATATGCCAGAGCCAAGGTAATTGTTATATGTTTACCCTAGGGTTAAGTATTTTGACCTCCAGTAAGCCTAGTAGGGGATATAGTGAATATAGGGTTCAGATTTACTGGCTCTTTCCCTGCTCTTTACCAATATACTATTTGGCTGGGGTTCGGGTGAGAACATAGATTGAAGCCACTTTTGTGCCTCTCACTATGACGAACGTCAGATAAAGCAAATGTATACCAATGTTTTATTTTCTTATTCTCCAAAGATGTTCTGTTTTGTCTCAGACTGATCCCTCTCACCCTCTCCTGATATTATATGCAGTGGGGGACGTGTGGCGGGGGTGGGGGTGCTGCCCTGGGGGGGGGGTCTGGCACTTGGCCTTACTCAATCTCTGCTTCAGAGGATACAGGTCTAAAGGGCGCTACGCATGGAGCAGCGGATTGCCCCCTCGGGGGGTTTCCCCCGCTCCCTATACCTCCCATATACTTACAATATTGTTTTGGCTCCATAACCTTCTTTATATGCCAGAGCCAAGGTAATTGTTATATGTTTACCCTGGGGTTAATTATTTGAACCCAATGCACATACTTGGTTGACTGTTATCACTTGTTGCTGTTAAGCTGCCTTATGCCCCACACTTGTTTACTATTAAATATTAAGTGTGCCATACATATTACTTACATGCCTGATCTGCTGTCGGGATCACGGCTCAGGTCCATTCATCCTGATCTTTCCCCCACAATAGGACAGGCACAGTTTGTGCCTAAAACGTGATCTTTCACGCAGTGTTTTGCACTAGCGAACACATTAGTTTCCCAGACACATCCATTTAGGTGTCTTTTCATTTATACCTTACTTCTTCCATTCTACACACGCTCCTTACTTATCTCTTACTCCTCTCCCCCCCCCCCCTTCTTTTTTCCCCTTTTTTTTTTTTTCTCCTCTTTCTCTTCCCCTCATTTTTCCCTTTTCTTTTTTCTTCCTTTTATGCTCCCTATACCTTTCCTCTATATTCTATTACTCTCTCTCCTTTACAGCCTTTGGCACTCCAGCATGGCTCACACGGTGACTTTGCGCCCACACCTGAAACTTTGTTCGTATAATGCAAACGGACTTAACATCGCGTCGAAACGTGGGCAAATTCTGTATCAGATGCACAAAAGACAGGTCAGCATACTTTTGCTACAGGAGACCCACTTCCATTCTGACTCCACTCCTTCCTGCTCCAATAGATATTTTAATAGATGGATTCACAGTACCAACCTGACGCAAAAATCTAAGGGAGTATCTATTGCGTTCCATAAAACACTCCCTATTGAGCTGCTCGATCATGTTGCAGACCCCCAGGGCAGGTATGTTTTTGCGAAAATTTCCCTATGGGGGACTAAACTGACGATAGCTAACATATACTTGCCTAATACACACCAAGTCCCATCAGCCTTGCAGTACCTAAAGATTTTGGCGGGTTTCGCGGAGGGCAAGATCATACTCGGAGGGGACTTCAATACCCCCTTGGATCCACTTTTGGATTCATCGACATCCCGTTCCTCTATATCCTTCCCGAAAATACGGGCCCTAAGACGGGCCACCCACAATATGCATCTCATTGACGTATGGCGAATACTGTATCCCGACTCACGAAACTACACACACTTCTCTAACGTACACCAATCATACAGTCGATTAGATTATTTCCTAATCGATCACGGCTGCTTAGATTGGTCCCCCAGTTGTGAAATAGACCCTATGGTTTGGTCCGACCACTCACCTATATTCCTGACGCTTACAATCCCCTCTACTCCAATAAAAGAATGGACATGGAGGTTAAATGACTCTCTCTTGACTGAACCAGGGTTTGATACACAGATAGCGGAGACGATATCAAACTTTTTCACAGACCACACCTCTGACGACACCTCACCACCCATTAAATGGGAGGCATTGAAGGCGGTATTACGGGGTAGGTTTATTCAAATGGGAGCCCGCATGAAAAAGGAACGCTCAGTTGCGATAGCTAAGGCAATACACAAGCTTAGGACACTAGAAACTACTCATAAGCGTTCTCCGACGGTGGAAGTGCTTGCGGAGGTTTCTTCCGCTCGCACTCAACTTAGAGAGTTATATGAGGCATCAGCCCGCACGTTTGAGGACAAATTAGCCTTCCATCAATACAAATTTCGGGATAAATGTGGTAGATCCCTGGCTCGCACCCTACATACCAAACAACCTAACACCTTCATACCCCTCATACGGGACAGTTCTGGGAAAACTGTCTCATCACCATCTGAGATGGGGCAGGTGTTCCGGGACTTTTATCAATCCTTATATAATATACCTACAGCAAGCCCCACTGAATCTCCCCTCACTGTAGCGGAAACACAAGCCTCCTACATTGCGCAAACTGCACTACCCACTCTAGATAACGAAGCAATAGAGGATCTTGAG
Source organism: Lithobates septentrionalis (assembly GCA_037952835.1). NCBI lineage: Eukaryota > Metazoa > Chordata > Amphibia > Anura > Ranidae > Lithobates > Lithobates septentrionalis. Next base: position 2,175,163 of record JBBDGP010001619.1, read on the forward strand.
GCCCCGATTACGGAAGACGAGGTTGCCCGCGCCATCGCTTCTACCCCGTCTGGTAAAAGCCCGGGTCCTGATGGCTTTACCCCAAAATTTTACAAACAATTTGCTCCCCTCCTTACTCCCTTCTTGACAAAAGTATTTAACTCCATCTCTGAGCGATCAGTGTTCCCGCCACAAACCTTAGAGGCACATATTACCCTCATCCCCAAACCAGACAAAGACCTGACTGTATGTGCTAATTACCGACCTATATCGCTAATAGGAGTAGATCTAAAGGTATATGCAAAAGTGCTAGCTAACAGGTTACAACCATTGTTACCCCGCTTAATACACCTAGATCAGGTGGGCTTTGTGAGTGGAAGAGAGGCGCGAGATAACACCCTAAAAACACTCCTCATCGCGGATTATGCTCGGGCCCACAATATCCCATTGTGCCTTCTCACAGTCGATGCAGAAAAGGCCTTCGACCGTGTCGACTGGCAATTTCTCCGCCTATCATTGCAACAACTAGGTCTAGGACCAAACATGATTTCCAAAATAATGTCCCTCTACACATCTCCCTCCGCTAGGATTAGACTAAACGGCTCCCTATCTCCAAAATTTACCATACACAAAGGAACGCGGCAAGTGTGCCCCTTGTCCCCCATTCTTTATGTGATTGTTATGGAACATCTAGCTGTTGCCCTTAGAAATAACCCGGATATCCCTGGTGTTAGTATAGGCCCCCTACACACTAAAATTGCCCTGTTTGCTGATGACCTACTCATATTTGTAACTCAACCGCAAGTTTCCCTACCCTCCATCATGCAGGAGTTTCAGAGGTATGGAGCGGTTAGTAACTTTAAAGTTAATCTTAATAAGTCGGAAATCCTCAACATCTCACTCCCAGCAGCGGCTCTCCAACAGCTCGCATCTTCCTTCCCTTTTAAGACAAGCTCCACATCTATTCGCTATCTAGGAATCCATATTCCAACAGTTGCGTCTCAATTATTTTCCAGCAACTTCACCCCTTTACTTCTTAGAACTCAAGCGGACTTGGCCACATATACCTCTAAACAGCTCTCCTGGCTGGGTAGGGTGAATGTCTTGAAAATGGATGTTCTCCCTCGATTCCTATACCTTTTCCAGACCATCCCTATCCATATCCCCACCTCGTTCTTCAAAAGACTTCGCCAGATCTTTTCTAAATTCATATGGCAGGGACATCGCCCCAGGATAAAATATGACACAATGATTCTCCCGAAGGTCAAGGGGGGTGCAGGGGTCCCTGATGCCTCTATATACCATAAGGCAGCAGTACTCGTGCGTATAGTAGATTGGTTCCATCACTCTTCCTCCAAACTTTGGGTCCAATTAGAGAAATATCTTAATGAGGCTGATCTTTGCGCCCTGCCATGGACTCCTACGGCTCAGCGTGGGGACGGCCTACTTTCCACTGCTCTTACTCGTCAAACTCTCCAGATTTGGGACCGCCTGATTTCATCGAGTAAACTGTCCAAACTCCAGGGCCCGATGACCCCTCTCTTTGGGACTCCGGCCTTCCCCCCAGCAGCAAATACGTTGAGATTTGGGCCCTGGGATAGGGACAGCCATAGACGTCTAGCACAGGTGTTACGGGCTGACCCATCCTTGAGAACAGACATACCCTCTCGGACGGACTTAGGGCCCTCGACAATGTGGCTACAAAGGAGTCAAATAATGTCATACGTACGCACTTTCCCCTCCATCTCAGAGATTCTAGATGACCCATCAGACTTTGACGAGCTGCTCTTACAATCGGACCCACCAACACATGTAGTTTCACTGCTATATTCCCTATTATTGAACATATCTGCCCCTGACCTCCCAACATATACACAGAAATGGGAAACAGAGTTGCAGCACTCCATCTCCCCCACTGATTGGCAAAAAAGCTTTATCCTAACACATAGGATTTCCCGGGCAACCAAGACTCAAGAAAAAGGGTTTAAGTTATTGACGAGGTGGTACAGATGCCCAGTGAATATCAAAAGTTTTAACCCCTCTTTGACAGACAGTTGTTGGAGATGCTTGTCCTCTAGTGGGACAATGCTTCACATCTGGTGGGCTTGCCCTCCAATCTGGAAACTATGGCAAAAGATATTTGACCTATACAGCAGGCTGATGGCGACATCAATTAAGCCCACACCAGAGATAGCCCTATTATCTATACTCATCACACTCAACACACCATCCCCACTGTCAAACATGGTGGTGGCAGCATCATGGTTTGGGCCTGCTTTTCTTCAGCAGGGACAGGGAAGATGGTTAAAATTGAGGGGAAGATGGATGCAGCCAAATACAGGACCATTCTGGATGAAAACCTGTTGGAGTCTGCAAAAGACCTGAAACTGGGACGGAGATTTATCTTCCAACAAGACAATGATCCCAAACATACAGCAAAATCTACAAAGGAATGGTTCAGAAATAAACGTATCCAGGTGTTAGAATGGCCAAGTCAAAGTCCAGACCTGAATCCAATCGAGAATCTGTGGAAAGAGCTGAAAACTGCTGTTCACAAACTCTCTCCATCCAACCTCACTGAGCTCGAGCTGTTTTGCAAGGAAGAATGGGCAAGAATTTCAGTCTCTCGATGTGCAAAACTGATAGAGACATACCCCAAGCGACTTGCAGCTGTAATCGCAGCAAAAGGTGGCTCTACAAAGTATTAACGCAAGGGGGCCGAATAATTTTGCACGCCCCACTTTTCATTTTTTTATTAGTTAAAAAAGTTTCAAAAATCCAAAAGATTTCGTTCCATTTCACAATTGTGTCTCACTTGTTGGTGATTCTTCACAAAAAATAAAAATTTTATATCTTTATGTTTGAAGCCTGAAATGTGGCAAAAAGTTGAAAAGTTTAAGGGGGCCGAATACTTTCGCAAGGCACTGTATGTGAGGTATCACTGTGAACGTCAAAGAGAGAGAAGTAATTCCAGCACCAGAACTTACGTTTAAATGGTAACCTTCAAAGGCTTGGAAAGTGTCACTTATGGAGACCTTACCGTAGTTTGTTGCCAAAAAAATTGGGTGTTATATTATGTTTTTGTTTACTAGAATGCATTTAAGTGTATTTTTCTTGAAAATTTGCGTTTTGTAAACAGCTGCACAAATATCATGCAACATAAAAAAAATACAACAACCACCATTTTGTTCTCCAGAGGCTCTGATATATGTTTGGGGGTTCTAAGCAATTTTCTAGCAAAAAAATGCTGACTTTATTATGTATGTGAAAATTTTTAAAATTGGCCTGAATGGCGAGTGCTTAATGTGCTACTGAATCCTCATTGTTCAATCAGTAGACCGGTGACCAGGCTGTATAGTGGAGAAAACTGAGGTCACCGACCTAGCTGTGATGTCTGTCAGCTCAGTAGTGCTTGAAACACTAGATTGGCTGAACAGAATTACAAATCTTTCAACAGGCAGGACAGCTTACATATGTGTGTTTTACCTGCATGTAGCTTACCCGCATAGGATCTGCATAATGAGTACACCCTCTGAGTAACAATACCATAAAGAAATGAACATTAGCAACCCCCTAACTCTGGACAGGGACCTACAATGCTAAGGATACCCGGGCCTGGACTCCAATCAGTAAATCAGCTTAAACTGTAACAAGGACACCAAGGGGCACAGTGGTGACAACCGGTACATAAAACAAACATTGCGTGACCCCAGTAAGTTCAAGTCTGCCAGCAGGTCACCAAACACAACTAGGAATAGCATTCTGCTATACAGACTATCAGAGACTCAAACAAACTCTATATATGGATGACAGTAACTATTATATACCAGCTTTGTTGGGGCCCATACAGTGGTGCACCTAAATGTATTCCACTTGGTTTCTCCTAGATAGAGGCAATGGGCTGATAAAGAGGATAAACTATGAGATGCTTCTTTAACTCTTTGAAGACAGCTATAGTAAGATAGCAAATGAGAAGGGCACTAAAACAGGTGGAAGGAAGTAAAGCAGGAGAATATCTATGCTCCAGGGTGATAAGTCGGATTATGGGCTGACACAATATCACTGCGTGTGGCATCAGGGGAACTGTTAGGCTAAATACAGTCTTACTGGTATGTTAGAGATGTGGTAGACTATTGTATCCGTGTTTATTGAGCAAATTAAGGGTGGGTATACAACCCTCCAATCAACTCTGGTTCCTTGGGAATGTGATGCTTTACCACCAACCTGGTTGACTCTTCTGCCCAGCAGGAACAAGATTGTGCCCTATCTTGTGTCTCAGAAAGGCGGGAAGACAGGCCAGCAATACTGCTCTGTGTCTTTAGCTGACAGGTGCTGAATCGGCAAACCTGCTGAATGTCTTATGGTAGCTGGCAGCAGGATGATGATCTTGCACAGGGTTTTGGGATACCCGAAAGTAGGATGGCAATCTCACACAAGGTCTTTGGATAGCTGAGGATAAGCTGTGTGGGCACCCAAGAGCTCACACGTCTTTTATCCCGGTCTGGCGCCAAGTGACCCCAGTCTTTGCTAAAAGTTCTCTCCCACATCCCTTCTAGCTGCTGAGACAACTGTAGTTTTCCTCCATCTTTTTACAATTTTTTAGAAGCCCTGTTGGGGGGGGGGGCTTTAGTGGTCTAAACAAACCCCTCATGTCTCACTATTGAGACAGTGAAAAAGACTGAGGACAGATTCCCCAGTCCCTTATTCTGCAGCCTCAACTGCACTGGACAGTGAATGAATGGGAAGTGCTCTGTGCTGAGCGGCTTCCTGTTCATTCATAAACTGATGCATAGTAAACCAAATGAGTAATCTGTACCGAGGGGGTCACTGGTGCTCAGTGGTGGGATGGGGGGGTACTGGTGCTCAGTGGGGGGACAGGGGGGCGCTGTACTCAGTGTGGGGACAAAGAGAGCACTGGTACTCAGTAGGGGAACAAGGGAGGGGGCATTGGTGCTCACTGAAAGAATAAGGGGGGCACTGGTGCTCACTGGGAGGACAAAAGGGGGTAATGGTGCTCAGTCAAGGGAGACAAGGGGGCAATGGTGCTTAGTGAGAGTACAAGGAGGCACTGGTGCTCAGTTGGGTTTGATGGGTTATCCTAGTGCTTATTGGGGGGGTCCTGGTGCTTAGTGGAGAGAGATGGGGGTCCTGGTGATTAGTGGGGGAAGATTGGGGGCACTGCCAGGCAGTGGGGGAGGGGGATGCTGGTGCTTAATACCTTGCTGCTTGATCGATCTGGAATCTTGTAGAAGAATCTCCTCTTTCACTGTTCTTTTCTGCTGATTTTTCTCTAGACAGATGCAGTGATAGGCCCTGGCTCCTCTGGAGGGATACCAGTGCAGTGATAGCTCAGACTATCACTGCTGCCACTTGTGAACAAAGAGAGGAAAGCAAGAGACTTCCTCTACCCAGTTCCTCTGCCAGCTCTGACTGATGACTCATCTAAAGTAGATAGAGCCAGTGGTGAAAATCTTCCTTTGCTGTGACTCTTTGGGGGTTATTTACGAAAAGTAAATCCACTTTGCACTGCAAGTGCACTTGAAAGTGCACTAAAAGTGCACTTGGAAGGGCAGTCGCTCTAAATCTAATGCCGTCCCCACACGACCGGACTTTTCGTTGGACTGAACTCCGAAGGACTTTTCGACGGACTTCCGACGGAGTTCCAACGAAACGGCCTAGCCTACACACGATCACACCAAAGTCCGATCGTTTCAAACGTGATGACAGACTAGAATAAGGAAGTTCATAGTCAGCAGCCAATAGCTGCCCCTGCGTCCTTTTTCGTCCGTCGGACTAGCATACAGACGAATGGATTTTTCGATCAGACCAGAGTCCATCGGAAAGATTTGAAACATGTTCTATTTCTAAAGTCCGACAGATTTTTCGACAAAAAAAGGTCCGATGAAGGCCACACACGATCGAATTGTCCGACGGATTAGTTTCGTCTGACCAGTTTGGTCGAAAAGTCTGGTCGTGTGTACACGGCATTAGGGGTAGATCTGAAATGAGTGGAAACTCTGCTGATTTTATCATCCAATCACGTGCAAGCTTACAAGCTAAAATGCTGTTTTTTATTTTCCTTGCATATCCCCCTCGGATCTACAGTGACTTTACTTCCAAGTGCACTTTCAGTGCAAAGTGGATTTGCCTTTAGTAAAAAAACACCTTTGTTTACTTGGCTGAGCTGTCACTGCATTGGCATTCCCAGCATCCTTCCAGAGGTGGTCACAGAAGTTGTAATTTCTCCTGTCAGTGCCCCCTAGTTTTAGCCCTGCATCCTTCACTCTGGCACCCGATCTGTGCCTATCAGGAAGGAGTAATGAAAGTCAATGGGGACCTAATAAATTAACTTGCCAAGACTTGCTGTCCCACAGCAGTTCGGTTTGGTCTAGTTATTACCAGGACCGTTTTTAAGGCAGGGCAAAAGGGGCAGCTGCCCTGGGCCCCATCATTGTTGTGGGGCCCAAAGCAGCTGCCTCATACTTGCCAACTATCCCAGTTTAAATTCCCTTATCCCTTGAAGTTTAAGTCCCGTGCTGTGTCCCGATATCTCAGTGTAAACTTCTGCTGCTGCCCAGCTTTATGTAAATAGTCACTGACTGCGGCATTGATATGTAAATAGAGGCGGCATTCATATGTATATCATGTCCCCCTGAGGTCACATCCACCATCACTTCTGCTGAATGCTGCCCACTGGGGAGGTAAAGGAGCATGCTTGAAAGTCTGGCCTACAGCTGTAGTCATTAAGCCTAACATCAGCCTGTTCTGCAAAAGTAAGCAAATTGGAGGTGGAACCCTTCTTCAAAATAACATGGTGCCCACAGCACCCTGAATTTTGTTGCATGTGAATACGCAGGCAGGCAGTGAGGAGATGATGTGCTGTAACCTCCAATCAGTGAGCAGTAATGCTGTGCACTAACCTCTTGAAACCAATCAGTGAGCAGTAATAATGTGCAGTAACCTCTAACAACCAATTAGTAAGTGGTATAGATGTTCAGTAACCTCTAGCAATCAATCAGTGAGCAGTATTGATGTACAGTAATCTCTAGCAACCAATCAACAAGCAGAAGTCACATGCTGTAACCTCTAGAAAATAACAGTGAGCCATAATGTGTGCTGTAACCTCTAGCAGCCAGTCAGTGAGCGGTAATGATACACTGTAACCTCTGGCAACCAATCGCAATCGCTGCCTGATCTGATTCAGTAAACTGATTTTGAATCTAGCTGCTATTTATTGTATGTCTCAGAGCAGGTGGAGAGCGAAATTGCGTGGAAGAGGGGGCCTAAGAAAATGTTTGCCCAGGGTGCAATCAATATTAAAGACGGCCCTGGTTATTACTCTAAAGTCTTTGTGCCAGTACCTGGCTACATGTGTATTCACATTTAATCCCAGAACTCATCTTTAGATTTATGACTTCAGTTAGTCATTTTTTTTTATTGCTTGTGATATTTTAGTTTTGCTTTTTTTTTTTTGCGGCAGCTAAACCAAGTTTATCAACTCAGAAGCATGGAAAAAAATGTAATTTAGGGATTAGCATTTCATCACAGCTTTTAAACATAACACTGATTTCTTCCCTTTACGCATGAAAACGTGCAGCCTAACAAAAAAAATTTAAAAAAATGCTCTTTTGTATGTGACTAAACTCCGCCCACTCCCTTTTTATTCATTCTGTGTGTATAGATCCCGGCATCTACTCTCTGTCAGCAGCCTGCAGCACACAAGCCTTTAAACAAGCAGCATCATCATATCATCTGCTCTGTATTGTCTTCCTGGAAAGCAGTTACAGCCTCTCCTGCAGGTACGCAGTTTCCTCTGTAAAGATATGTATTCTTGTTTATATTTGATTTCCAGGATGCAGATGTTTTCGCAATCAATATTGCCTAATTAAGTGGTTGTTACGCCTTTTACTGAAGCAAAGGGCGATGCACGCAGGCACAGCAATGTGACACAACCAACCAGAATTTATATTTAATTGTACTAACAGTGAGAAAGTGGAACTGCATTAGTTATATGTTTTCTGTGACTTATTGAATAAACAACCCTCTCATTGACTACAGTTTTACATGAATTTTCAATCAATGGGGGTTATTTACTAAAGGAAAATCCACTTTGCACTGCAAGTGCACTTGAAAGTGCACTTGGAAGTAAAGTCGCAGTAGATCCGAGGGGGACATGCAAGGAAAATAAAAAACAGCATTTTAGCTTGCACATGATTGGATGATAAAATCAGCAGAGCTTCCCCTCATTTCAAATCTACCCCTTAGATTTAGAGCGACTGCACTTCCAAGTGCACTTGCAGTGCAAAGTGGATTTGCCTTTCGTAAATAACCCCCAATGTGATCAATGTGAACTTGTGCTCCATTTTCATTTTTTAGGACCATTTTAGGAGAGTGATCCTGCTGCTAGCGTCAACTTGCCAGCAACAGGATCACTATTAGAATGCAAACTTTTTCTTATAGATTTGCTCCCTTGCTAACGGGAAAAGTGAGATGCCACTCTACTGTTGCTAGTGAGTGAAATTCTGAAGTGTTGAGTCGGCGAGGATGTGATCCCATTAATAGAAGTAGTTTCCTTGCCTGGGTGATTTGCTTGTCTGACATTGGGGTTGATTTACTAAAGGCAAATCCACTTTGCACTACAAGTGCACTGCAAGTACACTTGGAAGTGCAGTCACTGTAGATTTGAGGGGAAGATCTGAAATGAGGGGAAGCTCTGCTGATTTTATCATCTAGTCATGTGCAAGCTACAATGCTGTTTTTTTATTTTCCTTGCATGTCCCACTTAGATCTACAGCGACTGCATTTTCAAGTGCACTTGTAGTGCAAAGTGGATTTGCCTTTAGTAAATAGCCCCCATTGTCTTTAAATGTGAAAGTCCTTAAGAACTGTGATCTCAGGATGTGCTATTAGCTCTATAAGACAGAAAATGCCTCCCATGTGCTCCTCTCTGATTTAGTTTCACTTTTTGTCTCCGGCTTGACCCACTGACTTCATGGATTAGCTCTGTCAACTGCCTGGACCACCTGGCTCTGCAAAAGACGATTCAAAAAAACAACTGAGCCGCATGGAAAAGTATTGAGCGGGTAGCAGGTGCTAAATACAATACTCGGCAGGGGAGATTCATCCATCATTGTTCAGCGTGGATGAAAAATGTATTAATTTCTCCCATTTAGCCTGTTGGGCAGAACAAAATAGATCTACACGTGTATGGCTAACCCCAGACAAGAACAGTTCTTGCAGTCAGGGGTCGGGTCACTGGGTGAATCAAAAGAAAGAAAGCCTAAAAAACAAAAACGAATGCAGCCACCACATCGAAGAATTAGTAAGCTGCAATATAATAAATGCTTGTATTTGGGTTTAATAACACTTTAAAATGTATATACATCCTAACAACAAATTTCTCTTATTTGGGCCCCATTGGTCTTTTAAATATACCTCCGGAAACAGAACATCAAACAGAACATTTTGTTCTGTTTGCTAAGTGCAAAAAATACCTGCTGATCTTTCCAGAAATCTTTTGAGCTGATAACATCCTGTGCTCTTTGCTTCTGTTGACTGCTATCAATTACATTGTTCTCATCTATCCCTGAGGACTATAGCACCATGACCCTCTGTGTAGTGAAAAGTGGGAAAGGGGCAGGGTACCATGGTCCTATATTGTTTTTGTAATCTTAATACAGAAGGGTGAGTGAGTTTTTTCTTCAAGGGCTCATGCACACTGCATCTCGAAGAAGCTGCTCCTACAGGCTTTTGAGCTTTTTTGAGCTCTAATTTTTCTCTGCCTGGAAACTTCGCTCCATGTTAGTCAATGTGTCCATGTACACTATGGGGTTCATTTACTAAAGGCAAATCCACTTTGCACTACAAGTGCACTTAAAAGTGCACTGAAAGTGCAGTCGCCGTAGATCTGAGGGGAAGATCCGAAATGAGGGGAAGCTCTGCTGATTGTATCATCCAATCATATGCAAGCTAAAATGCTGTTTTTTATTTTCCTTGCATGTCCCCCTCAAATCTACAGCGACTGCACTTCCAAGTGTACTTTCAAGTGCACTTGTAGTGCAAAGTGGATTTGTCTGCAGACCACCCCCCCCCCCCCCACCACCACCAAACTCGTGATTTTGAGAGGAGCTTTCGAGCAGAAAAGACGCCAAGTGCCCAAAAATGCACAAAAATGCTTGACAATGCACAAAAAAAAAAGATAAAAATGAGCTGAGGGGAGGGTTTGTGGAAGAAACACTTATGCTCAAAAAAGCACAAAGAAGCTCAATGAAAATGTGCAAAAGAGCACAATAAAGCTGAAGCTTTTTGGCAGTGAAATAAAAGCTCAAATGCCTGTAAAAGCAGCCTTTTTTTTAGCTGCAGTGTGCATAAGCCCAATTGTGTTGCTGGCAGGATCACCAGTTTAAAATAAAGGAACAAACGCTTGGAAAACAAAACAAAAAACAAGTGCAAGAACTACATCTAGGGACTAGTAAGCAACAATATATACTGTGTATGTGTGTATATATATATATATATATATATATATATATATATATATATATATATAAACACACGTAGAAAAAAAGAAAAAGCAAAGAGTGGGAGCGAATTCAAAAAATTAGGTAAAAGGCCGTTTTTATTATATTCAAAAATGGTCATATATTAACATACTCTTATTGCACACAGCTACTATTAATACTCTATGTTTCATCAGACAATACATTCCAACAAGGACTTATAATGCAAGTACATGTATATTTAAATAGCTAAAAATCGCAGAGATACAGAATATATGACACATTAAAGTGTCAATCAAAAGAGGTTACAAAAAGGAAACACAGATGAAAATGGAACGTTCATACATAATTGTTAATTGAATACACCTATGGGTAGTTGTAAGCTCTACGCGTTTCGGGACCTTTTAGCCACTCGTCAGGAGCAAACCCACAATGGTTACCTATGGATATGGAAAACAATCGTATTTTAAAAGGGAAGGATTAATGGAAAATGGTGGGCAAATGTAAAGCATGTCCCCTCACACATATACACATTTAGCCCCCAAACTTACACATATATATATCTGCGCATAGGCGGCCCAGCCATGTGGGTCAGGCCAGCCAATGATACCATGTCCCGGAGCTGAGGGGGCCCATCTGGGCGAGCAACAACAGCCCAAGCACCACCTCAGGTGGGTCACAGAAGGGAGTGACAATGGTGAATGGTGAGAAGAAGAAGAGGGCGAGTGGGACGGTTGTCCCCAAGATATAGGGGACCTGTGAAAAAAGGGGTGACATATGAGTCAGGCTAGTAGAAAGGTGTGTAAGAAGTGAAATAAAGTGAGAGGGAAAAAAGAAAAAGGGGGGAAAAAAGAAAAAGAAAAAATGAAAAAGGAAGAATAGAATAAAGAAGGAGCAGGGGGAAAAAAGGGAGAGAGGTAGTAGGGATGGAGAAAAGAAAATATACCTGATGCAGGGTGGGTGGGAGCAGGAACGCCAAGATACGTGTGATTCCAGAGTGAATAGTGACAGGGGAAAGCCAATTTGGGGGACCCAGACCAAGGGGAAGCTCAGGCGGGAGGTGCCGCCACAAACGAGCCCCCAACGTCATGCACCAGCGGACCATGGGGGCGAGGAAGGCGCAAAGGAGGAGACGGCCACTTGCACTACAAGTGCAGACTACAAGTACAAAGTGCACTTGAAATTGCACTGAAAGTGCACTTGGAAGTGCAGTCGCTGTAGATCTAAGGGGGACATGCAAGGAAAATAAACAGCATTTTGACTTGCACATGATTGGATTATACAATCAGCAGAGCTTCCCCTCATTTCAGATCTACCCCTCAGATTTACAGCGACTGCACTTCCAAGTGCACTTTCAGTGCAATTTCAAGTGCACTTTGCACTTGTAGTTTGCACTTGTAGTGCAAAGTGGATTTGCCTTTCGTAAATAACCCCCATTACATCACTTCCGAGGTTGTATTCCGTCATACAATAATATTCGGAACTTTAGTAACCTATTGGTTTTCGATATGAGACTAGCATGGAAAAAGAAACGGATGATCATTCATCTGATATTCTTATCGTGTGTACCAGGCTTTACTATACCGTAGATATAGAGGAGCATTGTTGTCACTCTAGGACAGGACTACAGAACACCTCCCCCTCTCCTCACGACCATAACATAAGGAGGAGGTTCACTATTCTGATGAATGAACTGGGCAGGGCTGATAATATTAAAGAGGAAGTAAACCTTCCTGTATACTTTGTACCTTTGTACCTATAGAACAAGGCTTACCTATAGGTACTGTATATATCTCCTAAACATGCGCCGTTTAGGAGATATTTACTGTATCCTGCGCCGATGATGTCATTGGCGCATGCGCTCTGAAGGAACGGCCGCCCGTGCCATTTCTTCAGCAGCGTGTGCCGTGACCAGCGGCTCCCACGTGCATTTGCGGGAGTGACGTCACGTGGCTTCCACCAGTCACACAGGCAGAGTTCGCGGCCCCGGAAGGAAGACGGGCGGAGAAAAAAAATAATCTGAGGTTACTTACTCTTTGAGATTTAATGCAACAAAAAGTTTGTAGAAAGATAAAACATAGGGGATGGTATATGTATTGCAGAGATACTGCATATCTATTTATAAATATTATATATATATATATATATATATATATATATATATATATATATATATATATATATATATATATATATATATAATTTATTTTGTCAGATGTACTGTACACTAACCATATTTTTTGTAATTAACTTTTTACACAATATTATATGAGATAGAGTCATCTAAATGGCACCCATGTAGCTTGTATATCATTGTTGCAAGTTTTGGTGCACATGCCAACCATACAGCATCCACAAAACCTAAAATATGAGCCTTTGGACTTAATTTGCTCAGAAATCTGTAGATTAATATTATTTCAGTGACGGTTCCCTTTTATAAAACAGACGTATCCCGGATATAAAACAGAGGTTAGCCTCCTAACAACCAATTCCCTTCACACCCAGTGTTCACATGACTTGATGATGCAATTGCCGATTACATAAATGTGCTTTACACACACAAGATCCATACCTCCCAACATTTCAAGATGGGAATGAGGGACACCTACTACCAAACGTATGTAGGCATAGGACACGCCCCCTTAAAGGAGAATTAACCAAAAAAAAGGTTAATCAAATCCACAGGGGCTTTTTTTTACCACTACTATTCCTTTATATATTGGCTTTTAAAATCTACAAATGCAGCGATTTAGAAATTGGATGAAAATTTAGCACTGGGAAACTTTTTGAAAGATAAAAAGTGCATTTTATATACATCTCTATAGATCAGACCAAAATGAGGGACAAATGAGGGGGAAGGAGGGACAGGGGGACATTGCTCCAAATCAGGGACAGGCCTTCGAAATCCGGGACAGTTGGGAGCTATGTAAGATCCTTGCACAATAGCAGAGTGCAAGCCCTATTCTGACCTGAGATAATGAGATTGCTGTATTTGTACCCTGTCACTGTGCTGAACAACATGTACTGAGACTTTTTAATTATGTGTAGCGCTGGTAGATTTATGATCTACCATCTGATAGGTAAATTTAGTGAATTGCTCGTTATAGGAAGTTAGATTTGCCTCTGTTCCAGCTTGGCTGACGTTGCGTGTGGTTCCACATTGTGCCAGTGGGTGTCGTTGTCGCTATCGGCAGGTGTTGGAAAAGCAACGCGTTAAAGCGGATGAGTGCTCCTCTGTCCTGGAGACAACTCGGTGGAGGTGGTACTGCGAGTTGCATTCTGGGAGAGGGTATTTATGGGACAGACGCCATGTTTAGGGGTTCGTTTTCAGCCACCTGCTGGCCTTCCTGGCCGACAGGTATGTGTTAGAGTGTTTTTTTTTTTTTATATTTTTTTTATGCTTTCCACTTAGGTGGTATTGGATCCATATCCATTTACCTAATTTATTACCTAATTTAAAGCGCATAATGCACCTTTGCTGAATAATTGGAGCACCATATGTTGCATTTTTCACTTTTAATAGAAAAAATACGTCACCAGTCACAGTTTTTATTCAACCTTTTCACACATACAGGCTTTAGAAGCAATTCTTTAGGAATAAGGTCACACATTTACTACAAAGAAGAAAAATATCTTTTTGTCTCCATAAGGGCAGCGCCATACTACTGCTTTTTTACCATGTGTTAGAGTACCACCTCGTGGACCTCCGTTCCGCTGCAGCGCGTGGGTGGGCCCAGAAGCCTGTCTGGGGCCTACCACAGCAGCCGAGGAATGGTCCTGAGCTGTCTATCCAGAGTGAAGAAGCTGGACAACCGAGGAGATCCCAGGGGAGGACCCGTCATGGAAGGATCATGTAGAGTGCTGGTCTGGAGAGGGGCTTGGTGATTCGGTTGGAGGACGTATCCTGAAGTAATCTTACTGCACAGTACTGCCGGGTTGGCTTAAAGGTCCAAGTACTGTGTCTGACATTCATCGCGAACCAATACATCCTGTGGCAGAGGATCGTACGGGTTTATTTCAAACAAGTCTGTGGCAGAGACTTTTGTTCGTGCTACCTACTGGCTGTTAGGCAAGTGAGAGAGGCCTATTCAGGCGAGCAAAGATCGTGTCCCACAAAGGGGATTGCATTCAATTACAGTATTCAACTTTAAAGGATGTTCTAAAGAAACCTAAAGAAAGGTATTTAAGCTTCCCTGCAGTTTTTCTCCTGCCTCTTTCCTGCTACTTCCTTCGTTACTTGGTTCAATAAAGCATTGAAAACGTACTCAAGTGTTGGTGCTTATATCGTCCAGAGGTAAACTCAACGGAACCCTAGACCCGGTTACGGTAAAACAGAGGTATCGAGAGTGAAGGTAACAGCCCGCTTAAACCAGCAGCTCCACCGAGAGTTATTGCTACATATGTTTATTTAATGATTCAAATGTATAAAATACCTCTAGTGTTCGTTTACCTGCAGGCCATTTGATATATCCTGCATGGCTTCAGGAAGTTTCCTCTGCTTAACACTGGAGAGAAATGTATGTGACTGGAGGAAGGGCCATTCACATGACTTTGGCAAATCACATGACCTGTCTCTTCTGCACACTTTTTTTCTGTTCATTTTATTGCTCTCTGCTCGCTTGAGGCTGCATTCACACCTGAGCGTTTCAAAGTCGCGCGTTTTTACTGCGAATTTGCCGCAAATTTTGTTGCCCGCGTTTTTGTACAGGTCACCAATGTAAAAAACAGAAATAGACCTATAATCTGCCCCAAAGAAGCTCACGTTATTTTTTGAGCTTAAGACCCCTTTCACACTGGAGCGGTTTTCAGGCGGTATTGCGCTAAAAATACAGCCTGAAAACCGTCCCTAAACAGCCTCCGCTGTTTGTTCAGTGTGAAAGCCCGAGGGCTTTCACACTGAAGCGGTGCGCAGGCAGGGCGGTGAAAAAAGTCCTGCAAACCGCTTTTTTGGAGCGGGGAAGGAGCGGTGTATTCACCGCTCCTTCCCCGCTCCTGCCCATTGAAATCAATGGGACAGCGCGGCTATACCGCGGCAATACCGCGGCTATAGCCGCGCTGTACGAGGGATTTTAACCCTTTTTTGGCCGCCAGCGGGCGGTAAAACCGCACCGCTAGCGGCCGAATACCGCTGCAAGAACGACGGTACAGCATCGCTAAAAATAGCGCTGTTGTACCGCCGACGCCCCCACCGCCCCAGTGTGAAAGGGGCCTTAGAGTCCTGAAGCAAGCAGAGCACCACTGTGCTTTGTAAATGTGGCTTTTTTTAAAGCATCGGTATGGCTATATTAACCGCTTCAGCCCTGGAAGATTTGACTGCTGACTGACCAGGCCATTCTTTACACTATGGCACTGCGTCAGTTTAACTGACAAGTGAGCGGTCGTGCGGCGCTGCACCCAAACAAAATTGATGTCCTTTTTTCCCTACAAATAGAGCTTTCTTTTGATGGTATTTGATAATCTCTGCGGTTTTTATTTTTTGCACTATGCTATAAACAAAAAAGGGCGAAAATTTTGAAAAGAACGCAATCATTTTGTACTTTTTGCTATAATAAATATCCCTTTTTTTTTTAAAAAAAAAGCTCATTTTTTCTCAGTTTAGGCTGATATATATTCTTCTACATATTTTTGGTAATAAAAATCACAATAGGCGTATATTGATTGGTTTGCTCAAAAGTTATAGTGTCTACAAAATAGGGGATAGATTTGTAGCATTTATATTATTTTTTTTTTTTTTACTAGTAATGGCGGCGATCTGCGATTTCTATCAGGACTGCGACATTATGGCGGACACATCGGACACTTTTGACACATTTTTGGGACCATTGGCATTTATACAGCAATCAGTGCTATAAAAATGCAAATTACTGTAAAAATTTCACTGGCAGGGAAGGGGTTAACACTGGGGGCGATCAAGGAGTTAATTGTGTTCCTTAGTGTGTGTTCTAACTGAAGGGGGAGGGGACTGTCTAGGAGAGATGACAGATCGCTGTTCATACTTTGTATGAACATACGATCAGTCTCTTCTCCCCTCAGAGAACCAGAAACTGTGTGTTTACACACACAGTTTGCGGTTCTTGGTGTATCACCAGCGATCACGGGAGCCCGGCAATGATCCCAACCGCTGGGCACTCGCATTGGCTCCGGGGGTGAGCAGTGGGCGCGTGCGCCCCTAGTGGCCACAGGGCGAAGCGACCTTATATAACGTCGTTTCGCCCAGCCGTGCCATTCTGCCGCAGTAAAACTGCAGCAGCTGGTCGGTAAGTGGTTAACCACTTCAGCCCCCAGAAGATTAGGCTGCTCAATGACCAGAGCACTTTTTACAATTTGGCACTGCGCTGCTTTAACTGGTGATTGCGCGGTCATGCAATGCTGTACCCAAACAAAATTTGCGTCCTTTTTTTCCCACAAATAGAGCTTTCTTTTGATGCTATTTGATTGCCTCTGCGATTTTTATTTTTTGCGATATAAGCGGAAAAATACCGAAAATGTTGAAAAAAAATGATATTTTCTACTTTTTGTTAGGAGAAAAATCCAATAAACTTAATTTTAGTCATACATTTAGGCCAAAATGTATTCAGCCACATGTCTTTGGTAAAAAAATGTCAATAAGCGTATATTTATTGGTTTGTGAAAAAGTTGTAGCGTCTACAAACTATGGTACGGAATTTACGCAGCTTTTAGTTTATGACTGCCTATCTCATTTCTTGGGATGCTAAAATGGTAGGGCCAGATAGCACAAAAAAAAACCCCAAATGACCCCATTTTGGAAAGTAGACACTCCAAGCTATTTGCTGAGAGGCATGTTGAGTCCATGGAACATTTTATATTTTGCCACAAGTTGCGGGAAAATTACAAACTTTTTTTTTTTTTGCACAAAGTTGTCACTAAATGATATATTGCTCAAACATGCCATTGGCATATGTGGAATTACAGGAAGTACTCAGGAGAAGCAGCAGAATGTATTTTGGGGTGTAATTTCACATATGCCCATGGCATGTTTGAGCAATGTATCATTTAGTGACGACTAAGTGCAAAAAAAAAAAATCATTTTTCCGCAACTTGTGGCAAAATATAAAATATTCCATGAACTCAACATGCCTATCAGCAAATAGCTTGGGGTGTCTTCTTTCCAAAAAGGGGTCATTTGGGGGGGTTTTGAACTGTCCTGGCATTTTATGTACAACATTTAGAAGCTTATGTCACACATTACCCACTCTTCTAACCACTTGAAGACAAAGCCCTTTCTGAAACTTTTTGTTTACATGATTTTTTTTTTCCAAGAAAATTACTTTGAACCCCCAGATATTATATATTTTTTTAAAGCAAAGGCCCTACAGATTAAAATGGTGGGTATTGCAATTTTTTTTGCGCAGCGATTTTTCAAAAGCAATTTTTTGGGAAAAAACACACTTTTTAAAATTTGAATGCACTAAAACACATGATATTGCCCAAATGTTTGATGAAATTAAAAAGGTGATCTTATGCAGAGTACATGGATACCAAACACGACATGCTTGAAAATTGCGCAAAAACGTGCAGCGGCGACAAACTACATACAGCCTTTACAGGTCACCACTTTAGATTTACAGAGGAGTTCTTTTTGCTAAAATTACTGCTCTCAATCTGACCTTCGTGGTGATACCTCACATGCATGGTGCAATTGCTGTTTAAATATGACACCAGACCGACGCTTGTGTTTGCTTTTGCGCGTAAGCACGGGCGGGGGGGGGGGGGGACAGGGGTGCTTTTTTTTTTTTAATTATTTATTTTGCTTTCTTATTTTATTTTTGAATTGTTCCTTTCATTTTTTTTAATCATTTTTATTGTTGTTATCCCAGGGAATGTAAATATCCCCTATGGCAGCAATAGTTAGTGACAGGTACTCTTTTTAAAAAAAATTGGGGTCTATTAGACCCTAGATCTCTCCTCTGCCCTCAAAGCATCTGACCATACCAAGATCAGTGTGATAAAATGCTTTGCCAATTTCCCAATGGCGCTGTTTATATCTGGCGAAACTTAAGTCATGAAATGCTCGTAGCTTCTGGTTTCTTAGGCCATAGAGATGATTGGAGCCATTCCAGTCTCTGATCAGCTCTATGGTCAGCTGCCGGAACCACCGGCTGCATTCTCGGGTTCCCTGTTGGGACAGGAGAGCCAGAGAAAACCATGGAAGACGGTGGGGAGGGACGACGTTCCCTCCCACTGCTTGTAAAAGCAGTCTGGAGGCTAATTAGCCGCTAGGATTGCTTTTACATGAAAGCCGACCACTGGCTGAAAAGAATGATACCAAGATGATACCTAAACCTGCAGAAATCATTCTGGTACAACCATTCAAAGTCCAGCAACATACCAGTACGTTGCTGGTCCTTGTTGTGCATACATTGTAATGTTCTTTTTTTCATGCAGCCTGTGGGCTGAACGAAAAAAAGAGATTGATCGGTGGGTATGCCCACCATTAGAATACCACCCTTCATCCTCCCACTTCTAATGATGGGCATACATGCACCATTTTTTTTTAACTGTGGTGGTGGAATCACCTCCTACAGCGCTGGAGTTGCTGATTTACATATCGTGGGAGCAAACGCTGTTGCTGTCAAGATAAATAAACCCATGCTGCAGCTGAATGGCGTACCTACTAAGCAAATGATGGTTAACAATAAAAAAAAAGTAACATTACAGTATAACAGTAATGCCCCATACACACGGTCGGACATTGATCGGACATTCCGACAACAAAATCCTAGGATTTTTTCCGACGGATGTTGGCTCAAACTTGTCTTGCAAACACACGGTCACACAAAGTTGTCGGAAAATCCGATCATTCTGAACGCGGTGACGTAAAACACGTATGTCGGGACTATAAACGGGGCAGTAGCCAATATCTTTCATCTCTTTATTTATTCTGAGCATGCGTGGCACTTTGTGCGTCGGATTTGTGTACACACGATCAGAATTTACGACAACGGATTTTGTTGTCTGAAAATTTTATAGCCTGCTCTGCCTGTGTCGGAAAATCCGATGGAAAATGTGTGATGGAGCCCACACACGGTCGGAATTTCCGACAACAAGGTCCTATCACACATTTTTCGACGGTGTGTACAGGACTTACCATACCTGCAAAGCAAATACAATAAAACATAGTAAAAATAAAACATTGCAATCTGTGTCCTCCACCCCTGCCCCCATGCTTCGGCATATATGCTCTTTTTTTTTTAACTGTGGTGGTGAAATCACCTCCGACAGCGCTGGAGTCACGGCTTTGCTGTCAGAATAAATAAACCCATGCTGCAGCTGAATGGCGTACCTGCTAAGCAAATGATGGTTAACAATAAAACAAACATTACAGTATAATATACCATACCCGCAAAGCAAATACAATAAAACATAGTAAAAATAAAACAGAGAGAGGACAATAGATATAGAACAATAGTGAGCGAACAGTAGAAAGGACAGTAGAGAGCGAACATAAGAGAGAGAACAACAGAGAGAGAGAAGAAAAATAAAACCAAAACTATTTTTGGCTTTTTATTTTAGTTTTTTTTGTGTGTTTTTTGTTTGTTTTTTTCACTTTTTTTACTTTTATAAAAACTGTAAAAAAAACTGTAAACTGAACGTTGCAGATCAGGGTCTCTCAAAATGTGATGGCCATCACATCTTTCAAGACCCTGTGTACGTGTGCCTAGGACTGTGTAGTGCTGTACCCTACGCTACTAGTGTGTGGTAGCGTTTGAAACAGTCACCCGCAGAAACCAAGTTGGTCAGGACAGGAGGGACAATAAAAGCTGGTGTCTCGCCTAAAACCACGTTTTCTGCAGACACAACATCTTCTTTGGGTGTTCTTTGGGTAGGGGTACCAGGGAGGACATACGGAAAATGCCTCTCATGTAGCCGGCTCACTGCATTTGCGTTGGGAAGGTGGGCCACAGCACCGTCTGGAAACAGAAGGGCTGTGACGATCTCTTCCTGGAATTTAAGGAAGGATCCAGTCCGTCCTGAAGC
Source organism: Lithobates septentrionalis (assembly GCA_037952835.1). Taxonomy (NCBI): domain Eukaryota; kingdom Metazoa; phylum Chordata; class Amphibia; order Anura; family Ranidae; genus Lithobates; species Lithobates septentrionalis. Next base: position 2,195,640 of record JBBDGP010001619.1, read on the forward strand.
TTTGTATAGTACAAAAGCATTCAGCAGAGCCAATTGAAATAAATATACAGATGCTTTTTTGTACCAGCGTCTGGCCTTACGGGCAATTAGGCGCCAACAACTGGTTGTTGAGGTCCACCCCTACCATATTAAGGTTGTATTCGTGAACACAGAGGGGTTTCTCCACAACACCAGTCGCCGTAGGAATTGGGACTGTCATATCTGTGTGAAGGGAGGACAGAACGAAAACATTCCGTGAATCCCTCCACTTCACTGCTAACAAATTATTACACTTCATGCAGGCTCTCTCCCTTCGTCTAAGTCGGGATTCTACAAGCCGTTGGGGGAAGCCCCGGCGATTAGATCCCACAGTGCCACATGCGCCAATTCCATAATCAAAAAGGTGACTAAAAAGTGGCACGCTCATGTAATAATTGTCCACGTACAAGTGGTACCCCTTTCCGAATAAGGGTGACACCAAGTCCCACACAATCTTTCCAGTGCTCCTAGTCTGGGCAGTTCTCCGGTTCTATGTGACTATCTTTTCCCTCGTAAACCCTAAAACTATATATATAGCCTGTTGCCCTGTCACACATACATCTTGACCCCATATCTTATCTTACGCTTGCTGGGAAGCTACTGTTTGATAGACAAGTGGCCAGAAAACTTAATCAGGGACTCATCAATGCAGACAACTTGATCGGGAGTAAACAAGGCTGCAAACTGTTGGTTGAAGTGGTTTACGAGGAGCCGAATTTTGTAGAGCTGATCAAATCCAGCGTCACCCCGAGGACGACAGAGTTCATTATCACTGAAGTGCATGAACCACAAGATCTGCTCGTATCGTGTCCTGGTCATGGAGGCAGAGAACATGGGCATATGGTGAATTGGGTCAGTGGACCAATATGACCGCAACTCACTCTTTTTAGTTATGCCCATGAGGAGGGATAGGGCCAGGAAGGTCTTAAATTCGGAGACTGTAATAGGTCTTCAATCTCTGGCAAGGGTCAACTGGGGATTAGTGGCGATGAATTGACCAGCATACAAATTGCTTTGGTCCACAATAGATCTATAGAGATCTTTGGAGAAAAACAGCGAATAAAAATCAAGTGACGTAAAATCAACTGTTTCCACCTGAATTCCAGGTTGGCCAGTGAATGGGGGAAGTACGGGTGCTGCAGTGGTGGGCTCTCAATTAGGTTTGGCGAATGCAGCAGGAAGGGCACTATGGGCTCGATAGGCCTGTGTTTGTCTTCTTCTTGGTGGCAGCAGGACACTACTCGTGCTAGCCACCTCGCCAGCTTGTACTGCACTTATGGGACTCGCCACGTCACCAAGTGTTACTGCAGTGCTGGATGTACAACCAGGATGTACTAGGCCGCTGGTGCTTGCCAGTTCACCAGAAGGATGAGCGGCACTAGTACTGTCTCTCTGCTCCATTTGAGAGCCCTGTGGTTCTTGCAGCTCAACTACAGCAGAAGAACGGGGTCGGGTACACCTGAGAGAAGTGAGCATTAATTAGTGCCCACAGCATGGGATTGTGGCGGTCAAAAGAAAAAAAAAAATTTTTTTTGGTTACTGTCCCTTTAAGTTACGAACCTGACAGGCATGTGGATTCCAAGCGGGAAACACGTGATTGCAGGTGGAAAAACGCATGTATTCCGGAGCTATACACGTTTTTGGGGTCTATATAAGACCCCCCGCATCTTGGCTCCAGTCACAGTTGACCCCATAGCGGCTTGGCGAGCTCCCCTTCCCTCCCACCCTGTCGCAGCACCTGTTATGTGGTTTGTCATGAAAAGAAAAAAAAAAAAGAGCGCACCAGCCTAGTGCATTATCCTCGACAGATTTATTAATTAAAAGCAAGATAAAATCTACTCACAAAGGTTGAAGAAAAAATCGCATTGTATATGGCACAGAGGCGATTAGTTCAGTGGTAGCAGTTTTCCAGGTCCCAGGAAGGAGGCGTACAGACTACTGCTGGCTAACGCGTTTCCAAGGTTACCCTTCTTCATCAGAGCCTATGTGGTTTGTCACCCTTAGATCAAGGGGGGACTTTTGCTGAATGTTTTTTATTTATGGTACTCGCTCGAGTTCTATGACTGAGTGAGATATTGATAGATAATTTTTAAAGAAAATCTTAAAGTTCTATTTATTGATGAATTTAATAAAGATAAGGATTAATAAAGTTTATCGTCAGAGCTATCTGTCAGGGTGCCGCTGCTGTCTACAGGTTCGTATTCTGAGCCTGAATCTGACAGATGGGTGACTTCCTCTTCACTATCTGTCATGCTCAGAAAAGTGTAAGCCTCTTCACTAGTGTAACAGAAAAAGGAGGGAAAAATAATTGCTCTTCAAAGGTATATAAAATATGGTAAAACAAGCTGCGATGTCCTAAATGTGACACAAACACACAACATAAGTAAGAAAAATTGGTGACTCGCGCTAAACAAATTAGTGAATGTGTGGTTGAGAAATGCCGCACCAGAAAATCTAGAAACAGCAGGTATTAGTGGTTACATAAACCGTCAGTGCAGTAATATATCACAATTAGTGCAAACAAATTTCAAATTGAGTCCATGTGTAATATATGTAGTAAGAAATAAAGGTGAATGGTTAAAGAAATAGTCCATATGAGAAAAACCCAAAACAGTGACTGACAATCCCGGGTCTTTCAACTGCATGGAACTGTAGAAGTGTGGGTCCACCACCAATAGTAAGAGCCTGGCCGCTTACCAGAACCCCATGACCCCCCGTTACAGAGGGTCTAAATGGGCTTTGAGATCCTGCTAGTCCGGAACTCCCAGGGGTGAAAATGGAAACTGGAAAGGACGTCAGGTGCTAAGGTGGAGATGGATGGGTCCACAGAAAAGGGCTCAGCCCTCAGCATAATGTTGTTATCATAGGAAGAAAGAAAGGGAGGGCTCCTCTGTGCAATGGTTTTGCACCGAGCAGCCCAGATCCTCCTATTCTCAGGTCCCCCGCCAACGCTCCTGGCCCCTCTCTCCTTTCCAGCACGGCTCTCCTCAGGTGTGGAGTCCGGGGCTCAGAGGACACAAGCTCTGCACTCTACAGGATGCCTGGAGCTTGGAGGATTGTATGAGCAGCTCCAGGCATCCTGTAGAGTGCAGAGCTTGTGTCCTCTGAGCCCCGGACTCCACACCTGAGGAAACCCGTGCTGGAAAGGAGAGGGGGGCCAGGAGCGTTGGCGGGTGACCTGAGAAGAGGAGGATCTGGGCTGCTCGGTGCAAAACCATTGCACAGAGGAGCCCTCCCTTTCTTTCTTCCTATGATGACAAAATTATGCTGAGGGCTGAGCCCTTTTCTGGGGACCCATCCATCTCCACCTTAGCACCTGACGTCCTTTCCAGTTTCCATCTTTGCCTACTTTCACAGCAACTTAAGGACACCAATCTTCCTTTAAATAAGTCCTTGCACAAGCAGTTATTGAACTGAGCTATACCAAGACTCCAAACACAATGGGAGTTATTTACTAAAGGCAAATCTACTTTGCACTACAAGTGCACTGCAAGTGCACTTGGAAGTGCAGTCGCTGTATATCTGAGGGGGACATGCAAGGAAAATAAAAAGCAGCATTTTTGCTTGTACATAATTGGATGATACAATCAGCAGAGTTTCCCCTCATTTCAGATCTTTCCCTCAGATCTTAAGCGACTGCACTTCCAAGTGCACTTGCAATGCACTTGCAGTGCAAAGTGGATTTGCCTTTAGTAAATCAACCCCCCAATATCCCCTTTTGAGCAATGCTGAATCTAACGCCCGAGGGATAGCAGCAGCACACAGTTTGAAAGATCTCTCACTACAGTCTCCTCCTCCTAGGATAAGGACCACTCTGCTCCAGGTCTTAGAGTATTTGCACTCCCTCCCAGCCACCATCTGGGCACCTCTACTCATGGATTGGCCAAAGATGCAATAAATATTCAGCTGCTGATCTGACTCTCCCAGCCCACTATCTTCCAGAACCTTTGCAGACAGACAAGGGGAAGCAGTCAACCCTGCAGCCCGTGAAACACAGAACAGACCAAAACAATCACATTCAGCTCAACTGATTATAGTGAGCCAGTAACTAAATTTACCTAACCTAGCACCTATCTAGGAGGCCACTACAGCTATAAAGCCACATACCACATTAGGGGTGATAGATCACAGGAGTAGACCTGGCCCTACACCTAAATATCTTATTGCATCCTCTCTAGAGTTACCACCAAGTAGGCAATACAAAAGCTTACCTAACTGAATATAAATTGAACAGATTATGTATTCTATATAAGCTGGCCGCAGTGCATCTTTTTATAGCAAAAGAAGCTCTAGCTACAAAACTTTGCTTTAGGCTGACCTTCACATTAGGTTGATGATGCCCAAGATCAATGAACCTGGATGATTGAGTAAAGACTGTGTATTTAAGTAGTTACCATGGGATCCTGCATTTACAATGTGAATGCATTGATGCAAGGAGCACTGCATCATAGAGGATTCCTCCCTGCCAGAAGACTGAAGAGGAAGAGATCCATTAAACTGGCATGAAGACTTCTGAAAAAAGGTAATAAGTATCTAAAAAAAAAAAAACAGCATAACGTACAACTGGTGGGACTCCATAGGGAAAAGGGGGCAGTTGGTTTGTGGTAGTAAAGGCTTTTTTTGGACTTGACCCTACAGGTAACCCTATAATAATGCTTACCTGTAGGTACATTGAATATCTCCTAAACTTGCGGTGTTTAGAAGATATTCCCAAGGGATGAAGCCGGTGACATCACCTGTGCATGCACTCTGAAGGTCCGGCATACAATGCCAGACCTTGAGAGCTGTGCCGCAGCAGATGGCTCCTGAGCGCATGCACGGGAGTGATGTCATCGTGGAAGCCCTGTCAGCAGTAATGCATACTAGTACATTAGGCCATTGCAGCGGATTTTTTTTTTTTTGCCAGCCACGGTTTACTAACGCTAAAGGCCAATGTACATACAATATACAGTAATATTGTAATGTGCATGGCCGACCTAAGTGCATAACCTTACTAATCTTTTACCTAGTAAGGCAAAGCCTATAGATCTGCTGTTACAGTGTGTGTGTGTGTGTGTGTGTGTGTGTTAGCTGTCAGATTGGAGCTCACCTTTACTGAATAAAATCTGGGGTGCAACCACAGCCAGCTGTCATGTGATAATCTAGTATAGCATGTAGGTATACTAGTGTCTTAATGACAAAGAGAAATTCTGAAAGAGGTTCACAAATTCCAATCTAGATTTTTTCAGTACTCTTTTCTTAAATACACAGTGATTTAACTCTTGGAGATAAAGTGGAACTAAAGACCTCAAGCAGGAAACACTGCTGTACATTGTTAGCGTTAGCATGCCTCTGGTTCTGACTTGGCCAATCAAAGATGACCAAAGATGATCAACCTGGATGAAGAGCAAGTGCACATATTAGGAATGGTGACAGAGCAATGAGAGAGTGGGGAGGGGCACTATGGCATAATGTGCCCACTTACACACATGATGGCAAAACTCCTGAGCAGCGGTAGGGGAGTTTATTTCTCTTTAACACTTCCACTAACCCCCCTAATTGTTGACTGCTGGATGCCTTAACACTTTTGAGATTGCTTTGTATCCCTTTCCAGCCTTATGCAGATCAACTTAACTTGACTGTATGTCTTCAGAAAACTCCTTTTTGTGAAGCATGGATCACATTAGCTGATGCTTCTTTTGAACAGCAATCTTAAAATGTTTGAGTGTCTTTTATCAAACAAAGTAGCTCTAAACCACACCTCTAAACTTCAAGTCTCTAAATTATGACTCCAAATTAGCTTTCATGAAGTAATTAGTCTATGGGTTCAGTTACTTTTTCCGCCAGCACTGTAAATGTGAATGTTTAATGGGTGTGTTCAATAAAGATACAAAAAAATTGAATTTTTTTGTGTGCTATCAGTTTAAGCACATCATGTTTGTCTACTGTTGTGACTTAGATGAGGATCAGATCACATTTTATGGAAAATTGCTGCAGAAAACAAGTTAATTCCAAGGGGTTCACATACTTTTATTTGCCACTGTAGATATTACAGTATACAGCGTTATAAATCAATCACTATGTTTATGAATAAATAAAATGCAAATGTGCAAACAATAAATCTCAAATAAATGTAACACTTTTTGGGCAATCAACAAAACGTAAAGTGAGCAGTGCAACTTTATTGATTTTAATAAATGTTTTTTACACTATGGGATTTTTTGCCTTTTCCTGTTTCCTATAAAGGAAATCATATGAGTGACGATTGTGGCTCTAGGAGTAACAATAAGCACAATGGACCCACTTATTAAATTAAGGGATCTTATGGTCTGGTGCGTGCTTGTCTAAATGGGTGGATTATCCACAGCATGATTTAACAGTACCAAGCAGTGTGAGATGGAATATCAATGACAGTGATCTTAGTATTGTGGAACACTGTGCACAGTTTGGAGACTGAAGTTAAACTATTAAAGTACATGTTCTCCCTGTGTCTGTGTGGGTTTACTCCCACGATCCAAGGACATGCTTTTAAGTTAATTGGTCCCTGTCTAAACTGGCCGTATATGAGTTTGGAACCTTAGATTGCAAGCTCCTTGGGGGGTAGGAGATGTGAATGTACAATGTACTGTATATACAGTATGTAGTGCACTCTGTAAATTGTCGGGCACTATATAAATACCTATAGTAAATATAGCTCAGTTCAGCAGATGTTTGCCAGCGATTCTTGGTGAGTTCACCCTGTTGTCATGATTCTGGACTCTGTAATCTTGCTGCTTAGGAATAACAGAGGCAAGAGTTGTAATCCCAGGAAAACTTCACCTGCATTTATCACAGGTTCAGATTCTGCATCTTTAAAAAAAAAAACAAAGATAATTGCTGAGCATTATTCCCAGAAGAAGGAGGCATTCAGCATTACAAAAACTGAAACAGCATTTTGCACATGAACATTCTTATTTTTCTAAACCCCTAATTAAAGGACCTGTCATGCTGCAAATGTGGGGTAAAGAGAAAGCTGCCGTTCTGACTTCCAGGCAGGATTGCCACCTGTCCGGTCGGATCAGTTCTTTATAATCATTGTCTTGTGGACCTCTAGACTTTCTCTCAAATATTTTTTACCTTTCTAGTTATTTTTTTGCACCAGGATTATATGCAGAAGTTAGTAAGCAGCCTCTTTTGTTTAGAATAGCTTCTTATGTGCAATTAAAGAGAAACTTCACTCCCTGCTATTTTTTTTAAATCCCTCTTTCAAAAATTATACTCACACCTTGAAATATTTAACACTCTGTTAGAACAGACAGTGTGTACATCTAGTTTACAAATGATAATGAGATCTGCCAGCACAGTACAGACAGCGTTCATTATGATAAACATAAAACTATTGTAAATCCTTTTTTTTGTTTTCTAAATAACAAGTAGGTTTAGATGTACCAGCTATGTGCAATGAAATTGAACAGAGTGACCCCAAACCTCCTCTTGTCGAATTCCCCGCTGGTGCTCCTGGCTTCTCTCTGGCGAGTGCCCCCATAGAAAGCCGGTTTCTATGGTTTTTTTTTTTTTTGCAAATATCTTATTTAAATCACAAATCCACAAGAGGCGAGTCCAGGTTAACTCGCCAATTCTGTGTAAACAATATCGTTACGGACATCTTTGGAATGTTACATTCAATAGACAGTATTGTATATTAAATTAGACAAGACATTGAATATGGTCTATGTATTGTATCAGCTGAAAGACCCGTTGTACCGAGTCCTGAGCTCACCTAAACCATTTTCCAATTTCTAAGGTACAGAAAAGGGAAAGAAAAGAACATTTAGTTGAAAAGGAAATCTGGGCGAGAGGAGCAAGCGCGGGGGGGGGGGGGGGGGGGGGAGGGGTGAGGGAGGGCAGTGTGGGGGGTTTAGACTCTCTTCAGGGAGGAATAAACATGTTCCACAGTCTCCACAACTCTGAGTATTTTTCTTGTTTGTTTTGTGCTGAAAGTGTGTGATCTTTCAATCTTTCATTTTATTGATCTCTTCCACTTTGTGGAGTAAGCATATTTTTTTGCTGGGATGGTCGATACATGTAATAGGAAGAAAGCTGGGTCATTCGGGATTTTGTAGTCTGTGAATTTTTTTTTTTTTTTAAGTTCAATGCTTTTTATTCATCTTCATACAAAAATACATCACATCTCATATTAAACAATGTACATAAAACCACATAGTAATACAGTCCACTACTGCACTACAAGATGTATATATCTACCCTACCGGGTGTATTCTGCTAACTTTCTTCCCTTTTATACCCCCCTTTACACTAAACTATAAACCTGGTAGTCAGCCCACTCTATGTCTTATATTACCTGCACGCACACCTCTACTTAATACTTAGATCTTACACTTTTCCATATCCTCTTTTTTTCCCTTATACTCTATCTAGATATTCTCCCTTCTCAATCCATGGAGTCCAGATTTTTTTAAATTCCTTTATATTCCCTCCTCTAACATAGACTGTCTTTTCCTTCCTTATTGTTTCTAACACCGTTCTAAACCAATCCTCTACTGAAGGGGGTTTCTCTGCTTGCCATCTCCTTGCTATTTCCTTTCTTGCCTGATAAAGGCATCTCCGCACCGCTTTGCTCTTAGCCTTTCCATTCCCCAGATTCTCCACTACCCCCAAAACACATAATTTCGGATCTATATTAAGTTTCAGATCGAAAACCTTATTTATACTCTCAACCACTTCCGTCCAATAGCGAAATAGCTTGGGGCATTTCCATATCATATGTAACATATCTCCCGTATTTTGACATCTGGGACAATCAGCGTTTACCCTTCTCCCATACTTAAACAGTTTTTTGGGGGTATAATATGCCCTGTGAAGGAGCAATAAATGTGAGAATTTCTGGGCCGGTGAAACGACACCTGGTGACCCCCCTCCAGAATCTCTTTCCATTGAGTATCCGATATTGTCCCTAGGTCCCTTTCCCATTCCCTTCTACACTTAAGTTTCTCTGGACCTTCCCTACTGTTTTTACAAATGTATTGGTAGAGTTCTGTTATTAGCCCCTTTACTCCCTCAGTATTCTCTATCTTTTGGGAAATGGGTGATTGGCACCAGTTCGGGCCTTGTACTCCAAATTGGGCCTGCAGAGTGTGCTTGATCTGTACATAGTTAAAGTATGACTGATTTGGAATACCGAATTCCTCCTTAAAGTGGCAAAGGTCTTTAACATATTACCATTATATAGTTGCTCTAATTTTACTATCCCCTTTAGTTCCCAGGTCTTAATTTTACCTATCTGTAATAGTTCTTGATAGTTCTTATTGTTCCATAAAGGGCTATGCCTCGCTTCCCCCTCCATACCCTTCATGCCCTTAATAAAGTTCCACACTTTTAACATTAGTTTAATCGTAGGGGTCCTATAGGTAAACGAGTTTGCCTCTAATACCTCCAAAATCTGCCTATGAGGTGCTCCAACAATCATTATTTCCGTGTTGTTATTACCCCCATAACCACTACCTGATCTCAGATGTTGCAGTTGGGCTGCCAGGAAATAGTTTCGCGGATGCGGAACCGCCATACCCCCCTCACATGTCGCTAATTGTAGTATCTGTAGGCTTACCCTGGAGTGCCCTCCCTTCCATATCAACCCTCTAAACAGCATATCTATTTTTTTAAACCACTTTCCAGAGATCCATACTGGTGAATTTTGTAAGATATACAATAGCTGAGGCAACAATAGCATTTTTAACAGGTTGCACCTACCAGCTACCGACAGTGGAAGTCTCCTCCATATCTCAGTCTTTTCCCTAAATTTCTCCAACAGTGGGACCAAGTTATTATTTAGGAAGTTACCCGGTTCTTTAGTTATGTGGATGCCTAGATATTTTGTTTTTTCCACAATTTTTAGTGCGGTTTCCTCCAAACGGTACCTTGCTTAATCGGGTCTATTGGCAATATCACCGACTTCTCCCAGTTTATGGAAAGGCCCGAGATCCCCCCAAACTCTGCGAAGATACCCATCACCTGACCAAGTGAACCTTCTGTATCTCCTAAGAAGATAAGTACATCATCCGCATATAATGTGATCCTCTCCTCCCCAGTGCTTCTCCGGAATCCTTCCATACTTCTGTTTTGCCTTATAGCGGCAGCCACTGGTTCCATTGCTAAGGCAAAGATCAGAGGCGACAAGGGGCACCCCTGTCTGGTGCCTCTCTCCAAGCAAAACTCGCTCGAGAGTATATTATTGCTTCTGACCCTTGCCTTAGGTTTATTATATAGAATCTTTACCCACTTACTAAATGAGGGACCAAACCCATATACCTGCAGCATATGCCATATAAATCCCCACTCCAGGCTGTCAAATGCCTTTACTACATCTAACATCGGGACAGCTCTGGTGCCCGAGTTTTCTATTGGGGTTTGTACATTCAAAAAGAACCGCCTTATATTTTCGCTTGTTGATCTCTGGGGAATAAACCCAGTTTGATCCGGATGGATCAACCTATGTATTATCTTTTGCAGTCTGGTAGCCAGAATCTTTGCCAAGATTTTTGCATCCGAGCATAATAAGGAGATCGGTCTATAAGAAGCAGGTTCCAAGGGGTCCTTCCCTTCTTTAGGTAATATTATTATTATAGCCTCAGTCATTGACTCAGGTAATTTTCCTTCCTGATACGCCCATTCAAATACCCTTAACAGTTCCGGTAACAATATCTCCCCATACTTCTTGTAGATCTCCGCCGGGAGGCCATCCGGCCCAGGGGATTTCTTATTGGCCAGTGCCTTTACTGCTATACCAATCTCTTCTAATGTAATCGGGGCCTCCAATGCCTCAATCTCCAATCCTGAAAGGGAGGGCAGCCTTATTTTCCTAAAAAAGTCTTCCATATCCGCCCCCTCCGCTGAGCCCCGAGAATTATATAATTCATCATAGTATATTTTAAATGTTTCGTTGATTTTATCTGGATGGGATGTAATCTCACCTTCTTTGGTTCTAATAGCGGGGATCGTCAGGGGGGGAGAACCTGATTTAACAATATGGGCCAGTATCTTCCCCACTTTCTCCCCTTCTCCGTATAACATTTGTTTTTGAAATAGCCTCTTGTTTTCGGATTTCCTAGTCATTACCTCCTTATATTTTAACTGTTTACCCTCCCATCTCTGCTGACTGTCCAGGGTTGGATCTCTTACATGTTCCCTCTCTGCCGCTCGAAGCTCCTCCCTGGCCTTCTCTTCCCCTGCCATTGAGGCTTTTTTTAACCTGGATACCTGCTGGATTAACAGACCTCGCAGGTATGCCTTCAGGGCATCCCACATTACCCCTCTTGCTGTGGTGTCCTCATTTACACTTATAAACTCCCTCATTCTGGTTATAATTTTATTTGGGTCCGCAAATATCTCAAGCCAGATTGGATTTAGTTTCCACATACCGCGTTGTCTATTCAATCCAGTAACCATCCTGGCAGTCACCAATGAGTGGTCTGATGCCCCCCTAGGTTGATACGTAATGTCTCTGACTATATGTGCGGCCAGATCATTACCTAGTACAAAGTCAATTCTTGAGAGTGAGGAGTAAGTACCTGAATAACATGAGAACTGTTGCACTCCTGGATTACACATTCTCCAGAGGTCCAACAGCCCTGCCTCTTTAAGAAACTGGCTCATTCGGATCCCGTATGAGCCCTGCCCCTTTTTTCCTGGGGGAAATCTATCTATTTCTTTATTTATTGCGACATTAAAATCCCCTACAGCAATAACAGGTATATTCGGTTTATCCACCATGAACTCCAACAAAGAATATAGAACGTCTAGTTTAAAAGGTGGAGGGTTATAAATATTCGCTAATATGCATTCCTGATTCCCTATTGTACAGTGCAGGAAAACATACCTCCCCTCCACATCTATATTGCACTGCCTACAGGAGAACACAACCTCTTTCCCAATTAACACCGCCACCCCCCTTGAATAAGAGGTGTGTACCGCATGAAACTGGTGCCAATATTTTCTATTTCTTATGTGAGTTTTCGTATCCCGTGCCAAATGCGTCTCCTGTAGACAAGCAATATCCACTTTAAAAGTCTCTAATATATAAAATACCAGTGCTCTCTTAGAGGGAGTGCCCATCCCCCTAACATTCCATGAGCCTATCTTTAGTCCCATTTACTAATCTAGAGTAAAATTAACACCACAAAAAAGGAAGAAGGACAGATATCGTCTAAGGGTACACCCTCTATAGCTCTCCACTGGTCCTATTATTCTTTTGAAGCTTCCTATAATTTTCATATTTTAGTGTAGTCCTGCTCCATTTCTTCCCATACCACATTTACCCAGGTGTTGGATTTTGTATCGTGTTTACAATATATTAACTCTGTGTTTCCCCATAACACCCAAAACCTACTTTTCATATCGTGTAACATCCAGTGCAAAACCTGCATATCATTTGTCTCACTACAAACTTTCAGATTATCCCTATATTTAACCCTATTTTTATCTGTGTCTTCTGTGTTTTTCTATAATTCAATGTGTCACAGGTTCTTTTTACATTTAACGTGCGGCTTACTACCTTATATTGTGTTTTACTATATCCATACTTAATCCCCCCACCCCCCCCCCCCTCCCCAATTTCCCCACCCCCCTTTCCCCCCATCCTTCCCATACCACTCTAGGTTGCCCCTAGGGGCTTTTTTAATGGCCAGCCCACATCCACCTACCCTACCATACCACAACCCACCCCCACCCTTACCACCCCACCCCCCCCCCACCTCCCCCACTCCCCCCCTATACACAAAACAAAAATATTTAACACCATTCCCCATCTCATATCCATTTACAGCACTCACTACAATCCTGCTCCTTTAAGTGAACAAATATATTATTCAAACAAAATTAACCTTAACCCTATTTGTGTCTACTAATTCCCTCATGATTCCTCCATTATTTCCTGGGTAGCAGATCTTTCTTATCCTCTTTTTTAACAATGTTCCGTACTTCCCTCCAGTATGATTCTATTTTTGGACAGGACCAAACTATGTGTAGCATCGTACCTCTCCAGTCCTGGCATCTCCAACATCGATCCGGCATCTCAGGGTAAAATTTATGTAGCATCTGCGGGGTGTGATACCACTTCGTCAGCATTTTATAATTAGTCTCCTGAATCTTAGTGCAGATAGATGATTTCAGGGAGAACCTGACAATATTTTGTCGTTGGCTGAGCGTGCATGTACGGTTCATTTCTTTCTCCCATTTCTCCAGCCAGGGTAGTTGCAGGTGTTCTGGTGGGGAAATCAGAAGGCTATATGTTTTTGAGAGTACTTGCAGCAATACGCCATCATCTGAGCAATATTCCTCAAATGTGGATAGACCTCTACCATATCTTCCTGGAGTCTGTATCGAGTGGAGAAAGTGATTGAGTAGTAGAGCACTCCAGAACGGCAAACAGAAGGTGGCTGTAGGTTCCATTAATAAGGCGATGGAGGGCCAGCCCCCTGCCACTAGGAAGTGCGATGCCTGAACAGTTATTTTGTCTAAGTGTAGAGAAATGATGATCTCTAAGGCCTGGGGGGAACCAAGGGTTCCCAATGATGGGCATCAGGGGTGAGTCCATGGTCGAGAGAGGTCTTTGTAAATACATGTGCACAGCTACGTACTGTAGGGCCAATCAGGGGATGCAGCTTTAAGGATGATGGTAGATTATCTAAGCACAAAGGTGCTCTGTTTAGTGGAACATTCGTCTGCGCTTGTTCAATTTGTACCCAGAGTTTTCCAGCAGAGTGACGGTTCCAATCTATGAGGCGTCCTAGGTGAACTGCCTGGTAATATTTTAGAACGTCCAGAAGGGCAATACCACCGAATTGTTTAGGTAGGGATAGAAGCAAGCGGGGGGGTTGCGTGGTCTCTTGTGAGCCCAGATAAATTTAATGAACATGGAGTGGACCTGTTTGAAGTACTGGGAGGGTATTTTAACTGGCAAAGTTTGGAAGAGATATAGATACTTGGGTAAGATACACATCTTTAAAAGAGTTAATCTTCCAAACCTGGAACGTAGACCTCGATTCCACGTTTCTAACAGGCCACAGGTTCTGGTCAGGAGAGCGGGGAAGTTGAGTTCAAAAACCTTCGATAAGTTAGATGGGTTATGTGTTCCCAGGTATTTTAGGGCCATCTCTATCCACTTGAATTTAAAGTTTAGCTGTAAGGTTCTGTGGAGCGCAGGGGGGGACCCCCACCCCCATAGCTTCTGACTTACCGAAGTTGATCTGCAAGTTGGAAAGCTTTCCATGGGTATCAAATTCATGAACAAGGTTGGGAAGTGATACTGAGGGGTTAGTGAGGGAGTAGAGCAAGTCATCAGCATAAGCGGAAATTTTATGCTGTCTGTTCCCTACCTGAACCCCAGAGATATCTGGGTTTAATTGGATCGCACACAGAAAGGGTTCCAGAGAGAGAGCAAAGAGCAGGGGGGATAATGGGCATCCCTGCCTTGTTCTGTTGTAAATAGGAAAGGTGTCCGAAAAGGATCCCATTGGCTTTCACTTGGGCCGTTGGGTTGGAGTATAACTTGGTGATCAACTGTAACATATGTTCTCCCAGGCCAATGTGATTTAGAACTGCAAACATGAAGCGCCAGTTCACGCGGTCAACCGCTTTTTCAGCATCCGTTCCTATTAGAACACAGGGGGTCTGTGACTCCTGTATTGTGTGGATGAGGTTCAAGGTGAATCGGTAGGTTGTAGATGTTGTGCGATTTGTGTGGCAATAATCTTCGTAAACAGTTTAAGATCACAGTTCAAGAGTGAGATAGGTCTATAGCTGCCACAGCAAGTTGTATCCTTACCTTCTTTGGGGATTACCGTGATATGGGCTTTTAAGGTGTCTCTAGGGAAGAGTGTTTCATACCCCAGTCCATTGAACAGATCTACTAGATGGGGGCCCAGGAGTGGTAGGAATAGTTTGTAGTATTGAAGTGGAAAACCATTGGGACCTGGGACCTTGACTGTCTTTGAAATGTTAAGTGCATTCTGTAGTTCGTCTAGGGTAATTGGTGCTTCCAACTCATCACGTACCTCAGGGGTCAGCTGGGGGAGCTGAGAGGAGGCTATGAAGTCTTCTTTTTGTGTCTGGGAAGGAGACTGGTATGGCAGGTTGTACAGGGAAGTGTAGAATTCTTTAAAGCCCTGGGCGATCTGTTTAGGGAGTACTGCTTTTTGGCCTTGAGGGATATATGAGGCTTGCTTTTGTTCCCTGATCGATCTGGCTACTTTTCTGCCACATTTATATCTAGACTCATAACTGAGTCTTCTGCATATTTGTATGGCTGCTTTAGCTCGGTATCTCAGTAAGTCTGATGTCTGTTTGAGGAGGAATAAGAGGTCCCTTTCAAGCGCCGGGGTCGGGGCGTGTTTATGCTTGGCCTCCACCTTTTGGATGTCTTGGAGAAGGGACAAAAATTTCTCCTCGCGTTGCCTTTTGAGCATCGATCCATGCTTGATGAGGATACCTCTGATAACTGCCTTGTAGGCCTCCCAAAGGATCGCCACATCGCAGTCAGCTTGTTTATTAGTCTGAAAGTACAGACTTGGTTCCTTTTGAATGTCTTCCATTACCTCGGGGGTCTGCAGGAGGCTTTCATTTAACTTCCAGAATCTGGTTCTAGAGGAAGACACATCTGACAGTTTGTACGTTATTTCCATTGGTGCATGGTCTGACCACGTTATCATGTTAATAGATGAACTTGTACAGCCTGCAGCTGTGAGTGTGGGAAAATAGTCTATGCTTGTATAGACTTTGCGGAAAGGAATAGAAGGAGTAGCCTTTTTTGTCTGGATGCTGTAAGTGCTAGATGTCGATCAGTTGGGCTTTGTGTAGGGACTGCGCTATTCGTTTTCAGATGCCAGGGGTAACAGAGGATGTGCCGGAGGAGGTATCGTCAGTAGAAAGTAACAGAAAATTGAAGTCTCTCCTTAATATTAACTGACCCGTGAAAAATTCCATGAGTAAGTCTATCAGGCGGCCCAGAAAAAGGTCCTGTCGGTCATTACGGCATAGATTGTAGCAAATGTCATCTTGATCCCCCCGAGCGACCCTTTGATGAACATGAAGCAGCCGTCAGGGTCCGCCAGTTTGTTGTGACATGTCCAGGGAAGTCTGTTGGATAATAGTATGGATACACATTTAGATTTAGTGAGTTTATTAGTGGAATGGTAGGTGACTGGGTAAAACCTACTTTTCAGCATTGGAAGTTTATCATCTCTGAAGTGGGTTTCCTGAATGAATGTCACATCTACATGCGAGCGTTTCAGATCATTCAAAAGTGTACATCTCTTTTCGGGGACATTCATGCCGCGTACACATGATCGTAATTTCGGCCCGCAAAAGACAGAGATGAGAGTTTTTTATTGCAAAATGCGACCGTGTGTATGCTCCATCGGACTTTTGCTGGCCGAATTCCAGCCAGCAAAAGATTGAGAGCATGTTCTCAATTTTTCGGTCGGAAAAAGTTCCTATCCGAAATGCGGTCGTCTGTGGCAATTCCGATGCGCAAAATTCCTACGCATGCTCGGAAACAATTTGACGCATACTCGGAAGCATTGAACTTAATTTTCTCGCCTCATCGTAGTGTTGTACGTCACCGCGTTCTTGACGGTCGTAAGTTCAGCAAAACTTTTGCGTGACCGTGTGTATGCAAGGCAAACTTGAGCAGAATCGCGTCGGAAAAGCCATCATATCTTTTTCCGACGAGAAGTCCGATCGTGTTTACGCGGCATTAGTCCTTGGCATTGAGTGAGAATATTTTGACACTATACATCCCAAAGTAGGAGAGGGGTTTGGCACGGGGGAAGTGAGGGGAGGGAGGAAAGGAGGGTGTAGCAGTCAAGCATGTATAGATAGAGTAGAAGTATGGAAATAGAAAGAAGAAGATTGTTAGGTGCTAAGGCAGTAAGTAGGTTCAGGGGGCACGTGCGGCCAGACACGACCCCTGAAACTACAGTGGCAAAATATTGCGGTGCACGTCGGCGCTGGGGGAGTGAGCAGAAAAGGCCTAACAGGAGTGGCCCCGCCCACCCAGCAACAAGTAACATCAGCAGTAATGGCATGTAATGTAAACTTTCAACATAACTCAAACAATATAACAATACAAATACAGATACAAACCCTCCAACTAATTCGTAGCTAAAATGTGTAACTTCAACCAGTGTGAGGCACTCCATATTCATAAGATCGGATCCAAGGGGGTCCTGGCAGCCCATAAATTTAAGCCCTTTTTCGGGCTGCCTGTTAAAGTCCGTTACGGGCACCGATGCCCGTAAAAAATATGGCCGTGAGCCGACCACGCAACTGCGCATGCGCCGTTCCGAATCCAGCCGGGCGCAGGAAAGCTTGTCCGCGTTCAGGCCGGGCAGCGCATGCGCAGTACCATATTTGCGCCGCCTGGCGCCATTTTTAAAAGATCGAGAGTCTAGAGCACAGCGGCTGGTGACTGTGCAGTGTGCACTCGTTATAGGCAAAGCCGCGGAGGAGCCAAGCAGCCGGTCATGGTGACAGGTGAGGACACTGAGGAGGAGCAGAATGAAGCTGGGGGATATCCATAGTAAATAGGGGACAGAGATAGAGAGAGGAGAATGTTACTGGGAGCCCAGGGAAGCAGAAACCATGACGATGCCATGCAGGGGACAGAGACTGATGTGCTCTGTCCACCATCCATCATATTACTTCTCCAGTCCACATCATCAGTGTGCTGTGTCCTCCTCCTGTGCCCCTTTCACCTCTCCACAGGTCAGGGCAGGCAGCACTGTGCTGCCTTGACCTGTGGAGAGGTGAAAGGGGCACAGGAAGAGGACACAGCACACTGATGATGTGGAGAAGTAATATGATGGTGGACAGAGAAGGAAGCTACTGTGAGGGGTGCAGCCTCGGTCCACCTCCTGTAGTATGTCCGCAGCCTCTGTCCACCTCCTGTAGTATGTCCGCAGCCTCTGTCCAACTCCAGTAGTATGTCCGCAGCCTCTGTCCAACGCCTGTAGTATGTCCGCATCCTCTGGCCAACTCCTGTAGTATGTCCGCAGCCTCTGTCCACCTCCTGTAGTATGTCCGCAGCCTCTGTCCACCTCCCTGTAGTATGTCCGCAGCCTCTGTCCACCTCCTGTAGTATGTCCGCAGCCTCTGTCCACCTCCTGTATCATGTCCGCAGCCTCTGACCATCTCTTGTCTTTTATAATTTTTGCAGTCTGAGGGGATCCTAAAAAGGAGTCAAGAGTGGGAGTGCCGCCGGGATGGGGGTTACGGGAAGAGACAGGCCAGTCTGAGGGGGGTCACTGATGTAAGGGGGGAGTGAATACAATAATGTAAGGAGGCACTGATATAAAGGTTCCCCCCTATATAAGTAATCCCTCCCCCCTTACCTTTAGTGTATTTACTCTGTGGAAGGTGGTCTCTGGTCACCATCCCAGACTCTGATGTAAATGTAAGGGAGAACTCTGTGCCGGCTGAGTTATAGTATCCTGATCTTCATGTAAATTGAGGAATATGGTTTTTGACTTTTGTTTAACTTAAACACATTGCTAATAGCACTAGCTATGTGTTTATAGTTCAAATATTGATATTTGCACTGTTTAGCACTAAAAACAGTCATTTTAGGTACTTTTTTGCAGTGCCAGTAAAGAATGTGGATCCATCAGTAAATTTCATGATTTTTGCCAGTAAAAAATTGGTGCCATTTGTAAATTTTGGCGTTCTGCCAGTAAATTTCACTTTGGAGAGTTGGCAACACTGGTCCCACCCAGGGGCCCTATTGTGTCCAGAGAGGGGTAACCAGTGGTGTGGGGAGGGTAGTTATGTCGAGTGAGGCTACATCAATACCTATACGGGTATTAGGTTCTTGTAGGCTGTCAGGCAGCAAACCCAAAGCACCACCCACCCTTTGTGCGCCTCTGTCTCCCACCAGCACTGGCTCCACAGTATCGTTCTCTTCTTGCCTCTAATCGTGTCCAGGTAGGCACCATCGGCGTTCCAACCGGGCATTTCCCCTCATAGTTCCACTCTGTCCCCTCTCATCAACTGGACAGAAGTTTGTCCGCCAACGACAAGGTAGGGGCCCGAGTGGCTATTGCACCATAATTTCCACTCCACCCCTTTCACCCCGGCATACCTAAGAATGGGTATAGACATACCATTTTTACCTCACTACCAGTAATGTTAGGGTTCTCTATTTCTGGGTAGGCTTATATATTATATATATTATATATATATATATATATATATATATATATATATATATATATATATTAAAAAAAGCATGCCGGAGGCATTGTCCACCCCTTAGAACATTATATAAGGCTCACGAGATGGTGTCGGGAGTGGTGGTTATTGCTCGTGCCATTTCTTTCTTGTGTCCGCATGTAAATAGTTAGTTCCACAGTATACTGTATCACTGTATGTAGTTACCCAGCAGAAGTATGTGGCTCAAAAATTGAGGTACTAAGACCTCCAATAGTGTATGCAGTCATGGTCCGCTCTTCAAGGGGTGAGCAGGTGGTCAATAAGGCAGTGGTTGGGGTTCTTGAAGAGCAATATTAAATTGCCAGTGTCAGTGATGTAACCCCTGGACACCCCTTTGTAGACAGACCGTTGGATTGGACAGTATGGGTGATCATGGGGGCCAGGGGGAGGCAAGTCGAGCAGAGTCATGGGAGTGTTAGCTCAGTGTTGGAGTCAGGGTAGCAGTCATGTCATTTGGTGTTCCTGACAAAAGTGCCCATAGGCCAAAGTTACCTGTCTTGGGTGTGCCGTGGAGCAGCGGTAAGACGACGGTTTCCCCATCCTGGACTTGTTCGGATTGGAATGTCTTCTGGGGGCCATTGGGAGTGCCCCAGAAAAGTCATATAGCCAAAACACTGCGGAGGGTGCCCGGGAGCATCTTCGTGCTCTCTGTGGCCAGGATTAGGAGGTCCACCCGGGTGGCCCCGAACCCGCGCACCCCGGTCGGGGCAAGAACATCAGCCAATTCTGGACTGGGATGGGGTTTGCCCCCATGAACCCAAATAGGGCTGGCAGGTCTCCCGGTGATCGCAGTGTAAAGGAGCGTTGGTCTCTGCGGAAGGTGGCTGACAGGCCACATCCAGGACCGGGCAAAGCATAGCCCGCCGTTGCAATGTGGCTCTGGAGATGTCTGGGAGTATTTTTATGAGTGCCCCATCAAAGTTCAGTTCCCCGAACTCCCAAGCTTTCCTGAGGACTGCCTCCTTGAGTGTGTATCTGTGCAGCCTGCAGATCACGTCTCTCGGTCTATTGGGGTTGATAGAGTGGGGTACCAGCGCTCTGTGAATTCTACCTGGTTAGGGAGGGCATCTCCGGAGACCCTCTGGAAGATCGCAGTAACTGTTTCTGCTAGGTCCTTAGGACCCGTCGCTTCAGGTAGGCCTCTAATCCTCAGATGGTTTCTTCTGCTCCTATCTTCCACGTCCTCAAAATGGAGCTGTAGGGATACTGCAGTATCTACATGGGCGTCTTGTATGGACTCCAGCACTGACACCTGCTGGCTCAAGGCTGCCATAGAGGGCTCCCCTGTAGTTAACCCGGTGGACAGGGATTGAACGTCTGTCTTTACTACCTGTAAGTCCTTGCGGTGCTTCTCCCCCAGGCGCCCGATGATCAGCTCTATGTCTGACTTGGTCGGGAGGGCCTGGAGAATAGCTCGGAGATCAGCATCCATTTGAAGGGAGCAGGGCGGCAGCAAAGTGCTCCGAGAGGCGGATTGGAGATCCGGTGGAACATCCGAGTAGGAGTCTGAGGCCGATGAAGTGGCTGGTGAAGCCGGGTGAGAGTGTGGGCTGGGGGTCGCGGGTGGGGGTGCTCGTGGCTCCGCCATCTCGTGTTCCCGGGGAGGCCGCCTGGGATCCGGGGAAGTAGCGTTCAATCCCACAGCTGGCTTGGCTGGTTTTAGCTGTCTGTTTGCCCCCCTTCGTTTTGTGTTTCCTGACCGTGGGCATGCCATAAATATCTGAGATTTAAGGGTCTTGTAAGCCGGGCAAGGTGGGGGCAGGCTGGGAGTTTGAGCTACATGCGTCTACCTACGCCATGTCCAGACCACACCTCAGAAAGCTAGTTTCTATAGGGGCACTCATGCGGGCTCATTCTCGAGCCTCACTGTCTGCATCTATAGACGCAGACAGTGGGACTTTGCCCTGCCCCCTCCTCACTGGCTTTGATTGACAGCAGCAGGAGCCAATGGCTCCTACTTCTTCATAGACATGTGCAGAATGAAAACAATGTGTTTCGTTTCAATTTGTTAGTTACATAAATTTGTTTAGTTTAATTGGTTTTAGTAGTTTAATTTGTTTTCGGAATTCATTTAATTTATTCGAATTTGAATCGATTTGAATTTTCTGAATTCGGTTGTATTGATTCCAATTCGACCGAATTCGGAAAATTCAACTCTGCGAATTCGAATTCTAGTCTAATTGAAATTTATTCTATTTGAAATTTTGAAAAGACGGTTATATTCTGTGGCGGTTTGTAAATACATTTCCGCAGTAGATGGATCACACAGTGCTGTAGCACTAAGTGATATTATAATTATATGAACAATCAGCAGGGTCAGGTTGGTGTTGTGTGTGAAATGGAATGAAAGACCACTTGACACTGCAGGACTGTGTCATACATGGTAGCAGCCTGACCCCGTTGTTTTTCATCAATAGTAGTGAAAGATCTCTCAGTGCTGTGGCTTTGTGTGATCCATTGGCCAAGGCTGTGTATTTATGAGCAGCTGCAGATAGATGCACAGCCTGCAGGCTGTGAACTTTTGTGCATAACAGCACTGGTCTCCAGAGTGCCCCCTGTTGTCAGAGACAAGCACTGGCAATCACAAATCCTCCAAATTGCAAAGGCTTCCGACAAAGATTGGTCACCACAACACTCAAAATGGAAGAGTCAGCCAGTTTGTTGAATTAAAAGATTTTGGCCTAAAGTAGAGGGATAAAAGAGATTTGTATGTCCTTTCCTCCATCCAAAATGACACTGTGGTGGAATTTCAAGAAAGGCATGGTCCCCTCCCAAAAGTGCATACATGACTATAGCCAATTCATAGGTGGGTGTGGATTTTAGCGACCAAATGTTACAGCCCTACTTAACCACCAGGAGATCAATTTATTGGTTCAAAAAAATATCTGTCTACTTTTTTCAGTTAGCCCTGTACAATTCTTATGTCATCTTTTGTAAGTGCACACAAAGACTCCTATCCTACCTGAAGTACCAAGGGGACATTGTTACAGCCCTTATCTCTCTGGAAGTCCATACCCCTGAACAAACTTGCTCTGATTCAGTGAGCAGGCTACATGAAAGACACTTCCGATATCATCCCTCCTGCCCAAAACAGGCTGCAACACCCCAAAAAATGTGTTCGCACCAGTGACAGAATTTAATGTGACACCCGATACTATTGTCCCCAATGTCCCTCTCAGCCTGGTCTCTGTATACGAGAGTACATCTGTATCTACCATACATCACTATTGGTTAAATATAATGAAGATATTTCTCCAGTGTCCACTACCTGCCATTTCCCTGTATGACCATGCCTCTGCCTACTGTCTTAACTGACTGGCCTGTTAATTGACCATGCCTTTGCCTGCTGCCTGAATTGACCCTGGCCTGTTTATTGATGATGCCTCTGCCTGCTGTCCATAACTGACCATTGCCTGTTTATTGATGATGCCTCTGCCTGCTGCCCTAACTGACCCTGGCCTGTTTATTGATGATGCCTCTGCTTGCCACCTGAACTGACCCTAGATTGTTTATTGACCACGTGTCTGCCTTCCACCTGAACTGACCTCCGCCTGTTATTGACCATGTTTTTACCTGCCACTTAAACTGATCCTTTACCCTGCCACTGTAGTAGTGGGATTCAAGATAACATGGGAGTTTCACGTATGTGAGAAGTTCTAGAGTCGTTTTTTTGAATGTAGAAATCAACGTTTTACTTTTTTTTCCAAGTTTTGTAATTCCCGGGTTTCAGGGTCTGAAGTCCGGAGGCTTCGAAAAGCTATGGGTGGGAAGAAGCTTCTAACCCTGTGCCAAGGTCTTACCTGACCGAGGCCCTAAGCCTGATGTTTCTGTCTGCTGACATCTGACCCTGGCCTGTTAATTGACCACGCCTCTGCCTGTCATCTGAACTGACTCTGGCCTGCTAATCAACCATGCCTCTGCCTGCTGCCTGTACTTACCCTGGCCTGTTAGTCAACCATGACTCTGCCTGCCGTCTGAACTGATCATGACCCTGCCTGAACTGACCCTGGTCTGTTAATTGACCTTGCCTCTGCCTGCTGTCTGAACTGATCATGCCTCTGCCTGCCACCTGAATTGACCCTGGCCTGTTTATGAGCCATGTTCTTGCCTGCTTCCTGCACCAGTACTTTGGCTGTGTTGACCATGTCTCTGTCTGCTTCCTGTACTGACCTTGGCTTGGTTATGGACCACGTTGCTGCCTGCTGCCTAGATGTCAGCCTGCTGCCTGTACTGACCATGTCCTGTTTTATGTTCCTGCCTGCTGCCTAGACCAATAGTTTGGCTGTAATGACCATGCCACTGCCTGCTGCCTGGATGATTCTTTTGGCTGTTGCTGAACACATCTCTGCCTGCTGCCTGGACCAATGTTTTACCTGTTTTCAGACCACTTCTCTGCCTGCCGCCAGTACTGACCCATCTACACCTCCCACTGGCTACATTCCTGTGAGACACCAGTCTTACTCATCCTCTGCTGACAACTGCACTACTAAAACCACAGGTGGGGGTTTGCTTTCCACAATGTGGTCATTTTGTGGGTGCTTCCATTGTCCTGGTGCTCCGGGGGCTTCCATTAATGTGATAGGTAGTCAGGAAATTAGATGTGTAATGTATTCCCGTACAACGGTGCTCCTTGATGTTGGGCCTCTCTATGCGGCTAGGCTATGAAAAAATCTGGTATTGCCATACTCAGTAGCAGATTGTATTTTGGGGTGTAATAGGTAGTCAGGAAATTACATGCATAATTTAGGTGCAATTTATGCTCCTCCTGATAGTGAGGCATGGGTCAAAAACGGAACAGAATGTGGATGCAGTGAGGTCTGTTATGAACCGTGACCGACGGCTCACTATCAAAATAATTGCAGAGGAAATGGGAATTACCATTGTTCATGAATTTGTGACTCAGGATTTGAACATGAGAAAGGACACCATTTTGGTAGTGGGGATAACGTCCAAAGAGTCACTATGCAGGCTCTGATCGCCATCCCACTTGAAGAATTCCATGATGCTATGAAAAATGGAAAAATTGCTGGGAGCGTTGTGTACACTCACAAGGTGCATACTTTGAAGAAGACAATGTTCAATTGTAAATTTTTTTCAATAAAATAATTTTTAAAATATCACTCTCATAACTTTCAGGACAAACCTCGTATTTGCAAAATTTTTATTTTATAACAAACTAAGAAAAACTTGTTTTTTTAAAAAAAATTCTGTTTTAGTTTATTTTGCAAAAACAAAAAAACAACCCCAGTGGGGATTATATACTGTACAGTATCTCACAAAAGTGAGTACACCCCTCACATTTTTGTAAATATTTTATTATATCTTTTCATGTGACAACACTGAAGTAACTACACTTTGCTACAATATAAAGTAGTGAGTGTACAGCTTATATACAGTGTAAATTTGCTGTCCCCTCAAAATAGCTCCAGCCATCAGCCATTAATGTAGAAACCGCTGGCAACAAAAGTGAGTATACCCCTAAGTGAAAATGTTCAAATTGGGCCCATGTAGCTATTTTCCCTCCCTGTTGTCATGTGATTCGTTAGTGTTACAAGGTCTCAGGTGTGAATGGGGAACAGGTGTGTTAAATTTGGTGTTATCGCTCTCAATCTCTCATACTGGTCACTGCAAGTTTAACATGGCACCTCATGGCAAAGAACTCTCTGAGGATCTGAAAAAAAGATTTGTTGCTCTACATAAAGATGGCCTAGGCTATAAGAAGATTGCCAAGACCCTGAAACTGAGCTGCAGCACGGTGGCCAAGACCATACAGCAGTTTAACAGGACAGGTTCCACTCAGAACAGGCCTCGCCATAGTCGACCAAAGGCGGCCAAGACCATACAGCAGTTTAACAGGACAGGTTCCACTCAGAACAGGCCTCGCCATAGTCGACCAAAGAAATTGAGTGCATGTGCTCAGCGTCATATCCAGAGGATGTCTAAACTGCTGGCAACAAAAGTGAGTGCATCCCTAAGTGAAAATGTCCAAATTGGGTCCAAAGTGTCAATATTTTGTGTGGCCACCATTATTTTCCAGCACTGCCTTAACCCTCTTGGGCATGGAGTTCACCAAAGCTTCACAGGTTGCCACTGGAGTCCTCTTCCACTCCTCCATAAGGACATCACAGAGCTGGTGGATGTTAGAGACCTTGCGCTCCTCCCTCTTCTATTTGAGATGCCCCACAGATGCTCAATAGGGTTTAGGTCTGGAGACATGCTTGGCCAGTCCATCACCTCTACCCTCAGCTTCTTTAGCAAGGCAGTGGTCGTCTTGGAGGTGTGTTTGGAGTCGTTGTCATGTTGGAATACCTGTGGCCCAGTTTCCAAAGCAAGGGGATCATTCTCTGCTTCAGTATGTGACAGTACATGTTGGCATTCATGGTTCCCTCAATGAACTGTAGCCCCCCAGTGCCGGCAGCACTCATGCAGCCCCAGACCATGACACTCTCACCACCATGCTTGACTCTAGGCAAGACACACTTGTCTTTGTACTCCTCACCTGGTTGCCGCCACACAAGCTCGACACCATCTAAATTTAATAAGTTTATCTTGCTTTCATCAGACCACAGGACATGGTTCCAGTAATCCATGTCCTTAGCCTGCTTGTCTTCAGCAAACTGTTTGTGGGCTTTTTTGTGCATCATCTTTAGAAGAGGCTTCCTTCTGGGACGACAGCCATGCAGACCGATTTAATGCAGTGTGCAATGTATGGTCTGAGCACTGACAGGCTGACCCCCCACCCCTTCAACCTCTGCAGTAATGCTGGCTGCACTCGTACGTCTATTTCCCAAAGACAACCTCTGGATATGACTCTGAGCATGTGCACTCAACCTCTTTGGTCCACCATGGCGAGGCCTGTTCTGAGTGGAACCTGTCCTGTTAAACCGATGTATGGTGTTGGCCACCGTGCTGCAGCTCAGTTTCAGGGTCTTGGCAATCGTCTAGCCTAGACCATCTTTATGTAGAGCAACAATTCTTTTTTTTCAGATCCACAGAGAGTTCTTTGCCGTGAGGTGCCATCTTGAACTTCCAGTGACCAGTATGAGAGAGTGAGAGCGAAAACACCAAATTTAACACACATGCTCCCCATTCACACCTGAGAACTTGTAACACTAACGAGTCACAGGACACCGGAAGGGAAAATGGCTAATTGGGCCCAATTTGGAAATTTTCACTTAGGGGTGTTCTCACTTTTCTTGCCAGCAGTTTAGACATGAATGGCTGTGTGTTGAGTTATTTTGAGGGGACAGCAAATTTACACTGTTATACAAGCTGAATAATCACTACTTTGCATTGTAGCAAAGTGTTATTTCTTCAGTGTTGTCACATGAAAAAATATAATAAAATATTTACAAAAATGTGAGGGGTGTACTCACTTCTGTGAGATACTGTACACATATACATAGAAAGCTCTATCTGTCTCTAAAAAATGATAAAAAATGATTTGGATATAGTGGTGCATGACAGTAATTGTCATTGAAGGTATGAGTCCACTGAAAGCCGAAAATTGGCCTGGGCAGAAAGTGGGAAAAAGGTGGTTAATTTGGAGAGATTTCCTTTAACTTCCTGTTTTGCCTATGGGACACGAAGTGAAGTTAAATCTCCCCAATTATACATGGCAAAAAAAGCTGACAGGTGTTATTCTATTCAAACAGGGGTTACTCTATCCAAAATGGGAAAAAAAAGCTTTGCCTATAGTTCTACTTTCAATTTAGTGAATTTTTTTTGCTGAAAATATAGAATTGAGACACGCCTGTTGTTTATTATGCTCATTCCTTAACCACTTGCCGACCGCCGCACACAGATGTACGTCGACAGGGCGGCACGGGCAGGCATAAGGGCTTACCTGTACGCCCCTGCCTACCCGCGGGTGGGGGGTCCGATCGGACCCCCCCCCCGGTGCCTGCGGCGGTCGACAAATGTCCCCCGGCGATCGGTGGTGAGGGGGAGGCCATCCATTCGTGGCCCCCCCCCTCGCGATCGCTCCCAGCCAATGGGATCATTTCCCTGCCTCTGTATTGTACACAGAGGCAGAGGAAATGATGTCATCTCTCCTCGGCTCGGTATTTTCCGTTCCGGGCCGAGGAGAGAAGACTGTAATGTGAGTGCACAACACACACACACACACAGTAGAACATGCCAGGCACACATTACACCCCGATCCCCCCCCCTGATCGCCCCCCGATCCCCCCAATCACCCCCCCCCCCCCCCCTGTCACAAACTGACACCAAGCAGGTTTTTTTTTTTTTTTTTTTTTTTCTGATTACTGTATTGGTGTCAGTTTGTGACAGTTAGTGTGTTAGGGCAGTGAATGTTAGGCCCCCTTTAGGTCTAGGATACCCTCCTAACCCCCCCTAATAAAGTTTTAACCCCTTGATCACCCCCCGTCACCAGTGTTGCTAAGCGATCATTTTTCTGATCGCTGTATTAGTGTCACTGGTGACGCTAGTTAGGGACATAAATATTTAGGTTCGCCGTCAGCGTTTTATAGCGACAGGGACCCCCATATACTACCTAATAAATGTTTTAACCCCTTGATTGCCCCCTAGTTAACCCTTTCACCACTGATCACCGTATAACTGTTACGGGTGACGCTGGTTAGTTTGTTTATTTTTTATAGTGTCAGGGCACCCGCCGTTTATTACCGAATAAAGGTTTAGCCCCCTGATCGCCCGGCGGTGATATGCGTCGCTCCAGGCAGCGTCAGATTAGCGCCAGTACCGCTAACACCCACGCACGCAGCATACGCCTCCCTTAGTGGTATAGTATCTGTACGGATCAATATCTGATCCAATCAGATCTATACTAGCGTCCCCAGCAGTTTAGGGTTCCCGAAAACGCAGTGTTAGCGGGATCAGCCCAGATACCTGCTAGCACCTGCGTTTTGCCCCTCTGCCCGGCCCAGCCCAGCCCACCCAAGTGCAGTATCGATCGATCACTGTCACTTACAAAACACTAAACGCATAACTGCAGCGTTCGCATAGTCAGGCCTGATCCCTGCGATCGCTAACAGTTTTTTTGGTAGCGTTTTGGTGAACTGGCAAGCACCAGCCCCAGGCAGCGTCAGGTTAGCGCCAGTAGCGCTAACACCCACGCACGCACCGTACACCTCCCTTAGTGGTATAGTATCTGAACGGATCAATATCTGATTCGATCAGATCTATACTAGCGTCCCCAGCAGTTTAGGGTTCCCAAACACGCAGTGTTAGCGGGATCAGCCCAGATACCTGCTAGCACCTGCGTTTTTCCCGTCCGCCCGGCCCAGCCCACCCAAGTGCAGTATCAATCGATCACTGTCACTTACAAAACACTAAACGCATAACTGAAGCGTTCGCAGAGTCAGGCCTGATCCCTGCGATCGCTAACAGTTTTTTTGGTAGCGTTTTGGTGAACTGGCAAGCACCAGCCCCAGGCAGCGTCAGATTAGCGCCAGTACCGCTAACACCCACGCACGCAGCATACGCCTCCCTTAGTGGTATAGTATCTGAACGGATCAATATCTGATCTGATCAGATCTATACTAGCGTCCCCAGCAGTTTAGGGTTCCCACAAACGCAGTGTTAGCGGGATCAGCCCAGATACCTGCTAGCACCTGCGTTTTGCCCCTCCGCCCGGCCCAGCCCAGCCCACCCAAGTGCAGTATCGATCGATCACTGTCACTTACAGAACACTAAACGCATAACTGCAGCGTTCGCAGAGTCAGGCCTGATCCCTGCGATCGCTAACAGTTTTTTTGGTAGCGTTTTGGTGAACTGGCAAGCGCCAGCGGCCTAGTACACCCCGGTCGTAGTCAAACCAGCACTGCAGTAACACTTGGTGACGTGGCGAGTCCCATAAGTGCAGTTCAAGCTGGTGAGGTGGCAAGCACAAGTAGTGTCCCGCTGCCACCAAAAAGACAAACACAGGCCCGTCGTGCCCATAGTGCCCTTCCTGCTGCATTCGCCAATCCTAATTGGGAACCCATCGCTTCTGCAGCGCCCGTACTTCCCCCATTCACATCCCCAACCAAATGCAGTCGGCTGCATGAGAGGCATTTTCTTTATGTCCTCCCGAGTACCCCTACCCAACGAACCCCCCCAAAAAAGATGTTGTGTCTGCAGCAAGCGCGGATATAGGCGTGACACCCGCTATTATTGTCCCTCCTGTCCTGACAATCCTGGTCTTTGCATTGGTGAATATTTTGAACGCTACCATGCACTAGTTGACTATTAGCGTAGGGTACAGCATTGCACATACTAGGCACACTTTCACAGGGTCTCCCAAGATGCCATCGCATTTTGAGAGACCCGAACCTGGAACCGGTTACAGTTATAAAAGT
The DNA here is from genome assembly GCA_037952835.1 of Lithobates septentrionalis. NCBI lineage: Eukaryota > Metazoa > Chordata > Amphibia > Anura > Ranidae > Lithobates > Lithobates septentrionalis. Next base: position 2,225,216 of record JBBDGP010001619.1, read on the forward strand.
TAGTTACAAAAAAAAAAAAAAAAAAAACATACAAAATATAAAATAAAAAAAAAATAGTTGTCGTTTTATTGTTCTTTCTCTCTCTATTCTCTCTCTCTATTGTTCTGCTCTTTTTTACTGTATTCTATTCTGCAATGTTTTATTGTTATTATGTTTTATCATGTTTGTTTTTCAGGTATGCAATTTTTTATACTTTACCGTTTACTGTGCTTTATTGTTAACCATTTTTTTGTCTTCAGGTACGCCATTCACGACTTTGAGTGGTTATACCAGAATGATGCCTGCAGGTTTAGGTATCATCTTGGTATCATTCTTTTCAGCCAGCGGTCGGCTTTCATGTAAAAGCAATCCTAGCGGCTAATTAGCCTCTAGACTGCTTTTACAAGCAGTGGGAGGGAATGCCCCCCCCCCAACGTCTTCCGTGTTTTTCTCTGGCTCTCCTGTCTCAACAGGGAACCTGAAAATGCAGCCGGTGATTCAGCCAGCTGACCATAGAGCTGATCAGAGACCAGAGTGGCTCCAAACATCTCTATGGCCTAAGAAACCGGAAGCTACGAGCATTTTATGACTTAGATTTCGCCGGATGTAAACAGTGCCATTGGGAAATTGGGAAGGCATTTTATCACACCGATCTTGGTGTGGTCAGATGCTTTGAGGGCAGAGGAGAAATCTAGGGTCTAATAGACCCCAATTTTTGCAAAAAAGAGTACCTGTCACTACCTATTGCTATGATAGGGGATATTTACATTCCCTGAGATAACAATAAAAATGATTTAAAAAAAAAAATGAAAGGAACAGTTTAAAAATAAGATAAAAAAATAATAATAATAAAGAAAAAAAAAAAAAAAAAAAAAAAAAGCACCCCTGTCCCCCCTGCTCTCGTGCTAAGGCGAACGCAAGCGTCGGTCTGGCGTCAAATGTAAACAGCAATTGCACCATGCATGTGAGGTATCGCCGCGAAGGTCAGATCGAGGGCAGTAAGTTTAGCAGTAGACCTCCTCTGTAAATCTAAAGTGGTAACCTGTAAAGGCTTTTAAAGGCTTTTAAAAATGTATTTAGTTTGTCGCCACTGCACGTTTGTGCGCAATTTTAAAGCATGTCATGTTTGGTATCCATGTACTCGGCCTAAGATCATCTTTTTTATTTCATCAAACATTTGGGCAATATAGTGTGTTTTAGTGCATTAAAATGTAAAAAAGTGTGTTTTTTCCCCAAAAAATGCGTTTGAAAAATCGCTGCGCAAATACTGTGTGAAAAAAAAAAATGAAACACCCACCATTTTAATCTGTAGGGCATTTGCTTTAAAAAAAATATATAATGTTGGGGGGTTCAAAGTAATTTTCTTGCAAAAAAAATTTATTTTTTTATGTAAACAATAAGTGTCAGAAAGGGCTTTGTCTTCAAGTGGTTAGAAGAGTGGGTGATGTGTGACATAAGCTTCTAGATGTTGTGCATAAAATGCCAGGACAGTTCAAAACCCCCCCAAATGACCCCATTTTGGAAAGTAGACACCCCAAGCTATTTGGTGAGAGTCATGTTGAGTCCATGGAATAATTTATATTGTGACACAAGTTGCGGGAAAGAGACAATTTTTTATTTTTTTTATTTTTTTTTGCGCAAAGTTGTCACTAAATGATATATTGCTCAAACATGCCATGGGAATATGTGAAATTACACCCCAAAATACATTCTGTTGCTTCTCCTGAGTAGGGGGATACCACATGTGTGAGACTTTTTGGGAGCCTAGCCGCGTACGGGACCCCGAAAACCAAGCACCGCCTTCAGGCTTTCTAAGGCCGTAAATTTTTGATTTCACTCTTCACTGCCTATCACAGTTTCGGAGGCCATGGAATGCCCAGGTGGCAAAAAAAAACCCCAAATGACCCCATTTTGGAAAGTAGACACCCCAAGCTATTTGATGAGAGGTATAGTGAGTATTTTGCAGACCTCACTTTTTGTCACAAAGTTTTGAAAATTGAAAAAAGAAAAAAAAATTTTTTTTTTCTCGTCTTTCTTTATTTTCAAAAACAAATGAGAGCTGCAAAATACTCACCATGCCTCTCAGCAAATAGCTTGGGGTGTCTACTTTCCAAAATGGGGTCATTTGGGGGGGGGTTTGTGCCACCTGGGCATTCCATGGCCTCCGAAACTGTGATAGGCAGTGAGGAGTAAAATCAAAAATGTACGCCCTTAGAAATCCTGAAGGCAGTGATTGGTTTTCGGGGTCCCGTACGCGGCTAGGCTCCCAAAAAGTCCCACACATGTGGTATCCCCATACTCAGGAGAAGCAGCTAAATGTATTTTGGGGTGCAATTCCACATATGCCCATGGCCTGTGTGAGCAATATATCATTTAGTGACAACTTTGTGCAAAAAAAAAAAAAAAAAAAATTGTCACTTTCCCGCAACTTGTGTCAAAATATAAAACATTCCATGGACTCAACATGCCTCAAAGCAAATAGCTTGGGGTGTCTACTTTCCAAAATGGGGTCATTTGGGGGGGTTTTATGTCATCTGGGCATTTTATGGCCTTCAAAACTGTGATAGGTAGTGAGGAGTAAAATCAAAAATGTACGCCCTTAGAAATCCTGAAGGCAGTGATTGGTTTTCGGGGCCCCGTACGCGGCTAGGCTCCCAAAAAGTCCCACACATGTGGTATCCCCGTACTCAGGAGAAGCAGCTAAATGTATTTTGGGGTGCAATTCCACATATGCCCATGGCCTGTGTGAGCAATATATCATTTAGTAACAACTTTTTGTAATTTTTTTTTTTTTTTTTTTTGTCATTATTCAATCACTTGGGACAAAAAAAATGAATATTCAATGGGCTCAACATGCCTCTCAGCAAATTCCTTGGGGTGTCTACTTTCCAAAATGGGGTCATTTGTGGGGGTTTTGTACTGCCCTGCCATTTTAGCACCTCAAGAAACGACATAGGCAGTCATAAATTAAAGGCTGTGTAAATTCCAGAAAATGTACCCTAGTTTGTAGACGCTATAACTTTTGCGCAAACCAATAAATATACACTTATTGACATTTTTTTTACCAAAGACATGTGGCCGAATACATTTTGGCCTAAATGTATGACTAAAATTGAGTTTATTGGATTTTTTTTAGAACAAAAAGTAGAAAATATCATTTTTTTTCAAAATTTTCGGTCTTTTTCCGTGTATAGCGCAAAAAATAAAAACGGCAGAGGTGATCAAATACCATCAAAAGAAAGCTCTATTTGTGGGAAGAAAAGGACGCAAATTCCGTTTGGGTACACCATTGCATGACCGCGCAATTAGCAGTTAAAGCGATGCAGTGCCGAATTGTAAAAAGTGCTCTGGTCAGGAAGGGGGTAAATCCTTCCGGGGCTGAAGTGGTTAAAGTAGGCCAACAACATTTTGGAAGGGACATGCAGTAGAACTTGTGGAAAACAGTGATGGAGAATAGAGAAAGAAAGAGAGAAAGAGAAAAAAAAAGGTAATGTGCGTCTCCATTGGGGGCAAACATACACCATTTGGCTACAACACAGAAAAAAAAGCAAAGTGCCATAATTTGTAGTGGTAACACGGGGCAGCCTTCCAACTTGCCAAGCAAAATGTGGTCACACGTGTCCAACGACCTCCTGCCTACAGGGCTGAACATGAGAAATCTAAACGTATATGGCTAGCTTTAGGTCAGCCACAGAGCTGTTTAGAACTAAGAAAAGACAAGCTGTCAGGCCTCCTTATTTAGCAACATCTAATCTCAGGCCACCATCAGGTCAACCCCTAAGCCTAAGACACTGAGCACTGGAAGAGGAGATCCAAAAGAAGCTTGAAACTTTGCACATGCACATTCTCGCATCCCTACTTAACCTGAAATAATCATTCACATTTTAAAGATCATGTAGCACCATCTAGTGGTCATATTATTTATTGCAGTGCATGTTGCATTTCATTGCGGTTATTATGAACATTTCAGAAGTAATTGTATACCTCTCTACAAAAAATAGCCTTGCATATTAAGACTGATATCCCTTTAGCATATAATAAGTATTAAAATGTATGTCATGGCAAAATGAAAAAAAAAAAAACATATTAAATAACAGTAGCGGCTGGTGCTAAAAGTCTTTTTTTTTGGGGAGAGGGGGGGGCGAAAACAAACCCCTCCAGGTCCGCACACACCAGAGGATGTTGTGAGACCTGCCTACAAATGGAGCTCTGCAGCCAATATGGCTCCCCTGATACCCGGCGCCTTCCGTGTTAACTTGGTCATCTTTCCGGGTTCCAAATCTTCAGCCTCCTGTCCTGATTGGCCGGGACGAGAAGCCGGAAACTGGAAGTGACGCAATGGCGAATATTTATTTGCAAAAATCAATAAGATTTGTAATGGGGGGGGGGGGTGATTTTTTTTTGGGGGGGGGGGGGCATTTGAGCCGGGGGGAATTGGGGTATGGGGGAGGCAATGATTTCTGCTGAGAAGGGGTATGTCAGCAGGGGATGGATTTGTAATGGGAGGAGGCAGAATTCATGCTTAGGGGGTAAGCATGCAGATTAGTGTTCTTTGTTTTTGTGGGCGGGGGGGGGTTTGCTGACACATATTGCGCATACATCTTGGGGGGGGGGTGCAGTTCGGTAGGTTCACCCTGGGCTCTAGATGACCTTGTCCCGGAACTGTCCTGTCAGACACATGTAAATGAAGCACGCAGTTGGCTTAGAGCGCTATCCCCTCCCCTGGCCTTCTACTGGGCAACAGATTATGAGAGGCTGATATCAAGCCAAATTCAGGTACTCACACTAGTTGTATTTAAAAATTTCGATTTTTTTTATGAATCCACAATTTCATTCATTAGTGTTTTCACATCTGCATGGAGCAAATATTTAATAAATTCTTCTTCTTTTCAGGATCTACCATGTCCAAATCTGATGCGCCCATCACATACAAACCAATAAAAGTAATTGCCGCTGCTTGCAATAATATGGGAATCAGTCTCAATGGGAGGATACCATGGAATTTACCGTAAGTATTTTTCAGACAATATTTTACCCATGCAAGTCCCAATAACAAAAAGCAGCGCTAAAGATTTAAGAATTCCTGGTATCATCAAGTCATGCAGAAGTGAAGGTGAAACCACATTTTAACTTAAAGTTGCACTTCATTTAATCAAAGGATCGACTTCTGTTGAGCAGAGATAACCACACACTGATCAAAATTCAGCTGGTACCTGCTAAACCAGCCAATTTCGATTGTGTATGGCCAGCTTTAGTGTTATCTTAAACTGTATTGGCCCTTTAAAATGCTGAACATTTCCTAATCGAAGATGTGTTTTTTTCCCAGGAATGAATTTCAGTATCTGTTAAACAAATTAACGACAGTAGAACAGCCAGGTAAGTATTAAATAGTTCCGCTTACCAGTGAATTATGTATATTAGTGTACATACCCCCCTATCAACATATCATGCTGGTAGTGTAGAACTGGTTTTGGTTAATAATCCTCTGACTGTGTACTTGTCTATAGGAAAGAAAAATCTGCTTGTCTGGGGCCGAACGTCTTTTGAGAACTTTGATGAGAACTTATTACCTCTGGCAAACACTGTTATAGCCCTCATGACCGAGAAACTGAGGTAATGGGACTTCTGGGACCACAGGAAGAGACATTGTAGTACAAAGAATAAAGGAAATATTACAATAAATCAGTGGTTCTCAACCTGGGGGTTGGGACCCCCTCGGGGGTCGAATGATGATTTGCCAGGGGTCACAGAATCCTGGGCTTTTCCTGAAGCCCACGCTGCTCTCCCAGCCTCTTTGCGCCCCGCCCAGCAGGGCTGTCCCCAGAGCCCGTGGCCGCCCACTCGGCCACTTCACAGCTGCCCATTCAGTTCACGGCATGGCTGGGGGGCAGAGACTAGAGGTTAGCTGATTGGTAAGGAATGTGAAGTGGGAGGGGCTGGAGGAGACCCTATCTCCTGATTTAGGCATAGGTGTCACTGCTACGAGACACCACAAAGCTGGAGACACAGTGAGTAACACTACCTGTGATTAGAGTTGGCATCAAAATTCCCCACTACAGTTCTCAGATCAGCAGATGACCTTGATCAAGAGCACCTAAGTTTGCTGATCAGAACTCCCCCCCCCAGCACTGCCACTGATCCCAACTCCCTGCCAGCACTGCCACTAATCCCAACTCCCCGCCAGCACTGCCACTAATCCCAACTCCCTGCCAGCACTGCCACTCATCCCATTACTCCCCACCACCACCAAGGAGTAAGAGAAGGAATAAAACATACATGGAAGGGAGAGGAAAAGAGGGGGAGGAACAAAGAAAAAGGGAGAGGAAAGAATAAGAGAAAGAACAAGAAAGATGGCTAGAGAAAGGGATGGGGAAAAAAAACAAGAAATTAGGATAGAGAGAGATAAAAGGAGGACAAAGAGAAAGAGTGGTACATCCTATTTTATTACTGTACGAGTGTAAGGGACTCAGGGATCGCTAAATGTCCGTGGGTTAGGGGCACAAATTACTTGCCTTGGGTGCTGACAACCCACACTATGGAAATAAATTTACTGTTATGCCGCGTACACACGATCAGAAATTCCGCCAGCAGAACTCCGATGAGAGCTTTTTGTCGGAAAATGCGACCGTGTGTATGCTCCATAGGTCTTTTGCTGGCGGAATTACAGCCAGCAAAGATTGATAGCATGTTCTCTATTTTTCGGTCGGGAAAAGTTCCTATCCGTGCAAAATTCCTAAGCATGCTCGGAAACAATTCGATGCATGCTCAGAAGCATTGAACTTCATTTTCTCGGCTCGTCATAGTGTTGTCTGTCACCACGTTGTTGACGGTCGAAAGTTCAGAGAACTTTTGTGTGACCGTGTGTATGCAAGGCAAGCTTGAGCGGAATTCCATCGGAAAAAGCATCCGAGTTTTTTCCGACGGAAAATCCGCTCATGTGTACGGGGCATTAGGGGTCCCCACAACTTGGGAAATGTTATCAAGGGGTCATGGCACTAGAAAGGTTGAGAACCACTGCAATAAATGAAAAAGATAGGAAAGGATGAGCGAGCTCACAAAACCTTTATCTGTAAAGCGAAACTCCAGACAAACGGCTACATTTTCCAATAAACTACTACAGAGGCTGCTTTACCCACCAAAAGATTTGTATTTTTGTTCATCCAGTCCTGAGATTTTTACAGCTCTGCCAAGCACCGTTCTGTCTAGCAGGGCAGGATGCCTGATTTTCTTCTGCCCTGATTCAGTAACATTTACAGGTCTTGTCCCTCCCCCAAGCCTGTGACTGGGCAGTGAAATGAGAAGCAGCACACTAATGAGCTAATTTCTCTGTCACGCTACTCTCTCCACCATGCTTCTCTCTCCCCTATCAGCATGCTCTTGTTAGACAATGGGCACTGCAGTACAATTGAGCTTTGTTGTAAAGAGACAGCAATAAGCTGATACCAAGTAAAACAAAGTCTAATGCCGCGTACACACGAGCGGAATTTCCGACAGGAAGAGTCTAATGGGATCTTTTCATCGTATATTCCGACCGTGTGTATGCCCCATCAGACTTTTTCTGTTGAAAATTCAGACGGACTTAGATAGAGAACATGTTCTAAATTTTTCAGACAGAACAAATTACTATTGCGCTGTTCCGACGCACCAAAAACGATGCATGCTCTGACGCAAGTACGAGACGAAAGCTATTGGCTACTGGCTATTGAACTTCCATTTTCTAGTCCCGTCGTACGTGTTGTACGTCACCGCGTTCTGGACGGTCGGAATTTGGCGTGACCGGGTGTATGCAAGACAGCTTGAGTGGAATTACGTCGGAACTCCGTCGGAAAAACCTTCAGAGTTTATTCCAACGGCAAAACTGGTTGTGTGTACAGGGCATATGTTGAGTAAAAAAAGAAAAAAAAATCAGCTAAAGGGGCATTACTTACTACCATTATGATGTGTGCCTTGTGTTGCCAGCTCTTGCTTTAGTTGAAACCTTCCTCCGCAGATGCCCCCCTACCCCCCCCCCTGCAATCTTTTGGTGTAGCAGGAGCTAATAGAGACAAGGAACCTGTCATACGCACTCATCACGAGTGGTGACTATGCCTGCCATTTTCACCCCCCTTTCCTGCATTCATAGAAGCTGTACTATAGCGTGTATGAATGAAAAACGATCTATGAATAGAGGAGGCAGAACTTTCATTCATCTACCTGTCCTAGTATTCATTGATCGTTTCTCATTCATAGTTAGGCATGTGCGTTTCGTTTAGTTACGAATGGAAATTCGGACAAAATTTTGTAAAAGAATTTCTGAATCACAGTAGTAACAAACTTCAACAAATCTGAAATAGATTATAATAAAACAAATTATTCGAAGTTGAAAATGAATTTGAAATGAAAATAAATACAGTAAAAGGGAAATAAGATGTTGATTCCCACCTGGACAGCTTTATAGAGTAGAAAAGAATAAAACAGAATGGAATAGAATAGAAAAAACAGAATAGAATAAAATAAAGTAGAATAAAAAAGAATAGAATAAAATAGTCATCTTCCAAAATTTGCATTCCGAAATTTTATTCAATTCTATTTTATTTTTCTATTATTATTTTTCTATTTTTCTATTCTTTCCTTTGTTCTATTCTTTTCTATTCTTTTCTATTCTATTTTATTCTTTCCTATTCTATTATTTTATTTTCTATTCTGCTCCATTCTATTTCTAATTCATTTTCAAATTCTAATTGAAAATAATCAATGTAGGAAATGAATTTGAGAATACAAAGCACATTCTGAAAATGAATCATTCTAACATAATGAATATAACACAACAAAATTATTAGCTTAGCGAATTAGTTCGAAATGAAACACATTTTTCCATCATGCACATTTCTACTGATAGTACAGTTTCTATGAATGGAGGAAGTGTGTGAAAAGGGTGTAATCGCCTCCCTTGATGAGTGCATATGACAGGTCGTCGGCTCTATTAACCTCTACCATGCCAAAAGATTATGGCAGTAGGGGCACAGGGGCATCAGAGCATCAATTATAGCAAGAGACAGCAGCACAAAGGACATTTTGCATTCATAGTAATGTCTCTCTTTTATTTTTTTACTATACCCTTTTAAGTCTAGGAAACTCTTTTTGTTTATAAAAGGATCGGGCAGGGATAAAAAAAAAAGTCTACTATTTGCTGTTTATTGTCCTGCAGTTGTCCCTACAAATCAAACTAGCACACAGACACCCTGGGGCCAATTTGATTGGAAGCCAAATAAAGTAAAGTTTAGTTTTTTTTCAGATACAGTGGGGAAGGGTTCAAACCCCATCACAATTTTCTTGCTGTATGTGTCCCCTTGGAGAGATTACTCTTAACTTCCTGTTGTGGAGATAAAACAGGAAGTGATATAAAAACAGCCACAATAAGGCACAAACTGTTCTTAGATAGTCATTACCAGAACAGGTGTTCCCATGCTGTAGGTTCCACTCTTCCACTGACAGGACAAGGAAGTGAGAAGAAATATCTCCAAACTAAATCTCAACGACATTTAGCACAGGTAGCAATGAAAATCTGACAGGAATTCTGACCTCTCAACACTCTATCCAAAACTAAAAAAGTGTTTGCTTTAGATACATTTTAGCTAAAGGTGAAGTTTAATCTGTTTATTTTTGCCTTCCTTGGTCCCTCCCTTCCCATCACCATGCTAATCACATTTTAAATAAAACTTTTCTGTTTTCAGTACATACATTATATTATCAAAAGTATTGTTACGCCTGCCTTTAAACACACATGACCTTTAATGGCATCCCAGTCTTAGTCTGTAGGGCTCAATATTGAGTTGGCCCACCCTTTGCAGCCATTACAGCTTCAAATCTTCTGGGAAGGCTGTCCACAAGCTTTAGGAGTGTGTCTATGGGAATGTTTGACCATTCATCCAGAAGTGCATTTGTGAGGTCAGGCACTGATGTTGGACGAGAAGGCCTGGCTTGCACTCTCTGCTCTAATGATTCTCAAAGGTGTTCTATTGGGTTAAGGTTAGGACTCTGTGCAGGCCAGTTGAGTTCCTCCACCCCATACTTGCTCATCCATGTCTTTTTGGACCTTACTTTGTGCACTGGTCCAGATTATTTAGTGGAGGGGGTTATGGTGTGAGGTTGTTCAGGGGTTGGGCTTGGTCCCTTAGTTCCAGTGACTCTTAAGGGATTAGGGAATATATTTTTGAAAGAATTCTTATGTTACAGCATTTCTTCACACCTGCCTAAAACTTTTGCCCAGTACTTTACATTGTATTACTGTTCTTTTAACAGAATGGATGTGATACTAATGTGTTTATCTTCTTTTAATTACTTCTATTATTTTTTACATCTAGTGACTTACCAAAGTATGCTCATTATAGCTGCCATAATGAAGAAGAAGTGGTGGAGCTCTTATCAAAGCCTCCTCTGTCTGAAGAGATTGAGACAGTATGGGTGTTAGGAGGTATAGAGTGTTACACGGTAAGTGATGTACACAGGATGATGAACACAAGAGGGAGCTGTATTCTGATAAGATGATCAAAGAATTGGCATTACCTAAAACATAAAACAACACTCTAGATCAGGTTACTCTACGGTTACTCTACCTCTGCAATAGTTTAGGCCATCTCTAAAAAAAGGCTTATTTACGTCAGAAGATTTTTGTTCCCCGTAGCGCGTTATGTCAGGGCTATGACATACTTCAATGCATAACAATCCCAATTGATATCAATTAGACTGTCAGCACATAGATGCATGGAACATCTGTACATTCCATGCAGGCAAAGCACAGCCCTTAAACATGGGTGTGCGCTTAAGTACACCTGTGTGAATGAGGCCTAAAAATGTAAAACTGTTTTAAAAAAAGATGTGATTGGCTTTTTCCTACTTGACTTCCAAGTGTCATGGGCTTTATGTTCGGATCGAACATGAGTTCAACTCGAACATTGGCTGTTCGCCCGTTCGCCGAATAGCAAACAATTTGGGGTGTTCGTGGCAAATTCGAAAGCCGCGGAACACCCTTTAAAAGTCAATGGGAGAAATCAAAAGTGCTAATTTGAAAGGTTAATATGCAAGTTATTGTCATAAAAAGTGTTTGGGGACCTGGGTCCTGCCCCAGGGGACATGAATCAATGCAAAAAAAGTTTTAAAAAGGCCCGTTTTTCAGGAGCAGTGATTTTAATAATGCTTAAAATGAAACAATAAAAGTGTAATATTCCTTTAAATTTCGTATGGGGGGGGGGTGTCTATAGTATTCCTGTAAAGTGGCGCATGTTTCCCGTGTTTAGAATAGTCTGACAGCAAAATGACATTTCTAAAGGAAAAAAAGTAATTTAAAACTACTCGCGGTTATAATGAACTGACAGTCCGGCAATACACATAGACATAGAGGAAGAAAACCGAATGAAGACCAGAAGAAGATGGAAGAAGAAGCGGGGAAAGAAGAAGACATTAATAAAGGAATTGTCAAAAACCGTCTCTTGTCTTTTTTAACATTTTTGACACTTTTTTTGTGAAATGGTAGGGGTAACCCATTACCATTTCACACAGGGGATGCGGGATCTGGGGATCCCCTTGTTAAAGGGGCTTCCAGATTCTGATAAGCCCCCCGCCCGCATACCACCGGGCAGGGGTTGTGGTGATGAGGCCCTTGTCCCCATCAACATGGGGACATCCTCCCCATGTTGAGGACATGTGGCCTGGTACAGTTCAGGAGGGGGGGCACTCTCTTGTCCCCTCTCCCCTGTTGCCTGCCAGGTTGCGTGCTCGGATAAAGTTCTGGTATGGATTTTAGAGGGACCCCCTCGCCATTTTTTTTTAAACTTTGGCGCGGGGTTCCCCTTAAAATTCATACCAGACCTGAAGGGCCTGGTATGGAATTTGGGGGGACCCCCACACATTTTTTTTTAAATTTTGGTTCGGGGTTCCCCTTAATATTCATACCAGACCCACAGGGCCTGGTAATGCACTGTGGGGGAATCGCAGGCCGTTTTTTTCAACAACTTTTATGAGTATTGCAGAGACCCAACAATTCATTATAGCACCCGGTGCTACCGCTAGTACTTTAAATTACTTTTTTTTCCTTTAGAAATGTCATTTTGCTCTCGAACTGTTAAACACGGGAATCATGCTCCACTTTACAGGCATACTATAGACACCCCCCAGGTAAGAAATTTAAAGGAATATTTCACTTTTATTGTTTCACTTTAAGCATTATTAAAATCACTGCTCCCGAAAAAACGGCCATTTTTAAAACTTTTTTTTGCATTGATACATGTCCCCTGGGGCAGGACCCGGGTCCCCAAACACTTTTTATGACAATAACTTGCATATTAACCCTTAAAATTAGCACTTTTGATTATTCATGTTTGTGTCACATAGACTTTAACGGTGTTCGCACAAATTTTTGCCTGTTCGCATGTTCTGCTGTGAACCGAACCTGGGTGTGTTCGGCCCATCCCTACTTCCAGCTCCTGGTGTCACTTTCCCCAGCTAGAATATAATGAATGCGATCTGCATTCTATTAGCTTCACTGTTTAGACAGGTGAGACTTCAGGGGTCTTTTAGACCCTTAATTGCTCATTAAAGAGGACCTGCCAACAAAGAAATGCGCATTAAGGTGAAAAACCTTCTTTTACCTACTTACCTAAGCCAGATTTGATCCAGTGATGTGCAGATCAGATTGGGCAGATTGATAGCAAACTTGAGCCCTTGGCTCCCACTTCTGTCAATCAAATGCTGTGCCGAGTGAGCGGGGGGTGGGCCGAGCCGCCCGCTCTGTGTTAATAGGGGAAGGCGTGTGAGCGAGCACCCACAGGAGCCCCCATGGGAAGCGACTTTCTATGTTCCCCATCTATTTTACCAAAGCAGAGCAGGGTTAGGCAGGGGGGATGGCAGAAAATCTGACTATGGGACTATAGGTTCATCATTTGTTGGAGAAGCAACTTGTAACTCCAATCAGAAAGCTGACGGACGCATGCTGACCATGCCACGAAGGATCTGCTTTCATGTCTGGCAAGGTCAGATTGCTGTAGGAAGACAAGGGAACTGGCAAAAATCACCAGGTATTTATTACTGATTATTCATGTGAACAGAGAAATGCACTGATAAAATGTCACTTTTAGAGCTCATTCAAGCAAAAAGTTATACAGTGTGTTTACTTTTTTCAATTAATTTTTATAACTTTATTACAATATCACATTGTAACACCCTGCATTGTGTAAAAATGCAGCATGTCCTACTTTTCAGCGAATCCACCACAGTGCAGTGGTGTGAAGTGAACTAATAGGACAAAAGCAAATTGCCTTGACTACAGTATGTGTTGGGATTGCGTGACCATTCCTGCCCAGCACAGCACAACACATGTATATTGAGAATGGGTTCTTATGGTTTTCATAGAGTTTAACCCTATGTAAGCTCCAACATGGTGAAAAATTACACTCCTGATTAGCTCCTACAGGCAAAAACACAAAAGAGAGGTGAGTATATGGGTGGCTATGAAGATAATTAGTCACTTTGTATTGAATAGGAAAAGTGACAGGTTCATCTTACATTTGTAACTGCAATTAACCACCTCCGTATAGGGAAATGACAGCTGTGTGGTGATTCTGTTGTTCTGGGACGTCATTATATGACGTCGTCCCACTCCCGCCGCGCTTGGGTGTCCCTGGGACATGCTGCATCCCCGATCTCGGTAAAGAGCCAATGACGCGGCTCTTTACCCATGTGATCAGCTATGTCCAGTCATACCGGATCACATGTAAACAAGGAAATGCTGGGTTTCGGCTTTCCTCTCTTCACACTGACAGTGTGTGAGTTGAGAAAAGCCGATCAGTGGCATTTCCTCACAGGGATGAGCTGCACAGATAATCAGGGCACTGATTATCAGTGCAGCCCTAACAGTGCCCATCAGTGATGCCAGTCAGTGCCCAGCAGTGTTGCCAATCAGTGACCATCAGTGATGACAATCGGTGCTGCCTTTCAGTGCCCATCAGTGTCTGCTCATCAGTGCCCTCCCATCAGTACTGCCCATCAGTGCAATCCATCAGTGCCCATTTTTGCTGCATATTAGTGCTTTTCCTCATTTTTGCCCACTCATCTGTGCCCTTCAGTGCTGTCTCATCAGTGCACATCAGTGAAGGAGAAAAAAAAATATTTTCAAAACCTTTATTATATTTAAAATTTTCGGTCTTTTTTTATTTTTTTTTAGCAAAAAATAAAAAACCCAGTGGCAATTGAATACGACAAAAAGGAAGCTGTATCTGTCTCAAAAAAAATGATGAACATTTTGTTTGGGTATAGCTTTGCATAACCATGCAATTGTCATCATAAATGTGACAGCTCTGAAAGCTGAAAATTGGCCTGGGCAGGAATGGGGTAAGAGTGCCCAGTATTGAAAGGGTTAAACTACCCAATAAAAGCCCGGCAGGGGAAGCTTTGTTAATTACTATGAAACTGTATGTGTGTACTAATCTCATTTATCAATTTAGGAATTTGAATGTAGTGTATTCTAAAAATTCTAAAATTCTATTCTAAAAATGTGAAACAGGCAGAATTAGATAAAGACTCATGCTGTGGCCCCCCACCTATCAGTTTTTTCTCTTTGCAGAACATGCTGAAGCACCCTGGGTGTAGCCACATCTACTTTACGGACATTATGGCAGACTTTGAATGTGACACCTTCTTCCCAGAGTTTGACAAAGACGTCTTTAAGTTAAAGGAAAAGTAAGTTATATTTAAAAATGGCATACATTTTGTTAAAAGGGTATATTTAAAAGATACAAATGGAAGTAGCTTGTAGGCAGATGCCTACTAGGGAAGTATGCTAATAGTGAGCAAGACTAAGCTGCCCAGACTAGGGAAGGGTTGAACTTTGGGTCTGCTGGTTTACTGGGCTTTTTGGGTTCTGCCCTCCACCCTGGACTATATATAGAGCAAGTGGGACCACATGGAATATGAGAAAGTCTGGATCACAGGGAAAGATGTAGCCCAGACCCAATGTGAATATTCGCCAGCACACCATGGATCTTCCATGAACGCCAAATGTTTTTTCAGTGAAGAGTGATCACATCACAAACAGAGTAGCACAATGTTTCGGAAGCCCTGCTGGACCCCTTTGTCAGGCATGTGATTGTTATTATTAGATGTAGCCCAGAGCCATGTCCGTCTTCCACCCTAAGGGGATTCTCCAACAATGGACTCTGCCAGTCATGGACTTAAACCTGAACAGATATGCCTGGGCAGACACAGTTTAATAGTGAGTAGGACTGAGTCTGCCTTATGACCTGTAATATTTCAGAAGTGTACAGTAAAGTTTCTTAAAGTGGTTAAACACCTGGTCTGAAGTCTTTGAAAGGGGTGCATGGTGTAACAGAAGAACAGGGCCTGTAAAACACTGATGGGGCATAGAAGGAAAGCCTCTGTGAAAGTTTAACTTGGTAGCAGAGTTGGAGCAGGAGAGAAGTTGCCACGGGTAACCATAGACTGGTGGGAGTGTATGGCATCTGGTCAATAGGGCGTGGTACCTGTCGGTGACAGGTCATCTGGTAGTGAGGGAATCTGTGTTCTGCCTCCTTCCCCAGCAGTTGGTTCCTCCAAAGTATCTGGAACTTAACAGGCTATATGGAGACCTCATGTACCTGGCCACATGGTACAAGAGAGTGGAAGGACCTAAATTATTGTGCATGAGGCGCTAGGTGCCCCAATTCTGTCATTGCGAGTCAGGAAACAGAGATACATAGGACTGGTGGAGAAGCAATGGGCTCAGCAGTGTCCCTCCTAAAAGCAAAAAAGAGAGGCGCCTCTGGGTGCAGACTAAAAACAAGGTTTATTTCATAAAAAGGTAATGATCATCAAACTCACATGTTGAAGGTCGTCAGTAGGCATAAAATAGTAATCAATACTGAGGAGGACATCATCCATCAAAGGTACAAGACAGTCAAGGACAACTCCTAGCAGGGGGCTCTGCCTGTGTGTGAGGAGAGGTACCGCTGAGATTTGAGGCCGGCCGCAGCGGTGACAGGTCACAGTACTAGGCCGAGAGCATGGAAGACTGTAAACATCCGGCGAGGAGTGATGACCTCATGTGTCGAGCGACGCGTTGCAGGGCGTACGGGCTGTGATGACGTGACAGCCGCGCCCCTTCATCAGGCTGAGGATGGATGGGATAGGGCGGTTTAAGACAACCAGAGATTGTGGTGATTGGTGTGGGTGAGGAAGGGGAGGGGCGGGACCGGGAAAACGGGAAGTAACCTAGAGGAACGATCGAGAAGTGTCAGCAGTGAAGTGTAAAGTGTAAGTGTCAGCAGTTAAGTGTAAAAGCATGACAATGATGGGGAAGCAGTTATGTGAAAAGAAAAAGGAAAATGATGTAAAAAAGAGTTGAATTGGAATGGAGAAGATATATTAAAAGATAAGATGAAAATGGTAATAATGGTAAGAGTATGTAAAGAATTTATAAATGAAAAATAAATGAAAAATAAAAAATAAAAAATAAAATACAAAAATAAAATAAAATAAAAAATGATAATTAAAAATGAAAAATAATGAAATTTAAAATTAAAATAGGTTAATTAATAAATAAATAATAATAAATAATGAATGTATGAATAGTGATAATAGGGATAATGTGAGAATATAAATATATATAAATCATGAATTTTAAATGAATCCATAAATTATGCAATGGAAAATGATAAATGTATGTAAAAAGTAGATGTCTGTTGATATATACATGAATATGAATCTAGAGGGGGGGGGGGATAAGCATATACGTATATCTATACATATACGTATACATAAACATATACAGTCCCATATGAAAAATAGAACTGGAAGGGAAGGGGGGGGGAGGGGGGGGGGGGAGGGGAGGGGGAGGGGAAAAGAATATATACAGGCACATATGATTATAATAAGGAAAATGTCTAATAGAACTGGAAGGACGGGTGAGGGGGGGGGGGGGGGAAGGGGGGGGAGGGGGAGGGAAAGGCGGAGAGAAAAGAATGGGCATGTATCTCTCCATCACACACAAATCAGACCTTATGTAAAAAAACACACAGTTAATAAACAATTAATTAAAAAAGAGGCAAAAAATTCTAATTATCACTAAATTAGTGATAATTGATAAAGGTTCTTATTTAAAATTATTGTAGCACATGTGTGCGCATGTGTGCGTACGCAAAAATGCGCACGCACACAGCGCACACAGATACGGAACAAGACTTCAAATTTATTCACACAAAACCTAGACAGCTAATAATCTGGTAAAAAAGCAGAGAACTAAAATATGTGTATAAAAGATTTTAAAGGATGGTAGAAATCTCTATACTTTCGTTAATTCCTCCTGGCGATAGGGCATCTAAGGTATATATCCAAAAAGTTTCCTGGGAACAGAGCTTCTTGAATCTTTCAGCGGGAGACAGGGATCTGGGAATTTGTTCGATTACCCATACCCTGAGTCCCACTGTCGAGCTCTGGTGGGCCGCCGCAAAGTGTCTAGGGACACTATGTGGATCGGTGCCACCTTCAATTAGCCTTCGGTGCTCACCGAACCTCTGTCTGAGAGCCCTGATGGTACGGCCTACATAGATCAATCCGCATGGGCAGCTCAGGCCATAGACTACAAAGTCTGATGAGCAGTTGAAGAAGTCTTTTAACACATAGGTTTTACCTTTTGTGACAAAAGACTTCTGACCATGATGGACGAAGTGGCAAGTTTTGCACAAGGCCTTGCGGCACTGATACATACCCACCAGGGGTATGAGTGTGGGTACAGCAGGAGAAGGTACGGTGGATTTAAGTTTACTGGGGGCAATTTTGCTCTTTAGGTTAGGGGCCCTACGGTAAGTGACTTTGGGATGTGAAGGTAATACGGCTGAGAGGTGGGGATCCTGTTGTAAGATATCCCAATGTTTGGATAGAATTTTTTCCATGTGTTTAAATTTGTGGTGGAAAGTAGTGACAAATCTGCTAGAACAGTCCTTGGGAGATGTACTATCTCTAGGAGGTTTGCCGTGAAGATAGTGATTGTAGGCTTCATCAACCAAGGACTCAGGGTATTGTTTATCCAAAAACTTCCTTTTAAGATTAACACTAAGTGCAGTGTAATCAGACTCTTTTGTGCAGTTTTGTCGAAGGCGACAAAACTGTCCCTTTGGGATGTTGGTGATCCACTTTGGAAAATGGCAACTGTTGTAGTGTAAGTACGAGTTGCCTGCGGTAGGCTTGGTATAGTTTTTGGAGGTGATGACTGAACCTTCGTGACCCAATTCTAGATCCAGAAAGGCTATGGTGGCACAGTCTGTGACAGATGTAAATGAAAGTCCATAAGGATTACTGTTGCAATGTTTCACAAAAGGAGTAATGAGCTCGGAGTCACCATCCCAGATGATAATCACATCATCGATGTACCTGCCGAAGAACACTATGTTTGCTGCAAAAGGGTTATGATTGTAGATGTATTCGTTTTCCCAAAAACCCATAGCTACATTGGCGTAAGACGGAGCAAAATTAGCTCCCATCGCCGTACCCTGTATTTGATGAAAAAAATCTCCATTGAAAGTAAAATAATTGTGCGTCAGGCAGAATTCTGTAGCTTCTATGATAAATCTGGCCTGACGTATATTCATTAAGGGATCCGTAGATAAAAATTGCTCCAATGCCATCAATCCGAATTGATGTGGAATAGAGGTATACAGAGAGCATACATCGAGTGAAAGCCATGCATAAGAGGACTCCCATCTGTAAGAAGACAGGAGCTCTAAGAGATGCGTTCCATCACGTATGTATGACCGTAAGGATAAGACTATGGGCTGTAAGAATTGGTCTATGTACAAACTGAAACCTGTGGTGACACTTTCCATCGCTGCTACAATAGGTCTGCCAGGAGGATCCGTTGGACTTTTATGAATCTTGGGTAGGTAATAAAAATAAGGGATTTGATAGAAAGGTTTCCGCAGGAATAAACTTTCTGCTTTCGTAATGATTTCTTCTTTTAGAGCATTGTTTATAAGGGTGTCAGCCTCCAGTGCAAATTCTGCAGTGGGGTCTTTATTAAGCTTAGCATAAGTGGCTCTATCTGAGAGGAGTCGATATGCTTCCCTTAGGTAGTCAGACCTATTGAGCAGCACTATACCACCCCCCTTGTCAGCTGACTTGATTACCAAGTCCCCGGCAAGGGTAAGGTGGTTCAGCGCTGTGATTTCAGAAGGTGAGAGGTTATGAGTTTTGGATGTATAATTGCACATTTTTATTAGATCAGCATAGACCACTCTATAAAAGCTCTCAATGTATGGGCCTTTCGATTGAGTGGGAAAAAAGATGGACTTGGGTCCCTCCTAAAAGCAACATACAACAAGTAAGGTGTGTAATGACATGGGACAGTAAGCTCACAGAGGAACTCTGTATGTTACACAGCTCCATACAGTGTATGGCTCATCTCTAATCCGGAGTACCAACATAATTTTAACTTTCCCCTAGGCTTTGATGAGCATGCGCTCGGGAGGAGAGGTAACCCGCACGATCAGGGGCAAGGAGGCCCCGTCCACAAGCTCTTTATGCATTAATGCATAAAATGCAAGTGGTTTAAGTGTCTAAATCTGGCTTGGAATCAGACTCTTGCAATAGCCTGTACAGCAGAGCTCAGATTCAGAAAGGTAGACGCAAAACAAGGGGCCGAGCAGTTGTGCCTAGTACTCTCGGTCTTACAGGGAACATAAGAGGAGAGAGCAGAAAGATAAACTCATTAGTCTACTTCTCCAGTATTTACTGTCTATTCAGAGCAAAGAAACAGGTTTGCTTTAAGCCTCCATTTACCCCTAGCATATACCCCCCTTTTCAATTGCTTTGTTTAATTTCCAAGTATGGAGGTCCATGTGACCTAATCCATGGGACACTGCTGAGCCAGTTAATGCTTTAACACAAGACCAGGAATTAACAAATGTTCCTGTGCCATTATATTGGCACAATAAACTTGCATTGTGTGGCGTGTGCCATATTAACTAAGCAGAAAGACCTGTTGTAGGTCTATCTGAGCCACCATGTGTCGATAATCATTTTCCATATCCCTGTATGTTGTGTTTACTAAGATGCATGTCCGAGAGTCTTTTAAAACTATTAATACTTCCTGCTGACACCACAGATTGCAGAAGAGAGTTCCACATCCTTATCGCCCTGACAGTGAAAAACCCCCTGCTTAAGGTTAAACCGCTTCTCCTCCAGTCTCAATGTGTGGCCCGTGTCCACTGACACACCCTGAGACTGAATAGTTTTCTTCCTAAGCTGGGATTATTATTGAGTTATTTCTATATCGCTATCATATCTCCTCTCAAGCATCTCTTCTTAAAGTACAACTGTTGCCTTGGCCTGTAAAAGCAAAACTCAGGTTCACTTTAGGTTGAGGAACAAAAGGCTTGGAAAACATCCATAGATTCCCTTTACCAATAAACTCCAAATCTGGGTCTGTTATAATCAGTTTGGCAGTCATTAGGAAGGGTCAATAAGGGTATTTCGATGTAGCACCCTCCTAGTTAGATGCTGGGCTGAGAGGTAAATTTAGTTCTTTTTGTTCTCTGTAGTCAGCAGAGCAGCTGCTGATTGTTTTGGGCTGATCAGGGTTCCACTGACTGCACACTTCAATGTTTCTCCTTACTTTCTGGAAAGCTCCAGAACATAGGAGTGGAACAGGCTAGACGAGCAGTCTGAATATTTCTGAGGTCCCAGCCAATCCCTGATGAGGCTTGCTCTGAAGGTTGTTGAAAAGAACATAAATAGTCTGTGGCTGGATCAGTCAGTGCTATTTTCCAGGAGTAGAGGCACCCAACCTGGAGGATTATTACCCTGCCAGGTTACTTAACTGACCCCTGCCAAGAAACTCAAAGTCCCAGCAGACATAAAGCTGGGGCCTATCTATTCAAAGACATCTCTGAGGCTAAAGAAGAGGAGGGAATCTCACCCAGGGATCAGTCTAGAAAGTCCACTCTGCAAATGTCTAAGGCAGGAGGAAGGCATCCAGCTACTTAAGGACTTGTCAGTACAGACCTGAGAGCAGAACCTGGGTGACTGTGCTGCTGTTATCCTCTTGATACAAAGACTGAGGTTCACCCAGCTTTGTACACTGCTATTGGTGTCCCAGTGCTGCCCATTCCCAGAGCCATTGCTAAGGGACTTTTCTAGTGTGTTTGTAGATGAAGAAAGAGCATCCTGTTGCTATTGTTCTACACACTGGAGTACCCCCATAGCTCCTTAAGCCCTATCCAAGTTATACTGCAATCAACTTTAAAAAGCAAGCCTTATGCCCTGTACACACGGTCGGACATTGATCAGACATTCCGACAACAAAATCCATGGATGTTTTCAGACGGATGTTCGCTCAAACTTGCCTTGCATACACACGGTCACACAAAGTTGTCGGAAAATCCGATCGTTCTGAACGTGGTGATGTAAAACACGTACGTCGGGACTATAAACGGGCAGTAGCCAATAGCTTTTGTCTCTTAATTTATTCTGAGCATGCATGGCACTTTGTACGTCGGATTTGTGTACACAATATCGGAATTTCCGACAACGGATTTTGTTGTCGAAAAATTTTATAGCAAACTCTCAAACTTTGTGTGTTGGAAATTCCTATGGAAAATATGTGATGGAGCCTACACACGGTCGGAATTGCTGACAACAAGGTCCTATCACACATTTTCCATCGAAAAATCCTATCCTGTGTACAGGGCATAAGACAAATTTTTGAGCCAAAAGTTGGGGATGCTACTCTGTGCTTGGATACCGTTACACCCTTGGGAAATAGAACCTGGGACAAGATAGTGGAACGAGCCAAAGAGTCAACGGTACACCTAAGTTAGCATAATCATGCCCTTAGGCTGTAACAACCAGCCCAATGGTACCAACCAGCCCAAGGTCAACTGAGTCTTTAAGGTCAGTGAAGGGTGCTGACCTTAGCACCTAAACAGTACAGCTGTCACGGGTCATGCGACTTGAGGGGCTGGGTCACATTACTTGGAATTGGAACACTGCGGGATATTTGTATCACAGCTGACACATAATCACACATTTACAGTGACTTCAATACCTCTACCCTTCACCCTTCTCAATGTCTATAGTTTAGTTTAGGTCTCTTTTCATTTGCATTTGTATAGAATTGTACTGATGCTGTATTTGTGAAGTCCCTTTTGATCTCCCAATCTCCTGCTGAGCCCATAGAGTTGATTACACAACTATCACGGTTACATAACAGATGGAGAATCCTGTTTCATTAAGCTTACCAGCAGGACTGAGGACCCGCCACAGATACATATAGAGATATAGAGTAATTACTACTCATTCTCTATAGCAAGTTCACAGCTAGCAAACATACTAAAAGAATTAACAGGTTATTCCAATGATTTCCAAAGAATTCCAATGATAGAAGTGTTTGTTTTTTTGGATAGAACTGTGTTTCTAATGCATACACATTTTAAAAGGGGAAATCACAGCATGTACATTAAATACATATCTTGAGTTATCATTAAAGCCCTGCTCCACCTTTTATATGAAATTTTTATCATGCTTACCAGTTTGTTGCCCACATATTGTCATGTTTGCCCATTTTCTGTATGTGTATTGTATATGATTGCCTATTTGTGGCCCATGTATTGAAATGATTGCCCATTTATTGCTGGCATACTGTAGCAAATAACTGGTTGGTGACAACATATTATGTCATCACTGTTTAGAAAACTAACAATATTACTAGAAAATGATCCCCTGCAAGCCATTACTGAACCACTGTACAGTTATCCCCATGTTTCGTCACTACGTACTATGTTCACCATTATTATATTAAAAAATTACATATTTCTTTCTTCGACTAACTATATATATATATATATATATATATATATATATATATATATATATATATATATATATATATATATATATAATTTCTGATCTTTTATTTTTTTGCATATTTGTCACACTTAAATGACTCAGATCATCAAACTAATTTTATTATTACACAAAGATAACCCGAGTAAATACAAAATGCAGTTTTTAAATGATGGTTTAATTTATTAAGGCAAAAAAGCTGCCCAAACCTGCCTGGCTTTATTTAAAAAAGTAATTGCCCCCTAAACCTAATAACTGGTGGTACCACCCTTGGCGGCAACAACTGCAATCAAGCATTTGCGATAACTGGCAATGAGTCTTTCTCATTGCTGTGGAGCAATTTTGGCCCACCCTTCTTTGCAGAATTGTTTTAATTCAGCCACATTGGAGGGTTTTCCAGCATGAATGGCCAGTGTAAGGTCATGATACAGCATCTCTATTGGATTTAAGTCCCGGGCTTTGACTAGGCTACTACAAAACTAAATTTTTGCTTTGTTTGACCCATTTGGAGGTGGACTTGCTCTTGTGTTTCGGATCATTGTCCTGCTGCATAACCCAAATGCAGTTGAGCTTGAGGTCATGAACTGATGGCCGGACATTCTCCTTTAGGATTTTCTGGTAAAGCTCAGAATTCATGGTTCCATCAATTATGGTAGGTCGTCCAGGTTCTGAAGCTGCAAAGCAGCCCCAGACCATCACGCTACCACCTCCATGTCTGACTGTTGGTATGATGTTCTTGTTATGAAATGCTGTATTAGTTTTATGCCAGATGTAATGGGACGCACACCTTCCAAAAAGTACAATTTTTGTCTCATCAGTCCATGGAATATTTGCCTAAAAGTCTTGGGGATAATCAAGAGGTTTTTTGATAAATGTGAGATAAGCCTTTGTGTTCTTTTTGGTCAGCAGTGGCTTTGGAACTCTCCCATGGATGCCATTTTTGCCCACTCTCTTTCTTATTGTTGAATCGTGAACACTGATCTTACCTGAGGCAAGTGAGGCCTACAGTTATTTAGATGTTGTTCTGGGTTCTTTTATGACCTCCTGAATGAGTCGTCCTTGTGCTCTTGGAGTCATTTTGGTTGGCCGGCCACTCCCGGTAAGGTTTACCACTGTTCCAAGTTTTCTCCATTTGTGGATAATGGCTCTCACCGTGGTTCGCTGGCGTCCCAAAGCCTTAGAAATGGCTTTGTAATCCTTTCCAGACTGATACATGTCAATGAATTTGTTTCTCATCTGTTCTTGAATTTCTTTAGATCATGGTATGATGTGTTGCTTTTTGGGATCTTTTAGAGTGCTTCACTTTGTCAGACAGCTTCTATTTAAGTGATTCAACGGGTCTGGCAGTAATCAGGCCTGGGTGGGGCAAGTGAAATTTAACTCAGCTTTCCAAAAAATTGTGGTTGATCACAGTTCATTCATGATTCAGCATGGGAGGGGGCAATTACTTTTTCACATAGGGCCAGGCAGGTTTTAACAGCTGTTTTCCCTTAATAAATGAAATGTAAAAACTGCATCTTGGATTTACTCAGGTTCTCTTTGTGTAATATTAACATTTGTTTGATCTCATTTAAGTGTGAGAAATATGCAAAAAAAAAAAAAAATCAGGAAGGGGGCAAATACTTTTTCACAGCACTGTATATTGTAACCTGGGGGACAGGTAACAAGTACAAAGATCCCTGGGATGAGCAGTGTTTCAGGCACAGAAAGATCAAATCCAGTGAGGTAGTGACAAACAGTGCGGTGTTTATTTGTGTTATATACAGGGGCTGTACAGTGTTCCAGAAAACAAAATAGGAACAAAAATAGCATAACAAAAACCTAGCCGTGTCTCGGCTCTAGCTATACAATATATACAGGTCCTACCTACCAGTCTGAGCAAGCCTACAGCTTGTCAGCCTCCACAGATACAGCTTAACAGCTTTTTACCAACCTTTTGCTCTCACAGACAAGTGTTGTCTGTGTTTCCCAGGCCAAGAGCAAAGGCTGTCTGTCTCAGGTGAGCTTAAATTAGCCTGGGGGAAGAGGACCAAGATCTGAACTGGACCATGGATCAGAGATCCCTGAACATGTATGAGAGGAGCCTGGGAGACATATAAACCCCAAACAGGATTTTTCTGTCTTTCTTGGAACTCTCTGCTACATATCCTCCCTCCTTGTTTCAACCTCAGGGTTGGAACACTTGTGGCCCAACAGGAGTGAACACGGGACAGGGCATCTACATTCCCCATCTCAACACCTGGCCTGTGTTTTACAGTGAAGGAGTAATCCTGTAGAGCAGGGGTCATCAACTCTCGGGCCATGGCCTGTTTGCAGCCGGGCCGGGAAGGCTGTACTGTCTGAAGGAGCAGAGATGGAGCAGAGAGATGACATAATTCCTCACCACCGGCCCGCATCACTGCTGTTCCGTGCTCACAGCGGGGCCGCCACACTGAGGCAAGCGAGCAGAGAGATGAGATCATCTCTCACCGCCCGCATCGCCGCTCTTCCACGCTCACAGCAGGTCTGCTATAATGCTGGAGGTGAGGCAGGGGAGCAGAGAGATGAGATCATCTCTCACTGCCTATCCACATCACTGCTCTTCCGCCCACACAGTGTGGCAGAACACCGCTACACTGCTGGAGGTGAGGCAGGGGAGCAGAGAGATGAGATCATCTCTCACCACCCCCCCCCCCCCCCATCACCACTGTTCTCCCTTACTACCCACTACTGTAGGCTTGCCTCTGAACTAATGCTCACGCCTGTGCTGCCACCACTGCAGTGACAATTTTCATGTGGTGGCAGGTGACATGGCAAATGACAAGCTGCATTTGGTGGCAGGCGACGTGGCAGGTGACAATCTGCATCTGAAGGCAGGCGACATGGCAAGGAACAAAACGCATCTGGTGGCAGGCAAGTGACACTCTGCATCTGGTGGCACATTCTGCATTATGGTGAGTTGAACCATTTCATTGTATATTACAATGTAATAATAGAAATAATATGCTTTAATCCTCCTAACACCATATCAATCATGATGCCGGAATGATTGAAGAGCTAACCCCGGCCATTGCCCCGATAAATTGCCCGCGAAAAGCCGCACACACCCCTCTGGGTCTTGGCACAATCTTCTTCCACAACGCCAGTCCCCGGTGCCAAAAAGGTTGGTGACCACTGCTGTAGAGCCAAAAACCACCAGTTCACCCATCTATTAGTCTCCTTCTTTTGGGCCATCCATTTCAGGGAAGCATGGTCAGTTATTAACTCAAACTGGCACCCTAACAAATAGTACCTTAGCACGTCCACTGCCCAGTTTACGGCTAAACATTCCTTTTCAATGACTGCATACTTTTTCTCATGATCATTGAGCTTTCTGCTTTAGGTACACCACAGGGTGTTCTTCCCCTTTGTGTACCTGTGACAATACTACCTCGATACCTACATCAGACTCATCCGTCTGAACCAAAAAGTCTTTGGAGAAATCGGGGGAGTACAGTATTGGCTGTGCACAAAGAGCCTTGTTCAGGACTTGGAAAGATTCCTCTGCTACTGGGGACCATGCCACCATTACGGAGTCTTTCCCTTTCGTAAGGTCTGTCAGTGGGGCAGCTATAGTTACAAAATTTGGGATAAACCTTCTATAAATACCCCCCAATCCCAACATAGGCCCTGACCTGATTCTTGTTTGCAGGATGTGGCCACTCCTGGATGGCTTCTATTTTATTCACTTGAGGTTTAATGACTCCACCAATAGTGTAGCCCAAATACCTGGCTTCCTCTAAACCAATGGCACATTTTTTTTGAATCGCTGTAAAACCTCCTTTGAAGAGGGAATCAAGGACAGCCTGGACACGGGGCAAGTGAGACTCCCAGTCAGTGCTATGCACCACTATGTTGTCCAGATAGGCTGCTGCATACTGTCAGTGAGGTCTTAGGGTCCTGTTCATGGCCCTCTGAAATGTTGCAGGGGCATTTGGCAACCCAAAGGGCATTTTCTTATACTGAAACGACCCCTCCAGTCTTTTCTTTGGCGCTACTTGGTCAAGTCCAAAGTGGTCAGATAGCGGGCCTTGCCAAGTCGGTCTATAAGTTCGTCTACCCTGGGCATTGGGTACGTCTCAAACTTTGGGACCAGATGGGAGCTCGCAGTCAATGCTAGTCTATCTTTCCAGGGCTTCAAGAGGTTTATATGGTATATTTGCTCTGGCTTTCTTTTACCTGGATGATACACTTTGTAATTGACCTCCCCAACTCTTTCAATTACTTGTAAGGGACCCTGCCACTTGGCCAGAAACTTGCTTTCCACAGTGGGAACTAACACCAGGACCCTGTCACCAGGTGAGAAAACACGGAGACGGACCCCCCTATTGTATATTCTCTGTTGAGCTGCTTGGGCCTGCAGTAGGTGTTTTTTTACCATAGGCATGATTGCTGCAATTCTGTCCTGCATTCAAGCGATATGTTCAATGACACTTTTGTGGTGTGTCTGCTCCCTCTCCCAGGTTTACTTGGCTATGTCTAAGAGCCCCCTAGGGTGTCTCCCATAAAGCAACTAAAATGGAGAGTACCCCGTAGAGGACTGGGGTACCTTCCTGGTGGCAAACATCAAGTACAGAATCAGGAAGTCCCAGGTCTTTCTTATTCTTGTCAACAACCTTCTTTAACCACTTCAGCCCCGGAAGAATTTACCCCCTTCCTGACTGGGCCATCTTTTGTGATATGGCACTGCGTTGATTTAACTGCGTGCTTTAACTGACAATTGCACGGTCGTGTGATGCTGTACCCAAACAAAATTGACGTCCTTTTTTTCCCATAAATAGAGCTTTCTTTTGGTGGTATTTGATCACCACTGCAGTTTTTATTTTTTGCGCTATAAACAAAAAAAAATAGCAACAATTTTGAAAAAAAAAAACATTATCTTTTACTTTTTGCTATAATAAAAATCCCCAAAAATGTTTTTAAAAATCAAATTTCTTCATCAGTTTTGGTCGATATATATTCTTTTACGTATTTTTGGTAATAAAAAAAAAAATAGCAATAAGCGTATATTGATTGGTTTGCGCAAAAGTTATAGAGTCTACAAACTATGAGAAAGATTTATGTAATTTTTATTTTTTTACTAGTAATGGCGGTGATCTGCGATTTTTATCGGGACTGCAACACTGTGGCGGACAGATCGGACACTTTTGACACATTTTTGAGACCATTCTATAAAAAAGCACTGATTACTGTGTAAATGTCACTGGCAGGGAAGGGGTTAACACTAGGGGGCGATCAAGGAGTTAACTGTGTTCCCTCAGTGTGTGTTCTAACTGTAGGGGGAAGGAACTGACTAGAGGAGCAGACAGATCGTTGTTCCTAGCTAGTAGGAACACATGACCTGTCTCTCCTCACAGAACAGGGATGTGTGTCTTTACACACACATCCCTGTTCTGGCTCTCGTACCCGCTACTGCTGGCCACGCACATCGGTTCCCCCGCTGTGCCTGCTGTCCCTGCTTAAAGGGCCGATGTACAGCTATGATGGCTCGTGGGAATGTACTGACCTGACGCAGTATAATGAAGGCGGCTGGTCGGCAAGCGGTTAACATACTCTTTAATGTTTTATTGAAGCGTTCCATCAAGCCATCAGTTGAAGGGTGGTACACGGAGGTACGCAACTGCGTCCCCTTAAATAACTTGCACAATTCCCTAGTTATTCATGGCATAAATGGGGTGCCCTGGTCTGTAAGGACTTCCTTAGGGATCCCAACACAACTGAACACCATGAACAGCTCTTTGGCAATGTTCTTAGCAGATGCAGTGTGTAAGGGAACTGCTTCGGGGTGACGGGTAGCATAGTCCATGATTACAAGAATATGCTAAAGACCCCAGGCAGACTTAGGGAGTGGATCCACAAGGTCCATGGCGATGCTCTCAAAGGGCACTTCAATAATGGGTAAGAGCACTAAAGGACTTCGGAAGTGGGGTAGTGGGGCTGACATTTGACACATAGGACAGGATTGACAATAATTCTCAATATTTTTCTGTATCCCGGGCCAGTAAAACCTGTTCAACACCCTTTCAGTGGTTTTCTCAACCCTAAAATGACCTCCTAGCAAGTGCCCATGGGCAAGTTCCAACACCACCCATCTGTACGACTTAGGGACCAACAACTGTTCAACAACTTAATCATTCATTTTATATACACAATACAGTAAATCCTCATTGCTGCTGAAATAAGGAAAATGGCCTGCCCCCTGGTTCAACAGGTACATCATTAATAACTACTACATTTTCCCAGGCCCTGGCAAGGGTAGGGTCTTTTCTCTGCTCTGTACCAAAGTTTTCCTTGTTCGCATTAAGGTCAAATTCTAACGTAGGCTCAGAGTCAGCAGATGGCTGTCTACCTTCACTGGTTGTGGGGACTTACTCAGGCTTCTCCAGTTCTCTTGCCATAAAACCCGGGGGAACCCAGAGAGGAGTCTCCTGAACACACATTGTTGGTGCTGGCCAAGAATTCTGGCTCTGCCACTGAGTCAGTTACTGTGACCGAGTTGGGACGATCCCAAAGTTCCCAAAACTTAGAGAAATCCCTACCAACGATGGCCTTGTGCACCAAGGGGGGCACAAGTCCGACCAGATGGGTCACTGTACCTAAGTCAGTTTTAAAGTTAACAATGGCTATAGGATACTCCTGGGTATCCCCATGTACACAGATCACAGCAACTTTTTTAGCATAAAAATTCACAGTTTCAATCATATCAGCTTTAACCAAAGTCACTAGACTCCGATAATCCAGCAAGTCCATAATAGGCTTATTATTAACAGACATTTGACACATGTGTTTTCCTACATTTGGTGCTGCAGTGCATGAAACAGCAGCAAACATTGACTGCCTTCTAATAGACATGTTACACTGCATGGGTTCATCTGTCAATGGACAATTTGCTGCAACATGTCCCAGTTCCTGGCAATGAAAACACCTAATGTTGCCCCAGTTTGATTTGATGACAGGCAGTGGCTTCCCTTGTTTGGGATGCCAAACTTCAGTCCTGGCACCAAAAATCCTCCCCCCTATCTCCTTGCCATGCTTACCACCCACTTCCCCTGGAACAGTCTTATCGGTTGCCTGGGGAGACCATGGCTTTGGGTGGAAAGTCTGTGCGGCTGTAGGGGTGGTGACCAGGCTCTCTGCAGCAAAGTACCTTT
Organism: Lithobates septentrionalis; assembly: GCA_037952835.1. Taxonomy (NCBI): domain Eukaryota; kingdom Metazoa; phylum Chordata; class Amphibia; order Anura; family Ranidae; genus Lithobates; species Lithobates septentrionalis. Next base: position 2,255,227 of record JBBDGP010001619.1, read on the forward strand.
CAACGAGTTCCACCAGGTTGTCCGCCGACTTGGGGTTTCCTTCTGCAGGGGAATTGGTATGACCACACGCTCCACTATTTGTGGCCCCAACAGGGACTCTGACTGTAGCCATTTCTGCACCAGGTGAATTAGGTCGAACATCTGCGATCTTGGGGGGCCTCTCATCTTGGAAGAACCTGCTGTGGACCCGGTGTGCTTGAACTGCCAAGGTGACATAGAGTTGCGCCAGGATTTCCCGCTTGACCTTTTCATAGTCTCCCGCTTCTGCCGACTCCAGATCATAGTAGGCCTTCTGCGATTCTCCAGAAAGCAAGGGGGCGACCAGTTCTGCCCAATGGGTTTTAGGCCAACCTTCCCTCTCAGCGGTTCATTCAAACGTTAGCAGAAAAGACTTTGGGTCATCATCTGCAGTCATCTTAGACAGAAAAGCGACCCACTTGGATGGCTGAGGGTTTGTCTCCAAGATCATCAATTTTAGCAGGTGACCACTGTACTAGCGTCTCCACAACCTCAGTCAGGGTTTTCCTATCCACTTTTGCATCAGTGGCTAGCTGTTCAAACAGCCTTTGCGATTGCTCCTGTACAAAACCAATCTGTTGGCACAGCACCTTAGTTTGCTCCTGTGCGATAGCATTGACTTGCTGTTGTGCAGCGTTGGCTTGCTGCTGTGCAGCGTTGGATAACACCAATTGTTTGAGGATTTCCTCCATGTTTAGACACTCTAGGTACTGGAAGTAATAACTTACTACAACTGGTCGCAGCCTCCACTATATGTAACCTGGGGGACAAGTAGCAGGTACAAAACTTCCTGGGATGATCATCTTTCAGGCACAGATACCAAATCCAGTTAGGTAGTGACAAACAGTGCAGTGTTTATTTGTGTTATATACAAGTCTATATACAGGTGCTGTAAAGTGTTCCAGAAAACAAAATAGGAACAAAAATAGCAAAACAAAAACCTAGCCATGTCTCGGCTCTAACTATACAATATATACAGGTCATAATTACCAGTCTAAGCAAGCCTACAGCTTGTCAGCTTCCACAGATACAGCTTTTTACCAACCTTTTGCTCTCTCAGACCAGTGTTGTCTGCTTTCCCCAGGCCGAGAGCAAAGGCTGTCTGACTCAGGTGAGCTTAAATTAGCCTGGGGGAAGAGGACCAAGATCCAAACTGGACCATGGATCAGAGATCCCAGAATGTGTATGAGAGGAGCCTGGGAGACGTATAAACCCCGAACAGGACTTTTCCCGGCTCTCTCTGGGATGCTCCGCTACAATATATAGATATACAGTATCTCACAAAAGTGAGTACACACCTCACATTTTTGTAAATATTTTATTATATCTTTTCATGTGACAACGCTGAAGAAATGACACTTTGTTAAAATGTAAAGTAGTGAGTGTACAGCTTGTAAAACAGTGTAAATTTGCTGTCCCCTCAAAATAACTCAACACACAGCCATTAATGTCTAAACCGCTGGCAACAAAATTGAGTACACCCCTAAGTGAAAATGTCCCAAGTGGGCCCAAAGTGTCACTATTTTGTGTGGCCACCATTATTTTCCAGCACTGCCTTAACCCTCTTGGGCATGGAGTTCACCAGAGCTTCACAGGTTGCCACTGGAGTCCTCTTCCATTCCTCCATGACGACATCACAAAGCTGGTGGATGTTAGAGACCTTGCGCTCCCTCACTATCACATACCAGGCGCTGGAGGCCAATGGAGAGAGGGCTTTCTTTGCAGCCAAGTTCCAGATTCCCCTGAAGGTGAGACAGGAGGAGTTGGACACAAAGTAGCACAGGTCGCCTGTGAAGTTGCTTGCAGTAAGCTCAGAAATACTGCTGTTGTAATAAACAGACTCTGCAGGCAGGTAGCACCTGTGAGGTGTGACAGGTCTGTAAAGTCACTGAGATAAGAGTAGTCAATACAAGCCGAGATCAGAACCAGGTTTAAGGCAGAGCAAAGTCAGGTGGAAGCCGGGTCAAACACGAGAAGCAGGCAGAGGGTATCCGTGAGACAAGCCAGGGTCAGGGACTGGAGATAGGCAGACAGGTTGGGAACAAGTCGGGTCAGAAACTAGGGATCACAGGAGCAAGGAATCACAGGAACACAGGTAACAAGCTGAGTTCAGTCAGCAACTTCAAGCACTGATGCACTTCCTTATAAAGGCCCATGTGATGTAATGCTAGAGAAGCTGTGTCCTAGACCCCTTCTCCTGTTATTGATGCCCTGACAGATGCTGGGTCCTAAAGACCTTCTCCTGCTGTCAGTGCCCCGACATCCACCTTCCGTTTCAGGATGCCCCACAGATCCTCAATAGGGTTTAGGTCTGGGGGCATGGTTGCCCAGTCCATTACCTTTAACCTCAGTTTCTTTAGCAAGGCAATGGTCATGTTGGGGGTGTGTATGGGGTCGTTATGTTGGAATACTGCTCTGTGGCCCAGTCTCCAAAGGAAGGGGATCATGCTCTGCATCAGTATGTCACAGTACATGTTGGCATTCATGGTTCCCTCAATGAACTGTAGCTCCCCAGTGCTGGCAGCTCTCATGCAACCCCAGACCATGACACTCCCACCACCATGCTTGACTGTAGGCAAGGCACACTTGTCTTTGTACCCTCCACCTGCCGCCACACACGCTTGACACCATCTGAACCAAATAGGTTTATCTTGGTCTCATCAGACCACAGGACATGGTTCCTGTAATCCATGTGCTTAGTCTGCTTGTCTTCAGGAAATTGTTTGCGGGTTTTCTTGTGCATCATCAAGAGGCTTCCTTCTGGGATGACAGCAATGCAGATCAATTTGATGCAGTGTGTGGCCTATGGGCTGAGCACTGACAATCTGACCCCCCACCCCTTCAACCTCTGCAGCAATGCTGGCAGCACTCATATGTCTATTTCCCAAAGACAACCTCTGGATATGACGCTGAGCACCTGCAACTTATTTGGTCGACCATGGCGAGGCCTGTTCTGAGTGGAACCTGTCCTGCTAAACCGCAGTGTGGTCTTGGCCACCGTGCTGCAGCTTAGCTTCAGGGTCTTGGCAATCTTGATATAGCCTAGGCCATCTTTATGTAGAGCAACCATTCTTGTTTTCAAATCCTCAGAAAGTTCTTTGCCATGAGGTGCCATGTTGAACTTCCAGTGACCAGTATGAGAGAGTGAGAGTAATAACACCAAATTTAACACACCTACTCCCCATTTACACCTGAGACCTTGTAACACTAACGAATCACATGACACCGGGGAGGGAAAATGGCTAATTGGGACCAATTTGGACATTTTCACTTAGGGGTGTACTCACTTTTGTTGCCAGCAGTTTAGACATTAATGGCTGTGTGTTGAGTTATTTTGAGGGGACAGCAAATTTACACTGTTATACAAGCTGTACACTCACTACTTAACATTGTTACAAAGTGTAATTTCTTCAGTGTTGTCACATGAAAAGATGTAATAAAATATTTACAAAAATGTGAGAGGTGTACTCACTTTTGTGAGATACTATATATATATATATATATATATATATATATATATATATATATATATATACACACACAACACGTAAATTAATTTGGTTAAATTAATTAAATTGGTCTTTTCTGACCATTATTGTTATAAATTTGATTGTTATTGATTATTGAAAATAATTTTGACGCATAGACGAGGGGATGTTAAAAAATGAACTGCCTCAACTGTAAAATATGCTAGATACATGACTGGCTGAGAACAGTCAAGATTAAAAGATGGTTGAGAACAGAGCTAGAATAATAGTGAAAAGATCTTGTAACTCGTCATAACCTTTACAAAAAAAATCTGATTTATAGTTCATATTCTCCTCACTCATAATACATGTTATTATTGTGTATTCCTCTCTCTTTTTAATCTTCAGTTACCCGGGAGTTCCATCTGAAATTCAGGAAGAAAATGGAGTCAAATACATCTTTCAAGTTTATGAAAAAGATCAACCAAAGCAAGACCAATAATCCTGTATAGAATAGACCGAAATAGATATGTGATATGTTGTACTGAAATTTATCTGTAATCCAAAATTGCCTTGAATATCTAACCTAGAAAACAAAAATTTAATATATTGCATCTTATCCATCCTTAAAGCAGAAGTTCACTCTAAAGGGGAATTTCTACTTTATGTCCTCCTCTCCCTTCTTTAGCACATTTGGCACAATTACATTTTTTCTGGGAGAGCAGGTACCCACTCCCACTCTGCCCCTCCTCCTTGCTTACTGGGACACATCCCAGGTCCCAGAAAGATGCAGGAGAATTCACAAAGCACAGAACAGCTCATGCATGCACATTGGGGAGGCAGCTTCCCAATGTGCATGCATGAGCCAAGGAGTCACAACCCATTGATTTCAGTGGGCAGGAGCGGTGTATACACAGAAGATGCTGCTAGCAGGACTTTTTTCCCATCCTGCTAGTGCACCGCTCCAGTGTGAGAGCCCTCGGGGCTTTCACACTGCAGAGACAGCAGCGGCTGTTTTGGGTTGGTTTGCAGGCGCTATTATTAGCGCAATAGCGCCTGCAAACCGCCCCAGTGTGAAAGGTGTCTTAAGGTGATAACTGCATTAATACATTTTCTGGGTGAAAATATAGGACAAAATTCTGGAAAAAGGAAACTATTGTAGCCACCATACCTAAGAATTTTTTTAGCTGAAATTGATTACAGTTGTGTCTCTGTGTTTAGAACATGTATATGTGTTGATTTAGCAGCCAGATTCTACCTCTTATCTACTACAAAAATAAATACAAAATATGTTCAGTTGCTACGGAAAACATCCACTTTGCTTCCTTCTAGTTTTGTTTTATAATCAACTTTGTTGTTCTGTGGAATTCATCACATTTAGGATTTAAGAATCAGGACAGAATTATAAGGGATACGCTGCAGACTTGGACGTTCCTGGGCTTGACTACTTCAGCAGTCACTGACCTGGAACAAGTATGCAATCAGTTAAGTCTACAATCAGGGCCGGGACAAGGTGTGGGCAGGAGGGACGGCTGCCCTGAGCACAATGGCTTATTTCAGGATGTGGGCGCCCTAACCCTAAGGGAAATGGGGGGGGGGTTCAGTTTGGCATCTTTGCCCTGGGAGCTGGATGGTCTTGTCCCGGCACTGTCTAGAATTCAGACCTGCATACCTATTAAGAGGTCACTAACTCACTATTTTGAATCAAGGATGAGGATGACAGCCCTGGATACTGCAAATCAAGCTTGCAATTGCACCTTTCAATATTTCTGTCCTGGCAAATACATGTCCACTCGATCAGCTAAAGACAAGTCATTTCAGCCACTTCCACCCTGTAGGGTGAGACCAAACACTGGTGCCTTATATAGCCAGTGGGTAACACCAGCATTCAAAGTCTCCTCTGCAGTTTCCTGACTCACCTCCCCACATCCATCCTGCTCATTGGACTATGAATCAGTTTCAGCACTCGGATAACCTCCCTCTTCAGCTCCCAGTGCTTGAAAAGAGAGTCCCGGAGCTAATGTGAAGCAACGGGCGCAGGGACGGCATGACAGTGCTGGACAACACAGATGCCGCTTTAGGAGAAGGTTTCCCCTTTTAGAAAAGGGGAGGGGCTGGTTAGGTCGTAGTGCAGAGTCTTTGGAAAGTTAGGGGGAAGTGACGTCAGTTGGAGAGCGGTGGAGGAAGAGATTAGTCACCACCCTCACCGCTCTTCATTCCCCCTGTAGATTCGAGTATAATGGCGGCAATGGAGGGATTTCTGGAGCAATTAAGAGCGGCGGTTGCCACTCAGGGCGCGGACTGGCTGCAGCAGCAGTTAACAGCCATAATGGTAGGCGGGACGCCGGTGAGCGGGGTGGGGGGGGCAGCAACACCTCGGGGCTGTGGGGGAGGAGCGGAGTGGCCGGGACACACAAGAGAGATTGACGTGAGACTGCACAGACGGTAGGGTCGGCCAGTAGTTCAGCGCAGTTCAGGAGAGGGTCGGCGAGGAACACAAGATCCAGTGTGAGTGAAGGAAACAGACAAGTGACACACACCCAGCAAAGTCATAGATGCAGGAGTCCGTCACGAGGGACACCGAATGGGTCTGGCGGTAAAACGGGGAAACAAGGTTGTGCACAGCACCGCAGACCCGCGGCAACCAGAGCGGTTGCATTTGGGGTGCAGCAGTCGATCGGAAGGAATTAGAGCAGCAGCGATCGATCCGAGGGTGAACTGTCCGGGTCGGATGGAAGCGAGGACCAGGGACATCCAACGGCAGGGGTTCCAGGAGTGGCGGCTGATGGGCCCAGTCATGGGCAGCCCGGTGAGTGCGATTCTTCAATTTCCATATCTACTATATTGCATAGCCTGTTGGGGCGGGGTAAGCAGACGGGGCATGCAGGGCTGGGGGGGACAGCAGGGGCGGGGGGGTTGAGACTAACCCGGTTCCACTGCTAGCTGCGGTACCCCAGACGGGGAATGAGGGCCTATGGGAATTGTTGGTGGGGCTCAAAGAATTGGTACAATGCGTAGAGACAGGGACAGCAGGCAGTCCGGCATGTGCATGGGCAACGGCGCAAACCACCCCACTGGCGGTGGACGCCACACAAGCCGCAGGCGATATACCTGTGCCGCCTGTAGTAGCAGCTACGGCTGTCAGAGAGTCTCCCAGCCTGACAGCTGTCGTTCCGACTCCTGTTGATCAAGGGAAGACGGGTTATAAGAAAGCGGAGTCAGTTAGGTTGGCAGACACCGCAAGAAGCTAGGTGTATGTCTGTTTTGAGGGCCCCTTGGGTGCCCATCTAAAGACAGAGGTTAAAGAAAAAATTTGGAAAGGGGAATACGTGGAGATATTCACGTTATTGCCTTTGGAGAAGTTCAAGCTGGACAGGTTGAAACCGGTAGAAGGCAAGAAGGAAGACGAGGAAAGACGGAGATACCTTTTAATTCCGCGTACATTTTCCAATTGGCTGCAGGCATTTGCCATTTTAGCAAGTGTAGTAGGTGAAAAGACCCCCGAACACTGCTCAGCGCTGTTTGTTTATCTGGAAGCCATTAGCGAAGCACGCAGGACTTACGGCAGCATGGCTTGGCTCCGGTTCAATGAACAATTTCGACAACGGATGGCAGTACGACCGACTCTGCGCTGGGACCACAAGGACATAAATCTGTGGATGAGGCTGATGACCGCGGCGAGGGCCCCTAATCAGTTTTTTCAGGCAGGGGTCGGAGGTTCGGCAGCTCCAGGACAACCAACCGAAAAGAGATGGGGTTATTGTTGGCAGTTCAACAAGGGCACATGTAAATTTGGCTCTAACTGTCGATTCAAACACTTGTGTTCAGGCTGCAGGGGATCTCATGCACTGTCCAAGTGTTTTAAAAAAGGAAAGGTCGTGCTGGAGATTCTGTGGGTAAGAGGGAGGACTGGTGCGGTTGGAAAGGATGCTTCCTTTCCTCAGTAGATACCCCGACCGGGAAGCGGCTGCTACGTTGGAAGCAGGCTTTACTAGTGGTTTTCGAATACCTTGTTCTTTGGCGACAGTACCGCCCGAGGCTAAGAATTTACGGTCAGCACTGCTGCACTCAGCGGTGGTTTCCGAAAAATTGGGAAAAGAGGTTTCGTTGGGGCGTATGGCAGGCCCTTTTAAAGAGGTGCCGCTTACGGATTTGGTGGTCTCTCCGCTGGGAGTGGTTCCCAAAAAAGAGCCCAACAAGTTTAGACTTATACACCACCTTTCCTTTCCAAAGGGGGGGTCGGTCAATGATTCCATTGCACCTGAAGAATGTGCAGTAACATACACCTCTTTTGATGCAGCGGTTGCATGGGTTAGGAGGTACGGGCAGGGGTCCTTAATGGCGAGGTCGGACATTGAGTCGGCTTTCCGGCTATTGCCGGTGCATCCGGACAGCTTTCGGCTGCTCAGCTGTACTTGGAACAAGGCATATTACGTTGATCGATGCCTGCAAATGGAATGCTCTATTTCTTGTGCCCTCTTTGAGACGTTCAGCTCCTTTTTGGAATGGGCAGTTCGGGATGTTTCGGGTATCAACTCAGTCATTCATTATTTGGATGATTTTTTATGTGTTGGCCCGGCGGGCTCCAATATCTGCGCAGTCTTGTTAGGGACGTTACAACATTTGGCGGAATGTTTTGGGGTTCCTCTAGCTCCGGAAAAAACGGAAGGCCCAACAGAGACAATTACGTTTCTTGGAATCGAAATAGACTCGACGAGGATGGAGTGCCGGCTTCCAAGGGACAAATTGGAGAAGCTGAAAGAGGAGGTGCGTGGGACCATTGGGGTAAGGAAGTTGCAGCTGCTCCAACTACAATCCTTACTTGGTAAGCTGAATTTTGCTTGCCGTATTATCCCGATGGGGAGGATCTTTTGCTGTCGGCTGGCGGCAGCCACCACGGGGACCAGGGCTCCAACGCATTTTGTGAGTCTTAATCAAGAACATAGGGAGGATTTCTTAGAGTCGTTTAATGGGCGGTGTGACGGACCTAGCCAGAACAGAGGCTGTTGGAGAGGACTGTATGCAAGCCTGTTGCCTTTTGATTATGGGCCCTGGATTTTCAATGGAACAATACTCTTTGTGAGGTGAATGAGAAATCCAGTCTGAACTGTATTAATCGGACTCAGTCGTGTATATATGTATATATTGTATGGGGACTCCTTACTGTAGATTTGTGTCCCTGAAGAGGGAGGGGGGATTCCTCCAGCAGCCCCCTGCCGATAAGACTGATTCATTCTGTTGGGACACATCCTGTGAGGAGATGCTGGTGTTATCAACATGTGTTTATGTTAATTGAGAGAGCTGATCACATTAGCCACCAGCACTGGCTAGGAGACGAATGGTCTAGGCTGAGGAGGGGGGAGATTGTTGTTTGTATTGTTAATTGTAATTAGCTCCAGCTATTGTGTTTATATTAATGTGTGAAGCTCGGTGCCCACAAGACTGTCATCTGGTCTGGGTACATTTTGTAGTAAATTAGCTCATGCTAATTAGGTTAGCTTTGAGTCATCCCTGCTGTATAAAGGTCTGTGAGATCTCAAATAAAAAGGTAGTTCTGATGTACTCCAAGACTGGTGTTGTCTAGTTCTTGGGGGTTCCTATAGCCAGATCCATTGGACTCGTGTTCCAGAACTTAGGAAGCGGTATACTGACGGAAGCACTCAAGCTGAGTGTGGGACGTTCCGTGACATTGGTGGCAAGCAGCGGGAAAGCTTCCTGAAGTCTGGGACATCCAAACCTCCAACTGGATCCAAGATCAGCATAGCAGACTTCAGTCACCCCAGCGGAGATATGGACCTGGCATCAGAATTCCCGGGGCTGCTGCGGATCATCCTTTCAACGTACACCAGGAATGTGTCTGAGGATGAATACCTGGAGCTCAGGCAGCTGATTCGGGTGGAGCTCTGGATTGCAGCCCTCCGTCTCGCTGGTATAAAACAGGGCAAGTGCTTTCCAACCCAAGAACAACGGGCCAGTGACCAACGGGCATTGCGGATGGCATTCCTGGGAGAGCAGCCCCAGGAGCAATGGGTGACTGAGTTGGACAGGTTGGTCCAGCAGGAGATAGAGCTGGACAATCATTATCGGGCTCTGCAAGGGCACGCAGAGGAGGGATATTTAGGGGAGACAACAGAATGCTCTCCGGAGGGATATGACTTTGGCGGCCCTGGATTGCTGTGGGAGAACCTTACAGATCTTTTTATGTTTGGCGATGAAGGGGAACCTGACCTTGAGGACCTGAGAGACTATAGAGAGTCTATGCTCGGTCTTGCAGGGGTCTCAGAGCTCAAACCTGATCTGGACCATTTGCTAAGGAAGGAACAGCATCTGGAAAGGGCATACAGGAAACTGCTAGAACAAGTTCAGCAGCATGCCAGAGAATCGGCAGTGGAAAATCCGGAGATTGCCGTCCCCAAACCTGAAGTGCTGACAATAGGGCAGAGCTCTGCTAACCTCTGCCCAGAAATGATAGCATCTTCTGGGTTCCATGGACAGGAGATGGTGAATCTCTATTCCCAGACATCAGTTGCAGAGACATGGGATTTGATAGACTTTTCTGCTGAGGAAGAGCAACCTGATGAGCCTCCAGCAGAAGAGCTGCTATCAGGGCCAAAGTTCACTGTGTTCTGCCCAGCACCAACAGTGGCTTCGGCCTTCTTGAGAGAAGAGGTAGTCGGCCTTTCTCCCACAACACTGACAGGGACATGTGATTTTCTGCCAGCAGCATCTATGGAGTTAAAACAAACTTCTCCAGCTGAAGATCTGGTAACTGAACAGAGGGTCCAAGACCTCTGTCCCACACTTTTACCAATTCCAGAGACTGGGGATTTAATAGACGTTTCTGTAGAGGAGGAACCACCTGGCAAACCCCCAGCAGAAGTGCTGGCAACCGGACAGAGGTTCCAAGACCTCTGCCCCACACCTGCAGCAATTGTGGAGGCTCAGGCTGAGAAGATGGCAATCACTTCCCAGCAGCAGATACAGGGGGAGAAGGGAGAGGAGGTGTGTGTTGTCCCTCCCCAACAGTTGGCCAGGGTGGAGGAAGTGGGCTTTCCTCCCCAGCAAAGATCCGTGTACCTGGGAGACAGTACCATCGACATGTCGTCCCAGCAGCCAGATGAGGGAATGGAAAAGGAAGCAGCCGGCTCACCTCCCCAATGGCAGCTACACAGTTTGGGAGTGGAGGAAGCCAGCCGCCTGCCCCAACAGTTAGCCGGAGCAGAGGATGCGGAGTCCCCAGCAGAAGTGCTGGCAACAGGGCAGAGTGCTACCAACCTCTGCCCAGCACCGGCAACAACTACAGAGTTCCAGGGAGGCGGGGCAGTCGGCCTCCCTCTCCAACAGTTAGCCGGAACAGATGGTGTGGGGTTTCCAGCAGAAGGGCTGGCAACAGGGCCGAGGACTGCTGGACTCTGCCCTCAACTAACAGAGGATGGATTTCCTGTGAAGGTGGATGGGACTTCAGTCTCCACCTGTATACCCCAGGGATGCTGGGCAGTGGGCCCCGATCCCCAACAGCATGACAGAGTGAGCCCAGACACCCTGTCTTCTCTCCAGCGGCAGAAAGGATTCCAGGGAGAAGAGCCAGTCCGGGCCTCTCCCCAGCGGCAGATATGTTCTCTGAGAGAGGCAGAGGTTGGCTGAGTGAGTGATACTCTGTTTGGAATAATTTATTTGGGGTACTGTGTGGGTACAGGCAGTAGAGGACTGGAACTATGGACTAACTTCGGAGTCAACCCGTCTGGGGTCTCCTCCTGTGTTAGTCTCCTGCCGATAGGGGAGAAATGTGTGACGGACCTAGCCAGAACAGAGGCTGTTGGAGAGGACTGTATGCAAGCCTGTTGCCTTTTGATTATGGGCCCTGGATTTTCAATGGAACAATACTCTTTGTGAGGTGAATGAGAAATCCAGTCTGAACTGTATTAATCGGACTCAGTCGTGTATATATGTATATATTGTATGGGGACTCCTTACTGTAGATTTGTGTCCCGGAAGAGGGAGGGGGGATTCCTCCAGCAGCCCCCTGCCGATAAGACTGATTCATTCTGTTGGGACACATCCTGTGAGGAGATGCTGGTGTTATCAACATGTGTTTATGTTAATTGAGAGAGCTGATCACATTAGCCACCAGCACTGGCTAGGAGACGAATGGTCTAGGCTGAGGAGGGGGGAGATTGTTGTTTGTATTGTTAATTGTAATTAGCTCCAGCTATTGTGTTTATATTAATGTGTGAAGCTCGGTGCCCACAAGACTGTCATCTGGTCTGGGTACATTTTGTAGTAAATTAGCTCATGCTAATTAGGTTAGCTTTGAGTCATCCCTGCTGTATAAAGGTCTGTGAGATCTCAAATAAAAAGGTAGTTCTGATGTACTCCAAGACTGGTGTTGTCTAGTTCTTGGGGGTTCCTATAGCCAGATCCATTGGACTCGTGTTCCAGAACTTAGGAAGCGGTATACTGACGGAAGCACTCAAGCTGAGTGTGGGACATTCCGTGACAGGCGGCTCTGTGGATGTCAGCCCCATTAGCAACTGTGACCTGGAGCTATTCACGGACGCTGCGGGTTCCACGGGGTTTGGGGCTTTCTGCAAGGGACAATGGTGTGCAGCCAGATGGCCTTCGGTATGGCAGGAGGCCGGGTTCCTGCAGAACCTGGTTCTTTTGGAATTGTTCCCAATTGTTGTGGCTATGGAAATTTGGGGGGAATCTTTCAGAAACTTGAAGGTCCGCTTTAATTGCGACAATCTCGGTGTGGTCCAAGTGGTTAACCGTCTGACAGTGGCATCTGTTCCGGTGGTCAGGTTGTTGCGACATTTGGTCCTACGCTGCTTACAAGTGAATGCATTCATATATGCTGTACACTTACTCGGGATAGACAACACTTTGGCTGACGCTTTGTCTCATTTTCAGTGGGACAGGTTCCGGAAGTTAGCACCAGAAGTGGAGCAACAAGGGGTCGCCTGTCCCGACTGGACGTGGAGCATTGTTTTGGGACCGCAGCAAAGTGCATACAGCAATCCGTGAGTACGGCTACTTGGAATGCCTACTCAAAGGTATGGAGAGAATGGTTTGCTTTCTTGAACGAGCTTGGTATGGCCCCGGATGATCCGGACGTATCGCAAGCCGTCCTTTATTTCATCACTGGGGGACTGGAAAGGGGTATCTCGGCAGCTGCCATCGACCGTGAGTTGGCAGGTTTGGCCTTTCTTTTTAAATGGCAAGTGCAACGGGATTACGCAAAGGAATTCTGGTTAAGACATGCAGTCAGAGGTTACAGGAAGGCGCACAAGAAGAGTGATGGGAGGCGCCCTGTCTCCTTTGAAATGCTAAAAATTTTATTTGCTAGTTTGGAAAAGGTCTGCAGATCCTTTTACGAATGTCTTTTATTCCGGGCTGCTTTCGCGTTGACCATCTTTGGGACACTACGTATAAGTGAGTTAGTCAGCCCTTCTAAAAGGATTCAAGGGGGGCTTATGCGTGGGGATGTGGAGTATTTGCAGGATGCTATCAGAATCTGGATCAGACGATCTAAGACTGATCAGGCAGGAAAGGGTAGGCAACTAGAGTTCTGCAGGATTACAGAGTCAGGCATTTGCCCTGTTATGGCGGTGGAATCCTTTCTAGCCGTACGACCGGTAGTTGAGGGGTCCTTTCTAATACATGAGGATGGTGCGTTCTTATCAAAATTCCAGTTTAAAGTGGTGTTTAAAAGATGCGTGTCACTTGGGGGGTTCGACCCGAAAAATTTCTCTTCTCATTCCTTTCGGATTGGGGTGGCCACAGAGGCGGCCAGGGCGGGTCTGAGCCAGGAGGTAATCAGGCGTATTGGTAGGTCGGACTCGGATAGATTCAAATTGTACGTTCGCCCACAAATGGTACAGCGATAGTTTTTGCATACTTTGGTTATGCTTATACGGTATTGGTATTATATTTTTATGTGTGTTTTGTGTTGTTTTTTCTTGTTCACAGGTCAAGAAGTGGGCCTAGTGTGGATACTCGGCCATTTCTATGTTTTTTGGGGGGCCAAGAGAGCTGATGTTCGGCTGAACGGCAGGCAGCTAAGGATCCCCTGGCAAGAGGCTCTTATCAGGTGGATCGGGGTCCCGGGCATGCGATGGAACAGGGTTTTGGGGGAAATACACAGGTTCTCCCACCTTGATAGGGCCCCCGATGTTTTGTTATTACATATAGGGGGGAACGATATGGGAGCCAGATCCATGAGGGACCTTATTCGGGATGTAAAATGTGACTTTTTACATCTACGAGCGGCCTATCCTAAGATGGTGATAGTATGGTCGGATATGGTGGGCAGGTTGTCGAGGCGCTGGGCATGGTCTGCAAAAAAGGTGGACAGGGCTAGGATAAAGGTGAATAAGGAGGTGAGCAGGTTTTTCATCAAAAACGGGGGTTTAGCCATTCGCCACAGAGAGCTGGAGGTGGATATATGGAGGTATTTACGTAGTGATGGCATACATCTTAACGATGTGGGGACGGATTTGTGGTCTCTGGGCCTGCAAGAAGGGATACAGAGAGGGCTGAGGGTGTGGAGGTGCACGCAAGGGTAAGGGGTTACTCCTTGCATGCTGTGGCAGTGTTGGGTTCCTGGAATAGGAGAAGCTATATGTTACATGTATGGAACATGTGGTACCTATCCAGGGGATGGGGGTTGTTTTATGGTACCCATCCTTCGGATGGGGGTTGTTCTGGTACCCATCCATGGAAGGATGGGGGTTGATGTTGGGTACTTTTAGGTTACGAGGGGTTAACCTGGAAGAGGTAAAAAAGGTTAGGTCACTGCGAAGGTTGGGGTACCGCCTCCGAGTCAGGGGTTTCCGACTGGTAGGCTTAAAGTAAAAGAAGTTGTTCGCAGTGACCAGGGGTATGGTTGTTTGTTATTACATTTCCCCTAATAAAGTTATTATTAAAATGTTATGGTTATTTGATATATTTATGTTAATTTATAAGTTTAATAAATAAGGCCGTAAAGGCCATTTACTCCAAGAACTGGGTTGAGTCATTTTATGATGTTTTGGAGGGAGGGTAAATTTGGGGTAAAAAGGAGAGTTATCAGGAGACTGGGCTAGTCCTACAATGTCATGTGTTTGGATGACAGCTTTGTGCAGTGGAATAGTGTATTATCATGCTGACTCTTTTACTTTCACCCTGGTGTGCAGAGGAATATGTGAATTTATTATAAAAAAAGCTTCCAAGCAATTATACCATCAATATTTAAAATACAGCACCAGAAATTTTACACAGTACTTTACATATTTGTATATTCACATCAGTTCTTGTGCCTAAGGAGCTTACAATCTAAGGTCTCTATCTCACATGCATACACAGGCAATTTTAGACAGGAGCCAATTAACCAGAGTGTCCAGAGGAAACCCACGCATGCCCAGGAAGAAAATACAAACTCCATGCAGATAGCATCCTGACTGGGATTCAAACTGAGGATCTCAGTGCTTCAAGGCAGAAGTGCTAACCAGACTGTTACACTACTGTGTCCTTTAGCAATATAGGGGATTCTGAACAAACTTTGGGAAGTAATTTCTCTTCATCAAAGCAGCGTTTGATGGCTTAGGCAGTGGGAGAGGTAAGCATATATTTTCTTCTTTGCAGGAAAGGACTTTATTTAAAGTTTTAGTTATGTGACTGTGCTGCTTTGCTCATTTTAGCAACAACTAAAAGATTATGTGTGTTTAGTATCATTTAACCCCTAAAAACATCAAAAATGGGAATCTGATTGACTACTATGGGTCACACAAACAGTTTTCGACACAAACATTTGGATCAATGTACAATGTGTATCATTTTTAATGTTATGTTTATATCACTTCTGCTATAAATCTGAATCCAGTACTATAAAAACATCATTTTTGAGAAAATATAAACTTTTATTTCTTTGCAACCTGAGGGTGACACCACACATTATTGCCACATTAATCAGCAGAGGGTGACACCATTATTCAGACTTTTCTGCAGCTTCCTCACTCCATATTGTTCATTGGTCTATAAATGAGACTCTTTCTATGCTCTCCTAATTTGGCACCCAGTTCTTACACATGTTAGGACAAATAGAATAGATTCTGGTTGGCTCCTTGTGCTAGCACTCCGGTTTAGCCCATTTAAATTAGAACTAAACCGTAACTGCATGACATTTGGTTTGCTAAAGCACTCTGTATCATAAGCAATTGCCATGTTTCCCCCATTAACATAGGGCACTTGGCTTGAGAAGTAGTTAATTTCAACGCATTTCAGAGTTAAGGTTCTTCAGGAACTCAGAGGTATTTTCCATAAAACATGTCAAGCACATGGCTGGTACTGCAATCGACAGTCTACAATATTCACCCTCTCACCCAGGAAAGGGACTGTAGGGAGGAGAGAAAGGAACAGGGAAGGGGATAGAGAAAGGAGAGAGAACACTTTGTATGTCTCCTAGGAGTTGAGAGCTAACTTCTGAAACAGCAAAGGTAAGAAGCCCAGCGGTCCTTTTATATAATAGACATTTCCAGTCTTTGAAATAGCATGTCCAGATTTTTCTGTATTTCCACTTCCCCAAAATTACTCCACTGTGCTTTATCCCATGTTTTACCCATAACTCACTGCTTTCACCTTTCTCATCCTTCTTCAGCTTATTTTAACTACTTCCTATCTACATGTATTTGCTTCAGTGTCAGCTGTATATTTATGCTG
This sequence comes from Lithobates septentrionalis, assembly GCA_037952835.1. NCBI lineage: Eukaryota > Metazoa > Chordata > Amphibia > Anura > Ranidae > Lithobates > Lithobates septentrionalis. The sequence goes on from JBBDGP010001619.1 coordinate 2,271,408, forward strand.
TGAACCAGTTTCCAGATAGTGACAATGGCAGACCAGGTCTGTGCAATGTGTGTCCACTCAGCTGCTTGTAGTCTCCACCTACGGTGTATGTAAAGTCACAAGCGATAGACGGTTTTCTCCCCATAACAGGAAAAGCGTGCGGAAAGACCTTTATTTCAGCATCATCAGGTAGCATTTTAATGCACATTTAAAAATGTTGCTAAATTTAAAATTCCATTACGATGTTAAAGTGTAGATTTTAGTGATTAAGACTCCAGGTTTTAGTGAACTTTAACTGCTTCAGCCCCGGAAGATTTTACCCGCTTCCTGACCAGAGCACTTTTTTTAAATTTAAAATTCCATTACGATGTTAAAGTGTAGATTTTAGTGATTAAGACTCCAGGTTTTAGTGAACTTTAACTGCTTCAGCCCCGGAAGATTTTACCCGCTTCCTGACCAGAGCACTTTTTGCGATTCGGCATTGCATTGCTTTAACTTACAATTGCGTGGTCGTGCGCCGTTGCACCCAAACAAAATTGACGTCCTTTTTTTCCCACAAATAGAGCTTTCTTTTGGTGGTATTTGATCACCTCTGCTGTGTTTATTTTTTGCACTATAAACAAAAAAAGAGCGTCAATTTTGAAAAAAACTAAATATTTTTTACTTTTTGCTTTAATAAATATCCCCCAAAATATATATAAAAAAACAATTTTTTTCCTCAGTTTAGGCCGATATGTATTCTTCTACATATTTTTGGTAAAAAAAAATCACAATAAGCGTATATTGATTGGTTTGCGCAAAAGTTATAGCATCTACAAAATAGGGGATAGTTTTTTGGCATTTTTATTATTCTTTTTTTTTTTTACTAGTAATGGCAGCAATCTACAATTTTTATCTGGACTGCAACATTATGGCGGTCACGTCGGACAATTTTGACACATTTTTGGGACCATTGGCATTTATACAGCGATCAGTGCTATAAAAATGCATTGATTACTGTAACAAATGTCACTGGCAGAGAAGGGGTTAAAACTAGGGAGCGATCAAGGGTTTAATGTGTTCCCTAGTGAGTGTTCTAACTGAAGGGGGGAGTGGACTGTGTAGGGGAAGAGATAAATCGCTGTTCATACTCTGTATGAACAGATGATCTGTCACTTCTCCCCTCAGAGAACACACACAGATCCCGGTTCTCCGTCTGCCCTGAGCAATTGCGGGAGTCCGGTAGTGATCGTGACCGCCGGCAACTCGCATCGGCTCCGTGGGCGAGCAGGGGGCACGCCTCCGGTGGCGCATGCGCACCCCTAGTGGCCACAGAGCGAAGCGACGTTTCATAACGTTGTTTCGCCCAGCTGCTCCATTCTGCTGCAGTACAACTGCAGCGGCTGGTTGGCAAGTGGTTAAATGGTTCATTAGGACCAAGCTGGTCCAAACAAACTATTTCCTTCACTAACACATGCAGCAACTGTCAGTGTTTCATGAACTTGTGGCAAGGCGACCCTGTGTCATGCTGTGGATTAGCACTATATGCCTGATTGTGGCAGAGGCAGGCATGCTAATTACACACCGCGGGGTGGGTTCATATGCATCCCAGGGATAGAGCTCAGGGCTCCCACCTGGAGACAGTTCCACTCAAGGAGACAGGAAGTCTCGCTGAGGAGTCAGGAGGACTTCGCCCTACATACACAAGTCTGTCTGTGAGTTTTGGGAAGACACCCATGTTCTTTAGAATGTTTAGATGTTCTGCAGGTGGCAGTTTGAACCCTGTGTAAGCTAAGAGAGAGCTTGACGCAACCATACAGGTCTGAGGAACAGACCTATGGCCTAGGCGTGAGGTCTTAAGCAGCTGTGTCCTCAGTAGGTAAGCCAGGAGGTTGAATAACTATGATGCAATAATGGTGAAACCCCTGTGAGGGAAATTTCTGCTTGATTTTAACTTTTTGCTTCCTTTAAATAAAAGTGGGCTGCCATGCCCTTGAAAATGCAGTCTGGACTGACACGTATTTCTTCAAATCGCATACACCACTTGAGCTGAATCACCCCGATATCTTACAACTGTATAATTGGCTACATACAGTATACAGTGCTGTGTTTCAGCAGTGCAACCCTGGGGACTTTGTGCCTGCTCCCAGAAGAGGGAGAAAGCTTTGTATTTTCTGAATGAATAAAAGGCTTCCTTTGATTGGCTGAGGTGGAGAGGTGGGTGGATACCATCACAATCGCCACCCAAGCCCATCAGAGGAAGCTTTGTATTCATTAAAATAGAAATAATCAAGAAAGACCGCGCTAAAAGCAATACTAGTGATGTAACTAGTCAAACATAATAAAGTGTATGAAATTGCAGTGCATCAAAAAATGATAAAAAAATGTTTTTATATATGAAACACCAAAACTCTATTGAAAAAGTGACTGGAAAAAAGTCCCAAATGAAGATAAAGAAGTGACTAGCGTCACAAAAATACACAGTCCTTGGAGCCAAGGCAGATGCAAACAGTGATCATAGACGTGTAACACACAATCCTTGGGGTCAAGGCAGATGTAATCGGTGATCATAGACGTAAAACACCCAGTGAAAAATCCTCCACCTAATAAGATGTCCGCTTACCAAAGGTAAGCTGTAAACCAGCTTAATAGTAAACCTCCGCTCAGGGGAAATCAGCTCCTCAGGTCTCCAATCAAGGAAGAGGGTGGACAAGATCTTTCAATGTGATGGACTCAATCCGCATGGCAGGAAAACCCAAAAGGACAAAACAAATTCTCCATAGTGTAAAACTGTATCACATTTATTGAGGTAAAAAGATGGTCACACTTACATGTAAAATCACGATATAGAGGCACATAGAATATACAACAGCCGGCCGGCTCGCATGCACCCGTTCGTTTTTTTTTTTTTTTTTTTTTTCGTTTGAACGGGTGCATGCGAGCCGGCCGGCTGTTGTATATTCTATGTGCCTCTATATCGTGATTTTACATGTAAGTGTGACCATCTTTTTACCTCAATAAATGTGATACAGTTTTACACTATGGAGAATTTGTTTTGTCCTTTTGGGTTTTCCTGCCATGCGGATTGAGTCCATCACATTGAAAGATCTTGTCCACCCTCTTCCTTGATTGGAGACCTGAGGAGCTGATTTCCCCTGAGCGGAGGTTTACTATTAAGCTGGTTTACAGCTTACCTTTGGTAAGCGGACATCTTATTAGGTGGAGGATTTTTCACTGGGTGTTTTACGTCTATGATCACCGATTACATCTGCCTTGACCCCAAGGATTGTGTGTTACACGTCTATGATCACTGTTTGCATCTGCCTTGGCTCCAAGGACTGTGTATTTTTGTGACGCTAGTCACTTCTTTATCTTCATTTGGGACTTTTTTCCAGTCACTTTTTCAATAGAGTTTTGGTGTTTCATATATAAAAACATTTTTTATCATTTTTTGATGCACTGCAATTTCATACACTTTATTATGTTTGACTAGTTACATCACTAGTATTGCTTTTAGCGCGGTCTTTCTTGATTATTTCTGTTTAGTATGTGCACGCCTCACATTAAGACTGCAGCTTTTTTAGTTTTATAACCGAGTTTTCACCACAGTGAGTAGCGCGGTAATTTTTGATATTTATTCATTAAAATAGAACTCAAGGATTTTTTTTTTTCATTTTAAGATCCTCTCCCTTGTGAGAAAAAAAAGCATCGCAAGTCCTCACTAACTCTCTCCAGGTTCCAGCTCTGTGCCAGACTTCTCCCTTGGATCAGCCCCAATGGTCCTCTTCAGGGTAAAACTGTAAAACAACATTTGGCCCATTTCCTGAACAATTGTTCCCATTTCCTGTGAGCCCAGCCTGTCATTACATGCACTCCTTCCCCAAAGGCACTAGGCACTGAGTACTTCAGGACTGGCACCTGACCAGCTAGAAGACATCATAAAAAAAAATTGCATAGGGAGTTCTGCTTTAAAATACTAAGAAGCTGCAGTGAATTTTACTACTTTATTGGAATAGGGCTGACACAAACTATCATCAGTTATACATATTAGATGACTGAAACTGCTATAATTGCCATGCATGCTTCAACAAATTATTAATTCCTGATAGGAATTATCAATCTATAGTTGACAGTCAATTTGGTATCTATACCACTTTTGGAAGTGAAAGTGGATTTCAATCAATAAGGTATGATCAAAGCTTACGAACGTAAGTAACCAATCTCTTCTCTGTTTCCACTCACTGCGCAATCACTATGAGAGGCAGAAGGCTTCTGTGGCTGGACGGGGATGGACAGTGAACTGAGGGGTACTGGTGTATAGGGTAGTATGCACCCAGAGAAGAATCCTCAGAAAGCAGACTGTCCTGAACATTAGTACCGCTCGGTGCACCATCCAGACTTGTCCAGCCGCACAAGATTACAGCCTCTTATAGAAAGCAATAGTGTACAACGTGTAATGCGCTAGATCCTATTTAGAGCTGCTGGCCAAGTGTTTGTTTAGATGGTACCATAGTCAGGACTTTGTATAACTTATGCTTATATAAATAAATCACTAGTAACACCCAGGGCCGTCTTAATAGAATCATGGGCACCTGGGCAAAGTAATGCTCTGGGACCCCTACAATGGAGACAGTGCAGGTAAACAGATATCAAGTAGGTAGAAGACAGACAAGCGAAGCTTCCCCTTTTGGGTGGAACTCCGAATTAACGACACAAACAAGAAACAGTGGGGAAATACTACACACATAAAGTAACAAAGCTGTCCTGTGCATATATCTGCTAGATTGATTCCTCCCCTGCACTGTGACCCCTCTACACCCCAGATATCCCCCCCAGCACTGTGACCCCTCTACACCCTAGATATCCCCCCAGCACTCTGATCCCTCTACACCCCAGATATACCCCCAAGCACTCTGACCCCTCTACACCCCAGATATCCCCCCAGAACTCTGACTCCTCTACACCCCAGATATCCCCCCCAGCACTCTGACCCCTCTACATCCCAGATATCCCCCAGCACTCGGACCCCTCTATACCCCAGATATCCCCCCCAGTACTCTGACCCCTCTACACCCTATATATCTCCCCAGCACTCTGCCCCCCCCTACACCCCAGATATCCCCCAGCAATCTGACCCCTCTACATCCCAGATATCCCCCCAGCACTCTGACCCCTCTACACCCCAGATATCCCCCCAGCACTCTGACCCCTCTACACCTCAGATATCCCCCCAGCACTCTGACCCCTCTACACCCCAGATATCCCCCAGCACTCTGACCCCTCTACATCTTAGATATCCCCCAGCACTCTGACCCCTCTACACCCCAGATATCCCCCCCAGCACTCTGACCCCTCTACACCCCAGATATCCCCCCAGCACTCTGACCCCTTTACACCCCAGATATCCCCCCAGCTCTCTGACCCCTCTACATCCCAGATATCCCCCCAGCACGCTGACCCCTCTACACCCCAGATATCCCCCCAGCACTCTGACCCCTCTACACCCCAGATATCCCCCCAGCACTCTGACCCCTCTATACCCCAGATATCCCCCCAGCACTCTAACCCCTCTACACCCCAGATCTCTCCCCAGCACTCTGACCCCATTACACCCCAGATATCCCCCCAGCACTCTGACTCCTCTACACCCCAGATATCCCCCCAGCACTCTGACCCCTCTACATCCCAGATATTCCCCCAGCACTCTGACCCCTCTACACCTCAGATACCCCCCAGCACTCTGATTCCTCTACACCCCAGATATCCCCCCAGCACTCTGACCCCTCTACACCTCAGATACCCCCCCCAGCACTCTGACTCCTCTACACCCCAGATATCCCCCCCAGCACTCTGACTCCTCTACACCCCAGATATCCCCCCAGCACTCTGACCCCTCTACGTCCCAGATATCCCCCAGCACTCTGACCCCCCTATACCCCAGATATCCCCCCCAGTACTCTGACCCCTCTACACCCTATATATCTCCCCAGCAATCTGACCCCTCTACATCCCAGATATCCCCCCAGCACTCTGGCCCCTCTACACCTCAGATACCCCCCCAGCACTCTGACCCCTCTACATCCCAGGTATCCCCCCAAGCACTCTGACCCCTCTACACCCCAGATATCCCCCCAGCACTCCGACCCCTCTACACCCCAGATATCTCCACAGCACTCTGACCCCTCTACACCCCAGATATCCCCCGAGCACTCTGACCCCTCTACATCCCAGATATCCCCCAGCACTCAGACCCCTCTACACCCCAGATATCCCCCAGCACTCGGACCCCTCCATACCCAAGATATCCCCCCAGTACTCTGACCCCTCTACACCCTATATATCTCCCCAGCACTCTGACCCCTCTAGACCCCAGATATCCCTCCAGCACTCTGACCCCTCTACACCCCAGCTATCCCCCCCAGCATTCTGACCCCTCTACACCCCAGATATCCCCCTAGCACTGTGACCCCTCTATACCCCAGATATCCCCCCAGCACTCTGACCCCTCTACACCCCAGATATCCCCCAGCACTCTGACCCCTCTACATCCCAGATATCCCCCCAGCACTCTGACCCATCTACATCCCAGATATCCCCCCAGCACTCTGATCCCCTCTACATCCCAGATAGCCCCCCAGCACTCTGACCCCTCTACATCCCAATTATCCCCCCAGCACTCTGACCCCTCTACACACCAGATATCCCCCAGCACTCTGACCCCTCTATACCCCAGATATCTCCCAGCACTCTGACCCTTCTATACCCTAGATATTCCCCCCAGCACTGTTACCATATACCATAAGATACCCCTTGTATTGTGACCCCACTATATCTCTGATACCCCCTACACTGTGGCCCCTCTACATCCCTGATACCTATAGCCACCCAAGTTACAAAAAGCATTGCTACCCCCTATACACCCCAGATCCCCCCTCAGCATTGTTTTTCCCCATACACCCTTGATATCCCTCAGCACCATTATTCCATCCATGTAGTACCCCCTTTTCTAGTGGAGATACAGTACATGTAAACTGTTGGCTATGTGCCCACCTCCAGCACTGGACTCACCTATACCAAGCAAGCAGGCAGAAGGAGGGGCGGAGGAGGGAACATCCCTCTGGGCATTCCAAGCCCTTCGGTGCAAACAGTGCTGGACAGCTGGGCTTACCCTGACACCATCCACAATGCTACTTCCACAGGTGAGCTCTCAGTGCTGCCAACTCAGCAGCTCCCACTCCAGCTCCTACCCCGCAGCCTTCGAGTCCTGAGCATTGAAGCTGCATGAGGCAGGGTCAGAGCATCACTGGGGCTCTGGCCCTGCCCCTCCCTGCTGGCTGTGAAATAATAGGTATCGTTCTGCACAGCATGGCGCACCGCTGCCAGCCTGCCTCCCCTGTGTATCCATCACTCTCAGTGCCATCATGGGGCCCCCAATTTCCAGCCAGCGTGTGCTCAAGGACCAGCTGCTTTAGGGAAAGTGCACCCCATGCAGCTGGGGCCCTGGGCAGTGCCCAGGTGTGCCCACTCATTAAGACAGCCCTGGTAACACCAGACTTGGATCAAAAAGGCCGCAGTTCTTTATTATAGGCTCATTAATTATAAAAAAAAATGAAAAACTTTAAGTTATATTTCATATATAAACAAACAATATCACTTTAAAATTCAACTAATAACTTTACATACCAATAAATAATAAATTAATATTAATAATAATAACCCAATCAAAGCTCAGGTTAAATAACAAAATTATACAATTTCATCTCCTCTCAAAGAGAGAGACACAATACCTCATAAACTGAACTGCGACAGGGAGGGAGGGTGGGACGAACTTCTTTCTTCAGCCAGCGCTGTCTGTCAATTCTATGACGCAGTCTTCTTGTATTTATACCTTTCAGCACAAGCTAACAAGTACTGTTAATATTTAAAAATTAACCAATCAAAAGATATATTTCATTTACTTTAACTTATTAAAAATGTTATTTTTTTGCCTGCCACGGTCCCATAGGTGGTCGGGGGCACAATTTTTGCCCCACCTTTCATTAGCACTTACTCCAGAGCTTACACTTTTAGGCAGGTGCAGCTAGCTCCTTGTATAAAGCTGCTTCCCTGGAGGGTTCTCAGAAGAGGTGTGGGTACACTAGGAGGTGTCTACGAGAACACAGTCCTGTGAGTACTGATGACCCTGGGTGGAGGAGAGACTAGAGGGAAATGACTGTGAGGTGCTGTACGAGCTTTCACTTGTGAATACTGTGGATCGTCTGCTTTATTTGATTGACTGTGTATGTCAAGTGATTCCGAATTAACTATCCAAGTGATGCCATTCCCTGAACAACACCAGTAAAGTATAGTGAAGCTAACTACTGTGTGGACATTCCTTCTTCCAATATAAGGGTCTATGGCCGGGAATGTCGTGAGGAGGCCTATGGCAAGGAGCAGGGCACAAGATGGTGGAGGGATCAGCCTAAGCAGTTGGGATTGTGTTTTAGCAGGGCTGGAGCAGAGGTTGGACCTTCTGCTTGGGAGCCAAAACTAGTCAACCACAAAGCCCATCTTACACACTCTCTCACAAATGCACAGTCTATCCATGCATTCAGAAGAGGGCCAACTCCCCACTAGCAATATTCGAGGCCAGCACTCGAACACGGAATCTAACAGGTTATGGTCCCTTCCGTCCACAGAAAGTTGGCTCCCATTGTAACCCAACACGTTTCAAAGATCCAAATACCTTCTTCATCAGGGGATAAACGTGAGACCTGTTATCTTTTCTAGAAGGGAGAAAAGCGGATTCAGGTGCGCTGTTTTTTTGTGTCTATTAAAGCCCCTCAAAGAGTTTTACATGCTGCCGGTAGCAGGGTTGGACCGTGCAGCTGTGCCTTCAGCCTGTACGAAAATGCTGGAATCTCAAACACAGGGGCTAAAGGTGCACTGTGCATTAGGCCTATAATGGGCAGACGGCAAATCTGCCTATCTGATTAAAGTGTATCTTTACTGTGTATTTTAGCTTTGGAAAATAATAGGTAATGGTAAGACATTAATATTTGTTTTTATTTTGGATTTCTCCACCCTTTTTGTCAGAGGCAATCATCACCAGAACATAATAGCCCGAGCAGGGACAGCAATACAACAGGTTTTATGAGCATTCTCTATTTTATCCAAAACTAAAACAGAAAAAGATTGAGTAGAAATACAGTTTAAAGGATTGCTTAAACTAAAGAAATGTCACTCTCACCATAAGATGCTTGCTATATTTTTCAAACACTTGCTAGAATAATATCTAAAATCCTATTGGCTGTTATGCATATTACCTCTACTTTTCATTGCCGCTGCCCTTATACAACACACTTTGTGAGAGTTCTCTGCACTTTCTCCTAATGACTGAAATACAATCAAAAAACAATGCAGAGTTTTTTGTTCCTATGCTAATTCTCAAAAAAAAAAGAATTCACCTTGAATTTCCCGTTTTTTTCCTTCTAATCATCCTATTTCCATTGCTAATGAAACATCATTCTCAATTGCCCTCACACCCTGTAATGGTTATATTTAGCAGCGCTGTCTAATTGAAATAGATTACACCAAATTACATTTACATTTCACGTGAAATCCTCCATCAAATACTGTGTATGGACCAACGCGTTTCATAAAATTTATTTAGCCTTCATTTAGCTAGCCGGCGTATTTAATTTCTGCAGTCCATGACATGGAAGAATAGCTCAATCTCCTCTTCTGAGCCTTTTAGCAAACCCTAATTATCCTATTAATTCTGCTGGAGATCTGAACTGATGCCTGGAGGTATAAAGCGACTAAGTAGGGTCTCAGTTAGTCTGCCCCTTCTTGGGCCACTGGAACCACACTAACTCGGAATGTTGTTGCTATGAAAGTTTCATTCACCTTTCTGCTTCACTTTATTACACAGGATACTATAGCAGTTTAGATTGAGAAGTTACTCCTAGCCGGATTGCATTCCAAAATTCTACAAAACATTTTCATGGGGAAATCTATCCAAAAAAAAAATGTAACTTTCAGGTTAAATTAACTAAATGCATTCCAGGTATATTAAAGCACAATCTGTGCCAAGTCTAACAATGTGTTTTCTTTAACCACTTGACCTCTGGAAGATTCACCCCCCTGCCTGACCAGGCCATTTTTTGCGAAAAGGCACTGCATAACTTTAACTGACAATTGCGCGGTCATGCAATGCTGTACCCAAATTAAATGTATGTCCTTTTTCCCACTAGAGCTTTCTCATGGTGGTATTTGATCACCTCTGCAGTTTTATTTATTTTTAATAGTAATGGTGGCGATCAGCGACTTATATTGGGACTGCAATATTGTGGCGGACAGTCAGACATTAACTGACACTTTTGACATTTTTTGGGGACCAGTGATACTAATACAGTGATCAGTCCTAAAATACTGTACTAATGACACTGGCTGGGAAGGGGTTAAACATCAGGGGCGATCAAAGGGTTAATTATGTGCCTAGCCTGTGTTTTAGTGTACTGTGGGGGGTGCTTTTACTAGGGGAAGACATGGATCCATGTCTCTGCTTTGAAGGAACACAGGATCCACGCCTTCCCTCCTGTCAGATTGCCATTCTTCCTCTGTCCTGGATGATCATTGGGTGTCGGCAGCCATCAAGTCTGCGGTACCCGCAGATCAGCTCCTGCTGTGTATAATCACAACAGGAGCCGGTGGCGGGCCCCCAACCCGGAAGCGTCGGATCATGGACTAGGTCCGTGATCCGATATAGCAGTGCCAGCTTCCACCATATATTTAAGTTATATGGTCGGCAAGTGGTTAAAGCATACCTATGGTCAAAATGTAGAATCTTATATTCATTTCCACATTGTATTTCTATTATTTCCAGACTATTCCTATTAATCTGCACAATCTTCAAATTTGTAAAATTTTGAAATTCTGTGACATGTATACAAATTGCCCTGTAAGTAGGTAATGCTGTGTCACACATTTTGCAGAGGCTGCAGAGGTGCTGAGAGGAGGAGTTCCAGGAGGTGGAGTCAGTACAGAAATCAATGCTTGCAGGCAGCAAGGTACCATGGGATATGTAGTCCTTAGAGATCAAAAGTAAACAGCAGAGGAGAAGTTGCATAACATGCAGGGAATCCAGGAAGTGCGTAACTGAGTTTGTACTGGAAGCACGCTTGATCGCGTGCCCTCAACACTGAGACTGAACTATCACTGGCAGCTCCTGTCTCATACTAACATTCAGAAGCAAGAGGACCAGCTCCCAATCATGTGATCACTGTATTTAGCCAATCACAGTGATCAATACTGTATATCATTTTCATGACAACTGTAAAATGTTGGATTTTGAGTCTATTTTTTTTCTGGCAACAATGGTCAGCAGCACAAATAAAAATGTTAAATCTACCTAGTGAAAACACAGAGTGCAATAAAAACATGACTGGGATCTACCCCTTTTTACCATAGCTCTCAACTGTCCCTGATTTGGAACAAAGTCCCTCTGTCCCTCTTTCCTCCTCATTTGTCCCTCATTTTGGTCTGATCTATATAATTGTATATAAAATGCACTTTTTATCTTTCAAAAAGTGTTTTCCAGTGCTAAACCTTTCATCCAATTTCTAAATTGCTGGATTTGTAAATTTCCGAAGCCAGTATAAAAGAAAAGTAGTGATAAAAAAAAAATCACTTGTGGGTTTAACTAATAATTTTTTGGTATAATTCTCCTTTAAGAGTGCGTGTTTTCTATGCCTACATACTTTTGCTAATAGGTGTCCCTCGTTCCCATCTCAAAAAATTGGGAGGTATGTTTTTGCTCTAACCAACCTTCAAAAAATAAAACTTTTCCTATACATACGCCTTAACACGCTTCAGCCCTGGAAAATTTTACCCCCTTCCTGACCAGAGCACTTTTTGCGATTCGGCACTGCGTCGTTTTAACTGACAATTGCGCAGTCATGCGACGTTGCACCCAAACAAAATTGTCGTATTTTTTTCCCCACAAATAGAACTTTCTTTTGGTGGTATTTGATCACCTCTGCGGTTTTTATTTCTTGCGCTATAAACAAAAAAAGAGCGACAATTTTGAAAAAAAAAACGCAATATTTTTTACCTTTTGCTATAATAAATATCCCCCAAAAATATATATAAAATTTTTTTCCCCTCAGTTTAGGCCGATATGTATTCTTCTACATATTTTTTGTAAAAAAAAATTGCAATAAGCGTATATTGATTGGTTTGCGCAGAATTTATTGCGTCTACAAAAGGGGATAGGTTTATGGCATTTTTATTATTTTTTTTTTTTTACTAGTAATGGTGGCGATCTGCTATTTTTATCAGGACTGCGATATTATGGCGGACACGTCGGACAATTTTGACACATTTTTGGGACCTTTGGCATTTTTAACAGCTCATTTTTACAGATCAGTGCTATAAAAACGCATTGATTACTGGAAAAATGTCACTGGCAGGGAAGGGGTTAGCACAAGGGGGCGATCAAGGGGTTAATGTGTTCCCTAGTGTGTGTTCTAACTGAAGGGGGGGAGTTGACTGTGTAGGAGAAGAGATAGATCGCTGTTCATACTCTGTATGAACAGACGATCTGTCATTTCTCCCCTCAGAGAACCGGAAACTGTGTGTTTACACACACAGATCCTGGTTCTCCATGTGCCCCAAGCAATTACGGGAGCTCAGCGGTGATCGTGACTGCCAGGCACTCGCATTGGCTCCGTGGGCGAGGAGGGGACGGGTGCGCATCCCTAGTGGCCACAGGGCGAAACAACGTTACATAATGTTGTTTCGCCCAGCCGAGCCATTCTGCCGCAGTACAACTGCGGCGGCTGATCAGCAAGTGGTTAAAGCTGAACTTCAGGGAAACAGATAAACAGCTGAAATGCATATATGAAAACTGTCTTGTTTTTCAAAAATATGTATTTTTTTGCCTGACATCACAGAGAAGACCTCACTTTTCTCTACTGCTGTTGTGTTTGTTACCTCCCCATACTCAACCTGTGTTTGGACAATGGAGAAACAACAGTACACTCTTGAGATCTATTATTGCTCTCTTCTCTCCTTCGGACAGCACGATTCTTGTCCATACATGCGCTGTCATGTCTTACACTGAGCGATGTGGCACAGGGGTTTACAGCATAGATATTACAATTTTAGTCTATAGAAAGGTCTATAAATGCCTTGTTCACTGATAACTTTCCACCACAGTTAGGCTCCACTGTTGTGTCACGTGACCAAGCATTTGTTTTGCACATTTTCATGCAACACGCAATCCACAAAAGAATCTCCTACACTTTTTTTGGTCATAGAGCTTGGTGCGTTTACTACGTACGAAAATGCTTGATTGCTGGCCGCTTTTAGGGTGCCATTACAGTGCAATGGCATCGCAAACACAGATGTGAATGAAGCCTTCAAGCTGAACTCTAGGGCAATATTAAAACTAACCTTGCAGTAGGGCTCCCCCTTCACTCCATGGTTTAAGGCTTCAGTTACACTGGCCTACATTTACAGCTGTGAAAACGCGAAACATGGCAAAGCCGTGGCACATTTTGCAGCATTTTTGCCATGTTTTGCATTTTCCCTCAGACCGGCGGTCAAAACTTCCCTATCCTGAAAGCGATTCTTCCTTGTTCAGGAGAGGGAGGTTGAAGCTCTCCTAAACATGGCAGTTTCTAAACTCTGTTAAAAGCCTTTGTGCACATTGACATGGGCTTTTATGGAGTTGAGTTTAGGAACTTTGGCAAAAAAAACGCCAAAAACTCCTAAACTCGAGTTTAGGAGCTGCCAGTGTAGGCTAGTGTACATGTAACCTAAATGTTCACTTTTGTCTAGCGTACCTTTAAATGCAGTGTAGCACCCTCTAGTAGTGTGCTAGAGAGGATAGGTAAATTTAAGCAGACCTGGCTGGTAGCTAGGCCTGTTTGTTTTCATTCTGGGTTAGGAGTGGCTCATGGTAGTGCTGGCTGGGTGACTCACAGGTGGTGTCATTAAGACCTCACACTTAGTATTAGAACACTTACCTGTCCTGGAGTCCAGCGATGTGGGCACAGCAGCTGATGTTTCTATCAGCTGTCGGGTGCTGCTGCCACTATTTCCGGTAAGAGAACCCACCAGTGAAGCAATGCGGCTTCACAGTCGTGTCCCTACTGCGCATGTGCGAAGCGTACTGCACTCTCTTACTGGCCTGGCGGCAGGGGAAGGAGGAGGAGGAAGCCAGACCTCTGACGTACATTTGGGATGGAAAGTTTTTCACACCTGGATTTGGGGATCCTCTGCCATTCCTCCTTGCAGATCCTCTCCAGTTCTGTCAGGTTGGATGGTAAACGTTGGTGGACAGCCATTTTTAGGTCTCTCCAGGGATGCTCAATTGGGTTTAAGTCAGGGCTCTGGCTGGGCCATTCAAGAACAGTCATGGAGTTGTTGTGAAGCCACTCCTTCGTTATTTTAGCTGTGTGCTTAGGGTCATTGTCTTGTTGGAAGGTAAACCTTCGGCCCAGTCTGAGGTCCTGAGCACTCTGGAGAAGGTTTTTGTCCAGGATATCCCTGTACTTGGCCGCATTCATCTTTCCCTCGATTGCAACCAGTCGTCCTGTCCCTGCAGCTGAAAAACACCCGCACAGCATGATGCTGCCACCACTACGCTTCACTGTTGGGACTGTATTGGACAGGTGACGAGCAGTGCCTGGTTTTCTCCACACATATCGCTTAGAATAGCAAACTCCATGCAAAGTTTCATGTGTCTTGGACTGAGGAGAGGCTTCCATCTGGCCACTCTGCCATAAAGCCCCGACTGGTGGAGAGCTGCAGTGATGGTTGACTTTCTACAACTTTCTCCCATCTCCCGACTGCATCTCTGGAGCTCAGCCACATTGATCTTTGGGTTCTTCTTTACCTCTATCACCTAGGCTCTTCTCCCCCGATAGCTCAGTTTGGCCAGACAGCCAGCTCTAGGAAGGGTTCTGGTCGTCCCAAACGTCTTCAATTTAACCACTTGAGCCCCGGACCATTATGCTGCCTAAGGACCAGAGGTCTTTTTCCAATTTGGCACTGCGTCGCTTTAACCGCTAATTGCGCGGTCATGCAATGCTGTACCCAAATGAAATTTGTGTCCTTTTCTTTCCACAAATAGAGCTTTCTTTTGATGGTATTTGATCACCTCTGCGGTTTTTATTTTTTGCGCTATAAACGGAAAAAGACCGAAAATTTTGAAAAAAAATTTTCTACTTTTTGTTATAAAAAAATCCAATAAACTAAATTTTAGTCATACATTTAGGCCAAAATGTATTCGGCCACATGTCTTTGGTAAAAAAAATGTCAATAAGCGTATATTTATTGGTTTGCGCAAAAGTTATAGCGTCTACAAACTAGGGTACATTTTCTGTAATTTACACAGCTTTTAGTTTATGACTGCCTATGTCATTTCTTGAGGTGATAAAATGGCAGGGCAGTACAAAACCCCCCCAAATGACCCCATTTTGGAAAGTAGACACCCCAAGGAAATTGCTGAGAGGCATGTTGAACACATTGAATATTTATTTTTTTTGTCCCAAGTGATTGAATAATGACCAAAAAAAAAAATATTTACAAAAAGTTGTCACTAAATGATATATTGCTCACACAGGCCATGGGCCTATGTGGAATTGCACCCCAAAATACATTCAGCTGCTTCTCCTGAGTATGGTGATACCACATGTGTGGGACTTTTTGGGAGCCTAGCCGCGTACGGGGCCCCGAAAACCAATCACCGCCTTCAGGATTTCTAAGGGTGAAAATATTTGATTTCACTCTTCACTGCCTATCACAGTTTCGGAGGCCATGGAATGCCCAGGTGGCACAAAACCCCCCCAAATGACCCCATTTTGGAAAGTAGACACCCCAAGCTATTTGCTGAGAGGCATGGGGAGTATTTTGCAGCTCTCATTTGTTTTTGAAAATGAAGAAAGACAAGAAAAAACATTTTTTTTTTCTTTTTTCAATTTTCAAAACTTTGTGACAAAAAGTGAGGTCTGCAAAATACTCACTATACCTCTCAGCAAATAGCTTTGGGTGTCTACTTTCCAAAATGGGGTCATTTGGGGGGGTTTTGTGCCACCTGGGCTCTCCATGGCCTTCGAAACTGTGATAGGCAGTGAAGAGTGAAATCAAAAATTCACGCCCTTAGAAAGCCTGAAGGCGGTGCTTGGTTTTCGGGGTCCCGTACGCGGCTAGGCTCCCAAAAAGTCTCACACATATGGTATCCCCATACTCAGGAGAAGCAGCAGAATGAATTTTGGGGTGTAATTTCACATATTCCCATGGCATGTTTGAGCAATATATCATTTAGTGACAACTTTGTGCAAAAAAAAAAAAATTTGTCTCTTTCCGGCAACTTGTGTCGCAATATAAAATATTCCATGGACTCGACATGCCTCTCAGCAAATAGCTTTGGGTGTCTACTTTCCAAAATGGGGTCATTTGGGGGGGGGTTTTGAACTGTCCTAGCATTTTATGCACAACATTTAGAAGCTTATGTCACACATCACCCACTCTTCTAACCACTTGAAGACAAAGTCCTTTCTGACACTTATTGTTTACATGAAAAAGTTATTTTTTTTTGCAAAAAAATTACTTTGAACCCCCCAAACATTATATATTTTTTTAAAGCAAATGCCCTACAGATTAAAATGGTGGGTGTTTCATTTTTTTTTTCAAACAGTATTTGCGCAGCGATTTTTCAAACGCATTTTTTGGGGAAAAAACACACTTTTTTAAATTTTAATGCACTAAAACACACTATATTGCCCAAATGTTTGATGAAATAAAAAAGATGATCTTAGGCCGAGTACATGGATACCAAACATGACATGCTTTAAAATTGCGCACAAACGTGCAGTGGCAACAAAATAAATACATTTTTAAAAGCCTTTAAAAGCCTTTACAGGTTACCACTTTAGATTTGTGAACCAGTCAATAAGCAATAAGAGGGATCAACTGTATCTGCTATAAACAGGAAGTCCTCATGTGGACATAACAGATAAGTAGTCCTTATGACGATATGTTGTAAACGAAATAATGAAGAATTATATAGGCATCTCAAATGTGGACCAGCTCACTACCACCGAGAGATGAAAAGGCTTACCGGATAAGGTGGACCCAATGGGGCATACGCCGGATTGGGTCAGACAAGGCTTAGGTGGTGAGTGGCTGTGTATGTTCAAAGAAGAATGTTGTCTCGCGGATTTGCTGTATTCCTCCAAGTAGCACCCGGATCATGAGGGGTGTAAGCAATCTCCCGGATGTAGGAGGTCATGTAGATCTTAGGGGGGTGGGATATTCCGTAGGTAAACCCCTCAAAGCAACATTCCACGGACCAAAAAATGATGTGGTAGGATAAGGAAAGAAAAAAAGGGCCACATAGTGTAAATCCAAAAAACAAAAAGTATTTATTTAAAATAAATAGATGTACACTCACATGTAGATCCAAACATAAAACAGCGCTGTGAGAAAAAGTGGCGACAATGGGGTCCTGGGGTCCTGGGCAGGACCTCATTGTCGCCACTTTTTCTCACAGTGCTGTTTTATGTTTGGATCTACATGTGAGTGTACATCTATTTATTTTAAAAAAAAAATACTTTTTGTTTTTTGGATTTACACTATGTGGCCCTTTTTTTCTTTCCTTATCCTACCACATCATTTTTTGGTCCCTGGAATGTTGCTTTGAGGTGTTTACCTGCGGAATATCCCACCCCTCTAAGATCTACATGACCTCCTACATCCGGGAGATTGCTTACACCCCTCATGATCCGGGTGCTACTTGGAGGAATACAGCAAATCCGCGAGACAACATTCTTCTTTGAACATACACAGCCACTCACCACCTAAGCCTTGTCTGACCCAATCCGGCGTATGCCCCATTGGGTCCACCTTATCCGGTAAGCCTTTTCATCTCTCGGTGGTAGTGAGCTGGTCCACATTTGAGATGCCTATATAATTCTTCATTATTTCGTTTACAACATATCGTCATAAGGACTACTTATCTGTTATGTCCACATGAGGACTTCCTGTTTATAGCAGATACAGTTGATCCCTCTTATTGCTTATTGACTGGTTCACAGTTATGTTTGACATTGTTTAGCTCCACACTTTTTTGTTGTTTTGCATACGTATACTTTGTTGGTCGTGTTGGCTGCTTTTGTTTTTCTTTTTTAGGGTAGCGCAGAATCATTCTATATATTTACCACTTTAGATTTACAGAGGAGGTCTACTGCAAAAATTACTGCCCTCGATCTGACCTTCGCGGTGATACCTCACATGCATGGTGCAATTGCTGTTTACGTTTGACGACAGACCGCCGCTTGCGTTCACCTTAGCGCGAGAGCAGGGGGCGACAGGGGTGCTTTTTTTTTCTTTATTATTTTTTTGCTTTTTTTATCTTATTTTTAAACTGTTCCTTTCATTTTTTTTTTTTTAATCATTTTTATTGTTATCTCGGGGAATGTAAATATCCCCTATGATAGCAATAGGTAGTGACAGGTACTCTTTTTTGAAAAAATTGGGGTCTATTAGACCCTAGATCTCTCCTCTGCCCTCAAAGCATCTGACGACACCAAGATCGGTGTGATAAAATGCTTCCCCAATTTCCCAATGGCGCTATTTACATCCGGCGAAATCTAAGTCATAAAATGCCCGTAGCTTCCGGTTTCTTAGGCCATAGAGATGTTTGGAGCCACTCTGGTCTCTGATCAGCTCTATGGTCAGCTGGCTGAATCACCGGCTGCATTCTCAGGTTCCCTGTTGAGACAGGAGAGTCAGAGAAAAACACGGAAGACGGTGGGGGGCATTCCCTCCCACGGCTTGTAAAAGCAGTCTAGAGGCTAATTAGCTGCTAGGATTGCTTTTACATGAAAGCCGACTGCTGGCTGAAAAGAATGATACCAAGATGATACCTAAACCTGCAGGCATCATTCTGGTATAACCACTCAAAGTCGTGAATGGCGTACCTGAAGACAAAAAAATGGTTAACAATAAAGCACAGTAAACGGTAAAGTATAAAAAATTGCATACCTGAAAAGCAAACATGATAAAACATAATAACAATAAAACATTGCAGAATAGAATACAGTAAAAAAGAGCAGAACAATAGAGAGAATAGAGAGAGAGAGAACAATAAAACGACAACTATTTTTTTTATTTTATATATATATTTTTTTTTTACACTTTTTTTGTAACTAACTTTTATAACGGTAACCGGTTCCAGGTTCGGGTCTCTCAAAATGCGATGGCATCTTGGGAGACCCTGTGAAAGTGCGCCTAGTCTGTGGAATGCTGTACCCTACGCTAATACTGAACTAGTGCATGGTAGCGTTCAAAACATTCACCAATGCAAAGACCAGGATTGTCAGGACAGGAGGGACAATAATAGCGGGTGTCACGCCTATATCCGCGCTTGCTGCAGACACAACCTTTTTTTTGGGGGGTTCGCTGGGTAGGGGTACTCGGGAGGACATAAAGAAAATGCCTCTCATGCAGCCGACTGCATTTGGTTGGGGATGTGAATGGGGAAAGTACGGGCGCTGCAGAAGCGGTGGGTTCCCAATTAGGATTGGCGAATGCAGCAGGAAGGGCACTATGGGCACGACGGGCCTGTGTTTGTCTTCTTGGTGGCAGCGGGACACTACTTGTACTTGCCACCTCACCAGCTTGAACTGCACTTATGGGACTCGCCACGCCACCAAGTGTTACTGCAGTGCTGGTTTGACTACGACCGGGGTGTACTAGGCCGCTGGCGCTTGCCAGTTCAATAAAAAACTACCAAAAAAACTGTTAGCGATCGCAGGGATCAGGCATGACTCTGCGAACGCTGCAGTTATGCGTTAAGTGTTTTGTAAGTGACAGTGATCGATCGATACTGCACTTGGGTGGGCTGAGCTGGGCCGGGCGGAGGGGCAAAATGCAGGTGCTAGCAGGTATCTGGGCTGATCCCGCTAACACTGCGTTTTTGGGAACCCTAAACTGCTGGGGACACTAGTATAGATCTGATCGGATCAGATATTGATCCGTTCAGATACTATACCACTAAGGGAGGTGTATGCTGCGTGCGTGGGTGTTAGCGGTACTGGCGCTAACCTGACGCTGCTTGGGGCTGGTGCTTGCCAGTTCACCAAAATACTACCAAAAAAACTGTTAGCGATCGCAGGGATCAGGCCTGACTCTGCGAACGCTGCAGTTATGCGTTTAGTGTTTTGTAAGTGACAGTGATCGATCGATACTGCACTTGGGTGGGCTGGGCGGAGGGGCAAAACGCAGGTGCTAGCAGGTATCTGGGCTGATCCCGCTAACACTGCGTTTTTGGGAACCCTAAACTGCTGGGGACGCTATTATAGATCTGATCGGATCAGATATTGATCCGTTCAGATACTATACCACTAAGGGAGGTGTACGGTGCGTGCGTGGGTGTTAGCGCTACTGGCGCTAACCTGACGCTGCCTGGGGCTGGTGCTTGCTTGCCAGTTCACCAAAATGCTACCAAAAAAACTGTTAGCGATCGCAGGGATTAGGCCTGACTCTGCGAACGCTGCAGTTATGCGTTTAGTGTTTTGTGACAGTGATCGATCGATACTGCACTTGGGTGGGCTGGGCGGAGGGGCAAAACGCAGGTGCTAGCAGGTATCTGGGATGATCCCGCTAACACTGCGTTTTTGGGAACCCTAAACTGCTGGGGACGCTAGTATAGATCTGATCGGATCAGATATTGATCCGTTCAGATACTATACCACTAAGGGAGGTGTACGGTGCGTGCGTGGGTGTTAGCGGTACTGGCGCTAACCTGACGCTGCTTGGGGCTGGTGCTTGCCAGTTCACCAAAATGCTACAAGAAAAACTGTTAGCGATCGCAAGGATCAGGCCTGACTCTGCGAACGCTGCAGTTATGCGTTTAGTGTTTTGTAAGTGACAGTGATCGATCGATACTGCACTTGGGTGGGCTGGGCGGAGGGGCAAAACGCAGGTGCTAGCAGGTATCTGGGCTGATCCCGCTAACACTGCGTTTTTGGGAACCCTAAACTGCTGGGGACGCTAGTATAGATCTGATCGGATCAGATATTGATCCGTTCAGATACTATACCACTAAGGGAGGCATATGCTGCGTGCGTGGGTGTTAGCGATACTGACGCTAATCTGATGCTGCCTGGGGCGACGCATATCACTGCCGGGCGATCAGGGGGCTAAACCTTTATTCGGTAATAAATGGCGGGTGCCCTGACACTATAAAAAATAAACGAACTAACCAGCGTCAACCGTAACACTTATACGGTGATCAGTGGTGAAAGGGTTAACTAGGGGGCAATCAAGGGGTTAAAACATTTATTCGGTAGTATATGGGGGTCCCTGTCGCTATAAAACGCTGACGGCGAACCTAAATATTTACGTCCCTAACTAGCGTCACCAGCGACACTAATACAGCTATCAGAAAAATTATCGCTTAGTGACACTGGTGATGGGGGGTGATCAAGGGGGTAAAACTTTATTAGGGGGGGTTAGGGGGAACCCTAGACCTAAAGGGGGCTAACAGTACCTGTCCTAACACTGTAACTGTCACAAACTGACACCAATACAGTAATCAGAAAAAAAAAAAAAAAACCTGCTTGGTGTCAGTTTGTGACGGGGGGGGGGGGGGGTGATTGGGGGGTCATCGGGGGGCGATCGGGGGGGGGGATCAGGGTGTTTTGTGTGCCTGCCATGTTCTACTGTGTGTGTAGTGTTGGTGCACTCACAGTGATGTCTTCTCTCCTCGGCGCTGGAACGGAAACTACCGAGCCGAGGAGAGATGACATCATTTCCTTTGCTGCTGTTTAGCATACAGCAGCAAAGGAATGTTCCCATTGGCCGGCGGCAATCGCGAGGGGGGGGGCCACGAACGGATGGCCTCCCCCTCACCTCCGATCGCCAGGGAACAAAAGACGACCGTTCGGACCCCCCACCCGCGGAAGGCAAATCACGTACATGTACGTGATTTTGCCTGTCCGTGCCACCTTGCCGACGTACATCGGCGTGAGGTGGTCGTCAAGTGGTTAAGGATTATGGAGGCCAATGTGCTCTTAGGAACCTTAAGTGCAGCAGAAATTTTTTTGTAACCTTGGCCAGATCTGTGCCTTGCCACAATTCTGTTTCTGAGCTCTTCAGGCAGTTCCTTTGACCTCATGATTCTCATTTGCTCTGACATGCACTGTGAGCTGTAAGGTCTTATATAGACAGGTGTGTGGCACAGCTGGACTCAAATGAAGGTGTAGAACCATCTCAGGGATGATCAGAGGAAATGGACACCACCTGAGTTAAATATATGAGTGTCACAGCAAAAGGTCTGAATACTTAGGACCATGTGATATTTCAGTTTTTCTTTTTTAATAAATCTGCAAAAATGTCAACAATTCTGTGTTTTTCTGTCAATATGGGGTGCTGCGTGTACATTAATGAGGAAAAAAATGAACATAAATGATTTTAGTAAATTGCTGCAATATAACAAAGAGTGAAAAATTTAAGGGGGTCTGAATACTTTCCGTCCCCACTGTATCTTGCCACGGCAAGGTCTGGCGGAAGTGGGGACAGGGTACCTGGCAAAAAATAGGTACCCACTCTCTCCCCCCCGCCGAAAGGTGTACTTTTTGCTGCGCTTTTCTAGGGGGCGACAAAAGCACATGAAAACTATTCCCCATTAAATCCTATGTACAGTAACTGTTCACACCGCAGGTTCACTGCGCTTTGAAAAGTCCTGCATGCTGCAACAAAAGCACATCAAAACCACACCAGTCTGAAAGGGCCCTTATGCTCCCAGTAACCCTAAGGGAGCATTATCACCAGCAAGCCACACATATTGCACAGCCACTGGTGTGCACTGAACGTAGGGTGACCACATTTTGAAACTGCCATTCAGGGACAATTTTGCCAAGGACCGGGGGGGGGGGGGTTTGGGGGCTTTGTGTTGAATGTAGTCTCCGGGTTGACGGGATTTCGGCGGCGAGTGATTTGTCGGGTGAATGGCTGGTTTTAGCACTTATATCATCCCAACACCATGCTTGAAATGTATTTTTATTAATACATTAAGTATAGACCCCTCTTCTTCAGTACGGACCCCCCTCTCCACTAAGTATAGACACCCCTCCTTCAGTACGTACCCCCTCTTTACTAAGTACAGACCCCCCCCCCTACAGTACTGACCCCCTCCCCTTCCACTTGTGCTAGTAGAGAGGTAGAGGTCAGAAATGTGCTGGGGGGGGTGCTTTTTTACCTTTTTCATGATCACTGTCCCTGTCCCCCTCCTCAGTTTATCTATATACATATAATAATATAAGCTTAACAACAGACCTCAGATCAGAGAACAGCACAGGAGGGGACTGGAGAACAGCAAGGGGGGTCTGGAGAACAGCAGGGGTGGGGGACTGAAGAAGAGCACAGGTGGGACCAGAGGACAGCAGGGGGTTGGAGAAGGGGAGGGGTGGGGTGGGAGAGAGCAGAGAAGTTGCTGGGGAAGATCAGAGGGGCCAGGAGAGCGTTGAGGGACCTGTGGGCAGCAGAAGTAAACTGTATAGAAGGGGCGGCATATATAGGAACTGATGCCCTCCATGTTCTTCTTGCAGCCACTGAATGCCCGCTTTTCCTCCTTTACCACTTGCAGGCATTCAGTGGCTGCGAGAAGAACATGGAGGGCATCAGTTCTTCTACATGTCACCCCTCCTCTCCAGGTTTAGAGGGAAGCTGCATGGGCCCCCTGGAGTATGAGGCGACCCCTGTAGTTACACCGTTGCAGTGGAGAAAAAAAAAATTCTGGAAGGTTGAAGGAGCAAAGAATGGAATGCTGGCAAGTAGGGATGAGCCGAACACCCCCCGGTTCGGTTCGCACCAGAACCTGCGAACGGACCGAAAGTTCGCACGAACGTTAGAACCCCATTGCCGTCTATGGGACTCGAACGTTCGAAATCAAAAGTGCTCATTTTAAAGGCTAATTTGCATGGTATTGTCCTAAAAAGGGTTTGGGGACCCGGGTCCTACCCCAGGGGACATGTATCAATGCAAAAAAAACTTTTAAAAACGGCCGTTTTTTCGGGAGCAGTGATTTTAATGATGCTTAAAGTAAAAAAAAAAAAAGTGAAATATTCCTTTAAATATCGTACCTGGGGGGTGTCTATAGTATGCCTGTAAAGTGACGCGTGTTTCCCGTGTTTAGAACAGTCCCTGCACCAAATGTCATTTTTAAAGGAAAAAATCTCATTTAAAACTGCTTGCGGGTTTAATGTAATGTCGGGTCATGGCAATATGGATGAAAATCGGTGAGACAAACGGCATGGGTACCCCCCAGTCCATTACCAGGCCCTTTGGGTCTTGTATGGATATTAAGGGGAACCCCGCACCCAAATTAAAATAAGGAAAGGTGTGGGGCCACCAGGCCCTATATACTCTGAACAGCAGTATACAGGCGGTGCAAACAAGACAGGGACTGTAGGTTTGTTGTTAAGTAGAATCTCTTTGTAATTTTGAACGGGTACATTTTTAACGTGTTTAGCTCCAGCCAAAAAAATCTTTTTTAAGCTTTTTGGAAAACATAGGGAAGGGTTATCACCCCTGTGACATTTGTTTTGCTGTCTTTCCTCCTCTTCAGAAGATTTCACCTCACTTTTTGTCCCAATGAAAAATGTTTTTTGAAAATTTGTGTTTTTTTGTGGAACAAGGATTGGAAAGCATCAGTGGAAAGGAGAATTTTTTTCCCATATTAACTCTTACAGGAGAGAATTTCCCTTCCTAGGGGTAGATTTCATCTCACTTCCTGTTGTCTCCTTCCATTTGCAAGTAGGAGTCGTTTGTAATTTAGATGTTTGAAAGTAGGGTCCTGCCCTATATACTCAGCAGAAATTTGGGCCTTAGGTGTTGCTGTGGCCACAACACTGTAAGCCCTCACAGGGCCCTGCTGTGAAATATTAGATCAAGAATTGTAATTACATGCCCCTGTTGAACAGGAGCTGAAAAATTAGGCCTTAGGCACTGGTGCTGGTGCCACAACACTGCAACCCCTCACAGACACTCTAGTTAGAACGCAGGAACGAGCCCTGCTGCAAAGTATTGCATCAAAAATTGTAATTACACGCCCCTGTTAGACAGGGGCAGAAAAATTGGGCCTTAGGCACTGGTGCTGGTGCCACAACACTGCAACCCCTCACAGACACTCTAGTTGGAACGCAGGAACGAGCCCTGCTGCAAAGTATTGCATCAAAAATTGTAATTACACGCCCCTGTTAGACAGGGGCAGAAAAATTGGGCCTTAGGCACTGGTGCTGGTGCCACAACACTGCAACCCCTCACAGACACTCTAGTTGGAACGCAGGAACGAGCCCTGCTGCAAAGTATTGCATCAAAAATTGTAATTACACGCCCCTGTTAGACAGGGGCAGAAAAATTGGGCCTTAGGCACTGGTGCTGGTGCCACAACACTGCAACCCCTCACAGACACTCTAGTTGGAATGCAGGAACGAGCCCTGCTGCAAAGTATTACATCAAAAATTGTAATTACACGCCCCTGTTAAACAGGGGCTGAAAAATTGTGCCTTAGGCACTGGTGGTGGCGCCCAGAACCAAAAATGTTCTTACAAGCTATCAGCGTGATGATTGAGGAGGAAGAGGATAATTACTCAGGGATAGTCACTCAGCATCAGCATAGGCAGTCTTTGAAGTGATCTGAGATTTCAAAAAAAATTATTCGGTTACATCAGCATCAGGTGCTTGGTAGCTGGTGGTGATCCAAGACTGATTCATTTTTATGAAGGTCAGTCGATCGACCGAGTCGGTGGACAGACGCACCCTGTGATCGGTTACCACGCCTCCAGCAGCACTGAATGTGCGTTCCGAAAGAACGCTGGATGCAGGACAGGCCAGTAGCTCAATTGCATACTGTGCAAGCTCTGGCCAGTGATCCATCCTCAAGACCCAGTAACCCAGAGGATTTTCGGTGGGAAAGGTGTCCAAGTCTGATCTTGCCCCTAGGTATTCCTGCACCATGTAAAACAGACGCTGGCGATGGTTGCTGGAACCGATCATACCTTGGGGCTGCGGACCAAAAAATTGTCTGAACGCATCGGTCAGACGGCCACCTTCTCCACCGCTCCTTCTTTGACTGACCGAAGCCTCAGCAACACGTTGTCCAGAAACAGGCGTTTGTAACCTCCCAGTCTCTGGGAACGCGTTGCACAGACCTTTCTGCAAGGCCTCCCGAAGATGTTTCATCCTCTGCTCCCTCTGCGATGGCAAGATAAGGTCCGCAACCTTACCCTTGTAACGTGGATCAAGGAGGGTTGCCAGCCAGTATTGGTCCTTCTCCTTGATACCACGAATACGAGGATCCTTACGCAGGCTTTGCAGGATCAGGGAGGCCATGCAGCGTAGGTTTGCTGAGGCAT
The DNA here is from genome assembly GCA_037952835.1 of Lithobates septentrionalis. Taxonomy (NCBI): domain Eukaryota; kingdom Metazoa; phylum Chordata; class Amphibia; order Anura; family Ranidae; genus Lithobates; species Lithobates septentrionalis. The sequence continues at coordinate 2,297,777 of JBBDGP010001619.1, forward strand.
TCGGTCCGGAGTCCTCTGGGTCACTAAGGACGACAACGTCCGCAGCCATCTCCTCCCAGCCATGTACAAGTCCATGTGTTTCTTGGGACTGATCCCTTAAAGACTGCTGCTGATGCTGAGTGCCAGGCTCCACCTCCATACTGACACAATCTTCCTCCTCCTCCTCCTCCTCTTCCTGTGTGATCGGCGGGCACGCAGTAACACTGTCTGGATAAAGGGGGCCTTGAGAGCTAAGGAAGTCCTCCTCTTCCTGCCTCTGTTCTGCCTCAAGTGCCCTGTCCATTATTCCATGCAGCGTGTGCTCCAACAGGTGGACAAGGGGGACAGTGTCACTGATGCATGCACTGTCACTGCTCACCATCCTCGTGGCCTCCTCGAATGGTGACAGGACAGTGCATGCATCCCTGATCATGGCCCACTGGCGTGGGGAAAAAAAACCAAGCTCCCCTGACCCTGTCCTGGTGCCATAGTCGCACAGGTACTCATTGATGGCCCTCTGCTGCGTGTGCAGCCGCTGCAGCATGGCCAACGTTGAGTTCCACCTGGTGGGCATGTCACAGATTAGGCGGTTCTTGGGCAGGTTAAACTCCTTTTGGAGGTCCGTCAGCCGAGCACTGGCATTATATGACCGGCGGAAATGCACACAGACTTTCCTGGCCTGCCTCAGGACATCCTGTAAGCCCGGGTACCTGCCCAAGAACCGCTGCACCACCAAGTTAAGGACGTGAGCCAAACAGGGCACATGGGTCATTTGTCCCTGTCGGAGGGCAGAGAGGAGGTTGGTGCCATTGTCGCAAACCACCATTCCTGCCTTAAGTTGGCGTGGCGTCAACCACCTCTGAACCTGCCCCTGCAGAGCTGACAGAACCTCTGCCCCAGTGTGGCTCCTGTCCCCCAAGCACACCAGCTCAAGCACCGCATGGCATCTTTTGGCCTGCGTACTTGCGTAGCCCCTTGAACGACTACGGAGCACCGCTGGTTCCGAGGAAGAGGCCATGGAGGAAGAAGAAGAGGAGGGGGTGGAGGAGAGAGGTGTGTCACAATCATTAGCATTTTGGAGGCGTGGTGGCGGAACAACCTCCAACACTACTGCACCTTGTCCTGCATCCTTCCCAGCTGCCAGCAGAGTCACCCAATGCGCCGTGAAACTTAGGTAACGCCCCTGTCCATGCCTGCTGGACCATGAGTCAGCGGTAATTTGCACCTTACCGCTGACCGCCCTGTCCAGCGAGGCATGGACATTGCCTTCCACATGCCGGTAGAGAGCCAGAATCGCCTTCCGTGAGAAAAAGTGGCGTTTTGGTACCTGCCACTGAGGAACCGCACATTCCACAAACTCACGGAAGGGGGCAGAGTCTACCAACTGAAAAGGCAGCAGTTGAAGTGCTAGCAATTTTGCCAAGCTAGCATTCAACCGCTGGGCATGTGGATGGCTGGGAGCAAACTTCTTTCGGCGGTGCAGCAGCTGGGGCAGGGAAATTTGCCTGGTACAATCTGATGTCGGTGTACCAAAAGCAGATTGCCCACAAGTACTTGGCTGTGACACACCTAATTCTACACCTTCATTCCTCTCACTGCAGGTCTCAGAGAGGACTGGAGGTCTAGTGGGGTTGGAAATCTCAGCTGATGAGGAGCAAGGAGAGATCCTCTTTGTTCTTTGGTGTGGGTCTTTTAGATACGCTTGCCAACGAACTGCATGGCAGGTCAACATATGTCTGGTCAAGCATGTGGTACCCATGCGGGAGATGTTTTGGCCACGTGTGATACGCTTGAGACATATGTTGCAAATAGCAGCGGTGCGATCTGATGCACTCGTCTCAAAAAAGGCCCACACCAAAGAACTTTTTGAATAACGCGCAGAGACTGCAGCGCCCTGCACATGTGGAGCTTTGGGGTGTGATGCAGTCAATGTGCTGCCCTTAGGCTGGCCCCTGGAGGGCATCCTGCCTCGTTGGTGATGTGCCGCCTCCTCCTCCTCCTCCTCCTCTCTCCTATCAGGCACCCACGTTGAGTCAGTGACCTCATCATCCCCTCCCTCCTCATCACTGGAGCAAACCTGGCAGTATGCTGCAGCAGGGGGAGCATGGCTGCCAGATTGCTGTCCTTCTTGGGCACCCCCTCTGTCCGTGCTCATGTTACTGCCTTCATCGAGCTCAGTATCATCATCAGAGCCTTCCAAACGCTGGGCATCCTCCTGGAGCATGTACCCAACACTGTGGTCAAACAGTTCGAGGGACTCCTCAGGAGGACATGGTGGAGCTAGGGAAGGAGTCACTGATGACATTGAGCCGAGGGAAGAGGCCGCTGCTTTGCCAGACAAAGCACCCTGGGCATGGGTGAGAGAGGATGAGGAGGATGAGGACGGCTTGGTCATCCACTCGACCAAGTCTTCCGCATGTTGCTGCTCAACACGGCCAGCTGCCGAAAAAAAGGCCAAGCGTGTCCTATGGCCACGTGCTGATGAGGATGCACCGTCTCCATGACCAGCACTAGACACAGAGCCTGCTTGCCCTCTCTTATTGGCTTGTGACTGTCTGCCTCTCCTTCTTGGCCTTCCAGACATACTAATGGCCTGTAGCTGCACTAAGCTGGGATATATATATATCTATATATATATATATATATGTACTGATACTGCAGCTAGCAAAATCAACTGCTGCTTGTAGTATGAGAACACCACCAACCTTCTACAGGTAGCTTTAGCTGAACACTGTGAGGTGGACGCACCCCACTAACTTGTAGGTTTAGCTGAACACTGTGAGCAGGACGCACTGCACTAACTGTAAATAGTCTAGCTGCCTGACCGTGGTACTAATAGGATCAAAAGAACACCAGTAATTTTCTTCAGGTAGCTTTATATACTGTAACAAGACAAGCCTGCCTGTCAGTAGGAAGATAACAGGAACGGATCTAGCTGAACACTGTGAGCAGGACGCACTGTACTAAATGTAAATAGTCTAGAAGATAACAGGAACGGATCTAGCTGAACACTGTGAGCAGGACGCACTGTACTAAATGTAAATAGTCTAGCTGCCTGACCGTGGTACTAATAGGATCAAAAGAACACCAGTAATTTTCTTCAGGTAGCTGTTAATACTGTAACAAGACAAGCCTGCCTGTCAGTAGGAAGATAACAGGAACGGATCTAGCTGAACACTGTGAGCAGGACGCACTGCACTAAATGTAAATAGTCTAGAAGATAACAGGAACGGATCTAGCTGAACACTGTGAGCAGGACGCACTGTACTGAATGTAAATAGTCTAGCTGCCTGACCGTGGTACTAATAGGATCAAAAGAACACCAGTAATTTTCTTTAGGTAGCTGTTAATACTGTAACAAGACAAGCCTGCCTGTCAGTAGGAAGATAACAGGAACGGATCTAGCTGAACACTGTGAGCAGGACGCACTGCACTAAATGTAAATAGTCTAGAATTTAACAGGAACGGATCTAGCTGAACACTGTGAGCAGGACGCACTGCACTAAATGTAAATAGTCTAGAAGATAACAGGAGCGGATCTAGCTAAACTGAATACAGTGTATATATATATATATATATGCAACACCTGGGATGCATATATATACACAATACACTGTAAGTGCAGCTAACTGACTGACTGTTCTGCCTAATCTATCTAACTCAAATCAAATGACACTGTCTCTCTGTCTATCTCTTTCAACGCCGGAACACACTACACAGGGCCGCCGTGCAGGCGGCCTTATATAGTGTGGGGCGTGTACTAAATCCCCTGAGCCATAATTGGCCAAAGCCTCCTTGGCTTTGGCCAATTACGGCTCTCTGTTCAGGTGGCGCTGTGATTGGCCAAGCATGCGGGTCATAGTGCATGCTTGGCCAATCATCAGCAAGAAATGCACTGTGATGCCGCAGTGAATTATGGGCCGTGACGCGCCACGCGAATTTGGCGCGAACGGCCCATATCGTTCGCAATTCGGCGAACGACCGAACAGCCGATGTTTGAGTCGAACATGGGTTCGACTCGAACATGGGTTCGACTCGAACACGAAGGTCATCCCTACTGGCAAGATTCTGAGGCTGTGATAGTTGCAGATGAGAGATGGGCCACTGCTGAGAGGATTGCTTAGCATACAGAGGACTAGTAGGTGAAAAAGTGGCAGAACATTATAGGCTGAGGATAAGACCCCTTTCACACTGCCGACGCCCGGGCGTCAGCGGTAAAGCAGTGCTATTTTTAGCACTGCTTTACCGTAGTTTTAGCAGCACTATTCGGCCACTAGCGGGGCTGTTTTAACCCCTGCTAGCGGCCGAAAAGGGGTTAAATCCGCCTGAAAAATGCTGCCAGAGCAGCGTTTTGCCGGCGGTATCGCAGTGCTGCCCCATTGATTTCAATGGGGAGGACCGTTGGAGGAGCAGTGAGTTCACCGCTCCAAAGAAGCTGCTGGCAGGACTTTTTCTGACGCCCTGCCAGTGCACCGCTCCAGTGTGAAAGCTGTTTTGGGGCGTTTTGCAGGCGCTATTTTTGACGCTATAGCGCTTGCAAAAAGCTCCAGTGGGAAAGGGGTCTGAAGGAGGGGGGGGGGGCTGCTGCAGGTGTAGTGAGAGCCACACAAATAGTGGGAGAGAAGAGACAGTGAGCAGCTGGACAGAAGGGCCAGGGGTTAGGAGTTATTATGTGTGCAGCGATAAGGGAAACATCTTTAGCTCTGAGGGGTTCATGCTGGGACCTGTAGTTCTTGACTTTTGGGGGGGGGGTCACATCCCCCAAAAGTGAAGGATTTCAAGTCCCAGCATGAACCCTGCCCTGATATCTAGGGATGTGTCCTTCTTCCATCCAGGGTGTAATGTCATCTGTCAGTGTCCTCTCCTGCCGACCCTTATCTGCCGACCCTTATCTGCCTGCCCTCCTCTCTGCACAGTGCACTGAGAGACTTACTCACTCCCGCCTGACACACACTCTGTTTTTGTGAAGTGCTGACAGTTCAGCACAGAACTCTGGCTGCTGGGGGAGAGCTGACAGGATTTTACCCCGATGGATCTGTCATGTTGGTGAGTGTTTAGCAGTTTACTTGCCTTTCTATCATCTCTCCTTTCCTTTGTGCCCTGCAGTCTTAGAAGTTTCTTCTGCATGCAGCGGCCTGGCTGGACTCGAGAACATGCAGGGAGGAGGTGGGTGGAGCTAAACAATAGGCGCGGAGGAGGAAGTTAAATCTCCTCCGCTGTGATTGGTCTCTGCCTCTCTCCTGCTCATGACCTCACTGGTTGCTACACGCCAAGCGGGCGGCAGGTAGCAACCAGTTTGGGCACTGAGCCAGCGGGTGATGCATAAAGTTAAAAGGGTCTCTGCCAGGTAGGGGTCCACCACAGGCTGAGACAGTGAGGGACAGAGACAATGCAAAGGCAATTTTAGGGGGCATTAGATCGACCCAGGGCAATTCCGGGACACTGTATTGTCCCGGAATGAGGGTGCCCGGGACCCGGGACAGACCTGCTAATTGCGGGATTGTCCCGGGCAATCCGGGACATGTGGGCACCCTAACTGAACGTAAACAGTGCTTATGCGCTGATCCCAGAGCATTGCACTGTTTACTTTTTTTGCTAGAACTTTCTTGACATGTCACAAGTAACATTTCATTAAGTTTTATTCACAGTGGTGGAAAATAGATGTTATACTCAGCACTGCTCCTGTAAACAATGAACACTAATACAATACATAATAATAAAGTGCCTCCATCAATATAATCAATGACATAGTATTGCTTAACAATATAAAGTGCTCCGTGCGATTATAGTGAAAAACAAATATAGTGCAATCATATAAAGTCCATCCAAATAGTGTGTTGAACTTGTGCAAAATATGCAGTTGGTGTGGGTCTTGGTGACACTCCATGCTCCCCTCCTGGGTCCCCACTCACCAGCAATAATTTTTAACCACTTGCCGACCGCCTAACGCAGATATACTGCGGCAGAATGGCACAGGCAGGCAAAATCACGTACCTGGTACGTGATCTGCCTCCCGCGGGCGGGGGGCGCATCGGGCCCCCCCCCGGTGCCCGAGTCGGTCGGCTTCGTTAGGGGAGCGATCCAGGCTGAGGGGGAGGCCACTCATTCGTGGCCACCCCCTCGCGATCGCTCCCAACGAATGACAATCTTCCTCTGCTGCTGTAATGTAAACAGCGGCAGAGGAAGTGATGTCATCTCTCCTCAAGTCGGTCTTTTCGTTCCGGCGCCGAGGAGAGAAGACATCAATGTGAGTTGCACCAACACTACACTAACAGTAGAACACACTAGGCACACTTTTCACCCCCCATCACCCCCCATCACCCCCCGATCACCTCCCGATCACCCCCCTGTACCCTCTGTCACAGTGACACCAATAGCAGTTTTTTTTTTTTGTTTGCATTGGTGTCAGTTTGTGACAGTTATAAGTGGTAGGGCAGTTAGGGTTAGCCCCCTTTAGGTCTAGGGTACCCCCTTAACGCCCCCTAATAAAGTTTTAATCCCTTGATCACCCCCCATCGCCAGTGTCACTAAGCAATCGTTTTTCTGATCGCTGTATTAGTGTCACAGGTGACGCTAGTTAGGGAGGTAAGTATATAGGTTCGCCGTCAGTGTTTTATAGCGACAGGGACCCCCATATACTACCTAATAAAGGTTTTAACCCCCTGATTGCCCCCTAACTAACCCTTTCACCAGTGATCACCGTATAATTGTTACGGGTGACACTGGTTAGTTAGTTTGTTTATTATAGCTTCAGGGCACCCGCCGTTTATTACCTTATAAAGGTTTAACCCCCTAATCGCCCAGCGGTGATATAAGTTAAGTTTTAGGGTCAGATAAGGTCTGCGTCACCCCAGGCAACGTCAGGTTAGCGCCAGTATCGCTAACACCCATGCACGCAGCATACACCTCCCTTAGTGGTATAGTATCTGAACGGATCAATATCTGATCCGATCAGATCTATACTAGCGTCCCCAGCAGTTTAGGGTTCCCAAAAATGCAGTGTTAGCGGGATCAGCCCAGATACCTGCTAGCACCTACGTTTTGCCCCTCGGCCCAGCCCAGCCCAGCCCACCCAAGTGCAGTATCGATCGATCACTGTCACTTACAAAACACTAAACACACATAACTGCAGCGTTCGCAGAGTCAAGTCTGATCCCTGCGATCGCTAACAGTTTTTATTGGTAGCGTTTTGATACAGTCGCTAACAGTCAGGAGCTTTTTTGCCTGTGAGTCTCACTAGTGCACCACTAAATTTAGAGCCCAAAATGGCAAATCGAAGGTACACTAGTGAAGAGGCCTACACGTTTCTGAGCATGACAGATAGTGAAGAGGAAGTCACTCATCTGTCAGATTCAGGCTCAGAATATGATCCTGTAGACGATAGCTCTGACGACGGAGTTGTGGTCCCTGCCAAGGTCAGGCGTACCAGACCCCAAACTTTTTCTTCTGTCCTTGATGTGCAAGAACCGCAGGTCCCTCATATGGAGCAGAGAAGTACTAGCGCTGCTATTCTTTCTGGTGAACTGGCAAGCACCAGCGGCCTAGTACACCCTGGTTGTACATCCAGCACTGCAGTAACACTTGGTGACGTGGCAAGTGCCATAAGTGCAGTTCATGCTGGCGAGGTGGCAAGCACAAGTAGTGTCCCGCTGCCACCAAGAAGACGAACACAGGCCTGTCGTGCCCATATTGCCCTTCCTGCTGCATTCGCCAATCCTAATTGGGAACCCACCACTTCTGCAGCACCGTACTTCCCCCATTCACTGGCCAATCCGGCATTCAGGTGGAAACAGTTGATTTTATGTCACTGGATTTTTATTCGCTGTTTTTCACTGAAGATCTTTATCTTTTAAGATGTATTTATCATGTTTGCTTTATAGGTATGCAATTTTTTTATACTCACCATGCCTCTCAGCAAATAGATTGGGGTGTCAACTTTCCAAAATGGGGTCATTTGGTTGGGGTTTGTGCTATCTTGGCATTTTATGGCCTTCGAAACTGTGATAGGTAGTGAGGAGTGAATCCAAAATTTACGCCCTTAGAAATTCTGAAGGCGGTGATTGGTATTCGGGGCCCCGTATGCAGCTAGGCTCCCAAAAAGTCCCACACATGTGGTATCCCCATACTCAGGAGAAGCAGCAGAATGTATTTTGGGGTTTAAATCCACATATGCCCATGGCATGTTTGAGCAATATATAATTTAGTGACAACTTTGTGCAAAAAAAAAAAAAAATTGTCACTTTTCCGCAACTTGTGTCAAAATATAAAATATTCCATGGACTCAACATGCCTCTCAGCAAATAGCTTGGGGTGTCTACTTTCCAAAATGGGGTCATTTGGGGGGGGGGGGGTTGTGCCATCTGGGCATTTTATGGCCTTCAAAACTGTGATAGGTAGTGAGGAGTGAAATCAAAACTTTACTCCCTTAGAAATCCTGAAGGCGGTGCTTGGTTTCGGGGCCCCGGTACATGGCTAGGCTCCCAAAAAGTCCCACACATGTGGTATCCCCGTACTCAGGAGAATCAGCAGAATGTATTTTGGGGTGCAATTTCACATATGCCCATGGTCTGTGTGAGCAATATATCATTTAGTGACAACTTTGTGCAAAAAAAAAAAGTTTGTCATTTTCCTGCAACTTGTGGCAAAATATAAAATATTCTATGGACTCAACATGTCTCTCAGCAAATAGCTTGGGGCGTCTACTTTCCAAAATGGGGTCATTTGGGGTTTTTTTTGCCATCTTGTCATTTTATGGCCTTCAAAACTGTGATAGGTAGTGAGGAATGAAATAAAAAATTTACGCCCTTAGAAATCCTGACGGCGGTGCTTGGTTTCGGGGCCCCGTACATGGCTAGGCTCCCAAAAAGTCCCACACATGTGATATCCCCGTACTCAGGAGAAGCAGCAGAATGTATTTTGGGGTGTAATTTTCACATATGCCCATGGCATGTTTGAGCAATATATCATTTAGTGACAACTTTGTGCAAAAAAAAAAAAAGTTTGTAATTTTCCCGCAACTTGTGTCAAAATATAAAATATTCCATGGACCCAACATGCCTCTCAGAAAATAGCTTGGGGTGTCTACTTTCCAAAATGGGGTCATTTGGGGGGGGGGGGTTTGTGCCATCTAGGCATTTTATGGCCTTCAAAACTGTGATAGGTAGTGAGGAGTGAAATCAAAACTTTACGCCCTTAGAAATCCTGAAGGCGGTGCTTGGTTTTCGGGGCCCCGTACGCGGCTAGGCTCCCAAAAAGTCCCACACATGTGGTATCCCTGTACTCAGGAGAATCAGCAGAATGTATTTTGGGGTGCAATTCCACATATGCCCATGGCCTGTGTGAGCAATATATCATTTAGTGACAACTTTGTGCAAAAAAAAAAAGTTTGTCATTTTCCTGCAACTTGTGGCAAAATTTAAAATATTCTATGGACTCAACATGTCTCTCAGCAAATAGCTTGGGGCATCTGCTTTCCAAAATGGGGTCATTTGGGGTTTTTTTTGCCATCTTGTCATTTTATGGCTTTCAAAACTGTGATAGGTAGTGAGGAGTGAAATAAAAAATTTACGCCCTTAGAAATCCTGAAGGCGGTGCTTGGTTTCGGGGCCCCGTACACGGCTAGGCTCCCAAAAAGTCCCACACATGTGGTATCCCCGTACTCAGGAGAAGCAGCAGAATGTATTTTGGGGTGTAATTCCACATATGCCCATGGCATGTTTGAGCAATATATCATTTAGTGACAACTTTGTGCAAAAAAAAAAAAAAGTTTGTAATTTTCCAGCAACTTGTGCCAAAATATAAAATATTCCATGGACTCAACATGCCTCTTAGCAAATAGCTTGGGGTGTCTACTTCCCAAAATGGGGTCATTGGGGGGGGGTGAACTGTCCTGGCATTTTAGGGCCTTCAAAACTGTGATAGGTAGTGAGGAGTGAAATCTAAAATTTACGCCCTTAGGAATCCTGAAGGCGGTGCTTGGTTTTCGGGGCCTCGTACGCGGCTAGGCTCCCAAAAAGTCCCACACATGTGGTATCCCCATACTCAGGAGAAGCAGCTAAATTTATTTTGGGGTGCAATTCCACATATGCCCATGGCCTGTGTGAGCAATATATCATTTAGTGACAACTTTTTGTAATTTTTTTTTTGTCATTATTCAATCACTTGGGAGAAAAAAAAATTAATAATTAATGGGCTCAACATGCCTCTCAGCAATTTCCTTGGGGTGTCTACTTTCCAAAATGGGGTCATTTGGGGGGGTTTTGTACTGCCCTGCCATTTTAGCACCTCAAGAAATGACATAGACAGTCATAAACTAAAAGCTGTGTAAATTCCAGAAAATGTACCCTAGGATGTAGACGCTATAACTTTTGCGCAAACCAATAAATATACGCTTATTGGCATTTTTTTTTACCAAAGACACATTTTGGCCTAAATATATGACTAAAATTGAGTTTATTGGATTTTTTTTATAACAAAAAGTAGAAAATATATTTTTTTTTCAAAATTTTCGGTCTTTTTCCGTTTATAGCGCAAAAAATAAAAACCGCAGAGGTGATCAAATACCATAAAAAGAAAGCTCTATATGTGGGAACAAAAGGACGCAAATTTAGTTTGGTTACAGCATTGCATGACCGCGCAATTAGCAGTTAAAGCGACGCAGTGCCAAATTGTAAAAAGTGCTCTGGTCAGGAAGGGGGTAAATCCTTCCAGGGCTGAAGTGGTTAAATACGCCTGTTATTGTATTGGGATGGTATCTCCTGTCAGTGGCTGGGGCTGTTGGATGTGGTCATTGTATGGGTGAAAACTTCACCATCCTTCCACCGGTATATTAGGAACGTATTTATAAAAATCCAAAATCATTACACTTACATCAAAACTTTTAAAATCGTGCAGAAAAATGCAGCCTTGGCGTGCACACAACCGTCACTGGGTCTCTTCAGCTTGACGCATTTCGCCCCTCCCACTGGGCGTCTTTAGAAGCTGGTGGCACCCGTAACTGGTTGTCTTTTATGCATTAAGTCCCGTCTACTACACCCGTTAACTCCTACTACTCTCACTAAGTGCGCAGTAATAATTTCCATCACTTCCTGTTTCCACCGGAACCAGAAGTGCTGTTACCATTTTGGTACTCCTACTGCATGCGTAAGCAGTATGAGATCACTTACTGTTTCCACAGGAATTGCTCATATCGCCATCTTGGTACTCATCTTGAGACATTACATCCACTGCTGTTACTCCCTTATATATGACCACTTCCTGTATACACAGGAAATGTGAATACCATCATTCTAGTACTCAATGTTGTCCTTTAATTATGTATATGTTGTACTTAGTGTGGTGTTTACACAACAAATTACCTTCTCAGTATATCTGTCGTTTGTTTACACATATTGTCTAATATGGGCTGCAATGTATGAAAAAAAAATCCTGAAATGGGACTATGCAATCAATTAATACAATATCGTGATTTACATATTAATCTTCTTAATGATCCCTTATTATGACTACAAATTATTTCCAATAACAATTCTATTCTCATATAGATTATTAGATTAAGCATATATAAAGTAGTCAACATTCGAAAAATAATAAAATTAAAATTAAATAAAATGTAAAAATATATAAAATTTACTGAAATTAAAATGAAAAATTACTTATAAAACAGTTCACATCTAAGTCCATGTTTAACCCTTTAGGTCAGGGGTCTCAAACTGGCGGCCTTCCAGCTGTTGCGAAACTAAAAGTTCCATCATGCCTCTGCCTGTGGGAGTCATGCTTGTAACTGTCATCCTTGCAATGCCTCATGGGACTTGTAGTTTCGCAACAGCTGGAGGGCCGCCAGTTTGAGACCCCTGCTTTAGGTGTTAATGTCTGTAATTGGTATATCCATTGGGTTTAATTTTGTGAGATAGCCTGATGTCCTTCCAGTGTCTTTCTACTCTATCAATATCACAAAAAATTAGTTTAGAAGGATAGGGACAGAGGTCATGGAGACCCCCATGGAGAGGTCAGATGGGGAGGGGAGGCTATTGGGGGGCCACCAATCGAGAGAATCTTTCCCAGAAAGAGAAACAGTCCCTTACACACAAACGCTTACGACCAGTTTACCAGTAGGGGGAGGAAGGACTAACATGGGAGGGAACAGGTATGAATTAAGAGATACCCCCAACATCAAAATAGTATGCAGAGTGAGTCAGATATACCACTCTACGATCTTCCCACACATAACAGGTACGAATGGATCAGACCTCATACCCCACCACCACCCCACATAAGGGAGCCCCCCCTTACCAGAGACCGTATGAACACAATGGATACTCTCCATTCTATGGAGGGGATTTTCGGGAAAAAGGACATGGCAGACCCCAATGAAGAGGTCAGAGGGGGAGGGAAGGCTATTGGGGACCACGTAGGGGCCCCACGAATTACACCATTAGACAGAAAGATGCTACTGAAGCAATCAAATGGGCTTTAGAATCCAAAAAAATCTCACAGAATACACAAATAGACTTTATGTTGGATATATTGCAACTAGCAATGGAAAACAACTACTTTTGGCATGACAAACAATACTACAAACAAATAAGGGGCGTCGCAATGGGAGCTAAATATGCTCCCATGGTGGCAAACTTACTTTATGAGCAAGTAGGAGTCAGAAGAAATATATGGAAGAAACATCCCAGGATTGAAAACATATAGAAGGTAAATCGATGACATTTTTTTAATTTGAGAGGGCAATGAGGATACTTTGAAATAATTTTTACAACATATTAACCTTAACAAATATAACATCTCTTTTACAGTGGGTTTCACTAAAGAAAAAGTAAACTACTTGGATTTAGAAATTTTCAAACAAGGAAACAACATATATACTCGCACATTTTTTAAAAACACAGTTAGGAATAGTTATATCCCCACCTCGAGCGGCCACCACCCTAAATGGATTTCAGGCACGGCTTTTTTTCATCGGGAACGCGGGGGAACGCAGTTCCGGCACCTCCAGCACTGAATGTATGTAATAGCATGGGGTGTGGGGTGTGCTGGAGGGTCTATTGATGTTGGCTGCTGGGGGATCTATTGTCACTGGTGGGGATCTGATTTTGTGTGAGGTCTATTGTTGCTGATGGGGAATCTTTTGTTGTCTTATGTTGCTGGAAGGGATCTACTGTTGAGGGAGAGGTCTATTTTTACTGGCTGCTGGAGGATCTATTGATGCTGGCTGCTGGGAGATCTGTTGTTGCTGCTGGGGGTCTAATGTTGCTTGGGGGGATATTTTGTTACTGGGTGTGATATTTTGTTTGTGAGTAGTTCACTGTTGCCGCAGGGAATCTATTGTTGTTGGGGTGGAGTCCATTCTTGCTGGGGGAATCTATTGTTGTGTGGGGATCTATTGCTGGGATTCTTTTGTTGCTGGCTGCAGGGGATCTATATTACTCCTTTTTATCATCAACATGTTCCATACAAATAATTTAGCACCACAAATTGATACTTGGTTCTGTATTCTCTAAACGGGGCAGTACTGGTAGGTGGGTAGGGGGTGAAATCAAGGGACGGTGGTCAGAGGTGGGTAGGGGGCAGAGGCAAGGGGTGACTCAGACGGGGGGAGTTCCTGCACCTATTCTTTAAGAAAAAAATTCCTGATTTCAGGTATGCCTAAAGGCCATCTAATGAAGGTGAAAAGAATCTGTGGCCTTCAAGAGGATTATGAACCACAATCTAGTATGCTATTAAATAGATTTGAACAAAAGGGATGTAAACGCCCACAGCTTATCAAAACACAAAAAGAAGTAGGACTAATGCATAGAAAACAATTACTTACCCCAAAAATAAAAAAAGGATTTAACCTTTTGTACTGAATTTAATAGACAACACAAATAGAAAAGATTATTAAGACTCATTGGCCCATTTTGCTCAGAGACCCGGTGTTGGTCAAAACATTACCCGAACGACCAAAATTCATTTATAGACGCCCACCTATACTGAAGGATAGAATTGTCAAAAGCATTGATGACCCCCCTAAAAAAATGGTCACTTTTTTTTAATCAGATAGGATTCTTTAAATGTGGCAAATGCCTGATATGTAGAACATGCAAAGGAGGAAAGAAAAAAAAACACAACGCATTTTCAATCTAAAACTACTAGACAGATATATAAAAATACCTAAGTTTATCACATGTGGCACCACACACATTACATATCTTTTGGAATGTGAGTGTAGTCTCCAATATGTGGGTAGAACCACAAGAGAACTCAAAGTGAGACTACGAGAACACATTAATAACATTAAGAAAGGCTTTCATAAGCACAGATTATCATACCATTTTAGAAGATTCCACAATAGGGATCCTTCTAAACTAATTTGTTGTTATATTGATAGAGCAGAAAGACACTGGAGGGGCACCAATTTAAAACAGGCTATCTCACAAAATGAAACCCAATGGATATACCAATTACAGACATTAACACCTAAAGGGTTAAACGTGGACTTAGACGTGAACTGTTTTATAAGCAATTTTATAATTTTTAATTTTGATTTCAGTTAATTTTATATATTTTTTAATTTTATTTCATTTTAATTGTATTATTTTTCGAATGTTGACTAATTTGTATATGCTTATTAATCTATATGACAATAGAATTATTGTTATCGGAAATAATTTATAGTCATAATAAGAGATCATTAAGAAGATTAATATGTAAAGCACAATATTGTATTCATTGCTTGGATAGTCCCATTTCAGGAATTTTTTTCATACATTGTAGCCCATGTTAGATTGCACAATATGTGTAAACAAATGACAGATATACTGAAAAGGTAATTTGCTGTGTAAATACCACACTAAGTACATATACATAATTAAAGGACAACATTGAGTACTAGAATGATGGTATTCACATTTCCTGTGTATACAGGAAGTGGTCATATTGAAGGGAGTAACAGTAGTGGGTGTAATGTCTCACGATGAGTACCAAGATGGCGATATGAGCACTTCCTGTGGAAACAGTAAGTGATCTCATACTGCTTACACATACAGTGGGATTACCAAAATGGCGGTAACAGCACTTAAGGTTCCAGTGGAAACAGGAAGTGATGGAAGTTATTACTGCGCACTTAGTGAGAGTAGCAGGAGTTAACGGGTGTAGTAGGCGGGACTTAATGCATAATAGACAACCAGTCACGGGTGCCACCAGCTTCTGAAGACGCACAGTAGGAGGGGCGAAATGCGTCAAGCTGAGGAGACCCAGTGACGGTTGTGTGCATGCCAAGGCTGCATTTTTCTGCACGATTTTAAAAGTTTTGATGCAAGTGTAATGATTTTGGATTTTTATGAATAAAATTAGCAGTATTACACTATATACCCTTTTCTCGTCATTGCCATACGTCTAATATGCATATCCGATCACCGTGAAAGTTGGAAAGGTGATAAATAAATTTGGTTATAGGATATACCAGACGTTCCTAATATACCTGTGGAAGGAAGGTTTCATTTTCACCCATACAATGACCACATCCAACAGCCCCAGCCACTGACGGGAGATACCATCCCAATACAATAACAGGCGTATTTAAAGATTATTGCTGGTGAGTGGGGACCCAGGAGGGGAGCACGGAGTGTCACCAAGACCCACACCAACTGCGTATTTTGCACAGGATCAATACACTATTTGGATGGACTTTATATGATTTTTTTTGTACTATAATTGCATTGAGCACTTTATATCATTAAGCAATACTATGTCATTGATTATATTGATCTAGGCACTTTATTATTATGTATTGTATCAGTGTTCATTGTTTATAGGAGCAGCGCTGAATATAACATCTATTTTCCATCACTTGGGGTTCTTTACCTTGCACTACAGCAGCAGCCCAAACCACATATTCACATTATTATTTATTTTTTGTCTTCATAGCGCGGGTTATCTCAAACTTATTTATTTACAGTGGGTTTGCAATGTAGTAATTTGTGTTGCCACCCGCTGTCCTGAAAAAAGTATTTTTTTTTTTTTACACTGCACGTTATGCATACTGCCCTCATAGGTAACAAGAATTTTTGCTTTGTCTTATGCTGGGACTGCAGTGGGCAAGGCTGCCCAGTACAGTCCCAGGGCACTTTTCCTGTACCCTAAAATTAACCTTCCATGTAACCCTAACACTAACCTAACTATATACAGGTGCATCTCCTCAAAAAGTTATTTTTTTCCGTAATTCAATGTAAAAAGTTAAACTCATATATTTTATATAGATGCATTACAGACAAAGTGATATATTTCAAGAATTTTTTTTTTTTTATTATTTTGATGACTATGGCTCACAGAAAACCCAAAATTTAGTATCTAGGAAAATGAGAATATTGCATAAGACAAATAAAAAAAGGACTTGTAATACAGAAATGTTGGCTTACTGAAAAGTGTGTCCATGTACAGTATAGTATGCACGCAATACTTGGTTGGGGCTCCTTTTGCATGAATTACTGCATCAATGTGGTGTGGCATGGAGGCGATCAGCCTGTGGCACTGCTAAGGTAATATGGAAGCCCAGGTTTCTTTGATAGCGGCCTTCAGCTCATCTGCATTGTTGGGCCTGGTGTCTCTCATCTTCCTCTTGACAATATCCCACAGATTCTCTATGGGGTTTAGGTCAGGCGAGTTTGCTGGCCAATCAAGCACAGTGATACCATGATCAATAAACCAGGTATTGGTACTTTTGGCAGTGTGGGCAGGTGCCAAGTCCTGCTGGAAAATAAAATCAGAATCTCCATAAAGCTGGTCAGCACAGGGAAGCATGAAATGCTCTAGAATTTCCTGGTAGAGGGCTGCTCTGACTTTGGACTTGATAAAACATAGTGGACCAACACCAGCAGATGACATGGCTGCCCAAATCATCACTGACTGTTGAAATTTCACACTGGACCTCATGAAACTTGAATTCTGTGCCTCTCCACTCTTCCTCCAGACTCTGGGACCTTGATTTCCAAATGGAATGCAAAATTGTCCACAGTCAGTGCCACAGGCTGATCGCCTAAATGCCATGTCACATTGATGCAGTAATTCAAGCAAAAGGAGCGCTGACCAAGTATTGAGTGCATACTGTACAAATACATGGACAAACTTTTCAGTAAGCCAACATTTCTGTATTAAAAATCCTTTTTTTTTTGGTCTTATTTAATATTCTAATTTTCTGAGATACTGGATTTTGGGTTTTCACTAGCTGTAAGCCATAATCATGAAAATTAAAAGAAAGGACACAGCTCCCGCCGCCCTCCTCCCGAATCTCGCAAACTAGCCTGGCCAGAGCATCGCGGCAGCTCCATGCCCAGGGGAATCCCCACAGCTACACATTCCTCCAGGAGTGCAAACCCTGGACCCTGCATCACCAGCAGGCATCGCTCAGGCAGTAGTAGCCCTGCTGGGGCCCACCCTCACTGCCACAGTGGACACAGCTGTAAACAGGGGGCTAGAACAGCTCCACCTGGAGGTGCAGGCCCAAGCCCAGAGAATAACCTAGGTAGAGGACAGAATATCCTCCCTGGACGATGACGCCACTGCACACTCTGCAGCATTAGCCCGCTTAACTGCTGAAAACAGAGAAATATGGGACAAATTGGACGATCTGGAAAATCGTTCCAGAAGGAACAATTTGCGCATAATTGGACTGCCAGAATCAGTTACCAACACTCAGCTCACAAATATATGCGCTAAGATCATTCCTGAACAACTGGGGCTACGCATACCCTGCACTATCAAACGCGCCCATCGCATCGGCCAGTACACAGAAAGTCGGGCCAAAACCAGACAGGTCATCGTTAAATATTTAAACTACACTGACAAAAGCGCCATAATGCAGGCATTCCGCCGCACATGCTCCGTATCTGTAGATGGCGCGAAACTGTTACTTTTTGCAGACTACTCAATGGAGGTGATGAAACGACGCAAAGCGTTCTCCACAATCTGCTCAACGTTATATCACAACCAAGTGAAATTCTCCCTGGCCTATCCAGCTATCCTGCGTATCCAAACACACTCAGGGGAACACCTCACTTTTACCTCGCCTGACGAAGGGGATCAATACCTTGCTGCATCTGGCACAGAAATGGAACACACCAACTCTGCAGAAGGTTCCTCTTCGTCGCCGGTTACTTCTCCCTCCACACCCCGCAAACAACACCGCAGCCCAATCAAGCCGCCATACAAATGCAGTCGCATTACCCACCACGCGGATCATTCCGGCAATCGTTGAAACAACCTCAGAGACTGACTATCTGCGGATTCCTATGGGAGACGGGTAGTATCATCCTATTTCGTATATTGTTTAAACTCTATGCACCATGTACTGGGCTAATATGCTGTATGTATGATGTATTTCCCTCTGTCTCCTATTTTCCCTCTTTAAATTACCTTATATGCCGGCTATCCACACACACGGCTGAGCTGTAACACCCCAGCACTTATACCCTCCACTACCCTTTGCCTAGATACCTAACTAACCCCCACCTACGTAGCAATCTTCCCTCTACTCCCCTTTCCTCCCAACCCTCCCTCCCTCCCCCCTCTCTCTCAACCCTCCCCCCCAAAGCTCACACTTCATCCCTAGGAGAGGAGCAGGCGACTGGCGGGGACTCTGCTTTATGCCCCGTACACACGGTCGGATTTTCCGATGGAAAATGTCCGATCGGAGCGTGTTGTCGGAAATTCCGACCGTGTGTGGGCTCCATCGGACATTTTTCATCGGATTTTCCGACACACAAAGTTGGAGAGCAGGAGATAAAATTTTCCGACAACAAAATCCGATCGCGTCAATTCCGACTGTTTGTGTGGCCTGTTCCGACGCACAAAGTGCCACGCATGCTCAGAAGAAATTCCGACACGGAACAGCTCGTTTTGGTAAACTTAGCGTTCGCAATGGATACAGCACTTTCTTCACGCTGCAATGTTAAAAATGGTTTAATACAGCGCACTCTCTTCTTCTTTATAATGTGAGAAGAATTAAGTAGTTTTGCTGCTCATATTCACACACACTTCTCACAAACTTATTTTTTGTTTTTTTATTGGGATTCCCTGAATATATTGTTATTTGTCACATCTGACAGAATGTTTTTTTTTTTTGTTTTTTTGTTTTTTTGATTTTAAGCCATTTTTGGTTTAGATTTTATGTTTGTATTTTTTTCCAAGGCTGATCTTTGTTTAATGTTGTTTTTAGTTTTACTCCAGACTATTTTTGTGTGTGTTTTGTGTGTCAAGTTACCCCAACACCTTTGATATCTTGTATTATTTAATCTCAAGGAGATTGTTTGTTGTTGGTGTCCCTTGTTAATTTCACATTGTATTTTTGAAATGTACCTGAATCCTCACAAACCAACTGTCCTTTTTGAAGTTAAACACACATAGGCAAGTATAATTCAAACAAAAAATCCTTTATTAAGGGCTCAGAACCAAACAAAGAGGGAGGCAACACTGGATCAACAGGAGAAATTAGCGAAGCCTGGGACCCCCAGGGCAGACATCAATTCTTGAACATCAAAATTGGTGGCCTGAGGAGTCCATATGTAAGGGAGGGCAGTCTGGTCCAGAATTCGCAGAGATCTGGAAAGCAGCAGATGACATCTGTGTCCCCAGGCTGTGGTACCACAAGAGGCTGCATCTTTTGACTGGATCCAGGGTCCTCACTTTCTGGTCTTCCTTCCACGCTTCCTTCTGGGCTGTGGCTGTGCTGTTGGAGATGTGGCAGGAGGAGGAGTAGCACCTGGAGGAGGAGGAGGACTGGGAGGACCTGGAGGAGAAGGAAGAGGAGGAGGAGGACCTGCAGGAGGAGGAGGAGGACCATCTGTGAGTTTGCAAAGGTGTGTCTGAGATGTAATTTGGCCCCTCATACCTTTATTAAGAGCCTCCAATATGAGCAACTCACACATGAGTTGTTGTCCCTCCTCCATCCTCTGCATTTTAGAGGCAATGGTGGCAGCAATGTCCTCCTCCACGGTGTGTGGTGCTCCCAGGACCTCTGTAGCCCTCCAAAAGAGTCCTCTGGCAGCCTCCTCTAGGGCACTCCTCCTCCTGCCACTTTCTCTTTCCAGGGGGAGTGGAGGGACCGGCATATCAGGCAGCCGGCTCGGCCCGGCCACCTCCTGGCTGCGACACTACTGTGTATGAAAAAGGGACATGGTTTTAGTTTTTGCTTCATCAATCACAATCCTAAATTAGTACTCCCAACTAACATCTAGTTAACATCATTGATTGGACAAGCAGAAATATTTAGAGGAATGCTATACCTGGCTCAAGCTGGGCTCCTCCACATGTTGCCTGGAAGGCCCAGGTTGGGCGTCAGAAGGAAGCGTGGAAGGAAGACTGGAGAGGGATGGCCTGGGTTCAGTCTGGCCTGCCAGAAAATGCAGCCTGTCGTAGTACCACATCCTGGGGACATAGATGTCATCTGCTGATCCGGATCTCTGCGAATCCTGGACTTTCTGGCGCTCCCTTACATAAGTGCTCCTCAGGCCACCAATTAAGATCTTCAAAAATGTGATGTCTGCCGTGGGGATCACCTGCTTCACAATTTCCAACAATTGATCCAGTGCTACCTTCCTCTTTGTTTGGTTCTTGTAATGTGGGTGGTTGATCTCCCACAGACATGGCAGCTCCCTTAACATATCAATGAATAGTGACATGGAGTCATTATCTTTAACTAAGATATCCATGTTCACTGCAAGACACAACACAAGACAAAGCCTAATGTCAGAAAAAACTCTCCTAATCTTGTTACAATATAGGCCTCAATCTAGAAGCAGTATAGGCACAAGTTTGTCTCTTACCCTCGTTCTTACGATCGGCGCGTCCAATGCTCCTTCCTCCGCTCACAGATCGTACGTAATAAGCACGTGTGTTACGCTTTATATACACTGCGCATGCGTGTTACTCCGCCCGTCCCTGACGTTCTTTCTAGTCTATTCCCCGCCCCTTTTCATTCGGCGCAGTGGGTGAAGAGCACATGGTGGAGTCACAGCAGGTGCGTGCTAATTATAGCAACGAGGAGGAGGCGGAGGAAAGCCCGGAGACAGAAAAGTCCCGATCCAGAAGAAGAAGATTTAAGGCCACAAATATGTCCTTTGGGGAGATGTTGGAGATGGTGGAAATCCTGAAGAGGGCCGACTATGACGGAAAGTATGGGCCTTACCCCAACCCCAATATCAGAAAGGCCAAGATCATGGCGAAAGTGGTCAAAAGTCTGCACAGGAATTTCGGGGTACGACGATCGAAAGATCAGCTCAGGAAGCGGTGGACGGACCTCAAATTAAGAGAGCCCGAGCAGTACCGAAAGATCCGGAGAGTGCTGCAAAAAAGTAAGTAGTTGTGCTGTGTTCCTATTCTTTTGTCTTACGTTCGTGCTGCTCCATATGCTTTTCTTAATTGTACAGTTTCAAATGTCAATTTTAATGTTCATGGGCCCATTATTCGTTCGTATCAAACATTTTTTTTGCCCCTCTAAAATACCATTGTTTAGGCCATATGCATTTTCCTACATTTTTTAAGGCCTACTTGGATGCAAAATATTTGGTTGTGTAGATGGGTTTGTTACTAGAATGAAATGCAAACTAGATTCTGTGTAAGGAGAGGACACTGAGCAGCTGTTTTCACATCTGGACACTGGAGCACTAGTTTGGGACACAAGAACACCATTTTTATTAGGGGGGCCACACAGGTGCTTCAGTGTATACTATAGGGGGGTCTCCATCTGTGAAGCTTGGACTAAACAGGTAAAGTATTGCAGCTTGACAAAGGCCAATAAAAAAGCAACATCTTGGAACTCTGATAAAATTGACAATTGTACCCCACTTCCAAGCAATGTTTCCTATTTATAGTTCTGCCATCAAATATCTGTGTGCTAATTATACCATTTTTGTTTTACATAGGGGAGAAAAGACTCGGAGGACACCCCTCATCCGAGGAGACTAGAGACCCCCCACCTATGGAAGAAGGTAAAATACCCCAAACACAAGCGGAGCAGGAGGAGGAAAAGATGTGGTGGAAATTGGCACCACAACAGGTGAGTGTCTGCGACCACAGGCTCAGGTAAGAGATGGATGTCTGCAGATTTTTGATACCTGTTTTTGTTTGGTTTCTCTCTTTTTAGGTGATCGTGATGTTAGGGATCGAGATCCTTTCACATCAGAAAGTGCCCAGATCCTGATCGGGGAGATCATGGGGTGTAATTTAGAATTGGAAAACATCCAGAAAAAAATTAATGATGTGATTAAAAAAAATAATAACATCATTGATGTTTTGGGGCGAATTTAAAACCCCACAAAATCCCTTTTTTTTTTTGTGTGGTACAATGTTTTAAATCTTTTAGCAATGTTTCGAAAAGCGTATTTGGAGGATGCACACAGTGTGCCAACATGTGCTATCTGCCATCACGGGAGATCAATGGATGCGTTTTGGGGGTGCAACACATTCCTCAATAATAAAGTAGCTGAGAGGAAGGGCTTGCTCCCACAAAACACGTCCCTTGATCCCCCGTGATGGCAGCTAGCACATGTTGACATGCGTAAATTGCTGTGCATCTTCCAAATTTTGCTTTTCAAGGGGTGATTTGACCCCATCTGAACGCAATATCAAACAAAGTTCCTAAATACTCATGTCTGATATTGCCTTCAAGTTTTACCATATGTGAACTTTGTAAGTTCAAATTTTTTGTCTTTCTTGTTGGTTTTACACAGGCCTGTTTTATCGTAAATGGACATTTCTATTTTTGATAATGCCATCCCAAAAATTGTTATACAACAAACATGTTGGTTTGTTTGAAAAACCTTTGGTAAATGCACACGTGATTGTGCAGGTATAAAAAAGTTTGTTAATCAAGAATGTGTGGATTATTGTCTCAACGCTACAACACTTTTGGGGTGATGTCATTGCTGTTTTCTGAGAAAATGGGGGTTATTTCTTAAGGGCAAATCCTCTTTGCACTACAAGAGCATTTTCATTGCAGTTTCAAGAGCACTTGTAGTATAAAAAGTGTATACGCCTTTAGTAAATAACAGCCAACAGTGCTTTGTATAAGGTTACACAATCACGTCATTTTCAGGACTCCACACATTGCTGTCAGGGTCAGCTAAAACAAACACAAGCAGTGAATGTCCACAAAGAATTTCTTTTTTTTGCTTTTTTATTGGAAAAAGGCTTCACAAATTTGAAGGCATATTGATGGCCCCCCTACCTGCAAAGAACTCCAGGTATTGTAACCGGACATCACGGCCACTCAAGGAGGGCAAGCCAGGACGGCCGCTTTCAAGCACCGTCAGTGTTTCAGGTATCACTCCGGCCTCAGGCCTAACTGAGCCAGCATAGTTGGCCGAATGTTTCCTTAAAAAGTTATGGAGAATACAGCACGCCAGGATAATATGATTCAGTTTATACTCCGCCATGTGGATAGGTGTCAGAAATAGGCGGAACCGGCTGGCCAGGATTCCAAATGTGTTCTCCACCACTCTTCGGGCTCTGGCCAGCCGGTAATTAAAAACCCTCTGTTCCGGAGTGAGGGTCCTCATCGGGAATGGCTGCATAAGGTGGTCCCCCAGCGCAAACGCTTCATCAGCAACGAACACAAATGGGAGTCCTTACACATTGTCCTCTGGAGCTGGCAAGTCCAAGCTGCCATTCTGGAGACGCCTGTAGAACTCCGTCTGGGCGATGACTCCACCATCAGACATCCGGCCATTCTTCCCCACGTCCACATACAAGAAGTCGTAATTAGCCGACACCACTGCCAACATCACAATACTATTGAACCCCTTATAGTTGAAATAGTACGACCCCGAGTTGGGTGGTGGGATGATGTGGACATGTTTCCCATCAATTGCCCCTCCGCAGTTAGGAAAGTCCCACCGCTGGGCAAAGTAGGAGGCCACAGTCTGTCATTCCTGTGGCGTGGAAGGAAACTGTTGAGGAAAAAAAAAACAATTAATATTTTTGCTCATAAACATGGCAAGCAGATTAGGCACAAACATTCTGGGGCAACCTCCAGATAGCATTTATTAAGGGGAATTTAACAACACCAAAGTATAAGGTACACCTATCATATTCCCCCTCCCCCCTCTCATGGGCCATTTCGAACATTATGGGCGTGTGGAAATCTTGGACAGGTAACCCTCTTCACTTCATTGAGAGATGAATGCCTAAATACAGGGTATTACTTGGAACAGCCCCTCCTTAGTTACACTATTGGCAGCCCACTGGACAGGTAAGAAGTGTCCGAATACAAAGATAGAAATACACACTGTACACATTTGAGCACATTTGAACATTCTGCTATTACCTGACTCAAGATAATAATAGGATCTTACAAATTCAAACAGTACCAATTGAAGGTATACAGGCAGGCCCTTGCACTACATGCTTTGGGGAATTCATCCATAAATCAGAGCACAAAAGAGATGGGTATAGTGTGTATGGGTTTGGCAAAGTCAGCAGATAGATGATTGAGGATAGATAGAGAATTGGGATCAGCTGACTTAGCAGTTGGGGGAGGGAGGGTTACTAAAAATGATTTGGGGACACCACAAAAAAAAAGCCTCTGCAACTCTGCCTGAATTTAAAGCTAAAATAACATTTCAAAACATTTTAGGGGGTGTTTGGGGTAAAGCAGTACTATGGAGCTGATAAAATACATTGTTTTAAGTGACTACATGCGGTGAATATAGGGCCTGTAGAGCATGCTGGGGAGGTTAGTGAAGGACAATCTTTATGAAGGACCTAAAAAATTAATTACATAAAAATCCAGCATGCATGAGGACAAAGTGGACATTCACAGCATATTCCAATCATGGTAATTAGGGAATGAGGAAAGAAATACAATATATTAGCAAACATTCAATACAATGAAATGTGATATTAAAGGATAAAAATCTTACCTTCATATACTCCTTCTGCAGGACCTGTATGATGGCAGAACAGGTCTCTGGGATGATGATACCCAGAGCCTGGGGGGAGATGCCTGTCGAGAACTGCAAGTCCTGCAGACTTCTCCCTGTCGCCAAATACCGCAGGGTAGTGACGAGCCTATGCTCCGGAGTGATGGCTTGCCTCATGCAGGTATCCTGCCTGCTAATATAAGGGGTCAGCGAAGCCAACAAACGGTGAAACACGGGGTCCGTCATCCTGAGAAAGTTCCTGAAATCATCAGGATTATTCTCACGGATCTCACGGAGCAAAGGCATATGAGAGAACTGGTCACGCTGAAGCAACCAATTCTTGGTCCATGAACTCCTCCCCACCCTGTTCATGGACTGGACTTGTGTCAAGGTCAGGACCCCAACACCAAGCCCCCGCACAGCACGAACTCTACGAGGAGTACGCATACGCAACATGGCTAGAAAACGGTCGGCTGCTCAGAACGAAGTAACAGAATGCACTGAAGAACAGCAAGGCCTGTGAAGAGCGACCTGAAAAACAGTAACGAACGAACAAGAACACAATAACTAAGTCACGCGGAACTTGCTTGCACGCACTGAAGAGCAGATACAAACCCACAAGCACAAACTGAACGTCAGAAAACGATCTGAAAACCACGAGTCTGAAAAAGCGCGAATCGTCTCTCACCAAACTTTTACTAACACGAGATTAGCAAAAGGAGCCCAAAGGGTGCCGCGCTTGGTTCTTAACTGGCCTTTTCTAGTCTCGTCGTACGTGCTTGACGTCACCACGTTGTTGGCGATCGGAAATTCCGATAACTTTGTGCGACCGTGTGTACGCAAAACAAGTTTGAGCCAACATCCGTCGGGAAAAATCCCAGGATTTTGTTGTCGGAATGTACGAACAAAGTCCGACCGTGTGTACGGGGCATTACAGTTTCACCTCATGTGGAAAAAAGTGTATTTACTGTCTGTCAGGGGCTTTTTTTACCTGACCTCTGTTATGCTGTTCTTCTATTGTTTTTGTTTTAGTTTTATGTATGCAATATTCATGTTTACCTGTTTTGTACCTATAACCTTAGGAAACCTACAATACTTTGGTGACTCTTGGATTGATGTCGCAATGCCTGAAGGGATGCTTCATTCTAAACTTCTAAGTCACTACATCCCTCCACACCAGACATGGCCTCTTCAACCACTGGGAATCACCTAAAGATTGTGTCATGGAACGTTAAGGGGCTTCTGTTAGAATATTATTCCAAATTCATAATTCGGCACTTATAGGTGTTATATTATATTCATGGCAAGCTTGCAAAACATATTTGGTTTTATGATTAATCATGATAAATAGAGTATGTGTGAATGACCTTGATCAATTGATTTGACATGATTCTTCATCTACAGCTGAGCATTGCTGTATTTTTCTGGTGTAGCCAATTTGAGTATGACATTTAAAGTATCTTGGTATAGAATGTCATGAGAAGACAAAAATAGACACGTGTCCACATAGCTAAAGGAATATACATTGTGGATTATATCCTGTTAAGTTAAGTTAGTTCCAGTCATATTAATAAGTACTAGTATATAGTTACTTAATGTAGTTAAAGTTGGTTATATGTGTTCATATTATATCGATGTTTGGTTATATGACATTACATGATCAGCACATTACTTCAAGTATGGAGTGTTACATGTGGGCTTGTCAATCGTATGCCATATATGACTCTGAATTAGAATCTTCTCTCGGATAGCATATTGCTGAAGTTAGCAGAAATGAATATGTGCCATACAAGGTTCTAAGTTGGTGTGAGGTTATGACGTTCACACGTTCACATGTAACATATAAAGCCAATGCTTCCATATTGAAGGTCACACAGACAGACACACAGACAGACACACACACACAGTCACTAGGATAGATGACACTGACATGTTCACCAGACACTTTGATAAGTTGGGACAGCTGTCAATTCTGCCAGAAGTCTAAGAACGTCATTTCCTGTTTCTTCTTGAACGACACACAAGACAGCATGGAGACAGACAGCAGCCATGAAGCACACATGCTTTCATAAGCTTATTACAGCTTTATAACTTTTTATTCTATTTCATATATTTTTACCCACACTGAACTGAACTATTATAATTTTTACGTTGTATTTATGATGCCAATTGTGTGACAATAAACTCACACTTTGTTTTAAGTCAGTTTGACTATCAATGCTATTTTTCCGGAAGCGCCTCTGAGATACAAGAATATTAGATATTAATAATATTCTTCATTTTGGCGAGCCAGACAGTTCCGTCATTTCTCAATTTTTACGGAAATCTCG
Organism: Lithobates septentrionalis; assembly: GCA_037952835.1. Classification (NCBI taxonomy): domain Eukaryota; kingdom Metazoa; phylum Chordata; class Amphibia; order Anura; family Ranidae; genus Lithobates; species Lithobates septentrionalis. The sequence goes on from JBBDGP010001619.1 coordinate 2,324,988, forward strand.
ATCCTTGCTGAGGGGGGAGAGATAAGCGAGATAAGCGCAGTTTTGCGAATATTCAAGTCTCGAGAAAAGACGGTTTAGAACCTATCAACCAAGAGGCGTTTGTGTTACGTCAGATGTGGACAACAGTCCAGTAACAGACGGTTGAAGACGAGAAATTCTTCTAAATACGGTGAGTAAAAGTTATGGAATTTATTGATGAAATAGCTAGAGACAGCAAGCTAGAGTTTAAAGATGTGTCTTTATATCCAAATGACAGTCACTTGTGGAGATATATGTACAATGAATGCTTAAATGCCAATACACAGATTGATAAATTCAGGTTCACTGTACATAAATTACGTAAGAAAATAAATAACGTATTGAAATTAGTGAGAATATTTAACAAAATGATTATTAATGTTGATTTACCTGCTAAAAATGTGTGTACACTAAAGCAGACAGAAACTAACAATGTACAGAACACAGGAATACATGAAAATGTGTCTCAAGATTCTCTTAATTGTCCAAACTGTGAGATTTTTTGTAATAACATAGAGAATCTTGAAGAGCAATTAGAATCTAAGAAAATGATTTTGCCAGAGTTACAAAATAACAGACAGATTGCTGTAATAACTACAGATGACAAAAAGACTGAATCTAAATGTAAGCAACAATCCTCTTATATTCCGGAAAGTTCGGATATGGAGAATGTTGATGCTACTGATGAAAAAGAAATGAAACATAAAAACTTATTATGTAGAACTGCAAAACTAAAGTTGCAAATACATGACCAACTTATGAAAGTTTTAAAAGATTTTCCTATTTATGACACTGAGGCAACTGTATTTTCCAATTGGGATTTATTTGAAATGTTTGCGGATCGTTTTATTCTGTCAAATGATCAACGCAATTACATATTTCAGTTGTGGGTTCCTGTTAATTTCGCTAAACGAATTAACACACCTGTTATTGATGACGAAGGTCAGGAAAAACAAAATGACGCGACAGATAGACTGCGACAATTATTGCTATGTATCTTTTACAGACTACTGCAGAAGAAAATCCAATTGACTTTAAAGTAAAATTTTGCAAGGTTTATGAAATGATATTTGGAGTAGATGATGAAAATGACCCAGGTTTAAAAATAGCTTTCATAAAAAAATTTAAATACCTTGACCCAACTTCAGTAGCTATAGCACAGGAACGTCAAAATTTAAATGATATAGTAAGCTTCATTGATAAAATTAGGAGACAATTGAATCAAAGCAGTCTCACACATGAGATAGTTATAATTCAATGTGACAAAAATAGTCAGGCTGCAGACATGTCAGAAACAACAGGTCTTAGCAGGAATGACAAGGACAGCTGCATACGAGTGAGGCAAGGAGACCCTATCAGGTGTCTCTACTGTCATAGATCTGGCCATATGATAAAACATTGCTGTAAATTTAAGAGAGACTCACAAATAAAAACTAAAGATATAGAGAATGAAAAATCAGCTTTTGTAAAACCTGTTTTTTCATGTCAAGATAAAATTTTGACTGAATTGCCCTATGCCACTGAAGTCAAACAGATCAGTAATTTGACTGTTAACAGCAGTTCAGACAACACTGTCACTGAAAGAGAGGGTTTATTGCCATTGCCAAAAGTAGAATCACATCGGGATTCAATTTCTAGACATGTGCATTCGTTTTCGTCCGAATGCATTTTCGTCCGAATTTTAGGTATTTTCGTTATCGTTTTACCAAATGATAACGAAAGTGCAGAGTCCGAAAAACGAAATATCCGACATAAACAAATGCTTTATTTTCGTTTTCGTTGCTACAACAGTTCGATATAGATAGGAGATTCGACATGATGATGACAATAACAATCTGTGTCCATCAAACCTGTGGTCGAATTTGCCTAACCTTAGCTCTATTAGTCCAAGATTATTCTACATAGAGAGAAAAGATTCGACGTAGAGAGAAAAGATTCGGGGTAGGGAGGAAAGATTCGACGTAGGGGAGGAAAGATTCGACGTAGGGGAGGAAAGATTCGACGTAGGGGAGGAAGGATTCGACGTAGGGGAGAAAAGATTCGACGTAGGGGAGAAAAGATAAATAAAAATAATGATGATGATGAATGTTATTGGCTGATTGTAACCAAAGAGGTGGAGCAGTAAAATAGCTAGAACTAAGTACACACGTACTTTGGCTTATGGTGTCTGTTGAAAGTTCTAAGAAGATTCGACGGAGCAGGTAAACTATACAGCATTGTACAGTTTAGCTGCTCCGTCGAATCTTCTATGAACATTCGACAGACACCATAAGCCTTCAATGACAGATTCGACCTTAATTTGGATTTTCGGACGAATGCAATTTTTAACGAAAAACGAAATAAATAAAAACGAATTTCGGGAGTAACTAAATAAATGTATTTTTCAGACGAAAACAAAATTCCGAAACAAAATATTTCAGTGTGCACATGTCTATCAATTTCTCTGCCATTACAATATGTAGCACCAATTATTTTGGACGAAAATGGTAGGCCATATATACAATGTTTGCTGAATGGTAAAAATATTAATTGTCTCATTGACAGTGGATCTGAGATTAGCCTTACCAAAGAAAACATACCTGTGAAACCAAATTCTCCTATGTGTAATATAGTGGGTTTTAATAATACAGGTAATTCCACTGCTAGACAGGTATCTAATGTAACATTTGAAGTACCTGGATTAGTAAAAACTAACATTAACATTTGGGTATGTCACAAAGCAGAGAATATACTTGGCATTGATGTAATCAATGAACAAAAATGGGTGATCGATTTGGCTAATAAAAGTATTTGGAAAGATCCATCTAGGCCCAAATCAGTGCTTATTGATCCCTCTGTATACAGTAAAGTTGGTTCCATTACCAATATGTCTACAGAACAAAAGTGGCCTGATGTTGATGGTAATTGTGCTTTAAAGGAAGTGGTGCAACGTTTTCCAAGTTTGTGGTCAAAGTTCAAAAATGACATTGGAACTTTGAAAAATACCGAATTGAGTATTGAGGGAAAAGATCCAGAACCCCTTAATCAGTATGAGTTACCACTAGAATCAATTGGTCCACTTTCTGCCATTATTCAAGAGTTTGTACAACTTGGAATTGTAAAGAAAGCTAAATCAGTGGTAAATAACTGTATTTGGCCTATCAAAAATACTGATAATTCATATTCTTTATCAGTTGACTTAAGGACACTGAATAAACATATCACAAATAACCCAGTTCTTCCTGATAAATCTAACTTAAAGTTAAATTTGAATGCTGAGGACAAAGTGTTTTCTGTATTAAAAATTATGAATAGCCATTTTTCCCTTCCTTTAACGAATAGCAGCCAGCACAAACTCGCATTCACATTCAGAAAAGAGATACGTTCACTCGATTAATACCTGGCCTAGGTATTGGTGATGGTATAGTTCATGAATCTATAGCAAAAATACTTTCAAAATTTTCTAGGCCAGACTGCATTTGTCAGCATGTGGATACGATTTTGCTGAGTACTCAGAATATCGATGAACATATGGTTCTTTTGTCTGAGTTGTTTATGATGTTACAAGCTGAAGGTTTAAAATTAAACACGACAAAAGTTCAGCTGATGAAAAGTCAAGTGAAATACCTTCACATGCAAATTAGTCAAGGAAAGAGACAATTGTTGCAAGAAACAGTTAGAGATATCACTGCAATCCCAACTCCAACAACTCATAAGGCATTGCGTCAATTTTTGCATAAAATAAATCATTGCAAAGAGTTTGTACACTGTTTCGCAGAAAAAGTTAATCCACTATATAATCTTTTGAGAAATAAAGGTAATATAGTGGATCAATGGGGTCCAAATGAGAAAAATGCTTTTGAAATGTTGAAAAAAGATTTGCAGAATGCTCCAGCATTAAGTACAATAGAGGTTTATTCTGAAACATCTTTTGTTTTGAAAACTCATGTATCTGAGAATGCCATCTCAGGAACGTTGTCTCAATTACAAGAAGGTAAGGAGAAAATAATTGCCTATTTCTCCAGAGTTTTATCATTTTTGGAAAAAACTTTTGAGTCAGGTGTAAAGCAACTGCTAAGTGTTTACTATGCAATTAAAGCTACAGAGAGAATAGTGAAATCAAACAAAATCATTGTACAGACACCTGACTGCTCACTAAAAGGTATTTTTGAGGAAGATAGTTTTAAAGAATGTCGTAAAACATATCCTCTATGGTTCAGAGCTTTATCATCCAAACACATTCAGATAGATGTAAAAGGAAGACATCTTCAGGAATGTACACCAGCACATGTTTATACAGCTGTATCTGAGAAGTCTTTATCTCAGGTTTCCAGCATAGGAACAGAGGAGGATATTGAACCAGTATTTGTTACTGCAGAACAGTCTAACACTAGAATAAGAGCTTCAACACAGAATACAGTTACGCACATTTCTAATCTTTTAGAGATGAGAACAAAGGCATAGTCCATTGTCATCTCTGGGTGATACAAAACTTTTCTTTTGTTTGTGAAAACAGAGATTTGCATCATGACCAAAGGAGGTGTTGCGTCCTGTCATACCTAAACTTCACAGTACATATGATTTATAGTTTAGGCCATCTTAGACAGGATAAGGACAGTACATTGTCATACAGAAGTTCTCTTTGAAGGAAAATATAAGATAATATTATTTTACATATAGTTTAACAAATTCACAAAGTTATTGTCTCATAATGTTTTAACATTTGTTAAGAAAAAAAAAGGAAAAAAGTTACAAGAATTTAATGAAAATATTTTATGCCTGATTAATGATACTGCATTTCTTTTACAGAAATGGCATCTAAAATCAAATAAATATGGAAGATAACAAGCTCCTATGAAGAGCAAAGAGAATATCAGGAAAATTCAAAGTTAAAGAAGGAATCCTCTAGGGAAGAATATTGGACAAAAGATTTATACTTCAGATTTATGACTGTTTTATCTTATTCAACAAGATTTTTCTAATCTAACAGAACTTGAAGAAGAAACTTTAAAGACATTTCATGAAGAAAAAATTCATCAGAAGAAACTTTATCTATCTACTATAGATAAACAATTTGGGACTCAAACATTTGTCCACATATACATTTTTTGATAATCCGATTATCCTGATATTAATGTTCATATTAAGTTAGGATTATCGTTATTATTTTTATTTATTTTTCCTTATTCATATATTGAATATTTTTAGGTAACAAGTGCACACTCATTCTGGTTTATAGAACATCTTTTGTTCATAACTTAAGAAACATATCACTCTTAATAGAAATATGGAAAGTTATGAGACGTTTTAGAGTGTAAAGTATATTTCCAAAGAGCTAAAATATTATTTGAGCAAAAATATGGAAATATATTATTGCATAATTTATTTTAATAATAATAATAATAATTATTGTTATTATTATTAAATAATAGTAATTATAGATATGAGTCATCATTATGTTATACATTTTTAAATTCTATATCATTATTTTAAGATTTTGAATAGATAGATCTAAGAGAAGTTAAAGTAAAAAGAAAAGTGATTAGAAAGGAGAGTTATTTCTAGCTGCTTCGGTTCTGAGGTATATTGTGTTCGATCATTTGATACAAGGATGTGTAAATGTGACATGAATGATGTTTTGAATGTATTAGAATATTTTGATATGATTAATCATAATTCAGGGGGGATTGTTAGAATATTATTCCAAATTCATAATTCGGCACTTATAGGTGTTATATTATATTCATGGCAAGCTTGCAAAACATATTTGGTTTTATGATTAATCATGATAAATAGAGTATGTGTGAATGACCTTGATCAATTGATTTTACATGATTCTTCATCTACAGCTGAGCATTGCTGTGTTTTTCTGGTGTAGCCAATTTGAGTATGACATTTAAAGTATCTTGGTATAGAATGTCATGAGAAGACAAAAATAGACACGTGTCCACATAGCTAAAGGAATATACATTGTGGATTATATCCTGTTAAGTTAAGTTAGTTCCAGTCATATTAATAAGTACTAGTATATAGTTACTTAATGTAGTTAAAGTTGGTTATATGTGTTCATATTATATCGATGTTTGGTTATATGACATTACATGATCAGCACATTACTTCAAGTATGGAGTGTTACATGTGGGCTTGTCAATCGTATGCCATATATGACTCTGAATTAGAATCTTCTCTCGGATAGCATATTGCTGAAGTTAGCAGAAATGAATATGTGCCATACAAGGTTCTAAGTTGGTGTGAGGTTATGACGTTCACATGTTCACATGTAACATATAAAGCCAATGCTTCCATATTGAAGGTCACACAGACAGACACACAGACAGACACACACACACAGTCACTAGGATAGATGACACTGACATGTTCACCAGACACTTTGATAAGTTGGGACAGCTGTCAATTCTGCCAGAAATCTAAGAACGTCATTTCCTGTTTCTTCTTGAACGACACACAAGACAGCATGGAGACAGACAACAGCCATGAAGCACACATGCTTTCATAAGCTTATTACAGCTTTATAACTTTTTATTCTATTTCATATATTTTTACCCACACTGAACTGAACTATTATAATTTTTACGTTGTATTTATGATGCCAATTGTGTGACAATAAACTCACACTTTGTTTTAAGTCAGTTTGACTATCAATGCTATTTTTCCGGAAGCGCCTCTGAGATACAAGAATATTAGATATTAATAATATTCTTCAGCTTCCCTCTCCAAGTAAGCGCATGTCAATTCTTAGATACATGAAGCGCCTCCGGACGGATGTGGCTCTACTACAGGAGATGCACCTGTCCGCAGATGATTTGACCCAGTTCCGTAAATTATGGGTAGGAACTGTCTATGGCTCACCCGCCATAGGGCGTAAGGCTGGAGTAGCCATCCTACTTCACAAAGACCTGAAACATACTATCAAGGATGTTAAGACTGACCTGACGGGCCACAAAATGACGTTGCATGTGACCTTAGCTAACAAGGAAGTAGCTATCACTAATATATATGCTCCCAACTCGCCAGACACCTCATTCTTGCAAGACATGGTGAAATGGGTACTAGATGCCCCAGAGACTCTACACCTAGTAGGTGGGGACTTTAACTCGGTTATGTCCATACTAGCTGATCGCACAGGTAACCCGACCCGTAAGGCTACCAAAACCACCACACCAACCCCAGCCTTGACACTCCAAGCACAATCCATCGTTTCCATGCAATTGGTAGATGTGTGGCTGTTATCACATCCGACAGACCGAGAATATACCTTCTACTCCCCCCAGCACAACTCCTTCTCCCGCATCTTTTTTTTTTCGCTTCTCCCGTTGCTATGCGACTCAGAAATCAGTGACGCTAGAATATCGGACCACAGCCCCATTGCAGTACACAAGATCAATACCCAACCCTCATCTCCCTTGCCCATATGGCGCTTCCCTTCTTACCTAGCAGATAATGAGGACTTTCGCCACATGCTCTATGAGGCATGGACAGAATACGCCTCTACTAACGCTACACACCTTGCTGAACCAAACCTCTTCTGGGAGGCTGGCAAAGCCTTCATGAGGGGGAAAATCATTTCTTATACAACCCAATTTAAGAGACATGCGAAACAACACTACATGCAAGCTAGCGAGGCTCTACGCTCAGCACACAAACTTCTCAAACTTAATCGTACACCTCGCAACAAACACGCCTGGAGAAAAGCCAAACATGAATTCGACTTATGGGCTGAACAACAAGAGCTGGCTAAAACGTCCTACTCTACTTTACATTTGTATGATTTTATATCTATATGACTATATGTCTGTATTCTTTTACATAAATAAACCATACATTTCTTGATGTAAGCGTCTGATCACGCGCCTTCCACCCACTTCCTACTAAACAGTCCTTTCCAGACCACCCCTGGTCAGCTAAGGCAGCGGGACACGCTCCATCATCTCCCCCAGTCCTATCTCTGACTACAATACTACCTTTGTTTTACAGCAAACGATCTCACTAGCGCAGGAGTATTTTTCACCATATCTTGTTCACACTTTCATAGATTAGGCGGGCAAGCTGCTAGCGAAGCTATGCACAGGACCAAGACGACCCACCCATATCTCTGCTTTGAAAAATACGAACGGCATACTAGTTACCACACCTACTGAATTAAGTCAATTGCTAGAAGACTATTACACTATTCTATACTGTGCGGACCCCAAATGACCAATCAACTGCCGAAGCCCTCCTAGCTGGGTTAAGTTTACCCAAGCTTCAGGAGGTTCATCTAGAAGCTCTCAATGCACCCATCACCATTGAAGACATCCAACAGACGATCAAATCTTTGGCATCTGCCAAAGCCCCAGGCCCAGATGGCTATACGGCCGAATTCTTTAAGTTAACAAAAGACTTTCTCTCCGACACTTTGAAACATGTCTATGCAGCTATGTGGGACGGTAGCCCCTACCTCCCGACAGGAACACAGGCACATATTAGGCTAATAGCCAAAAAAGGTAAAGATCCCTCACTTCCAGGATCATACCGTCTAATCTCTTTAATCAATGTGGGCGTCAAAATCCTATCCAAAATAGTTGCATCATGCCTGGCCCACCTACTCCCCTCTTTATTACATCCAGCTGGCTTTGTCCAAGGACGTTCGGCCACTCTAAACATACGTAAGGTTCTGTTGGCACTAGAGTATGCTAGGTCACACCCTGAACAAGATGTCGCCATAGTGTCCCTTGATACCGAAAAGGCTTTTGACAATATTCATTTGTCCTGGTTATTCAGAGTGATGACGGACTTTGGTTTTTCGGGCCCAATAATGCGATTTCTACAACAAATGTACAAATCCCCAACTGCGCGTCTGGTCACCCCCGGATTTATCTCCGATACGATCCCCCTGACAAAGGGGCCCTTTGGATGTCTGTTAAATGGCAACATCTGTCCCCTTTTGCCATAGCAACACAACAGATAACGTATCTTGCCATTCATATTGGCTGAGAACCTTCCTCTCTATATATACTTAACTTTCCACCAATAATATCCAAAATTGTAAAGGAGCTGGAAGCTTGGGCAGCCCTCCCCCTCTCACTCTTTGGGAGATGCCACCTTTTTAAAATGATGTAGTTTGCACGCCTACTCTACCCAATGCAAACCATACCTCTTCTATTAAAACACTCTGATGTGAACAAAATCCATAGGGCATTGTCTGCCTTTATCTGGTCTCGCAAAAAAACACGTGTTGCACTACAAAAACTGTCTTCCAAAGTCGGAAGGGGGGCTGGCCTGCCCAATATACGTTTATACAATCTTGCCTGCCTACTTAGACTAGGCCTCAACTGGATATCTGTCAAATCTAGATACTCCAACACCCTGCTAGAGGGTGCCTCGACCTCGCCACATGCTCTACCAGCCATTCTCCACTCAAATCCTAACAAACTACCACCTCACCTCAAGTCGAGTGTACTCATCAAGGACACAATTATTGCCTGGAGAGAAGTACGGAGACTACTGGGGCTTCCCTCCAGTATTTCCTGCCATCTACCAATCCAAGGTAACCCCATGTTTCTCCCGTCCACTTTACACAAAGCCTTTGAACAATGGAGCACTAAGGGTCTTACTAAAGTTACCTCATTGTATCTTAATAACCCTGGCGAATTTAAATCCTTCCAAACCTTATCACGCAAACCTTCCTTACCATTGACGCACGTCTTCTTCTACCACCAATTAGTCAACTATCTACGATCATGCTGTGGCCCTGGGAAGGATCCCCTCCAAAAGTCATTTATCGATACTCTACTGCACAGAGACGATTACTCCATTTCCAGCCTATACTCTCACCTCATTACCCATCAAGCGGACAAATATCATCTCAAACCATTCCAAACATGGTCTAAAATATTTGAAGATGAAGATCTTACGGAGAAAATTCTTGAAGGGTACAGACAAGTACACAAACATAAAATTATCCACGGGGCATACTATCCTTTCTGCGTTAATAAGGCGGAACCAACCCAAGAGCGGTGCACCTGGTGTTACACACCGTGTCCCACACTCCTTCACCGCCTTTGGGAGTGCCAGCCCATCAAGATATATTGGGACTCTGTGCTCAACTTTATATGCAAGATCACTAAAATACGGATTCCGAGACATCACCTTATATGCCTGTTTGGCTGCGAATCATCCTTACCCACTCCACCAGCAAAGAGTCAACTCACCATCTCCCACTGGACTCATATCTGCCTCCTGGTAGCACGCAGAACTATCATGTCACATTGGATCAAGCCAACACCGTCAAACCTATCGGCTGTAAAAAAAAGCCCTCCTATCGCTCTTCTATATGGAGAGATTGGACACTATTGTGACGCACTTTCACTCCACCTCACGATTTTTCAAGACATAGCGTAAATACATGGAACACACGATCAACCAAAAGGATCTACAAAAGCTCATGCAACCATTTCATTATACGGACTGGTACCTCAAACGAGACCTTACAAATTCCCTAGGCAACCTCAAACTATCCAACCTGTCTGACCCTTCAGCTTTTTTTCCGCCCTCAACCATGAAAGCAAACTCTTGAAGCTCACTGACATTCCTGATTCTTTCGTCTCCACATCTGTCAATCTCACCCACGGCCATTGCTGTAGCTAGTTCGTTGTCTAAAGTTACCAATTAAATACTCCAAACGTTGTTTCCACTCCTGAAGGCACTAAGGTATACACTATCACATCATCCCAATGTTATATTAATGTTATACAGGTAATTTGTATCTTCATACCATCCCCCCCCTTCCCCATACATCCTCTCGCCAACTCCGCCAACTCTGCAGTAATCAGTGATAATAGTATACACTGTCACTGTACTAATGATACTGGCTGAGAAGGGGTTAACATCTTGGGGTAATCAAGGGGTTAAGTATGTGCCTAACAAGTGTTAATGTGTGTATTATGCGCTGCTTTTTACTAAAAATCTATTTGTTCCTGAAACAAAGAGATTGTTCCCTCTGTACAGAGCCCTGCGTTGTTTGTCAACACAGGGCTCTGGGCTGTGACTAGATAAAGAAGAGCGGAAGAAGACAGCGATGTACAGCTAAGTCGATGTGGCTGTAGGAGCTACCCGTCCACAGTACAATGCGGCAGGCGGTCCTAAAGTGGTTAAAGTGATATCCTTTGTTGGCTAAGCACTTGTTACCCCAACACTTCATATTCCTGATATGAAAAAATGAGAGCAATATATAGTAATTGCACAGGTTAAAGTGATAAACAAAAAACAGCAGCTGACAATCACACAACAGAACATTTGTGTAAAGACAATATAAAAAAAAATTGTTGCGCTAATGTGAAATAACAACCAATTGAAATACATAACAGTGATCAGTCCATGAAAAAGTCCAGAGTAAATGATATGTGAAATATCTTATGTGGTCTTGTCTTGAGGATGCTATACAACTAAACACCCAAAGTGCACCAATCACCGTGATAAAAAAAAAAGGCTGTGCCCTTACCAGATGGCTAGACTCCACATTATAGGAGCCTAGTAAAGCTTGAATTCATACAACAATGAAGGATCCATCCTCTGGATATAGACAGGATAATGTTGGTATCCACTCCACTGGTTACTCCGTTTGTCTCTTGCTCCCAGGTATGGTGCAAAAAAGAGAGGAAAAGATCACCAACATAGTATAAAACTGTGATGGTTTATTGAAAAATAATAATATAAAATTCACAAGTCCAACAAGACATGAGTAAAATTCCTGGATAAAACAATCTGCAGATGGTATAACAAACTAGCGTGGTGTGTGTGAGAGAGCATAAACTCCACCCTACTAGTTTAGTCATAACTGATGTCATGGGGGGTGACACTGAGTTAAAACTTTGACTCTAAATTCAATAGAAAAAGCTTCGGTTGTGGGCCTACCCCCTACTCCCCTACAGTTCTTTTATTGATTTAACTGCATGTAGCATGATCAGTCAATTGAATCCTGTTCCTGTAACAACCCAAAACTGTTGGTTTTCCCATCACTTTCTGTACATGAGAAAATAGTCACTAGGACAACTAAATAATATAAATTTCCCTAACAGGAACATAGACAGGAGTTTGAACTCATACACATTTTATCCAAAAAGTTTTGGTAATAAAGGATCACTTTAAATACAAACATTCTGCTTTGAAAAACAGCTAAAATGTATTTCTACAGAAATTTGACACACCTCTTCTGAGTCAGACCGGCAGTCAGCAAAGTTAATAAAGTGGTCAAACTAAAAAAACACAAAAATCAGTGCAAGGGACATAACTTTCTAATAATGTGTTGTGTCCCGTGTGCTGCTGGCTCCTTGTGGTTTACAAGAAGTCTTCCTCCATTGATTCCCCCTCTCGTTGCAGTAATCTTCCATTGCGAGGGGGTTAATTGAACTGAAGGAGCTGTCATGTGGTGTCATCAAGAGTGGCCAATTATGACTGCCCAGCTCTGCCATTCATAGAAGCCAGTACTACAGTTTCCATGAATGAAACACAATATATGAACAGAGGGCAGCAGGCCTTTGAATCATCCACCCATCCTCCATTCGTGAATTAATTCAGGAGTTTACACGTGTACTCAAGAAAAAATATCCATGCTGTAGCGATCAGCGAGCAGAACTGCCCAACAAATGCTCCATTTTCACCTGAATGGGGCTAGACCACATCGCTGAAACTGCATGCATTGTATATGGTTTGCAGTGTGGTGGTGCAGGTGGTTTAGTGGTTATAACAAGCAGTGAGGAACCAATATAATGTCTCCTCAGAGCCTGTCAAAGCAGGCAGGAGAAAACATAGTGGCTGGCAGGGGAAGCAAACATTTGTCTCATCCACCGGTCAAACGCTTGCAGCGGCTGGGGAGTTAAAAATGGCAGCTTTTCCTTACATGCATTGAATGCATTTTTTATGTATGGACTTTTTTGTAAAATTTACCTTGTGATGACAGGGCAACTTTAAGGAATGGTTTGGGTGGCCACCCATACAATGCCCAAACCCTCTTTGTTTATGGTCTGGTGCCAGCTTTTGTAGAGGGGATGTTATACAGCTCGTACAAACAGGGGAAATACATTGCTGATAATATGCTCTAGATAGAACATTAGAATTCTGATCACTTACAATGATGTTGCTATTCATTATTAATGGTAAATCTGCTTCATTACTGCATGATTATAAATCAAATCTGAGATAATCACTTTTTAATTTCTATAGTGGCAAAGGTTGAGGTAGTTACATTTGATTTTTCTTGTCATCTTGCCTTTTGGAACTTTGGGCTTGTTTAATGTTTAGAAAGCTTGCTTAATGAAAATGTAACTTTTCCTTATGTAAACGACACAAAGGCACAACTGCAAGATATAAAAGCTTGCTATGCCTGTAAAGTGGACCTGTCACCTATGCTGGTACAATCAAAATCACATTAAAAGCAATGTATTTATATATTATGTACTAAGATAAAAAAAAATGATCAAGTAAGTAAGAATTAGGATGTATGAAGATATCTTATTTAATAATTCTAGATTGTAGCCTCTAATGAGCAGGGCCCTCTGATCCCTCCTGTATTGAATTGTATTGTAATTGTACTGTCTTCCCCGATGTTGTAAAGCGATGCGCACACTGTTGGCGCTATGTAAATCCTGTATTATAATAATAATAATAATAAAAGGCAGTCTGAACAAGAGTCCTAACAGTCTTATATGAGGGAAGCAGCTATACTGCTCATTAGCATATATGTACACCGCAAGTCTAGGTAACACTACCACGACTTAAAGAGTAGCTACCTATGCAGCAGAAATTATGAATCAGTTGGTTAAAAATTTACAAAATTTATTCTTAACTGCGATAAACCATCATGTGTAAACAGGTACAATACAATTCCATGCAAAGTGATTTACGGGTCTCATACATCTGATGAGTTGCCCGGGTGATAAAAATTACATACAAGCACAGACAAACATGTCAACATACAACACGGCCGTACTATCCTTGTGAGGATGGATCAAGGATTAAACACTCCACTTTCACACACACACACACAGCAAAATGTCCGGACATCAACTAGTAAGCGTTTACCCGCAGAAGAAAGAAGGACAGCAGTATGATTATTATCAATTAGGAAAATTCCAAATTAAGGTGATTGGGCATAGCCAAGGAAAAGGTTTCACCGTGCTGTGCTGATTTCCTGCGGGTAACCCCCGGGGGAAGATAGATGGACTGTCTTGCAATCACATATATCTCGTTTCTTGATATACAGAACCCCTAACTGCAATAAGGAGCCTTCCTAAAGTATACATGCAGATGGGGTTTTACCAAATCTCTGGGATGCACTGGCCATGACAAGTCACTGATATCTCAGCCATACATCGTGGTATCCGATATATTTGTGAATCAAAGGTGTGGGCTGTTCAGACAGTAGTGAGTGAGAGCAACTTAATCAGCTGTTTGTTTGTGAGTCAATCACTGGTAACTGCTGCAGCGGCAGACTTACTAGTGTACAGGTCTGCCCGGCTTTCGTTTCATCCCTTATAAAGTCTCATTCCACAGGCAGGTACCAAGGCTATGTAATGTGTAGGCGTCTTACCGCTCCTGTTGATCACTTGGGTGTCTTATTCAGACTCTCTGGTTACTCACACCATCTGTGTGTCCGTTGTCTCTGATCGTAGAGACAGCTCCAAAAGATTCCACCTTTCGTCCACAAAGCCGGTACCGCTCGTCGGTTTAGGTCACGCTGAGCGTGTTGGTATAGAGCGCGGCTGCGCTGATCTTGTGGCTGTTCCTATTGCTTCCCGTGCACGGGGGATGTTACGTGAGTCGGCATCACATGACAGCTGTGACGTCAACGCGTTTCGCTTCCTTCAGTGGGCGTAGCTTCGTCTGGACGTAGTGAGGGTGGGGGCCAGTCATTCCTTTTATTGAAGGGGATTAACCCCTGTTGCAACCTCACAATTACAGCAGTGTCAAAAAAACATTTAGATAGATTCCAGTTTTCTGTGCTTTTTCAAAACAGATTCATCCAGGGCACCTGAGTTTCATCCGTTAGAAGGCCAGATCTCAGAGAATTTAACAGGGCTGAAATCATTTGTTTTATTCATGAGTGCGCGCTGGAATATTGCACTTCAAATGTAACTTAGATTCTGGTGATACATCTATCTAATAATATATAGATCTTAGTCAAATCTTCTCTAAATTAAACAAATGATCGTCTTTTAGCCATCCTGTGTCCTACCTATTTACACCAACATGCACCCTCATGCAGGGGGGGGAGGGGGAAGGGGGGGGGGAAAGAGGGGGGGAGGGGGGGAAAGGGGGGGGGGAGGGGAGGGGGAAGGGGGGGGGGAAAGGGGGGGGCAAGCGGGGCTTGTAGGGGGGAGGGGGAGGTTTTTTCAGCTCTCAAGAAAAACTTGGAGGTTCAACTCAGTGTTGAGGCCCTGGGGGGCAAGGGACCCCAAACGATAGATCCATCTTTTTTCCTTCTGTAGAAGGATCCGATTGAAATCACCCCTTCTTGGGGGTAGTTTAAGTGAATAGATGCCCTTCACCTTCAATCCATCGGGTTTTCCCCGATGGTAGAGGGCAAAATGCCTTGCCAAAGGTTTTTCACGGCTTTTTTCAGGGTCCCTTTCTTTTTCTCCCTTTATTTCTCTCAGATGCTCACCTATCCTTGCCTTTAAAGCCCTCTTGGTTTTCCCAATGTATATTTTTGGGCAAGGACACGTGAGCATGTAGATCACCTTACTTGTGGAGCAATTGATGAGATCTCGTATCTCATACATATGCTCCCCTCTGGCATCATAAAAAGTTGATGTTCTATCTATGAATGGGCAGATTTGGCATCTGTTACAGGGGAACATCCCCTTACTTCTGGGATATTCTGACAACCAGGTTGGGTTTGCCTCCTTGGTGAATTCAGAATGAATTAAAATGTCACCTAAATTTCTAGCCCTCCTGGCCACCATGTTTGGTGATTCACCCACAATTTCTTTCAACCCAGGGCCATTGGTCAGTATGTTCCAGTGTTTTCCCAAAACTTCTCGTACGGTCTCCCATTGGGATCCATACGAGGTGATTATCCGTACCGGGCCTGGGTCAAACTGACCTTTGGTCTCTGGCTTGGGGTCCAGGGAGAGAAGGCTTTTCCTGTCTCGGCTTGCTGCTTTTGCTCTAGCTTTTCGAATTTGTCCATGTGAATATCCACGTTCCCTAAAGCGCTTGTACAAGTCAATGTTTTCCCTTCTAAGGTCACTTTTCTTGGTACAGTTCCTTTTTAATCTTAGGAACTGACCAATCGGGATACCGTTTTTAAGCCATGGAGGGTGATGGCTGTCGGCCCTCAAAAGGGTATTAGCTGCAGTGGTCTTGCGATAGGTACAGGTGCTAAGTTTGTCCCCATCAAAGGTAATCTGGAGATCGAGGAAAGGGATCTGTCTTTCATCTATGATGTGGGTCAAACGGATGTTGCGACCGTTGAAGTTTAAATGCTCAATGAACACATGCGCCTCCTCCCTGGAGCCCCTCCATACCACCAGTACATCATCAATATACCTCAGCCATGTGTGCACATGCTTTGCATACATGGCTGAGGTATACACGTCCTCCTCCTCCCATCGTCCCAGGTGGAGGCACGCGTATGACGGTGCCCACGCAGCTCCCATCGAAGTCCCTCTGACCTGCTGGTAGTAGTGCGTAGCAAACTGGAAATAGTTGTTCATCAAGGCGAACTCCAGCAGTTCTATCAGGAACTCGTTTTGAGGTCCAAATTCAGGGTATCTGGACTCCAGGAACCATCTCACCGCCTCGATCCCGCATTCATGCGGGATCGAGGTATAGAGAGACTCAACATCAATGCCTAGAAGTAGGAGTCCCTCCCCAACCTGTAAGTCAGCTATTTTCGACAGTACATGTCGTGTGTCTTGAACGTAGGATTTAAGTCCTACAACTATTTCTTTAAGGAGGGAATCCAAGTAGACGCCTATTCTCTCCAGGGGCCCCTGGATGGCGGAGACAATTGGCCTCCCCGGGGGTCTTTTGGGACATTTGTGCACTTTCGGGATTATATAGAAAGTGGGTATGTTGAACTCCCTTACACTTAAATGCTCATATTCCTTTTTGTCCAGGATTCCTGCTTCCCTGGCCATGAGGAGCTTGAAATTTAGGTTTTGTACTAACTCAGGGAACGGGTCATGATCTAGTTTTTTGTAGGTCGTCAAGTCGCTTAGTAGTCTTTTGGCCTCTGCTTCATAGGATTTGTCGTCCATCAGGACAACATTCCCTCCTTTATCGCTTTTTTTGAAAATGATGTTCCTGGCTTTTTTTAGGTCCATTAAAGCTTTACGTTCGTCATCTGTCAAGTTGTCTTTGCATTTCCGGGTCCAGTTGATCTTACCAAGGTCACTCTGAACCATATCAAGGAACATGTAAAGCCACCTATTCTTGCTTAGTGATGGCATCCTCTTAGAGCGGATTATCAAATCCGCTGTTCGTTTTGTGGGACCCTCAGTGGTTGTAATTTCATTATTTTCCTCCAGCAGAGCGTTCAAAATGTCGAGGGCCCGTTGGTCCTCCTCATTCAGAAGCTCTGTCTCATTCTGATTTAGTTCTTCACCATTTTTGTAAAGTGACCTAAAGAAGACTTTTCTTAAAAAGAGGACTATGTCTTTATACACTGTGACCTTATCCATATTTTCAGCTGGGGAGAAGGACATCCCCTTTTGTAATAAGCTGACATGTTTGGGTTCCAGTGGAAAAGCTGAGAGGTTGATGACCTTCATGTCCAGATTTAGAGGATCCCCCACCGGAGGCTATTTCCTCTGGCTTCGAGTGCGTGGTGTCGTCTGGTGTCTTGGGGTCCTTCCCTTGTCTTTGTTGTCTATTCTGTTGCTCTGGGGTAGGGGGTGGTGGTCCTCTAGGTCCATCACCCCCTCTTCCTATACTGCTCATTAGACTGAAATAGTAGGACAGATCAGTTTACACACACAGCTGAAAGCCCCAGAGCAGGTATACACCCCATACCTCTCCATTAGTAAAGAAGTAAGTGTAGCACCTTCTAGTGTGCTAGAAGTGTATATAGTTGTTAGAGTTGGCTGGCGGGAAGCCTGGGTTGAATCTGGGCCAGGGATGAGTAACTCAGGGAGGCTGGATGACTCATTAAGCAGTACCTCTGGTAACTCCCACTGCTCTCTGGAACCTTGGAGAAGTTTCCAGAAGTGGATGAGGGAGTCTAGGAGGAGCTGTTTGGAGTATTGATGATGGTCCCAGCCAATCCCCAGCAGGTGGGCTGGCAGGGGACGGGCACCTCTTAAGTACTCTGGGGTCATACCAGCAGGGGCAGTCGGGTAGAAAATGGAGAAGGAATGCTGAGGAGGCTGTCAGTGGCCCCCTTGAGGGTGCCCTCTAGTCTGGGGGGGTTGATCTCGGACCTGAGTTTTAGGTGCTCGAAGGAGACTCTACAACACATGGAGGAAATTCTTCCTGGATTCCTGAAGACACGGGAGTAGGTGTGAGGACAGTGCGACCAGATGTGAGGACAGCGGGGGAAAGAGTCAGCACGTTCAGGAGTTCTCCAGGAGAAGTCAGCTGCGTGGGTTGATGAATGTACAGTCAGAGAGGACTGTGGGAAGTAGCCAGGAGGGCTAGTAAGAGCAGCAGCTGCCGCCAGGTGGGCTGGCAGTGCCTGAAGAGGTGGTGCTGGGATCATTAGCCACAGGGATGTAAGCTGAAGGCAGGAGGAGCCAGGAGCGTCAAAACAATTACACAGAGCAGGTAAGTATAACATGTTTGTTGTTTTACAAAAAAAAATTACTTTAAAGACTGTGTGCAGGAAGATCAGCATCTGAACCCAGAGAATGTGGAGGCTGATAGACTGGAGGTAATAGAAGGGATTACAATTACATTTAAAGTACACTTTTACCAGCATTGTGCATTATATTTAAAATGATCATATCTGTGAAAAAAATTAAAACGTCTCAGCTTTTAGTACTACTTTAATATAAAAGATTTATATCTCCCTTCCACCCTTCATATAGCTTTATATCTGACTCCTATTTAAAATGCCCATATATCCTACTTCTGGGTGTATGTATTATTACAGCCCCCAAAATTTCCACTCGCCTGCTCGCATTTTGCAAATGGAATTTAACGGAGGGCAAGTGAGGAGCGGGGGCGGACCAGGCTAACAGTTTCCTGGCTAAGTGCTTCCGGCAGAAGTGGTGCGGCCATCAGAACGGCCCAGGGGGGGGGGGTTCCCTACCCCCCGGCCGCTCTGATATCTGTAAAAAAGCCTGCACTGATACGCTGCACTGATGGGCACTGATGGGCTGCACTGATGGGGCTGCACTGATGTGCACTGATGAGGCTGCATTGATGGGCACTGATGAGGCTGCACTGATGGGCACTGATACGCTGCACTGATGGGCACTGATAAGCTGCACTTATGGGCTGCACTGATGGGCACTGATATGCTGTACTGATGGACTGCACTGATGGGGCTGCACTGATGGGCACTGATAGGCTGCACTAGTCAGCTGCACTGATCGACTGCACTGATGGGCACTGATCGGCTGCACTGATGGGTACCGATATGCTTTATGTCGGGGCTCAAAATTTCAAGTCCTGATCTGCTAGCCAGGCAGCTGTGTGTCCACCAATGCAGCCGTGTGTCCACCAATGCAGCCTTGTGTCCACCAATGCAGCCTTGTGTCCATCAATGCAGCCTTGTGTCCACCATGCAGATGTGTGCCCACCAATGCAGCCTTGTGTCCACCAATGCAGCCTTGTGCCCACCATGCAGTTGTGTGCCCACCAATGCCGCCTTGTGTCCACCAATGCAGTTGTGTGCCCATCATCCAGTTGTGTGCCCACCAATGCAGCCTTGTGTCCACTATGCAGCCTTGTGCCCACCATGCAGCCGTGTGTGCACCAATGCAGCCTTGTGTCCACCAATGCAGCTCTGTGTCCACCAATGCAGTTGTGTGCCTACCATGCATTTGTGTGCCGACCAATGCAGCCTTGTGTCCACCAATGCAGCCTTGTGCCCACCATGCAGTTGTGTGCCCACCAATGCCGCCTTGTGTCCACCAATGCAGTTGTGTGCCCACCATCCAGTTGTGTGCCCACCAATGCAGCCTTGTGTCCACTATGCAGCCTTGTGCCCACCATGCAGCTGTGTGTCCACCAATGCAGCCTTGTGTCCACCAATGCAGCTCTGTGTCCACCAATGCAGTTGTGTGCCCACCATGCATTTGTGTGCCGACCAATGCAGCCTTGTGTCCACCAATGCAGCCTTGTGCCCACCATGCAGCCTTGAGCCCACCATGCAGCCGTGTACCCACCATGCAGCCTTGTGCCCACCATTCAGCCTGTGTCCACTATGCAGCCTACCTGTGCAGGGGAGGAGAGGAACAGGAGAGCCACCCAGGTGATCAAAGTGCAGCGCAGGGAACACAGCGATAACAGCTTTCATTTCAATTGCCATGTTCCCGCCGCTCAATGTCATATACAGCCCCACCCCCTGGCCGGGGAACTTTGATTGACCAATCACCTGTCACTGGGATTGGACGGGTGATCTGTCTATCAAAGTCCCGGGACCAGGAGGAGGGACTGTATCTGACAGCGAGTGGTGGGGAACACTGCAATTGAAATGAAAACTGTTATCGCTGTGTTCCCTGCGCTGCGCTCTGATCACTGGGCCGGCTCTCTCTCTCTTCCCCTCCGCGATCGCTGGGAGAAGGACTCCCATTTCACCCAGGCTGCCAGCGGTGCTCACCCCCCACTTCCATGCAGCCATATAGCTCGCCAGCCCTCAAAATCCACTCGCAAAATGCGAGCAGGCGAGTGGATTCTTTGAGGGCTGCTTTATGTTAATATTGTTAAAGTTGTTGTTAATATTTATTTTTGGAACTTATTTCTGCATAAAAAAAAATTTAACAGTGTCATTTCATGAGATAATTTATGAGGGCGTGTTTAGGGGCCGACTTAGGGGCGGGGAAGGGTAGGGGTTGGGTGGGGCAACTGGTGGCGAGTAACTCTTAAAGCCTGGCTAGTGGCTCTTGAAATTTTGAGCCTTGTATTATTATATGTATGATATAAGTAATATATATTATTACTTTCACTGTTTCACAGTATAAATGAACCCCTTATATTAGCGATTATCTGCTCTTTTTGTACTATAAAGGGCTAATTTTTTTAACCCCATTATGACAGGTGATACAAAAAAAAGCATGGTGCTGCTACTAAACGTCTTAGACTTGGTTTTTGGTGCTTTTTGCAGAAACACATTACAGTTCATTTAACATGGTTTCCTATGGGACACGTCCGCATCTATGCTTTTTTTATCCGCTGCATATTTGGAAAGGTTCAAGGACTTTTTTAAACGCAAAACTGTGATTTTTTTGGTTCAATACACTTCAATGGAGAAGCTGCAGAAAAGCATGTAGTGCGTTTTTGCATTTTTTAATCTGCCCAACAACAAATTGGCCAAAAAAAGCATAAGAAATGCAAAATGCAGCAAAATCGCGTGTGCAAAAATGCTAAACGCACAGCAAAAAGCTGTGAAACGGATCAAAAGCAAACTCCATAGGTGTGAACTGAGCCTTATGCTGGCCATACATTCATCGATTTTCGGATGAGAATATTAATACGAAAAATCTTTGTACATTCGCTAAATGAAAGAATGTCATTTGAAAATTTCACATGCTTTTAACATTCAGTTTTAAAATGAATGTAATTTCTGAACGAAAACCACATACACTGTCTGAAAATTCCTTTGACCAAGAAGTTTTCTGTTCTGCTTTGAATTTTCCCATCACTGTGGTCCAAAACGAACGTCGATTTGACCCCACTAACTATTAGAAAGTCGAACGAACGTTCTTAAAATTACAGTTTTTTTTTTTTTAAGGAAGACGTTGTTTTTGTATGGCCAGCATATAATATATTACCGTTCTGTCTGAAAATCAGCAAAACAGTCTTTAATTTTTTTTTTCTTTACATAAAAAATTTGATCTCTGAGTCTGATAATATTTACCAGATTCAACCTCTAATAGTATATACAGTGCCTTGAAAAAGTATTCATACCCCTTGAAATTTTCCACATTTTGCTATGATACAACCAAAAAACGTAAATGTATTTTATTGGAATTTTATGTGATAGACCATCACAAAGTGACACATAATTGTGAAGTGGAAGGAAAATGATAAATGGTTTTCAGCTTTCTTTACAAATAAATATCTGAAAAGTGAGGCGTGCATTTGTATTCAGCCCCCTTTACTTTGATACCCCTAATTAAAATCTAGTGGAACCAATTGCCTTCAGAACTCACCTAATTAGTAAATAGAATCCACCTGTGTGTAATCTAATCTCAGTATAAATACAGCTGTTCTGTGAAGCCCTCAGAGGTTTGTTAAGAGAACCTTAGTGAACAAACAGTATCTTGAAAGCCAAGGAACACACCAGACAGGTCAGGGATAAAGTTGTGGAGAAGTTTAATGCAGGGTTAGGTTATAAAAAGATATCCCAATTTGTGAACATCTCATGGAGCATTAATCCATATCCATGCACCTGGCCCCTAATCTACATGCAGGGCACCGTACGCATGAATTCCAATGGGTTTCTTTTTTCTAAGCACATGATTAGAGCCGGAGGCACTGCGCCCCGAGCCCACCCAGTTGTGTGACAATAGTGAATTCATATTCCCTATTTTCTTCCTGATTCTCCTCCGGGCCAATCAGGAAGCGGGTCCTGAGAACCGATTGCCTGAGAGGAGAGGCGACCATATTGGCTGCCGAGGATTAGGAGATGCAGGGGAAGCCGCCAAGCAGCCTCCAAGGAGATGCAGGAATGATTCAAAGCTGCCCAGATGGGGTAAGTGTGGAGCTGGTGGATGGACGGACGAGCGAGCTCTGGGGGGGGGCAGTGTTTAGGTGGATCGACCGACCAACCAGAGGGGGAAGGGTGGCGGGTGGTTTGTTTGCTGACTGCCCCCTCCAAATGGAGCACAAGCCGCCACTGCAGTTCAGGACAGTATGCTTTGTATGAAAAGCAAAAGCCCAAAGTCCGAAGCTGCGCTGGAAATAATATGTGAGTATCGAAAAATGAATATTGAAATAAAGCTGCCAGCACCTAAAAGTCCAGTATCAAACTCCAAAACCATAAATAAAAACACAAAAGATGCAGCGCTAAAATAGCATGTGAAATCAAAAAAACTTAAATTGAAAAAAGGGGAGACCAGAGAAAACTAAGGCAGAGTCTCATTAAGATACCAGCATAAATCAATGGTAAATTATCATGTGAAAAATATTGAACAAGTAAAATATATAATGTGAAAAAATATTTAACAAGTGAAATATATAAAGAAAAATAGTCCCATTAAATTTCCAGTCCATGAGTTAGCAAGGAAATGACACCCATCCGTGAAAATGCAGGAAAAAAAGATTTTAAGAAATATCCTCCATGTGACTTCACACCCAAGGTGAGTAAAGTAGTCTGCTTACTAGATGGCGATGACTGCTATTACAGCAGTCTCGCCCAGCACAGGGGAATTGGTCTCCCCAAAATCCAAATCACAGTACCGGAACAGCAACTATGAGCAGGTAATTCTCGAGAACATAAAACAAGAAACTTCCACAGTGCAGTATGTAGATAAAAGGTAATTTATTAAGAACCAAAAAGAATCACATTTACAATATTGTAGTCAATCATAAGCGATAAGGTGTAGCATAAAAACAAGTCGCGGTGTCTCCATTAGCTGCGCTTCACTTCCTATGTCCCTTTGTTAGCCCATCCAAAAACGTAATGACGTCACCGTCGCAGGCTCCTCCTCTTTATATTTATATTTATTTATATTTATACAATACTTTTGAATCTAATTGCTCCCAGTCTCCAGTGTCCTTGTACCCCCTTGATATGAGCACTGTATAACAAACACGGGGCTACACATTAGTGTTGTCCCTTCTTCTGGCAGACTTTATTTGTCAAGACAGCACATCTTGCTCGGCACTACCTAAGAACCGCCCCTCTACCACTCTGCACCCTTCTGAGCTAAGTTGTAGAGAATCTGTATGACTAAGCCCAGAATGGTAAAATGAGTTAGGCAGTTAGGTGTTTCTGGTAACATGCTACCATGTTACACCATCTGAGCTTACTCATAGAGAATCTCTATGACTTTGCCCAGAAAGGTTAAGCGCATTAGAGGGGTGGTCCTTAGATGGAGGTGAGTAGCATGTGCTGTCTTGCTGGAAGAAGTGACATTGCTACTATGACCATTATTTGTTATACTAGTTCCATGGATGTCGCTTGTATATTGTATGTTTTTTTTTTAAAACAAAGATTCTATATAAATACGTGAGTTTATATGCCTGTAATATAATAAGAAAAAATGAATGAATGTTTTGACATAGATACTACTTTAAAATCAGTACCCAACAGGGGTGTTACTACGCACGATAGAGAAAAACCCCCGTGTTCACTACTCTCTATCCTCAAGACAACTCTTCCAGCGATACAAAATCCTTTAAAGGGTTAGTGAACCCTGTAACGAGCCCCTGCTCGCTCGATTCCACTCTCCCGACACTCCTCTGCGGCTATAGAATCAGATTGCAGATTGCAACATCTGATGGTTCGGTCATCCAATGCTCCGGGATTCGAACTACAGCTATGTGCCGATCGAATCCAGTTGTGATAGCTCAGAACAAACACCAGGCAGGCTGTATGTAAGTTCAAACAGGAATCTCACTTTTATTGGATGCACACAACACAATTTTATGCACAGCAGTTTGAACACCCGCCCCCAACAACCACTTTCCTATCGATCAATTGTAAAGTACACTTTAGTCTTCAATTAAGGTCCTCTTGGCCATGCAAATGAGGACTTGAAACAGGGTCAGCAGGGATTAGTTCCATAGCTTGAATAGGAGGACTGATATGTGTAATAACACAGAGAAGCCCCAGGGAGTAATTAAAGTACATAAACAAACAGTCAAACACAGAACAATGCCTTCCTTCCAGACCATGGAGCCATCTGGAGGGAGTTAGCCTTAAAACAGGGCAGCAGATCCCCCCCCCCCCCCCCCACTGTGTAATAGAATCAAAGGAGAAATACTTCAGTATTCCAAGCTTCATGACAATACTCCCCCCTGGAAAACAGTCCAACAGCCACAGTGGGACCCCGAACGGGTCAACTTGAGGATGTTGGAAAAGTAGTCTTAAGGTTCCGACAGTATGAATCGGTCACACTGTAATATGGCAAATACAATTTCCCAGAGTCTGTGTCTCTTGGGGGGATATGGACCTGAATCGAAAGTAACACCCCCTCAAGGGTCCTCAGGTATACAGCTCACAAAGAGCACTGTTCCCCCAAATGCCAGGGCCCACGATCGGTCGGCAGGAGGCTAGCATTCAGTCCCCTCCAAAAGCCTCTGTCCTGGCTCAGTCTGTCACGTTTCTCCCTTGTCGGCAGATGACTAACACAAGAGGAGACCCCAGACGGATTTACTCCGAAGTTAGTCCATAGTTCCAGTCCCCTAATGCCTGTACCCACACAGTACGCCAAACAAATTGTTCCATACAGAGCATTACTTACCCAGCCAACCTCTGCCTCTCTCAGAGAACATGCCTGCCACTGGGGACAGGCCTGGACTGGCCCTTCTCCCTGGAGTCCTTTCAGCCGCTGGAGAGAAGACAGGGTGACTGGGCTCACTCCGTCATGCTGTTGGGCATCTGGGCCGACTGCCCAGCATTCCTGGAGTATACAAGTGGGGACTGAAGTCCCATCCACTTTTAGCAGGTGAAAATCCCACAGTGCTTACAAAGCATGGCTGACATCCTCCTGTCTCAGTGTCGCACCATTTTCTGGGGTTGTGTCAGTGGAGACCAAAGTCCTATCCACTACCACAGGAACTCCCTCTTCTGTTAGTTGAGGGCAGAGGCCAGCAGCACTCTGCCCGGTTGCCAGCCCTTCTGCTGGGGACTCCACATCCTCCGCTCTGGCTAACCATTGGGGCAGGAGGCTGGCTTCCTCCACTCCCAAACTGTGTAACTGGCATTGGGGAGGTGAGCCGGCTGCTTCCTTTTCCATTCCCTCATCTGGATGTTGGGACTCATACTGTGAGGAGATGCTAATATCAACTCCACTCACCTGTCTGATGTCTGCTATAAGGTGTTTAATGTAAATGAGTCTAGTCTGGCTTACCATAGGTTCTAAGGGTATTCCACACATTTTTGTTTGTTCTAATTAACCCTGTGTTGATGTTTATGGTAATGTGTATTGAATAGTCAATGGCTAGGAGACGAACAGTCTACTCCTACTATAGTTTGTTGATGACTAGGCTGAGGAGGGGGGGAGATCCCTGTTTGTATTGTTAATTGTAATTAGCTCCTGCTATTGTGAGAAAATGTCCTGTGGTTGTACTTATGATAATGCATAATGTACTGTGTGAAGCTCGGTGACTACAAGTCTGGGCAAAAGGTCATATCTCTTAGTCACCTAGGCTGTATAAAGGATTAGATAATTAGCTCAAATTAATTTGGTTAGCTTTTAGTCATCCTGCTGTATATATTTGTGTGAGATCTCAAATAAAAACAGTCCATATTAGCAGTGAAACAAGTGTCGTCTTGTTTTGTGCTTATGAGCGGTTGGAATATCGGATATCTGTATCCAGACTGGGAGGAAGTGGTATACTGACGGAAGCACTCAAGTGGAGTGTGGGACGTTCCGTGACAAACCCATTTGTAAAAGTCTATGCCAGCCCCTCTATTAGAGGCTGGCATAGCACACTGTGTTGAGCATTTTTTAAAACGAGTGTAGTAAATACCGATTTTTAGCTGTCTTCAGGCCAGTCACATGACTCGCGGACGCTTTCCAGCTCCGACGGATGGCTTCTGTGGGAGGGGCCGTGATCTCTCTCTGATGTCAGCTGGTGAGATCATGTGACTGCTCCTATCCTCTACAGAATCCCCGTCTCATAGCTGTAAAATGGCCACGAGTCACGTGACGGGCCTGAAGACAGCTAAAAATCGGTATTTACAACACTCGTTTTAAAAAATGCTTAACACAGTGTGCTATGCCAGCCTCTAATAGAGGGGCTGGCAGTGACAATTACAGATTTATTTCTTTTTAATAATAGTGGCAGGGGGGCGGGGCTGAGCAGAGACAGACAGAGAAGGCACTGACAGGGAGGAAGGAGGGGGTGAGGGGGGAGAGAGGAGAGCAGAGGGGACAGCAGCCTATCACTGAGGGAGGCACTTTGACCACGGTGATTGGGGCGGAGAGCTCCCCTGGTTATCATGGTCTGCTTAGAGAGGGGCATACAGGAAGTGGTAGGTTTAGGTTTTTTTTTTACAATTTAGAGGGGGGCAGTTTACATAGCACAAGCGCTATGCTATGTAATCTGCTTTAAGGGACCAGGATATGAATTTTTTTTGGGGGGTTATCAAAAAACGCTTTTATGTATTTTTTTGGAATCTACATGATAGGTCCACTTAAACAACAGCATCACTGATATAATAGGTAGTATAGAAGTGTAGCACCCTCTACCAATAGGTAGGTGCTAGTAATAGGATTTTTAATATAAAGACTGTCAGCACAGGTACATTATGGCAGGCCTATGCTGCAAGCTAGGCCTGTTTGTTTTGATCTGGGGCTGGGAGTGGTTAGTGTAGCAGTGGGTGTAACCACCTGTGCTCTAGTTTTGAGGCGCATCCCCTGCTTCCAGGGAGAATGTTCTGGAAGAGGGGCAGGGCCTGGAGCTGGAGTGGCAGGCAGCTAATGTGGGAGCCCTGACCAATCCCCAACTGGTATTGGCAGGGCGTGGGCCTCTTATATAAGCTGAGGTAACATGCCACTGGGGGGAGAGTTGTCGGCCGGGTGAAGTGGAGATTGGAGTACTAGACATCAGCAGGAGGGGGTGCGCCGATTGCAGGAGGAGGCTGGGGAGAACTGTGAAGGAACTTTGCCTCTACACGGTCATTGGCAATGTCCTCATCAGTACACGGTCATTGATGAGGAATTCCTGGAGCAGAGGGGCAGGTGAACCCGTTGGAACATACGATCCGGTTAAGTTCTCAATCAAGGACTCGGGGTAGAGAAAGGTCGGTGAGTTTACCACAGTGGAGGGCTGGATGTGTTAGGAAGCCTGTGAGGGAACTTCACTTCTACATGGTGATTAGTGAAGTCCTTACACAGTCAATGATGAGGAGTCCTGAATCAGAGGAGAGACTGTGAGGAGTTGTGTCAAATCGATGTTGCCTGAGGGCACAGGATTTGAAAGCAGGGCTAGCTGGGAACAGTAGTCCACCGCTCAGTATGTGCTTTTAAATTACTAGGCCTAGGAAAGGTACTGCAGACCTCTGGTCTAGTAGCAGCGAGCAACCAGAGCCTGCAATAGGAACTATTCAGAGTGGGTCCTTTTTGCTTAAAGAAGAAGATGTGACATTACACTAATTACTTCAGTATAAGTTTGTGCAGGAGGAGAAAAGGGATTTCTGTGAACATCACCTTTACATGCTCAAGAGTGATGTCCTCATCCTTACACGGTCATGGGTGAGGAAGTCCTGGAAGCAATAGTCTGTGGGAGTTCAGAAGAGGAGGAGCAATAGTCTGCATGGTGATGCAGGGAAAAGACTGTAGCTTTGAAACATGTACATCCTTCCTTCAGGCTCAAACTATGTGTTTATCTGAAAGAATCTACAAATATGATGGCAAAGTGAACGATGCTATGGACATCCCATATACCCCTTTCCCCAACCAAGTTGTACTCCCCAATAAACAAAATCAAAACACAGCAAATTACTTTTCATTGTCTCTGCAAATGATATATGGGAGTCTGGCAGTGGGGTGATTTGGTGGATGTTTGTTACTAGTGGCAACTACACTGTTACAGAAGGATATACATAACAATATCAGCAGGTTTCTCATGTGTATTTGAAAAACAGCATTGTATTACTGAACACTGTATTGCTTTGAATTAATAGCAATAAAGTGATAGATATCTTGTCAGGGAAGGAGTCATAAAAAATTTCCCTTGTATAATGGGGTATAGCAGTTGAGACTGACTATTCTATCTTACTTAAAATGTAGACAGTCACATTTTCAGCTGAGAGTTTGGAAAGGAGGTTTGTGACACAGAAATGTGAATGAGTGAAGCAGAACAGCACAGGGATGAGTCATGTAGTATTTCAGAGATTCTGATGTATCTGAAGTGGTGGGTGATACTCCTACTTCAGTTTCATTATATGTGGGACAGCAGGGTTGAGTAGATAGAGTAAGGCTTGTAAATGCCCCCTACACAGTTTTTACATATGAAGGGTAACCCCAAGAGATAGATCCAAACTGTCTCTTATCTGGAAGAACTGTTTTCATTTTTGGAGTTCATCTGTCCATCAGCTGTCCCTGTTTTTTTATTTGATGTAGAGTCCTCTAATAAAAATGTTCTAGATACAGCACCTATCAAAAGCAAACGGTTTTCCGACGGACTTTTGGAACGACTGGACTTGGCCACACGTGAGCGGACTAAAGTCCGTTGGTTTGAATGTGATGACGTACAAAGGGACTAGAATAAGGACGTTTATAGCCAGTAGCCATTAGCTGCCCTTGCGTCCTTTTTTGTCCGTCGGACTAGCATACAGACAAATGGATTTTTCGATCGGACTCGAGTCCGTTGGAAAGATTTGAAACATGTTCCAAATCTAAAGTCCGTCTAATTTTCAACAGAAAAAGTCTGCTAAAAGTCCGATGAAGCCCACACACGGTCGGATTGTCCGACGGATTCGTTCCGTCGGACCAGTCTGGTCGAAAAGTCCCGTCGTGTGTAAACTGCTTTAACGTTCTTCAGATGTTCTAGTATGGTGGCCACCCACCTCTAACGCCCGCAACAAATCTGGGAGAATAAAATAGTGGCAGTTGCAATTTTTTAAATTGATCAATATTTGTGCAGCTATATGTCAAACACATATTTTCTGGACTAAATACACTAAAATGAATTTCTTTCTCATACATCATGGGACACAAAGCTGGCTATAATCATGACTAACTGGGTTATGCACCACCTATATGTGAATGGACACTGGCAAAAATAAACAGACAGGAAGTTCCCCCCTACATAACTCCTCCTCAATAATTTTCAGTTGTTTATGTCACATATTAGCGGACATGTTTGTTTATCAAACACCAAATTTTTGTAAAAATACACTAAAGGTAATTTTAGTGCACGCAACAATATATTATCCATTTGTTTTGTAAAATATAAAAGATGAGGTTGCAGCGAATAAATAGATACTCAACATGTCAAACCTTAAAATTACACACACCGCGAAGCAATGGCAAACCTTGTTACCCAAAAAATTTCCACAGGTGTAGCTTTAAAAGCCTTTCCAGGTTATCAGTTTAGAGTTAACCATGAATGAGGGCCCTGGAATTATTGCTGCCAGTCCAACATTCATGGTGATACATCACTGTGTGGCACAATTTATGTTTACATACACTTGCACGCCCTACCTTGCACTTTTGCATTGGGGTGTGTACAGGGGTGGCAGTGGTGTTTTTAAATTTATTCTAAATTATTTTTAAATTATTTTATTACAATTTATCTTTTTACCTTTTTTTTTCTTCACTTAACTTTATTGATAACACAAGCCTCCACATGTGGTATCATGGGAAGGTGACAGGTTCTCTTTATGTAGACATCAGGATTCTATTAGAACCCCAATGTCTCCCCTGCCCTTCAATGTAACTAATCAAGCACCAATTGTACCTTTGTAGACAAGGGGAAATGGAGTGGTGCAAAATCACTTGTGGGTTTATCCAATCATCTTCTATGTATTATTTCTTCATTGTCAGCAAAACTGGAAGTGTGACATGGTTATATTTTTCACACATACTTTATGCAGAGCTGGATTCAAACTTTATTTTCCCCCTTTTCCAACTACTTTTAGTCACCACCCAATAATTTCTTTGAATGCTATTCCCTAATTAGAAATGTGTCCTCAGAGACACAATGCATACTGTACTGGCATATTCAGAAATGCATTCACAGAGGCACCGTGTTGCTATCCATACAGTGTTTCATCCTTCCACAGAGCAGGCAGGGAGGTTCTGGGAATATTCATAGCTGAAGATAGAGTTGGGTACTAACAGGTAAAGAAGCTGGATAACTAAATGTAAGTATGCAAGAGGAAGGGGAGGATGGAGGTCGGCCAAACAGGTTCTGTGAGTCTCTAAGTAGCAGTAACCAGAAAAAAATTAAAGTGGCCTGGGTAACTATGCGCCACCTCATGACACTCTGAGCTATGGCATTGGTAGCTTAGTAAAAAAAATCTGACCAATACTTTATGCTAAAAGGAGTCTTTCTCACCTCAGAAAGTGAGGTATGTGTTAAGAGGGTCTCTCTCACTTACATTTGTACTAAGGGATATAGTTGCATAGTTACATAGTTAGTCAGACACAAGTCCATCTAGTTCAACCAATAAAAAAAAAAAAAAAAAATCATACAATCTTATATACAAAATTCTATACCCACATTTCAATCCAGAGAAGGGTGAAAAAATATGCTACAGCGCGTGGGGGGGGGGGGGGGGGGGGGGATCCTTCCTAATCCCCTGAGAGGCAATCGGATTTTCCCTGGATCAAGTTTACCTATAAATATTAGTACCCAGTTATATTATATTATGTACATCTAGGAAATAATCTAGGCCTTTTTTTAAAGCAATCCACTAAGCTGGCCAGAACCACCTCTCGAGGGAGTCTATTCCACATTTTCACAGCTCTTACTGTGAAGAAACCTTTCCATATTTGCAGATGAAGTCTCTTTTCCTCTTGGCATAAAGAGTGCCCCCTTATCCTCTGTGATGACCTTAAAGTGAATAACTCAACACCAAGTTCACTATATGGAGCCCTTATCTATTTGTACATGTTGATCATATCCCCCTCATAAAGGAAATTTATTCAGAATAAATTTAGTTCCTCTAATCTTTCCTCGTAGCTGAGCTCCTCCATGCCTCCTATCAGTTTTGTTGCCCTTCTCTGCACTTTCTCCAGTTCCTAAATATCATTTTTGAGAACTGGTGCCCAAAACTGAACTGCATATTCCAGATGAGGACTTACTAAGGATTTGTTCAGGGGCAAAATGATATCTCTCTCTCTGGAGTCCATTCCTCTCTTAAGAGAGGACTTTGCTCGATTTGGAAACCGCAGCTTTGCATTTCATGCTATTCTTAAGCTTATGATCTATCAAAATCCTCAGATCTTTCTCCACTATGGATTCTCCCAGTTGTACTCCCCCTGATATGTATGATGCATGCATATTCTTAGCCTCCAAGTGCATAACTTTACATGTATCAACATTAAACCTCATTTGCCACATAGTTGCCCAATTAAACAGTGCACTGAGGTTGGCTTGTAAGTTGGTGACATCTTGTAAGGATGTTATTTCACTGCATAGCTTGGTGTCATCTGCAAACACTGAAATGGTACTATTAATCCCAGACCCTATATCATTTATAAAGATATTAAAAAGTAAGGGTCCCAGCACTGAACCTTGGGGTACACCACTAATAACCTTAGACCATTCAGAGTAAGAATCATTAACCACTACTCTCTGAATACTATCTTTTAGCCAGTTTTCTATCCATTTACAAACTGATCTTTCCAAGTCTGTAGACTTTACCTTACACATTAGCCGTGTGTGGGGAACTGTGTCAAACGCTTTTGCAAAATCCATGTACAGTATCTCACAAAAGTGAGTAAACCCCTCACATTTTTGTAAATATTTTCTTCTATCTTTTCATGTGACAACACTGAAGAAATTACACTTTGCTACAATGTAAAGTAGTGAGTGTACAGCTTGTATAACAGTGTACATTTGCTGTCCCCTCAAAATAACGCAACACACAGCCATCAATGTATAAATCACTGGCAACAAAAGTGAGTACACTCCAGAGTGAAAATGTCCACATTGGAGCCAAAGCGTCAATATTTTGTGTGGCCACCATTATTTTCCAGCACTGCCTTAACCCTCTTGGGCATGGAGTTCACCAGAGCTTCACAGGTTGCCACTGGAGTCCTCTTCCACTCCTCCATGACGACATCACGGAGCTGGTGGATGTTAGAGACTTTGCGCTCCTCCACCTTCCACTTGAGGGTGCCCCACAGATGCTCAATAGGGTTTAGGTCTGGAGACATGCTTGGCCAGTACATCACCTTTACCCTCAGCTTCTTTAGCAAGGCAGTGGCCGTCTTCGAGTGTGTTTGGGGTCATTATCACATTAGAATACTGCCCTGCGGCCCAGTCTCCCAGGGGAGGGGATCATACTCTCCTTCAGTATGTCACAGTACATGTTGGCATTCATGGTTCCTCAATGAACTGTAGCTCCCCAGTGCCGGCAGCACTCATGCAGCCCCAGACCATGACACTCCCACCACCATGCTTGACTGTAGGCAAGACACATTTGTCTTTGTACTCCTCACCTGGTTGCTGCCACACACGCTTGACACCATCTGAACTAAATAAGTTTATCTTGGTCTCATCAGACCAAAGGACATGGTTCCAGTAATCCATGTCCTTAGTCTGCTTGTCTTTAGCAAACTGTTTGCGGGCTCTCTTGTGCATCATCTTTAGAAGAGGCTTCCTTCTGGGACGACAGCCATGCAGACCAATTTGAACCAGAGTGCGGCGTATGGTCTGAGCACTGACAGGCTGACCCCCACCCCTTCAATCTCTGCAGCAATGCTGGCAGCACTTAAATGGCTATTTCCCAAAGAAAACCTTTGGATATGATGCTGAGCACATGCACCTGTTTGGTCAACCATGGTGAGGTCTGTTCTGAGTGGAACCTGTCTTGTTAAACCGCTGTGTGGTCTTGGCCATCGTGCTTCAGCTCGGTTTCAGGGTCTTGGAAATCTTCTTATAGCATAGGCCATCTTTATGTAGCACAAAAATTCTTTTTTTCAGATCCTCAGAGAGTTCTTTGTCATGAGGTGCCATGTTGAACTTCCAGTGACCAATATGAGAGAGTGAGAGCGATAACACCAAATTTAACACACCTGCTCCCCATTCACACCTGAGACCCTGTAATACTAACGAGTCACATGACACGGGGAGGGAAAATGGCTAATTGGGCCCAATTTCGACATTTTCACTTAGGGGTGTACTCACTTCTGTTGTCAGCGGTTTAGACATTAATGGCTGTGTGTTGAGTTATTTTGAGGGGACAGCAAATTTACACTTACAAGCTGTACACTCACTACTTTACATTGTAGCAAAGTGTCATTTCTTCAGTTTTGTCACATGAAAAGATATAATAAAATATTTACAAAAATGTGATTGGTGTACTCACTTTTGTGAGATGCTGTATATTATGTCCACAGCCACCTCCTCTTTCATGTATCTATGCTGTCTGTTGCTTCAAATATTTTTTTCCAGCAAGAATTAATGTATGTGGTCTTTTATTAAACTCTCCACTATCTTCCCCATTATAGAAGTTAAACTAACAGGTCTATAGTTACTTTGTAAAAACTTTATTCCCTTTTTAAATATGGGCACCACATTGGCCCTATGCCAATCCAGTGGCACCATTCCAGTCTTTAACGAGTCCCTAAAAATTAGAAACAATGGCTTTGAAATGACAAAGCTCAATTTTTTAAAGATCTATGGGTGGATGCCATCTGGTCCAGGTGCTTTATCCACCTTTATGCTGTCTAAATATTTCTGGACCATATCACTTTTAAACCATAGTGGATCATTTGGGTCTGTGTCAGTATCATCCCCATTTTGAACTTGAGCTCCCCCATGCTCCTTTTGTATACACAGAGCTGAAGAAAGTATTTAATACATTTGCCTTTTCTTTGTCCCCAGTCATCCATTCTAGATTATTTTGTAGAAGGCCTACATGCTCAGACCTGATCTTTTTACCATTAATATATATTTGAAGAACTTTTGGAGGTTTGTCCTACTATCTTTTGCAATCTGTCATTTGTTTTGAATTTTTGCATTCTTGATTTACTTTTTACATATTCTGTTATACTCTTTGTAACATTTAACCACTTCAGCCCCGGAAGGATTTACCCCCTTCCTGACCAGAGCACTTTTTACAATTCGGCACTGCGTCGCTTTAACTGCTAATTGCGCGGTCATGCAATGCTCTACCCAAACGAAATTTGCGTCCTTTTCTTCCCACAAATAGAGCTTTCTTTTGATGGTATTTGATCACCTCTGCCGTTTTTATTTTTTGCGCTATAAACGGAAAAAGACTGAAAATTTTGAAAAAAAATGATATTTTCTACTTTTTGTTATAAAAAAAATCCAATAAACTAAATTTTAGTCATACATTTAGGCCAAAATGTATTCGGCCACATGTCTTTGGTAAAAAAAATGTCAATAAGCGTATATTTATTGGTTTGCGCAAAAGTTATAGCGTCTACAAACTAGGGTACATTTTCTGGAATTTACACAGCTTTTAGTTTATGACTGCCTATGTCATTTCTTGAGGTGCTAAAATGGCAGGGCAGTACAAACCCCCCCAAATGACCCCATTTTGGAAAGTAGACACCCCAAGGAAATTGCTGAGAGGCATGTTGAGCCATTGAATATTTATTTTTTTTGTCCCAAGTGATTGAATAATGACAAGAAAAAAAAAAAAAATTTACAAAAAGTTGTCACTAAATGATATATTGCTCACACAGGCCATGGGCATATGTGGAATTGCACCCCAAAATACATTCAGCTGCTTCTCCTGAGTATGGGGATACCACATGTGTGGCACTTTTTGGGAGCCTAGCCGCGTACGGGGCCCCAAAAACCCAGCACCACCTTCAGGATTTCTAAGGGCATACATTTTTGATTTTACTCCTCACTACCTATCACAGTTTTGAAGGCCATAAAATGCCAAGATGGCACAAACCCCCCCCAAATGACCCCATTTTGGAAAGTAGACACCCCAAGCTATTTGCTGAGAGGCATGGTGAGTATTTTGCAGCTCTCATTTGTTTTTGAAAATGAAGAAAGACCAGAAAAAAAATTTTTTTTTTTCTTTTTTCAATTTTCAAAACTTTGCGACAAAAAGTGAGGTCTGCAAAATACTCACTATACCTCTCAGCAAATAGCTTGGGGTGTCTACTTTCCAAAATGGGGTCATTTGGGGGGGGGGTTGTGTCACCTGGGCATTCCATGGCCTCCGAAACTGTGATAGGCAGTGAAGAGTGAAATCAAAAATTTACGGCCTTAGAAAGCCTGAAGGCGGTGCTTGGTTTTTGGGGTCCCGAGCGCGGCTAGGCTCCCAAAAAGTCCCACACATGTGGTATCCCCGTACTCAGGAGAAGCAACAGAATTTATTTTGGGGTGTAATTTCACATATTCCCATGGCATGTTTGAGCAATATAACATTTAGTGACAACTTTGTGCAAAAAAAAAAAAATTTGTCTCTTTCCTGCTACTTGTGTCACAATATAAAATATTCCATGGACTCGACATGCCTCTCAGCAAATAGCTTGGGGTGTCTACTTTCCAAAATGGGGTCATTTGGGGGGGGTTTGAACTGTCCTGGCATTTTATGCACAACATTTAGAAGCATATGTCACACATCACCCACTCTTCTAACCACTTGAAGACAAAGCCCTTTCTGACACTTTTTGATTACATGAAAAAATTATTTTTTTTTGCAAGAAAATTACTTTGAACCCCCAAACATTATATATTATTTTAAAGCAAATGCCCTACAGATTAAAATGGTGGGTGTTTCATTTTTTTTTTTTCACACAGTATTTGCGCAGCGATTTTCAAACGCATTTTTTGGGGAAAAAACACACTTTTTTAAATTTTAATGCACTAAAACACACTATATTGCCCAAATGTTTGATGAAATAAAAAAGATGATCTTAGGCCGAGTACATGGATACCAAACATGACATGCTTTAAAATTGCGCACAAACGTGCAGTGGCAACAATATTAATACATTTTTAAAAGCCTTTAAAAGCCTTTACAGGTTACCACTTTAGATTTACAGAGGAGGTCTACTGCTAAAATTACTGCCCTCGATCTGACCTTCGCGGTGATACCTCACATGCATGGTGCAATTGCTGTTTACATTTGACGCCAGACCGCCGCTTGCGTTCGCCTTAGCGCGAGAGCAGGGGGGACAGGGGTGCTTTTTATTTATTTATTTTTTTCTTTATTATTTTTTTGCTTTTTTATCTTATTTTTAAACTGTTCCTTTCATTTTTTTTTTTTAAATAATTTTTATTGTTATCTCAGGGAATGTAAATATCCCCTATGATAGCAATAGGTGGTGACAGGTACTCTTTTTTGAAAAAATTGGGGTCTATTAGACCCTAGATCTCTCCTCTGCCCTCAAAGCATCTGACCACACCAAGATCGGTGTGATAAAATGCTTCCCCAATTTCCCAATGGCGCTGTTTACATCTGGCGAAATCTAAGTCATAAAATGCTCGTAGCTTCCGGTTTCTTAGGCCATAGAGATGTTTGGAGCCACTCTGGTCTCTGATCAGCTCTATGGTCAGCTGGCTGAATCACCGGCTGCATTCTCAGGTTCCCTGTTGAGACAGGAGAGCCAGAGAAAAACACGGAAGACGGTGGGGGGGGGCATTCCCTCCCACTGCTTGTAAAAGCAGTCTAGAGGCTAATTAGCCGCTAGGATTGCTTTTACATGAAAGCCGACCGCTGGCTAAAAAGAATGATACCAAGATGATACCTAAACCTGCAGGCATCATTCTGGTATAACCACTCAAAGTCGTGAATGGCGTACCTGAAGACAAAAAAATGGTTAACAATAAAGCACAGTAAACGGTAAAGTATAAAAAATTGCATACCTGAAAAGCAAACATGATAAAACATAATAACAATAAAACATTGCAGAATAGAACACAGTAAAAAAGAGCAGAACAATAGAGAGAGAATAGAGAGAGAGAGAACAATAAAACGACAACAATTTTTTTTTATTTTTGTTTGTGTTTTTTTTTTTTTTACACTTTTTTTTTGTAACTGTAACTTTTATAACTGTAACCGGTTCCAGGTTCGGGTCTCTCAAAATGCGATGGCATCTTGGGAGACCCTGTGAAAGTGCGCCTAGTCTGTGGAATGCTGTACCCTACGATAATACTCAACTAGTGAATGGTAGCGTTCAAAACATTCACCAATGCAAAGACCAGGATTGTCAGGACAGGAGGGACAATAATAGCGGGTGTCACGCCTATATCCGTGCTTGCTGCAGACACAACATCTTTTTTGGGGGGGGGGGGGGGGTTCGTTGGGTAGGGGGGACATAAAGAAAATGCTTCTCATGCAGCTGACTGCATTTGGTTGGGGATGTGAATGGGGGAAGTATGGGCGCTGCAGAAGCGGTGGGTTCCCAATTAGGATTGGCGAATGCAGCAGGAAGGGCACTATGGGCACGACGGGCCTGTGTTTGTCTTTTTGGTGGCAGCGGGACACTACTTGTGCTTGCCACCTCACCAGCTTGAACTGCACTTATGGGACTCGCCACGTCACCAAGTGTTACTGCAGTGCTGGTTTGACTACGACCGGGGTGTACTAGGGCGCTGGTGCTTGCCAGTTCACCAAAACGCTACAAAAAAAAGTGACAGTGATCGATCGATACTGCACTTGGGTGGGCTGGACTGGGCTGGGCCGGGCGGAGGGGCAAAACGCAGGTGCTAGCAGGTATCTGGGCTGATCCCGCTAACACTGCGTTTTTGGGAACCCTAAACTGCTGGGGACGCTAGTATAGATCTGATCGGATCAGATATTGATGCGTTCAGATACTATACCACTAAGGGAGGTGTACGGTGCGTGTACGGTGCGTGCGTGGGTGTTCGCGGTACTGGCGCTAATCTGACGCTGCCTAGGGCGACGCATATCACCGCCGAGCGATCAGGGGGCTAAACCTTTTTTTCGGTAATAAACGGCGGGTGCCCTGACACTATAAAAAATAAACGAACTAACCAGCGTCACCCGTAACGGTTATATGGTGATCAGTGGTGAAAGGGTTAACTAGGGGGCAATCAAGGGGTTAAAACATTTATTAGGTAGTATATGGGGGTCCCTGTCGCTATAAAACGCTGACGGCGAACCAAAATATTTACGTCCCTAACTAGCATCACCAGCGACACTAATACAGCGATCAGAAAAATGATCGCTTAGCGACACTGGTGACAGGGGGTGATCAAGGGGTTAAAACTTTATTGGGGGGGGTAAGGGGGGTACCCTAGACCTACAGGGGGGTAACAGTAACTGTGCTAACACTGCTAACTGTCACAAACTGACACTATGCAGTAATCAGGAAAAAAAAAAAAAAAACCTGCTTGGTGTCAGTTTGTGACAGGGGGGGGTGATTGGGGGGCGATCGGGGGGGGGATCGGGGGTGTAATGTATGCCTGGCATGTTCTACTGTGTGTGTGTGTGTGTTTGGTGCATTTACATGTCATCTCTCCTCGGCGCTGGAACGGAAACTGGCCAGCCGAGGAGAGATGACATCACATCCTCTGCCTCTGTGTACAATACAGAGGCAGGGGATGTTTCTCATTGGCTGGGAGCGATCGCGAGGGGGGGACCACGATCGGATGGCCTCCCCCTCGTCTCTCAATGCTCCCAGCCAAATGCCGACCGCAGCTGGCACCGGGGGGGGGGGTCCGATCGGACCCCCCACCCGCGGGAAGGCAATCACGTTTCAGGTACGTGATTTTGCCTGCCCGTGCCGCTCTGCTCACGTATATAGGCGTGAGGCAGTTGGCAAGTGGTTAAACAATGCTATTGTTCCTTCATTTTTATATTTTTTAAAAGCTCTTTTCTTAATATTTATAGCTTTTTTAACTTTGGCCGTGGGCCACATAGGTTTTATTTTTAGCCTTTTAAACGTATTGCTCATGGGAATATATTTTGCAGTGAGTTTGCATACAGTCTTTTTGAAGAATTCCCATTTCTGTTCTGTGTTCACCAATGCCGATATTCCCTCCCAGTCCAAGTCTTGGAGAGCAGCCCTCATCCTTGGAAAATTTGCTCTCTTAAAGTTAAAAGAGAAGTATGGGTTTTTTTTTTTAGATTCAAACTTACCTAGGTGGATGGAGCATCAGACCAATGCTGTCGTTCTTCCCCACCATCTCTGCACTGAGAACCAAGCCACGAACACCACCGATGGCTCGGTTCTCTCCCCTCCCCGTGTAGAGAGATGCTGCCTGTCAGTCTGCATCTCTCCTGCTCTGATCCTCTACGCTCATTGGAGCGATGAGCTGTGGAGGGGCGGGGAGCGGCTGTCTCAGCGTCTCTGCGGCTCGCTGAGACTGCCATCAGCCATAAGGCAGCTGGCAGATCCAGACTTGGGAAGTCGGTATGACGTGCTGCCTCGACTGATAGCAGTGACGTCAGTGGAGAGTGGACTTCAGACCGTTCCCCGCTGAAAACGGGTCACAGGAGTACAAAATGGTTTGCACTCCTGTGACCCAGAGGAGAAGCCCAGCCTAAAAAGCTCAGGCTGGACTTTTCCTTTAAGTGTTTTTATTTCCTGTATGTGTTTGTTTTTTACAGCTGGGATTAAATGAAATCATGTTATGGTCAATGCTACCCAGATGTTCTTTTATATGAATTTTGGTAATAAGCTCTCCATGGTTTGAGATTACCAGGTCCAGCAGAGCATCATTCCTAGTCGAGGCCTCAATAAACTGGACAATAAAATTGTCTTATAATAGGTTTACAAATTGTTGCCCTTTACCTGTTCCGGCAGTGCCATTACTCCAGTCAGTTTTCAGGTAGTTAAAATCCCCAATTATTATCACCGTTCCAGCCCTTGCAGCCCTTTTTGTCTGTGCAAGGAGCTGAGTCTCCACCTCCTCCTTAACAATGGGAGGTCTATAACAAACTCCAATAATAACCTTTGTAGAAAGCACGCCCATGTACAGTTCCACCCATAATCTTTCAGACTCATCACACTCTCCATTTTATGTTCGAGTCACTGACCCAGAAAAAAGCATGCAGCAAATTAAGTTGGAAGTGCAACAGCATGTACTATGCACTCTGAACTATAGATGGCACTGTGGTGATACACTGGCATTTGTGTGTTTGTATACGTTTGTATATGCTACACAGGACGGAAGTTTTTTCTTTCTGTTCTCTTCTGTAATGCAGTTCTCATACATGCATGCTGTTCTGCTATGCAAGTAAAGCTGAAAGCTTCATTCCTCAAGATCTCATTGCCTCATCTTATCACATAACCAACAATATATGGCATGAGGCACTAAACAGAATACTATAAGCTGCAAAGTCAGCATCCAAGCTGCTGAAAAATAGCAAGCTGCTCAGATGTAAGGTTTGAAAATTGCAGAGTTCAATAATAACAAACTACCAGCTGTGGAAGTTCAAGCTGGAGATGCTGCTAAACAAGTACAACTTGTGGCAAGTACTGAATGCAGACAGACCCACTAATGGACCCAGGGAGGAATGGTACAGGAAGAACAGTCAAGCGAAAGCAATCATAAATTTTCTAATGGAAAGCAAATACAGCTAAATGTATGTGGAGCGCACTATAAAAACTACATACGCATTCAAACTTAAACAGTAAACTATTTCTGCTATGCAAGCTATATAGGATGAAGCTATAAAAAGACCAGGAAATGTGTGAACATGTGAATGCCATGCTGAAAATTGTAGAACAGCTACGTGCAATTGGAGAGGATATTAAAGATAACCATTTGGTGGAGCTACTGCTTTCTAGCCTTTCAAAGTCATAAAATGTCCTTATTAATGCTTTAGAAGCCAGACCCGGGGAAGAATTAATGTTAGAATATGCCAAAGGAAAATAATTGATGAATATAACAGAAGTAAATGCACAATGAAGAGACTGAGAAAGCTCTTAAGGTGCACAAGGGAACAAAGCAAAGAAAGCCAAGCATGTTTTCACTGTAAAAAAACTGGTTACGTGAAAAAGGACTGTTAAATCTTGAAGGCCGATCACCGAAGGTGAGAGCCATCCAGAAGAAA
The DNA here is from genome assembly GCA_037952835.1 of Lithobates septentrionalis. NCBI lineage: Eukaryota > Metazoa > Chordata > Amphibia > Anura > Ranidae > Lithobates > Lithobates septentrionalis. Next base: position 2,366,956 of record JBBDGP010001619.1, read on the forward strand.
AAAGTGGATGTTACAGCAGTCACAAAGGAAAATGCAGGCACATCATGGAGTGGCACCTTTAAAGTGATGGATCAGGGGACAAGCAAAGCATCCTTGTGAAAAATGTACTGTATGTCCCAGACCTAGAAGGAAGCCTTCTATTAGTGAAAACCCTTGCTGCCAATGGTCTCACAGTTCAATTCCAAGGTGATGAATGCGCAATTCGAAATAACAAGCAAGATTCGAAAAACAGGAAGATTGAATGAGCGCCTATACAGACACATCATTGCAGATGAGCATGCCAAGACTGCCACTAAGACTCCCACAATAAATGCATTAACCTATGGCACAGATGATTGGGAAATACATGAGTAAGGAAATAGAATTGTAGCTGAAGCATCCAGGTATATCAGACAACCACACCATATACTCTTGAACAAAACATTGTAGCTGAAAGGAAAAATGTCACTTTTATAGAAATGGCCACTACCTAACAAGTACTGGAAATGCTAAGACTGCCACTCAGCAATTATTTTGGTGAGAGCCCATCATCAGAAACAATGATCCCTGAAAGCTGTGAAGTAAATCTGGCCAGCAAGAGAAGCTGAGCAAAATAAGGCTGAGTCAGAACAAGAAGTGTAATGCCCCGTACACACGGTCGGACTTTGTTCGGACATTCCGACAACAAAATCCTAGGATTTTTTCCGACGGATGTTGGCTCAAACTTGTCTTGCATACACACGGTCACACAAAGTTGTCGGAAAATCTGATCGTTCTAAACGTGGTGACGTAAAACACGTACGTCGGGACTATAAATGGGGCAGTGGCCAATAGCTTTCATCTCTTTATTTATTCTGAGCATGCCTGGCACTTTGTCCGTCGGATTTGTGTACACATGATCGGAATTTCTGACAACGGATTTTGTTGTCGGAAAAGTTTATATCCTGCTCTCAAACTTTGTGTGTCGGAAAATCCGATGGAAAATGTCCGATGGAGCCCACACACAGTCGGAATTTCCGACAACACGCTCTGATCGGACATTTTCCATCGGAATATCCGACCGTGTGTACGGGGCATAACTCTGCAGTAGATCCTGCTGAACAGCCTGAAATTAGAAGATGCACTCAGGTGACAAAGGGGAATGCCACCCCGCAAGCTGTCATATGCTGCTAAGACAAATAACATACTTTAACCAATATCCGGGGAAGACATAGAAAAAAAAGCAAAGCCAATCATTGGAGAAAGGCAGCGGAAGAAGAATTAAAACTGCTTCAAGAATTTAAAACCTGGACACTCACGGAACTCCCCCCAACCGCAAAATTACAAGAAGCAATATGGATTCACCAACTTTTAATGGACACGGGTGTAAACATGTCAAAATCCATTCCCATTTTCTAAGAGAACCAATGGTGTATAAAGCCGACACAATCAAAAAGGGTCAATCCTAGGACCAAGCACATCGGCGTGAAGTATCGTCTGCTTAGGGACACTCAAGATCAAAGTGTTATCGACATTCAATATTGCCCTTTAGAAGAGATGACTTCGGATGCACTCACCAAGCCTTTGTTAAAGGCACATCATAGTCTTCTTCAGAAGAACCTCAACGTGATATAGCAAAGCACATGCTGTTGAGGTGGGGTGTTAAAAGTGCAACACTATGTACTATGCACTCCGAACTATAGATGGGACTGTGGTGATATACTGGCATCTGTGTGTTTGTACTGTATATGCTTATATTTTTTGCACAGGAAGTTTTTTTTCCCCTTTCTCCTCTTTCCTGTAATGCTGTTCTCAGACATGTATGTAAAGCTAAATTCTACATTTGTAAAGATCTCATTGCCTCATATTATCACATAACCAACAGTCACAACTCCGGCTATGCATACTTATTCTGGGTTAGTAACACAACAAAGTATTGAAAGCTGTAGATTAGCATAAAAAGCCAGATAAGTGTTTTTAAGAGGAGTTAGCAATGGTGGCCTTCAGGTTCCCTCCGCTCAGGACTGCACATACTTTTTACTTGCTACTAGGTGAACTTCAATAAAATTATGGATAGATTTTTAAAAAACAATAGGAATTGGTTAAAATCCTTGTTACGTTTTACTTTTTGCTGTGTCCCATTGGCAAGATTTTCCTTGACTTTCTATCTTGCAACACAGCAGCATGCAATAAAATAAAAGCCATACAAATACCATAAACAGCAGCAGCAGCACATAAAAGCAAGCAATATTCAACAGCAGAACAATCATACGTTCCAACGGCAAGAAGTGCCAGCATCCATCGGCGCAGCCTGTCCATCGGACACCACTGCAATCCAGGAAACAGACCAGACTCACTCCCAGGATATCCGGCAGCTTTTGCCAACATGCTTGTTCACTATGTACCTTTGTGAGTACCTTTTTACAGTTTTATTAAACTCCATGTTTTTTACTGCACTTAGAGTGCCGCCTTTGTTTCATTTTCAGAGTGCATATAACACGCACCCTAACATTAAGAGGGAAGTTTCAGGGATAAAAAATCCCACAGCCCCCTGCACAGTACACAGCCCCCTTGCACAGTACACAGACCCCTTTCCCTGCACAGTACACAACCTTCTGCACAGTACACAGACCCCAGCACAGTACACAGCCCCCCTGCCAGTGGCGTAACTAGAACCTTCAGGGCCCCGGTGCAAGAAACCATGAAGGGCTCCCCTGACCTCGTCCAGCTGCCCCTGCCACTCATGCAGGGCATTTTACTCCCATTGCGAGCTGCGGGATCTCCCTCCGGCTAGCAGTTTACTTCCCGAGTCTATACAGTGGAGAGGGGAGGGGCTTCTGACCCGAGCAGGTATCGACTTCAGTGTACAAGCAGTGTGAATCACTTGTTTACTGAAGCCGATACCTGCCTAGGTCAGGGGCCCCCATAGTTGCCACCATTTCAAAAAAGTTTTTAGGGACACCTTTTTTTAAAGAGGAAGTAAACCCTCCTGCAAAAAAAAAATAAAAACACCCTGCAAGATAAAGGCATAATGAGCTAGTATGCATAGCATACTAGCTCATTATGAATTACTTACCCGAGAACGAAGCCCCCACAGCCATCCTCGTCTCTCCCTCAGGCCGCCGACATCTCGCCTGGGGCTTGCTTCCGGGTATCACGGCTCCGGCGCTGTGATTGGCCGGAACCGCAATGACGTCACTCCCGCCCATGTATGCCATTGCTTCAGTTGGCTTAAGTGCGCATGTGCCGCATGACGTCGGCACATGCAAATACAGGGATATCTCCTAAACCGTGCAGGTTTTGGAGATATCCAGTGCAGCTACAGGCAAGCCTAATTATAGGCTTGCCTGTAGTTTAACCCCCCTGGCGGTATTCCCGAGTCTGGCTCGGGGTGGATTTTTCATACCAAAAGCGGTATCCCCTTGCATCGCAGGATCCAGGAAGAGTTTACTTACCTTGTCCCCTGGATCCTGCGATGTCTCCCCGCTGTGATCGGCGAGCCGCTGTGTCTCGCTCGATTCACAGTGCCGAGCTCCGTTCCCTGCGAGCGTTGCGACGCACGGGGACGGAGTTCGGCGGTAAATTCAAAAGTGAAACACACAGTACAGATACAGCATACTGTAATCTTACAGATTACAGTACTGTATCAAATAACTACACATCCCCTTTGTCCCTAGTGGTCTGCCCAGTGTCCTGCATGCAGTTTTATATATATAAAACTGTTCTTTCTGCCAGGAAACTGGAGATTGTCCATAGCAACCAAAACTGTCTCTTTACATCAAAAGTGGTTTTAGACCAGCTAGAAAAAAGCGATAATAAATTATAATCACTTGCAGAATTGAGCGATAGTGATTTGTGAGGAGATCCGTCATCCAACACTAAAAGTAACAAAAGCTACAATTCTACAACTGAGCAAATTTCAGTGTTTTTGATTTGATTACATTATTATATAATTTTTATTATTATTATATTATTATTTGTTATAATTATTTATATTTGTTTATTATATTATAATTTGTTATTTCATTTTTCAAACTTTATCATACCCGGGATGTCTACTAGACTCTGGTTTGGACAGATTTAAGTGAACTATTCCTAAGAATTACAGGCCTACAATATAAAATGCCAAATTTCTGTGCAAAATAATGGTACCGCTTTCAGCACCTAAAATCTGAAATAATCGTACCGCCAGGGAGGTTAAAGTGGTTGTAAAGGGTTTACAACCACTTTAATGCATGTCCAGAAAGCCATTGGAGGCAGGGCATTTACTTTAATTAGGGACGGGGCATTCAATTAATATGGGTCTAGTTCTACAAGAACTGTAAAATTAACATATTTATGTGTTGATGAAGCTTTCCTCGTCTCTAAGACCACTTTCGCCCAGGCTGTTTGATCAGGTCCACCGGTCAGTTTTTCAGGCAGACCTGATTGTACACTCCATTCACTTCTATGGAGTGGCGGATGACAGCATGACAACATGTCCACTGACACCCACTGCTATCCAATCGAATCCTGTCCATGAAATCCAGACAGATGGTGACCCTATTTTATATCTGTCTGGAGGATTGGATGGGATTGGGTGAAAACAGACAAGCGGTCCATTTTCATCCGATCTCTGATAGGTCTGTCCTCGCACAGTGAGTGGAGACGGGCCTGTCATCCGCCTGCTCAGTGGGGATCAGTGGATCGATCCCCTGCTGAGCAAAGTGGAGTTCGCTGGGCAGATCTGCCCTGCGTGAAAGAGCCCTAAAGTTTACTGTTTAACTTTTGTGACATGTGGTGAATAGTGGGGAGAGATGCTGCTGTAGGGACCCAGGACACCCCATGAGAGATTAAGAGTGCCCAGTGCATGTATCTATTATTATTGTCACTAGGACATTAAGATTCTATAAGAGATATTATCGTAAAATGCATGAAGATGTGAAAACTTGCTAAAGTGACCATATATACTGTGACTGTACTTTTATATTACTTTCATGGTAATGCAAAAATGCAGATATTTATTTGGATTTCCTATTGTAGCTTATTATAAACTATAATAGTAAACCCAAATAAAAATCCATGTTCACATTAACAATAAATTTAAAAAAATCAGTCACACTGTCACAGTATATATGGTGACTTTAGCAATTTTTTACATTTTCATACATATTAGGAACATCTCCATTGGAAGCCTAATGTCCCAGTAACAATAATAATCAAAAAAATCTGTAATCTTGTTCAATGACAGCAAAGTGGTACAATGGTTGGCAGGGGAGATGCTGAGCTTCCATCTATTTTAGTCAAGGGTGGAGGTGTACATTTGTAATGTGTTTTTAAAAGGTGATGCTGGTGAGATAAAAGCAAGAGGAGTTGTGCTGAAATAGACCTGTATAGCAAGGAGATCAGCTTATGCAAATGAAACCTAGCAAAGTTTAATCTGGTGTAGCAATCTGATTTACCTCTATCAGAGTATCTCCACCGTCTGCTCCAGTCTCTCACAGGGTCTGTCCATGCAGCTTGAGCCTTACACCTGCACCAGAAGGTGGACCGGGCGCCATCACATTTGAGGCTGGCCACACCCCCTCCTCGAGTCCAGCCCAATCAAAATGCAAGCCTCGGCAGGCTCCGCCTCCAGCATGTTCTGCAGGAGTAGCAGAGAGCGCACCCGAGAGCCACCTGATCTGCTGCTGAAGAGGAGTTTGTGCCCCTCCCCTCTGTACTCAGAGAGCAAAGTGAACGCCAGAGGGAGATCCCGCGGCTTGCAGGCTCCACAGAGCTGCCGATCGCCGCCCCTCCACTGTGTATGGAAGTGAAAACTGGACGTGTGGGGGGAGATGCTGGGTCCTGGGGCCCCCCTACTATGGCGGAACGGCAGGGCCCAGTCGCAAGTGCGACTGGTGCGACCCTGATTGTTCCACCACTGCCCCCTGCACAGTACACAGACCCCTTTCCCTGCACAGTACACAACCCTCTGCACAGTACACAGACACCCTGCACATAACACAGCCCCCTTTCCCTGCACAGTACACAGACCCCCTGCACATAACACAGCCCCCTTTCCCTGCACAGTACACAGACCCCTTTCCCTGCACAGTACACAGACATCTGCATAGTAGACAGACCCCTTTGCCTGCATATCACACAGGCCTCTTTCATTAGAAAGCCCCCCTGCACTCCCAGGAGACCCTCAGTCTCCTGGGAAAGAATACTCTAAAGTTGAGAAAACATCGCTGCCAGCCCTTTCTCATACACCGCTCCTCCTGTGTCACTCATTGTAAATCAAAGCTTCTAAATACCTCAATTAACGCCGTTCTTCGTGACCCGGTCATGTGTCTGCTCTCCTCTGCTGTTTCATTAACAGTCACATGACCGCTGCAAGCAAAGGCTACACTCGGGAAGGAGGTGGAGCGGGAGGAGGAGAGCGGTTTAATTGAGGTATTAAGAGACTTCCATTTACATTGAGAGTGACACACGAGGAGCTGTGCATGAGAAAGGGCTGGCAGTAATGTTTTCTCAATTTTAAAGTATGCTAACAGCTCTGTCCTAGGGCCAGGAGAGGCGGTACAGCTGGCCTGACACCCTCTCCCCCAATGGGTGGTACCTGGGGCGGACCGCCCGATCCCCGCCCCCTGTTGGTAAAAAAACATTTATCGGCGTATTTGTTTAACATGCAGGCATGGTTTTTATTCTACATATACATAAATATATATAAATTAATAAAAACATCATGGCCAATCGGGGGCCCTTGCACACGTGGGGCCCTAGGCTGCAGCCTAGACCAGCCTGTGCATTAATCCGCCCCTGGGTGTAAGCTATAGTACTCCTGTGTGAACGAGGCCTCAACAGTAAAAAAAAACAACACAAAAGAAATCTTAACCATTTCTTATTTAATCCGAAATTTAAAAGGTTTTGGCTTTGCACATACTTTTAAGTTAACCTTGTACTTCATGCAAGGTCAGCTTATGCATTGAAGGCATCTTTCCTCATCTTTATCTGCTGCACTAAACTGCCAAAAAAAAAAAAACCCAGGGCAAAAAGTTACTTAAAGGAGAAGTCCAGCCTGAGCTTTTTAGGCTGGGCTTCTCCTAAGGGTCACAGGAGTGCAATTCCTTTTGCACTCCTGTGACCTGTTTTCAGCAGAGAACAGTCTGAAGTTCGCTCTCCACTGACGTCACTGCAATCAGTCGAGGCAGCGCGTCATCCTGACTTAGGAAGTCTGGATCCGCCAGCTGCCATGACTGATGGCAGTCTCAGCGGCTCAGCGAACCGCTGAGACGGCCATTCCCCACCCCTCCACAGCTCAGCACTCCAGTGAGCGTGGAGGAACAGAGCAGGAGAGATGCTGACTGACAGTCAGCAGCTCTCCTCTCTGGGAGGAGTGAGAACCAAGCCATCAGCGATGTTTGGTAGCTCGGTTCTCAGTGCGGATACACTGGGGGACAGCTGCAGCATCGGTCTGATGCTGCATTCACCTAGGTAAGTATGAATCTCAAAAAAAAATAAAAATACTTCTCGTTTAAAGTACAACTAAAGGCAAAACTTTTTTTTCTATTTTGGACAGAGTGGAGATGGATTAGAACACCTGACTTTTTTTTTTTTTTGCTGTCTGTGCCCCCATTAGGGAGATTCACCCTCTCTTTTGGTCCTGTTTACCATTATCACTGAAAGTAAAAGCAAAAGAAAATCATAAATATTGGTATGTCCCCAGAACAAGTAATATAGGGGAAATCTTCCAACTGAGACACTAGTGCTGGTGACCTGGGGGTCCCCAAAGAATTCCCTTAATTTAAAATAAATTTAAACCGAAACTCTACCACAATATCTGCCGGAGAGGACTCATCCAACTTCGAGTAGTGACAAGATTAGACCCTTTTGGTCCCAAATCACTGCCTTCATCTCCACTAACTGCGATATACCTAATATTTGTAACCCCAAGTGTTGCATTTTGGGTATCTTTTAAGACTTGGACATTAGCGCCCCAGAAAAAACATTTTTAAAAATACTTTTGTACTATGCAAGAAAAACAGCGGCACTTCAGTGGATACACACAGATTCCCTTCGTATTAATTAATAGAAAAAACTGATCAATCTCACTGTAGAAATCAACATACAAATCCAGGGATTGTCCTCAGAAATTTGACAAAATTTGGGGGAGAATGAGTATCAATGATACCTGTGATATATGGAAAGGGAAAAAAACTACCGCGCTGTATAACACACAAAGAGTACCTTATACAAAATATTGATAATAAATGTGATGAAAAATAAATAATACAGTGAAAATTAGGGTGTAACCAAAGCAGCCACTCAAAGTGAGATACACACACTATACAACAATAAATATAAATATAAATGAGCAGCGCTGTGAGTAACTGTATATTAGTAAAAATATACCAGTGTGAATGGGATAAATAAATAAACCACAATTCAAATAGATACCATAGTTCCTAAAACAAAGACATAAGGTGTATAGTAAACAGTCCTATCACATAAATTATAGTCCAGACGGATATAGTGAAAAGACATAGGCACAGGACCCAGTCTGAAGGCAGGAAATGCAGATAAAAAAGTGGATCCTTCACCGCACCACTGTGATGAATAAAATTGAAATGCGCGCTTACCAAACGGCAAGCATAAGGGGGCTTGCGAGCTTAGCCCGGTCAGGGCCTTTCATAGGATGAAGACAACGGCATGCCACTTCATATACCTCGGAATAATACCCGCTGTCCACCAAGTACCAGGCAATCCCTCCAGCATAGGGATGATAAACTCCTAGTTGGGGGTTGTTCTCATTAGAGATACCCCGGAGAGAAAGAGGAGAACACCATAGCGTAATCCTGATTTAAATTTTATTAAAACGAATTAAAATCACACTTACAATGTGGTAGATGCATAAAAACATGGAAAGCCGGCCGGTATCTCATTAGAGATACCCCGGAGAGAAAGAGGAGAACACCATAGCGTAATCCTGATTTAAATTTTATTAAAAGGAATTAAAATCACACTTACAATGTGGTAGATGCATAAAAACATGGAAAGCCGGCCGGCTTTCCATGTTTTTATGCATCTACCACATTGTAAGTGTGATTTTAATTCGTTTTAATAAAATTTAAATCAGGATTACGCTATGGTGTTCTCCTCTTTCTCTCCGGGGTATCTCTAATGAGAACAACCCCCAACTAGGAGTTTATCATCCCTATGCTAGAGGGATTGCCTGGTACTTGGTGGACAGCGGGTATTATTCCGAGGTATATGAAGTGGCATGCCGTTGTCTTCATCCTATGAAAGGCCCTGACCGGGCTAAGCTCGCAAGCCCCCTTATGCTTGCCGTTTGGTAAGTGCGCATTTCAATTTTAGTCATCACAGTGGTGCGGTGAAGGATCCACTTTTTTATCTGCATTTCCTGCCTTCAGACTGGGTCCTGTGCCTATGTCTTTTCACTATATCCGTCTGGACTATAATTTATGTGATAGGACTGTTTACTATACACCTTATGTCTTTGTTTTAGGAACTATGGTATCTATTTGAATTGTGGTTTATTTATTTATCCCATTCACACTGGTATATTTTTACTAATATACAGTTACTCACAGCGCTGCTCATTTATATTTATATTTATTGATACCTGTGATATACCCATCAAGCAAATCAGCGTTACTGGATTTTGATTATACACCTACCTGTCACTACTAGTTGATAAAACCGCACACAACACAATAACTTTTTTTCACACTTTTATTGTACAAGTAATACAATAACACAGAGCGAATACTTTTTTGCTCTCTCGTTTCAGTGTTCACCAGTTTGTTCTCTTTAAGACTTTTTTAAATGTATTTATTTATTTATTTTTGCCAGTTCTTTCTATGTTTGCCTAAAAATGGCATAATTACACAAAAAAAGACAATTCACTTCACAGCTCCTGTATTAGATATTTAAGCACTATCTTCACTACATTCTTCCTAGCTCATCCATCATATTTATTTCCTGACCAGCCCGATTTGTCATTTTGTTATGCTGTAGTGGCTTTGTCAGCTGTAAACTCGAGAAATGTACTTTTAGTGGGAGGAAGAAGAGCACGAACACAACGAAGCGTCATATCTGGGGTTAGGGAAATATCAGGAGGAACCAGTCCTTACAAACTTCTGATATTCGGAAACTTGTTATGATAGGTTTATATCTCTTCTGAGGCTTTCTCTAAGATGGCCACGCGCAGCTGGTCTTCCTTTAGTAAGCAGGGGGAAAAAATCTTGTTGAAAAGAACATATTTTTAATAAAGACAATCAAAAGCACTGTCAGTTCAACTCTCTCGTCGTAGTGTTAAAAATCCACCAGTTGACGCCATAACAATAAAAAATGATATTGGCGGACCAAGGTATTTCAACAGGATTAGTTCACTTAATCGTCTCACACAAAGTTAAAACTAAACTCCAGTCAAACAGCTAAACACGCAGATAAAATACATATATAAGAGGTGTTTTACCAGATTTGCATTTCTGTGCTTTCAGTCATGAGATTTACACAGCTCTGCCATACAACCTATTCCTGTCTAGTAGAACTGGATACCCGACTTTCCCTTGCTGTGGTTTGGTTACACTTACAGGTGAGCTTATAACTCTGTGACTCTGCTCTCTTCTCCTAACAGGATGTCCGTTTTTAGCGCAGGAACACCAGAGTGAAGGGAGAGAGAGGTTCCAGGCGACCACTTGGTGTAGCACAGTTTATTATAAACAAAATAAGACTCATAAAAGGTTCCACCCACAAAAGATGTTGGGTATTATGCAGTCATAAGCCGGGGAGAGCACAGAACAAAGTCCAACCCGCGGACGGGCTATCAGTCCGTGCTGCTGCATGCCCACTGGAGTGCCTCTCACTGAGGGGCTGAGCCGGGTGCCAGTCCAGGAATGTGGGCAGATCCCAGCCACATGGTCGCGATCTTTCCCGAGCCTGGATTGGCTCTGTAACCTCAGCAGACAGAGGACTTCAGCCCGCTGTCTGCTAAAAATGGGTCACAGGAGTGGAGAACGAACTTCACTCCTGCGATCCCCAGGAAAAGTACACCAGAACAAGCTTCGACTGTACTTCTTCTTTAAATTCGCCTGAGCACAGACATTGTGTGAGTCACGCTACGCCTGGGCTCTAACGAACTTAAATCAGCAGGCTCCAATACTGTGCATACTGTGCATGTGTTTATGTACTGGCAGAGGAGACTTTTTTACTGGTGCTGCTCCTGTCCAATGACATTTATGGACAGGAGAAAAACACCACATTTTTTACTAGCTGTCTGTAAATTAATGGAGAGTTGGCATCCCTGATGTGAAAAAGCCCTAAACGATGTATTATTTAATAAAGACCTGCATTAGTGTCTTTAACATCTGCCTGGAGTTCAGCTTTAGGATGATTTTTTTCATCCTTTTTTTATTGCTTCCAAGTTTGATATGGGATTCCTTAAATATCCCAAAAGTCTTTTCTTTAATAACATTGATGTAGCACTTTGAGAACTAAATTCCAAACTTACTTTGTCATGTCTCAGCGTTTCTCCAACTTTTTCTCATCAAATTAAACAACCCACACTACTTCAGTGCAGAATTTGTTCAATAATTAATCATGTTTGTCTCCTAATAATCAACAATATGAAAAATTAAAAGACACTTCTTCAAAACAAATATACTAGTATATTCATTGGGGAGGGAGGAGAATTCACCCATTAGGGAGGCAAAAGTGTTGTGGGACAATGTCGATGATAGGATACAATTGAAATTACATGACATCAAAAGAAATGAGAATTGCACTGCTGATTTTTTTTCTTTACCTCTTCCAAATATTTTATTATTGTTATTTACTGTATGTTGCTTTGACTAAAGTGGTCACTCTTATCTTAAAGTAAAACGAAAGGCACAACATTTTTTGGGATAGAGTTAGGAAAGGTTATAATCCTGTAATGTAATTTACAGTGGCACCCAGAAAATCAACATGTGGTATGACTGAAGTTGACTCATCGGAGGACTGGATTCTCTGATTGGTTCTGCTCCCTACAAATACAGCAGCGCTGTCATAGGCTGTAATTGACAGCTCACTAGGCCGTCAATAACAAAGCCTGGTTTGCCCTTCTGCGCCTAAAGCCCACCTCCAGGACATTTCAAAAAGGCTAATCTGATCTGCTGGCTCAGTACTTAGGGCTTATTTAAGGTCTGAAGGTGCAGGGATTGGGGCTGATCTAAGTTGTGAAAATTCAGGAACTGGATCTGATCTGAGGTGTGAGGATGCAGAAATTGGGGCTGATCTGAGGTGTGAAGATGCAGGAACAGGGCCGTCTTTAAGGCAGGGCAAAAGGGGCAGCTGCCCTGGGGCTGTCATTGTTGTGGGGCCCAAACAGCTGCCTCATACTTGCCAACTTTCCCAGTTTAAATTCCCTCGTCCCTTGAGGTTTCAGTCTCATGCTTGAAAGTGATAACTCCTGCGCTGTTTAACGAAGGCCTAACCTAAAGGAACACTGCTGCAACACCTAAAGACTGATCCAAACAGGTAGATAAAACATAAGAATAGGAGATGGTGGTTGCGCTGTGATAAAAGGGAAGTGGGAAAGGGGTGGAGGGGACTAAACTAAAGTGCATAGAAAAATAAATATAAATATAATAAATACCAGATAGCCTGAGTTCATGAGTCAGGTAAATCAAAAAAAGAAAAAGACTCACAGATGCAGATATATAAAGTGTGAGAATATATGTAAAACCCTATAGAAACTAAAAAAGAAATATAGTGGGGCATACAAGCAATGCTGGCATCAATACATGTACAAACAAACAGTACAAATAGATGTATATGTCACAATAAAGAGTGCATAAGCCCAACAGACATAGGGTACATAACCATTATTGAGTGAATCAAAATGCTTACATGAGTGGAAAACACTGCAAACAGCTGATAACATAAGAAAAAATAAAAAATATATTAAATATTGAAAGCAATAAAAATAGAAATAGTCCCAATAAATGTGTGCTAGTATGCAGCCAGCACGTAGCAACTTGCAGATCCTGTGAGTGAAAAGTCCATAGAGTGAGATAATACCAATCCCACCACCAAATGTGACATTACCATAAAAATTAATAAATGCCAATGGTGAAGGGAGAGAGGGGAATTCTTCAGTGAGGACACCTCCGTGTTCGCAGGCCGCTTACCTTACTGCTGTAAGGTATACAGCTTGTGTTGAGAAAGGCCAGCGAATATGAAAATCCAGTAGTACAATGAATGACGATGGTTGAGTATGCAGTATGGCATGTAAAAAGAAAAAAAAACGGACAGCATATAGTATAATTCCGTAACGTCCAGAGTGGAGGAGTAGCAAGACGCAGAGATGGGGGAGGGGGGGTTTACACTCACTTGTTTTACAATGAGTGCAGGCCTCAACCCACGAGCGCCGAATGTTGACTATAATCCTCAGTCTGTCCCTGCTTCCGAATTCTCACAGCTCGTCAGGCAGAATGAGAGTGTGCGGTATAAAAGAAGAAAGCGCATATAGCGTGATCCCATATATAAGTATAATTTATTGAGTAAAAAACAGTCCCATAAACTTACATTTAAAACCGGCTGGGGGGTAATACATCCACGAGCGCCGAGCTCGTCACAATCAGCTGGTTTGTGGCAGCGTCCCGTGCTCCTGACGCATATCGTCACGTCACGTGACTTCTTAGTCTCATGCTGTGTCCTAATATCTCAGTGTGAAGTTCTGTTATTAATGCTGCCCAGCTCTGTCTTGTTGTTGTGTACAGATGACTCATCTGCAGACCCTGTGTTTACATGTAAATACAGGCATTGATATGTAAATAGCAGCTGTGTTCATATGTAAATAGTGGCAGACTGGCAGCATTCTATGTAAACAGAGGTGGTATTCATATTTATATCATGCCCCCCTGAGGTCATATTCACAATCACCTATACTGAATGCTACCCACTGGGGAGATAAAGGGGCATTCTTGAAAGTCCTGCCTACAACTGTGGTCATTAAGCCTACCATCAGCCTGTTCTGCAAAGGTAAGCAAATTAGTGGGGGGAAGGTAGTGCGTGGTGTGCAGAGGTAGTCAGAGAAGGAATTACAGTTTGGGGTGCACAGGTGAGCAAGGTCCAGTCCATGGTGTGCAGCCAGTGAGGAGAAGATGTGCTGTAACCTCTAGCAACCAATCAGTAAGCAGTAATGATGTGCAGTAACCAATCAGTGAGCAGTATTGATGTACAGTAATCTCTAGCAACCAGTCAACAAGCAGAAATCATGTGCTGTAACCTCTAGCAACTAATCAGTGAGCCAAAATGTTTGCTGTAACCTCTAGCAACCAGTCAGTGAGCGGTAATGATACACTGTAACCTCTGGTAACCAATCGCAATCACTGTCTGATCTGATTCAGTAAACTGATTTTGAGTCTAGCTGCTATTTATTGTATGTCTCAGAGCAGATGGAGAGCACAATTGCATGGGGGGGCCCCAAGAAAATTTTTGCCCAAGGTCCAATTAATATTAAAGACGGCCCTGTGCAGGAATTGGGGCTGGACTGAGGTGTGAAGTTGGAGGAATCGGGGCTGGTCTGAGGTGTGAAGATGCAGGGATTGGGGCTGATCTGGGGTCTAAAGAAGTAGCATTTTAAGCTGATCTGATGTCTGAAAATGCAGGAACTGGGTCTGATCTGAGATGTGAAGATGCAGGAATTGGGGCTGATCTAAGGTGGAAAATCATTCAAAGTATACTACTTATTCAAGATGTGAATCTATATTGCTAGCAAATTAAGTTGATTTCTCCTGCAGACAGGTACAAATGAATATTAAAGGTCGTTATATTTTCTTTTCCTGGACCTCCTCATGTCAGCCCACCATGGGTCAGTTCCGCCTCTCTGACCCCCCTAGGACAACCTCTTTCCTAGCCCATAAAGGGTGGCTGTCTGCCTAAACCAGTGTTCTCTTTTGTCCTCGCTCTGGACGCCTCTTTGAAAAAAAAATATATATATATATACATCTATATATAGATATATATCTATATATATCTATATATAGATTTATATAAAGATGAAGGAAGGTATGGATTTTTTTTCTTGTAATTCCCTTTTTTTCTGGTTATGCGTTTGTCTGCTCAAATAAGCCTTTCCTGAGTCAGAAGACCCCCGTTCTGGGCTGTAAATCTCCCTTAGTAGTGGGTCCCTGTGGTGCTGGGATATATATAGTATCTCACAAAAGTGAGTACACCCCTCATATTTTTTTAAATATTTTATTATATCTTTTCATGTGACAGCACTGAAGAAATGACACTTTGCTATAATGTAAAGTAGTGAGCGTACAGCTTGTATAACAGTGTACATTTGCTGTCCCCTCAAAATAACTCAACACACAGCAATTAATGTCTAAACCGCTGGCAACAAAAGTGAGTACACCCCTAAGTGAAAATGTCCAAATTGGGGCCAAAGTGTCAATATTTTGTGTGGCCACCATTATTTTCCAGCACTGCTTTAACCCTCTTGGGCATGGAGTTCACCAGAGCTTCACAGGTTGCCACTGGAGTCCTCTTCCACTCCTCCATGATGACATCATGGAGCTGGTGGATGTTAGAGATCTTGCGCTCCTCCACCTTCTGTTTGAGGATGCCCCACAGATGCTCAATAGGATATTGTCTTGGAGATGTGTTTGATGTCATTATCATGTTGGAATACTGCCCTGCGCCCCAGTCTCTGAAGGGTGGGGATCATGCTCTGCTTCAGTATGTCACAGTACATGTTGGCATTCATGGTTCCCTCAATGAACTGTAGCTCCCAGTGCCGGCAGCACTCATGCAGCTGCAGACCATGACACTCCCACCACCATGCTTGACTGTAGGCAAGACACACTTGTCTTTGTACTCCTCACCTGGTTGCTGCCACACACGCTTGACAGCATCTGAACCAAATAAGTTTATCTTGGTCTCATCAGACCACAGGACATGGTTCCAGTAATCCATGTTCTTAGACTGCTTGTCTTCAGCAAACTGCGGGCTTTCTTGTGCATCATCTTTAGAAGAGGCTTCCTTCTGGGGCGACAGACATGCAGACCAATTTGATGCAGTGTGCGGCGTATGGTCTGAGCACTGACAGGCTGACCCCCCACATCTTCAACCTCTGTAGCAATGCTGGCAGCACTCATACGTCTATTTCCCAAAGACAATCTCTGGATATGAGGCTGAGCATGTGCACTCAACTTCTTTGGTTGACCATGGAGAGGCCTGTTCTGAGTGGAACCTGTCCTGTTAAACAGCTGTATGCTCTTGGCCACTGTGCTGCACCTCAGTTTCAGGGTCTTGGCAATCTTCATATAGCCTAGGCCATCTTTATGTAGAGCAATCATTCTTTTTTTTTCAGATTCTCAGAGAGTTCTTTGCCATAAGGTGCCATGTTGAACTTCCAGTGACCAGTATGAGAGAGTGAGAGCGATAACACCACATTTAACACACCTGCTCTCCATTCACACCTGAGCCCTTGTAACACTAACGAGTCACATGACATCGGGGAGGGAAAATGGCTCATTGGACCCAATTTGGACATTTTTACTTAGGGGTGTACTCACTTTTGTTGTCAGCGGTTTAGACACTAATGGCTGTGTGTTGAGTTATTTTGAGGGGACAGAAAATTTACACTGTTTTGCAAGCTGTACACTCACTACTTTACATTGTAGCAAAGTGTAATGTCTTCAGTGTTGTCACATGAAAAGATATAATAAAATATTTACAAAAATGTGAGGGGTGTACTCACTTTTGTGAGTTACTGTATGTGGCAGTATAAATTGCTGCTGATCTCTCTGTTACCCCTGTATGGCAGTGTAAAGTTCTGCTGGGAGGGTACCTGAGGCAATGGTTCTGTTCGTTGAACGGTCCGTTTGGCATGCTGTGACCTATTGTCCCACACAGGCCATGCAGTACACAGGATGCGGTGGGGAGCGGGCACTTCCGCATATGACGCAATCGCCATCATCAGAGGGGGTGGAGCTACCACGGGATGCCGGGATTGGGTGTCTAGCAACCAGAGATGCTGCCATGTGATCGGAGGTCGCCGCAGGTCATTAGGGCGGCTATTTTGAATGCTCCCCTCCCTGGTTTTTCCCTACGTGTCTCTGCTTCAGACGAACTAGCTGCTCCAGCCTCCCCCGCTCCTACTCTGCTCTGCTCTAGGTGAGTCCTGGTGGTTACCTTGAAGTAAACTGTTATGCTTGCTGACTGCTGTGGTCTGATGTGGGACCTTGTTACAGGTCTTCCTCTAGTCTGCCTGCCTCTAGCACTGAAGAAACGCATGGAAAGCTTTTAATTTTTATATATTTTTTGAATAATATTTTTAAATATTATTTATTTATTATTTTTGCTAAAAGAGAGCATTTCTTCTATCTCTTGACAAAGAGAAGAGCCTGACACAGGATAAACGCCCGCAGGAAGACATTAAGTTGTCGCACCAGTCTCAGAAGAGGAAGAAGCGCTCCAGGCGCAACAAATCAGATCAGATGAGTGGCCTGCAGCGGGATAAAGTTCCGGCAGAACGGCACTCGAGGTCACCCTCACCTCTGTCTCATTGTAGTTATTCACTTCCGAGCCGGGAAGTGTCGCTGCATAGAAAATCATCCGAGAAAAGTAAATCTGGACCTAAGCATAGGCAAAGATCCTCATCCTCTTCTAGAGCCTCCTCACCGGGAAGAAATGGTCAGGAAGCCTGTTGGACATGTGAGACCGATGCGTTGCCAGGAAAGTTAGTATGCGCTTCCTGCTTGAAGGAAGCCACCCGGGATAATGTAGCAGATGCTCGCCAAGTAAAGCTATATATTACAGCGGCAGTTAAAAAAGGAATGAAGTCCGTGTCCACAAAGTCAGCTCGCCCTGCGCCTTCTTCAGCGTCAGAAGAATCAGAGCGGGGAGCTTTGGGCCGCTTCGACTCAGATGTGGAGGAAGAATCTGGCTTTTCTGAGTCAGATCATGAACCAGAGACTCGTGCCTTTGACTTTTTCTTAGTTCCTTCCTTAGTGGAGGCTGTGAAAGAAGCTATGAAGTGGAAAGAGGAGGTCTCGCCTCCCAAAAAGTAGCAAAGATATTATCCAGAGTTGAAGAAGTCTATTCCTTCCTTCCCTCTGATTTTTGAAATTCAAGAATTGAGGATGAATGGGCAAAGCCTGATAAGAGGTTAAACGTCCACAATAGAGTCTCAAAGTTATACCCTTTTCACACCAAGGATGCTGAGTTATGGGACTCCACGCCAAAGGTGGATGCTTCCTTGCAAATGTTGGCTCATCATATAACTCCACCTCTGGATGATTTGGTTTACTTCCGAGACCCAATGGATCGTAGGATAGATACAGACTTGAAAAGAATATATTCTGTGGCGGGAGCAGCCTGCAGGCCCAGCTATCGCGCTCACTTCAGTGGCGGCAGCTTTAAAAGTGTGGGTAGCGGAGTTGGAGGCCGAATCTTCGGGAGAGGTGGTGGAAGCTGGTGATTCTTGTCCAGTACAGTCCATTAAAACTGCTGTGGATTTTCTGGCAGAGGTAGCTGTAGACCAGGTCAGGATGCCGGCAAAACTAATGGCTCATTCAGTGACGGCTCATCATGCATTATGGTTGAAGCACTGGTCGGCCGACAATGCTTCCAAACACAGCCTTTGTTCGGTGCCTTTCGATGGAAAACTACTGTTTGGCAAGGCATTGGAATCAGAAATTCAGCGGGTCTCAGGTGGCAAATCAGGTCTGATACTGCAGGAAAGAAGAAGGCCGGGCCAGTCCTTTCATCCTTCCATAAGGTCTAAAGATGGGTTCAGAGAAGCTACGGCTTACCGGCCAGGGAGACCGTTCTTCAGACAATAGAAGTCTGCTCCATCTTTCCCGAAGGCAGGCATGACCAAGCCCAATCAGGCAGCAAAAACCCCAGACAAGCTGTTCTGAAGGTCTCTCCACCCAGGCTCCTCAGGTGGGAGCGAGACTGTCTCATTTCGGAGGGGTCTGGGTGGACGAGGTACAGGACGCCTGGGTTCTGGACATCATTCAAACAGGGTACCGGTTGGAGTTTGAGACCAGACCGCCTCAATCTTTTTTCGTGGATACTCGGGTTCCAGTTTGTCCGAGGAAGAAGCAGTGTTTATTGGCATACATAAAGGAATTGTTGATGGCACAGGCAATTCTGCCAGTTCCGAGGCACGAGTGGGGCCAGGGCATGTATTCCCCTTTGTTCTTGGTCACGAAAGCCTCAGGGGGCTACAGGCCCGTATTGGACCTAAAGGTCTTAAATTCCTTTATAAGGGTTCCTTCGTTCAGAATGGAGTCTCAGCAGACTATCATTTCAGTGGTCAAGAAAGGTGATTGAATGGCTTTGGTCGATTTACAAGATGCTTATTTACACGTACCCATAGATGTTGCCCACCAACGCTTCCTTCGCTTTGCAATAGAAGGCTTGCATTTTCAGTTTCGCTGTCTGCCCTTCGGTCTATGCACAGCGCCCAGAACATTTTCAAACGTTTTGTCAACCGTCATTGCGGTCTTGAGAATAAAAGGCATACAGTTATTCCACTCCCTGGATGACATTCTTCTATTGGCTCTGTCAAGCCCTCTTCTTCAAGATTATGTATCGATAACCTGTGAGACACTCAGCTGCTTCGACTGGTTGATCAACCATCGGAAGAGCCAAATGCAGCCGACACAGATTTTGGAACATCTGGGAGTCCAATTCGATACAATCCTGGGTCGTGTATTTCTTCCCCACAGGGCGATTCAGGAAATTCGAAGCAAGATGAAGGTTGTGATGTCCAAATCAGTTCCGATAGCGAGGGAATGTATGCAGTACTTGGGCCTACTATCCACGATCTCGGTGGTACCCTGGGCCAGATGGCGGAGGAGGAGATTCCAATACAGTTTTCTTTGCCAGTGGGATTGCCACTCGTTCAAAAGATCCTCTTGCCAGCTCCAATAAGGCTCTCTCTGGCCTGGTGGAGAGTTACTCAAAATCTGTCTCGTGGAGTACCACTTGAAGCTCCGGAACCGGTAGTCCTGACAACAGATGCCAGTCTTCGGGGCTGGGGGGCTCACTGTTTAGGCCAACATGTTCGGTGGAAGGCAGTTCCAGCGCAGTTCCAGTGCAGAATTCAAATCTTCTGGAATTGGAGGCCGTTTGATGCGCTCTGCTAGCGCTCCAGCCAATCTTACAAGACCAAGCAGTCAAGGTTCTCTCGGACAACAAATCCACAGTGGCTTATGTGTCCAGGCAAGGGGGCACCAGAAGTCTGCCACTTCTCAGAGTGGCTTGCTAGATCTTCCTGTGGGCAGAGAAGAACATTTGTTCTCTTTCAGCTGCTTATCTTCCAGGGATCAAGAATGTGTTAGCAGATCTCCTAAGTCGCAGATTCATAGATCAGAACTAGTGGAGCCTCAATCCAAAGTATCTACAAGAGGTCTTCAGGACCTGGGGAACGCCAGCCATAGATCTGATGGCAACGGAGAGGAATTGCCAGCTCCCTTACTACTTTTTTTACTTTTTTGGCATCCAAAAGCCCTGGGCCAAGATGCGCTCTCCCAACTATGGGACTTTCCTCTGGTCTATGTGTTTCCTCTGCTCCCATTTATTCTCAAAGTCCTCTTGAAAATCCGTTGGGAGAGGGTAGAAGCAATACCGGTGCTACCCTTCTGGCCCAGGAGGCCATGGTTTTAGTTGGTTTTGAAGATGAAGGTGTGCCACCCAATCCCACTACCTCCTTGTCAAGATCTTCTTTATCAGTCTACCTGGATTGTACTAAAGAGTTCCGAAAGCAAGATCAGCTTTTTGTCTTTCCTGGTGGTCCAAAAAAAGGCATGGCAGTCCCTTCAAGGGTTGTTTCATCTTGGATTGTCAAAACTATCCAGATAGCATACAGAATTCAGGGTCTTCCACCACCCTTGGAGGTTAAAGCGCATTCTACTAGAGGCATGGCAGCTTCCTGGGCGGCATATGCTAAGGTTTCGGCAGAGGTAGTTTGCAGAGTAGCAAGCTGGAGCGCTCCGAATACTTTTATCCCACATTATAGAGTGAATGTGGCTCTCCCATCAGCAGAGGCCTTCGGATCTACTGTTATTACGGCGGCTGTTGGCCATTAAAGTTTTTTTGCAGCATTAAGTCTCATTCTGGTTGTTGATAGCTAAAAGATTCTTGTCCTCCCTTTTTATTTGCTTGCTATGTCCCATGGTGGGCTGACATGAGGAGGTCCAGGAATAAGGAAAATTGTTTTCTAACTTACCGTAATTTTCCTTTCCTGGATCCTCCTCATGTCAGCCATTGCGAGGTGGGTATTTATGAACACTGGTTTAGGCAGACAGCCACCCTTTATGGGCTAGGAAAGAGGTTGTCCTAGGGGGGTCAGAGGGGAGGAACTGACCCATGGTGGGCTGACATGAGGAGGATCCAGGAAAGGAAAATTACGGTAAGTTAGAAAACAATTTTCCTTAATGTTGTACAATGTATAGAAAATCATATGTGCTAGCTAACATTATATACCCCCCCCCCCCATATTCCTCAGAGGTACTTAAAGAACTATTGAAATTTACTTCTGATAAAACGGATGTTCCTTGGTTAATAATAGGAGATTTCAATAGTTACCTTGACCCCTCTTTTAGATATAGTTTGGATATAGCTCCAGTAGCTTCTGTATGCACTCCTTTTGCTGGATATATTGGAGAGATTGGCCTTATTGGATGTCTGGAGAATGCTACATTCTAATGAGAGAGTGTTTTCTTGCTTTTCTAGCACCCATGGGACTCCATCTAGAATAGACCTGGCATTGGTTACATCTATGATGCTTCCCGTGCTATCTGAAGCTACATATGCAGCTAGAGGATTGTCTGATCATTACCCACTAGTTCTTAAGTGGGCCTTAAATTCAACTCCATGGAAACTCAACCCTTATTGGTTTGATCTTTTGCCTTCAAAACAGAAATTAATGCTCAATATTTTGGCCTATGATTGTTGGGGTGTAAGGTGTTCTAGAAGCAAGTGAACCCTCGTATTATATCCTGCCTAGAGAGTTCCTTCAAACCCATCAGGCCTGGAGACCACTCTGATAAAAAGTTATGACACGCAGTCAATACATGCAGTTCTCAGAATGGTCTGAGGATTGTATTTCCTGACTTCAACTTATATAAGCAAAATGACATCACAACAAAGGTCCAACTCTTACATTAATATATGATAAAGATACAGACATACAGGAAGTTTTAAAATAAGCAAAAATAGAGCATTACAGAGTACATGCAGAAAACAATATAACGCCCCAATAACTCATATAGAAACTAATAACAGGAAAAGGCTAACAGGAAAAGACTTAGTACATCATTTCGGGGAAATCAGACCATTTACAAGAAAATGAAACTTAACTTCTCATAAACGTCACATATACATATTATTCTAAAATGGATACATATAATACAAGGGTGTATAGCTAAAATGGTGGACAGCAAGCTAAAATATCCTTTCAATCCCCTCTTAGATCATATTTGTATGATCTCACTTCCTTGTCATGATGGTGCAATCAGTCTGCTTCTGATGATACATACTAAGATAAGTTTTATTGGGAGATGAGGGATCTGAAATGCGAGTGGCTCTAATAATAAGGCACATAAAAAACTTATACACAAGATAAATAAAAAGGAAAAAAAGCACAATCATGATTAGAATTATGGCAATATCCCTTATCCAAGAGAATATCTCTCAATTTTCTCAAAATCCAAAATCAAAATTTCCAAAAGGACTTCAGGTCTGGGCTATGTTGCAAGCCTCTTGTTGCAGCTTGGCCACCTCTTTCCTATGCTGAGCTATCACATCATAATAGTCTGGTACCTCTACACTAGTATTATGTACCCAAGTACAACATTCATAATCCTCAGTCATTTCACATAATCCTGTAAGGGTTGAACTCATGCTTTCAATGGCTAGGTCATGCAATGCTAGTTGTTTGCTAATAGCCCTAGTTTCAACATTAAGTTTACAAATGTCATCAGAGTTCTTTTCCATCATCTCATCAATAATTCCTGAGTAATTATTTAACCTTTTCATGATATCTATTCCCCATCCTGTCCAGGAAGGGAACCATGGCCAGGCCATATCCTTTTCAAGGAATAACTCTCTCTTATTACGATGTTTTAATGGATACCTTGGGTGTATGCTAGCTTCAAGTAAATGACTCACATCACTATCGCCTACCACCCCCATTATGGGCACCAGTGAGGCCAGGTAACACCAGCCTTGGGCCTCTTGTAGAATCCAGGGATAACAAGTCTTTCCACAACAAACATAAGTGTGGTTACCAAACGAGAATGGCATATTCACAGCAGTCTCTTGATCTACCGCTGTAACTATTGCCAGAACCTGAAACAACTGCTGTACAGGTTTACTACTATCATTTTTAGAGGCAAAAGTTTTATTTAAGTCTGTTTTTACTCCAGTCTTACTTGGATGAGCCTGATATAAGGAACAGGACTCACCACTAGGGGCATAGCAGTCAGAGATGTTCAAAACCGATTGACTACAGGTATGAGCAGTTCTAGTAGAATTCCCTAAATTAAACCCCCTGGTAGAATTATGGCTTCTATTGATGATGTGAAAGGAAATGGTCATTAGTTCTTCTGCTGACATTTAAAAGGTCAAGGGGAAACTTTCATCTCAAAAGGGGGGTAATATTTAAAGGTAAAGCCATCAGGGATATCCTAACGGTGCTAGGGTGCAGTTTGCTACAAATCCAACATTTCTGAAATCCGGATTTCTGAGCATAAGCATATTTAAGTTTTAGCAAAAGCATTTTATCAGCAAAATTATCTTCAATGTCTCTCTTATTTCTAACTTGTATCACTGTAAAGTTCTCCTGTGTATATGTGTTCCCACAAATACTTTTAATGGCACCCAAATCTTCAGGGTGGTAAATACAGTTAGAGATGATCCATGTGGGCAGAACCACTATCAGAGAAATAAGCATCAGGAGGCAAAATGCCTTGCCAGAAGTCTGTGGTGAAAAAAGCGAGGTCATCTTCTCTGGCCGGACCTGCTTTTCCAGGAACTCCTCATTCGTCTGCTTGGACTTCTGCTTGAGGGCTTCCTGTGTTCAAGATCTCCTTCTTGCTTCCGGGTCTCTGAACAACCTTTTTCACGCGGCTGGCATGGATCCAGGACTGGCAATTTTCCACCAGAACAGCCGTTCTGGTCACTGCAACCACCGTAGTAGGAGGTCCAAAAGGATATTCCAGCTTCTTGCTTCTATTCAACTGCTGGACCACCACTGTGTCTCCTACTTTAAAAGGATGGGTAGGTTCCTGTGAAGAAAAAGGAGAGGTGCAAGCAACATTTCTCTCAACTGTATCCAAAGTTTTGATTCGTTTCCTCACATACTCTGACTGTACCAGATCTAGATCCCCCTGCTCTATCATAAGAGGTGCTCTAGCCCAAGGAGTGGGGAAGGGATGACCCATCAGTACTTTAAAAGGAGAGTAGCCTGTAGTTTTGAAAGGAGTACTTCTTATCTCTGCCAAGACCGCTGGGAGAACCTTCTTCCAATGGACAAAAGTTCTTCCTGTGGTTTTCCTTATTTTATCTTTCACGGTCCTATTTACCCTTTCCACTATCCCTGAACTTTGGGGATGGTATGGAATATGAAACTTCCATTCTATTTGGAGCGAGAGTCCTGACATACTTTTGAGGTGAATGCAGGACCTCTGTCTGAATTTATTTGAAGTGGGCATCCCCATCGAGGAATAATTTCCTGTGTGTGAGAATTTTCACTACTGTTTGTGCGTCTTCCTTTGTAGTTACAAAAAAGTTCAACCTATCTTGAGAACATGTCCACAATTACCAAAAGATATTCCTGTCTTTTTCCTAACTTGGGCATGGGAGTGAAATCTATTTGGAGGTGGGTGAAAGGTGTACTGGGATATATCAAATGTTCGTGTTTCGCTTTGTTTGGGATGTTTGGGTTGTTCCTAATGCAGGTAATACACCTGGACACATAATCCCTTGTCAACCAGGGGAGATCTGAAATGTAAAAATCCTTGCCTGGTAATACACAAGTTGCCTTCCAGCCTCTGTGACCTATTCCATGATACTGGGCAATAAAAAGTGATGCACATGCCATTGATATACCTACCTTCCCCTCTTTGAACAAAAGTCCTGTTTTTGTATCTATTTGTGCACCTACTTTTTCCCAATCTCTCATGTTGGCCTCTGAGGCATAATCTTGTAGGTCAGACAGTACATGGTCAAAACAAGGTAGTTCAGGCTCTAACATTGGCATTTGGATTTGAGCTGGTTGAGAGATAGCTGCTTGTCTGGCTGCTGAGTCAGCTAGGGCATTTCCTCTAGCTACCTCTGTTTGTTGGCCTGTATGTGCTCTGCAATGTATTATGGCAAGAGTTCTAGGCAACTGAATGGCTTTTAACAATGACACTACCAGAGAGGAATGAGAGATGCTTTTTCCATCAGCTGCAATGAAACCACACCTACTCCATATGACCCATATTTGGAGTCAGTGTAAATAGTCACATCTTGACCTTCAAATATTTGGCATGCTCTAGTGAGTGCAATCAATTCAAATATTTGGCATACTCTAGTGAGTGCAATCAATTCTGCAGCTTGTGCTGATTGATATGGAATAGGTTTAGCCTCAAGTATGACATCTGGAAGCTGCACAATTGCATATCCTGCATGATATGTGTGATCATTTGGCCTAGAACAAGATCCATCCACAAACACATTTTGCACATTGGGCAAAGCGGTAGAGGACAAGTCAGGTCCGGGAGATGTGTCTTGGTGGATGAGGTTGATGCAATCATGTTGTGGCACCACCTCATCCTGTTCACATTTCAACCCTAGCAGGGCATTTAAAATTGGAGCTGGGCCCGCATTAGGGGAAGCATATTTTATATGCAATTTTGGGTTTGACAACACACACTTTTTCGCCCTGAAAATCGGGTGCAAATAGCGTGTGCGTGTTATACGCCAATACTTCAATTTTAGCTGCTTTGGAGGGCACAGGAAGGGGGGCGGGATGAGCGCTGTCAGATTACATACAGTGAGAATCTCCTGTTTACTTGGTGGCCTCTGTAATAGGAAGTGCCATCTCCTGGGCCACCATTGGACCACTGTTCTGTCTATCATAGGAGATTCTCACTGTATGTAATCTGTCAGCGCTCATCCCGCCCCCCTCCCTGTCCCCTCTAGGCTGCAGATAGGCATCGATCAGGCTGCACTGATGGCAATAGTGAGGCTGCTGCATTGAAGGCAATGGTGAGGCTGCTGCATTGATGGTACTTGTGAGGCTGCAGATGGACATTGATGGCAATGGTGAGGCTGCAGATGGGCACTGACCCTTATTTTGCTTCAAAGTTCCTTAATTAAAATTTAAGTTTTTTACCTGAAACTTCCTTCTTAAAAAGAAGTTACATGTTATACGCCTGTGCGTGTTTTACACAGATAAATACGGCATTTATTTTTTAATTTTGAGATTTTATTGTATTTGATAACTCCACTTTTATGGAAAAAAAATAGCAAATAAAAAATAAGGTTATAAAATTGCTAGTCAAGCCATAATGTAATTTAAAGTGTCATTAAACCCACAACATAAAAAAACTGTCAGTAAATGCTGTATTACATGCTTCTCATAGTCACTATGGGATTCATTTTCTGTATTCTGCAAACATCCTGGTTGATTCTGCTGTTCACTGTCCCTCCCTCATTTCCTGTGTCCCCACTGCAGCCACTCTTTGCATTCCGCTTTAAAAAACGACAGTTAACCTGGTGTAGATTGCCCCAGGGCTATATAGACTTACCTGTCGTCTATTCGATTGTCCTCCAAACAACTCTCAGAGCTTGGACACCTGGACATGGTTCAGTCTTGCTGCAGTACACGGATGATCTCCTCCTCTGCAGTTTGACAAGGGAGGCTGCCCTGGAGGATGGGGGGGGATCTTTTGAAATGTCTTTTTGAAAGTGGTCATAAAGTGTCAAAGAAAAAGTTGCAATGGTGTCAGAAAACAGTTGAATATCTAGGGTTTGTGCTCACAAACGGAGAAAGGAGAGTCAGTCACAAAAGAGCTGCAGCTCTGATGGGTCTGCCCCATCCACTCAACAGGAAGGACATGCTCACCTTCCTAGGTATGATTGGTTACTGCCGCCAATGGATACCTGACTGCTCTTACTATGACAATCTCATGAGACAGGCCACAGGTTCAAATATGCCAGACTGTGTTAAATGGACAGATGAAATGTGTAATGCTTTTGTGTATTTGAAAAATGCTATGGCAACAGCCCCAGGACTCGGCCTCCCCAACTATAATGTGATGTTTTATTTGTATGCCAGGGACAATTGTACAACTTTGGCAGGGGTCCTCGCTCAGGAGCATGGAGGCAAGCTCCGCCCTGTTGCTTTTTTCTCAAAGGTGGTACAGGTCTCAGAGCTTTAGGATCTTGTTCTATGGTGGTGGAGATGGCTGCAACTTTAACTTTGGGCCATGATTTGGGCCATGGCTGTGTCTCCTCATCCACAGGGATAGAAAAAATGCGTTTGACAAATCAATAACAGAAAAATACTCAGCATCAGATGGTATGGAGGTGAGCAAAGATGGCACATCAGGCACTATTGGAGCAATTGGTACCACTAAATTGTTTATGGCCCTAAGGTCCTGTACAAACCTGTAACTGCCATCTGGCTTTTTAACAGGGTTGATATGAGTATTGTAGGGAGAGATAATTTCTTTTAAATTACCTTTCTTTAGGAAGTCCTCCACAATGGGCTCTATACCCTCTTCTTTTTCTCTGGATATGGGGTACTGTTTATGATACACAGGTAGAGCTCCTGGTTTCAAAGTGGCTTTATAGGGCGTACAGGAAATTAGGCCTACATCAAGAGGATTCACTGCCCATACTCCCTCCTCACTCAATTTCACATCTTCCTCTTCTGGGTGTGAGAGCAATGTAAAAAGGTGAACCTTGTCAGATTTTACATATAACCCTCCTTTTGCAGTAATTTTCATTGTAATGCCTAATTTTCCCAGCAAATCCCTTCCCAAGAGACTCACGGGACAATCAGGAATAATTCTGAAACAATATTGCAGATTACAATCAGCACCAGTACGGGTCCTTAGTTAAAGCTTGGGTGTTTTAAAAGTTTTGGTGAGTATCCCATTTATTCCCATTGAAGGCTCAGCATCCACGACCTCTCCCCTATAAAAATCCTTGTCAGTGGTACTACACGTGGCCCTAGAATCGGGCAAAAATGGTACCTCATGCCCGTCTAACAGTAATGAAATTATAGGCTGTTCATGATAAGAATGAGAGACAAGTGAAAATGCCGGGATACTACTGTATTTTTTTAATATGTTCAGGTGTTTTTAACTTGCCCTGCAGGAAATGTCATTCTTGTATGTGTGCGCTGTAAAATATTTTGTACTGTTTGTAGGTCTTATAGCAGCACCATCTTGAATTTAAACGCATTGTATGGTGTGCCCCCCAAATATGTTCTTGTATGTTGTAATAGGCCCTGACCAGGTCTTCTGGGTTGGAGCACCCCTCCCCCTCCTCATTACCTCTTATTTAGTGGCCACCAGTGTATAGGATGTATCCTCTTCAGTTCTCCCACATAGAGGAGTTCAGCTCCCATGGTTGAGACAAAGGATCTTCCATTCTATTACTAGAGTAGGACCCACTAATTTGGGGTACTTTGTCGCAGTAAGTGGGCTTAGCACTATATGACCATATAGTGTGACCAAACCCCCGTATTTTTTGAATATGTTCAGGTGTTTTTAACTAGCCCTGCAGGAAATGTCATTCTTGTATGTGTGCACTATAAAATATTTTGTACTGTTTGCAGGTCTTATAGCAGCACCATCTTGAATTTAAACGCATTGTATGGTGTGCCCCCCAAATATGTTCTTGTAGGTTGCTAAGATATGTCTGTATTAGAAAGCTGTGCATTTCATCTTGAGTGTGGAGTCCAGCATCTTGTGTCCAGACTTCCTGAAATCTTTTCCAAAATTCCAACACTGACTCTGATGATTTTTATTTGCAAGCTACTGCAGTAGGGAGTGATGACTTGTTAATAAAAACTCTTTTCATTTCCTTCTCTAGCTCTTCTCACATAAGGTTCCTTCCTTCAACAGTGTTTAGTGAATAAGCCTCTGCCTTGGTGGTGGGTGCATCTAGGACATTTATGGTGGGCACTTTATTCCAATCCCAAGGAGAGGTAGTTCTTACCAAACTGTCTATAATGAGCCTTATGTCTTCTTGTGTATAATTTCTACCCTTACAAGCTTTCTTTAAATAAGCTATCGCCCCCAAAGCTGATGTGGAGGGTTTGGGGCAATGTTTGATAATACGTTTAATATCCTCAATATCAATAGACTTCATTACCAAAACGTCACCCACAGTCATGAAAGGAAAATTCTGCATAACTAACTGCGTAGTTACTTCCTCTTCTTCTTCCGGCTGCTCTCTGTCAGCTGCCTGTTTTAAAACTGCGTGTTTTGTTCTCTGACCCTCTGCAGCATATGCAGGCTCTGCAGCCTGTTTTAATTTCTGCGTTGCACTCCTAGTTTGGGCAGGATCTTCTCTATGGGGTCTGCGGGGCATCTTTGGTTTATGTTCCTCCGCAGGTGTCTTTTCAGCCTTGGGTAATTCCTCATCCATAATGGAGGAGGCAGCACCGGTCGGCTGTTGTATTTGTGAAGCGATAGGCAGTGGCTGATCTCTTACGGCAGCAACCTGTGGTTCTTGTAGGACCACAGGCAGTGCCTGATCCACCACTGCAGCCTGCTGTTGAACAGGGGCAGGGAGGGCAGGTGCCTCTGCAGGTGGCACTCTATTCTCAAATGGGCGGACTGCTGCAATGCCAGCCAAAAACTCCATATCCTCTTTTGAGAATGAGGGGTATATTTGTTTAGGTTATCCCCTGTTTGGCTGCGGTACATAAGGTGGAGGTGGCGTGGCACAGGGAGCTGGGGCAAGAGCTAGTGCACATGGAACTAGGGATGGGAAACCTGATTTAAGTCTCTTCTCACAAGCATGTAACCCCGGGGCTTCCTTGTCCCTTGGATTTGGACTTTTTCTTTCTTATTTTCTTATCCACTCTCTCATACCAGTAGGGGGCATACAGTAACCAATTTTCCCCGCGTTTCATCAGATAGTTCTTGTCCCATTGGGGATTTCCCATATAATATGGGAAGGCTTCGCTAGCTCCCAAGTAAAGGCCCTTGATCATATCCATATGGAATGTATTGTTTTCACCCTGTCGGGGAAATGGGTTACTACTCCTCATGGTTTCAGTGCATCCCGCCATATTATCTACCCAAGGGTTAATATACACATAATCAGTTCCACATATTCGGGCTACATAACATTTACATGTCTCTCCTACATCTGGAGGGGGAATCTTCTTCCCCAAAAGCTGACCCATAATAACACCGTGGTGGACGCTACCTTACCTTGCGGCGTCCGACAAAAGCCACACAATACGCGTACAGATTATCTTATTTACTATCTTATTTACTTCTAAGCAGGACAGGAAAGACAAGCAAAGAGGCTGGGTTTTTTCTGGCACACTCTATCAGATATCTTTATCAAACTTCTTACAGTACTGTACTATATTAATTTGGTGCTTCTCAGAACCCCGGAACTATCTCAGAGTTCCTTATGCTGCTGTCACCCGAACGGACTTCTACCGAGGTTCATACATTTACATAAATGTTTTTAACACTACACCTTCTGCTAACCCCATATAGGGAAACAGTCTTTTAACTAGAGGTCACGGCAAGAGAAATAATAATAATTAGATCAGACTTTCCGGACTTAGATATGACCGTCCCACCGCTGTGCCACCAAAAGCTGTTGGGGTGTAAGGTGTTCTAGAAGCAAATGAACCCTCGTATGATATCCTGCCTAGAGTGTTCCTTTAAACCCATCAGGCCTGGAGACCACTCTGATAAAAAGTTATGACACGCAGTCAATACATGCAGTTCTAAGAATGATCTGAGGATTGTATTTCCGGACTTCAACTTATATAAGCAAAATGACATCACAACAAAGGTCCAACCCTTACATTAATATATGATAAAGATACAGACATACAGGATGTTTTAAAACAAGCAAAAATAGAACATTACTGAGTACATGCAGAAAACAATATAACGCCCTAATAACTCATATAGAAACTAATAACAGGAAAAGGCTAACAGGAAAAGACTTAGTACATCATTTCGGGGAAATCAGACTATTTACAAGAAAATGAAACTTAACTTCTCATAAACATCACATATACATATTATTCTAAAATGGATACACATAATACAAGGATGTATAGCTAAAATGGTGGACAGCAAGCTAAAATATCCTTTCAATGATACCATTAATAAGCCTACTGTATCCTCACAGATATATTGGTATTCTTTAAAAGCTTACATGAGAGTCCTGTTTATTTCTCAAATCTCAAAGATAAAAAAAGATCTAGAGCTTGGAAATGTTTAGCGACCGAAGATGTCTTAAAGGTTGAACTTCAATATATAGCGAACCCTACTACAGAAAGACAACAGAAATGGATACAAAAAACAACAGATATATGCTGATATCTCTCGTAAAAAAGTAGAGCAGAAACGTTTTTTCCTTCAGCAACCTTACTTTGAGGATGGGGAAAACAGGGGTCATCTTTTGTCAGCAATTGTAAAATCCCAGAAACCAATGACACAAGTAGTAGAATTACACATTTCTTCAACTGAAACTGCGAGAACCACTGTGTTGGCGTTTGTTAAAATATGATTTTTTTTACATAACATTACATGGGACAATAGTGGTTGCTCATGAGTAGTTATTTCTCAAACAAATGCTGCTGCACAATAGGTACGTAGATACCATTGTTGTATTCCTTTGGCAGTTGGAGAACAGTCTGTTGTCTTTATAGCTACAGTAAACAGGTAAGAGTGCCTTTCAAACTGAAGCTACTGAGATGTAGGTTTGTCGGTTGTTAAGGTAACGAAGTTTGTAACAAGCTGACAAATAAAAAGGGATGAGAAGACACACACACCATCATGCTGCTTTGAAGATCAGAAGCCCCTCATGATACAAGAAAAGTGCCTGGTCCCCCAGAAGAATCGTTGCCAATGGAGATCACGAACATACAGTAACAGAAGATAAGTAACTTTTAAGTATATTTGTACTGATATAGAACATAGGCTGTTCATTTTCTAGGCATTTTGCTTGTTATAGATATCTGTCAGTCTTGTATTGTATTCCTAAGATTGTAATAGTTGTGTATGTACAGCATCTTTGTATAGTAAAAGCACATTTACACACTGCAGAAGTCTCAGCTTCCTTGCTTATACCACAGAGTAACCTTGCTAGATAGACACAAGCAAAACATTTGGGGGCTTGTGCTGTGATCTGTGCTATAATTCAATTGAAGCAGATCTGTTTTTCTGTAGTGTGTTGTGTAGCTTGTGCTAGGTAAAATGCTGTGTAAGCTGTTTAGGAAAAGCAAGGCTGCAGAGGGTTCTGGTGGCCAGAAGGAAGTGTGCAGCTTACCTATCTGGGCCAGAGACAATGAGTGGGAGCCTCTTGCTAAAGAATTTGTGAAGTATGCTTCTCCCTTGAAGCTGACTTGGGGTGATAAAGTCTCAGATCATTTTGTAGATTTTAGCCTTAAGGGGTTGGATTTAAGTAAAAAAGAGAAGCGGACAGTGCCCACAGTGAGTTGGCACTTCCTTAATTCTAATTACTCTGAATCACAGAGTAAACTTGTGTTCCAGTAAAGAAACCCAATGGGACATATAGAATGACTGTGGATTACAGAGGTCTAAACAAAGTGGCACCTCCATTGAAGTCAGCTGTAGCAGATATGATCTCAATTGTTGAGAAAATTGCTAAAGATGCAAGAGAATATCATGCTGTGATAGACCTGGCTAATGCTTTCTTTTCGATTTTAATAGACCCAGAGTGTCAAGACCAGTTTGCTATGGTGAGGGACGGTCGCCAGTACACTTTCACCGTGCTTCCTGAAGACTATGTTCATTCTCCAACGATTTGTCATGGACTGATTGCCCGAGATTTAAGTACCCTGAGTTTGAAAGTCGCTGTGTTCCATTACATTAATGACATCATGATCTCTGGAACAAAAGAAGATGAAACTGAAGCACTGCGCCTGCTGATACATCACATGGAGAACAGAGGGTGGGCTATTGACAAAGACAAAGTCCAAGGACCTGCCACGGAAGTGAAATTCCTGGGAATGATGTGGACTGGGCCGCAGAGGAAAATTCCAGAGACAGTTGTGCAAACTATCCAGGCTCTGTTGCCCCCTACTACCAAAGAGGAGGCACAGAAGTTCATTGGATTTGTGGGGTTCTGGAGATCGTTCATCCCACATCTTGGACTGATTCTGAGACCTATATATATAATGTAACCAGAAAAAAGACTGAGTTCTCATGGGGTTCAGAGCAGTGGACTGCATTCCTGGCTGCTAAAGAAGCTATTTTGCAGGATCAGGGATTAGGACCCATGAGGCAAGGAGTACCATTTCAGCTGGATGTAGTGGAGCAGAATGGTACCATATCTTGGAGTCTATGGCAACCAAATGAAAAGAAAGGACTGAGAGGAATACCCACTGGATTTTGGTCCAAACAACTGACAGGGGCACAGAAGAGATACACGCCACTAGAGAAGTACCTGTTTGGGGCCTACACAGCACTTCAACATGTAGAGACCATTACAGGAAAGGACACAGTCACCACCCATACTGCATTGCCAATAGCAGGATGGGTGAGAGATAATGGACTGACTACTAGGGCAGCTGTAGCCCAGAACCAGACACTGATGAAATGGAAGTGGTACCTTCAGGAAAAAGGGGGTATTGCAGCTGGGGATGTTAGAGACATTTCAAAACAGTTGGCAGGGCTTGTCACTTTTACCAGCACCCGGCCAGAAGAAGAAATTCCTGTGCTGCACTCATCCCCCATTCAAGAGGCTCCACCCTTTGAGTCTCTGTCAGAAGACATGAGTCAGCGTGGTTCAC
This sequence comes from Lithobates septentrionalis, assembly GCA_037952835.1. Lineage (NCBI taxonomy): Eukaryota > Metazoa > Chordata > Amphibia > Anura > Ranidae > Lithobates > Lithobates septentrionalis. The sequence goes on from JBBDGP010001619.1 coordinate 2,400,926, forward strand.
TGATGGTTCAGCCATAGTCACCTCGTCTGGATGTAAATGGACAGCAGCAGCCTACAACCCAAGTACAGACATAGTCCTGCAGGAGACTAGCAATTGGAGGGTCCAGTCAGTATGCAGAGTTGAAAGCTGTGGTGATGACTCTTCAGGAGGATCCTTCTTCCCATGTCACTATCTACACTGACAGCTGGGAGGTTTTTAAAGGACTGACAACTTGGATGCCCACGTGGAAGTCCAATGAATGGATGATTCATGGAAAGGTGGTGTGGGGAGGCAAGGAAGTCTGGAACTACATCTGGAAGGAAGCTCACTCCCGCACCATAAAAGTGGGGCATGTTGATGCACATGTGCCCCTAGTCCCAGACTTTGAGAACTATAACAGAGTTGCAGATGAAATCGCCAAAGTGAAGGCAGTTGTGCCAATTGATCCTGTCTTGATAAACTTGGCCAACTGGGCCCACAAGCAATCTGGACATTTGGGGCAGAAAGCAACATATGAATGGGCAAAGCAGAGAGGATTGCCTATATCCGTAGACATGATAAAGACTGTAATAGGGAACTATACAGTGTGTGGAGAAGTGCGACAATGGCCATTGCAAAAGTACTCCACCGGGTCGATTAAGAGGGGTGAGAGGCCTGCAGAGATCTGGCAGATCGACTTCATCGGTCCCCTTCCCCGGGGAAACAATGGACTGAGATATTGTTGCACTGCAGTGGACACCTATTCAGGACTTATGCTTGTTCATCCCTGCAAATGTGCAGATCAAGCCGCAATGCTTCAACTGTTCCAGAAACTTGTCGTTGCTTATGGTTGTCCCAAACGAGTCCAAAGTGATAACGGCTCACACTTCACCGGATCAACAGTACAGCAGTGGGCCAAAGATTCTGGAGTGTACTGGTTGTGCCACATCCCATACCATCCACAGGCAGCTGGTTTGATTGAAAGATACAACGAGCTATTGAAGGACCAGATACGCAAACTTATACCCACACATACACTAAGGGGGTGGGATCGGGTCCTCACACAGGCAGTCATGTTGTTAAATTCTAGGCCAATAGCCAAAAGCACACCATATGAGAGGATGGTAGAGAATGGGGCACAGATCCAACAGCTGGAGTGCAGAGTTCGGTATTTATGTAAGGTTCCTGAAAGAACAGGGCTTAACAGATACCATGTTACTGCTTCCCATGACATAGAAACCAAGAGTGACGTATCCGAAGCTGAAGCCTATCTAGGAATAAGAGGGAATCTGGCAGGAAGGTTTGAAGTTACATTTGCATTGACAGATGAGCTTCTAGACAGTGTCCGGGACTCAGACTGGTTAGTGGAAAGTGAGGCTACATAACAGCAAACCTTCCAAAATAAACAGCAGTGATCTTCTGGGAAATATCAGTATATTTCCACTCCTCCCTATTGATGTTCTTTGGGAGGGTCAGAAGTGGGTACAGGCAGGGGGCAAAGTGTTTGTCAGATATCCAGGCAAGAAGCCATTTAGAGGAGAGATTGTAGCTGAAGGGCTTGGATCTACTGTTTATGTATTATTAGAAGGAACAGATAATCCGATTTGTTTTCCACTCCACAGGCTGTCTCCTATTTGATCAATAGGACATGATGGAAAGAATGACGGAAGATCGCAAGAGCTGTGGAGAGCAAGACCTTTGATGTATTACAAGCCTAGACTTTCTAATGAACAATTAGTTAAAGACTGAAACACTTTCTCAATGACAGAAATATGGGAAGTGTAGCATTCAAGGAAAATGAATGTTTAGAATGAGTTTTCTTAGTGATGAAGTGATTTTCTTTGTGTAGTCTAAAAAAAATCTAGGGCGGAATGTGTTGAGTTTGTTAAAATATGATTTTTTTGACATAACATTACATGGGACAATAGTGGTTGCTCATGAGTAGATATTTCTCAAACAAATGCTGCTGCACAATAGGTACGTAGATACCATTGTTGTATTCCTTTGGCAGTTGGAGAACAGTCTATTGTCTTTATAGCTACAGTAAATAGGTAAGAGTGCCTTTCAAACTGAAGCTACTGAGATGTAGGTTTGTCGGTTGTTAAGGTAACGGAGTTTGTAACAAGCTGACAAATAAAAAGGGATGAGTAGGCACACACACACCATCATGCTGCTCTGAAGATCAGAAGCCCCTCATGATACAAGAAAAGTTCCTGGTCCCCCAGAAGAATCGTTGCCAATGGAGATCACAAACATACAGTAACAGAAGATAAGTAACTTTTAAGTATATTTGTACTAATATAGAACATAGGCTGTTCATTTGCTAGGCATTTTGCTTGTTATAGATATCTGTCAGTCCTGTATTGTATTCCTAAGATTGTAATAGTTTTGTATGTACAGCATCTTTGTATAGTAAAAGCACATCTACACACTGCAGAAGTCTCAGCTTCCTTGCTTATACCACAGAGTAACCTTGCTAGTTAGACGCAAGCAAAACAACCACCTTGGAGATTTCATCAGTATTTTTTGACTTTTAAAAAAAGCTATACAGTAGTAAAGTATCCTATAAGGAGACGGATTTGCAACATTTTTTGAATTTCATCACGTTAGTAGAACTATCAGAGAGCGATAGGGAGATGTTGGATCAGCCCCTGTCATTAGAGGAACTTCTGTTAATTTGCCTAATAAAAAAGCCCCAGGTGCAGATGGGTTACCAGGGGAGGCCTATAAGGTTTTTGGAGATGACTTGTTGCCTGAATTGCAAGGTGGTCTTTAATACAGCATTGGAAAGTGGCTACCTCCCACCGTCTATGAATGAAGCAATTATTATAGTGTTGTTGAAACCTAATAAAACTCCTAATAACCCTTAACCATATCGTCCAATTTCATTACTCACCTCAGATGTGAAGCTATTGGCAAAATTGTTAGCCACTAGATTGGCGAAAGTAATATCTAAGATAGTGCATATAGACCAATCAGGTTTCATCCCAAATAGATCTACTGCAGTGAATATAAGTTGTTTATTTCTTAATTTACAGGTTCTGTCTGAAAACCTGGGTAATAGAGCTATATTGTCACTTGATGTGGCTTTTGACAGTATAGAATGGGACTTTTTATGGCATCTAGAAAAATTTGGTTTTGGACCTCAGTTTATAAGGTGATACAACTTCTTTATTCTGCCCCAGTGGCACGGGAGCAAGTAAATGGATATATATCGGCATCTTTGTCACTGCAACAAGGAACAAGACAGAGATGCCCATTATCACATTTGTTGTTTGCTTTGGCCCTTGAACCCTTGGCTGCCTCTGTCCGTCAGTCAAAGAATATTGTCGGTTTTGTAGATCTATGGGAGAGGACAAATTGCTTTATATGCTGATGATACACTTTTATTTTTGGGAGATACTTTGTCCTTATTGGAGGTAGTGATGTCCTTAAAGTCTTCCCACCCAAGGTACGTCATATGACATCCTTGACTTTGAGCGGGGATATCTGAATGATGACTGCAGCTACAGGCATCATTCAGATATCATCTTTTTCAGCCGGCGATTCCCTACACCATAAGAATGATCATACCGGCAGTTCCGCCGCTTGATCGTTCTTACGTGCGGCGAGAAAAAAAGATGCAAAAAAATTGGGCTAACTTTAATGTTTTGTTTTTTTTTAAAGCATGAAACTGTTTTTTTTTTTTCAAAAAAACGTGTTCGAAAAATTGCTGAGCAAATTCTGTGCGAGATAAAAAGTTGCAATGACCACCATTGTATTCTCTAGGGTCTTTTCTAAAAATACATATGATGTTTGGGGGTTCTATGTCATTTTCTAGCAAAAAAATGAAGAATTTTACATGTGGGAGAGAAATGTCAGAATTGGCCTGGATGGGAAGTGGTTAACTAATACGTATGGCTCCTTTTCAGGGTTCAGGATAATTTGGGACAAGTCAGTTCTTTTACCGGTGGACCCTCTGGTGACCAATCTGCCAATTTCTGCTTCTCAAATTGCTGTAGTTTCTACATTTAAATATTTAGGGATACACATCACATCACAAATGAGTACATATGTTGAGAGAAATTTGGCTCCATTACTTAAGTGGTTTGGGCAAGTGGGGAAAATCTGGAGCAAATTGTCTTTAACCTCTTCCCGTCCACGCTATAGCCGAATGACGGCTACAGCGCGGGCCTACTTTGCCAGGAGGTCGTCAATAGTCCTCCTGTGCTCGAGTGGCCTGCGTGTCCCCTGTAGGGAGTGTGTTTTGTGCGCCCCCTGCAGGGAGCGCGCTTTGCGCTCTGTGATCAGCGAGTCTATGAGACTCGGCTGATCACAGATCGGAGTAAGGGGTTGATCCTGACCCCTTACCACGTGATCAGCTGTCAGCCAATGACAGCTGATATGTGATGTAAACAGAGCCGGTAATCGGTCATCTGTGCCCACCTGTGCCACCTGCCAGTGCCACCTACCAGTGCACAACCGGTGCACAACAGTGCCGCCTACCAGTGCCCACCAGCGCCACCTACCAGTGTCCACAGTGCCACCCATCAGTGCACACAGTGTCACCTATCAGTGCCCACAGTGCCACCTATAAATGTCACCAATCAGTGCCTCAACACCAGTGCTGCCTATCAATGCTATCTACCAGAGCCCATCTGTGCCACCTACCAGTGTCCTAAGTGCCACCTATCAGTGCCCATTAGTGCCATCTATCAGTGCCATCTATCAGTGCCCTTCAGTGCCCATCAGTGACACCCATCAGTGACACCTATCAGGGTCCATCAGTGCCACCTCATTAGTGCTGTCTTATCAGTGCCTATCAGTGTCGCCTTATCTGTGCCTATCAGTGCAGCACATCAGGGCCCATCAGTGCCCATCAGTGCAGCCTCATCAGTGAATATCAACGAAGGAGAAAAATTACCTGTTTGCAAAATTTTATAACAAACTATGAAACATGTTTTATTTTATTTTTAATTTCTGCCTTTTTTTGTTTGTTTGGCAAAAAATAAAAACCCAAGAGGTTATTAAATACCACCAAAAGAAAGCTCTATTTGTGTGAAAAAAAATGCTAAAAATTTCATACAGTACAGTGTTGCATGACCGCGCAATTGTCATTCAAAGTGTGACAGCACTCAAAGAGAAAAATTGGTCCGGGCAGGAGGGGCGTTTAAGTGCCCAGTAAGCAAGTGGTTAACAATAATAGGCAGAGCAAATTTGATAAAGATGATATGGATGCCACAATTATTATATCTGCTGCATAATTGCCCCATATGGCTGCCACGGAAACTTTCAAACAAATAGATATCCTGCTTAGAGATCTTATTTGGAGATATAAACACCCCCGGATTAGATTGGAAACTCTACAGCTGCCTAAGGATGAAGGAGGCTTGGCTGTTCCTAATGCCAGATCTTAATATTTGGCATCCCAACTCCAGCAACTATATGGATGGAACACTATAGATCATGAATATCCCATACAACAAATTACATTCTCTCAATTAACGATAGATCCACCAGTGCAGTACAGTCACTTACCATTTTTATAAGAAATGTAGATATCCTACATTCTATTTGATACATAGGATTTGGATTACTGTTCAACAAGATACTCAGTATGAGGGATATACTCAATATATGCCCATATGGAATAATCCACAATTGCCTGAAGTGGCAAAGCTAAAAAATTTTGATTGATGGAAAAAGTCTGTCTTTTTGTTTCTTAACCAACTTCATGATGGTGATGTTTTGCAATCATTTGATAAATTGGCAGTGAAATATCATTTGTCTAATAAGTTTATTTTTTCAATATTTACAGCTACGGCATGCTTTGCAGAGCCAAGCAAAGAGCTTTTTATTAAAATATAATCTTTCATCAATTCTAGCTTTGGCAATAACTACAAGATGTGCTAAACAGGGACTCGACTCGTAGGAAATATATACTCTTCTATACAAAAGACAGCTAGAATCAATTCACAAGAGGGTAGCTTTGGATGGTGGCGTTTTGATCTAGAGACACTTAGTGATGAGGAATTGGGGCAAGCTCTGAAAAATGTATTTAAGGTATCTTTATCCTCTACACAGTGTTTGACCCAACTATTTATTATCCATAGAGCCCACTATACGCCATTAAAATTGTACTCCTGGGGTAAAGCAATTACATCAAATTGTCCAGGATACACTACTGGCACAGGCACACTTATACATATGCTGTGGCGATGTCCCAAATTGCATCGCTACTGTGAGTCTATATTTGATATTTTAAATTCCATGTGCTCTACACAAATACAGCCTGATCCAAAAATTGCATTGTTAGGGATTACACCGGAAAGTATCCTCCCAGTTAAACTGCATGTGATGTGGTTGAGAACTATGTATATGGCTCGTAAACTTATACCTCAAAAATGGATATCAAAATATCCACCAATGATAGATCAATGGATCGAAGCAATTAACTTTAATCCAAGACAATAGGAACTGACATATAAACATAGGAGATGCTCCAAAAAATGTGTAAAGATCTGGCATTGGTTAGTCTCTGCAAGAATTGGGGCTGATCTGAAATGTGAACTTGCAGGAATTGGGGCTGATCTGGGGTTCCAAGGGGAATAAATTGGAGCTGATCTGAGGTCTGAAGATGCAGGAACTGGGCCTGATCTGAGGTGTGAAGATGTAGGAATTGGGGCTGATCTAAGGTGTGAAGATGCAGGAATTGGGGCTGAACAGAGGTGTGAAGGTGCAGAATTTGGGGCTGGTCTGAGGTGTAAAAATGCAGAAATTTGGAATAATATGAGGTGTGAAGATGCAGGAATTGCAGCTGATCTGGGGTCTAAAGGGGTAGGAATTAGAGCTGATCTGAGGTATAAAAATGTAGGAACTGGGGCTGATCTGTAATATGAAGGTGTAGGAAAAAGAGCAGTTTTATAGTGGGGATGCAGGAATTGGGGAATGCAGAAATTAGTGCTGATTAGGGATGAGCTTCGAGTTCGAGTCGAACTCATGTTCGACTCAAACATTGGCTGTTCGAAGGTTCGCCGAACAGCGAACAATTTGGGGTGTTCGCAGCAAATTCGAATGCCGCGGAACACCCTTTAAAAGTCTATGGGATAAATCAAAAGTGCTAATTTTAAAGGCTTATATGCAAGTTATTGTCATAAAAAGTGTTTGGGGACCCGGGTCCTGCCCCAGGGGACATGGATCAATGCAAAAAAAAGTTTTAAAAATGTCCGATTTTTCAGGGCGCATGTTTCCCATGTTTAGAACAGTCTGACAGCAAAATGACATTTCGAAGGAAAAAAAACATTTAAAACTACTCGCGGCTTTTGCATTGCCGACAATACACATAGAAGTTCATTGATAAAAACGGCATGGGAACTCCCCACAGGGGAACCCCGAACCAAAATTAAAAAAAAAAATAACGTGGGAGTCCCCCTAAATTCCATACCAGGCCCTTCAGGTCTGGTATGGATATTAAGGGGATCCCCGGCCAAAATTTAAAAAAAAAATGACGTGGGGTTCCCCCTAATTTCTATACCAGACCCTTCAGGTCTGGTATGGATTTTAAGGGGAACCCCGCGCCAAAAAAAACCAAAAAAAAAACGGCATGGGGTCCCCCCAAAAATCCATACCAGACCCTTATCCGAGCACGCAACCTGGCAAGCCGCAGGAAAAGAGGGGGGGCGAGAGTGCGCCCCCCCTCCTGAACCGTACCTGGCCACATGCCCTCAACATTGGGAGGGTGCTTTGGGGTAGCCCCCCAAAACACCTTGTCCCCATGTTGATGAGGACAAGGGCCTCATCCCCACAACCCTGGCCGGTGGTTGTGGGGGTCTGCGGGTGGGGGGCTTATCAGAATCTGGAAGCCCCCTTTAACAAGGGGACCCCCAGATCCCGGTCCCCCCCTGTGTGAAATGGTAAGGGGGTAATTACCCCTACCATTTCACTAAAAAACTGTCAAAAATGTTAAAAATGACAAGAGACAGTTTTTGACAATTCCTTTATTTAAATGCTTCCTTCATCTTCTTCTTCTTCTGGTTCTTCTGGTTCTTCCTCCGGCATTCTCATCCAGCATCTCCTCCGCGGCATCTTCTATCTTCTTCTCCTCGGGCCGCTCCGCACCCATGGCATGGGGGGAGGCTCCCGCTCTTCTCTTCATCTTCTTCATCTTCTTCTCTTCTTCCTTCTTCTCTTCTTCTCTTCTTCTCTTCTTCATTTTCTTCTCCAGGCCGCTCCGCATTCATGCTGGCATGGAGAGAGGCTCCCGCTGTGTGACGGCGTCTCCTCGTCTGACGGTTCTTAAATAATGGGGGCGGGGCCACCCGGTGACCCCCGCCCCCCTCTGACACAGGGGACATGACGGGACTTCCCTGTGGCATTCCCCGTGACGTCACAGGGAAGTCCCGTCAAGTCACCGTGCCTCAGAGGGGGCGGGGTCACCGGGTGGCCCTGCCCCCGTTATTTAAGAACCGTCAGACGAGGAGATGCTGTCACACAGCGGGAGCCTCCCTCCATGCCAGCATGGGTGCGGAGCGGCCCAGAGAAGAAAATGAAGAAGAGAAGAAGAGAAGAAAAGAAGAAGATGAAGAAGATGAAGAGAAGAGCGGGAGCCTCCCCCCATGCCATGGGTGCAGAGCGGCCCGAGGAGAAGAAGATAGAAGACGCTGCGGAGGAGATGCTGGACGAGAATGCCGGAGGAAGAACCAGAAGAGCCAGAAGAAGAAGATGAAGGAAGATAGAAGAAAGAAGAAGCATTTAAATAAAGGAATTGTCAAAAACTGTCTCTTGTCATTTTTAACATTTTTGACAGTTTTTTAGTGAAATGGTAGGGGTAAGTACCCCCTTACCATTTCACACAGGGGGGGCCGGGATCTGGGGGTCCCCTTGTTAAAGGGGGCTTCCAGATTCCGATAAGCCTCCTGCCCGCAGACCCCCACAACCACCGGCCAGGGTTGTGGGGATGAGGCCCTTGTCCTCATCAACATGGGGACAAAGTGTTTTGGGGGGCTACCCCAAAGCACCCTCCCAATGTTGAGGGCATGTGGCCTGGTACGGTTCAGGAGGGGGGGCGCACTCTCGTCCCCCCTCTTTTCCTGCGGCCTGCCAGGTTGCGTGCTCGGATAAGGGTCTGGTATGGATTTTTGGGGGGACCCCACGCCGTTTTTTTTTTTTTTTGGCCGGGGTTCCCCTTAATATCCATACCAGACCTGAAGGGCCTGGTATGGAATTTAGGGGGACTCCCACGTCATTTTTTTTTTAAATTTTGGTTCGGGGTTCCCCTGTGGGGAATTCCCATGCCGTTTTTATCAATTAACTTCTATGTCTATTGTCGGCAATGCAATAGCCACGAGTAGTTTTAAATGGGTTTTTTCCTTCGAAATGTAATTTTGCTGTCAGACTGTTCTAAACACAGGAAACATGCGCCCCTTTACAGGCATACTATAGACACCCCCCAGCTACGAAATTTAAAGGGATATTACACTTTTATTGTTTGACTTTAAGCATTATTAAAATCACTGCTCCTGAAAAAACGGCAGTTTTTAAAACTTTTTTTTGCATGGATCCATGTCCCCTGGGGCAGGACCCAGGTCCCCAAACACTTTTTATGACAATAACTTGCATATAAGCCTTTAAAATTAGCACTTTTGATTATTCATGTTCGTGTCCCATAGACTTTAACGGTGTTCCCGTGTTCGAACGAACTTTTTTCCTGTTCGCATGGTTTGGTGCGAACCGAACAGGGGGGTGTTCAGCTCAACCCTAGTGCTGATCTAGGGTCTAAAGGTCCAAGAATTGGTCAGAATCTGAGGTATGAAAGATGCAGGAACTGGGGCTAATCTGAGGTGTGAAAATGCAAGAACTGGGGCTGATCTGAGGCATAAATATGCAGAAATTGGGGCTAATCTGAGGTCTGAAGATGCAGCAATTAGGGCTGATTGCGGTGTGAAGATGCAAGAATTGGGGCTGATCTGAAATGTGAAGTTGCAGGAATTGGGGCTGATCTGGGGTTCCAAGGGGAATAAATTGGAGCTGATCTGAGGTCTGAAGATGCAGGAGCTGGGGCTGATCTGAGGTGTGAAGATGTAGGAAATGGGACTGATCTGAGGTCTGAAGATGTAGGAAATGGGGCTGATCTGAGGCCTGAAGATACAGGAACTAGAGCTGATCTGAGGTCTGAAGATGCACAAATTGGGGCTGAGCTGAGGTCTGAAGATCTAAGAATTGGGGGTGATCTGAGGTCTGAAGGTGAAGAAATTGGGGCTAATCTCAGATCTAAGGTCTCCCTATATGTTCATGGTTCATGTATGCTGTAGTCTAGTGTCTAGCCCAGTGGTCATCAACCCTGTCCTCAGGGACCACTAACAGGCCAGGTTTGCAAGATAACTGAAATACATCACAGGTGATATCATTTGCAGCTCAGTGATTGCAGTAGTCTAGTCTGCATCCAGGGCCGGTCCTAGCCGGGGTGCACGGGGTGCACCGCACCCCAGCGCTGTAATATTTTTGCAGAAGAGGGGCGCCGAGCTAGAATCGCCGGCCGCCCAGCCAGCGTCTAGCTAGCGAACAGTGTTGTGAGTCAGGGACGCCTCGGCCGCCCCAGCATTCAGAGCGCGCCGCCTCAGCGGCTAATAAACAAGCTCCGCCCACCTCTGCCATCTTCACACAGCGTGGCTAAGAGGGAGCGGAGGAAGAAATCGCGGGTCAGGCGGCTGCGGTGCCTTATGGCGCCAGCTGCCAGGCTAGGGGGTGGCGGCGCCTAAGACATCCCGGAACGCTATGTCCCCAGCCTACAGTGCTGACCTAGAGGAGAGGAGAGAGCCGGGACAAGGAGCAGCCCGCCGGAAGTGCTGCATTGATCGTTGAAAGATGGAAGCCCTGCATGTGTACAGTGTATCTCCAGGCTTGCCGCGATATCCCCCCCTCCTCCTGGTCGTTTAGGGATCTATTGTGGAACGGACAGGCAGGCAGCAGCGCTGCTCTCCCAGAGTAAAGCCATCACCGCCGCTGGCTCAGGTATGGTGGAAGCACAGGCAGCATGCTCAGTGCTGCAGCCTGCACCCAGTAACAAGAAATAAAAAAAATTCTCTGCTGTCAAGTTTATAGTTCATTGCACTGTGTACAGAGGGGGAACTGATATATGTGTGAGAAGGGAACAGACGTGCAGGGGGGAACAGCTATGTGTGTGGGGGGAGGGGGTACATATATGTGTGTGGGGGTGGACAAATGTGCAGGGGGAACAGCTATGTGTGTGGGGGGAGGGGGAACAGACGTGCAGAGGGGGAACAGATATGTGTGTGGGGGGAGGGGGAACAGACGTGCAGAGGGGGAACAGATATGTGTGTGGGGGGTACACTGTGCCCATCAAACACAGCCACTGTGCCCATCAGACACAGCCACTGTGCCCATCAGACACAGCCACTGTGCCCATCAGACACAGCCACTGTTGTGCCCATCTGACGCTGCCACTGTGCCATCAAACGCTGCCACTGTGCCCATCAAACGCAGCCACTGTGCCCCTCAAAGGCAGCCATTGTGCCCCACCTAAAAGCAGCCACTGTGCCCATTAAAAGCAGCCACTGTGCCCATCAAACGCTGCCACTGTGCCAATCAAACGCTGCCACTGTGCCCATCAAACGCTGCCACTGTGCCCATCAAACACTGCCACTGTACCATCAAACGCAGCCACTGTACCATCAAACGCAGCCACTGTGCCATCAAAAGCAGCCACAGTGCCCATTAAAAGCAGATACTGTGCCCATTAAACGTAGCCACTGTGCCCCACGTAAAAGCATCCACTGTGCCCATTAAAAGCAGCCACTGTGCCCATAAAACGCAGCCAAAGTGCCCATTAAAAGCAGCTACTGTGCCCATCAAACGTAGCCTCTGTGCCCATCAAACGCAGCCACTGTGCCCTGCCTAAAAGCAGACACTGTGCCCCACCTAAAAGCAGACACTGTGCCCATCAAACGCAGCCACTGTGTCCATCAAACACAGCCAAAGTGCCCATTAAAATCAGCTACTGTGCCTATCAAACACAGCCACTGTGCCCATCAAACGCTGCCACTGTGCCCATCAAATGCAGCCACTGTGCCCATCAAACGCAGCCAGTCTCTTACCACCTCTTGTATCATATCTGCAGTCTTTGACCATCTCCTGTAGTATGTCTGCAGTCTCTGACCATCTCTTGTACAATGTATTCAGGCTATGACCATCTCTTGTACAATGTATTCAGGCTCTGACCATCTCTTGTATCATGTCTGCAGTCTTTGACCATCTCTTATACTATGTCTGCAGTCTCTGACCATCTCTTGTATCATAACTACAGTCCCTGACCATCTTCTGTAGCATGTTTGCAGTCCCTGACCATTTCTTGTATCATGTCTGCAGTCTCTGACCATCTTCTGTAGTATGTCTGCAGTCTCTGACCATCTCTTGTATCATGTCTGCAGTCTATGACCATCTTCTGTAGTATGTCTGCAGTCTCTGACCATCTCTTGTATCATGTCTGCAGTCTATGACCATCTTCTGTAGTATGTCTGCAGTCTCTGACCAGCTCTTGTATCATGTCTGCAGTCTCTGACCATCTCTTGTATCAGGTCTCCAGTCTTTGACCATCTTCTGTAGTATGTCTGCAGTCTCTGACCAGCTCTTGTACTATTCATGCAGTCTCTGACCATCTCTTATACTATGTCTGCAGTCTCTGACCATCTCTTGTACTATGTCTGCAGTCTCTGACCATCTCTTGTACTATGTTTGCAGTCTCTGACCTTCTCTTGTATCATAACTGCAGCCTCTGACCATCTCTTGTATCATGTCTGCAGTCTATGACCATCTTCTGTAGTATGTCTGCAGTCTCTGACCAGCTCTTGTATCATGTCTACAGTCTCCGACCATCTCTTGTATCATGTCTGCAGTCTCTAACCATCTCTTGTATCATGTCTGCAGTCTTTGACCATCTTCTGTAGTATGTCTGCAGTCTCTGACCATCTCTTGTACTATGTTTGCAGTCTCTGACCATCTCTTGTACTATGAGCTGCAGTCTCTGACCATCTCTTGCATTATGTCTGCAGTCTCTGACCATCTTTTGTATTATGTCTGCAGTCTTTGACCATCTTCTGTAGTATGTCTGCAGTCTCTGACCATCTTTTGTATTATGTCTGCTGTCTCTGACCATCCCTTGCATTATGTCTGCAGTCTCTGACCATCTTTTGTATTATGTCTGCAGTCTCTGACCATCTCTTGTACTATGTCTGCACTCTCTGACCATCTCTTGTACTATGTCTGCACTCTCTGACCATCTCTTGTACTATGTCTGCAGTCTCTGACCATCTCTTGTATCATAACTGCAGCCTCTGATCATCTTCTGTAGTATGTCTGCAGTCTCTGACCATTTCTTGTATCATGTCTGCAGTTTCTGACCATCGTATGTATCATGTCTGCAGTCTCTGACCATCTCTTGTATCATGTCTGCAGTCCCTGACCATCTCTTGTACTATGTCTGCAGTCTCTGACCATCTCTTGTACTATGCCTGCAGTCTCTGACCATCTCTTGCATTATGTCTGCAGTCTCTGACCATCTCTTGTACTATGCCTGCAATCTCTGACCATCTCTTGCACTATGCCTGCAGTCTCTGACCATTTCTTGTATCATATCTGCAGCCTCTGACCATCTCTTGTATCATGTCTACAGTCTATGGCCATCTTCTGTTGTATGTCTGAAGTCTCTGACCACCTCTTGTACTATGTTTGCAGTCTCTGACCATCTCTTGTACTATGTCTGCAGTCTCTGACCATCTCTTGCATTATGTCTGCAGTCTCTGACCATCTTTTGTATTATGTCTGCAATCTCTGACCATCTTTTGTATTATGTCTGCAGTCTCTGACCATCTCTTGTATCATAACTGAAGCCTCTGACCATCTTCTGTAGCATGTTTGCAGTCTCTGACCATCTCTTGTATCATAACTGAAGCCTCTGACCATCTTCTGTAGCATGTTTGCAGTCTCTGACCATCTCTTGTATCATAACTGAAGCCTCTGACCATCTTCTGTAGCATGTTTGCAGTCTCTGACCATCTCTTGTATCATGTCTGCAGTCTTTGACCATCTTCTGTAGTATGTCTGCAGTCTATGACCATCTCCTGCATTATGTCTGCAGTCTCTGACCATCTTTTGTATTATGTCTGCAGTCTCTGACCATCTTATGTATTATGTCTGCTGTCTCTGACCATCTTATGTATTATGTCTGCTGTCTCTGACCATCTTATGTATCATGTCTGCAGTCTCTGACCATCTCTTGTATCATAACTGCAGCCTCTGACCATCTTCTGTAGCATGTTTGCAGTCTCTGACCATTTCTTGTATCATGTCTGCAGTCTCTGACCATCTCTTGTACTATTTATGCAGTCTCTGACCATCTCTTGTACTATGTCTACAGTCTCTGACCATTTCTTGTATCATGTCTGCAGTCTCTGACCATCCCCTGTAGTATGTTTGCAGTCTCTGACTATCTTGTTCTCTTTATAGTTAAGAGATCATGGGAGGATCCCAGGTTAACAAAGACTCCTTAGAGGAGCATATCTGTGTTTGAGTCGTTGCCATAGAAACATTTGCAAAGGGGAGGAGTTAGTAAGATGACCACGCCCCCGTGGGGGCGCCCAAAATATTTCTGCACCCAGGCGTCTGTGACCCTAGGATCGGCCCTGTCTGCATCTCCCCAAGGTAATACATAAAATCTGGCCTGTTAGTGGGCCCTGAGGACAGGGTTGATGACCACTGGTCTAGCCTCAAAAATGATAATTAATAATGCATCCCTTTTTAATAAAATAAATGATAAATGTTCATTCTTGTGCCACTACACTCCTATTTACAAGTAAATGCCTGGTCATCCTGCCAGTTCCCCTCCCTTCCAGTAGCATCCTTACCATGACAAACATGGGAGTAGAACTTCGCTGATGTGGTCCTGTTTGCTCTCTTAGTTTGCTTGTAGGCAAGTAATAGTTAACGCTGCCCCAGCTGGAAGGTTGAGAGTTAATTATGTTCTCTGGTTTTCTTTATGTTCTCTGTTTTTCTTTATGTTCTCAGGTTTTCCATGGACCACTGGTTGGCAACCGCCGTAGTAAGAGACTAACATTGCACAACTTAATCTGTTGTCTGCTGGGAACTGTTGTGTTTTTTCAAGGGCCTCAGCTTTTCTGGCCAACAATTTTCTTTTTTTCTTTCACCAATCACTGGCCAGTGTGACAAAATGGTGAGTGTTAAAGCAAGTTTGGACTGTATTTATATACTGTTGCTAGGTAAATGCAGTTCATTTCTGTTAAATAAGTATACTTGCTAAATCTCTCTTCTTTTAGGCTATGCATGGCCTAATACATTCTTTGAAATGCATCAAGGTGTGTTGGTAAGTGCTGTGTGAGCAAAGTGTGTCATCTTCAGGTGTGCAGAGAAATCACAAAACAATTCAGTGGCACCTGTGGGGGTAGCATCACATAGGCAATGAAGCCACACCTCCTAGCCATCAATGGAAACAGGCCCCTTCCCAACCCTGCTGTGTATACAGCCATTTCCATTGAGCAAAAGAGCTCTTTGCTGACTAGATGCTGGTGGAAGCTGCTCTTAAGTCTCCTTCCCCCACCTTCACCAGTCCTGGAAGGTAGACTGAAAAGCAATCACATAAAAGCAACTTAGTGATCATATTTTATTAAAAAAAATACAAGTTATATTATACCTTAAAAAGGACCTGTACTGTAAAGCAAGAAGTAGTCACCAGTATTACCCAGGGCTTTTTTTCAGGGGGAACTTGGTGGAACTCAGTTCCACCACCTTTGGATCGGACCCTTTGGTGCCTGCTCACCACAATCACTTGTAAACACAGAAGTCTGGTTTCTATGTTTACAAGTGACAGCTCTGCACTCTGTATGTAATGCAATCCTGGTATTTAATGCCCCTTTAAGGCCCTTCTACTGTTCGTGAAATTTGACTGACCACACCCACTATTTGATGTGGTTTGGAGGGTGTGTAGAGGGAGGGGTGTTGTGGGGTTGTGGTTAAGTTCCAGCACCTATTGTTTGAGAAAAAAAACCCTGGTATTACCAATAGACCCCCTGAAGTTAATCTTTTTCCCATTACTGACCTACTGACTGACCATGCCTTGTGCCACAATGTATCTCTGCTGAGGCAACCATCTTGTAGAGGAGCAGGGCATTGCTTTTTCATATCAGAACTTCTCCCCTGATGTCTGGTGATCTGATGACTGGTGGGGTAATGATCAAGAAGCAGCAGGGAGCGTGATCCACAGAGGATGTTAAAGAGGACAAGTACTGTTAAAGCTGTGCCCAAAAACAACGCAAGTATAGGAAAATGACTAGTCACCTGTGTTGTCTGTGGTCTTCCTGCAGCTGATCGTTTCCTATTACTGACTTACCATACCTTATCCCCCTTATCCCCCTTATCCTCCCACTCTGTGTGCATTGCTATTCTTCTCCTGGAGATCAGATTCAGCAGGCTAAAGCCTGCAAATTTTTGCTTTCTACACAATGTGGCATATGAACAGAACTGTGTACAGTACTGGCCTCTTTCCTGGTATCTGTAAAAATCAGGAAATTGAGCTGCAGCTGAGATAATGTAACTCTAGCACGCACACGCAGGAGTCAGGGCTGGCCCGACCATGGGTCCTGGGTGGCACATTCAGAGGGGCGGCAAACTCCCGCCCGCTAGCCAGCCCATTCCACTCGCTCTGCTGCTTATTTTAGGGGGACCGATCAGGCCAGTAGATGCAGAGCACCAGTGTGTACTACTTCCTGGTGACGGTGGAACGCACAATGGGGCGGAAGTGATATCATCAGCCGGAAATGATGGCCACGTCGCCTCCCACGTCTGCATCATTTCCGGATGATGAAGTCTGCCCCATTGTGTGTTCCACCTTTACCAGGAAGTAGGAGAACACACCGGTGCTCTGCATCTACTGGCCGATCGGTCCCCGTGAAATAAGCAGTGCTGCATCTGCTGACAAGTGACGTGGAAAGTGACATGCTGCATCTGCTGACAAGTGTCGTGGCAAATGACAAGCTGCAGCTGCTGACAAATGACATGGCAATGACACGCATCTGCTTACAAGTGACGTGGCAATTGACAGGCTGCATCTGCTGATAAGTGACATGGCAAGTGACAAGTTGCATCTGCTGATAAGTGATGTGGCAAGTGACAAGTTGCATCTAGTGGCAGGAGACAATGGCAACGCTCAGGGCTCTCACTGATTCTGCATTATGGTGAGTTGAACAATTTAATTTTATATTACAATATAATAATAGAAATAATGCGCCTCAGTCATCCCGACACCATAACAACCATGGTGCCAGGATGATTGAAGCACCAACACCAGGTGTTTGGAGTAAAGTGGGCCGGTCTGGATGAAGTCCAGAGCCAAATTTTTGTCCCAGTCCAGCCCTGGGCAGAGCACTCGCTGCCATACCCACACAGCGGACTGCCTGCCCATCCTCTCCGCGGCTCATCGGGACAAGAGGCAGGAACTGCAGGAGAACATCAGCTGACCAGCGCGAAAGGGGGAGGAGCTTTCTGCTGTGAGCAGAGACCCCATGTTGGAAAAGGCATCGCTGGAGGCACGACTGACACTGTAAGCAAGTAAGTGCCATCCCACCACCACTGCCTCTGGCTAAATCCCCCCCTCCCCACCACCACATCTGCCTCTGCCTAAACACCCTCCACCACTGCTGCATCTGTCTAAACACCCCCCACCACCACTGCCTCTGACTAAACCCCCCCTCCCCACCACCACATCTGCCTCTGACTGAACCCCCCTCCCCATCACTGCTGCCTCTGACTGAACCCCCCCTCCCCACTACCACATCTGCCTCTGACTGAAACCCCCCCATCACCACCACTGCTTCTGACTGAACCCCCCTCTTACCATCACCACCACTGCCTCTGACTGAACCCTCCTCCCCATCACCACCACTGCCTCTGACTAAACCCCCCACCACCGCTGCCTCGGTCTGAACCCCCACCACCGCTGCCTAGGACTAAACCCCCCTCCCCACGACCATATCTTTCTCTAACTGAGCCCCCTCATCACCGCTGCCTCTGTCTCAAACCCCATCACTGCTGCCTCTGACTAAACCCCCCCTCCCCATCACCACCGCTGCCTCTGACTGAACCCCCCCCCACCACATCTGCCTCTAACTGAACTCCCCCCCTCCCCATCACCGCTACCTCTGACTGAACCCCACTACCACCATCACTGCTGTCTCTGTCTGAACCCCCCCCACCACCACCAGCACTGCTGCCTCTGACTGAACCCCCCTGTTGCATGTAAATCTGACTTCCTGATACATTTTATTTTAGCTTTAATTGTCATGATATAAAATAATGAATGTGGGAGCCTTTTGGTGGGCGTGATTTTTTATTTTTTTTGGACCAGGCAGCACAATGCCTTAGGCAAGCCCTGGCAGGAGTACATCATCAATGGCCACCCAATGGCTGAAGAGTAGTAGAGTCCGGAGCTCAGACCCTGCACTGCTTAAAGTGATACTTGTTTAAAATAAAAACATGTCATACTTACCTCCACTGTGCAGCTCTTTTGCACAGAGTGGCCCCGAACATCCTCTTCTGGGGTCTCTCGGCGGCTCTCATGGCTCCTCCCCGCATCAGATAACCCCCTAGGAGAAGCGCTCTCCCGAGGGGGTTACCTTGCGGGTGCGCTCCCGAGTCCAGCAATGCATAGAATGCATTGAGTTGAAAATCCTCGAAGATTTACAACCCATTTAAGGACGGTACAGAGGTAAGTCTGCCAAAATACGTAAGTATGCTGTGTAGCCACCCAGTTAAAGCGATATTAAACACGAAAACAGAAATGTAATATATTGCACCTTACCAATCCTTAGATGTGGTGATTGCATTTGTTTTCTTGTTATAGGCTTTTTCCCCTTTATTTTATCTGGAGATCTGGCCAGTACCATACTTCCTGTCTTAGGGTGTCTGCACTGTCAGTCTGGGGATAGTTGTAAACTAGCAGATCTGGATTGACTTGACAAACAAATGGAAGCAGAGCTCCAGCTAAGCAATTACAGCAAGAGTTTTTTCCTTTTGGGCTAAAGGTTTTTACATAAATAAAAGTTGATCATTGTAAGCACCCCTGTCAGTGGTAAATATATGTTTAAACCCTAACTACTACTTAGTCTGGACAGCTTGGTCTGTTAACCACTTGACCTCTGGAAGATTTTACCTCCTTCATGACCAGAGCAATTTTTGCTATTCAGCAATGCGCTACTTTAACTAGCAACTGAACCATCATGCAACACTGTATGCAAATAACATTTATGTCATTTTCTCCCACACAAATAGAGCTTTCTTTTGGTGGTACTTGATCACCACTGGGTTTTTTATTTTTTGCGATATAAATGAAAAAATTGAAAATTTTCAAAAAAAATAAAAAAAATTTTTGCTATAAGGTATAACCAATAAAACATTAAAAAAAAAACGAATTTCTTCATAAATTTATGGCAAATGTAAATGTCTTTGGTAAAATCCCAATAAGTGTATATTATTTGGTTTGTGTGAAGGTTATAGCTTATAGATACTTTTTTTTTTATACTAGTAATGGAGGTGATCAGCGACTTATAGTGGGATTGTGATAGTATGACAGGCAATCTGACACTAGCTGACGCTGGGTGGGGGTACACTAACAAACACTGACATCTTTAGTGACACTAATACAGAGATCAGTGCTAATACTATACACTGTCTGTACTATAGACTTTTCGGCTAGGAGGGGGTTAATATCTAGGGGCGATCAAGGGGTTAAATATGTGCCTAACTATGTGTAATGTGTGTGTTATGTGGTGCTTTTACTAAGCGATCTTGCAGTTTTTTTCCTTGCTTTGCAGGGAATAAAAAAAAACAGCAAGATTGCCTGTCACGATAGGGAGCTCTGTGTTGTTTACAACACAGAGCTCCCTTTCCCTGAATGATGGAGCCGTACAGTGAGTGCCAGCGGTCAATCATCGGCCGGGACCCACTGATCGGTTTGTGCATGGGCGTGATTCATTGCAAAGAGGCCGTGCCTCCCCCGTAAATGTAAATGAGGCAGCCGTCAAGCGGTTAAAGGAAATTGAAAAAAACAGACTTATGCCCGTATCACCAGGTGAAAATGAAGGGAAAGATATGCCTACAAAAGAAATATAATGCAGCTGCCACGTCTAAGAATTTGTGTTTAATACCGCTTTAAGTTCAACTTTAGGCTATTTGTATTTAGAAGAAGGGCTGTCAGTAAAGACCTTTTTTTCATGGAAGGTTCTCATTATAGCTATACTCATATAGGCATATATTAACCACTTCCCTACCCGCCTATAGTCAAAGGACGTCCACAGATGGGATCTCCCATCCTGGGTGGACGTCATATGACGGCCTCGGGTTCCCGGCGGCCTAGGGGGCGCGCGCCCGCCGCGTTGCTCGGGACCCGGTGCGTGTGCCCGGCGGCCGTGATGTCCGCCGGGCACCCGCAATTGCCCGTTAACCGGGCCGGACCGTGGATCTCTGTGTGTAAACTCAGAGATCCACGTTCTGTCAGCTCAGAGGAGACTGATCTGTGTTCCCAGAACGGAGGAACACTGATCGGTCTCCTCCCCTTGTACGTCCCTGTCCCCTACAGTTAGAAGCATTCCCTAGGAAACACATTTAACCCCTCCCCGCCCCCTAGTGGTTAACCCCTTCACTGCCTGTCACATTTACACAGTAATCAATGCAATTTTATAGCATTGATCGCTGTATAAATGTGAATGGTCCCAAAAATGTGTCAAAAGTGTCCGATGTGTCCGCCATAATGTCGCAGTCACGAAAAAAAATCGCGATCGTCGCTATTATTAGTAAAAAAAAAAAAAATAATATTTTTTTTAAAAAATTGCCATAAATCTATCCCGTATTTTATAGACGCTATAACTTTTGCGCAAACCAATCAATATACGCTTATTGCGATTTTTTTTTACCAAAAATATGTAGAAGAATACGTATCGGCCGAAACTGAGGAAAAAATTTGTTTTTTTTTTTAAAAAATTGCGATATTTATTATAGCAAAAAGTTAAAAATATTGTGTTTTTTTCAAAATTGTCGCTCTTCTTTTGTTTATAGCGCAAAAAATAAAAACCGCAGAGGTGATCAAATACCACTAAAAGAAAGCTCTATTTGTGGGGAAAAAAGAACGTCAATTTTGTTTGGGTACAACGTTGCACGACCGCGCAATTGTCGTTTTAAGTGCGACAGCGCTGAAAACTAAAAATTGGCCTGGGAAGGAAGGGGGTGAAAAGGCCCGGTATTGAACCGGTTAAATACATGAATGAATGCAGCTCTGTAATCAATACATCATTATATACTGTATATTGTGACATGGGGTAGTTAGCTCTCGTGGTAGATGCGTTTATACAGTGAGTTCATGGCAGACAGGAACTATTTTTAAGGGCTTGGTAGCCCACTTTTATTAAAACGGCAGAAAGCAAAACAGCAATCCAACACAAAGGGGGTTATTTACTAAAGGCAAATCTACTCTGCACTTGAAATTCCACTGAAAGTGCACTTGAAAGTGTAGTCGCTGTAGATCCGAGGGGGGCATGCAAGGAGAATAAAAAACAGCATTTTAGCTTGCACATGGTTGGATAATAAAATCAGCAGAGCTTCCCCTCATTTCAGATCTACCCCTCAAATTTACAGCGACTCCACTTCCAAGTGCACTTTTAGTGCAATTTCAAGTGCACTTTTACTTTAATGCCGCATACACACTGTCAGAATTTCCGACAACAAATGTTCGATGGGAGCTTGTTGTCGGAAATTCCGACCCTGTGTAGGCTCCATCGGACATTTTCCGTTGGAATTTCCGACAAACAAAATTTGAGATCTGGATTTGATTTAGCATCAGCGTGACCACACAAGGTCCCCAGTAGCAACACACTGACTCGAGGACGATACCAAACTCTCCACCTTCCATCGCTGATGCCCAATGCTCAGTTAAACCTCGGTTAACTGGCATGTTACCAAGGACCCCATACCATAGATGGTTCCCCACTATGCCATATCGGTATTAATTTAGAAGGCCTCCAAAGATGCCAACCGCCACACCATTACAACAATCATTGCAGGACGTCCATTCCACACAAAAGAGAGGGAGGAAAGCTGTTTCTTCGTCCAATTACCTTTGACTGACCACCGGACACTTGACCCCTCCTTTCCTAGACCTGCAAACCCCTCCAAAACCACCCCCACCTAACTGGACATCTAAAAACACTGGGTTAATCCTCTGTGTCCTGCTTGCCCTGCTACCCAGTCATGCCAGCCGTGCGCTTATTTCTTTGTCTTTTTGCTACAGGCTTTTCTTGACTATGGTAAGACAGATGGAAACTGTACCTTACCACTTCACCTCCCTTTACTTGTTGTACCCCAAGTAAATAACAAGACGACACTCTTTTTGGAGTAAAAAAATACCCAGTTAAACCTTAGTTAACTGGGATCTTACAGAGGACCCCATACCATAGATGGTTCCCCACTATGCCATATCGGTATTAATTTAGAAGGCCTCCAAAGATCCCAATCGCCACAGCACACAGGTGTAAAGCCTTACACCTGTGGGTACCCCAAAAAACTCAGGGCTCATTGGATTCCATCCTGCAGGATGGGCGCCATCCCCACTTAAGTATTGACTAGTGTCTACTTCCAAATCCCGGTGCCTGACCACAAAGCCTCCATTACACATGACAAATCTTCCCACCTACTTGTTAATCTCAATACGGGCCTTGTTAACCTTCTCCACTGACCTAGCCCAACGCAAGGAAGTACGGCGACGATGTCAGGCCATACAATGAGAGTAAGGGGAAAATCCATGCGGATATGAAGGACATCAAATTTAATGTCCCAAACCAAATGCCTCATGGACCAGACTCCAAAATCATTACCCCTAACGTGTAATACCAACACATCCGGGGCCCTATCCAAACGGGCATACCTGCGGTCCTTGGGCAACACCCTGCTCCACAACATGCCTGGGACCCCTATCCAATGGATCTTGGCCACCTCCTAGGGGACACCCAACTGAACATCCGCCCGCTTAGCCCCCAAAAAACAAAGAAGTAGCCCAAGATCCAAATGAGACCAGCTGATCATCTGAAAAGAAAACATGGCAACATAGAAAATAGAATAAAACAACACATGAAAAAAGAAAAGACACAGAAAAAACAGCACATGAACAAGGCCCATCAGACCAAAAAAAAAATGCAGGCGTATATAATGCTTGAACTGGTCAGATTCCCACCGTCCAATACGTTTTATAACCGAAGTCCCTAATCCCCACCTGGCGACCTCAGTGGCAGCCCTGATGCAAAATGAATGAGAGGAATAAGCCAGGGAGTTATAACCGCTGCCCCCAGACATTGGCAAAATACAGACCCAAACTGAAACACAGATAATGACAACCCATCCCGATGAACCAAAAAGGATCCCCAACTGCTGGGCGAATGCCCAAATACTCCTCAACAGCAGACACACTGCAAATGGATGCCCCAGGAACTCGTTATACATGGACATACTTACCCAACCCCAACTGGTCTGTTTTCGACTGGCGAAGAAAAAGAGCCACTTATGCAGAGAACGTCACCTACCAGAAGGCCCCCTTGAGTTGATCTAGAAGGGCTCACCAATTCACTCACCCTAAAAGCCCTATAAAAGGCCAATGTGAATGCCACACTAAACAAACGGGCCTCGTAACTAGAATTACACATCGCACTTACCTGCTGCAGCAACTGCTGCAGAATGGAGAAAGTGACAGGGCACCTCCCATCCCACTTCTTGGCCCCTTTTCTCTACCCCTTCAAGGCCTGTTTTACCAGAAAAACACCTACATGTTCTTTCCAGGTTCAGCTCTGTGGGAGGAAAAGTGGAGGCTCACACCTGTGGCACTAAATGGTCTTCAGCAGACTCCTCTTCTCCCCCAGCCAGTACAGTATATATACTGCCTCTCTCTCTCTATCACACACAGATGGAGTCATGGGGGGGAGTTCTGGAGGGAGAGACTAACTTAAAGGACTTTGCACCCCGCTAGCTAAAGTAGCACAAGATGCCAATCAGTTAATGTGTTGACAAGCGACATGCTGATAGGAAGAGAAAGCAGAGTGACAGAGAGATGAGCTCATTACTATGCTGCTTCTCCTTTCACTGTCCAGTCACAGGCTGGGGACATGTCCAGTTGGTTGAATGATTCACAGAAGACGTCTTGAATGTGAAGCTAAATAGTGAAGTTGGATATTGAAGCAAAATCTGTTTTTTTATCTTTTAATGAGCAAATCATGTATATGTTGTTTTGTCTGCAGTTCACTTTAATGAATACAGAGCTGTCTTTATTTGTGTTTTTTATATGTGCATTGAGTTCAGCCTTAAATATTATTAAGGACTGATGCCTAAAAAAAGCTCTACTGACTACTGTCAATGTGGACAATTCATTGCAATGTTTGTAACGTGTATATTACAGTTTTGACCTGAGGGTATTTTTGTTCGTTTAAAAAAAAAAAAAAAGGGACATTTTGAGTTTGCCACCGTGCCTCCTATATAGGGCCCAATGGATCACAAGATGAGGTACATAACTTATATATCTTAGAAGATAAAACAATTCCAATATATGTATTTCAACTTCATATTTAGCTGCTCAGCTGGAATTGTCCTTTAAGTTCCATTCCACCTTAATGCATCTCTTCATCTTTTTTTTTTTAAACTCAAACATTTTATACATTCAGGACAAGTTGGACTAGTCTCTTCCTATTGTAGGATTCTCTTTGATTATTTTTTCAGGTCACCTTTCCTGTGGGAATTACAATAAAAAATATTCCTTCTGGAGAGAGACCAAGAGGAGCACGAAATGGTGCCCCAGATACACTAATGATCCTATCTAACAAAGGGCTGTCACTGGGGGTCTATTCATCAAACCCCTTGTGTAATTAGTAGATACTGCTTTTTACTAATTGGTCTATTTGGCTAAAAGGAGCTGCACATTAGCTTGCAATTTTCACCATCCTAATAAAGAGGCATTACAGCTTTTAGCAATAAAGTCCTTTCCATACAAGGTTACACTTTTGTTTTATGTAGGACAGAGGTTACATTCAGGGGCATTGCTAGAGTTGTGAAAAACCTGGGGTACCCCTGGGCCCCCCAAGGAGGACAATGATGTGGGGGTCCCTAATGCAAAAAGTGGGTGTGGTCACTCTGTTGACAATTTGAGGTGCTTAACAGGGCATAGAAAAAGACAACCCGAGCCTACTCACTATACACATACCACACAAATGCCATATTCCTACAGTCACAAACAGTATACAGTATATATGATCTAATTGACACATACCAACCTCAGCACAATCATTTTTAAAAATTGAAACACTTTCATTGCATATGCTTTTCCTTTTTTAAAGATAATTATTGTTTTCATATAAAGAATGATTACACATATACAGTAAGTATAATAAACACCTTTTTTTTTTTCAATGTTTTTATTAAAGAATCTGCATGTTACACATAATGAGACATGGAGCCAAGTATCATTACACTCTTGAAATACAATGGTATATCATTGGTATACAGTTAAAATGCAGAGGAAAGAAAATCAAGTTGTTACTTGCATAAATCAACTAGAACACGTAAAACTGTAGTAGGTCTTTGAACTGAAAGGGGACATGTGATTTTCCTGGAGGAATCTTTATGGGATTGTATAGTAAGTTCCACCGCGAGACCAGATATCTTGCCACGTCACCCACGTACCCCTGTCGGGATGAAACTGTGCGTGGGTGGGGGCGTAACCTGTCTAACTTTGAGTTGCTATCTTGCCAGTCTCTTGGTTATGGAATGCTCGCTAAAGGATGTTTTAAGTTTTATGGATAAGTCCCAGTTTTACAGCGGGTTCTTGGTGTAATGGCCATATACTAGAATCTGCCTGTGAGACAAGTGTATGATTATGGTGAAAAAAAAAAATATGGATAAAGGGGATGTTGGGAAGGGAGGTGTGTGTGTGTGGGGGGGGGGGGGTGTTTCTATAGATAGATGTCCGGCTTGTTTGTTAGGTAGCAGATCCTACCCCCCAGGTCAAGCTATGAGGAGTCGGTTAGGATGCTGCGGTATTCCGTTGATTCTTTAAAATGAAGCCAACATGCCCATGTTTTATGAAATTTAGCTGCAGTATCCTGTGCCTGATTAATTAGATCTTCCATCTCAGTTATTCTTCCTACTCTGCGGAGCATTTGGATGTACTGGGGGGGGGGGGATTACTCCTCCAGTGAATGTGTGTGTAGTGGGGGGATGCTGGGGTGGAATTTATGTATTCTGTCGGGAGTCCTGTACCACCTAGAGAATATTTTATATCCATTTTCCTGTGCAGGAAAAATTTAAAGACCCTTTGTATATATAGGTAAAGATTTGGTCCCAATCTTCCTTAGTTAGATCAGTGGCCAATTCTCTTTCCAATTTTTGGTTGGTCACATCATCTTTGGTAAAGATCTTGGCAAACAATAAGGCGTACATATCTGATATTACATATCTTTGGGGTTCAGATCTGTTGCATATGGCTTCAAAAAGGTGTTTAAGCTCTGCACCACTGAGAGTGCGGAATGGAGCTGAGTAGGAAGTGTCTTATCTGGAGAAATTAAAAAAAGGGATGTCTGCGTCTGGGAGTCGGGATGAGAGGGTTTGGAAAGATACCAGCTTCCCTTTGTCAAAGAAGGATTCTGCTCTGATGGAGTGTTATACGGGTATGTCGGTGGTGTTAAGGTGTGCGATACCCGGAGGAAAGTCCGGATTTCGGTCAAGTGGGGTCAGTGGTCCAGTTGAAGAGGCGATGTTCAGTTTCTTACAAACAGTACAAAAAATCTGTATTGTAGGGCCAATTAGGGGATGTGTCCTACTCTCCCGTGAGGGCTTATCCATGGGAGATGGGGGATTGGCAGTGGGGAGAACACCTCCTCGAGGCCAATCCAAGCTTTAGACCTATTGTGTAGGTGCCAATCTACAATTCTGGCCAGATGGCATGACCAGTAGTATTTTTGTATGTCAGGGAGGCCGATTCCTCCCTTCAGCGTAGGCGTCACTAGTTTCTCCCATCGTACACGCAAAGTGTTTGTCAGCCCAAAGAAATTTTAGGCATAACTGTTTATAGGTGGCAAAGAATGAGAAAGGTAATTTGATCAGAACATCTACAACAGATAGAGAAGTCTGGGGAGGATGTTCATTCTTATGATCGCTGCCCTCTGGAACCAAGAAAATGTACCCCTGTTCCAGTCTTGGAGGTCCTTTTGTACAGTTTTAAGAATTAGGATGAAGTTTCTGGAATAAAGGTCATCTAATTTAACTGGTAGCTGAATGCCTAGATAGGTAATAGCGTGTGCATCCCAACAAAAAGGGAAGTTGGCTTGGCATAGCGTCACTGTGGAGTTGGGCAAGGAAACGTTGAGGGCCCTGGATTTACCAAAATTAATTTGGAGGTTGGAGAGAAATTTGAAGAGGGATAAATCTTTTAAGTGGTTGGGAATTGTGGTATTGGGGTCTGTGAGGAATAAATAGATGTTATCAGCGTAGGCCACCAGTTTGTATTGTTTATAATTGATTTCAACCCCTTTAATGTTCGGGTTAGTCCTAAGCGGAGTATGGGTTCCAGAGTGAGTATGACTATGATGGGGGATACATTTGACAGGGAGAAGGCGTCCGACAAGTGACCATTGACCGTGATTCTCGCTGTTGGGGACAAGTAAAGAGTCAGGATGTAGTGGATCCCAAAACCCCATTTTACGTAATACTTCTGCCACATAGTCCCAAGCCACTCTGTTGTTCGCCTTCTCCGTGTCGAGGGACAGGAAAAATCCCGGTGTGTTGGATTAGGACAGCCAGTGATGTATGCTAATGGCCTTCAGAGTATTCTCTAGCCTCGCGTCCGGGGATGAATCCTACTTGATCTAACGATACCAGTGTGGGGAGTAGAGGGCGTAAGCGGTTCACTGGTATTTTCGCGTAAAGCTTCACGTCAACGTTTATGAGCGAAATAGGCCTATAATTGGAGACCAAGGTTGCATCTTGCCCAAGTTTGGTATCATAGCAATGTGAGCCTCGAGGAGGTCCGTACTTCTAGTAGGGGAAGTGGGCAATGAGTTAAAAGTTTTCAAGAACTGCGCAATGAGTGTATCTGTGAAGGTTTTGTTATAACTAGTGGATAGGCCGCCCAGACCAGGGCTTTTGCCCGGTTTCATTTGTTTAAGGGCTTTGATGGACTCTTCCCAAGTCAGTGGTATATCTAATTCTGCAGCCTCATCGGCGGAGATGGGTTGTGGGCCAAATTGTGTTAAAAAGTCGTCTATCATCTATCTTCTGTCCTGGGTTGGGTCAGTCACCGCTTGGGTAAGTAGGTTATAGAGTTTGGAGTAGAACTGCTTAAATTGGTTTGCTATGCCGTTTGAGGCCTCTATTTTATTTCCTAAAGGGTCCGAAATGGAGTGGATAGTCAAATTTGCCTTTTTGTTTTGAAGGGCTCTAGCAAGCAGTTTGCCTGGTTTGTTGCCGAACTCATAATAAATTTGTTGTGTCAGGGCATATTTGCGCTTTGTTGATTTCCCCCAGTTCCTCAAGAAGATCTTCCCTGGTCATTAGCAACTCTTTAAAAGTTTGTTCTGCTAATGATTGTTTATGCTTTTTTTCCAGAGAATGAATGCATTCCAACAGTTCGGCAATACGTGCTTGTATGGCTTTCCGCCGTTGAGCGGCAATGGATATGAGTTCACCCCTAATGACAGGCTTGTGTCCTGCCCGAGGGTCAGAGGGTGGGTATCAGAGGATGCATTCTCTTGAAAATAATGCAACAGGCATGAGAGGGGTGAGGGCCAGATCGAAATCACCCCCAATAACCAGCAAGCCCTTGTAGCATTACCCATGTGCTGATGAAAGCTACTCAAGGTAATCCCTTTCTGCCCAGGCCCGGGGGTACTTCAGCTGGGACCGATTGCCAGTTCACTCTTCCACTGTGTTCCACAAGGAAGGGATTAACTTGAGTAGCTTTCATCAGCACATGGGTAATGGCAGACATATTCTTGTCTTCACACACATTTAACGCACACACACTTAGTTTTTAGTGCACTGATTTTACACGTTCGCACCCTCTTTTGGATGAGTTTAGACCTTCTTTCAACTAATTTTTTACATGCCAAACATACACCTAGTCTTCACATACTCTCCAGACATTTATTCAAATACATACAAACCCCATGTGTCCAATACACACATTTTTTAGCAGTCACTTTCATTCATTTATTACCTTTTTGACACTTACAGTTTTTTCACGTTTTTAATTTTTCAACACTTTTTCACAGATTTGGGCAATACATACATACAGTACACAATACCCATTGGACAGGTGTCGAAAGTGTCTTGGTCGGTCCATGGCTGTCATTTCCTCTGGCCCTCTCTCCAATTTTTCAGGGGGGGTGGATGTTACCCTGCCTCAACTCCGGATGGGACAGTTTGTTCCGGACCACAACAAATCCCATTACTGGAGTTTTGCCCAATTTATGGGCTAATTTGTAAGTAATTTTCAAATAAGCGGTTAATTCCGATATTTTCTCTCTATCCATAAGGTTTTGTATATATTAATATTCATCCTATTCTATTGATTTTTCAGTAAATACGTGCATCCTATGATGACTGACAGGAAGCCAAGAAACGCGTCGGGTTTTAAACTAAGGGTGCCGAATTAGGCCTATTTCAATCATGAATTTGATCAATACCGTTCTTCCGAGTCTGTATTCATATCATGTGATTTATGTAATTTTGATTGGTAAATTTATAATTCATGCATTTCTTTATAAGAACTGAATCAATGTATGTCCATTGATTTGTTTGCATTTAATAATTTTTTGATTATCATTATAAATATATTAATCTTTTTGATTATATCTGCATTCCAATTGATTTCATTTGTTTATGCTTTAAAAATCATAGACCACTCCTAGGGGTTAATGACATAAAATTAAATCAAAATTTATTTTATTTATTTACATTTATTTTCCATATCCACAATGACATGTTTCATTTAAAGTCCCATTTCCCTTCTCTAATTTTCTATAAAATAACCAGGGATGAAAGCATGCCATTGATACATTAAGGTTGCGAGTGTGACAGGTCACTTCTTTTAAATATCTCTGAGATGAACAGTGACACCCCCAGT
The DNA here is from genome assembly GCA_037952835.1 of Lithobates septentrionalis. Lineage (NCBI taxonomy): Eukaryota > Metazoa > Chordata > Amphibia > Anura > Ranidae > Lithobates > Lithobates septentrionalis. The sequence goes on from JBBDGP010001619.1 coordinate 2,431,092, forward strand.
TAAACATGACAGGTGGGGGGGGGGTGAGGGGGACCACACTGGGCCCGGTGTATAAGCAAATGCAGTGCAGTCAAATGCTTGAGGGGTCCCCTTGGTATGAAAGACCCTGTGGATATGATTATGTGATTGATTGGTAAGAGAAAGATTCCAGCAGGCCCACAGCGGCACCCCCCATTATTCCTGTACTTTCCCCTAAAAAAGCATGCAACCGAACCCCAGGCATCTATGCTTTCAGTCATGTTATCTTGTTAGGATAAGAATACACTCAGATGCCCTTCAGCATAAAACATGTAAACCTGCAAACAGTAACGGTTAAACCTGCATAGAACCACTGTTGATCAGCCTTAGAGCGGCTGTGTACATCAGATATTGAGGTTGTATGGTGCCACTTTGCGGGGCACACTGTCATTATTAAACAGAAGGAGTTGAGCATAGTCTCCTAATAGGTGTGTCAACTACTCCTGTAGATGACGGTAAGAGAGTCTAACCCCTCCAGGAGTAGGCGCCCCTCGTATTAGATGTGTAAGCAAGTAAAGGCGCAAAGAACTGGATATCTCTATATTACCATCTTGTTAATGACAGAGGGTAATTATGACTATTAAAGTCCAAAAAAGTCTATATGAGCAAAGCAAGTTCAATAAAGAGTTAAAAGTCCACACAGATGGCTGCCTTCCAAGAAGAGCTGAAACCAAGCCCCAAAGATCTGCAGAAAAAACGAGGAAGAGAGGCGCCTCTAAGTGCAGTATGTAAACTGAATTTAATAAAAACACTGTACAAAAACACTCACATTTGGTGGATTAAAATAAAGCATATCGTATAGTTGATTTCCTGGAGGAGGGGAGTCCGTCAGATCAGTCACTGCATCGCTGTCTCCTGCTGTGCGTACGGCTGTGCTTGAGACACCGCTAAAGCCGGCCGCGGTGATGAGATGCTCCAAAGCGAGGCCTGGAACGCTGGTGGAAAGCAGGCGCGGGGCTGTGACGTCACCGGGATGCGACGCGTTTCACGAGCGTACGGGCTACGATGTCACGGTAGCCGCGCTCCTTCATCAAGCTACCAGTGAATCGTGGGGATGGTTTAAAAAGAGAATGGGGGTGGGAATAAGTGGACAAGAAGGAGGAAAGGGGGGGGATGGGACGGAATGGGAAACGAAAAGGATAAAAGGAAGGGAGGGGAGGGGAGACAGTGTCACCACGGGCTTTAGTCTATATATTGATCAACTGTTACAACCCATAGTTGCCCAATTACAATCATATATTCGGGATGGCACTCATCTCATGGAAATGCTATCTTCATACAAGTGGGAGCCTACCTACACCTGGCTCTCACTGGACGTATGTTCATTGTATACCTCCATCCCACATGACTTCGGACTGATGGCATTGGAACATTTCCTATCCACAGATCCGTTGATCAACATGCACCAAGCAGAGTTTGTTGTGAAGGCAGCAAGGTTTTGCTTGACGCACAATTATTTCTCCTTTAATGAAGAATATTACCAGCAGATACAAGGCACAGCAATGGGGGCAAACTTTGCACCATCTTATGCTAATCTTGCAATGGGCCTATAGGAAAATAATTTTATTTACAAAAATAACCCCTTTGCGGCCAATATCATATTCTTCGGGAGATATATTGATGACCTTATCATCATCTGGGACGGTGATACTGACTTAATAACCTCTTTTGTCCAACATTGCAATACCAACTCCTATGGGCTGTCGTTCACGTCAGCCACTGACTCAGTTACTATTGCTTTTCTTGATCTAGAACTAGGACATGATGGTTCCATCATCACTTCAAGAAATTACACTAAGCCTACAGCAGGTAATTCGTACTTACATTTTGAAAGCTGTCATCTTTCCAAATGGGTTACAAATATTCCAAAAGGACAGTTCTGCCGTCTTCGGCAAAACTGCACTAAGGATTCGGATTATGTCGAACTAAGTGAAAGTTCTACGACAAAAAATATCCCGAACCCCTGGTGGAAGACGCTTTCAAATACTACCTGCATGGTAAACCATCAAAACCCAAAACCAATCCACATACTTATGATGGTTCTAGTAAGTTTATAACTACTTTTCATAACAAACACAAAGGTATGGAGAAGATTTTGGAAAAACATTGGGGTATATTACACCAAGATCCCCACTTAAAAACAATACTTCCATCTCGTCCTAAGGTCATCTATCGCAGGGCCCCCAATCTAAAAAATAAGATTGCACCCAGTAAGTTCAAATCCACCTCAACAATACCACCTGTACCCACATTGATTCCCCTGGTAGGCATGTACCAATGCCGTAAGGCCTTATGCAAAACCTGCAATTTTGTCCAGCATGGACAAAAATCCTTCACCACCAAAGGCAAGACCTATGTGCTAAAAGAATTCTTCAACTGTTCGTCCGACTTCGTCATTTATGGCCTAAGGTGTCCATGTGGCCTAATGTACGTGGGCCGGACAATTAGAGCATTAAGACGAAGATTTGGGGAACATAGAAGGCTTATAGAGGGCGGAACAGATCCCCATAGTGTTCCAAGACATTTTGCCTCAGCCCATCAAGGTTCTACGGAGGGCCTAAAGGTGTGGGTTATTGAACAGATCCCAAAGTCCGTCCCAGCGGCTGAAAGATTCAAGAGGCTCTGTGCACGTGAGACCTTTTGGATCTATACTCTAGACGTACTCTCGCCAGGTGGAATCAATGAAAGTATTGAGATTGCAACTATCCTGTAAACACATTATATACGTTTTAATATACCCTTTCACATCTGTTTACCATCATTTCCCCCTCTTTTATAATCAAATAGATGAGCTGTCCTAATGATGATTACATACTGACCTTCAAAGGTCAAATGAGTTTATGGCCCTATATGTTTTGTTTTTTAAAAACATATATCATATCTAATTTTCTTTGACTATTATTGTTATTTATTATTTATATTTATTATTTTTATTTTTATTATTTTTATTTTTATTTTTATTTTATTTACTTCAACTTTATGAGCCATATACATGCACAGGGGCCATGTAGTAGAGGATTTTCCATTTTCCCATGTGTGCGTATGCTCATGACCAGATGCATATTTGTGCACATATATGTAATGTAAGTAGATGTATCAATAGTTCCGATCACTTTAGTAAGGTTCAACCTTTACACCATCCAACCACTCCTCAATCTAATCATTCTATTTAATTACCATTTTTTCGGGTCACATATTAGTTTCCAATGACCGTGAGTAATCGCTGGTCTCACCCTTTTTTTGTCCGTATGTATTATCTTATGATTGTTCATCAATAACCAATTTCTCTAATTTCTCATTATCACTATTTCAATCGTGCCTCTATAATTACTCTGACGTGTCCTCACCTATACTTCTTTTATTTTGCCCTCTCAATCAGGCATAATTCTCATATATATATACACTTATATTCATACGATCAATTGTTATTGTTTATCTATTATTTTTCATTATCTATTTATTATTTTTTATTATTTATTTATTATTTATTATTATTATTTTTTTTATTCATTTATTTAATTATCTATTCTACTTATTTTTTATCATCATTATTAATTTTCTTTTCTTTTTTACTATTATTAATTTTATTTTCATTTTATTATTTTTATTATTAAATTCTTTTCTTTCTTTTTCTTTTTCTTTATTATTTACTGAGACTAATTTTTGATATGCACCTTATTATCTGCTAAGAGTTTGTTTGTAATTTGTAATTTATATACATGGCCACCCCCCCCCTTTTCTTCTCCCCTCCCCTCCCTTCCTTTTATCCTTTTCGTTTCCCATTCCGTCCCCCCATCCCCCCCCCCTTTCCTCCTTCTTGTCCACTTATTCCCGCCCCCATTCTCTTTTTAAACCATCCCCACGATTCACTGGTAGCTTGATGAAGGAGCGCGGCTACCGTGACATCGTAGCCCGTACGCTCGTGAAACGCGTCGCATCCCGGTGACGTCACAGCCCCGCGCCTGCTTTCCACCAGCGTTCCAGGCCTCGCTTTGGAGCATCTCATCACCGCGGCCGGCTTTAGCGGTGTCTCAAGCACAGCCATACGCACAGCAGGAGACAGCGATGCAGTGACTGATCTGACGGACTCCCCTCCTCCAGGAAATCAACTATACGATATGCTTTATTTTAATCCACCAAATGTGAGTGTTTTTGTACAGTGTTTTTATTAAATTCAGTTTACATACTGCACTTAGAGGCGCCTCTCTTCCTCGTTTTTTCGTATTAGATGTGGCATCAATGGTGGTAAACTGCCCATCTTGTCTAAAAACCTTTTCAAAAACAACATGTAAACTAAAACCAGTGCAACAGGGAAAAAAAAAGAAAGTTAAACAGTTTCATGAACTTATCTATGTCAGGGTTGTCCCTCTGTTCGGCTCGCAGGAGATTGGCCACGATGCGGCACAATATCGCGTCTGGCCCTTCATGGGTGCGGAGATTCGGTCGGGCTGGTGCCGATGTGGGAGCTTCTGGTGGATGTGTGAGATCTGGTACCCGATGTGGATCTGTGTTTGCGGTATCGGGTGTCTTGGGCTACCATCGGTTCTTCTCGTCGCTGTTCTCGTCTGGGTGTGTAGCGGCAAAATTCAGCATATGAATTCGGAAATTCCATCACAGGGATGCCCAGGGTATTGCAAAAGGACTGGAGTTCTTCAGGTACTCGCAGCAATGCCGTACGGCCTTGATTGGTGGCAGAGAAGATGAAGGGGAACTTCCACCTATAGTGTATGCCTTTGGAGCGCAAAGTGTCCAGCAGCGGATTCAGGTCTCACCTGTGTTGCAAAGTAACACCAGAGAGGTTTTTGTATATGTGGATGTCTGAGCCCCCATGAGAGAGTTGGATCCTGTTTCTTGCTTTGCGGCAGGGCCGGACTTACCATTGGGCTTGACTGGGCTCAAGCCCATGGCCCTGCCCAATAGGGGGCCCCGCGGGCCCCGCCCCTTTACGTTTTAAATATCTTCATATATCTTCAGCTAGATCGGATGAAACAGTGGTGACTCACACTGGTCCTCACTTGGCTGCAGCGCTGCTCTGCCCGAGTCTCTCTCTCTGTCTCATCAGCCGATCAGCGGCGCAGAGAGAGAGGCTCTAATGTGTATTACGCAGGACGGACCAGGAGGAACCTGGAGGTGGAGGAGTGACGTCATTGAGTCAGTCACGTCGGACTCAGAGTCTCAGACTCAGAGCCGACGTGACTGTGACAGGAGCTGCCTGGAGCGGAGGAGCCTGCCTAAGTGTAGTATCTGTCTTTCCCGAGCTGCCTTACAAGGTATTTGTTTGTTTTTCAATATGTTTTTCAGTAAATAAATGTTTTATTCTCATTCTGACCAAGACATTGTGCATTGCAATAAACACATGATCACATTGAACTTTTTTAATCATTATTTATTCATTGGAAAAAAAGTTTTTGCTGAGTATGTCTTTCTTCAACTTGTAGTCCACAAGCAGCACACCACATCTCTGGGGGGGTCAGCGTCTCTTCCGTTGGGTCTGAGTGCACAATGAATAGGCTCCATTTCCACAACTGTTTGCGCTGGTCTGTTCAATAGGTTATTAAACAATAAAAAATTGATCCACCACAAACTTGCTCCCAGTGAACTCAAATAGCAGCGCTAAAGGCAATCCCTAATCAAATAATAAGATGTAGTGAAGAGTGATAAACTGATGAATCAACCTATGCAATGATTACATCACATCCTCACCCCTCATCATTAATGTGCATAAAATGATATGCTCAAAAAATCATAAACGAATGGTGCATATAAACCAATTAAGTGAATAACATATCTGTGCATATACAAATATATAAATGTGAAAATTACAACTAAGTGAGAGCCAATGTGAATTAACTCGCAAAAAATTATATCTATAAAATGTGTCACAACAATCCAAAAATAAAATAGTCCAAACAAAAATCCGTGACGTGTTGTGGTGCAAATCTTCTACTTAAATGAATCTTCCCACCGCACCTCTGTGACTGTGAATCCACTCCCCTTAGGCGAATACACTCACCAGCTCCTTTTGCCCACACTCTCGTGTCAGGGCCAACAGCTTTTATCCCACACTTACAGGGGATAAGAACGGTCTTCAGTAGAAAGCCTGTACACCTTTACCTCTCCAAAGTGTAATGCCCAAGAGCTCTCTCCACATGAAAAAGAAAAATCATCCAATGGTGCAATAACGTAATGAAATTTATTAAAAATCAAAAGCCCCTTCACCATTGCACTCACATCCTTAAAATTCACTGCAGGCTCAACAGTAACACAGCACAGCAAGTTGTCACAGCATCAAACATGAAGTCAGTAAACCAGTGTGTGGTGGTCACGGCGGACCCAGGTACTACGTTTCTCCAAATACCCGTCTCACCCGATCCCTGGTGTAGATGTGACCGGCTTCCACCTTTCCTCGTATGGCGCTCCCTGTCACAGCGTCCTACGTCACTCAGAAACGATTGCCGTGTAGCCACGCCCCGACATGTTTCGTCATAAAGACTTAGTAATGGATTGGCTACACGGCACGGCAATCAGTCTTTATACCCATAGCTTCCGATCCGGGCGGAAGACCCATAACTGCGCCTGCGCGCCTTCAGTGTTTGATCCGAGCAGAGATCTGGCAATACTGCGCCTGCGCGTCCCTGTGTCCCCCGCTCGCACCATTTCACACTGTTTCTATATAACATGGTACACATTATGCTTGTAAGAGTCACATTATTACAACATATCAGAACTGTTTCATCCCGATGTAGTGATTCACATTAATACTGTTCTAACAAAATATTTCACCTCCACGTGAAGCAACGGGCTAATTCTCCCCATATATATAGATAAAAACTCCATAAAACGTTCCTTGAACATCACAATAATATGTAAAAGAGTTACTTTAATAACTCATAATGTTAAATATAAAAAAAAACAGTCAACTAATAACATCCTATCCTCGAGCAGATATATAACGCTAACCCAGCCTATAACTCATACCTTCCCCTAAAAAATGGATATATTAATACACAGGACTATATCTAACGATACCTTTAACTCATAGTATAGACATGAGCCCCCACTGCAACATCATCAAACTAAAAAAGTCAAGTATAAAGGAATTACAAAAAACTAAATAAAAATAAATAAAAGATATATAAGAAAAAGAAAAAAAAAAAAAAAAAAGAAAAAAAGAAAAAGAAAAAAAGAAAAAATAAATGATAAATACTAAAAAAAGAGAGAGAAATAAAAATAAAAAATAAAAAATAAAAAATAATAAATAATAAATAATAATAAATAATAAATAAATAAAATAAATAAAAAATGAAAATAGATAAATGAACTAAAAATGAAAAATAATAATAAATACTATACACAGGCCAATATATTAAAGGAGAGATTCATGCAAAAGGGATACTCTGAAGGATCCCTAGATAGTGTCATAGAACAGGTAGCCAATGTCCCAAGAGAGGAGTGCCTAAGAAGTAAAGAAAGAGAATCATGCACCTCTAATGAACACCAGTGGGGTTTCATCTCGAATTTTCATTGTCAATACAAAGAAATTGAAGATATATTTAAGAAATACTGGTATATTCTGGGTAGAGACCGGCATTTGGGGGAGGTTCTACCTGAACTCCCTAAGTTTATCTATAGAAGGGCCCCCAGCTTTGGAGATAGGGTGGTGAGAAAGATCCTTGATCCCCCTGGGCGCCAGTCTATAAAGATAGACTTAAATGGGTTTTTCCCATGTAGGAAGTGTATATGCTGTAAAACAGCCAGAACAAGTAATCGAGGAATGAAGAGCATCACCAATCACGAAAATGAAACCTTTAAAATAAGGGAGTTCATTACATGCAACTCATCGTATGTGGTGTATTTAATGTGGTGCCCCTGCGGTCTGTTTTATGTTGGACGCACCAAGCGACTCCTAAGGGTGCGGATATCTGAACATATGTCCAATATTAGGAACGGATATAAATATCTTAGCGTGTCCCTCCATTTTAAAGAGAAACATGATCAGGACCCTACTCTTCTCCAGTTCTGTGGGATTGACATTGTTTACCCTACCTGGAGAGGGTCAAATCGGGTGAGGGACTTGTCCCAACGAGAGACCCGATGGATATTCCTGCTCAGGTCCCTTTTTCCGAGGGGTCTTAACATAGAGTTGGACCTCAACTGCTTCATCAACGACTATTAAATTCAATTGATTTTCTTTTATATTTTTTTGATATTTTTCATTTTTTATTTTTTTATTTTTATTTTTTTTTAATTTTTAATTTTTATTTTTTATTTTTATTTTTATTTTTATTTTATTTTATTTATTTTATTAATTTAATTTTTTTATTATATTATTTACTTTTTTAATTTTATTATATTATTTTATTATATTATTTTATTTTTTTATATATTTTTTTATTTTTATTTTTATTATTATATTTTATTTATTATTTATTTTTGTTATTATTTATTATTTATTATTTTGTATTATATATATTTTTTAATATTTTTCATTCATTTTTTATTTTATATTTTATATTTTATATTTTATTATTTATTTTTTATATATTTTTCATTTTTTATTTAGTATTTATTATTTTTCATTTTTAGTTCATTTATCTATTTTCATTTTTTATTTATTTTATTTATTTATTATTTATTATTATTTATTATTTATTTTTTATTTTTTATTTTTTATTTTTATTTCTCTCTTTTTTTAGTATTTATCATTTATTTTTTATTTTTTTATTTTTATTATATTTTTATATTTTTTTTTTTTTTTTTTTTTTTTTTTTTCTTATATATCTTTTATTTATTTTTATTTAGTTTTTTGTAATTCCTTTATACTTGACTTTTTTAGTTTGATGATGTTGCAGTGGGGGCTCATGTCTATACTATGAGTTAAAGGTATCGTTAGATATAGTCCTGTGTATTAATATATCCATTTTTTAGGGGAAGGTATGAGTTATAGGCTGGGTAAGCGTTATATATCTGCTCGAGGATAGGATGTTATTAGTTGACTGTTTTTTTTATATTTAACATTATGAGTTATTAAAGTAACTCTTTTACATATTATTGTGATGTTCAAGGAACGTTTTATGGAGTTTTTATCTATATATATATGGGAGAATTAGCCCGTTGCTTCACGTGGAGGTGAAATATTTTGTTAGAACAGTATTAATGTGAATCACTACATCGGGATGAAACAGTTCTGATATGTGTAATAATGTGACTCTTACAAGCATAATGTGTACCATGTTATATAGAAACAGTGTGAAATGGTGCGAGCGGGGACACAGGGAACGCGCAGGCGCAGTATTGCGATCTCTGCTCGGATCAAACACTGAAGGCGCGCAGGCGCAGTTATGGGTCTTCCGCCCGGATCGGAAGCTATGGGTATAAAAGACTGATTGCCGTGCCGTGTAGCCAATCCCATGACTAAGTCTTTATGACGAAACATGTCGGGGCGTGGCTACACGGCAATCGTTTCTGAGTGACGTGGGACGCTGTGACAGGGAGCGCCATACGAGGAAAGGTGGAAGCCGGTCACATCTACACCAGGGATCGGGTGAGACGGGTATTTGGAGAAACGTAGTACCTGGGTCCGCCGTGACCACCACACACTGGTTTACTGACTTCATGTTTGATGCTGTGACAACTTGCTGTGCTGTGTTACTGTTGAGCCTGCAGTGAATTTTAAGGATGTGAGTGCAATGGTGAAGGGGCTTTTGATTTTTAATAAATTTCATTACGTTATTGCACCATTGGATGATTTTTCTTTTTCATGTGGAGAGAGCTCTTGGGCATTACACTTTGGAGAGGTAAAGGTGTACAGGCTTTCTACTGAAGACCGTTCTTATCCCCTGTAAGTGTGGGATAAAAGCTTGTTGGCCCTGACACGAGAGTGTGGGCAAAAGGAGCTGGTGAGTGTATTCGCCTAAGGGGAGTGGATTCACAGTCACAGAGGTGCGGTGGAAGATTCATTTAAGTAGAAGATTTGCACCACAACACGTCACGGATTTTTGTTTTGGACTATTTTATTTTTGGATTGTTTGTGGACACATTTTATAGATATAATTTTTTGCGAGTTAATTCACATTGGCTCTCACTTAGTTGTAATTTTCACATTTATATATTTGTATATGCACAGATATGTTATTCACTTAATTGGTTTATATGCACCATTCGTTTATGATTTTTTGAGCATATCATTTTATGCACATTAATGATGAGGGGTGAGGATGTGATGTAATCATTGCACAGGTTGATTCATCAGTTTATCACTCTTCACTACATCTTATTATTTGATTAGGGATTGCCTTTAGCGCTGCTATTTTGAGTTCACTGGGAGCAAGTTTGTGGTGGATCAATTTTTTACTGTATACTTATTATTTAAGCAGCAGCTCAGATTCAGGTCTTTGCCATCAGCGCAGCGTTTTTGGGTGTATGAGTGGGCGGATTTTTATACATCTGATTTTTAGGTTATTAAACAAGCCCGTTATGGTAGCTGTTATTTGTCCAGGTTCGACTGATTCTGGCAGCCCTCTGACACGCAGGTTATGGCGTCTGCCCCTGTTGTCTAAGTCCTCCACATGATGCTTAAGGTCTCTTAGTTGTAGAGTGTGAGTATCTACCTTATGGGTCACTCGGCCGAGGACTGTGCCATGTTGAGCTGAGGTCTTCTCTACCTCCTGCACTCTGTCAGCGATGGCACGGATGTCCAGGCTCAGGTCAACAATGGCCGCTGACAGGGTATCTTTAATGTCTGCCGCCACTGCTCTGAGATCAAAGAGGCTGGGGTGTTGCTGGTGGTGGGCAGTGTGGTCCCCTGCTCTGGGGTGGGGAGGATAGACGGCGCTCCAAGCAGCGACTGTGCTCTGGCCTGCGACGGACTCTGGCGGGAAGCCACCATATTGCTTCTCTGAGTCTGGAACAGCTGGGGGATATTTTGGCTCATACCGCTCTGTTGCCTGTGCAGAGAGCGGGAGCATGAGGCGGAGGAGGTCCGTGAGGCTATCCCCATGCTTCTGCGGCTGGCAGTGCAGTGTGAGGCTTCAACTGGAGCGGAGAGGATGTATAGTGGCAGGAGCTCGTCTCTCAAGCGTCCATCTTCCCGCGAGGTCAAGCCACGTCCCCATAATAAACACCTTTTAACCATTGACAGTGTTTGTGTCCTGTATGTGAGATACTAGTTGTACAATCATTACATTATATACCTTGTTACAAAGCACACAGCCAGAGTTAGAATATAGCGAACAAAAGGAGATTGTGGTCTACAAAAAACCCACTCGGGGCAAGCAGATAATTCGTCCAAGGGCCCCATATTTTTTCAAAACATTTTGGTGTTTGGTGATATTACCAAGGTCATATAAGGCTCCTCAATCTCATTCTAATCTTCCTCAGATAGTTGAGGGATCATCTCACACCACCCGGATCTGACTCAGGGTGAGGATACTAATTTAGCACCGAGGAGGTCCGAGTGGTGCTTTGAGATCAGTTGGTCTCATCCAAGGATAATAAAGGTTTTTCCAAAGGGGCTGTTGGAGTGTGACATCAAGTGATTTAAATTGAGATTGAACTACATGCCGCAGTTAAAGATAAAATAGATAGTGCTTTGCAGGGACCACAAACTCTGTTTGTATGGTACAAAAATCTTTCATTTTATCTTCATGGAACAGTTCATGTAGTAATTTTAGTCCCCTTGAGGACCAAATTCCCACAGTGGCACTTTGAGAAACTTGGTGAGTAAAGGATTACCCAATGATGATTTAAGACCAAAATCTCGACCGTCAAACATGGGAGGTGGAAACATTTTGCTTTGGGTTTTTTTTCAGGCTTAAGGGGACAGGACAACTTCACCGCATCAAAGGGACGATGGACGGGGTCATGTACCGTCAAATCTTGGGTGAGAACTTCCTTCTCTCAGCCAGGGCATTGAAAATGGGTCATGGATGGATATTCCAGCATGACAATGACCCAAAACACATGGCCAAGGCAACAAAGGAGTGGCTCAAGAAGAAGCACATTAAGGTCTTGGAGTGGCCTAGCCAGTCTGCAGACTATAATCCTATAGAAAGTATGTGGAGGGAGCTGAAGGTTCGGGTTACCAAACGTCAGCCTTGAAACCTTAATGACTTGGAGAGGATTTGCAAAGAAGACTGGGACAAAATCCCTCCTGAGATGTGTGCAAACCCGGTGGCCAACTACAAGAAACGTCTGATCTCTGTGATTGCCAACAAGGGTTTTGCCACCAAGTACCAACTCATGTTTTGTGAAGGGGTCATACACTTATTTCATTCATTAAAATGCAAATCACTTGACTTCACATAACTTTTTTGAAATGCGTATTTCTGTTTTTTTTTTGTATGTTTTAATGTCTCTCACTGTTAAAATAAACCTACCATTTAAATTATAGACTGATGATTTCTTTGTCAGTGGGCACACATACAAAATCAGCAGGGGATCAAATACTTTTTTCCCTCACTGTACAAAGTAGCAATTCCAGTGGCTGCTAGCACAAATCCTCCCAATCCCTCCTCCTAGCACAACCAGAGATGGCATCCCCTGCCCTGCCCTGCCTTGTTGTTAGGATATTCAATCCCATCAACACAGGAATGAGCCCTCAAACCGTCGCACATCTGTGGTCCACTATCTCCTCCATGGCATCATTGCTGAGCTCAGCGCTATTGCAACAGGGGATTATAGCTCCCCTGTTGTGAAAGGGGTTTGCATCAGCTGGGAGTGTCTTAGCAACAGCCTAACAACAAGGCAAGAAAGGGGGATGCCGTCTCTGAAAGTAACTGATTTATTTGGGGTTGTTATATCGCTAAAATTAAAAAAAATGATATTTTTTCCTATTCTGAGCCAGTTTTCTATTGATTAAAAAAATAAAAAATAAAAAAAAATATCCATATGCAGTGGCTGTATGCACGTTTGAGTACCACTCAGACATTGGCACAACCGTCACATATTTCACATATTTTAGCCTCCTATTGATTTTAGCAGGCCACTGGCAGCCCTATTTTTACATTGCCCAGGCAAATGCATCTGTGTGCATGAGCCCCCATGCAGACAGTTTGAGGGCCAATTCACACCAGCAGTTGCATTGCAGCACAGTGGCTGGTGTGCAGTGTAATGCAGTGGGATCACTGCACTGCAGATGTGGCCATAATGCCACATCACATTGTTTTGTTTTTTTTTAACCAACTTTTTCAAAATGTCAAACTGTTGAAAGAAAATACATACTTTTTTTTCATCACACACCACCGCAAAACAGAGGGGTGATGAGTGATGAGGATGAAGAAGCACAGGGGTGATGAGGATGAAGAAGCACAGGGGTGATGAGTGATGAGGACGAAGAAGTACAGAGGTGATAAGGATTAAGAATCACGGGGATGATGAGTAATGAGGATGAAGAAGCACAGGGTTGATGAGGATGAAGAAGCACAGGGGTAATGAGGATGAAGAAGCACAGGGGTAATGAGGATGAAGAAGCACAGGGGTGATAAGGATGAAGAAGCACAGGGGTGATGAGGATGAAGAAGCACAGGGGTGATGAGGATGAAGAAGCACAGGTGTGATGAGGATGAAAAAGCGCAGGCATGATGAAGATGAAGAAGAACAGGGGTGATGAGTGATGAGGATGAAGAAGCACAGGATTGATGAGGATGAAGAAGCACAGGTGTGATGAAGATGAAGAAGCACAGGGGTGATGAGGATGAAGGAGCACAGGGGTGATGAGGATGAAGAAGCACACAGGTGATGAAGATGAAGAAGCACAGGGGTGATTAGTGATAAGGAGGAAGAAGCACAGAGTTGATGAGGATGAAAAAGCACAGGGGTGATGAGGATGAAGAAGTACAGGGGTGATGAGTGATGAGGATGAAGAAGCAGAATGGGTGATGAGAATGAAGAAGCACAGGGGTGATGAGGATGAAGAAGTACAGGGGTGATGAGGATGAAGAAGCACAGGGGTGATGAGGATGAAGCAGCACAGGGGTGATGAGGATGAAGAAGCATGGGGGTGATGAGTGATAAGGACGAAGAAGTACAGAGGTTACATAGTTACATAGTTACATAGTCGGTGAGGTTGAAAAAACACACAAGTCCATCAAGTCCAACCTATGTGTGTGACTATGGGGGTCATTTACTATAGCGCCGGGATGTACTGGGCACTATTACGTATAATAGTGCTCATTTTAGACAATTAAGATTTCAACAGGCAAACGTGCGAATAAAAAATAGTGCTATTAGCGGCGAACCTACGTTAGTAAATTTGTAAATCAGTGCTGATTAACGATTCCGCATATATGCAAATGCCACTTTCTACTAAGTTATTAAATAGCACTACACTGCAACCATGATCCATGTATTAGAAAGAAATTTTTTTATGTGTAATGTGCTCTATCTCGTGTGCATCTATTGATGTATGTTGCAATTAGTATTCCTAGTTTTTTTCCTTCTTTTGCTAATGAATGCAGTTATGAATGATTATTACAGAGTAATGTCTGCTATTCTGTAAAGTTACATGTATTGAACATTTAGGTTACCTATTTGTTGTTTTTTTCATGTTTTTTTAATTTTTTTTTATTTAGGTGACTATAAAGCGGCAATTTTTTATGTTCATTCTTTAACCACTTCAATACAGGGCTTTTATACACCCTTCCTTCCCAGACCAATTTTTAGCTTTCAGCGCTCTCACATTTTGAATGACAATTACTCAGTCATGCTACACTGTACCCAAACCAAATTTTTAGCATTTTTTTCTCACAAACATAGCTTTCTTTTGGTGGTATTTAATCACTGCTGTTTTTTTTATTTTTTGCAATATAAGCGAAAAAAGAGAGAATTTTTTGAAAAAAAAAACACTTTTTTTTAGTTTCTATTGTAAAATTTTGCAATTAAGTAATTTTTCTTCATACATTTGGGCCAAAATGTATACTGCTACATATCTTTAGTAAAAAATAACCCAAATTAGTGTATATTATTTGGTCTCTGTGAAAGTTATAGAGTCTACAAGCTATGGTGCAAATCATTGAAAAATTATCACATCTGATCACACCTGATGTACTGAAGGCCTATCTCATTTCTCATTAACAAGCCAGGAAAGTACAAATACCCCCCAAATTACCCCTTTTTGGAAAGCAGACATTCCAAGGTATTTAGTAAGAGGCATGGTGAGTTTTTTGAAGTTGTAATTTTTTCCCACAATTCTTGGAAATTTTATTTTTTTTTGCACAAAATTGTCATAATAACAAGTTATTTCTCTCACACAGCACATGCAGACTTGCAATGACACCCCAAAATACATTCTGCTACTCCTCTTGAGTATAGTGATACCACATGTGTGAGACTTTTACACAGCCTGCCCACATACAGAGGTCTAACATCCAACTAGCACAGTCAGGCGTTTTACGAGCATAAATTGCACATCTCATTTGATGACAACCTATCACACTTTTGAAGGCCCTGGAGCACCAGGTCAATGGAAACGCCCACAAAATGACCCCATTTTGGAAAGCTAACACCCCAACATGTAATTTATGAGGCATAATTAGTCTTTTGAATGGTTCATTTTTTTCCCGAAGTTTTTGGAAACTGTGGAAAAAAAATGAAAACGCATTTTTTTTTACACAAAGTTGTCCATTCATAAGATATTTCCAACACATAGCATGTACATAGCAAAAATGACACCCCAAAATACATTCTGCTACTCCTCCTGAGTATGGCGATACCAAATGTGTGAGACTTTTACACAGCCTGGCCACATACAGAGGCCCAACATTGAAGTAGCAGCTTCAGGCATTCTAGGAGCATAAATTACACATCTCATTTCTCAACCACCTATTACAATTTTGAAGGCCCTGGAGCACCAGGACAATGGAAACGCCCACAAAATGACCCCATTTTGGAAAGCTAATACCCCAACGTATAATCTATGAGGCATAATTAGTCTTTTGAATGGTTCATTTTTTTTCCCGAAGTTTTTGGAAACTGTGGGAAAAAAATGAAAACGCATTTTTTTTTACACAAAGTTGTCCATTCATAAGATATTTCCAACACATAGCATTTACATAGCAAAAATGACACCCCAAAATACATTCTGCTACTCCTCCTGAGTATGGCGATACCAAAAGTGTGAGACTTTTACACAGCCTGGCCACATACAGAGGCCCAAAATTGAAGTAGCAGCTTCAGGCATTCTAGGAGCATAAATTTCACATCTCATTTCTCAACTACCTATTACAATTTTGAAGGCCCTGGAGCACCAGGACAATGGAAACGCCCACATAATGACCCCATTTTTGGAAAGCTAACACCCCAACGTATAATCTATGAGGCATAATTAGTCTTTTGAATGGTTCATTTTTTTCCCGAAGTTTTTGGAAACTGTGGAAAAAAAATGAAAACGCATTTTTTTTTACACAAAGTTGTCCATTCATAAGATATTTCCAACACATAGCATGTACACAGGGCCGATCCTAGGGTCACAGACGCCTGGGTGCAGAAATATTTCTGGCGCCCCCACATGGGCGTGGTCATCTTACCAACTCCTCCCCTTTACAAATGATTCTATGGCAACGACTCAAACACAGAGCTGCTCCCCTAAGAAGTCTTTGTTACCCTAGGATCTTCCCACGATCTCTTAACAATAAAGAAAATACAGGAAGAGAGTACACTAATGAGACCTGGAAGGGAGTCTCTCTGATGCACACAGAGAGGGCTGTCTGTTAGAAAGAGTCCACAGACATAATACAGGATGCGGTCAAAGACTGCAGACATGATACAAGAGACAGTCAGAGACTGCAATCATAGTACAGGAGATGATCAGAGACTGCAATCATAGTACAGGAGATGGTCAGAGACTGCAGACATAGTGCAGGAGATGGTCAGAGACTGCAGACATAATACAGGAGATGGTCAGAGACTGCAGACATAATACAGGAGATGGTCAGAGACTGCAGACATGATACAAGAGATGGTGAGAGACTCCAGACATGGTATAGGAGATGATCAGAGACTGCAGACATGGTACAAGAGGTGATCAGAGACTTCAGACATGGTAAAGGAGATGGTCAGAGACTGCAAACATGTTACAGGAAATGGTCAGAGTCTGTAGACATAGTACAGGAGATGGTCAGAGACTGCAGACATAGTACAGGAGATGGTCAGAGACTGCAGACATAGTACAGGAGATGGTCAGAGACTGCAGACATGATACAAGAGATGGTCAGAGACTGCAGACATGATACAGGAGATGGTCAGAGACTCCAGACATGGTACAGGAGATGATCAGAGACTGCAGACATGGTACAAGAGGTGATCAGAGACTTCAGACTTGGTAAAGGAGATGGTCAGAGACTGCAGACATGTTACAGGAGATGGTCAGAGTCTGTAGACATAGTACAGGAGATGGTCAGAGACTGCAGACATAGTACAGGAGATGGTCAGAGACTGCAGACATGATACAAGAGGTGGTCAGAGACTCCAGACATGGTACAGGAGATGATCAGAGACTGCAGACATGGTACAAGAGGTGATCAGAGACTTCAGACATGGTAAAGGAGATGGTCAGAGACTGCAGACATAGTACAGGAGATGGTCAGAGACTGCAGACATGATACAAGAGATAGTCAGAGACTGCAGACATAGCACAGGAGATGGTCAGAGACTGAAGACATGATACAGGAAATGGTCAGAGACTGCAAACACAGTGCAGGAGATGGTCAGAGACTGCAGACATGATACAGGAGATGGTCAGAGTCTGTAGACATAGTACAGGAGATGGTCAGAGACTGCAGACATGATACAGGAGATGGTCAGAGACTGCAGACATGATACAAGAGATGGTCAGAGACTGCAGACATGATACAGGAGATGGTCAGAGACTGCAGACATAGCACAGGAGATGGTCAGAGACTGAAGACATGATACAGGAAATGGTCAGAGACTGCAAACACAGTGCAGGAGATGGTCAGAGACTGCAGACATGATACAAGAGATGGTCAGAGACTGCAGACATGATACAGGAGATGGTCAGAGACTGCAGACATAGCACAGGAGATGGTCAGAGACTGAAGACATGATACAGGAAATGGTCAGAGACTGCAAACACAGTGCAGGAGATGGTCAGAGACTGCAGACATGATACAGGAGATGGTCAGAGGCTGCAGACATAATACAGGAGATGGTCAGAGACTGCAGACATGATACAGGAGATGGTCAGAGACTGCAGACATGATACAGGAGATGATCAGAGACTGCAGACATAGTGCAGGAGATGGTCAGAGACTGCAGACATGATACAGGAGATGATCAGAGATTGAAGACATAGTACAGGAGATGGTCAGAGACTGAAGACATGATACAGGAAATGGTCAGAGACTGCAGACATAGTGCAGGAGATGGTCAGAGACTGCAGACATGATACAGGAGATGGTCAGAGACTGCAGACATGATACAGGAGATGGTCAGAGACTGCAGACATGATACAGGAGATGGTCAGAGACTGCAGACATGATACAGGAGATGGTTAGAGACTGCAGACATGATACAGGAGATGATCAGAGACTGCAGACATGATACAGGAGATGATCAGAGACTGCAGACATGATACAGGAGATGGTCAGAGACTGCAGACATAGTACAGGAGATAGTCAGAGACTGCAGACATGATACAGGAGATGATCAGAGACTGCAGACATGATACAGGAGATGGTCAGAGACTGCAGACATGATACAGGAGATGGTCAGAGACTGCAGACATAGTACAGGAGATGGTCAGAGACTGCACACATGATACAGGAGATGGTCAGAGACTGCAGACATAGTACAGGAGATGGTCAGAGACTGCAGACAAAATACAGGAGATGGTCAGAGACTGCAGACATAATACAGGAGATGGTCAGAGACTGCAGACAAGATAGAATAGATGGTCAGAGACTGTAGACATGATACAAGAGACAGTCAGACACTGCAGACATGGTACAGAAGCTGGTTAGAGATTGCAGACATGATACAAGAGATGGTCAGAGACTGCAGACATGATACAAGAGATGGTCAGAGACTGCAGATATGCTACAAGAGATGGTCAGAGACTGCAGACATGATACAAGAGATGGTCAGAGACTGCAGACATGATACAAGAGATGGTCAGAGACTGCAGACATGATACAAGAGATGGTCAGAGACTGCAGACATGATACAAGAGATGGTCAGAGACTGCAGACATTATACAAGAGATGGTTAGAGACTGCAGACATGATACAAGAGATGGTCAGAGACTGCAGACATGATACAAGAGATGGTCAGAGACTGCAGACATTATACAAAAGATGGTCAGAGACTGCAGATATAATACAGGAGATGGTCAGAGACTGCGGACATAATACAGGAGATGGTCAAAGACTGCAGACATTATACAAGAGATGGTCAGAACAAGAAGATGGTCAGAGACTGCAGTTCCTATGGACGTTAGTAGATAATGGCCGATCGGCCCTCTCACCTAACCCAGCGATACAGCAACGGTTCCTCTGATCAGGAGTCAGCTCACTCTGAATTACCCGTGGTGACTCCGCTGGGTAGCACCCAGATCTGTATTCCGGCAATGACTTTATTCCTTTCTCCACCAGGGATGGCGCTAGGCTGTGTGGCTTTCCCTCTGGTGGCGCAGGGCAGCGGGGTTCCCTCTCTGATGGTGTTCCCTCAGCACTCCCCTCTCCCTCTGGAGTCCAGGGTGTACTTCCCTGAAAGCTTTCCCAGGCTCCTGTCTCTCTCTCTCCCATTCAGCTGAGCATGCTGTGTGGGCTGCAGTTTCCGTGTTACAGTGGGGCTGTCAGTCCTCGGGACTACATGTCCCACAATCCTCTTCTATGCTTCTTTTTCTATTCTATTTTTTCCCTGGCTGATATGAAGGCAGGGGAAGAAACATAGTGGGAGGCTGTGTCGGCCAGCACCGCTCACTAGTATAGCAGTGCACGTGCGGAGGAGAGGGAGGGGAAGGGGCAAAAGAAGAGCCCGCAGCTGCAGTGTAGACCCCCCCAGGAGACCCCCCCTCCACTAGTACAGACCCCCACAGGACAAACCCCTCCTCCATTAGTACAGACCCCCCCACCAGGACAAACCCCCCTCCATTAGTACAGACCCCCAGGACAAACCCCCATCCATTAGTACAGACTCCGACGGACAAACACCCTCCCTCCATTGGTACAGACCCCCCAGGATAACCCCCCTCCTTTAGTACAGACCCCCCAGGACAAATCCCCCCTCCATTAGTACAGACCACCACCCAGGAGAAACCCCCCTGCATTAGTACAGACCCCCCCAGGACAAATCCCCCATTCATTAGTACAGACCCCCAGGACAACCCCCCTCTATTAGTACGGACCCCAACAGGACAAACCCCCCCTCCATTAGTACAGACCCCCCAGGACAAACCCCCCCCTCCATTAGTACAGACCCGCTAGGACAAATCCCCCCTTCTTTAGTACAGACCCCCCCAGGACAACCCCCCTCCATTAGTACAGACCACCACCAGGACAAAGCCCTCTTCATTAGTAGACCCCCCAGGAGAACCCCCCCTCCATTAGTACAGACCCCCCACCAGGACAAAACCCCCCTCCATTAGTACAGACCCCCCAGGACAACCCCCCCATTAGTGCAGACCCCCCCAGGGCAAGATCCCTCCATTAGTACAGCCACCCCCAGGACAAATCCCCCTTCATTAGTACAGACCCCCCCAGGACAACCCCCCCTCCATTAGTACAGACCCCCCCAGGACAAGCCCCCCCATTAGTACAGACCCCCCACCAGGACAAATCCCCTCCATTAGTACAGACCCCCCACCAGGACAAACCCCCCTCCTTTAGTACAGACCCCCCAGGACAACCCCCCCATTAGTGCAGACCCCCCCAGGGCAAGATCCCTCCATTAGTACAGCCATCCCCAGGACAAATCCCCCTTCATTAGTACAGACCCCCCAGGACAACCCCCCCTCCATTAATACAGACTCCCCCAGGACAACCCCCTCCATTAGTACAGACCCCCCCAGGACAAGCCCCCCCATTAGTACAGACCCCCCCAGGACAACCCCCCCATTAGTACAGACTCCCCACCAGGACAAACCCCCCTCCCTTTAGTACAGACCCCCCCAGGACAAGTCCCCCCCATTAGTACAGACCCCCCCAGGACAACCCCCCCATTAGTACAGACTCCCCACCAGGACAAACCCCCCTCCCTTTAGTACAGACCCCCCCAGGACAAATCCCCCCTTCATTAGTACAGACCCCCCCAGGACAACCCCCCTCCATTAGTACAGACCCCCCACCAGGACAAAGCCCCCTCCTTTAGTACAGACCCCCCCGGGACAATGCCCCCCCCTCTATTGGTACAGACCCCCCACCAGGACAAAGCCCCCTCCTTTAGTACAGACCCCCCCCGACAATTCCCCCCCCCCTCTATTGGTACAGACCCCCCACCAGGACAACCCCCCCATTAGTACAGACCCCCAGGACAAATCCCCCTCGATTAGTACAGACCGACCGCCCCAGAGACAAACCTCCCTCTATTAGTACTCTAGCTAGAGACCCATTAAAACCCGGGCGGCAGCTAGAGAGGACAGTGTGCAGCCGCGCCGCCCGGGTGAAGAGCAGTTGTCTAGACAGGCTTGGGCGGGCCGCGGGAGTGAGAGACAGAGGAGGAGAACCTGTGTGTATCAGCCTATCAGGCTGCAGGCACGGACCGCTCTCCCCCTCAGCGAAGTCACTGAGCGGCTGGTCTCTCTCCACACAGAGACCAGCCGCTCCGATCTCCGGCGGCTGCTCTCCTTCTCTGACAGGAGAAGGAGGGAGGGGGGATGGGCTCTAGCAGCAGCGAAAAAAACATAGCGGCCGCTCCGCGGCCGTGACCTGCGGAGGGAGCCTGCTCTGGACACGGAGAGGAGGAGGAGGAGGGAAGGGAGCACTCTGGCGCTTCAGCGCCCCCACCTCTCTGGCGCCCGGGTGCACTGCACCCCATGCACCCGCCTGGGACCAGCCCTGCATGTACATAGCAAAAATGACACCCCAAAATACATTCTGCTACTCCTCCTGAGTATGGTGATACCACATGTGTGAGACTTTTACACAGCCTGGCCACATACAGAGGCCCAACATCCAAGTAGCACTGTCAGTTGTTCTAGGAGCATACATTACACACAAATTCCTGCCAACCTATCACATTGTTGAAGGCCCTTCATATTTCTAACACATAGCATGTACTGTACATACCAATTACAAACCAAAATACATTCTGCTGAGTAAAGGTTAAAGAAAAGATTACCTGCAGTTTTAGTAGTGCAGTGGTCCACAGAGAAGAGCATCGGTCCAGGCAGCAGGCAGGAACATGGACAGCAACAGCAAAACAGGCAGCAGGCAGAAATAGTCAGTACAGGTAGAAATGTCAGCACAGCCAAAGCATTACGCCAGATAGCAGGCAGGGATGTGGTCAGCAACAGCAAAAGGATCAAAGGATCGTCCATGTAGCAGGCAGGAATACTGTCCATAGTTACAGTACATGCAGCAGGCAGAGGTATGGTCAGCACAGCCAGAGTATTTGTCCAGGGAGCAGGCAGTACCATCAAGCTTAGAGCATCGGTCAGGAAAGAATGGGGACAGGGGTAGAGGCTTCTCCCACCCAAATCGCTTTGAAGCCTCCGGGCAACCAGACCCTGTTATGGGAACACAGAAAATCAAAAACTGTTTTTCTGAACTCTGAACACTATTCTGGAGCCCCTCACATATGTGAGACCCCTGTGTAGCAGGGTGAAAGATCAATCCAAGGGGCAGGCAAAAACATGGTCAACAGGCCGAGGTCAGTGCAGGTAAAAGGCAGAAATAGACGGTAGGCAGAGGCATAGTCGATACAGGCCAGGGTCAGTTCACGTGAAAGGCAAAAACATGGCGGAAAAACAATGCAGACGGTAGGCAGAGGCATAGTCGAGAAACAGGCCAGGGTCGGTTCACATGGAAGGCAATGATATGGTTGGTTGAGGAAGGGAAATATTCAGGACAGAAATTAAAAACGGGGAAATGGCAGTATTAGAAATATGGACTAATAATTTTCCAGAGTGTGATATCGCCTGAAGCATTCTCCGATGCAAAGGCCAGGTTGGAAGGGACAGTCGGTACAATGGAAGCTGGTATCTTTCCTAATTCCTTTTTTGGTGCACACCCGACATTTTTTTGGCGTCGTCTTCCGGATCCTGTTGGTGGAACGTGGTCTGGGAAATGGCGCTCATGTAGTCTGCTGACAGAATCGGAGCGAATGCTTTCTGGGGGGATACTTGCTGATAAATCAGGGCAGTGACAATGTCTTCAATAAACTTTATGAAGGTGGTGGGTGTTTCTGTTGATTTTTGGTAGAATATGAAAGAATTTAAAAGGGCCAAATGAAAAAAGTAAATTGCGACTTTTTTGTACCAGAATAAGGATTTTCTTGTTGAAAGATAGGGCTGCAACAACTGATCGTTTAAATCCACCCCCCCCATGTGTTTATTGTACTCAGTGATACAGGTAGGCTTGCGAACGGTACTGCGTCTTCTGTGAAGTTCCACCAAGGTGTCATCGTGGATGGTGGACATGATGTACACATCTTTTCTATCCCTCCACTTCACAGCCAACACTTCTTCGTTCCTCAAGCTTGTCGATTCCCCCTTTGAATGTTTTTGGTGACAAGACACTGTGGGAAGCCCTTTCGGTTTTTTCTTGTTGTACCACAGGCCAAAGTTTGTTTGAGATATAGGTGGCGGAGAAGGGGCAAACTAGTATAATAATTGTCCATATAAATATGGTACCCCTTTTTGAGGAGTGGGAATGCCAACTCCCAAACAATTTTCCCACTTATTCCCATGTACGAGGGACACTCAGGGGGCTGGAGCTGGGAATCTTTGCCGCCGCTTCAATACCCCCATCGGGGAACAGCTGTGTCCTGAGGGACACGACGGTACCCCGATCGCCGCTCTGCGGGCCCTAGGGGGCCCGCAGTAGCGGCGGAAAGCCGAGGCCGTCATATGACGTCCACCCAGGATGGGAGATCCCATCTGTGGACGTCAATTGACTATGACCGGGTATTGAAGTGGTTAATCATACTACACTATTATGCAGGTCTCAGCGTATTTATCACAATGGCTTGGTGGTCTGCTAAGATGTTTCCACAGCACTCACAGTATGAATTCAAATCCCAGCCAACCTACCATCCACCAGCTGTATTTATTTTTCCAGTGCACAAGCGTATTAAAATAAAAAAACAAAGAAATGTAAACTGCCCGTTAGCTAGTGTGTGGTGTTTGGAATTCCACACCATAATATTATTGAATACTTACATAGCATTGCATGCAT
Source organism: Lithobates septentrionalis (assembly GCA_037952835.1). Lineage (NCBI taxonomy): Eukaryota > Metazoa > Chordata > Amphibia > Anura > Ranidae > Lithobates > Lithobates septentrionalis. The sequence continues at coordinate 2,455,460 of JBBDGP010001619.1, forward strand.
TTGAAAAGTTAATAGAATCAGCCAAATTAAAATACATTGGCTAATTGGCATTTTCCTATTTTCAGCATAAGCTGCTTTGGCTAATTGTCATTCACCTTTTTTTTCGTCCTATGGAATCTTTTAGTATCTCTCTGTGGGATTTGAACCCATGAGTCCTTCAAAGCCCGAGTTTGTCAAGGTAGAAGTGCTGACCACTATCCTATTGGGCTTAGCACAATCGTACATAGAAAATACATTTACTAGTGTTTGATGTTCCTTTTCCCTGAGCTGTCTTCTCCCCGAGCCCCCTTTCATGCCGCCTTCTCCTGCTGCTGTGTTCTTCCGCGCAGCCGTTTACCCGCTAATTAAAAAAAAGCCGCTCTTCTTCTGCCCCATGGCTATGTAAGAGACGTCACACAGCGGGTGACAACACAGCGGAGGAAGACCGCCACAGAAGAAGATTGGCTTTTTTTTTTATTAGTGGGTAACCGGCGGTGCGGAAGAACACAGCGGACGGAGAAGACAGTGGCGGCAGGAGAAACAGCTCTGGGAGAAGACAGCTTGGGGAGAAGATGGCGGTGGGAGAGACAGCGGCAGGAGGGGGAAGACTGCTCAGGGAAGAAGACAGCTCAGAGCTATTTTACAATACAGGACTTGTCAAAAACCGGCTATTCTTTTTTTTTACATTTCACTGCTTTTTTTGGTGAACGGGTACCATACCCATTCACATGGGGGGGCAGGATCTGGGGGATCTTGTTAAAGGGGGCTTCCTGATTCTGATAAACCCCCTGCCCGCAGACCGACAACCACCAGCCAGGTTTGTCGGGAAGAGACCCTTGTCCTCATCAACATGGGGACAAGGTGCTTTGGGGGGGACCCCTAAGCACCCTCACCATGTTGAGGGCATGTGGCCTGGTATGGTTCAGAAGGGGAGGGTGCTTGTTCGCCCTCCCCTATCCTGACCTCCAGGCTGCATGCTTGTAATAAGGGCTGGTATGGATTTTGGGGGCCCCACGTCAATTTTTTAAAAATTTTGGTGTTTGATTCCCCTTAAAGTCTATACCAGACCCGAAGGGCCTGGTATTTACTAAGGGAGGACGGTACGACATTTTTTTCCTTGATTTTTGGATTTCCACACCATAATATTATTGAATAAGTACATACCAATGTATATATTTGAAGAGTTAAAATATGGAATAAACCAAACTGATGTGCATTGGCTAATTATGCTGCTGAGTTCAATGTACATTTTTAGGAGGTGATACTGTCAGTGGGATTTGAACTCATGGCTTGAACCTTTGAAGGTAGCAGGGCATACTGCTATGCTAGAGAGCTGAGCACACACCTGCCTAGAAAATACATTTAGTAATGCTTGATTCTATACAATAATGTTTTGCATTTCAGGCACTAATATTATAGTAACAACCATGCTCATGCTGATGTGGCATTGGCTAATAGGCGTTCGTCTCTTTTCAGCATATGCTGCTGAGTACAATGCAAGCTTTAAGTAGGTGATACCATTTGTGTGATTTTCAGCCAATTGAGCACAATTATATTGAGAACATACGTTTACTAGTGTTTGATGGTGGGGCTACTTTTTATTCTAAGTATAATAGTACTCAGCACTAGGGATGAGCCGAACACCCCCCGGTTCAGTTCGCACCAGAACCTGCGAATGGACCAAAAATTTGCACGAACGTTAGAACCCCATTGACGTCTATGGGACTTGAACGTTCGAAATCAAAAGTGCTAATTTTAAAGGCTAATTTGCATGGTATTGTCTTAAAAAGGGTTTGAGGACCCGGGTCCTGCCCCAGGGGACATATATCAATGCAAAAAAAAGTTTTAAAAACGGCCGTTTTTTTTGGGAGCAGTAATTTTAATGATGCTTAAAGTAAAAAAAAAAAGTGAAATATTCCTTTAAATATCGTACCTGCTGGGTGTCTATAGTATGCCTGTAAAGTGGTGCGTGTTTCCTGTGCTTAGAACAGTCCCTGCACAAAATTACATTTTTAAAGGAATAAAAGTAATTTAAAACTGCTTGCGGCTTTAATGTAATGTCGGGTCCTGGCAATATGAATGAAAATCAGTGAATAAAACGGCATGGGTACCCCCCAGTCCATTACTAGGCCCTTTGTGGCTTGTATAGATATTAAGGGGAACCCCGCACCCAAATTAAAAAAAGGAAAGGCGTGGGGCCACAACACCCTATATACTCTGAACAGCAGTATACAGGCGGTGCAAACAAGACAGGGACTGTAGGTTTGTTGTTAAGTAGAATCTGTTTGTAATTTTGAACTGGTACATTTTTAACGTGTTTAGCTTCAGCCAAAAAATCTATTTTAAGCTTTTTGGAAAACATAGGGAAGGGTTATCACCCCTGTGACATTTGTTTTGCTGTCTGTGCTCCTCTTCAGAACATTTCACCTCACTTTCTGTCCCAATGACAAATGTTTTTTGAAAATTTGGGGTTTTTAGTGAAACAAGGATTGGTGATAAAGCATCAGTGGAAAGGAGAAACATTTTTCCCATATTAACTCTTACAGGAGAGAATTTCCCTTCCTAGGGGTAGATTTCATCTCACTTCCTGTTGTCTCCTTCCGTTTGCAAGTAGGAGTCGTTTGAAAGTTGGATGTTTGAAAGTAGGGTCCTGCCCTATATACTCCGCAGAAATTTGGGCATTAGGTGTTGGTGTTGCCACAACACTGTAAGCCCTCACAGGGCCCTGCTGTGAAATATTAGATCAAGAATTGTAATTACATGCCCCTGTTGAACAGGGGCATAAAAATTGGGCCTTTGGTGATGGTGGTGGTGCTGGTGCCACAACACTGTAATGCCCCGTACACACGGTCGGATTTTCCGATGGACAATGTCCGATCGGAGCGTGTTGTCGGAAATTCCGACCGTGTGTGGGCGCCATCGGACATTTTCCATCGGATTTTCCGACACAGAAAGTTGGACAGCAGGAGATAAAATTTTCCGACAACAAAATCCGATCGCGTCAATTTCCGACCGTGTGTGGCCTGTTCCGACGCACAAAGTGCCACGCATGCTCAGAAGAAATTCCGACACGGGACAGCTCGTTCTGGTAAACTTAGCGTTCGCAATGGATACAGCACTTTCGTCACGCTGCAATGTTAAAAATGGTTTAATACAGCGCAATCTCTTCTTCTTTATAATGTGACAAGAATAAAGTAGTTTTGCTGCTCATATTCACACACACTTCTCACAAAGTTTTATTTGTGTTTTTTTAGTGGGATTCCCTGAATATATTGTTATTAGTTGTCACATCTGACATTTTTATATATATTTTTTTTTTTTTTTGATTTTCAGCCTTTTTTTTTCTTTAATGTTTGTATTTTTTCCAAGGCTGATCTTTGTTCAATGTTATTTTTACTCCAGAATATTTTTGTGTGTGTTTTGTGTGTCAAGTTACCCCAACACCATTGATATCTTTTATTATTTAATCTCAAGGAGATTGTTTGTTGTTGGTGTCCCTTGTTCATTTCACATTGTATATTTGAAATGTACCTGAATCCTCACAAACAAACTGTCATTTTTGAAGTAAAACACATAGGAGAGTATAATTCAAAAAAAAATCCTTTATTAAGGGATCAGAACCAAACAAAGAGGAAGGCAACACTAGATCAACAGGAGAAATTACCAAATCCTAGGACCCCCACGGCAGACAACAATTCTTCAACATCAAAATTGGTGGCCTGAGGAGTCCATATATAAGGGAGGGCAGTCTGGTCCAGAATTCGCAGAGATCCGGATAGCAGCAGATGACATCTGTGTCCCCAGGCTGTGGTACCACAAGAGGCTGCATTTTTTGGCCGACCAGACTGAACCCAGGGCAATCACTGTCTGGTCTTCCTTTCACGCTTCCTTCCCGGCTGTGGCTGTGCAGTTGGAGATGTGGCAGGAGGAGGAGTAGGACCTGGAGGAGGAGGAGGACTGGGAGGACCTGGAGGAGGACTGGGGGGACCTGGAGGAGGACTGGGGGGACCTGGAGGAGGACTGGGAGGACCTGGAGGAGAGGGAGGGGGAGGAGGAGGACCTGCAGGAGGAGGAGGAGGACCAACGCGAAGGTGTGTCTCAGGTGTAATTTGGCCCCTCATACCTTTCTCAAGAGCCTCCAATATGAGGGCCTCACACATGACTTTTTGGCCCTCCTCCATCCTCTGCATTTTATATGCTATGAAGGCAGCAATGTTCTCCTCCATGGTGTGGGGTGCTCCCAGGACCTCTGTAGCCCTCCAAAAGAATGCTATAGCAGCCTCCTCTAGGGAACTCCTCCTACTGCCACTTTCTGTTTTCAGGGGGGGTGGAGGAACCTGCAGATCAGCCAGCCGGCTCGGCTCGGCCCGGCCACCTCCTGGCTGAGACTTCCCTGTGTATGAAAAAGGGACATGGTTTTAGTTGTTGCATCATCAATCCCAATCATAAATTAGTACTCCCAACTAACATCTAGTTAACATCATTGATTGGACAAGCAGAAATATTTAGAGGAATGCTATACCTGGCTCAATCTGGGCTCCTCCACATGTGGCCTGGAAGGCCCAGGTTGGGCATCAGAAGCCTCAGCCGGTGGGGAAGGAAGCGTGGAAGGAAGACTTGAGAGGGATGGCCTGGGTTCAGTCTGGCCTGCCAGAAAATGCAGCCTGTCGTAGGACAACATCCTGGGGACATAGATGTCATCTGCTGCTCCGGATCTCTGTGAATCCATGACTTTCTTGCGCTCCCTTAGATATGTACTCCTCAGGCCACCAATGAAGATCTTTAAATAGGTGATGTCTGCCGTGGGGATCACCTGCTTCACAATTACCAACAATTGCACCAGTGCTGCCTTCCTCTTTGCTTGGTTCTTGAAATGGGGGTGGGTAATCTCCCACAGACAGGGCAGCTCCCTTAGCATATCTATGAATACTGACATGAAGTCATTGTCTTTCATTAAGATATCCATGTTCACTGCAAGACACAACACAAGACAAAGCCTAATATCAGACAAAACTCTCCTAATCTTGTTACAATATAGGCCTCAATCTAGAAGCAGTATAGGCACAAGTTTGTCTCTTACCTTCGTTCTTACGATCGGCGCGTCCAATGCTCCTTCCTCCGCTCACAGATCATACGTAATACGCACGCGTGTTACGCTTTATACACACTGCGCATGCGTGTAACTCCGCCCGCCCCTGACGTTCTTTCTATTCTATTCCCTGCCCCTTTTCGTTCGGCGCAGTGGGTGAAGAGCATGATGGCGGATTTAGAGCAGGTGCGTGCTAATTATAGCAACGAGGAGGAGGAGGAGGAAAGCCTGGATCCAGGCACGTCCCGATCCAGAAGGAGACGTTTTAAGGCCACAAATATGTCCTTTGGGGAGATGTTGGAGATGGTCGACATCATGAGGAAGTCCGACTATGACGGAAAATATGGGCCTTACCCCCACCCCAACATCCGAAAGGCAAAAATCATTGCTAAAGTGATCAAAAGCCTTCACAGGAATTTCGGGGTACGAAGATCTAAAGATCAGCTCAGGAAGCGGTGGTCGGACCTGAAGTTGAGAGAGCCAGAGCAGTACCGAAAGATCCGGAGAGTGCTGCAAAAAAGTAAGTAGTTGTGCTGTGTTCATATTCTTTCTGTCTTTATTCCGTTCGTTCTGCTCCATATTCTTTTATTAATTGTAACGTTTAAAAGGGCAACTTTAATGTTCATGGGCCCATTATTCGTTCGTATCAAACATTTTTCTTTCGGCCTCTAGAACACCATTGTTTAGGCCATATGCATTTTCACACATTTTTTGGGGCCTACTAGGATGCCAAATATTTGTTTGTGTAGATGGGTTTGTTACTAGAATGAAATGCCAACTAGATTGTGTGTAAGGAGAGGACACTGAGCAGCTGTTTTCACATCTGGACACTGGAGCACTAGTGTGGGACACAAGAACACCATTTTTATTAGGGGGCCACACAGGTGCTCCAGTGTATACTATAGGGGGGTCTCCATCTGTAAAGCTTGTACTAAACCGGTAAAGTATTGCAGCTTGACAAAGGGCAATAATAAAATTACATCTTGGAACTCGGCTAAAATTGACAATTGTACCCCACTTCCAAACAATGTTTCCTATTTCTAGTTCTGCCAACAAATATCTGTGTGCTAAGTATACCATTTTTGTTTTACATAGGGGAGAAAAGACTCGGAGGACACCCCTCATCCGAGGAGACCACAGACCCCCCACCTATGGAAGAAGGGGAACTAACACCAACCCAAGAAGAAGAGCAGGAGGAAGAAGAAGATGTGGTGGAGATTGGCACCACAACAGGTGAGTGTCTGCGACCACAGGCTCAGGTAAAAGAGATGGATGGTGGCAGTTTTTTGAGACCTTTTTTTTTGTTCTTTATCTCTTTTTAGGTGATCGTGATGTGAGGGATAGAGAACGCTTTACTTCTGAAAGTGCCCAGATCCTGATCGGGGAGATCATGGGGTGTAATCTCGAATTGCACAACATACAGCAACAAATCAGTGATGTTATTAAAAAAAATAATAACATCATTGATGTTTTGGGGTGAATTTAAACCCCACAAAATCACTTGTTTTATTGTGGTCCAATCTTTGAAATTTTTTTTCTATGTTTTGAAAAGCCAAATTTGGAGGATGCACACAGTGTGCCAACATGTGCTATCTGCCATCACGGGAGATCAATGGATGCGTTTTGGGGGTGCAACCCCTTCCTCAATAATAAAGTAGCGTTGAGGAAGGGCTTGCTCCCCCAAAACACGTCCCTTGATCCCCCCTGATGGCAGCTAGCACATGTTGACATTCGTAAATTGGTGTGCATCTTCCAAATTTGGCTTTTCCAGGAGTGATTTCCCCCCATCTGAACGCTATATCAAACCCAGTTCCTAAATACTGATGTCTGATATAGCCTTCAGGTTTTACCTAATGTGAACTTTGTAAGTTCAAGTTTTTTGGCTTTCTTGTTGGTTTTACACAGGCCTGTTTTATCTGAAATGGATATTTCGATTTTTGATAATGCTACGGCAAAAATTGTTATACAACAAAAATGTTGGTTTGTTTTAAAAACCTTTGGTAAATGCACATGTGATTGTGCAGGTATAAAAAAGTGGCTTACTCAAGAATGTGTGGATTATTGTCTCAACACTACAATACAACACTTTTGGGGTGATGTAATTGCTGTTTTCTGCAAAAATGGGGGTTATTTCCTAAAGGCAAATACACTTTGCACTACAAGTGCAGGTTCAGTGCAGTTGCAAGTGCACTTGTAGTGAAATGTGTTTTTGCATTTAGGAAGTACCAGCCAACAGTGCTTAGTATAAGGTTACACAATCACATTTCTGTCAGGGTCAGCTAAAACAAACACAAGCAGTAAATGTCCACAAAGAATTTCTTTTGGTTGTTTTTTATTTGAAAAAGGTTTCACAGATTGTCTGGCATATTGATAGCCCCCCTACCCGCAAAGAACTCCAGGTATCGTAACCGGACATCACGGGCACTCAGGGAGGGCAAGCCAGGACGGCCACTTTCAAGCGCCGTCAGTGTTGATGGATTTTGGATTCCGGCCTCAGGCCCAACTGAGTCAGCATAGTTGGCTGAATGTTTTCTTAACAAATTATGGAGAACACAGCAGGCAAGTATTATATGGTTCAGTTTATACTCCGCCATATGGATAGGTGTCAGAAATAATCGGAACCGGCTGGCCAGGATTCCAAATGTGTTCTCCACCACTCTTCGGGCTCTGGCCAGCCGGTAATTAAAAAGCCTCTGTTCCGGGGTGAGGGTCCTCATCGGGAATGGCCGCATCAGGTGGTCCCCCAGCGCAAATGCTTCATCAGCAATGAACACAAATGGGAGACCTTCAACATTGTCCTCTGGAGGTGGCAAGTCCAAGCTGCCATTCTGGAGACGCCTGTAGAACTCCGTCTGGGCGATGACTCCACCATCGGACATCCGGCCATTCTTCCCCACGTCCACATACAGGAACTCGTAATTAGCCGACACTACCGCCAACATCACTATACTATTAAACCCCTTGTAATTATAATAGTACGACCCCGAGTTGGGTGGTGGGACGATGTGGACGTGTTTCCCATCAATTGCCCCTCCGCAGTTAGGAAAGTCCCACCGCTGGGCAAAGTGGGAGGCCACAGTCTGCCATTCCTGTGGCGTTGAAGGAAACTGTTGAGGAAAAAACAATAAACATTACTATTTTTTCACAGAAACATGGCAGATTAGACACAAACATTATGGGGCAACCTCCAGATAGCATTTATTAAGGGGAATTTAACAAGGCCAAAGTATAAGGTACACCTATCATATTCCCCCTCCCCCCCTCTCATGGGCCATTTCTAACATTATAGGGGGAGGGGGGGAACTCTTGGACAGGTAACCCTCTTCACTTCATTGAGAGATGAATGCCTAAATAATGGGTATTACTTGGAACAGTCCCTCCTTAGTTACACTATTGGCAGACCACTGGACAGGTAAGAAGTGTCTGAATACAAAGATATAAATACACATTGTACACATTTGAGGACATTTGAACATTCTGATATTACCTATCAAGATAATAATAGGATACAAAAACTTTAAACAGTACCATTGGAAAGTATACAGGCAGCCCCTTGCACTACATGCTTTGGGGAATTCATCCATAAATCAGAGCACTAAAGAGATGGGTATAGTGTGTATGGGATTGGCAAAGTCAGCAGATAGATGATTGAGGATAGAGAATTGGGATCAGCTGACTTAGCAGTTGGGGGAGGGAGGGTTACTAAACATTTGGGGACACCACAAAAAAAAGCCTCTGGCACTCTGCCTGAATTTAAATCAAAAATAACATTACCAAACATTTTAGGGGGTGTTTGGGGTAAAGCACTACTATGGAGCAGATAAAATACATTGTTAAGTGACTACATGAGGTGAATATAGGCCAGGAGACACCATGCTGGGGAGGTTATTGAAGGGCAAATATGTATGAAGGACCTAAAATAATAATTACATAAAAATCCAGCATGCATGAGAACAAAGGGGACATTAACAGCATATTACAATCATGGTAATTAGGGAATGAGGAAAGAAATACAATATATTAGCAAACATTCAATACAATAAAATGTGACATTAAAGGATAAAAATCTTACCTTCATATACTCCTTCTTCAGGACCTGTATGATGGCAGAACAGGTCTCTGGGATAATGATCCCCAGAGCCTGGGGGGAGATGCCTGTCGAGAACTTTAAGTCCTGCAGACTTCTCCCTGTGGCCAAATACCGCAAGGTAGCGACCAACCTCTGCTCCGGAGTGATGGCTTGCCTCATGCAGGTATCCTGCCTGCTGATATAGGGGGTCAGCGAAGCCAACAAACGGTGAAACACGGGGTCCGTCATCCTGAGAAAGTTCCTGAAATCATCAGGATTATTCTCACGGATCTCACGGAGCAAAGGCATATGAGAGAACTGGTCACGCTGAAGCAACCAATTCTTGGTCCATGAACTCCTCCCCACCCTGTTCATGGACTGGACTTGTGTCAAGGTCAGGACCCCAAAACCAAGCCCCCGCACAGCACGAACTCTATGAGGAGTACGCATACGAAACATGGCTAGAAAACGGTCGGCTGCTCAGAACGAAATAACAGAACGCACTGAAGAACAGTAAGGCCTGTGAAGAGCGAACTGAAAAACAGTAACGAACGAACAAGAATACAATGACTACTTAAAGTCACGCGGAACTTGCTGCACGCACTGAAGAGCAGATACAAACCCACAAGCACAAACTGAACAGCAGAAAACGGTCTGAAAGCCACGAGTCTGAAAAAGCGCGAATCGCCTCTCACCAAACTTTTACTAACACGAGATTAGCAAAAGGAGCCCAAAGGGTGCCGCGCTTGGTTCTGAACCGGCCTTTTCTAGTCTCGTCGTACGTGGTGTACGTGACCGCGTGGTTGTCAATCGGAAATTCCGACAACTTTGTGCGACCGTGTGTAGGCAAAATAAGTTTGAGCCAACATCCGTCGGAAAAAATCCTAGGATTTTGTTGTCGGAATGTCCGAACAAAGTCCGACCGTGTGTACGGGGCATAAGTCCTCACAGTTACTCTTGGGTGCTGGAACGGGCCCTGCTGTGAAATATTAGATCAAGAATTGTAATTACATGCACCTGTTGAACAGGGGCAAAAAAATTGGGCTTTTGGTGGTGGCGGTGTTGGTGCCACAGCACTGTAAGTCCTCACAGTTAGTCTTGGTGGGCGCTGGAATGGGCCCTGCTGTGAAATATTAGATCAAGAATTGTAATTACATGTCCCTGTTGAACAGGGGCAGAAAAATTGGGCCTTAGGCACTGGTGCTGGTGCCACAACACTGCAACCCCTCACAGATACTCTAGTTGGAGCGCAAGAACGAGCCCTGCTGCAAAGTATTGCATCAAAAATTGTAATTACACACCGCTGTTAAACAGGGGCTGGAAAATTGGGCCTTAGGCACTGATGATGGTGCCACAACACTGCAACCCCTCACAGATACTGTAGTTGGAGCGCAGGAACGAGCCCTGCTGCAATTTATTGCATCAAAAATTGTAATTACACGCCCCAGGGGCTGAAAAATTGGGCCTTAGGCACTGGTGCCACAACACTGAAACCCCTCACAGATACCCTAGTTGGAGCGCAGGAACGAGCCCTGCTGCAAAGTATTGCATCAAAAATTGTAATTACACGCCCCTGTTAAACAGGGGCTGAAAAATTGGGCCTTAGGCACTGGTGCCACAACACTGCAACCCCTCACAGATACTCTAGCTGGAGCGCAGGAACGAGCCCTGCTGCAAAGTATTGCATCAAAAATTGTAATTACACGCCCCTGTTAAAGAGGGGCTGAAAAATTGGGCCTTAGCCACTGGTGGCGGTGCCCAGAACCAAAAATGTTCTTACAAGATATCAGCATGATCATTGAGGAGAAAGAGGATAATCACTCAGCATAACAGGATAGTCAGCATCAGCATAGGCATTCTTGAAGGGATCTGACATTTAAAAAAAAAATTTCGGTTACATCAGCATCAGGTGCTTGGTAGCTGGTGGTGATGCAAGTCTGATTCATTTTTATGAAGGTCAGTCGATCGACCGAGTCGGTGGACAGACGCACCCTGTGATCGGTTACAAAGCCTCCAGCAGCACTGAATGTGCCTTCCGAAAGAACGCTGGATGCAGGACAGGCCAGTAGCTCAATTGCATACTGTGCAAGCTCTGGCCAGTGATCCATCCTCAAGACCCAGTAACTCAGAGGATTTTCGGTGGGAAAGGTGTCCAAGTCAGATCTTGCCCCTAGGTATTCCTGCACCATGTAAAACAGACGATGGCGATGGTTGCTGGAACCGATCATATCTTGGGGCTGCGGACTAAAAAATTGTCTGAACGCATTAGTCAGACGGCCACCTTCTCCACCGCTCCTTCTTTGACTGACCGAAGCCTCAGCAACACGTTGTCCAGGAACAGGAGTTTGTAACCTCCCAGTCTCTGGGAACGCGTTGCACAGACCTTTCTGCAAGGCCTCCCGAAGATGTTTCATCCTCTGCTCCCTCTGCGACGGCAAGATAAGGTCTGCAACCTTACCCTTGTAACGTGGATCAACGAGGGTTGCCAGCCAGTATTGATCCCTCTCCTTGATACCACGAATACGAGGATCCTTCCACAGGCTTTGCAGGATCAGGGAGGCCATGCAGCGTAGGTTTGCTGAGGCATTCGGTTCGGAGTCCTCTGTTTCACTAAGGACAACATGATCCGCAGCGACCTCCTCCCAGCCACGTACAAGTCCATGGGTTTCTTGGGACTGTAAATGATCCCTTAAAGACTGCTGCTGATGCTGAGTGCCAGGCTCCACCTCCATGCTGACACAATCCTCCTCCTCCTCTTCCTGTGTGATCGCACGCAGGAACACTGTCTGGATAAATGGGGCCTTGAGAGCTAAGGAAGTTCTCCTCTTCCTGCCTCTGTTCTGCCTCAAGTGCCCTGTCCATTATTCCACGCAGCGTGTGCTCCAACAGGTGGACAGGGGGGATAGTGTCACTGATGCATGCACTGTCACTGGCCTCGTGGCCTCCTCAAATGGTGACACTGGCGTGGGGGAAAAAAACAAGCTCCCCTGGCCCTTTCCTGGTGTCATAGTCGCACAGGTACTCATTGACGGCCCTCTGCTGCGTGTGCAGTCGCTGCAGCATGGCCAACGTTGAGTTCCACCTGGTGGGCATGTCACAGATTAGGCGGTTCTTGGGCAGGTTAAATTCCTTTTGGAGGTCTGCCAGCTGAGCACTGGCATTATATGACCAGCAGAAATGCACACAGACTTTCCTGGCCTGCCTCAGGACATCCTGTAAGCCCGGGTACCTGCCCAAGAACCGCTGCACCAGCAAGTTAAGGACGTGAGCCAAACAGGGCACATGGATCAGTTGTCCCTGTCGGAGGGCGGAGAGGAGGTTGGTGCCATTGTCGCAAACCACCATTCCTGCCTTAAGTTGGCGTGGCATCAACCACCTCTGAACCTGCCCCTGCCGAGCATGGCATCTTTTGGCCTGCGTACTTGCGTAGCCCCTTGAACGCCTATGGAGCACCGCTGGTTCCAAGGACAAAGCACAGGAAGAGGCCATGGAGGAAGAAGAAGAGGAGGGGGTGGAGGAGAGAGGTGTGTCAGAATCACCAGTAGTAGCATTGTGGAGTCGTGGTGGCGGAACAACCTCCGACACTACTGCACCTTTTCCTGCATCCTTCCCAGCTGCCAGCAGAGACACCCAATGCGCCATGAAACTTAGGTAACATCCCTGTACATGCCTGCTGGACCATGAGTCAGCGGTAATATGCACCTTACCACTGACCACCCTGTCCAGTGAGGCCAAGACATTACCTTCCACATGCCGGTAGAGAGCTTAAATCGCCTTCCGTGAGAAAAAGTGGCCTTTGGGAACCTGCCACTGAGGAACCGCACATTCCACAAACTCACGGAAGGGGGCAGAGTCTACTAACTGAAAAGGTAGCAGTTGAAGTGCTAGCAATTTTGCCAAGCAAGCATTCAACCGCTGGGCATGTGGATGGCTGGGAGCGAACTTCTTTCTGCGGTGCAGCAGCTGCGGCAGGGAAATTTGCCTGGTACAATCTGACGTTGATGTAACGATAGCAGATTGCCCGCAACTACTTGGCTGTGACACACCTAATTCTACACCTTCATTCCTCTCAGTGCAGGTCTCAGAGAGGACTGAAGGTATAGTTGGGTTCGAGATCCCAGCTGATGAGGAGCAAGGAGAGGTCCTCTTTGTTCTTTGGTGTGGGTCTTTTAGGTACGCTTGCCAATGAACTGCATGACAGGTCAACATATGTCTGGGCAAGCATGTGGTGCCCAAGCGGGAGATGTTTTGGCCACGCGAGATACGCTTGAGACATATGTTGCAAATAGCAGCGTTGCGATCTGATGCACTCGTCTCAAAAAAGGCCAACACCAAAGAACTTTTGGAATAACATGCAGAGACAGCAGTGCCCTGCACATGCGGAGCTCTGCGGTGTGATGCAGTCAGTGTGCTGACCCTGGAGGGCATCCTGCCTCGTTGGTGATGTGCCTCCTCCTCCTCCTCTCTCCTATCAGGCACCCACGTGGAGTCAGTGACCTCATTATCCCCTTCCTCCTCATCACTGGAGCAAACCTGGCAGTATGCTGCAGCAGGGGGAACATGACTGCCAGATTGCTGTCCTTCTTGGACACCCCCTCTGTCCGGGCTCACGTTACTGCCTTCATCTAGCTGAGTACCATCATCAGAGCCTTCAAAATGCTGGGAATCCTCCTGGAGCATGTACCCAACACTGTGGTCAAACAGTTCGAGGGACTCCTCAGGAGGACATGGTGGGGCTAGGGAAGGAGTCACTGATGCCATTGAGCCGAGGGAAGAGGCCGCGTTGGCAGCTGCTTTGCCAGACAAAGTACCCTGAGCCTGGGTGAGAGAGGATGAGGAGGATCAGGATGGCTTGGTCATCCACTCGACCAAGTCTTCCGCATGTTGCGGCTCAACACGGCCAGCTGCCGAAAAAAAAGGACAAGTGTGTCCCACGGCCACGTGCTGATGAGGATGCACAGTGTCTATGACCAGCACTGTTGCCTCTAGACACAGAGCCTGCTTGCCCTCTTTTATTGGCTTGTGACTGTCTGCCTCTCCTTGTTGGCCTTCCAGACATACTATTGGCCTGCAGTGAGCTGCACAAAACTGGGATGTATATATATATATATATATATATATATATATATATATATATATATATATACCGATTATACTGCAGCTAGCAGAATCAACTGCCTGCCTGTAGTATTATTAGTATGATAACACCTGCACTTGTCTTCAGGTAGCTATACTGTAGGTGCAACTGTGCAGGGTACATAGTACAATAACTGGAAATATTTTAGGTAGCTATACTGTAGGTGAGACTGTGCGGGGTACACAGTACTGTAACTGAAAATACTTCAAAGAGCCTACACAAGCACCTGGCTGCAGGTAGCTTTACTGTAGGTGAGACTGTGCAGGGTACACAGTACAGTAACTGGAAATACTTCAAAGAGCCTACACAAGCACCTGGCTGCAGGTAGCTATACTGTAGGTGAGACTGTGCAGGGAACACAGTACAGTAACTGGAAATACTTCAAGAGCCTACACAAGCACCTGGCTGCAGGTAGCTATACTGTAGGTAAGACTGTGCGGAGTACACAGTACAGTAACTGGAAATACGTCAAGAGCCTACACAAGCACCTGGCTGCAGGTAGCTATACTGTAGGTAAGACTGTGCAGGGTACACAGTACAGTAACTGGAAATACTTCAAAGAGCCTACACAAGCACCTGGCTGCAGGTAGCTATACTGTAGGTGAGACTGTGCAGGGCACACAGTACAGTAACTGGAAATACTTCAAAGAGCCTACACAAGCACCTGGCTGCAGGTAGCTATACTGTAGATGAGACTGTGCAGGGTACACACTACAGTAACTGGAAATACTTCAAGAGCCTACACAAGAACCTGGCTGCAGGTAGCTTTAATGTAGGTGAGACTGTGCAGGGTACACAGTACAGTAACTGGAAATACTTCAGAGAGCCTACACAAGCACCTGGCTGCAGGTAGCTATACTGTAGGTGAGACTGTGCGGGGTACACAGTACAGTAACTGGAAATACTTCAAAGAGCCTACACAATCACCTGGCTGCAGGTAGCTATACTGTAGGTGAGACTGTGCAGGGTACACAGTACAGCAACTGGAAATACTTCAAGAGTCTACACAAGCACCTGGCTGCAGGTAGCTATACTGTAGGTGAGACTGTGCAGGGTACACAGTACAGTAACTGGAAATACTTCAAAGAGCCTACACAAGCACCTGGCTGCAGGTAGCTATACTGTAGGTGAGACTGTGCAGGGTACACAGTACAGTAACTGGAAATACTTCAAAGAGCCTACACAAGCAACTGGCTGCAGGTAGCTATGCTGTAGGTGAGACTGTGCAGGGTACACAGTACAGTAACTGGAAATACTTCAAAGAGCCTACACAAGCACCTGGCTGCAGGTAGCTATACTGTAGGTGAGACTGTGCAGGGTACACAGTACAGTAACTGGAAATACTTCAAAGAGCCTACACAAGCAACTGGCTGCAGGTAGCTATGCTGTAGGTGAGACTGTGCAGGGTACACAGTACAGTAACTGGAAATACTTCAATGAGCCTACACAAGCACCTGGCTGCAGGTAGCTATACTATAGGTGAGACTGTGCAGGGTACACAGTACAGTAACTGGAAATACTGTAAAAACACCTGCCTGTCTGTCAGTATGTTAGGAAGAGAAGAACAGGATATTGATATTGACAATATTTGAAGGCAAACTTAAGGGAGTTTGATAAGAAATGGTGTCCCTGGGATAGCAGCAGGTGAATTACAAAGACAAAGGCCCAGTTTGAGCCCTGGTTCACACTGACAGCGGGAGGAAATTGTGCGAGTTCAGCTGAACACAATTTTATTCCCGCGTGTCAGTCTCGACTGCGGGGGAATTTCAGAGACATCTGTGCAGGTTTCTGCACAGATGTCAATGGAAATTGCACCCCAAAGTTGCCAAAAGTAGTACAGAAACTACTTTTGGAAATTGCAGAGCCGCACCAATTAGGACGGTACAATTGCCATCGCTTTGGCATGCAATTTGAAACGTCAAATCACACCAATGTGAACCATGGCTGACACATACAACACTGCCTATCCACCAGCTGAATTCATTACCTGCAATTCTCCACAGCTGTTATATACAAAGACTCCACCTAAACATCTGTATCATTTACTTGCAGGTGTGCTGAAGAGATTAGGTTTCTTTGGTGCACAATTATATCATAATTTCTATGGGTATAATAAAGATATTGCACTTCTCCAAAACCACCAACCCCAAAACTAATTAAAAAGAAAAAGAGAAAAAAAAAACGACAAGCTCAATAATGCACTTTTATTTTGCCAGCAGAAACATTTACTAGCATAAAAAACATATTCTACAGGATATAAGGTGCTACATTTAGCAAAACAGTTAGCAATTGGGTTTTAAGGGCCCTGCTCATAGGAGCGTACAATCTATAATTTATCTAAACCTTAGAGTGAACACAGCTTTACTTTCAGTGTATAACGGGCAACACATCACATTTTTATCTGCAAGATTATAGAAACATACTTAACAGTCATTCTTACAAAGCATTCCAACATAATATTAAAAAAGGCACATATTCAAAATATAACACCCACCACCACCACACAATCCACACACGTACATTGGGGAGTATGTTCTGCTGGAAGCTGCATGTACACGATTAAGCAATGAGATCAAAGAGTAGAAGGTCAGCAGATGCTCCCAAACCATGAATGCATGGTCAGACAGGAACAATACACACACAACATTGACAGGGTGACCACATAAACCCACTTTTGATGGAAAAAATGCACAAGAATTTCAGCACACAAACAGCCCTATTTGGGCGTTTGTCAATATGCACAATATCATTCCTTCTCCCCCACAAATCACAGCAAAAAACCTGGCCACTTCTCAGGCTAAACGAACCCCCCCCCCCCCCACTGCAGTCCTTTATATAAGGTTGTATTGTTAGCACACTGACACACGCCCAATAGAAGTACACTCTCACCAGTATCTTTCAATCTGTCTCTTCATGTATGTCCAGGGTGGCCATCAGGGGGTACAGCCGTCACAACTGTAAGGCAGGACGGGTGAAGGGGAGCCGTGCTGTGCATTACAGAAACAATTTCACAGCTTCTGCTGTTCTCGTGTCACTGAGCAAAGACATCAAGCTCTTTACTGCCATCTCTGGCTATTATGTGTGTGTGCACCCCTTGTGTGATTTGTACTGAGCTTCTCAGCAACATGTCAGCTTTGTGAAAACAGGCTGGGACTAGGTAGGAAGACCTTCTTTACAAGTAGGGGCTGTGAGGAAAGGGAGGGGGCTATGAGGGAAAGGGAGAGGGGCTGTTTGTGTACAGGGAGGGGCCAGAGCCTTGTGTGTTTACAGGTTTGTGTATGTGAGGGGCTGCCAGATATACAAGTTTGTGTATGTGAGGGGCTGCCATATATACAGTTTGTGTGCGGGGGGGCTGGCATATATACAGGTGTGTGTGTGAGGGGGCTGACATATATACAGGTATGTGGGGGCTGACATATATACAGTTGTGTGGGGGGTGGGGCGCTGACATATATACAGGTGTGTGTGTGGGGGGGCTGAGTGCGTACAGGCGAGGTGGCCAGTGTGCGGATTTAATAGGATGACCCAATCGGCAAGCCCTGGGGAAAGTTGGAGGTCAGGCTCGGGGTGGGGGGGGGGGGCCAGGCCTAAAGCTGTGTAGGGGGTCCAAAAATGTCTGATGGCTACCCTGTGTATGTCTAAAGTGATTGCACCTGATGAGCAGGAACACATAATACTATTTGCAACTGTGTTGGCCCTTGGCTATGTGCATAACATCTCCAACTACAGACCAAAGATCGAAGACCATTTGCATCCACATAAACAAAGCAACAGTTTTCTAAACATATGTACCTGTGCAGTGTAAACCCTACCATTTTAAATGTCCAAGTCCCTGGGCATAAATAGTGCTAACAAACATTAACATCAGTACCTGGCTGCAGTGAGCTTCCAATCTAAAGTCCAAAACGAACTTTCTTACATTAGAGATTATTTTGACAGGAGACAAATAAAATGCCAGCATGTCTTTGGATTGTGGTGAGAAACCCACACAGAGAGAACATAAAAAGTTCAATGCAAGCATTAGCATGTTGGGGATTTTAACCAGCAACCCCAGTGCTGCTAGATGGAATAGCTACCCATTTAGCCAGTGGGCAGCCTCACACATCTAGCCTGCATCTCTGTAGTGTGAACCAGCCCTAAGTCCATAGCCATGCTCAGTGTCACAAGCAATATACAATATATTGTCCGAAGTATTGGGGCGACTGCCTTTATACGCACATGAACTGTAATAGCATCCCAGTTTTAGTCCGTAGGGTTCAACATTGAGTTGGCCCACCCTTTGCAGCTATAACAGCTTCTACTCTTCTGGGAAGGCTGTCCACAAGGTTTAGGAGTGTGTGTATGGGAATGTTTGACCATTCTTCCAGAAGTGCATTTGTGAGGTCAGGCACTGATGTTGGACGAAAAGAAAATCCCCAAGGTGTTTTGTTGTGTTGAGGTCAGGACTCTGTGCAGGCCAGTCAAGTTCCTCCTCCCCAAACTCACTCATTCATGTCTTTATGGACTTTGCTTTGAGCACTGGTCCTAATCATTTGGTGGAGGGGGGATTATGATGTTAGGTTGTTTTTCAGGAGTTGGGCCTGGCCTCTTAGTTCCAGTGAAGGGAACTCTTAAGGCTTCAGCATACCAAGACATTTTGGACAATTTCATGCTCCCAACTTTGTTGGAACAGTTTAGGGATGGCCTTCTTTTTCCAACATGTCTGCACACCAGTTCACAAAGCAAGGTCCATAAAGACATGGATGAGGAATTTTGGCGTGGGGGAACTTGACTGGCCTGCACAGAGTCTTGACCTCAACCCGATAGAACACCTTTTGGCTGAATTAGAGCAGAGACTGCGAGCCAGGCCTTCTCATTCAACATCAGTGATGCCGTGTACACACGGGCGGACTTTTCGGCATCAAAGGTCCAACGGTCTTTCCGACTGACTTTTGACGGACTTCAAAGGACTTCAAAGGACTTCAAAGGACTTTCGAATGAACGGACTTGCCTACACACGATCACACCAAAGTCCGACGGATTCGTACGTGATGACCTACGACTTGACTAAAATAAGGAAGTTGATAGACAGTAGCCAATAGCTGCCCTAGCGTCGGTTTTCGTCCGTCGGACTAGCATACAGACGAGCGGATTTTTCGACCGGACTTGAGTCTGTCGGAAAGATTTGAAACATGTTTCAAATCTAAAGTCCGTCTGAGTTTTGACCGAAAAAGTCCGCTGCAGGTCCGATGAAGCCCACATGCGGTCGGATTGTCCGACGGATTCATCCCGTCAGACCAGTCCGGTCGAAAAGTCCGCCCGTGTATACACGGCATGACTGGCCTCACAAATGCGCTTCTGGAAGAATGGTCAAACATTCCCATAGACCAAAAGTATAATAAACAGCAAAGTGCAGCGCTAATAACATATGTGAAAAGTTACAATTGAGTTCCACCAAGTGACATGTAAAACAATTAGTGAAAAAACATATTGCAAATAACAAATGAAACTAAAATCACAAGTGTATGTGAAAAAAAGTCCAAAAGTTCTTGATAAGTCCACAAATAAAAGTAAATAAATGAAGAACACCCATCCAAGAGAGGTTTGTGACAAAAGGTGCCTACATAAGATCCACCAAAACGTGTGTGAGTAGAGTCTGCTTACCAGACGGCGATGACTGCTATTATGGCAGTCTCGCCCAGCATAGGGATTATGGTCTCCCAAAACCCAAGGTACAATACGGGATCGGTAGTTCTAACACTCCATCAGACCGGAAATACAAAAGAGAACACCTCCATAGCGCAACATTGTATGATATAAAAATTTAATAGTAAACAAGGAGTTACACTTACAATATTGCAGAAGGTATGCAGCATGTGGAAAAAACAAGCAGAGCGGCGGCGTCTCCGTGTACCGCGATTCACTTCCTGTGTTCAAGCCCTTCCAAGAACGTGATGACGTCACCGTCGTAGGCTCCTCCCTACGCGTTTCGTCACGATAGGACGTCGTCTGGGGATTTACCCAATTTGGGTTTTTTCTCTTATATTCCCATAGACCAGTGATGGCGAACCTTGGCACCCCAGATGTTTTGGAACTACATTTCCCATGATGCTCATGCACTCTGCAGAGTACTGGAGCATCATGGGAAATGTAGTTCCAAAACATCTGGGGTGCCAAGGTTCGCCATCACTGCCGTAGACACACTAAACCTTGTGGATAGCCTTCCCAGAAGCTGTTATAGCTGCAAAGGGTGGGCCAAATCAAATGTTAACCCTACGGACTAATGCCCTGTACACACGATAGTATTTTCCAATGGAAAATGTGTGATAGGACCTTGTTGTCGGAAATTCTGACTGTGTGTAGGCTCCATCACACATTTTCCATAGGAATTTCCGTCACACAAAATTTTAGATCTGGTTCTCAAATTTTCCGACAACAAAATCCGTTGTCGGAAATTCCGATCGTGTGTACACAATTCTGATGCACAAAGTGCCAATGCTCGGAATCAAGCAAAAGAGCAGCACTGACTATTGAATTTCATTTTTCTGGGCTCGTCGTACGTGTTGTACGTCACCGCGTTCTTGATGTTCGGAATTTCCGACCAACTTTGTGTGACCGTGTGTATGCAAGACAAGTTTGAGCCAACATCTGTCGGAAAAAATCCCATGGATTTTGTTGTCGGAAAATCCTATCGTGTGTACAGGGCATAAGACTGGGCTGCCATTAAAGTTTATGTGCATGTAAAGGCAGGTGTCCCAATACTTTTGGATAGATAGTGTATCTGGCAAAATTTACAATGGTGGTGGAACCCTCCTACACATAAATACATTAAGACATAGTCCTAGGACCTGAATCAGAAGTTATGTTTAACAACATAGGGAGACAAGACAACTTCTCTACATGAAGCAGCATGCTTGGGATTCAAACCCAGACCCTCAAACATGCTAAGCAGAAGTCCTAACCTCTGATGCCGCGTACACACGGGCGGACTTTTCGACCGGACTGGTCCGACGGACCGAATCTGGCAGACAATCCGACCGTGTGTGTGCTCCATCGGACCTGCAGCGGACTTTTTCGTTAAAAAATCTGATGGACTTTAGATTTGGAACATGTTTCAAATTTGTCCGACGGACTCGAGTCCGGTCGAAAAATCCGCCCGTCTGTATGCTAGTCCGGCGGACGAAAACCGACGCTAGGGCAGCTACTGGCTATCAACTTCCTTATTTTAGTCCGGTCGTACGTCATCACGTACGAATCTGTCGGACTTTGGTGTGATCGTGTGTAGGCAAGTCCGTTCATTCAAAAGTCCGTCGGAAGTCTGTCAAAAGTCCATCGAAAGTCCGTCGGACCAGTCCGGTTGAAAAGACCGCCCGTGTGTACGCAGCATAAGCCACAGAGCCACCACATGCAGAAACCTCCTACACATAAATACACATATACTGCTTTTCTTTGGACATAAAGGTGGTGGAATTACTTTACTCAAGGGTTATTCTTCTTGATTTATTCAGTGATATTTGGTGGGTCAGTGTAAAATAGTGATATTACCCTTTAATTTTTGGGAATTACATTTTGATTTCTGATGTTGGTACACATATCACATTTTTTGGGCTCAAATTATGATTATTTGGAAATAATAAAAAACACAGAAAATTGTGACCCATTTTAACCACTTCAATACAGGGCTTTTATATACCCTTCCTTCCCAGACCAAATTTTAGCTTTCAGCGCTCTCACACTTTGAATGACAATTACTCAGTCATGCTACACTGTACCCAAACCAAATTTTTATCATTTTTTTCTCACAAACATAGCTTTCTTTTGGTGGTATTTAATCACTGCTGTTTTTTTTATTTTTTGCAATATAAGCGAAAAAAGAGAGAATTTTTTGAAAAAAAAACACTTTTTTTAAATTTTTATTGTAAAATTTTGCAAATAAGTAATTTTTCTTCATAAATTTGGGCCAAAATGTATACTGCTACATATCTTTAGTAAAAATAACCCAAATTAGTGTATATTATTTGGTCTCTGTGAAAGTTATAGAGTCTACAAGCTATGGTGCAAATCATTGAAAAATGATCACATCTGATCACACCTGATGTACTGAATGCCTATCTCATTTCTTGAGGCCCTAACAAGCCAGGAAAGTACAAATACCCCCCAAATTACCCCTTTTTGGAAAGCAGACATTCCAAGGTATTTAGCAAGAGGCATGGTGAGCTTTTTGAAGTTGTAATTTTTTCCCACAATTCTTGGAAATATTTTTTTATTTTTTTTGCACAAAATTGTCATAAAAACAAGTTATTTCTCTCACACAGCACATGCATACTTGCAATGACACCCCAAAATACATTCTGCTACTCCTCCTGAGTATAGTGATACCACATGTGTGAGACTTTTACACAGCCTGGCCACATACAGAGGTCTAAAATCCAACTAGCACCGTCAGGCATTTTACGAGCATAAATTGCACATCTCATATGATGACAACCTATCACACTTTTGAAGGCCCTGGAGCACCAGGACAATGGAAACGCCCACAAAATGACCCCATTTTGGAAAGCTAACACCCCAACGTATAATCTATGAGGCATAATTAGTCTTTTGAATGGTTCATTTTTTTCCCGAAGTTTTTGTAAACTGTGGAAAAAAAATGAAAACGCATTTTTTTTTACACAAAGTTGTCAATTCATAAGATATTTACAACACATAGCATGTACATAGCAAAAATGACACCCCAAAATACATTCTGCTACTCCTCCTGAGTATGGCGATACCAAATGTGTGAGACTTTTACACAGCCTGGCCACATACAGAGGCCCAACATTGAAGTAGCAGCTTCAGGCATTCTAGGAGCATAAATTACACATCTCATTTCTCAACCACCTATTACAATTTTGAAGGCCCTGGAGCACCAGGACAATGGAAACGCCCACAAAATGACCCCATTTTGGAAAGCTAACACCCCAACGTATAATCTATGAGGCATAATTAGTCTTTTGAATGGTTCATTTTTTCCCCGAAGTTTTTGGAAACTGTGGAAAAAAAATGAAAACGCATTTTTTTTACACAAAGTTGTCCATTCATAAGATATTTCCAACACATAGCATGTACATAGCAAAAATGACACCCCAAAATACATTCTGCTACTCCTCCTGAGTGTGGCGATACCAAATGTGTGAGACTTTTACACAGCCTGGCCACATACAGAGGCCCAACATTGAAGTAGCAGCTCCAGGCATTCTAGGAGCATAAATTACACATCTCATTTCTCAACCACCTATTACAATTTTGAAGGCCCTAGAGCACCAGGACAATGGAAACGCCCACAAAATGACCCCAATTTGGAAAGCTAACACCCCAACGTATAATCTATGAGGCATAATTAGTCTTTTGAACGGTTCATTTTTTTCCTGAAGTTTTTGGAAACTGTGGAAAAAAAATGAAAACGCATTTTTTTTACACAAAGTTGTCCATTCATAAGATATTTCCAACACATAGCATGTACACAGCAAAAATGACACCCCAAAATACATTCTGCTACTCCTCCTGAGTGTGGTGATACCAAATGTGTGAGACTTTTACACAGGCTGGCCACATACAGAGGCCCAACATTGAAGTAGCAGCTCCAGGCATTCTAGGAGCATAAATTACACATCTCATTTCTCAACCACCTATTACAATTTTGAAGGCCCTGGAGCACCAGGACAACGGAAACGCCCACAAAATGACCCCATTTTAGAAAGCTAACACCCCAACGTATAATCTATGAGGCATAATTAGTCTTTTGAATGGTTCATTTTTTTCCCAAAGTTTTTGGAAACTGTGGAAAAAAAATGAAAACGCATTTTTTTTACACAAAGTTGTCCATTCATAAGATATTTCCAACACATAGCATGTACATAGCAAAAATGACACCCCAAAATACATTCTGCTACTCCTTCTGAGTATGGCGATACCACATGTGTGAGACTTTTACATAGTCTGGCCACATACAGAGGCCCAACATCCAAGTAGCACTGTCAGTTGTTCTAGGAGCATACATTACACACAAATTCCTGCCAACCTATCACATTGTTGAAGGCCCTTCATATTTCTAACACATAGCATGTACTGTACAAACCAATTACAAACCAAAATACATTCTGCTGAGTAAAGGGTAAAAAAAAGATTACCTGCAGTTTTAGTAGTGCAGTGGTCCACAGAGAAGAGCATCGGTCCAGGCAGCAGGCAGGAACGTGGACAGCGACAGCAAAACAGGCAGCAGGCAGGAATAGTCAGTACAGGTAGAGATGTCAGCACAGCCAAAGCATTAGTCCAGATAGCAGGCAGGGATGTGGTCAGCAGCAGCAAAAGGATCAAAGGATCGTCCATGCAGCAGGCAGGAATACTGTCCATAGTTAGTACATGCAGCAGGCAGAGGTATGGTCAGCACAGCCAGAGTATTTGTCCAGGGAGCAGGCAGTACCATCAAGCTTAGGGCATTGGTCAGGAAAGAATGGGGACAGGGGTAGAGGCTTCTCCCACCCAAATCGCTTTGAAGCCTCCGGGCAACCAGACCCTGTTATGGGAACACAGAAAACCAAAAACTGGTTTTCTGAACTCCGAACACTATTCTGGAGCCCCTCACATATGTGAGACCCCTGTGTAGCAGGGTGAAAGATCAATCCAAGGGGCAGGCAAAAACATGGTCGACAGGCCGAGGTCAGTGCAGGTAAAAGGCAGAAATAGACGGTAGGCAGAGGCATAGTCGATACAGTCCAGGGTCAGTTCACGTGAAAGGCAAAAACATGGCGGAAAAACAATGCAGACGGTAGGCAGAGGCATAGTCGAGAAACAGGCCAGGGTCGGTTCACATGGAAGGCAATAATATGGTTGGTTGAGGAAGGTAAATATTCAGGACAGAAATTAAAAACGGGGAAATGGCAGTATTAGAAATATGGACTAATAATTTTCCAGAGTGTGATATCGCCTGAAGCATTCTCCGATGCAAAGGCCAGGTTGGGAGGGACAGTTGGTACAATGGAAGCTGGTATCTTTCCTAATTCCTCTTTTGGTGCACACCCGACATTTTTTTTGGCGTCGTCTTCCGGATCCTGTTGGTGGAATATGGTCTGGGAAATGGCGCTCATGTAGTCTGCTGACAGAATCGGAGCGAATGCTTTCTGGGGGGGATACTTGCTGATAAATCAGGGCAGTGACAATGTCTTCAATAAACTTTATTAAGGTGGTGGGTGTTTCTGTGGATTTTTGGTATATTATGAAAGAATTTAAAAGGGCCAAATGAAAAAAGTAAATTCCGACTTTTTTGTACCAGAATAAGGATTTTCTTGTTGAAAGATAGGGCTGCAACAACTGATCGTTTAAATCCACCCCCCCATGTATTTATTGTACTCAGTGATACAGGTAGGCTTGCGAACGGTACCGCGTCTTCTGTGAAGTTCCACCGAGGTGTCATCGTGGATGGTGGACATGATGTACACGTCTTTTCTATCCCTCCACTTCACAGCCAACACTTCTTCGTTCCTCAAGCTTGTCGATTCCCCCCTTGGAATGTTTGTGGTGACAAGACACTGTGGGAAGCCCTTTCGGTTTTTTCTAGCTGTACCACAGGCCAAAGTTTGTTTGAGATGTAGGTGGCGGAGAAGGGGCAAACTCGTATAATAATTATCCATATAAATATGGTACCCCTTTTGGAGGAGTGGGAATGCCAACTCCCAAACAATTTTCCCACTTATTCCCATGTACGAGGGACACTCAGGGGGCTGGAGCTGGGAATCTTTCCCTTCGTACACGCGGAATGCGTACACATAACCGGTGGCACTTTCACAAAGCTTGTTAAGCTTCAAGCCATACCTCGCCCTCTTACTGGGTATATATTGTTTGATTCCCAGCCGGCCTGTGAAATGCACCAGGGATTCGTCCACAGATATATTTTTTTCAGGGACATAAACTTCGGCAAACTTCTGGGAAAAAAAATTAATTAGGGGGCGAACTTTATATAATTTGTCAAAGTTTGGGTGATTTCGGGGGGGGCACTGTGAGTTGTCATTGAAATGCAAGAAGCGCATTATGATTTCGTATCGGGACCTGGACATGGCTGCTGAAAAAATTGGCATATGGTGGATGGGTTTGGTCGACCAATACTTATGAATTTCATTTTTTTTTTGTAAGCCCCATGTTCAGGGTTAGGCCTAAAAACAATTTTAGCTCCACTACTGTTAGCGGTCTCCACTCAAAAGGGTGGGCATAGCTGGAGCTGGGGTTGGCTGCAATAAATTGTTGGGCAAACAGATTAGTTTGGTCCACGATGCCTTGAATCCAATCGTTCGGGAAAAATAAATTAAAAAAATCCATTTGTGTAAATCCTGCAGTGTTGACCTGCACACCAGACTGTGCTGTAAAAGGGGGGATCGTGGCTGACCCTGTGGTAGAAGGCAGCCACAATGGGTTTGCCAAGGAATCTGGAAGATGGGTTTGGGCCCTACTTCTTTGGCGTCCACTTGTGCTGGGTCTTTCCTCCTGGGGTCTAGCAGCGCTTGTACTGGGCCCCTCCTCCTGGGGTCTACCGCCGCTGGCACTGCTGGTAGCTGCCTGGTTTTCAGACCGTCGTCTTTTTGGACGGACTACTTCCTCCTCTAAATCTGATCCTGATGTGCTGCCTTCAGGGGGCTCATATTCTGAATCAGAACCAGAATCTGAACTGAGCGGTGAGAGCTCCCCGTTGCTCTCATCGGTCAGACTCAGGATCTGGTATGCCTCTTCTGGGGTGTACATCTTTCTGGACATAGTGGCTGACTGGCTGTATGTACTCTGGTGGCAAGTGATGAGGTGGCGGGTACTCTGGTGGCAGATGATGAGGTGGCGGGTACTCTGGTGGCAGGTGATGAGGTGGCGGGTACTCTGGTGGCAGGTGATGAGGTGGCAGGTACTCTGGTGGCAGGTGATGAGGTGGCAGGTACTCTGGTGGCAGGTGATGAGGTGGCAGGTACTCTGGTGGCAGGTGATGAGGTGGCAGGTACTCTGGTGGCAGGTGATGAGGTGGCGGGTACTCTGGTGGCAGGTGATGAGGTGGCGGGTACTCTGGTGGCAGGTGATGAGGTGGCGGGTACTCTGGTGGCAGGTGATGAGGTGGCGGGTACTCTGGTGGCAGGTGATGGACAGGTACTCTGAGATGACAGGTACTCTGAGGTGACAGGTACTGAGGTGACAGGTACTGAGGTGACAGGTACTGAGGTGACAGGTACTCTTTATTTAGGAGGGGCGATCTGGGCACAGTAGTACATGTAATTAGTAACTCACTGTTAGCTGATCTCTTCTCCTCACACTGGATCGGTGTGTGAGGAGAAGAGCCCAGCAACAGCAGTTACTGTGTGACTGTGTGTGTTGTTTACATTAGTGACCGGCTGTGATTGGACACAGCCGGTCATGTGTTGCAGAGCCATGTCATTGGCTACAGTGATCGGGGCTGAGCTGTATCCAGGGGAAAAGCCTCAGCCCCGATCACCGCTCTGATCACTCCTCTTCCGCCGGAACTCGCCTAATACACGCTTCCCAATGCCGCTCTGCATCCGCCGTTACCGACGCTCCGCCGCCCGCCGCCCGCCGCCGCCGCCGCTTCAATACCCCCATCGGGTACCCCGATCGCCGCTCTGCGGGCCCCCGGGGGCCCGCAGTAGCGGCGGAAAGCCGAGGCCGTCATATGACGCCCACCCAGGATGGGAGATCCCATCTGTGGACGTCATTTGACTATGGCCGGGTATTGAAGCGGTTAAATTTGCATCAGCAATAGTATTGTTTGTGGTTTGTAAAGACAGCCGTGTGAGTTTAGGTAAAGATTGTTGTGAGATGGAGAGTAACAAGTGACAATGACAGAGAAAAATATATTTTACTAAAGCATCAAAACATTCCACATTCTAGCATTCTTAAAAACGAAATAGAGGAGAAAAAACAAAATAGAAGCAGCAACATTGTTGCAAGGAACACTTATTTCAGAGAAAGGTACATTTCATCTCAACATTAAAAGTATTTATTTGGGGACGTTACAATTGTACGATTAGAATCAATGGCTGAAACTTGCATTGGACTATAATAGCGCTGATTTTCATTCTTAAAAAAGCATTTTAGCCCAGCGCTAATTTTGCTATTTACTATAGCGCCCTGTAAAAAAGCCATGGGAGCTAAAATGAGAGCTATTGCAGGTCTGAGCATGCTCAGTTGTGTTGGCACCTAGTTGTACAGAGACAGGGAATTGATCTCTTTTCAGACTTTTAAAGATATTTCAGTGTAGAAATATTTTCACACAGTTTAAAAGCAGATTATCATGAAATATTATACCGCATATTTCAGTACCATTTAGGCAATTATATCATGCTCTAAACATTATTTCCATGTGCACTACTCTAGGTTTTAGCAGTATAAGGGTTTGGGCGCTATTTGTTTTCAGGGAACTATAGTAAATTCGATTTTGGGAGTATTTTTTACCAGCACTATAGTGAATACCATTTTAGCGCTAATTAGTGCGTAAATTTGTGGTAATTAGCGCTAATTAGCACCGCGGCACTATAGTAAATGGAAAATAATAAAAAATTTTTTGGAAGGCAGACGCGCTGACGTCATCGTTCCCACTCCACAGCGAACGGGTGTATGCAGGCCGGCCGGCTGATTTTATATATGCTGTTTTATTTGTTCTTTTGGTAAGTGCGCTTACTTATATAATAAACTGGTCAAACGGATTCACACTATGGTGGATGTATTTTTTATCTCCTTGGGTTTCCATTGCTGAGCTAACTATTATCGATGAGTCCCGGGTGATCCTTCCTCCGTGCTGAAACAGATGGTGGTGTCCCCATTGAGTGGATTTCTGGCATAAGCTTCATTACAGCTTACCTCTGGTAATCATATACCTTTATAGGTGGTGGATTTTTTTCTCACATGATGTCTTTCACTAAAGTCTTCAGTCACTATGGGTGGAATATATTGCAATAAGGACTAATAATAATAGAAGTTACCTTTCTATCATGGACTTTATTTTTTGATTTTTGATTTTTTATTCATAATTCTTCAATTGCTTTAATAATAATTTTTTATGTGGTTCATAGCACATTTTTTTGATTTCTCATATTGTGTCGATATTTGAGTTCATATTTTTTATTTTTATTTATAATGATCACTTTATAATTTCGAATTATTCATTTAATGGTCTGTATTTAGCGCGGTTCTTTTATATATTGTAACTATAGTAAATGACCCCCTATATGTCAGTATTACAGTGTATATCCCTGTATGTTGTGGTCATTTAGGTGCTTATCTAATAGTTTTTTGAATCTATCGATGCTCCCCGCTGAGACCACCGCCTGTGGAAGGGAATTCCACATCATTGCCGCTCTCACAGTAAAGAACCCTCTACGTAGTTTAAGGTTAAACCTCTTTTCTTTTAATTTTAATGAGTGGCCACGTGTCTTGTTACACTCCCTTCAGTGAAAAAGTTTTATCCCTATTGTGGGGTCACCAGTACGGTATTTGTAAATTGAAATCATATCCCTTCTCAAGCGCCTCTTCTCCAGAGAGAAAGAGTTCAGTGCTCACAACCTTTCCTCATAACTAATATCCTCCAGACCCTTTATTAGCTTTGTTGCCCTTCTTTGTACTCTCTCCATTTCCAGTACATCCTTCCTGAGGACTGGTGCCCAGAACTGGACAGCATACTCTAGGTGTGGCCAGACCTGAGTCTTGTAGAGTGGGAGAATTATCGTTTTATCTCTGGAGTTGCTCCCCTTTTTAATGCATGCCAATATTCTGTTTGCTTTCTAAGCAGCAGCTTGGCATTGCATGCCATTGCTGAGCCTATCATCTACTAGGACCCCAGGTCCTTTTCCATCCTAGATTCCCCCAGAGGTTCTCCCCCCCAGTGTATAGATTGCATTCATATTTTTGCCACCCAAATGCATTATTTTACATTTTTTCTACATTAAACCTTATTTGCCATGTAGTCGCCCACCCCATTAATTTGTTCAGATCGTTTTGCAAGGTTTCCACATCCTGTGGAGAAGTTATTGCCCTGCTTAGCTTAGTATCATTTGCAAATACAGAGATTAAACTGTTTACCCCATCCTCCAGGTCGTTATGAACAAATTAAATAGGATTGGTCCCAGCACAGAACCCTGGGGTACCCCACTACCCACCCCTGACCATTCCGAGTACTCCCCATTTATCACCACCCTCTGAACTCCCCCTTGTAGCCAATCCATGTACTCACCCTATGGTCCATGCCAGTGGACCTTATTTTGTACAGTAACGTTTATGGGGGAACTGTGTCAAATGCTTTTGCAAAATCCAGATATACCACGTCTACGGACCTTCCTTTATCTAGATGGCAACTCACCTCCTCATAGAAGGTTAATTGATTGATTTGGCAAGAATGATTCTTCATAAATCCATGCTGATTATTGTTACTAATGATACAGTTCTCATTACTAAAATCTTGTATATAGTCCCTTATCATCCCCTCCAAGAGCTTGCACACTATTGATGTTAGGCTAACTGGTCTGTAATTCCAAGGAATGTATTTTGGGCCCTTTTAAAATATTGGTGCTACATTGGCTTTTCTCCAATCAGCTGGTACCATTCCAGTCAGTAAAAATTAGGAACAATGGTCTGGCAATTACTTGACTGAGTTCCCTAAGTACCGTCGGATGCAAGCCATCTGGTCCCGGTGATTTATTCATGTTAGGTTTCCCAAGTCTAATTTTAATTCTGTCCTCTGTTAACCATGGAGGTGCTTCCTGTGATGTGTCATGAGGATAAACACTGCAGTTTTGGTTACTGAAGCCCCCCTGATTCCCTTGTGAAGACTGAGGAGAAGAATAAATTCAATACCTTCGCAATCTCCCCATCCTTTGTAACCAGATGCCCTTCCTCATTCTTTATGGGGCCAATATGGCCTGTCCTCCCTTTTTTACTGTTTACATACTTGAAAAATTTCTTGGGATTTTTTTTGTGTCTTTCGTGTTCTATCTTAGCCGCCCTAATTGCACCCTTACATTTCTTGTTGCATTCTTTATAAAGTCTGAATGCTAATGATGATCCCTCAACCTTGTATTTTTTGAAGGCCTTCTCCTTTGCTTTGATATGCATTTTTACATTGGAGTTAAGCCATCCAGGACTTTTGTTCGCTCTTTTAAATGTATTACCCAATGGGATGCATTGGCTAATTCCCTTATTTAATATGCTCCTAAAGCAAACCCATCTCTCCTCTGTGTTCTTTGTTCCTAAGATTTTATCCCAATTCATGCCTTTTAGCAAGGTTTGTAGTTTAGGGAAGTTGGCTCTTTTGAAAGTGATTTTTGTATTCCCAGTATGTTTCCTATTTGTGTGATACTGAAGCCAATTGACCTGTAATCGCTGTTTCTTAAATTGCCCCGTATTTCCACATCTGTGATCAGGTCTGTATTGTTGGTAATCAGTAGATCCAGTAACGCTTTATTTCTAGTTGGTGAGTCTACCATCAGACCCATAAAATTGTCCTGCAAGACATTTAGAAACTGGCAAGCCTGAGACGAATGCGTGGTTCCCTCCGCCCAGTCTATGTCTGGATAATTAAAATCCCCCATTATGATAACACTTCCCATCCTTGCTGCTAATCCAACTTGTGATAGGAGATCCATCTCCCCTTCCTCCCTCAGGTTAGGGGGCCTATAGCATACTCCCAGTATTATTTTCCCATTAGCTTCATCCCTCTGGAGCTCTACCCATAAGGATGCCACCTCCTCCCTAGCTCCCTTAGTGATGTCATCCTTCAGTGATGAGGTGATGAGGATGAAGAGCCACGGGGATGATAAGTGATGAGTATGAAGCAGCACAGGGGTGATAAGTGATGAGGATGAAGAAGCAAAGGGGTGATGTGTGATGAGGATGAGGTAGCACAGGTTTGATGAGAATGAAGAAGCACAGGGGTGATGGGTGATGAGTGATGAGGATGAAGTAGTACAGAGGTGATGAGGATGAAGAAGCACATGAGTGATGAGGATGAAGAAGCACAAGGGTGATGAGTGATGAGGATAAAGAAGCACAGGGGTGATGAGGATGAAGAAGCACAGGGGTAATGAGTGATGAGGCTGAAGAAGCACAGGGGTGATGAGGATGAAGAAGCACAGGGTTAATGAGGATGAAGAAGCACAGGGGTGATGAGGGTGAAGAAGCACAGAGGTGATGAGTGATGAGGATGAAGAAGCACAGAGGTGATGAGTGATGAGGATGAAGAAGCACAGGGTTGATGAGTGATGAGGATGAAGAAGCACAGGGGTGATGTGTGATGAGGATGAGGTAGCACAGGGGTGATGAGGATGAAGAAGCACAGGGGTGATGAGTGATGAGGATGAAGAAGTACAGAGGTAGTGAGGATGAAGAACCACAGAGATGTTAAGTGATGAGAAGAAGAGGGGTGATGCAAAGGGGTGATGCGTGATAAAGATGAAGAAGCACAGTGGTGATGAGGATGAAGAATGCACAGCGCAGCGGTGATGAGGATGAAGAAGGACAGTGGTGATGAGGATGAAGAAATGAAAGAAGTGATGAGGATGAAGAAGCACAGGGGTGATGAGTGATGAGGATGAAGAAGCACAGGGTTGATGAGGATGAAGAAGCACAGGGGTGATGAATGATGAGGATGAAGAAGTACAAAGGTGATGAGGATGAAGAACCACAGAGATGTTAAGTGATGAGGATGAAGAAGCACAGGGGTGATGAGTGATAAAGATGAAGAAGCACAGCGGTGATGAGGAAGAAGAAGCACAGGGGTGATGAGGATGAAGAAGCACAGGGATGATGAGGATGAAGAGGCACAGGGGTAATGAGTGATGAGGATGAAGAAGCGCAGTGGTGATGAGGATGATGAAGCACAGGGGTGATGAGGATGAAGGAGCACAGGTGATGAGTGATGAGGATTAAGAAGCACAAGGGTGATGGGTGATGAGTATGAAGAAGCACAGGGGTGATGAGGATGAAGAAGCACAGGGGTAATGAGGATGAAGAAGCACAGGGGTGATGAAGATGAAAAAGCACAGGGGTGATAAAGATGAAAAAGCACAGGGGTGATGACGATGAAGAAGCACAGGGGTGATGAGTAATGAGGATGAAGAAGCACAGGGGTGATGAGTGATGAGGATGAAGAAGCACAAGGTGATGAGGATGAAGAACCACAGAGATGATGAGGATGAAGAATCACAGGGGTAATGAGTGTGCAGCAGAGGACTTTTCTTTCTTGGTTATGCAATGTGCCCCAACCCCCCTCCCCCAGGTTTAACCCTCACAGTGCTGGCCCATGCACTACACCATGGCCCCTCCATTAGAGTTGCCAACCCTCCAAAGCAAAATTTACTGTAAAAATGAGAAAAATTTACAAACAGCACCAATATTTTACTGGCACTGCAAAAAAGTACCTAAAATTACAGTTTTACAGTGCTAAACAGTGCAAATATCAATATTTAAACTATAAACATATATCTAGTGCTATTAGCAATGTGTTTAAAGCGGGATTCCGGCCTGAAAAAAAAATGTAAAAGTCAGCAGCTACAAACACTGTAGCTGCTGACTTTAAATAAGTACTTACCTGTCCTGGGTGCCCGCGATGTCGGCCGCCCGAGGCAGACCCGTCCCTAGGCTCTCGGGTCCCGGCATCGCCATCCTAGGTAAGGGAAACAGGCAGTGGAGCCTTGCGGCTTCACTGCCAGTTTCCTACTGCGCACGCGCGAGCGACGCGGCGCTCTGCTCTGTGAATGGCCCAGTGGTGTTCTGGGAACACACACAGTTCCCAGAAGACAACGGGGCCGCTCACCGAGGAGAAGAACACGCCACGGAATAGGAAGAGTCAGATTAGGAAGACTGCCTAGCAACAAGGGTTTAGGTAAGTTTAAAATTTATTTTTTTTTAATGTTTTTTTTAAAACTTTTTTTAGGATTTTTGGTGATTTTTTCTGCATTGACATGAAGGTCAGGTTACTAGAACCCAGCCAGTACAGAGTTCCCCTTACATCAGAGTGTGCAGGATTCCCCCTTACAATGAAGCAAAACTCCTATATAAAGGGGAACGCTGCAAATCATGATCTAAGGTGGAACTCTGATGTAAGGGGAGGCTCTGGTGACCAGAGACCACCTTATATCAGAGTCCAAATGTGTTCCCTTTGCACTGTAAGGGGGAATCCTGCAGACTCTAATGTAAAGGGGAACACCAGGAACTCTGATGTGGGGGGGACTCTGGTGACCACGGACCACCTTCCGTAGAGTGAATACACTAAGGTAAGGGGGGGTTACTAATATAAGGGGGAAACTTTTATATCAGTGCCCCCTTACATCAGTGACCCCCCCTCCTCAGACTGGCCTGGCGGTGCTGTCACTGACCTCCTTTCAGGTACACCGTGCAGGGCTCAGTCAGATGGCTCCAGCTTGGTGGCTCTGATTTTATCCTACAGGAGGAGGACATGCTACAGGAGACGGTCATAGGCTGCGGTCATGATACGGGAGACGGTCATAGGCTGCAGACATGATACAGGAGAAGGTCATAGGCTGCGGACATGATACAGGAGATGGTTATAGGCTGCGGACATGATACAGGAGACGGTTATAGGCTGCGGACATGATACAGGAGATGGTCATAGGCTGCGGACATAATACAGGAGATGGTCAGAGGTAGCGGACGTACTACAGGAGACCAAATGTGCTCACTACTTACTCAGATAAAAGTATATGAATAAACACCTCAAGACCATCAAGCACAATACATAATCAATTATATTATGACCATACAGTATACACCCACTATACAGACACACTGTACAAACACAATACAGGGGGTCCCCGGGTTACAAACAAGTTGGGGACTGTAGGTTTGTTCTTAAGTTGAATCTGTTTGTAAGTCGGAACAGGTACATTTAAGTGTAGCTCCAGCCAAAAAAACTATTTTTAAGCTTTTTGGATAGCATAGGGAAGGGTTGTCACCCCTGTAACATTTGTTTTGCTGTCTGTGCCCATGTTCAGAAGATTTCACCTCACTTTCTGTCCCAATGACAATTGGATTTTGAAAATCTTGGGTTGTTGTGGAAACAAGCCTTGGTGATAAAGCATCAGTGGACATACCTTTACCCCATAATAGCTCTTAGAGGAGTGAATTTCCCTTTCTAGGGGTACATTTCCTCTCACTTCCTGTTGTCTCCCCCCGTTTGTAAGTAGGAGTCGTTTGTAAGTCGGATGTTTGTAACTAGGGGACCCCCTGTATACAGCAGCACTTTTCATCTGAAAATCAGCCAAATCATATTGCTGCTGCCTCCCCTCTCCTGGCATGCTTGGATTTTTAGTGTCCCAGACACATGAGGTGGCAACTCTGGAGAGGACTGGGGAGGCTGTGCCTGTACTGGACTGGTGAGCACTGCAGGCAATAGGTAGAGATTGAGGGAGATCTCAGAAAACGTCCTCCCTTTGGAAGCAAAGCAGATCTCATCTGACACACAAAAAAACTATCTACTACTGTACACAAGCCCATCCTCTGTCCTTCCTTCCTCCTGCTCACTAAAACAAGGCAATGACACAACTGTATTTTGCTCAGCTTTGCTAATTGCTAGCTTACCCTGGCCTCTGCTGGGCTGAAGTCTGTCCAGCTCCACACTGCAGGCTGACTCCACTCCTCCCCCTTTAAGCATCTCCTGTGCGGAAATCAAATAAGACGCGCTGTAGAAGGAAGGGGGAGGGTACAAAACAAGTAGCTACTAGCAGCAGTGTCAGAAAGATGATCGGAGACTCTCTGCATGCTTCGGAACTGCACATGCGCAGTTCCGAGCCGGGGACCGTCGTTTTTACTGGCAAGATTTTTAATTGACAGATTTTCACGGATATTAAAAAATAGCCCAATTTTTACGGGCTGCCCGTAAAAACACGGGCGGTTGGCAACACTGCCCTCCATTGTCATGCAGAACCCTGAAGAGAGGGGTGTAACAAAAATGTAAGCGTAGGATAGTTTTGCCTTAACGAGATGTGATGTGATCTGTAGAAGTAGTGTAATTGTAGATGTAGTTTAATTCTGGGTTATTAAAAATATAGTATTCAATATCAGTCATGCATATATGTTCTTTCATTAGCATTTGAAAAGGACAGAGCCAGTTTCTAGGATCGAAGTGACACCTAGATGCCAATAAAAGTTCCCATTAGAGTAAACATAGATTACCACCTTCCTGAGGCCTCAAAGAAAACTGCTAGTCATCCTGGCTACACGGATCCACAGGGGGCAGTCGCAAGGCCCCGGCCGGTCTGCAAACTTTGATTAATATGAACAGATCTAAGGAACCTAGTTTATCTCTCATAAAAGCTAAAATATTAGGGACAGAGAGATGAAAATAATTCCTTTTGATCGTACACGTGATGGGTTACGTGTACATGTAACTGTATTTTTAGCATGTGTGGAATCCTAGAGAACCTCACAAAATCGTTATATGGCGCCTGATTGCAGCAGACAGGCAGTGATTGGTACTGTCGCGATCAGACTGATGCGCTGGTATCCTATCCATGACCCAGCAATCAGCACCGTTCTGTGCCAATTTGACTTGGTTGAGACAGGAACACCCCCCATGGTTGATTGGCCAAGGGCTAATGTCCAGCCCACATCCATATTTCAATAAATTGGGTAGCCTGAGATATGGACATCGTTCTTCCACTAAGCCAGTTCAAAACTGGGGAGTTCCTGCGTGTTCCAGTATGCTTCTACAAAAGAATAGACTTCGGTAAAGTTTATTTTTGTTTTTATCCCTTTTTATTTTCATAGCAAATTGCCAATTCGTGTGTCTTTCTGTATTTTTTGTATCTTTTTTTGGTAAATCCTTTTTCTTTGTATATCTTTTATGCACTGCCCACTTTTGGGATATTAAATGATACAATTAATAAGTGACTTCTGTGTACTAAGCTAGGACTCATATCTCTGGAGAGGTTGTTGTATTTTAGTACTAAGTACTAAGTACTAGTACTAAGTACTCTAACCACTTCAGCCCCGGAAGAATTTACACCCTTCCTGACCAGAGCACATTTTACAATTTGGCACTGCGTCGCTTTAACTGCTAATTGCGCAGTCATGCAATGCTGTACCCAAACTAAATTTGCGTCCTTTTTTTCCCACAAATAGAGCTTTCTTTTGATGGTATTTGATCACCTCTGCGGTTTTTATTTTTTGCGATATAAACGGAGAAAGACCGAAAATTTTGAAAAAAAAAATATATTTTCTACTTTTTGTTATAAAAAACATCCAATAAACTCAATTTTAGTCATACATTTAGGCCAAAATGTATTCGGCCACATGTCTTTGGTAAAAAAAATGACAATAAGCGTATATTTATTGGTTTGCGCAAAAGTTATAGCGTCTACAAACTAGGGTACATTTTCTGGAATTTACACAGCTTTTAGTTTATGACTGCCTATGTCATTTCTTGAGGTGCTAAAATGGCAGGGCAGTACAAAACCCCCCCAAATGACCCCATTTTGGAAAGTAGACACCCCAAGGAAATTGCTGAGAGGCATGTTGAGCCCATTAAATATTATTTTTTTTTGCCCCAAGTGATTAAATGATTAAAAAAAAAAATTACAAAAAGTTACATAGTTACATAGTTACATAGTTACATAGTTAGTAAGGTTGAATAAAGACACCAGTCCATCGAGTTCAACCTGAGCAAGTGTGGGTGCGTGTCTACAACTATCCCTATTTTTTTTATTTATTTATTTTTTTTTTTATTTAAGGTACCCATATAGTGCTGTGTCAATTTTTACGCAGCGCTCCACACATATATCGCACACTCACATCGATCCCTACCCTCAAGGAGCCCACAATCCAAGGTCCCTAACATTCATATACTGGGGCCAATTTTGGACAGAAGCCAATTAACCTACCAGCATGTCTTTGGAGTGTGGGAGGAAACCGGAGTACCCGGAGGAAACCCACGCAGGCACAGGGAGAACATGCAAACTCCAGGCAGGTAGTGTCCTGGTTGGGATTTGAACCAGCGACCCTTCTTACTGCTAGGCGAGAGTGCTACTCACTACACCACTGTGCTGCCCAAAGTTGTTACTAAATGATATATTGCTGACACATGCCATGGTTATATGTGAAATTGCGCCCCAAAATACATTTAGCTGCTTCTCCTGAGTATGGGGATACCACATGTGTGGGACTTTTTTGGAGCCTAGCCGCGTACGGGGCCCCAAAAACCGAGCGCCGCCTTCAGGATTTTTAAGGGCGTAAATTTTTGATTTCACTACTCACTACCTATCACAGTTTTGAAGGCCATAAAATGCCAAGATAGCACAAAACTCCCCCAAATGACCCCATTTTGGAAAGTAGACACCCCAAGCTATTTGCTGAGAGGCATGTTGAGTCCATGGAATATTTTATATTTTGCCACAAGTTGCAGGAAAATGACAAACTTTTTTTTTTTTGAACAAAGTTGTCACTAAATGATAAATTGCTCACACAGGCCATTGGGCACATGTGGAATTGCACCCCAAAATACATTCTGCTGATTCTCCTGAGTGCAGGGACTGGGACTTTTTGGGAGCCTAGCTGCGTACGGGGTCCCGAAAACCAAGCACTGCCTTCAGGATTTCTAACCCCTTCACTAGCCTGGACTCCTGGCTGGGCATGCATCTCCCTTGCTCCCATACAGCCGGCGAGTCCCCATCCACCTCTCCCCCTGTGACACCTGACACATCCCGGAGACTGGGTAACTATAAGCCGGGGCATTATACAGGATCGCTGCACCTGTCCACCGGGCTAGACCCTTTACCAACCCATAAATCTCTGCCTGCACAGGCTACCACGGCCTCCTCCAGGTATGTCACCGCATACTACTCTTACACATCAGGCTTGCATATGTTCTGCCTCATACCGGGGGGTTTTCACATGACCAACCCCCCCCCAGGCATACCCCCTGTCGGGTTTCAACACCCCGTTTCCCCACTATCTTGCTTCCTACAGATTGAAGCTCACCCAGGACCTTCCTACTCCACGTTGGCTCTTTGACGCCCTCTGTTGGGGAATACCCCCCTGGTTGCTCCACTGGGTCTGGTTACATTAGGCCTGCCAGATGCGGACTGGGAGCGAGCTCTATATTGAAGTCCAGTGTTGTTTTTTATCCCTCCCACTTGAATGTTTTTTTGCTTTATGGATACAGTACCTATCACATGCCCCTCAAGCAATACTCTATGGTCAGTACCCTTTTGTTTTTATCACATATTTATAGTATAGTATCTATAACACATTAGCCATACATCTCTTTATGTCAATACTGATTCAGAACTGTACAATTGTACAATTACTGTACAATTGGTTTATTACTGTTTTTTTGATTTATAGACATACCTCCTTGTTTGCTGATTTCAATCAGACACCCCTGAGGAAGAGTTTATCTCAAAACGCGTCGGGTACTCCCCGCATGTGTGTCCCACATATACCGGAGTTCTATGATTGCGAATCTCTGCATATTTTATTGCTGTATTTTTTCATGTTTTATCATGCATCCTGTATCCCATGTATGCTTATCCTTTGTACCCTAGACCTATTCCATGCATCCTGTATCCCATGTATGCTTATCCTTTGTACCCTAGACCTATTCAGATCTATACCTTAATAAATACCTAGATCTTTGCAACAAACCTATACCACTCATACTCCTTATTGTACTCTTTGATTGCTTATGAGTAGGTGTCCCCTTAAAAGTCCCGCAAGAGGATCAAATTTCCATTTACCCAGAGAAAAACATGGAAGACGGTGGGGGGGGGGGGGGCATTCCCTCCCACTGCTTGTAAAAGCAGTCTAGAGGCTAATTAGCCACTAGGATTGCTTTTACATGAAAGCCGACCGCTGGCTGAAAAGAATGATACCAATATGATACCTAAACCTGCAGGGATCATTCTGGTATAACCACTCAAAATCCAGCAACATACCAGTACGTTGCTGGTCCTTGTTGGGCATATATTGTAAACTTTTTTTTCATGCAGCCTGTGGGCTGAATGAAAAAAAGAGATTGATCGGTGGGTATGCCCACCATTAGAATACCTCCCTTCATCCACCCACTTCTAATGATGGGCATACATGCACCATTTATATATGTCGAAGCATGGGGGCATCCGCCCCCAAAGGTAGGAGCAAATCGCTCCTCCGCCCCTGCTGCCCCCATGCTTCGGCATATATGCTCTTTTTTTAACTGTGGTGGTGAAATCACCTCCTACAGCACTGGAGCCACGGCTTTATGTATCGTGTGAGCAAACGCTGTTGCTGTCAAGATAAATAAATCCGCGCTGCAACCGAATGGTGTACCTGCTAAGCAAATGATGGTTAACAATAAAACAAAGTAACATTACAGTATAACAGTAAGACTTACCATACCTGCAAAGCAAATACAAAAAAAAATAGTAAAAAGTAAAACATTTTTTAACGCAACCTGTGCCTAAAATATATATATGACAAAGCATGGGGGCATCCACCCATAAAAGGTAGGAGCAAATTGCTCCTCCACCCCTGCTGCTCCCATGCTTCGGCATATATGCTCTTTTTTTTAACTGTGGTGGTGAAATCACCTCCGACAGTGCTGGAGTCACGGCTTTATGTATCGTGGGAGCAAACGCTGTTGCTGTCAAGATACATAAATCCGCTCTGCAGCTGAATGGCGTACCTGAAAACAAAAAAATGGTTAACAATAAAACACAGTAAACAGTAAAGTATAAAAAAATTGCATACCTATAAAGCAAACATGATAAAACATAATAACAATAAAACATTGCAGAATAGAATACAGTAAAAAAGAGCAGAACAATAGAGAGAGAATAGAGAGAGAACAATAAAATGACAACTATTTTTGGTTTTTTTATTTTTTATTTTTTTTGTGTTTTTTTTTTTTTTACACTTTTTTTTTGTAACTGTAACTGGTTCCAGGTTCGGGTCTCTCAAAATGCGATGGCATGGAGACCCTTTGAAAGTGTGCCTAGTCTGTGCAGTGCTGTACCCTACGCTAATACTCAACTAGTGTATGGTAGCGTTCAAAACATTCACCAATGCAAAGACCAGGATTGTCAGAACAGGAGGGACAATAATAGCGGGTGTCACGCCTGTATCCGCGCTTGCTGCAGACACGACATCTTTTTTGGGGGGCTCGTTGGGTAGGGGTACTCGGGAGGACATAAAGAAAATGCCTCTTATGCAGCCGGCTTACT
This sequence comes from Lithobates septentrionalis, assembly GCA_037952835.1. NCBI lineage: Eukaryota > Metazoa > Chordata > Amphibia > Anura > Ranidae > Lithobates > Lithobates septentrionalis. The sequence goes on from JBBDGP010001619.1 coordinate 2,496,946, forward strand.
GCATTTGGTTGGGGAAGGTGAGGTGGAGCACCGTCTGGAAACAGAAGGGCTCTGACGATCTCTTCCTGGAATTTAAGGAAGGATCCAGTCCGTCCTGAAGCTCTGTATATCACATGAGCGTTCAGCAAAGCCAATTAAAATAAATAAACAGACACTTTCTTCTACCAGCGTCTGGCCTTACGGCAATTAGGTACGGCGCTAACAACTGGTTGTTGAGGTCCACCTCTCCCATATTTTGGTTATATTCGTGGACACAGAGGGGTTTCTCCACAACACCAGTCGCCGTAGTAATTTGGACCGTCGTGTCTGCATGAAGGGAGGTAAGAATGAAAACATTCTTATTATCCCTCCACTTCATAGCGAGCAAGTTATTACACTTGAAGCAGGCTTTCTCCCCAGCCTAAGACGGGAATCTACAAGCTGCTGGGGATAGCCCTGGCGATTAGGTTGCACGGTGCCACATGCTCCAATCTGCTGATCAAACAAGTGACTAAAAAGTGGCATGCTCGTGTAATAATTGTCCACATATAAGTGGTACCCCTTTCTAAATAAGGCTGACACCAAGTCCCACACAATCTTGCCATCGCTTCCTATGTAGTCAGGGCAGTTTGTCGGCTCTACGTGACTATCTCTTCCCTCGTAAACCATAAAACTACATGTATAGCCTGTGGCCCTGTCACAGAGCTTATACATCTTGACCCCGTATCTGGCACGCTTGCTGGGAAGGTACTGTTTGAATGACAAGCGGCCAGAAAACTTAATCAGGGACTCATCAACGCAGACAACTTGATGGGGAGTAAACAAGCCTGCAAAACGTTGGTTGAAGTGGTTTACGAGGGGCCGAATTTTGTAGAGCCGATCGTATCCAGGGTTTCCACGAGGATGACAGAGTTCATTGTCATTGAAGTGCATGAATCGCAAGATCTGCTCGTATCGTGCCCTGGTCATGGAGGCAGAGAACAAGGGCATATGGTGAATTGGGTCAGTGGACCAATATGACAGCAACTCACTCTTTTTAGTTAAGCCCTTGTTGAGGGAAAGGCCCAGAAAGAGCTTCAATTCGGAAACCGTAATTGGTCTACAATCTCTGGCAAGGGAGGACTGGGGAATAGTGGCGATGTGTTGACCAGCGTACAAATTGCTTTGGTTCACAATAGATCTATAGAGATCTTCGGTGAAAAACAGCGAATAAAAATCAAGTGACGTAAAATCAACTGTTTCCACCTGAATGCCGGGTTGGCCAGTTATAATGGGGGAAGTACGGGTGCTGCACAAGTGGTGGGTTCCCAATTAGGATTGGCGAATGCAGCAGGAAGGGCACTATGGGCACGACGGGCCTGTGTTCGTCTTCTTGGTGGCAGCGGGACACTACTTGTGCTTGCCACCTCACCAGCTTGAACTGCACTTATGGGACTTGTCACGTCACCACGTGATACTGCAGTGCTGGATTGACTATGACCAGGGTGTACTAGGCCGCTGGTGCTTGCCAGTTCACCAGAAGGAATAGCGGCGCTAGTACACTCTGCTCCATACGAGGGACCTGCGGTTCTTGCATATCAACGACAGAAGAAGAAGATTGGGTTCTGGTACGCCTGACCTTGGCAGGGACCACAACTCCGTCGTCAGAGCTATCTGTCATGGAGCCGTTGCTGTCTACAGGTTCATATTCTGAGCCTGAATCTGACAGATGAGTGGCTTCCTCTTCACTATCTGTCAAGCTCAGAAACGTGTAGGCCTCTTCACTAGTGTACCTTCGATTTGCCATTTTGGGCTCTAAATTTAGTGGTACACTAGTGAGACTCACAGGTAAAAAAGCTACTGACTGTATCAAAACGCTACCAAAAAAACTGTTAGCGATCAGGCCTGACTCTGCGAACGCTGCAGTTATGTATGTTTAGTGTTTTGTAAGTGACAGTGATCGATTGATACTGCACTTGGGTGGGCTGGGCTGGGCGGAGGGGCAAAACGCAGGTGCTAGCAGGTATCTGGGCTGATCCCGCTAACACTGCATTTTTGGGAACCCTAAACTGCTGGGGACGCTAGTATAGATCTGATCAGATCAGATATTGATCCGTTCAGATACTATACCACTAAGGGAGGTGTATCCTGCGTGCGTGGGTGTTAGCGGTACTGGCACTAACCTGACGCTGCTTGGGGCGACGCAGACCCTGTCTGACCCTGAAACTTAACTTATATCACCGCCGGGCGATCAGGGGGTTAAACCTTTATTAGGTAATAAACGGCGGGTGCCCTGAAACGATAAAAAACAAACTAACTAACCAGCGTCACCCGTAACAGTTATAAGGTGATCACTGGTGAAAGGGTTAACTAGGGGGCAATCGGGGGGTTAAAACCTTTACTAGGTAGTATATGGGGATCCCTGACGCTATAAAACGCTGATGGCGAACCTACATACTTACCTCCCTAACTAGCATCACCTGTGACACTAATACAACGATCAGAAAAACGATTGCTTAGTGACATTGGCGATGGGGGGTGAACTAGGGGTTAAAACTTTATTAGGGGGGGTTAGGGGGGTACCCTAGACCTAAAGGGGCCTAACACTAACTGCCCTAACACTTATAATGGTCACAAATGACACCAATGCAATAATCAGAGAAAAAAAAAACTGCTATTGGTGTCACTGTGACAGGGGGTGCAGGGGGGTGATCAGGGGGTGATCGGGGGTGACTGGGGGGTGAAGTGTGTGCCTAGAGTGTTCTACTGTAAGTGTAGTGTTGGTGCACTTACTTGGATGTCTTCTCTCCTCAGCGCCGGAACGAAAAGACCGACACGAGGAGAGATGACATCACTTCCTCTGCCGCTGTTTACATTACAGAGGCAGAGGAAGATTGTCATTCGTTGGGAACGATTCCGAGGGGGTGGCCCCTTCAGCACGGATCGCTCCCCTAACGATGCTGTCCGCCTCGGGCACCGTGGGGGGCGCGATGCGCCCCCCACTTGCGGGAGGCAAATGACGTACCAGGTACGTGATTTTGCCTGCCCGTGCCATTCTGCCACAGTATATCTGCGTTAGGCGGTCGGCAAGTGGTTAAGTTACGTGCCAATCAGTATGCAATTGCACTGCGTGTTGGCAGATTGCATGCAGATTGTACGCTAACAGATCTGCCAGACAGAGATCTGTGTGTGTGGTGGCTCAGCAGACCAGTCTGCGGACAAACTGTTGGGTGGTGGCAGGCTATCGTTTATTGTGTGTCTGGTGTGTTGGTGTGGGGATGGTGGGAAGTGTGATTAACACCGGGGTTCAAGCTTGCAGGATAGCTGGAGGAACCCTAGAAGCGTGTGCTAATTGCTAGACTGCTCCCCAACCCTTAGAGTGCACCAGATTGTATGTAAGATTTGTATCTGCCTGTGTGTGGTCAGCTAGCTTGATTGGAATGGAGTCTCCCTCTAGTGGTGGCCAAAGATAGTGCGGGCTGTGAAAGTACCACAGCCAGTCTTACATGCTCAGTATAAGTTCCCCTTATTCCCTTAGTTCCTCATATACCCCGGTCACGGAACTCACGTCACGGTTAGCTAGTCGCCGTGGGCGTGCGTGATCGTGACAACGGGTGGTAAGGATGAGCAGAAAAGTTGAAGACCAGAAGCTCCAGTGCTCCTTGATGCTGAAGCAGCAGCATCACTAGGGTTGGTATCACCTGGTACAGTAAAACATGGTGTCACCCCCACCTCCAGCGCTGGGCACGCTAGTTTCAGGCTGGTCCGTGCGCTGTCACGAATGGGGGTGACACGATCACAGTCAGATATCACTTTCTACTTCATGGTGTCACCCCTCTGATGGGTGTCACCCGGGTGTGGTCTGCACCCCCCTGGACCCCCATAGCGATGCCACTGATTAGGGTAACTTTATTCATCATGCCCTAGACTTAATGTGCATTTAACCCTTGCAAAGCGGGGGACCCCACTGCAAGGGCGTATTTTTTTAAATACCAGTTCAAATTTAAAGGGGTATTGAGCTCAATTTTTAAAAAAAAATGCTGATAGGCAGGGGGTTTTTTATGACAGAAGCGACTGTAATGGTCCCTTCTGTCATAAATGCATGATTTTAATGGCATTGTATCTCATTTCAGATAGAGAAATATGTTCTCTTTTCTGTTTCGTGTTTGAACCTTGGACGTGTCCTGAAGAAGCCTGATGGCGAAACGCGTAGACATACAAGGGCTCACTGCACATAAACACAGATGCATATATGCTACGTTTTTTTTTCTCTTTTGATTATTCTATGTTATGTAAATTCTTCAAAGCCTATAAAGTCCGCCCTTTTGGTAATACTTAGTACTACCCCTTTTTTTAGTCATAAATCCATCCCCTGCCTGTCAGCATTAATGTACGCTGAGCCACACATGCCCAGCACAGAGTATATTTGCGGCCCTTGCTCTGTGCCGTGATGAAGTGACTCCTGTGCAGGAATGACGTAATTGCGGTCCAGCCAGGTAAGTCAGTCATAATGTGCTAGTATGTGGTGCATATTAGCACATTACGGCATAAACCTGCAGGGGGGCCATTTGTAAAGAAAAAGTTTCATACCGCTTTAAATCAACCTAACAGGACCGTCAAGGCTGCAGTGGCATTGATTATACAGGAGTTTGGAAAGAACCGGCTATTTATGTCCTCTAAAGTTTCTAGGCAAGTTTTCCCAACCAAAAGCTATTAGTGATGAAGTAGAATGGAATGTGGTCATATTTCAATCTGCGGTGTGTTGCAATATTGACAAGAAGAGATTAAGTGAGAGAAAATTAAATACAACATCATTTATTCACACAGGATACAAGTGCACAGTAGATGGATGCAGACATCTTGCTAAATTTATTATTGTGCCATTATATGTACATTAAGAGGAATTATACGCTTGTAAAAATGGCTGGTGCTAAATGAAGTGCCTAGGTGAAAATCTGTTTAGGTGGAAGATTGCGAATGGCTATATTTTATTAAAAAAAAAAAAAAAACCTTAGGGCTGGAGACAAAGAGTATTGATTAAAACCTGCAAAATAATCACTTTTCTCTGCAGGAAAAAAACATATAACAAAACAATATGGCAAAACATGAAAAAAGAAGAAAGACAGAGTATGGTACAATGCAGGATATATAAAAGAGGTGATCAGGGCTATTCAAACATCAGTAGTTATAAAACTGCATTCAAAGCTACAGGGTATATATGTACTACCATAACAAACCTGTGCATGCTACTTACAGAGCAAAGCAACAGGTTTCCTTTAGGTCTTCCAAAGTCAGAGCTTACACAGAGCTCAGGACTCTCTCCCTGACCCATGTGACAGTAATGGGCCAATTACTATTCGCTATTAGGCTTAATGTACACGGGGCGTTTTTACAACGTCTCCTGTACGATTTACCTTGACAGATAATAACCCACGTTTAAAACGTCCGTTTTTTGCCGCGTTTGCGTTTAGAATCATTTACAAAAAATATTTTTTTTTATAAAATAGCCAAAAATGAAAAATGCCTGTAAACAAAACGCGGCTAAACGTGAGTTACCACGTTTAGCCACATTTTGCGTCTGAAACGTCGGAAACTTGGGCGTCTGAATTCATTTTTCTGCCTTCAAAGAAAAGCCTATAAACGCAACTGCCTAAAAACGACATTAAACGAACCTGTGTACATGTACACATAAGATAACATTGGATGAGTTCAGGGGCAGCTGAAAAAAGCATCCAACTGCCTCCAAATGTCCGTTTACCAGCACCAGTGTACATGAGGCCTTAAAGGCCTCAGGCACACGAGACGCTGTTAAACTCGTGTTCAGAGGCAGTTGGACACTTTTTTCAACTGTCCCTGAACCCATACAATGTTATCCTATGTGTCCATGTACACAGTCTCGTTTTTTGGCATTTTTAGGCAGTTGCGTTTAACCTCGTTTTTTCCAGAAGCAAAAAAATGGGTTCAGACGCAAATGTTTTCCACGTTTCAGACGCCAAATGCGGCTAAACGCCGGTACCGCGTTTAGGCGCGTTTGCGTTTATAAGTGTTTTTTACAACCCGACTTTGGGGCCCCATATCTCGGGGCCACTTGGTGCTAGGAACCCCAAATTTGATATGCAAACACAGTGGAACTAGCACTACAACATACCCAAATTCCTAGCACCAAGTGGCCCCGAGATATGGGGCCCCAAAGTCGGGTCACAAAATGTCATTCTTTGCTGCAGAAGTGCATGACATTTTGCGACCCGACTTTGGGACCCATATCTCAGGGGCCACTTAGTGCTAGGAACTAAATTTGGATATGTTGTAGTGCTAGTTCCACTCTGTTAGCACACCAAATTTGGGGTTCCTAGCACCAAGTGGCCCCGAGATACGGGGCCCCAAAGTTGGGTCGCAAAATGTCATTCTCTGCTCTGCAGACGCTTCTAGACGCAAACGCGGCTAAACAAGGCTAAACGCGGCAAAACGGGCGTTTCTAAACGCCGGTTTCAGCTTTTAAAAACATTTGTTCAGCAGAGTTTGCACCGGCGTCTCGTGTGCATGAGGCCTTACAGTCATACATCACATGGGGCCTAATTCACTAGGAATAAGGAGAAAAAATAGTCACTCTACATCTAGTTTCTCCCAATTAAAGTGGATGTAAACCCGATTCATGAAATTTGACCTAGGCACCTATATCTGTAGTGTTGTTTTATCTCTCTCCAAAGCACAAAGTCCCTTGTGTTTATGCTGTTTCATTTCTCTGTTATCAGCATGATAATGTCTGAGAAGTTCTCAGAGATGGGAGATAAAAGCAGCCTGAAATGTGTGTCCGGGGAGGTTGCAAAAAATAGATTAGCAGAGAGCTTGTCTTGTCAAAGCACAGCTCTGCAGGTCTCTGCCTATGTGGAGAAGGGGTGTGTGCCTTTCCTCCAATCAGCTGTCTCCCAGTGTAATCCAAGACTACATTCCCAGTGCAGAATGAGGAAGTAAAAATTTGAACCCAATGTAAAAATTCTAAAGAATATAGAAAGGGAAAGACAACAGATATGCATGTAAAACTTGTGTAGGGAGAATTGTTTCATCTCTGTGTATCATCTGAGGCTGTTCACTTCACTGGGTATATGTGAGGGTTTACATCCACTTTAAGCCAATTAAGACCTTAACTAGGTGAACATGCGAACGGAAAAGTGAGTACAAACACAGGAATATGCATTAGTAAATTCTAATTAGGCATAGTCGCTCTTCCATAACTGGCAATTGCCAACGAGTTTCCTATTTGGAACTGCACTGCAGTATTTAGCTATGATCATGTGCATACATGCCAATAAACCAGTCTTATGTGGGGTGTGCTCTACCTCGTGTGTCGCTATTTATTTATATTAAAATTATTGTGGATAGTTTGTTTTCTTCTTCTTTTGCGAACGAATGCTGTTCTGAATGATTATTACATAGTAATGTCTGCTCGTTCGTAATGTTACATGTATTTATCATTTACAGTTACATATCTGTTATATGTTCATTTTTTTTTTTCGTGTTACATTTTTTGTTACATCACCAGGTAGAGGGGGTTACAATCCTTCATGTGGTGAAAGAAAACTCATTTCGCAAACTTTACAAAGAGTGGCATGTTGTTTCCTTATTTCACTGTCACTCCTGCAAGAGGGATCTAAGGTTTTTTTTAGGAAACTATAGAGTTCTAATTATCCATGTTCATTCTTCAATCATACTAAACTATTATGCAAGTTTAATTGTACTCAGCACATTGGCTTAGTGGTCTGCACTCATGAACAAAAAGCACTTAGGTCATGAGTTCAAATCCCAACCAAGTACTTCTTTATATTTTAGGCATAGTTGTACTCAGCACAGTGGCTTAATCTTTAGCACTCTTAGCTAGCAGCACTTAGGCCATGAGTTCAAATCCCACTCATGCTACCACCTCCCTAGAATTGCAATGGCAAATGCATATGTGCTTTGGCGAACGCATAAGTGTCATCAGTGAGAGAAAAATTTTATCACACTGATAGAAAATATGCTTTTGCCTACGCACATATCCATCTATCACCATTGAAGCTTTAAGGAGGTGGTAGGTAGCATAGGTGGGATTTGAACCCTTGCCCAACTGACTGTTGTTACAGTGCAGCACTAACCACTAAGCCACTGTGTTGATCAGAATATATAGTAGTACCATGATTAAAACATAAACATATATAACTAAAAGTCAACATTCTAATTCTATTCAGACATTAACAATTATTTATCATATAATAGAGACCTAAGAGTCTGGTTTGGATTGGGGGAAAGGGTCTGAATACTTAGGACAATGTGATATTTCAGTTTTTCTTTTTTAATAAATCTGCAAAAATGTCAACAATTCTGTGTTTTTCTGTCAATATGGGGTGCTGTGTGTACATTAATGAGGAAAAAAATGAACTTAAATGATTTTAGCAAATGGCTGCAATATAACAGAGTGAAAAATTTAAGGGTGTCTGAATACTATCTGTCCCCACTGTACGTGTTCCCTGTATGGGAATAATGAACAATAAACAATAAAGATAAAGTCCACACACAAAAAATAAAAGAAAAAAAATTGAATAAAAATAAGAGTCCAAATGCACAAAAATAATCATCAGAGTCTTCTGCACAAAAACACACAACACACCACTAGTGCATAAACGTTGAAAATGCAAGTGCTCTCCTCCACCTCAGTATCCTAGCCGCTCACCTCACTTTCTGACCCGTTTCACCAGAAGGTCAGAAAAAGCAGGTTCCCTCTCAGGGATATAAGCGAATCAGCTGGTCCGTGCTGCCTCCGGCTGATTAGATGGATACCAGCCAGTACAAATTCCCTCAATAGGGTCTGGTGCACATAGGAACAGAAAAGGCAAAATCTAGTGCTCTCTGTATATCAAAACGGTTTATTTCCTCATAAAAACATTAAAACGTTACTCACAAACGCAGCACTTGAGCAGTGCAGGCTCAGGATGCATAGAAACAACAAGATGCTTGCGGGATGACGTTGCCACTGAGATTTCTTCCATATATATATATATATAATTAATGTGTAGAGAAAGAGGTAATAATATCTGTTTTAAAAACAGGAAAACATTACTAGCATTGTTTAAAAGAAAAATAAGAAGCAACATAAAAACCCAGCAAGGACAATTTATTTTAGGAATTAAAGAATTCATCTGAAAATTAAAATGTATGTTTTTGTGGAAGTAACAGCTATACAATAAGAATCAATGGTTGACACTTGCATTTATATATAAATAGTACATAGGGGTTGATTTACTAAAGTGCACTTTGCAAAGTGTGGTTACACTCTGCAAGAGAAGTTGCTTCAGAGCTTAGTAAATGAGCAAAAGCTCTGCTGACTTCCATCACTTCCATGTGCAAGCAAAAATGCAGTTTTTTTTATTTTCCTTACATGTGATTGGATACTTTTTGCAAAGTGAAGCTTTACCTCGTTTACTAAGCTCTGGAGCAATTGCACTTGCAGAGTGCAACTGCACTTTGCAAAGTGTACAGCATGTTTGCCTTTAGTAAATCAACCCCATAGTTAGCTAGCTCTCACAAATTCACGGTTGTGAATGCTTGTTTGGCATTCACACATTTTGGAATTTACTATAGCATGGAGGTAAAATGAAATGAGTGTAGGTTTGTGACTAGTTTTCAGTCTGGGCATGCTCAGTTGTGTCAGTATAGAGTTCTAAAAACAAGGTGAATTTATCTCTTTTCAGACTTTCAATCATGTTTCTGCTTTCACAACAATATTTCAAGAAATCTAAAAGCAGATCATCTCCAAACAATATACAACATGTTTAGGAACCATTTAATCTATGAGATTAGGCTCTCAACATTATTTCCATGTGCAATTCACCTGCTTCTACCACGACTACTGATTTAGATGATCACTGATTTATGTGACCTTTAGTGAATTTGATTTTGTGACTATGTATTCACCGCGTGCTATAGTGAATACCGTTACTGACTAGATTTAGTTGTTTCCTATGGATTTTAGTCGCTTGTGACAAATTGTTCACCCATTTTCCGACCTAGGTGCTATAGTGAATTAGGCCCATGCTGTCTATTACCTAGAAGTATATTTACCAGGTATTTTTCCAATTCCAGGTATATTTTCTATGCTCCTGATGGGTGAATGGAGCGGGGGGGGGGGGGCAAAAGAAGGGTATGTGCTGCTGGAAAAATCATTCACTTGCTCTGTGTGGGTAAAGAACAGGTTAAGAAGAAGGCAAAAACATTCAGTGTTAGCATGGGGGAACTGCATGTTGTGTGTATTGTACTGTTGCATATGTGAGTTTAGTGCCACTCATGGCCAGAGGCCAAACTACTTCACTGGCCCCCACACCGGAAAGATAGCGTCCTTTCACCTGCCAGAGGTACCTGTCCTGGCACTGACTACAGTCACAGTCATTTTGAGGAGAATAGTGTTGAATGGTAAAGAGGGGAGCAAATACTTTGTGAGGCCTCGCACACCATTCCAGGCCCAGTCCTTAGGAGGGTTCTGCTCCTCAGTGGGCCCTAAGATAGGAACATAGTCACACAGCATTGTGTGCCATGCCAAAAGCCACCCCATCTACAAAACCTCTGTCAATGGCTACCACTGCTCCCTCTCCCGAGCTGGCTGCTTCTCCTCCCCATTGCTTTACACTTTTCATCACCCAGAGGGTTAATCTGAGAGTTGACGCTTTGTTTGTTTTCTAGTTTATATATACAGTGCCTTGCAAAAGTATTCACCCCCTTGGCTTTTTCCCTATCTTGTTACATTACAGCCTTTAGTTCAATGTTATTTTAATCTGAATTATATGTGATGGATCTGAACACAATAGTCTAAGTTGGTGAAGTAAAATTTGAAAAATATATACATAAAACAATTTTTCAGAAATAAAAAACTGAAAATTGGAATGTGCGTATGTATTCACCCCCTTTGTTATGAAGCCCATAAAAGCTCTGGTGCAACCAATTACCTTCAGAAGCCACATAATTAGTGATATGATATCCACCTGTGTGCAATCTAAGTGTCACATGATCTGTCATTACATATACACACCTTTTTGAAAGGCCCCAGGGACTGCAACACCTAAGCAAGAGGCACCACTAACCAAACACTGCCATGAAGACCAAGGAACGCTACAAACAAGTAAGGGACAATGTTGTTGAGCAGTACAAGTCAGGGTTAGGTTACAAAAAAATATCCAAATCTTTGATCCCTAGGAGCACCATCAAATCTATCATAACCAAATGGAAAGAGCATGGCACAACAGCAAACCTGCCAAGAGACGGCCGCACACCAAAACTCACAGCATTATTCAGAGAGGCAGCACAGAGACCTAAGGTAACCCTGGAGGAGCTGCAGAGTTCCACAGCAGAGACTGGAGTATCTGTACATAGGACGACAATAAGTCGTACGCTCTATAGAGTTGGGCTTTATGGCAGAGTGGCCAGAAGAAAGCCATTACTTTCAGCAAAAAACAAAATGCCACGTTTTGAGTTTGCAAAAAGGCATGTGGGAGACTCCCAAAATGTATGTAGGAAGGTGCTCTGGTCTGATGAGACTAAAATTGAACATTTTGGCCATCAAAGAAAACTCTATCTCTGGGGCAAACCCAACACATCACATCACCCAAAGAACACCGTCCCCACAGTGAAACATGGCAGTGGCAGTATCATGCTGTCGGGATGTTTTTCAGCAGTCGGGACTGGGAAACAGGTCAGAGTTGAGGAAAAGATGGATGGTGCTAAACACAGGGATTTTCTTGAGCAAAAGCTGTACCACACCCTGTGTGTGATTTGAGGGTAGGACGAAGATTCACCTTCCAGCAGGGCAATGACCCCAAACACACTGCTAAAGCAATACTTGAGTGGTTTAAGAGGAAACATGTAAATGTGTTGGAATGGCCTAGTCAAAGCCCAGACCTCAATCCAATAGAAAATCTGTGGTCAGACTTAAAGATTGCTGTTCACAAGCGCAAACCATCCAAATTGAAGGAGCTGGAGCAGTTTTGCAAGGAGGAATGGGAAAAAATCCCAGTGGTAAGATGTGGCAAGCTCATAGAGACTTATCCAAAGCGACTTGGAGCTGTGATAGCTGCAAAAGGTGGCTCTACAAAGTATTGACTTTAGGGGGGTGAATAGTTCTGCACATTGACTTTTTCAGTTATTTTGTCCTATTTGTTTGCCTCACAATAATTTTTTTTTTTTTTTTTTAAATCTTCAAAGTTGTGGGCATGTTCTGTAAATTAAATGATGCAACTCCTCAAACAATCCAATTCCAGGCTGTGAGGCAACAAAACACAAAAAATGCCAAGGGGGGGGGGGGGGGGGGTGAATACTTTTGCAAGGCACTGTACACTGAAGCACACTCTCGCTCTCTCTCCATTAGAAATCAGACCAGACATTGCTCTTAACCTGATTTTCCTTTACTGAAGCAATACAGTTGTACATTCAGTTCTTTAGTAGTTTCCATAGGAACACATTAAGGTGCAACATTCTGAAGAAACATAACAGTTTCATTCTCCCTTGAAAAAAGTACTGGGTCTGTGGTGTGCATACCTTTTTGTGCCCAATAACGGTTATTAAAGTTTTACTCATTATAGTTCAAAGCTTTTTGTTCAGAGTCAGGTTTCCGCTATCAGGTAACCCTGCTCCTGGTACAACTACTACATCTCCACGTGTATGGTCTCTCTATCGACTCACCAAATAACCACTAGGCCCCACCCCCTCATGCATATATCCCTTCAGAAAGCCATGCCTGGATTAAAAATCGAATCACTCAGCAAGTAGGTTATGTTCCTAAAATGCTCCTTAAAGTGGAGGTCCGCTGAAAAAAAAATATTAAAAGCCAGCAGCTACAAATACTGCAGCTGCTGCCTTTTAATATATGGACACTTACCTGTCCAGGGAGCCCGCGAAGTGGGCAGCCAAAGCCGATCCGTCCTTCGGCTCTCGGCAGCTGCCGCCGCCATCCTCGGTAAGGGACTATGGAAGTGAAGCCGTGCGGCTTCACTTCCTGGTTCCCTACTGCGCATGCGCATCCTCTCAGGTCCCTGCTGTGTTCTGGGACCTGTGTGTCTCCCAGAATACAGCGGGGGAGGACGGGGTAGGCGCTGGAAGTGGTATAGGTCACTGCAAGCGCCGCAGTGATCTATGCCAGGAAGTGGGAGCAAATACCTGTATTAGACAGGTATCTGCTCCCTCCTCCCCCTGAAAGGTTCCAAATGTGACACCGGAGGGGGGGGAGGAATCCAAAAAGTGGAAGTTCCATTTTTGGGCGGAACTCCACTTTAAGGTTTAAATTCAAATTTTAACTGAAGTGTGCTGGCAGCAGAAACACATATTTTTTAGTTTTCCAATTTAGCTATCTCTCTTCACTTCTAGACTTCTGTTGCTAAATTCAGGAAACAGACTGTAGGGATCAGAGGACACTGAAAGTGGATAATTTTATATTGATATGATATTGTGCTGCACTACACCAACAAGAATACACTAAATGTATCAACAATGATATCAACATAATAAAGACTACAATTAAGTCCCAAGTTTTTGATACTAGGTGATACTGAATCCTCCATAAACCAAAAAGAGGGAGGGTGCTGTGAACCTGGATCATTGCCACCAGAGAGACACACTTGAAGGCTTACTGAAAAAAATTGACTCTAATTAAAGTGAATGTAAACCCGAAATGTATTTATTTATTTTTTTAATGTCATAATGTAGAGTATAAGATTTCCTATCATTTGAGCCCAGTCTTGCCACACAGAGTTAATCCAGCTCTGAGCAATCCTCTTATTGTTCAGTGAGATAAAACTTGACAGAGAAAAACTTTGTCAAATCCTCCCCCTTGCTGTGAGTGACAGGTGATTTACATATCTCGTGCACTAGCCTAAGACACATGCAGTATTTTTTAATTCCCTCCCCCACTCATGAAGAACCCCATATCAGTGGTCTCCAAACTGTGGCCCGCGGGCCAGATATGGAACTTTTCTTGCCTTTATCTGGCCCCTGGGACACTGCCCCCCCCCCACTGATGTAAGGCACTACTCATCTCACTGACACCACTGATAAGGCACCATTTCTTGCACTTACACCAATTCATTATTCCTTGCACTGACACCAATGATAGGGCACAATTCCTCCCACTGATTAAACGATTGTGCAATTTTTTTTCCACTGACAACAACCATGGTGCACGATTCCTTCCACTAACATCAACAGTGGGGTAATACTGTATTTGATGAAGCATTATTTCTTCCACTGACACCAGCGATGGAGCATTATTCCTTCTAATGACACCAATGATGGAGCATTATTTCTTCCACTGACACCAGCAATAGGGCATCTTGTACTGACACCATCAATGGGGTACTTTTCCTCCCACAAAGATAAACAATTCGGCACTATTTCTTCCACTGAAAAAAATATAATACTATTCCTCCTACTAATACCAAGGATAGGCCCCTATTGCTCCTTTCAATGACTATAGGCACTATGTAAATTTTTTTTACTTCCACTGACGCTGGGGCATTTCACCTCCCACTGGCGACAGTCTGGCCCCCCTAGAGTCTGAAGGACTATAAACTTTTTTCCTTTGTTTAGAAAGATTGAGACCCCTGCTCTATATGAATGCATCCACTGGTCATCCAGGTTTGCACTCTCATCCAGCCAGTGAAGATGGGAGGGAAAGGAAGAAATGGAGATATCCCTTTAAACCCCCTTTTTCCAGTTTTGCCTCACATATACCAGGACATGTAAAAATAGAAAGGAGACATACAGTATCTCCCCCGTATATCTTCAATGGCTGGATGAGTGTGGAAAACCTGGATGAGCAGTGGATACATTCATATAGAGTGCTTTATCACTTCTCTTTGATTAGAGAGTCTACTTTTTCCAGTAAGCCTTCAGATTTGTCTCTATGGTGGCAGTGATCCAGTCTGGCAGGGGATTCAGAGCACTGTCCCTCTTTTTGGTGTATGGAGGATTCAATATCACCCAGTATCACAATTTTGGGACTTAATTGGACTCTTTGTTTGTTTATATTTATATAATTTTTGATAAGTTAGTGCAGGGGTAAGCAACCTTTTGAGCACAGTGCCGAAAAATGTTTTCGGAGAAATTGAGCGTGCCGATTTTATAACAAAAAATTGTCAACTTCACACTTCTCAATCACGAAAAGGATTTTTATAAAGTAAATACTGTAAACTACTTTAGTAGTGAGAAATTAACATCCTGCACTCTCACGCCTCAGATCAGCCCCAATTCCTGCAACTCCGCACCTCAGATCACTGTAACCCCTGGAAATCTGTTTCACCACTGTAACCTCCTGCACGTCTGCCCCACCACTGTACCACCCTGCTCATCTGCCCCACCACTGTAACCCCTGCACATCTGCCCCACCACTGTAACCTCTGCACATCTGCCCCACCACTGTACCCCCAAGCTCATCTGCCCCACCACTGTACCCCCAAGCTCATCTGCCCCACCCCTGTAACCCCCCTGCTCATCTGCCCTACCACTGTACCACCCTGCTCATCTGCCGCACCAATGTACCCCCTAACTCATCTGCCCCACCAATGTACCCCCTTACTCATCTGCCTCACCAATGTACCCCCTTTCTTATCTGCCCCACCACTGTACTACCCTGCACATCTGCCCCACCACTGTAACCCCCTGCTCATCTGCCCCACCAATGTTCCCCCTTTCTCATCTGCCCCACTACTGTACCTCCATGCGCATCTGCTCCACCACTGAACCGCCGATTTTATAACAAAAATTGTCATGGAGGTACAGTGGTGGGGCAGATGAGAAAGGGGGAACATTGGTGGGGCAGATGAGCAGGGGGTTACAGTGGTGGGGCAGATGTCCAGGGTAGTACAGTGGTGGGGCAGATGTGCAGGGTAGTACAGTGGTGGGGCAGATGTGCAAGGGGTTACAGTTGTGGGGAATTCTGAAATTGGAATGCATTAGTGTCTCACTGACACCTGTGCTGCTCTGCTGATGGGGAGGGAGTCGAGTGCTGGCACAGGAGGCTTTGTGTCTCGTTTGCGGTACCAGTGTGGGGGGTTGCCTACCCCTGAGTTATTGTATTCTTGTTGGTGTAGCACATTTTTATTTTCAATGTTGTATCACTATGAAAAATATCTCATAGAATGCTAGCAGTTTTTCACTTGAAGTTAAGTTTTTCCGGTAGTGCTGTTACTTTTTGGTTAAAAAGTTTTATTTTATAGTTTTGGAACATCAAAACCACATTTCTTTTCTCTAGTTCATTGCTCCATACAATTGAAAAGTCAACTATATGGCCAAAAGTTTGTGAACACTTGACCATCACACACATACTGTATATGAGCTTGTAAGACATTGCATTTGAAAATTATGGGTATTAGGGCCAATAGGTATATTTCCGTACCTCCAGGGGATAAAACAAAAGGAAATGTGCATTTATTGTATATATTTTTCTTTGTTATTTGTTATTTTGCCCTGACATCCATGTTAAGATATTCTATAGTGAACGGACTCCACAAAGGGAGTTTTTACTGGTGAACCTGTTTTCAAACAATGGAAGTAGTAGGTGTCTCACCACCCAGAAGAAGCATGCAGTTACATGTCAAACAGGTACTGGTGACTGAAGCAGCATTAAAGTCTCTTGTGTAGCGCTACCCCTGTAGGAGCCGCTGGATTTTGCTTGTCCTCTTGTACTGCCCTGAACTTCCCAGCCCTTCTGGCTCTCTGGGTTCTGACATGATGTATATCCCTTTTTAATTAACCACAGACACAATGTAGACTGAATTCAGCAGACTTCTATATTGACCAAGACAAACAGTGGGTGCAAAATCGTGTCAGTCAGCCAAACCTTGGGACAGCACCCAAGACTGGTGAGTTGGACACGTGGCAGTTAAGCATAGTTGCCAACAGCCCCAGGACTGTTCACAGTATTCAGACCCACGTCCCGGTCTGACCGTGTCCCGGGCAGAATCACAGGAAATTATCTTTGTCCCGGTGTTCTGTCAGAATACTAAGTGACCCGTCAGATCACCAGAGTCCGACGGCCGCAGCTTTCACCTGTGAAAACATGGCCGCGGGCCATGTGAAACTGCACATGCACCGCTCCAGCTCGGGCAAGCTCTGGCTCCAGCTTGGGCGGTGGGGAGCATGCACATGATATCATGGTGCCGCCCAGAACCCTGAATGTAGTGGGCATGCCCCCCAGGGACACAGGTGAACGAATGGGCTGGACTGTGAGCAGAGGAGTGCAGGGACCGACCAGGATGGGACGCGATAGGACTGGTAAATATCACCCCCATCTTTCTTCTCTGTACACAATAACACTTGAATATGCAAAAATAGTAGACACTGAATAATTTAATGGGCCCAGACAGCTTAAAGAAGAAAGGGGGCTGACTAGAGAAAGACTGGCTTGCAGGGAACTCTACTCCTATTGAGGGGAAAATGGCTAAGCAGTATTTGGGCCAGCTCACACCCTGCAGATGATGTGATAAGGGTAGTCCATGTGTCAGCCCTGAACACAATCTTTGCCGGCACGTTGGAGCTCAAAGATGTTGAAGAGAAAATCCTCCAGGAGAACAGAGCAGAGAATATTCAAGCAGTCAGCAAGCAAATAATTAGACATATGCGGTTTGTTTCTTTACGAATTAATTTAAGGACAAATTTTTCATTATTCGGATATTTCCGAATACTCGAATTACAATATAGACAAATTTTACCGAATGCTCCAAATAACGAAACAAAATTCATCTGAATTTCGGAAATTCAGGCTGAAATTCAAATCAAATTTTACATCGAACTCCAGTCGATATCTAACTGTACACATATAGTGGAAATCAAAAACTGTGTGTGTTATTAGAGTACCATTTCGAAATAATGCTGTTTTAGTTAAGCCAGTTGTTCTCAACTCCTGTCCTCAGGACCCAGTAACAGGCCAGATTTTAAGTATTACCTTGGGGGGATGCAGACTAGAATACTGAGAACAGGAGTTGAGAACCACTGAGTCAAGCCAATGGTGATTTAAAGAGTCATTGTAATCATTTATTGAAGATTTTGTTTGTTCAATTTGCCACATTCGAATCGAATCGATTTGGCCAATTCAAAATGTATCAATTTGAATGTTTCGAATAGAAAAAAAAAAAAGATGGTAAATTCGAAGAAAATTCAGAATACGATTTCCGAATACGGATCCATAATACGAATTGAACAAATCACCTGAACTGAACAAAATGAAATAAGTAGATTAATGAATCAAAACAAATTTTATCGTCATGCACATGTCTACAAATAATGGTTATAGCTAGACATGTGCACACTGAAATATTTTGTTTCGGAATTTCGTTTTCGTCCGAAAAATACATTTATTTAGGTACTCCCGAAATTCATTTTTATTTATTTCGTTTTTCGTTAAAAATTGCATTCGTCCGAAAATCCAAATTAAGGTTGAATCTGTCATTGAAGGCTTATGGTGTCTGTCGAATGTTCAAAGAAGATTCGACGGAGCAGCTAAACTGTACGACGCTGTATAGTTTACCTGCTACGTCGATTCTTCTTAGAACTTTCAACAGACCCCATAAGCCAAAGTACGTGTGTACTTAGTTCTAGCTATTTTACTGCTCCTCCTCTTTGGTTACAATCAGCCAATAACATTCATTATCATCATTATTTTTATTTATCTTTCCTCCCCTAGGTCGAATCTTTTCTCCCCTACGTCGAATCTTTTCTCTCTATGTAGAATAATCTTGGACTAATAGAGTTAAGGTTAGGCACATTCGACCACAGGTTTGATGGACACAGATTGTTATTGTCATCATCATGTCGAATCTCCTATCTATATCGAACTGTTGTAGCAACGAAAACGAAAATAAAGCATTTGTTTATGTCGGATCTTTCATTTTTCGGATTCTGCACTTTCGTTATCGTTTGTTAAAATGATAACGAAAATACCTGAAATTCAGACGAAAATGCATTCGGACTAAAACGAATGCACATGTCTAGTTATAGCAGAAGTGACAAGTTCCTTTGTAATCCAGGTTATGATGTCTTCAGGCAGTGTCAATGTGCTGGGTGTTACTAAAAGAAGGGGAATTTGGGCATAAGCCTGCTCACCAGACCCTGAAGGTAGTTGACTCACACAGGAAGCGATTCAGGGTCTATACCCCAGCTAGTGCAAGGATGGATGCGGCGTGAATGTGTACTCAGCAGCAGTGCTGGGACAAGGTCATCCAGCGCCCAGGGCAAGCTACACCCCTCCCCCCATGACCAATTATCTTACACACACCTGATCAGTATACCTACATATGGAGTGCAGAGGTCAAGCTTGGATAAATTACAAAGATCAGAAGCAAAAATAATGTACAGTGTGCAGGAGTCGGGAGAGGAAAACAGAGTTCAGAGGTAAGGTGTAGGTAATATATAACGTGCAAGAGTCAAGACAGGGTATACTACAGAGTGCAGAGACCAGTATATGTTGTACACCCTAGTGCACAGCAGTCCCCCTATGAGGCATTTTACACCTATATACTGTATATACCCACACATAGATCAAACACTCACATATATACATAAAAAAATGTATATGCCTACCTGACCCAAGTGCCTTCTCTGACTTTCTGTTATAATAAAGGTTAAAATCTTAAATATGTTATACTTACCTGCTCTGTGTAATGGATTTGCACAGAGCCGCCCTGATCCTCCTCTTCTGGGGTTCCACTGGCACTCCTAGCCCCTACCCCCCTGCTGAGTGCCCCATAGCAAGCTGCTTGCTATGGGGCACTTGTGGGGGGTCGCTCCTAAGCTGGCCCTGTGTGTCCATAGACACACCCCCTGCTCCCTCCTCACTGGCTGTGACTGACAGCAGCATGAGCCAATGGGGAGGGAGAGAGTGGAGAGACCTGTGCGCTACCACTACAATTTAAATATCTTCCCTATATTCACTATGTGGACAGAACTGCCAATGCTATATACAGTATGTATCCCCACATATGCTAGTGTATTTTTATTTGTATCAGCATAGCGCTTAGTCCTATATGTGTGCTATCAATAAATGTATAAATTAAATCAAATATAACTCATGTCAAATATGACCAAGTGAATTATATATCACAGGAATGAGGAAGCAAAATACAAGTGCTGCAAACAAAATTATAAGAAAGATAATCCCAGACTCCCCGGTGCGGAAGTAGAATACCAAAACAAACTCCTAAATATTCAATTACAAATCCCATGAAAAAAAATTTGTGAGGGGATTTAGACCAGACTCCCAATGCTGGAAATAAAAATGTAAGATACTAGAACATACAGTATCTCACAGAAGTGAGTACACCCCTCACATTTTTGTAAATATTTTATTATCTCTTTTCATGTGAAGAAATGACAGTTTGCTACAATGTAATGTAACGATTGTACAGCTTGTATAGCAATTTCAATTTGCTGTCCCCTCAAAATAACTCAACACACAGCCATTAATGTCTAAACCACTGGCAATAAAAGTGAGTACACCCCTAGTTGAAAATGTCAAAATTGGGCCCAAAGTGTCAATATTTTGTGCGGCCACCTTTATTTTCCAGCACTGCCTTAACCCTCTTGGGCATGGAGTTCACCAGAGCTTCACAGGTTGCCACTGGAGTCCTCTTCTGGGACAAGCGTACCCCACGGCCACCTGCAGAGGATGCACCATGTCCACGACCACCACTGTTGACTGTAGACACAGAGGCTGCTTGCCCTCTTTTAGTGGCCTGTGAGCATCTGCCTCTCCTTGGTGGCCTTCTGGGACCAGGGGCGGATCCAGGGGAGGCAACGGAGCAATTGCCCGCTCCGAGAAATTGGTGTGATGAACAGGCCAGTCAGGGCCCAGGGACGAGTGTGCGGGCCGGCCAGTCAGCGGGAGTTGGCAGGTGAGTGAGCTCCTAGCGTGGGGGGTGTCGTGGCCCCGGGCGTGACATTTAGGGGGGTGCCAGTATGTGTCACTGGCTGCCTCCTCCTAATTTTATCTTCCTGTGTCCCCGGGCTCCGGCCGCCATGTTCAGTGTCTGTCGCCCTGTGATTTGGCGTATGGGGGTCACGTGAGGCGTAGAGCTGGCCTGTCCGTTATTGTCCGAGTCCCGCCTCCGCACATGACCCCCATACGCCCAATCACAGAGCGCTGCGCCGGACACTGAACATTGCAGCTACAGCGCGGGGGAGAGAAGCATTGTGAGCCGCCGCTGTCTTCTCCTCCTCCGGACTGATGCAGGCAAGCCAGACATGAAGGTGAGTGAGACTCCCTCGTGACAGTCCTGTTACTGGCCCGGGGGGGGGGGAGAGAGAGAGAAAGTCAGTGAGTGTAGTATGGGGGTCAGTTAGTGTAGTATAGTGGTCAGTTAGTGTAGTATGGTGGTCAGTTAGTGTAGCATGGGGGGTCAGTTAGTGTAGCATGGGGGTCAGTTAGTGTAGTATAATGGTCAGTTAGTGTAGCATGGGGGTCAGTTAGTGTAGTATGGTGTCAGTTAGTGTAGCATGGGGGTCAGTTAGTGTAGTATGGGGGGTCAGTTAGTGTAGTATAATGGTCAGTTAGTGAAGTATGGTGGTCAGTTAGTGTATCATGGTGGTCAGTTAGTGTAGCATGGGGGTCAGTTAGTGTAGCATGGGGGCCAGCTAGTGTAGTATGGTGGTCAGTTAGTGTAGTATGCGGGTCAGTTAGTGTAGTATAGTGGTCAGTTAGTGTAGTATGGGGGTCAGTTAGTGTAGTATAGTGGTCAGTTAGTGTAGTATAGTGGTCAGTTAGTGTAGTATGGTGGTCAGTTAGTGTAGTATAGTGGTCAGTTAGTGTAGTATGGTGGTCAGTTAGTGTAGTATGGTGGTCAGTTAGTGTAGCATGGGGGTCAGTTAGTGTAGTATGGTGGTCAGTTAGTGTAGCATGGGGGTCAGTTAGTGTAGTATAATGGTTAGTTAGTGTAGTATGGTGGTCAGTTAGTGTAGCATGGTGGTCAGTTAGTGTAGCATGGGGGTCAGTTAGTGTAGTATGGAGGTCAGTTAGTGTAGTATGCGGGTCAGTTAGTGTAGTATAGTGGTCAGTTAGTGTAGTATGGGGGTCAGTTAGTGTAGTATAGTGGTCAGTTAGGCCCCTTTCACACTGGGGCGGTGGGGGCGTCGGCGGTACAACAGCGCTATTTTTAGCGCTGCTGTACCGTCGTTCTTGCAACTGTATTCGGCCGCTAGCGGTGCGGTTTTAACCCCCACTGGCGGCCGAAAAAGGGTTAAAATCACTCGTACAGCGTGGCTATAGCCGCGGTATTGCCGTGGTATAGCCGCGCTGTCCCATTGATTTCAATGGGCAGGAGCGGTGATGGAGCGGTGAATACACCGCTCCTTCACCGCTCCAAAGAAGCGGTTTGCAGGACTTTTTTCACCGTCCTGTCAGCGCACCGCTTCAGTGAGAAAGCCCTCGGGCTTTCACACTGAACAAACAGCGGAGGCTGTTTAGGGGCGGTTTGCAGGTGGTATTTTTAGCGCAATACCGCCTGCAAACCGCCCCAGTGTGAAAGGGGTCTTAGTGTAGTATGGGGGTCAGTTAGTGTAGTATGGGGGTCAGTTAGTGTAGTATAGTGGTCAGTTAGTGTAGTATGGTGGGTCAGTTAGTGTAGCATGGTGGTCAGTTAGTGTAGTATGGGGGTCAGTTAGTGTAGTATGGTGGGTCAGTTAGTGTAGTATAATAATCAGTTAGTGTAGTATGGTGGTCAGTTAGTGTAGTATGGGGGTCAGTTAGTGTAGTATGGGGGTCAGTTGGTGTAGTATGGGGGTCAGTTAGTGTAGTATAGTGGTCAGTTAGTGTAGTATAGTGGTCAGTTAGTGTAGTATGGTGGTCAGTTAGTGTAGTATAGTGGTCAGTTAGTGTAGTATAGTGGTCAGTTAGTGTAGTATGGTGGTCAGTTAGTGTAGCATGGGGGTCAGTTAGTGTAGTATAATGGTCAGTTAGTGTAGTATGGAGGTCAGTTAGTGTAGCATGGGGGTCAGTTAGTGTAGTATAATGGTCAGTTAGTGTAGTATGGTGGTCAGTTAGTGCAAGTTAGTTTTGCAATACCACACTACACTGTATTAGATACTGTGTACACCGCCTGAAGTGTATTAGAAAGTGTACAACGGCTGCACTGTATTAGATACTGTGTACACTGCCGAAGTGTATTAGAAACAGTACACCACGTAATGCACTGTAGATAAAGGCTACACTTAATGCAGAGTACACACACATATATATATATATATATATATATATATATATATATATATATATATATATATATATATATACACTCAAATATACACAGTATCTCACAAAAGTGAGTACACCCCTCACATTTTTGTAAATATTTTATTATATCTTTTCAGTGACAACACTGAAGAATTTACACTTTGCTACAATGTAAAGTAGTGAGTGTACAGCTTGTATAACAATTTAAATTTGCTGTCCCCTTAAAATAACTCAACACACAGCCATTAATGTCTAAACCACTGGCAACAAAAGTGAGTACACCCCTAATTGAAAATGTCAAAATTGGGCCCAAAGTGTCAATATTTTGTGTGGCCACCATTATTTTCCAGCACTGCCTTAACCCTCTTGGGCATGGAGTTCACCAGAGCTTCACAGGTTGCCACTGGAGTCCTCTTCCACTCCTCCATGATGACATCACGGAGCTGGTGGATGTTAGAGACCTTGCGCTCCTCCACCTGCTGTTTGAGGATGCCCCACAGATGCTTAATATGGTTTAGGTCTGGAAACATGATTGACCAGTCCATCATCTTTACCCTCAGCTTCTTTAGCAAGGCAGTGGTAGTCTTAAAGGTGTGTTTGGGGTCGTTATCATGTTGGAATACTGCCCTGTGGCCCAGTCTCCAAAGGGAGGGGATCATGCTCTGCTTCAGTATGTCACAGTACATGTTGGAATTCATGGTTCCCTCAATGAGCTGTAGCTCCCTAGTGCTGGCAGCACTCATGCAGCCCCAGACCATGACACTCCCACCACCATGCTTGACTGTAGGCAAGACACACTTGTCTTTGTACTCCTCACCTGGTTGCCGCCACACACGCTTGACACGATCTGATCCAAATAAGTGTATCTTGGTCTCATCAGACCACAGGACGTGGTTCCAGTAATCCATGTCCTTAGCCTGCTTTTCTTCAGCAAACTGTTTGCAGGCTTTTTTGTTCATCATCTTTAAAAGAGGCTTCCTTCTGGAACGACAGTCATGCAGACCAATTTGATGCAGTGTGCGGCGTATGGTCTGAGCACTGACAGGCTGACCACCCACCCCTTCAACCTCTGCAGCAATGCTGGCAGCACTCATAGGTCTATTTCCCAAAGACAACCTCTGGATATGACGCCGAGCACGTGTACTCAACTTCGACCATGGCGAGGCCTATTCTGAGTGGATCCTGTCCTGTTAAACCACTGTATGGTCTTGGCTACCATGCTGGAGGTCAGTTTCAGGGTCTTGGCAATCTTCTTATAGCCTAGGCCATCTTTATGTAGAGCAATTCTTTTTTTTCAGATCTAGAGAGTCTTTTGCAATAAGCTGCCATGTTGAACTTCCAGGGACTAATGAGAGAGTGAGAGCGATAACACCAAAATTAACACACCTTCTCCCCATTCACACCTGGGACCTTGTAACACTAACGAGTCACATGACATCGGGAGGGAAAAATGGCTAATTGGGCCCAATTTGAACTTTTTTAATTAGGGGTGTACTCACTTTTGTTGCCAGCGGTTTAGACATTAATGGCTATGTGTTGAGTTATTCTGAGGGGACAGCAAATTTACACTGTTAGGCTCGGTTCACACTGGGGCGACTTGGGATCCGACTTGTCGCCCCTCAAGTCGCCCCAAGTCGCCCCAGAAAGATATTCACATGACAGTGAATGGGAGCGTCTTAATAGACACTACTGAAGTCGCTCCGACTTCAGAGCGTACTCCCTGTACTACTTGGATCCGACTTGGTAGGCGACCTGTACCATAGAAATCAATGGAAGTCGCCTCCAAGTCGGATCTCTCTCTAAAGTCAAGCGACTTTGCAGGGAAAAAATTTTGTTTGCCCAGGCAAACCCCTCCCTCCCAGAGAGCTGATTATCCTGTGATTGGCCACAGCCAAAGTCGCCTGTCCTGGAGGCGACTTGAAGTCGCGTTGTATTTTGCTAAAGTCGCGCTGAAGTCGCGCTGAAGTCGCGTTGAAGCCGCGTTGAAGCCGCGTTGAAGTCGCCGTACAAAGTCGCGCTGGAATCGTGTTGCCCCTGTGTGAACCGAGCCTTATATAAGCTGTTCACTCACTACTTTACATTGTGGCAACATGTAATTTCTTCAGTGTTATCACATGAAAAGATATAATAAAATATTTACAAAAATGTGAGTGGTGTACTCACTTTTGTGAGATACTGTATAGTGTGAATAACTCCCAAATAATATTCAAACAACTCTAGTCAATTTCTTATGGTTCATTTGCACACAATTTGGTGTTGGAGTTACTACCAAACTCCTAGTGCTACAAATCAAAACAAACAGTGCAAAGCAATCCACTAAAAATAAACAGTCCACTAGAGAGCCACTGCTCTTGTGCACATTGCTCGATCTGGATAGGGTTCAAACAGGTATTAGTGGGGTGGGGGGGGGGGGCTGCATACTCAAGGCTTTTCAGTTTATTGCAGAGAATTTATGAAGGTAAAAAACCTTCAGTCCTTAGAGGCACTTTAAGATATAAATACTTAAAGGTTAAGTTGACCTTTAACTAAAAAAATGATAAATGTACATGTTTTTTCAGGTAAGAAAATGTGCATTTATTATAAATTAAAACAGGACCCTGCAAAGTATTGCACCTGTCATCGGCAGATCACGGGTGCAATCTCCGGCTCCTGCAGACACTGCCTACACCTCTGTTGCCTGTACCTCTGTATGGGCTGTCATTTCAGAGCTGTAGACAGAGTATGCTGATCAGCGTGCTTGAAGTTCATTGGTTCCCATATCGCACAAGTGTGAACCTAGCCTGATGTAGAAACTACAAGTCCCATCCTCCACCACAGCAGACAGACTTGTAGTTTGAGCAGATTCCTGTGGATGAATGATGCGAATATATGGGCAAATTCCTGCACAGCCATATCTGACATTGGAGAAGAACCTCTGCCTGCTGTCACACTGGGAAGAGAGGGTGCTGAGCAGGTGAGGGTAGCAAATAGAATATGTTACACCCTAAATACAGGCGTAGCATGTAACATGTTCTAAAAGATGAACTTAGCCTTTAAGCTGGTACACGTGCAGTTTTTTTTTTTTTGCTCAGCCCACCCACTGGCTGACTTATTCTTCCATCCACACAAGTGGGGTGGATGCAGGAATCCACCCCTCCCTGGGTCATTGTATTCTGACAGCGGGAACACTCCCCTGTCAAAATACACTGATCAGTACTGCAGCCATTTGGCTGCAAGCCACTAATTGAGCAAGAACTTACAGTAGTCCCTTTCAGCAGAAGATGATATAACAATTGGTTTCTGCCTAATGCCGCGTACACATGATCGGATTTTCTGACAACAAATGTTCGATGGGAGCTTGTTGTCGGAAATTCCGACCGTGTGTAGGCTCCATCGGACATTTTCCGTCAGAATTTCTGACAAACAAAATTTGAGATCTGGATCTCAAATTTTCCGACAACAAAATCCGTTCTCGTAAATTCTGATCGTGTGTACACAATACCGACGCACAAAATTCCACGCATGCTCTCAATCAAGTACGAGACGGAAGCGCTCATTCTGGTAAAACTGCAAATTTTCAAATCTTTTAATGCAGCGCATTCTCTTCTTCTTTTATAATGCTAGAATAATGAAGTTGTTTAACTGCTGATATTCACAGAGTTCTGACAAACTAATTTCTTTATTATTTTTCGTGATCTCATGAATATTTTTTTTTTTTCGTCAGATCTCCATTATAATGTTTAGAA
Organism: Lithobates septentrionalis; assembly: GCA_037952835.1. NCBI lineage: Eukaryota > Metazoa > Chordata > Amphibia > Anura > Ranidae > Lithobates > Lithobates septentrionalis. The sequence continues at coordinate 2,523,859 of JBBDGP010001619.1, forward strand.
TTGTTGTGTGTATATATATATATATATATATATATATATATATATATATATATATATATATATATATATATATATATATATATATATCCAGATCTCCTACTTTTTTTTTATAGTGATCTCCATAATTTTTACTTTCGTTTTGTGTCAAGTTACCACAACACCATTATTATCTTGCATTTTTTAACCTCTAGGAGGTTGTTTGTTGTTGGTGTCCCTTGTTAATTTGACATTGTATTTTTGAAATGTACATGCCTACTCCCAAACAAACTGTCTTTTTCTGAAGTAAAACACATAGACAAGTATTTGTAAAAAATAAATAGCCATTTATTATGGGTCATAACAAAATAAAGAGGAAGGCAACGCTGGAGAAACCGGTGAAATTTGCGAAGCCTTTGTACCCCAGGGCAGACATTTATTTTACAGTCAAAATTGGTGGCCTGATGAGTCCATATAACAGTGAGCACAATCCAGTCCAGGACAACAAGAGATCAGGAACAGCAGCAGATGACATGTCTGTCCCCAGGCTGTGGTCTTACAACAACCTGCGTCTTTTGTCAGACCAGACTGAAACCAGGCCATCACTTTCTTGTCTTCCTTCCACCCTTCCTTCCACGCTTGCTTCCAGGCTGTGGCTCTGGTGTTGTAGTTGTGGCAGGAGGTGGAGGAGGAGGACCATGGTTGAACTCACAAACGTGGCTTTGGCTTGTGAGTTCGCCCCTCAACCCCTTTTTTAGGGCTTGTAAGATAACTTCTTCACATAAGAGGCGTTGGCCCTCCTCCTCCATTTCCTGCATTTTGCAGGCTGCCATGTAGGCATAGTCGTCTTGATCATTGGGGGGGGGGGGGTTCTGAGGGCTGCAGTAGCCGAAATAGGCCAAGTGCTGCCTCCTCCAGGTTACTCCTCTTCCTGGGACTTTTTTTTGGAAGGCGGAGGGGAGGGACCTGGGATTCGGGCAGGCTACTGGGCCCGGCCACCTCCTGGCTGCCACTTGCCCCTGCCACCTCCTGGCTGCCACTTTTCACAGCCTCCTCCTGGCTGAGGCTTTCCTGTGTATGAAAAAGGGACATAGTTTTAGTTTTTGGTTCATCAATCACATACAATTTTCAGCTCATGACTGTTGCAATTGAATGTTAATAAATAGAAAAGACTATCATTCTGACCCCAGCATTTTTCATTCTTGTCCCAATTATTTGTGGCCACTACTGTTTATTGATATGTAAAACAATTTTTGTAAAATCAGAAATGACTGATCAATAATAACATCTAGTTAAAATCATTAATTATTTGACTAGAAATATGTTGAACAATGCTATACCTGGCTCAAGCTGGGCTCCTCCACTTCTTCCTGGCTGGAAGGCCCAGGTTGGACGTCGGAAGCTGAGGTGGAAGGAAGCCTTGAAGGAAGACTGGAGAGTGCTGGCCTGGGTTCAGTCTGGCTTGCCAGAAAATTCAGTCTGTCATAGTACCACAGCCTGGGTAAATGTCATCTGCTGCAGCTCCTGATCTGTGGGAATCCTGGACCTTCTTGCGCTCCCTATTATAAGTGCTCCTCAAGCCACCAATTAGGGCCTTCAAATAGGGGATGTCTGCCATGGGGATCACCGGCTTCAAAAATTCCAGCAATTGATCCAGCGCTGCCTTCCTCTTTGTTTTATTATTATAAAAGGGGTGGTTTGCCTGCCACAGACAGGGCAGCTCCCTGTACATATCGATGAATATGGGGATAAAGTCCTCTTCATTGAATAGATCCATTTTCTCTGCAAGACACAAGACAAGGCAAACCTTAATGTCAGGCTAAATTCTCCTAATCTTGTCCCAATATAGGCCTCAATCTATAAGCAGTATAGGCCACTGATGCACCAAGTTAAAATTGTACCTTTGTTCTAACGATCGGCGCTTCCGATACTCCTTCCTCCTCTCACAGATCATACATACGATGCATGCTTGTTATGCTTTATATACACTGTGCATGCGTGAAACTCCGCCCGCCCCTGACGTTCTTTCTAGTCTATTCCCTGCCCCTTGTCTTTTGGCGCAGTGGGAGAGCACATGACGGAGTCAGCGCAAGTGCATGCAGAGGAGAGCAGCAACGACTAAACCCCCCGAGTCACGAACGTCCCGATCCCGGAGGAGATTTAAGGGCTCAAATATGTTCTTTATAGAGATGGTGGAAATCTTGAAGAGGGCGGACTATGATGGGAAGCATGGACCTTACCCTAACCCAAATGTCAGAAAGGCCAAGATCATGGCTAAAGTTGTGAAAAGTCTGCACAAGAATTTTGGGGTATGACTATCCAAGGATCAATTGAGGAAACGCTGGTCAGACCTGAAATTGAGGGAGCAGGATCAGTACAGAAAGATCAGGAGAGTTCTTCAAAAAAGTAAGTAGTCGTCGTGTGTTATTATTATTGTTGTTATTATTATTATTATTATTATTATTATTACTTGCATGCTGCTCCATGTGCTTTTCTTTACGGTAGTACAGTTTAAAATGGCAACTTTCAGGTTCGTGGGCACAGTAATCGCTCGTAGTAAACATCGTTAGTTCGCCCACTAATACAATGTTTTTAGCAGATACAGGTTAACTACATTTGTTCAGGCCTATTTGTATTAAAAGAAGTTTATGACATTGTCTAGATGTGTTTGTACTAGAATGAAATGCAAACTTGATTCAGTGTAAGGAGAGGACACTCAGGAGCTGTTTACACATCTGGATGCAGGAGCACTAGTGTGGGACACCAGAACAAACATTTTAGGGTGTCCCACACAGGTGCACCAGTGGATACTAGGGGTGTCTCCATGTGTGAAAATTGTACAAAAAAGGTAAGTATTATCTAGCTTTAGAAAGGGAAAAAAATGTCTTCAACTTGGAACTCTGCCAAAAAAGACAATTGTACGACACTTCCAAGCAATGTTTCATATTACTATTTCTGGCCTCAAATATCTGTGTGCTAAGTATACCTTTTTTTTTTTTATTTACATAGGGGAGAAAAGACGCAGGACATCTGAAGACACCAGGGACCCCCCACCTCCGAAAGAAAAGCAAATCCCCACACCACAACCAGAAGATATGGAGGAAGGAGAGGTTTATGAAGTGGGCGAAATAGTGACCACAACAGGTGAGTGTCTGAAACCACAGCTTCAGGTAATAGATGTATGCCTGCATATTTATAATACATGGTGTGTTTTTTAATTTTTAGGTGATGTGGATGTTGTGGAAGAAGATTCGCATTTCACAAGTGCAAGTGCACACGTCCTCATCGGGGAGATCAAGGTGTGCAATCGTGATTTACAAAAAGATCAAGGAAGACATCAATGATGTGGAAAAAAGACTCAAAAACATCATTGATGTTTTAGGCAGAATCTAAAAAACCCCAAAATTCCTCTAGTTTTTATTTTTAGTATTCTCACACATTTGAAATATTTTTTAGAAAGCCAAATTTTGAAGATGCACACAATGTGTCAACATGTGCTATCTGCCATCACGGGATATCAAGGTACGCGTTTTGGGGGTGCAACCCCTTCCTCGCAAATAAAGTAGATGAGAGGAAGGGGTTGCACCCCCGAAAACACGTCCATTGATCCCCCATGATGGGAGCTAGCACATGTTGACATTAGGCATAGGATCAGGAGGGAGACCTCGTTTTGACGCTCGATTTGTGTGCATCTAATGTTTGATATTTTATTCACTTTGTCAAAGTTGAACTTTGTAAGTTCCTGAGTTGTATATTGTTTTATGGTTTTAAACATGCCTGTTTTAACCACAAAAAAGGCTATTTGTACTGTCAAAAACAAAATATTATTACTAAAATATGTTGGTTTGTTCAAAAACCATTTTCTAACGCACATGTGAATGTACACAGAGTAAAAAGTTTTCTACTACAATGTGTGGCTTCTTCTTTCAATGCTCAATATAATTTTTTGTACTAAGTTGGTGTTTACACTGAAATGGGGGTTATTTACTAAAGGCAAATCCACTTTGCAGTACAAGTGCACTTTCAGTGCAGTTTCAAGTGTGGATTCAAGTGCAATTTTGCAGTGCACTTGAAGTGCAAAGTGGATTTTCCTTTAGCAAATAACTCCCACAGTGCTTTATAAATTTCCACAATCATGCCATTTTCGTGACTCTGCAAAATTCATTCATGGTGCTGAAAATGATGTATATTTTTAACAGTAATTCATTACATACATTAACAACAAAAACAAGGTGTGTGTGTGTAGCAGACCCACAACATAATAATAAGTTTCTGAAGAAGAGATTGTCAACTCATGTATGAAATAAATTACGTTTGCACCATTGAAGAAAATGTCCAAAAAAAAAAAGCCAATCGGAGAACCTAAGAGACAGCTAAAAGAAACACAAGCAGTAAATCAAAGGAAATATTACTTCAGTTTAACTAAAAACATTTATTTTTAAAATGTTTATTAAACATTTTCTGGCATATCAATGGCCCCCCTACCCACAAAGTACTCCATATATTTTATACGGACCTCGCGTGCACTTTGGGGGGCAAACACTGAAAACCAGATACGAACCCACAAGCACAAACTGAAGAGCAGTAATGATCCGAAAAGCACGAGGCTGAAAAGCGCGAATCGTCTCTCACCAAAGTTCTACTAACATGAGATTAGCAGAAGGAGGCCAAAGGGTGACGCACTTGGTATTGAACTTTCCTTTTTTTTTAGTGTCGTCGTACGTGTTGTACGTCACCGCGTTCTTGATGTTCGGAATTTCTGCCAAGATTTATGTGACCGTATGTATGCAAGACAAGTTTGAGCCAACATCCGTCAGAAAAAAAAACATGGATTTTGTTGTCGGAATTTGCGATAGTGTGTACGCGGCATAGCAGAGGGCTACACACCGATCAAAATGCAGCCCTGCTAGTAGCCCCACTACTTGTGACTAGTAAGCTAAAAGAAGTCGGAAGATCTGTCATTCGATTTTCGGATCGTGTGTATGGGGCACAAGGCAGGCCCCCTGCAGTGCTGTTACTGGTCCCCTGCAGCTCCTGTGTAAGTTGGAGGAGGAGAACACTGGAACTGGCTGACTGGCTGGAGCATAGAATCAGGTAAGTAAAAAATGCTATACCCCCCCACACACACACACTGCAAGAGTGAACTTCTTTACTTTCTATGAGTTGGGCTGGGATAAGCGACCCCATTCTTTGCTGTGTAATGCTTAGATAATTGAGTTTTCTCCCCCTAGTATATCTTATTAAAAATATAGATCAAAAAGTGTAGCGCTAATATACACACTAAGGCAGTGTAATGTATGTGCTATAAATGTGGTACATATAAAAAATCAGGTGTGGTGTATGAAATCACAAATGACTGTGCTTAAACATAAAAAGTGTAAGCATCAAACATAAAATAACAGTCCACATGTATATGAAGAGAAGGGCTCTTCCTGTTGGGGTGACACCCAGCCAATGGGGATACGAAATAGAATAAAATTAAAATAAAAAAAGTGATCACAAAAAACTTTTAAAAAGAAGAGTAAAAGCAATGTGGGGTACAGGTAATGCTGGCCCGACGCGTTTCAACACTAGAAGGTCTTCAGCTGGGGCAAATGGAAGAACAGAGGATCCTCTGACGCACTGCAATGCTAGCCCACCCAGGCAGTAGCAGCGATGACTCGCAGGGCCCTGGAAGGCCACGGTCCTAGCAGCCGGACATCAGCTCTGATGCTCACTTGATGGATTCTGGGAGAAGAGAGCGGGCCTGCTGGAAATACTTCTTTAAATAGCCTCTGCCATACCCCCACTTCCTAATTAGCAGCTTGCTGGGAGAAGTAGCTTGAGAGAGACTCAGGAGTCCAGTTATGGCTGAACACAGGACTACAAATCCCACGGTCCTTTGCTTCTTGGCTCAGAAATGTGATGCCAACAGTCTGAGTGCAGCACTAGAGGGAAATGCATGACAATAGTCGACAGTACAGCTATAGATCTGCAAAAATATGTCCTCACCAGTTACTTCCAGGGACCAGGGGATGGGAAGAATAGTAATAAGTGAGATGTATTATTGAAGACAATCATTTTGACAGGGTCGTCCTTTTATTGCTGAAATCTAAAACTTACTGGAAAAGAAAAACTATCTTGCTTTTTTATTTTCCTAATGGCATCAAACTGCAATGAGAGAAAGTTGAAAGGCTGATTAATCTGTTAATTCAGTGTATACCTGAGGCCTAATCTCTATGACTTGTCTGTGTGTGCAGTTGATTATTCTGCTTCCAATATTGAAATATAGGTATGTTTTCAAAGGTACGCGATAAGTTGCAGATGAAAATTCCAGCAGCAGAATGTTCACTGAGATCAAAGAGGAATTCTTTCTCCTTTATCAGCAAGTTACTGTATCTTAAATGAGAATTTTTTATTAGTGTCGTCTTCTGGATCAGCATTTGAATTATATGACTATATACAACTGTTCAGCTTTTAAAGGATAAGTTCACCATCTGCTGATCATGAGTGCAATGCCAGGATCCTGCAGACTTTAATTACACTGTCTGCCCATACCTCCAATATTGGGCAGACAGTTACTGAATGGCAGGAAGACTCAATGAACTATAAGAGACGCTCACAAGCGCTGTCTCAGTTCATTGAGAACTACAAGTCATCAGCTGCAGAGGCCAATAGGTAGATGTAGTTCATTCATGCACAGAACTTGGTTAATGAATGACGTGGCCATGCACGGTCATGCTTGTTTAAAATTCTGACAGTGGGAGCGGGGAGATGATCCCTTGCCCGCTGTCACAGAGGGGGGGTGATGGGGAGGAGAGGAGGCAGGAAATTAACATGTTACATGTTTCACCCTAAATATGGGTGGAACGTGGAACATTTTCCAAAGGTGAACTTAGCCTTTAAATCTTGCTAATAATTAAGCTATTTGTTTAAAGAACTAAGTAAAAGGTTAATTCACCCAAAATAATGAGGGAGTGACGCCAGGTAAAAAGCCGATGGCTGACAAATTTGATCATCAATCTTTAAGCAATATAGGCTGCTACAAAGTTACAAAATTTCACATTCGTTTCGGGCGCTAGCAACTTCAGTTCCTCTATCCTCCACGCACAGAACGTATGTATGACACATGAGTTGTATCTTTATATACACTGCGCATGCGTGAAACTCCGCCTGCATCGCTCGCCCATGACGTTCTTTTTTAACGAATATTCTCCGCCCCTTGTCTCTACGCACAGAACGTATGTATGACACATGCGTAGTATCTTTCTATACACTGCGCATGCGTGAAACTCCGCCTGCGTCACGCGCCTGACGTTCTTTTTTAACGAATATTCTCCACCCCTTCTCTCTACGGCGCGCAGTAGGAGCAACAATGGCAGAGGCACAGCAGGTGTTTATTACCTCTGGTAGCGAGGAAAGCCCGGAGCCTGGAACGTCTCGATCTGGGAAGCGGAGATTTAAGGCCTCCAATATGGCCTTTGAAGAGATGGTGGAGATGGTGGCAATTTTAAGAAGAAAAGATTATGATTGGAAGCATGGACCGTACGCACGGCCTAATTTCCGAAAGGCACAAATAAAGGCGAAAGTGGTGAAGACCTTGCATCTTCGTTTTGGGGTACGGCGCTCTAAAGATCAGCTGAGGAAACGATGGTCCGACCTCAAACTCAGATCAGTATAGACGAATCCATAACGTGCTTAAAGAAAGTAAGTACTTGTCGTGTGTTCATATTCTGGTTATTACCTTGCATACTGCTCCATGTGATTTTCTGTAAAGTACGAGTTTAGAACGTTATACGATCGTAGTAAACACTATATGTATATATACACACATATATATATATATATATATATATATATATATATATACATATATATATATATATATATATATATACACTACCGTTCAAAAGTTTGGGGTCACATTGAAATGTCCTTATTTTTGAAGGAAAAGCACTGTACTTTTAAATGAAGCTAACTTTAAACTAGTCCTAACTTTAAACAAATATACTCTATACATTGCTAATGTGGTAAATGACTATTCTAACTGCAAATGTCTAGTTTTTGGTGCAATATCTACATAGGTGTATAGAGGCCCATTTCCAGCAACTATCACTCCAGTGTTCTAATGGTACAATGTGTTTGCTCATTGGCTCAGAAGGCTAATTGATGATTAGCAAACCCTTGTGCAATCATGTTCACACATCTAAAAACAGTCTAGCTCCTTCCAGAAGCTACAAAATTGACCTTCCTGTGAGCAGATTGAGTTTCTGGAGCATCACATTTGTGGGGTCAATTAAACGCTCAAAATGGCCAGAAAAAGAGAACTTTCATCTGAAACTCGACAGTCTATTCTTGTTCTTAGAAATGAAGGCTATTCCATGCGAGAAATTGCAAAGAAATTGAAGATTTCCTACAACGGTGTGTACTACTCCCTTCAGAGGACAGCACAAACAGGCTCTAACCAGAGTAGAAAAAGAAGTGGGAGGCTGCGTTGCACAACTAAGCAAGAAGATAAGCACATTAGAGTCTCTAGTTTGAGAAACAGACGCCTCACAGGTCCCCAACTGGCATCTTCATTAAATAGTACCCGCAAAACACCAGTGTCAACATCTACAGTGAAGAGGCGGCTGCGGGATTTTGGGCTTCAGGGCAGAGTGGCAAAGAAAAAGCCATATCTGAGACTGGCCAATAAAAGAAAAAGATTAAGATGGGCAAAAGAACACAGACATTGGACAGAGGAAGACTGGAAAAAAGTGTTGTGGACGGATGAATCCAAGTTTGAGGTGTTTGGATCACAAAGAAGAATGTTTGTGAGACGCAGAACAAATGAAAAGATGCTGGAAGAATGCCTGACGCCATCTGTTAAGCATGGTGGAGGTAATGTGATGGTCTGGGGTTGCTTTGGTGCTGGTAAGGTGGGAGCTTTGTACAGGGTAAAAGGGATTCTGAATAAGGAAGGCTATCACTCCATTTTGCAACGCCATGCCATACCCAGTGGACAGCGCTTGATTGGAGCCAATTTCATCCTACAACAGGACAATGACCCTAAACACACCTCCAAATTGTGCAAGAACTATTTACAGCAGAAGCAGGCAGCTGGTATTCTATCGGTAATGGAGTGGCCAGCACAGTCACCAGATCTGAACCCCATTGAGCTGTTGTGGGAGCAGCTTGACCGTATGGTACGCCAGAAGTGCCCATCCAACCAATCCAACTTGTGGGAGCTGCTTCTAGAAGCGTGGGGTGCAATTTCTCCAGCTTACCTCAATAAATTAACAGCTAGAATGCCAAAGGTGTGCAATGCTGTAATTGCTGCAAAAGGAGGATTCTTTGATGAAAGCAAAGTTTGATGTAAAAACAATGTTATTTCAAATACAAATCATTATTTCTAACCTTGTCAATGTCTTGACTCTATTCTCTATTCATTTCACAACGTATGGTGGTGAATAAGTGTGACTTTTCATGGAAAACACAAAATTGTTTGGGTGACCCCAAACTTTTGAACGGTAGTGTATATATACACACACACACATATATATATGTAGCGCTGACAATATTTGTTTCTAGTTATATGTAATGCTGTAAGGTTAATAAGTTGGTATATGGCGCCATAGCGGCCAAAATATATACTTGCAGGACCTTTAGATTTCATCACTTGGGAAGTGACATGGAAGTGTTTTATTGTTTACTTCTGGACATTAACTTGACCTACCCACAATGCTCAGTAACTCCCACAAACCTCAGGGAACAGAACTGCATTGTGGGGAGACTATAAAAAGGCTGGGAGCGGCCATCTTAGCTCTCTTGTTCCTGGGACGCATGTGTGTGTGTGTGTGTCCCACAGAGCTGCGTGCTGAGCAGCAGAAGCGATCGTTTCAGAGACCCGTGAGGGAGGTAACCGAGGACTCCTGGTCGTTAATGAGCGGAACTGTAACTTCAGATAGACTGAGGACTTGTGGAATGGAGACATCCATTCGTCTGAATTCAGTGCGGTGAGAGGGCTAACGCCCAGAAGTTTGTGTCACACTACACACATTTATATTGTTTGCAAAGTGTTGCTGGGACTGTTAGTCCCACGGAACAAGTTCAGAGAGAAAAACATCATACTTGCACAGACCTTAAAGTGGGGTTCCACCCAAAAAACAAAACTACCTGGAAAAATTCTAAAAAAACAAAACAAAAAAACATTTGGATATTTTTTTTTTTTTTACTTACCTCTAAATGCCTGTTGCTAGGTGGTCCCTCGTAGTCTGCCTGTTCCTTAGCCTGGGCTGGTGACATCACTTCCTCCTCGGCACAGGAAGGGCTCCGCTCTGCTCCCTCCCTCCTGTCAATCATCTGGGACCCATTACAGCCCGGCGCCCACAGTTGAAATGCCGGCGCCGACGAGCGGAGGGCGGGATGAGCGGGGCTTCGATCCCCCGCATCGCTGGACCCAGGGACAGGTGAGTGTCCAATTAAAAGTCAGCAGCTGCAGTATTTGTAGCTGCTGACTTTTAATTTTTTTTTTTTTTGACGGCCACCCTGGGTGGAACTCCTCTTTAAGTTAGACTTCATTATCTAGGAATTGACGTGGAATATTTGTTCCCCTTGAGAAGGAATATACAACCAATTTTACCTGGTTGCATTTACTATCGTGCGTTATTCTACATCATTTCTTTTGGTCACAAGCCCTGTGGATTACAATTATTGATTCTTTAGCTAGCAGAAGACTGAAGATAACAGGACTATTTCTATCAACGCAAGGCCTTGCATTTAGTCAAAAATAGAGTGACTGCACTGTCAAAGCAGGGGGAGCTCCCTAGTGAATTATAACTGTGGGGTGTTAATATTCCTGTGTTTTTTGTGGTTGCTACAGTGTGCTGGAGGTGGGAAGGGGCCCAGAGTTGAGGAGTTGTCACTTCGAGCACTGGTCCTACCTGGAGACACATTAATAGGGGGCCTATTCAAGAAAACCATATGTATGTGTTTGTATATGTACTAAGATTGTTGTGAATATTCACTGTGCTTTCACGTTAAGTTTGGTCAGTAAAAGAAGTAATTTTGGTTAACCACAAATTTTTGTGTGCAGTGTTGTTTTTCTCCTGCAGGTGGAGCAACAAACACCCAGGTAGAGGTATATATTATTGTAATATATATATATATATATTTATATTTATATATATATATATATGGTGAGCTATATTTTGTATCAGTATTATTACAACACTGCACTACAGCTGTGTCAAGGGGTGTAAGAGATCAGAGAACAGGCCCGATCAATATCAGCAGCTCCTTCGGGGGTTCTTGCTACATATATATATGACCAAGCTGACCAGTGACCCCCGACCACAACACCCGGATTGGGAAATCAGCCCAAGCCCCACAGAGGATGTTGAGGAAGGAGAGGTGGGCGACATGGGCACCCCACCAGGTGAGTGTGTGACACACCAGCTTACGGTAATCTATGTACGGCTGCATATTTTTAAATACTTTTTTTATCTATTCTATCTATTTTAGGTGATCTTTTTGTGGAATGGGAAGAAGCAAGCACCAGCGCCACCCCCAAGGATGTGTTTGAAGGAGAGTTGGAGGAAGTAGGCGACATGGGCACCCCACCAGGTGAGTGTGTGACACACCAGCTTACGGTAATCTAAGTATAGCTGCATCTTTCTAAAAACATATTTTTTTCCTTTAATTTTAGGTGATGTGGAACCTTTTAGCACAGACAGTGCCCAATGCTTAATTGGAAAGATCATGGTCTGGAATGGGGATATTGATGCCATGCGCACTACCTTAGACCGAATGCGGAATCGGCTGGACAATATGCAGCAGGAAATAAAGAACATGATCAATGTTTTGGGGAGAATCTAAATCACTTTTTCACCCAAAAAAACATCGATCATGTTCTTCATTTCCTTGTTTGCTGACCCCATTCTGGGCCTTTGATTTTTTTGTATAAAAGTTTAGGCCTGTTTCTAAAAATTAATTTATAAAACTTTTAAAAAAATGAGGCCTGTTTTTAAAAAATTAAAAAACTAAAAATGTATATATATATATATATATATATATATATATATATATAGGCCTGTTTTTGTTTAAAAAAAAAAAAATATATATATATATATATATATATATATATATATATATATATATATATATATATATATATATATATATATGTAGAGGCATGTTTGCTATATATATATATATATATATATATATATATATATATATATATATATAAATAAATATAGAGGCTTGTTTTTAAAAAAAATAGAAATAAAAAATATATAAAGGCCTGTTTATTAAAAAAACAAAAACAAACGTTATATTGAGGCCTGTTTGTTTTGGTAAAAAAAATAAAAAATGGCGATTGTCAAAATAAAAAAAACCCAAAAAACTCTACAATAATTTTTACAAATAATTATTAATGATATTGTTTAAAACTAAAATATATATATTTTTACATATAAAATTTGACTAAACGCACATGTGAATGTGCACAGATTAATACAAATTATGTTATTAATCAACATGATGTGTGGCTTCTTCTTTCAATGCTCAATACCAGTTTTTGAAGTTATTTGTTGTTTACAGTGGCAATGGTGCTTATTTACTAAAGAAAAATACACTTGGCACTACAAGTGCTCTAGGATAACTTAGGAGAAAGTAAAAAAGAAAGGCAAGCAATAAATATAATTTGAAATGTTATCTGATCAGTATTTTTTATTAAAAAAAAATTAGAGATTCTGTGGCATTGCAATGGCCCCCCTACCCGTAAAAAATTCAACATATTGATCCCGAACTTGACGGGCACTTAGGGGGGCCAAGCCAGTATCCAGGCCTGTCAGAGGATTCTCTATAAGTTCGGCCTCAGGCCCAAGTGACACCATATAATTGTTTGAATGTTTGTGTAAATAATTGTGTAGGATGCAGCACGCTAGGACAATGTGATTTATTTTGTATTCCGCCATGTGGATAGCTGTCTGAAGCAGGCGGAAGCGGCTGGCCATAATCCCAAAAGCATTCTCCACAACTCTTCTTGCTCTGGCCAGCCGGAAGTTAAAAACCCTCCTCTCCGGGGTGAGGTTCCTTTGGGGGAATGGCCTCATGAGGTGTTTGCTCAGACCAAAGGCTTCATCTGCTATGAAGACAAAGGGGAGTCCTTGCACGTTATCGGCATCAGATGGCAATCCCAGGCCACCACTCTGGAGACACTTGTAGAACTCTGTTTGGGTGAAGACTCCTCCATCCGTATCCGGCCATTCTTCCCCACGTCCACATACAGAAATTCATATTGTGCCGACACCACCGCCATTAAGACAATGCTATGGAACCCCTTATAATTAAAATAGTATGACCCCGAATGGGGTGGTGGCACAATGTTGACGTGTTTCCCATCTATGGCCCCTCCACAGTTGGGAAAGTCCCAACGGGTGGCAAAATGGGATACCACAGTCTGCTATTCCTGTGGCGTTGAAGGAAACAGGGGAGTCAAACAAGAAAAACCAAAAATCAGTTATTTTAAACATAACATTGCAAGCACATTACACAAGAAAACATTAGTGCCCAGCATCAGTATAACATTAATTGTAATATTATTTAAAGACTAAAATCTAAAGTCCCACTTATCAGATTCCTCACCCCCTCTGATGGCACATTGATAAATTTTAGGGGGGGGGGGGGTTTAAATTTTGAATCAAGTTAAGGACACGCAGGGGTTGATTTACTGAAGGCAAAAAGACTGTGCACTCTGCAAGTGCAGTTGCTCCAGAGCTTAGTAAATGAGATAAGGCTTCATGTTGCAAAAAGTACCCAACCACATGCAAGGGAAATTCAAAAAACATAATGTTTGCTTGCACATGATTGGATGATGGAAATCAGAAGAGCTTCTGCTCATTTACTAAGCCCTGGAGCAAATGCACTTGCAGAGTGCAACTGCATTTTGCAAAGTGCAACATCTATTTGCTTTTAGTAAATCAACCCCACGGACCATTCCTATACATTTGGGGGGGGGGGGGGGGGGGTGATTCTTAATCAACTTAAGGACACGTAGACCATTCTGATACATTTTAGGGGGGGGGGATTCTTAATCAACTTAAGGACACACAGACCATTCTGATACATTTTAAGGGGGGGGGGGGATTCTTAATCAACTTAAGGACACAGAGACCATTCTGATACATTTTAAGGGGGGGATTCTAAATCAACTTAAGGACACACAGACCATTCTGATACATTTTAAGGGGGAGGGGATTATTAATCAACTTAAGGACACACAGACCATTCCGATACATTTTAGGGGGGGGATTCTAAATCAGCTTAAGGACACACAGAACATTTGCATAAATTTTACGGTAAAGTACTACAATGGAGCTGACAAAATAAATTAAAGTGAATAGACTAGGGGGATATGGGCCCAGCATTGCATGCTGGGGTGGTTAGTGAAGACAAATATGCATGCAGGACAAAGAAGAGCATTAAAAAATTACAGCATGCATGAGGACAAAGGGGACATTCACACTATATTGCAATCATGGAAATTAGTGTTTAAAGTAAGAAATACATTACATTAGCAAACATTAAATACAATAAAATTTGATGTTAAAGGATAAATCTTACCTTAATAAAGTCCTTCTGCAGGACCTGAATTATGGCAGAACAGGTCTCTGGGATAATGATCCCCAGAGCCTGGGGGGAGATGCCTGTCGAGAACTTAAGGTCCTGCAGGCTTCTCCCTGTGGCCAAGTAATGCAACGTGGCGACTAGCCTCTGCTCCGCAGTAATGGCTTGCCTCATGCAGGTATCCTGCCTGCTGATATAAGGGGTCAGCAATGCCAACAAATGGTCAAAAACGGGGTCCGTCATCTGGAGAAAGTTCCTGAAATCCTCAGGATTATTCTCACGGATCTCATGGAGCAAAGGCATGTGACAGAATTGGTCACGCTAATTCTTCGTCCATGAGCTCCTCCTCGCCCTGTTCATGGACTGAGCTTGGGCTGAAGAATGAACTACAGCACCAAGCACATACAAAGCACAAACTCTACGACGAGTACGTACACGCAACATGGCTTCAAAACGGTCGGCTGGTCAGAACGCACTTAACAGAACGCACTGAAGAACAGCAAGGCCTGTGAAGAGCGAGCTGAAAATCAGCAACGAGCGGACAATAAGACACTGAATGAATCAATGCGAACTGACCACACGCACTGAAAAGCAGATACAAACCTCACAAGCACAAACTGAACAACAATTAAACGATCTGAAAAATACGAGTCTCACAAGAGCGAATCGTCTCTCACCAAACTTCTACTAACACGAGATAAACACGAGATTAGCGGAAGGTGCCCAAAGGGTGTCGTACGAGCTATTGAACTTCCTTTTTATAGTCTCGTTGAACTTGGTGTACGTCACCGCGTACTAGGCTGTCTGACTTTTGTGTGATCATTTGTAGCCAAGTCCATTCGTTAGAAAGTCCGTCGGAAGTCTGCCAAAAGTCCGTTGAAAGTATGTCGGACAGGCTGTCGGACTTTTGTTGCTGAAAAGTCTGAGCGTGTGTACACGTCATTAGTCATATCATCCAAAAAATAAGAATGAGACAATGCTACTATATATAATACGAAAATAGTGCTGCACTACCAGTGTAAATCAAAAAAATGAATTTCATCATCAGATAAAAAACATGTGTATACATCAAAAAAATAGTGGTAAAATTATTTCATTCATTTGTATAGTCCCAATAAAACAGTTGCTGCAAATGCCAAAATTCCTTTAAGGGGACCTGCTGTGTCTAACCCACTGGTGAAACAGGGGTCAGACTGTATGGTGAGCGAGGCTTGAGCACATTGGTGGAGGAGAGCACCAGCACTTTTTGAACATTTACTGGGCACCATTTTGGGTGAAGATTTACTCTTGATGAGATTTTGGCATTTGCAGCAACTGTTTTATTGGGACTATACACATGAATTAAATGATTTTGTCACAATTTTTTTTATATATACACATGTTTTATATGTGATGATGAAATTCATTTTTTTAATTTATACTGGCAGTGCAGCATTGTTTTGGTGTTATATATATTTAATGTGAAGTGAACATGTTTTCAGTGTCAGCAGCAACCAGGTGGAGGCAATTTATTGTATTCTAATTTGCACATCATTATTTGCACATTATTGCTGTTCATTATTAGGAAGTTTTATCACTTGTATATATTATTATATTCAAAAGTGAGTTGCGCTGATAGATTATTGACTTTCAATGCTACTATATAGCAAAATTTTTTGTCAATATACTTTATTATGAAATTTATGAAATGATCAGGAGTGGCTGGTCCATTAGGGGCGCAGGGGCTTGTATGCAGGGATTCATGTAAGGTGCCAGACTCATCATTTTTTTTCTCAAGCTACATGATTAGAGCCTGAGGCTCTAATTGGCTTGAAAAAGGTTGGGCTCAGGATGCAGAGCACTACGCCCCAAACCCACCCATTTGTGACAATAGCAAATCAATATTCGCTATTGCCTTTCCAGCTTCTCCTCCCAGCCAATCAAGATAGGAGGCGGATCAGGTTGGCCAGAAGGAGAAACCGAAGAAGCCGCAGAGGGGCTGAGTACGGGGGGACCGTGCCATGGAGGGGTAAATGCTGGGGGACCATGGATCGGTGAGTGTGGACCTGGAGGGGGTTTATTTGCTGCCCCCCACCCAAAAAAGTTTAGCACCAGCCGCCACTGTAAATGATGCATGGTTAACACAAGTGTTTTTTGTTGCCATTGATTACATCGTACATGGTTATATGGATGTATGCTGTGTACTTTAAAATAAGATCCAATAAAACAGTATGAGAATAAAAGTGAGGAAACTGGCTTCAATGGATAACATAAAAAAGCTGGATCATAATCCCAGTTCAATGATTGATGGCCCTGGGTTGCTTTTATAATCAGTAGTAAGTTTAATTCCCTACATAATAGGAGATATGATGGACTTTAACGGCACCAGTAATGGACGTATAAACAAAATAATACTAAATGTCTTTATTACAAAGGGTTCAAAATATTTTACAAATAAAAAATCATTAGAAAAATACTCTGGTATCAATGAATAAGAGATCTCTGTTATTACAAATGTCAAGAGGTCAACGCGTTTCACATCTTTGCTTCTTCAGGACCTTATATTCTTGACTTCGAACAGAGATCATCCAGGAGGAACCCGCAAAGAATGACGTGCCAAGTGTCATGGGAGAGTGATCCAACAACCAGTGTAAAGGACGGAGTCCTAATTGGAAAAGGAAGGAGAGGGGGTTGGCATCAGCCACACACCAGAAAACAGAGGACTCTGCAGTTACTCCATCAACAAAGTCCCTTAATAATATGAAGATATTACTTAATAGTGCTGTTCAACATGAAGTTGCACACTCACTTATAAGGACAAAGTAAGAGGTATATTCATCTGACTGGTGGCATATGAAACTATACACCCTACTGATATTGCTATTTAGCCAATATCTTCCATCCACATTCATCATCCAAAGGATCTATGTCTCCCATCAGCAAACACAGCACCATTCACCCACATAATAATACAGGATACTAGTTACTTCTGTAGTTCCTCATTGTGAACTCACCCTGATTATATATTCCTGTTATGCGGTAGTTGTATTACATCTTGGAGTAATAAGAAATTCTAGCAGTTGTCACTTTACAGCTGTGCATAATTCATGACCCTTGCTAGAAATCAATTACACTGTTGAGACTAAAAGGATCCTTATATAAGTGGTGTATTGCCTTCCCCATGAAGCCGATGCTGGTAACTGTCATTGCGCTGCCATTAATTATTTATGGTTGCACTATTGAGACAAGCCCCGAGAAGCTTGTCCCCTCATTTGCAAATTGTTTTCTCTTTTCTGGCAAATGAAAGTCATCATAAGCGTGAGGCAGTGCGTCTATGAAAGAGACATTAATAACTGGCAAGATATAAAAATATGTGTCAGCTTGCCATCCCCCTATCTCCATCCATGAACACTTAATCCTGGACAGAAAGTCAATATATCCCTCACAGTCTCACTTTATACTACTGAGTTTCCTACAGATAGCAGAATCATAATAAAACATCATTCCAACGCCTAGGAAGTTTAAGCAGTTAAAAGAGAACCTGTACTTTGTCCATTCAGGACAAAGTAACAGGTGTGGTGGATAGCCATCCCCTCTTCTGCTGATACTGATACCATCCATTTGCTACTTTGTTTGCCCATTGGAGTCTCCTTTAATGTTTGACTTCAACCTGAAACTTACATGGGTTAAAGTATGTCTAAAGAAAAGTGTATGGAATGGTTGAAGCCCTTGCATTGAGGTATTTATCCTCCCGTAAGTGAGAGTCCTCTCAAGAGTAATAGCAATATTCTCTAAAGGCCCGTATACACGATAAGAAGATCAGAAGAGAAATTTTGTACAACGAATGATCAACCAATTATCCGATCATTAGTATAGTGCTTTTGACAGCCGATTCCAACTTTTCGGATGACAACACCTGAAGGTGCAGGCTAGAAAATTGTTATCATAATTGAACACAACGTCCGATTTTCGTTTAATTTAGAGGAGCAGTTACTCTGTCACAGCTCTCTGCTCTGCCCCTCCAGTGTGGACTGGGGAAGGGGCAGGCATAGATGACTGTCAATCAGGAAACTGGGAGGATCCTGCCAATATGATCAGGATCCTTCCAGAGTCTGAAGGGGACTTTGTAAAATCAGCTGACAATGGGCTTTAACCCACTGTTGGCTGATTCTGGGACACAGGAGAGAAAAAGCAAGTGCACTCCTGTGACCCACACAAGAAGTATGGCCAAAAAAGCTTTTGCCATACTTCTCTTTTAAGGACAAAATTTCCTGCTCCATATAACAACTTTCACACTGGTCGAATGACAGCTGTGGCACCCACTGCTGCTCCGCAAGAGAGAGAGAGGGGAGAGCAGGGGCAGCCCGTCCATTGGGGGGGGTGCCCCGGCGCTGCCCCCTGTATCTTGCTTCCCCCCTATATGCTTAATGGATACATTCAGGCATAGCTTGAATCTATCCATGGCTGCTGCTGCCACCCACTATTCAGGTGTTCGGCCCCTTTTAGGACGCCAGGCACCTTAATTACAGCGGTGGGGGGGTTTTTTTAAGCACCTGATTAGAGCCATAGGCTCTAATAGGCATCAAAATAGGGTGGACTCAGAGCGCAGAGCATTGCGCTCGGAACCCACCCAGGTGTGTTAGAAAAGCAAATGAATATTCGCTTTTCTAACACTGAACCGCCTCTCCGCCAATCAGGAAGCCCGGTTCTGATACCCGTCACCTGATGGCTGAAAGGACAGGTGCTCCTATTGAATGCCTAGCAGGAGGAAAAGCATGGAGGACACAGGAGCCGCCACCTAACCCGCTGTTTGTCCCACAGCTCACCACCATCACCCGCTGCCTTACCTGCCACCAAGATGGGGTGCCGGTCAGCAAGCAAGCAGGCGGGGGGATGCTGGGGTCACAGTGGCTGCATTTGATGGGCACAGTGGCTGCATTTGATGGCACAGTGGCTGCATTTGATGGCACAGTGAAGCTGCAATTGATAATTTTTTTTTCCAGAATTTTTCAGTTTGTTTGCACCCCCCCCCCCAAAAAGTTTTGAGCACCAGCCACCACTGGGGGAGAGAGTGACATGCTCCTCCATACAGTAGATGGTAGTCCCAGGTAATTTATACAGGTGCCATGGGGTGATAGAAGCAATTGGTTGTACGATAGAAATTAGTTTTAAAAGTTTAGCATGTTGGTACATATCTCCAGATAAGGCACATAAGTTTCAGAGGGAGACTTAGCAACTTTGCTGGAGGGGGTGTGGAGAACTGGGAACAATGTCTCATGTCTGGTGGACCTGTCCAAAAATTAGATCATTTTGGAGAGAGGTACTACAGATAATAAAAGATATAACTAAAGTGGTGGTTTTGGAAGATCCGTGGGAGTGTCTGTTCCATAGGACGAAAATTCCAGTTAAACATTACATGAGAACTCTGGTCCTGACACTGTTGAACACAACGAAAAGCATAACCCCTAAGCAGTGGCAGGACCCAGAGAGCCCTACAATTAGGAATTGGTTTAACGTAGTAAATTAAATAAATAGTTTGGAGTATCTGAGATTTAATGGGGAGGACAGATGGACAGGATTTGAGGAAAAGTGGAAAGATTGGGTTGAATATAAACTTACAATCAGGTTTGCAGAAAAAAATGGAAGTCTGAGGAAAAAAGATGAGAATGGAAGGGGCATAGAGGTGAATAATTACTTAGGAGCTAAAACCAGAGCGGGGGGGGTTAAGAGGTTATTTGTAATTGGTGATGGAACTGTTGAGAGGTTACCTTTTTATTGATTCAGTGTATTATAACAATTCCTTCTTCTTTTTTTATGTAACAAAAATATTTAACAAAGATTGAAAAAAAAAAAAAGAGAAGCAATCGGTTGTCCAGTGCTGCAGCTGCCATTGCTGATAAGGGAACACTGTTGCCCTGTCCTCTTCTGGAAGTGTCTAACTACTGTCTCTGCTGGCCTAGCTTCTCCACCCCTCCCCTTATCTTCCAAATAACCGTTTATATAGCTACTGGAGGCGAAGGGGAATACTATAGCGTGTCAGATCTAAGGCTGGCCCACGGTTCAAGTCGAACATTAGTTCGACGCGAACATCGGGTGTTCGTTTGTTTTAAAACGAAACGAACATATGGGGCGTTTGCGGGAAAATTAGAGCGTTGCGGAATGCCCCATAATGCACTGCGAGATCGCAATGCATTGCTGTATGATGATTGGCCAAAGCATGCACTCGACCTGCATGCTTTGGTCAATCACAGCGCGCTCTGCTGAGAGAGCCATAATTGGCCAAAGGCAGCCTTATGGCTCAGGGGGACTAAGTACACGGCCCACACTATATAAGGCTGCTTACAGAGCGGCCATATGTAGTGTTGTTGGCGTGGACAGAGAGATAGCTTGAGTTAGATTAAGCAGGCAGGTTATTCAGTTAGTGGCAATGAATTTGATATATATATATATTATATATATATATATATATATATATATATATACACACACAGTATCTCACAAAAGTGAGTACACCCCTCACATTTTTGTAAATATTTTATTCTATCTTTTCATGTGACAACACTGAAGAAATGACACTTTGCTACAATGTAAAGTAGTGAGTGTAGAGCTTGTATAACAGTGTAAATTTGCTGTCCCCTCAAAATAACTCAATACACAGCCATTAATGTCTAAAGCGCTGGCAACAAAAGTGAGTACATCCTAAGTGAAAATTTCCAAATTGGGCCCAATTAGGCATCTTCCCTCCTCGGTGTCATGTGATTCGTTAGTGTTACAAGGTCTCAGGTGTGAATGGGGAGCAGGTGTGTTAAATTTGGTGTTATCGCTCTCTCTCTCATACTAGTCACTGGAAGTTCAACATGGCACCTCATGGCAAAGATTTCTCTGCAGATCTGAAAAAAAGAATTGTTGATGTACATAAAGATAGCCTAGGCTATAAGAAGATTGCCAAGACCCTGAAACTGAGCTGCAGCGCAGTGGCCAAGACCATACAGCGGTTTAACAAGACAGGTTCCACTCAGAACAGGCCTCGCCATGGTCGACCAAAGAAGTTGAGTGCACGTGCTCAGTGTCACATCCAGAGGTTGTCTTTGAGAAATAGACGTATGAGTGCTGCCAGCATTGCTGCAGAGGTTGTAGGGGGTCAGCTTGCCAGTTCTCAGACCATACGCCGCACACTGCATCAAATTGGTCTGCATGGCTGTCTTCCCTGAAGGAAGCCTCTTCTAAAGATGATGCACAAGAAAGCCCGCAAACAGTTTACTGAAGACAAGCAGACTAAGGACATGGATTACTGGAACCATGTCCTTTGGTCTGATGAGACCAAGATAAACTTATTTGGTTCAGATGGTGTTAAGTGTGTGTGGCGGCAAGCAGATAAGGAGTACAAACACAAGTGTGTCTTGCCTACAGTCAAGCATTGTAGTGGGAGTGTCATGGTCTGAGGCTGCATGAGTGCTGCCGGCACTGGGGAGCTACAGTTCATTGAGGGAACCATGAATGCCAACAAGTACTGTGACATACTGAAGCAGAGCATGATCCCCTCCTTTTGGAGACTGGGCAGCAGGGCAGTATTCCAACATAACGACCCCAAACACACCTCCAAGACGACCACTGCCTTGCTAAAGAAGCTGAGGGTAAAGGTGATGGACTGGCCAAGCATGTCTCCAGACCTAAACCCTATTGAGCATCTGTGGGGCATCCTCAAATGGAAGGAGGAGGAGCGCAAGGTCTCTAACATCCACCAGCTCCGTGATGTCATCATGGAGGAGTGGAAGAGGACTCCAGTGGCAACCTGTGAAGCTCTGGTGAACTCCATGCCCAAGAGGGTTAAGGAAGTGCTGGAAAATAATGGTGGCCACACAAAATATTGACACTTTGGGCCCAATTTGGACATTTTCACTTAGGGGTGTGCTCACTTTTGTTGTCAGCGGTGTGTTGAGTTATTTTGAGGGGAGAGCAAATTTACACTGTTATACAAGCTGTACACTCACTACCTTACATTGTAGCAAAGTGTAAATTCTTCAGTGTTGTCACTGAAAAGATATAATAAAATATTTACAAAAATGTGAGGGGTGTACTCACTTTTGTGAGATACTGTGTATATGTGTGTATATATATATATATATATATATATATATATATATATATATATATATATATATATGTGTGTGTGTGTGTACTCTGCATTAAGTGTAGCCTTTATCTACAGTGTATTCCGTGGTGTACTGTTTCTAATACACTTCGGCAGTGTACACAGTATCTAATACAGTGCAGCCGTTGTACACTTTCTAATACACTTCAGGCGGTGTACACAGTATCTAATACAGTGTAGTGTGGTATTGCAAAACAAAAAATACATCATGTCCCGGAAGGCCACCAAGGAGAGGCAGATGCTCACAGGCCACTAAAAGAGGGCAAACAGCCTCTGTGTCAACAGTCAACAGTGGTGGTCGTGGACATGGTGCATCCTCTGCAGGTGGCCGTGGGGCACGCTTGTCCTTTTTTGCTGCTGCTGGCCGTGTTATTGAGCCACAACATGCAGAAGAGTTGGTTAGTGGATAACAAAGCCGTCCTCATCCTCTGTCACCCAGGCTCAGAGTAGTTTGCCTTCCAACGCAGCTGCCAAAGTGGCCTATTCAATCGGCGCCTTGTCAACAAGCACTCCTTCCGTGGCCCCACCATCATACACGGAGGAGTCCCCAGAATTATTCGACCACAGTATCGGTTATATGCTGCTGGAGGATGCGCAGCGATTTGAAGGCTCCATTGTTGGTTCCCAGGTTGAGGAAGGGAGTAATGTGAGCCTAGAGAGAGAGGGTGCCACAGAAGGATAAGTAACTGGCGGTCATGTTTCACAGCAGGGCCCGTTCCAGCGCCCAACACGAGTATCTGTGAGGGGTTACAGTGTTATGGCACCACCACCCAAGGCCCAATTTTTCTGCCCCTGTTTAACAGGGGCATGTAATTACAATTCTTGATATAATATTTCACAGTAGGGCCCATTCCTGCTCCCAACAAGAGTAACTGTGAGGGCTTAGATTTCTGGTACCACCAACACCTAAGGCAAATTTTCTGCAGAGTATATAGGGCAGGCCGTATAGTATATATACTGCTGTTCAGAGTGTATAGTGCCTCGGGGCCCCCCACGCCATTTTTTTTTAAATTTAGATGCGGGGTTCCCTTTAATATCCATACCAGACCTTAAGGGCCTGGAATGGATTGGGGGGGGGGGGGGACATCCACGCCATTTTTTTTTGTATTTTTGGTATTTTTATCTATATTGCCGGGATCCGACAATACATTACAGCCGGGAGAAGTTTTAAATGACATTTTTCCTTTAGAAATTTTATTTTTCTGTGGCACTGTTATAAACATGGGAAAGATGCGCTACTTTACAGGCATACTAAGGACACCCCCCCCCCCCGTCACGAAAACGGAAATGGGGTTTTCGGACTTTAAATAAAGCATGTGTATGTGCATAATAAAATAAAGGGTATCTAGTTGTAAACAGGCTACATGTCATAGTTCCCAATGGGAGCAACATGTAACTGGGATTATGGGTTTAAATTAATAGCTTCAATCAGTTAAATGCAATTAATACATATAATACACAGTATGATATATGATGTATCATATAAATGATATATAATGCGTGATTTCCACAAACAGGAACATAATAAATAATAATCATATTGACATATTTAATATCAACAATTAATAAACATGATTGGTACAGGCAAAGGCAGATAATTAATTAAATACAAATAGAGATCCAATAATTATAATTGTCATGATAGATGTAAACATTCAATAAAATTACCAGAATTCATAATTTTAAAACAAGCTTGGCTTGGCATCCTTGAGTCAAAACTCGACTCGTTTCATGGCGTTGGCAGCCAATCATCAGGAGTAGGATGCATAAACTTTGGCGATAGGGTAAGATGGAAAAATAAATAAATAAATCAGATCAAAAAGGGTGTACCATGTACTCTACAAGAGGGAACTGAGACCTTATACATTACCTATGGTGTAGCCCATATATATATATATATATATATATATATATATATATATATATATATATATATATATATATATATATATATATATATATATATATATATATATATGGGCTACACCATAGGTAATGTATAAGGTCTCAGTTCCCTCTTGTAGAGTACATGGTACACCCTTTTTGATCTGATTTATTTATTTATTTTTCCATCTTACCCTATCGCCAAAGTTTATGCATCCTACTCCTGATGATTGGCTGCCAACGCCATGAAACGAGTCGAGTTTTGACTCAAGGATGCCAAGCCAAGCTTGTTTTAAAATTATGAATTCTGGTAATTTTATTGAATGTTTACATCTATCATGACAATTATAATTATTGGATCTCTATTTGTATTTAATTAATTATCTGCCTTTGCCTGTACCAATCATGTTTATTAATTGTTGATATTAAATATGTCAATATGATTATTATGATTATTATTATTATTTATTATGTTCCTGTTTGTGAAAATCACGCATTATATATCATTTATATGATACATCATATATCATACTGTGTATTATATGTATTAATTGCATTTAACTGATTGGAGCTATTAATTTAAACCCATAATCCCAGTTACATGTTGCTCCCATTGGGAACTATGACATGTAGCCTGTTTACAACTAGATACCCTTTATTTTATTATGCACATACGCATGCTTCATTTAAAGTCCGAAAACCCCATTTCCGTTTTCGTGACTGGGGGGGTGTCCTTAGTATGCCTGTAAAGTAGCACATCTTTCCCATGTTTATAACAGTGCCACAGAAAAATAAAATTTCTAAAGGAAAAATGTCATTTAAAACTGCTCCCGGCTGTAATGTATTGTCGGATCCCGGCAATATAGATAAAAATACCAAAAATACAAAAAAAAAATGGCGTGGATGTCCCCCCCCCCCCAAAATCCATTCCAGGCCCTTAAGGTCTGGTATGGATATTAAAGGGAACCCCGCATTTAAATTTTTAAAAAAAAAATATATATATATATATATAGATAGATAGCCCAGCAGTTGCCCAAGATGGATTAGGACGGTGGCTCCGAGAGAGCCGTCTCGCCCGGGGTTGAGGCAGGGGCAAGACCCCCAAGGCACGATATTTAAAGGAATATTTCATTTTTATTGTTTCACTTTAAGCATTATTAAAATCACTGCTCCCGAAAAAACGGGCATTTTTAAAACTTCTTTTTTTGCATTGATACACGTCCCCTGGGGCAGGACCCGGGTCCCCAAACAAACACTTTTTATGGCAATAACTTGCATATAAGCCTTTAAAATTAGCACTTTTGATTTTTCACATTCCATAGAACCTAAGCGGGGGGGGGGGTTGGGTGTTCGGCTCATCCCTATTGGCCATATACGAGTCATTTATTTTTCCATTCATTCCACTAGTTGAATGACTTGATCCCCCATCCACACATTCAATGTGAATGGGAGACTCCTTCCCACTGCCTGGTCCCTGTTGAGAAGCCTGAATTTCGATCCATTTATGGCCGGCCTAATAGGGCGTACACACGGTCGGACTTTGTTCGGACATTCCGACAACAAAATCCTAGGATTTTTTCCGACGGATGTTGGCTCAAACTTGTTTTTTCTACACACGGTCGCACAAAGTTGTCGGAATTTCCGATCGCCAACCACGCGGTCACGTACACCACATATGACGAGACTAGAAAAGGCCGGTTCAGAACCAAGCGCGGCACCCTTTGGGCTCCTTTTGCTAATCTCGTGTTAGTAAAAGTTTGGTGAGAGACGATTCGCGCTTTTTCAGACTCGTGGCTTTCAGATCGTTTTCTACTGTTCAGTTTGTGCTTGTGGGTTTGTATCTGCTCTTCAGTGCGTGCAAGCAAGTTCTGCGTGACTTTAGGTAGTCATTGTATTCTTGTTCGTTCGTTACTGTTTTTCAGGTCGCTCTTCACAGGCCTTGCTGTTCTTCAGTGCGTTCTGTTACTTCGTTCTGAGCAGCCGACCGTTTTCTAGCCATGTTTCGTATGCGTACTCCTCGTAGAGTTCGTGCTGTGCGGGGGCTTGGTGTTGGGGTCCTGACCTTAACACAAGTCCAGTCCATGAACAGGGTGGGGAGGAGTTCATGGACCAAGAATTGGTTGCTTCAGCGTGACCAGTTCTCTCATATGCCTTTGCTCCGTGAGATCCGTGAGAATAATCCTGATGATTTCAGGAACTTTCTCAGGATGACGGACCCCGTGTTTCACCGTTTGTTGGCTTCGCTGACCCCCTATATTAGCAGGCAGGATACCTGCATGAGGCAAGCCATCACTCCGGAGCAGAGGTTGGTCGCTACCTTGCGGTATTTGGCCACAGGGAGAAGTCTGCAGGACTTGAAGTTCTCGACAGGCATCTCCCCCCAGGCTCTGGGGATCATTATCCCAGAGACCTGTTCTGCCATCATAAAGGTCCTACAGAAGGAGTATATGAAGGTAAGATTTTTATCCTTTTATATCACATTTTATTGTATTGAATGTTTGTTAATATATTGTATTTCTTTCCTCATTCCCTAATTACCATGATTGTAATATGCTGTGAATGTCCCCTTTGTCCTCATGCATGCTGGATTTTTATGTAATTATTATTTTATGTCCTTCATACATATTTGCCCTTCAATAACCTCCCCAGCATGGTGTCTCCTGGCCTATATTCACCTCATGTAGTCACTTAACAATGTATTTTATCTGCTCCATAGTAGTGCTTTATCCCAAACACCCCCTAAAATGTTTGGAAATGTTATTTTTGATTTAAATTCAGGCAGAGTGCCAGAGGCTTTTTTTTGTGGTGTCCCCAAATAATTTTTAGTAACCCTCCCTCCCCCCAAATGCTAAGTCAGCTGATCCCAATTCTCTATCTATCCTCAATCATCTATCTGCTGACTTTGCCAAACCCATACACACTATACCCACCTCTTTAGTGGTCAGATTTATGGATGAATTCCCCAAAGCATGTAGTGCAAGGGCCTGCCTGTATACTTTCAAATGGTACAGTTTAAAGTTTTTGTATCCTATTATTATCTTGACAGGTAATAGCAGAATGTCCAAATGTCCTCAAATGTGTACAGTGTGTATTTATATCTTTGTATTATGACACTTCTTACCTGTCCAGTGGGCTGCCAATAGTGTAACTAAGGAGGGTCTGTTCCAAGTAATACCCATTATTTAGGCATTCATCTCTCAATGAAGTGAAGAGGGTTACCTGTCCAAGATTTACACACACCCCCTATAATGTTAGAAATGGTCCATGAGAGGGGGGGAGGGGGAATATGATAGGTGTACCTTATACTTTGGCGTTGTTAAATTCCCCTTAATAAATGCTATCTGGAGGTTGCCCCAGAATGTTGGTGTCTAATCTGCTTGCCATGTTTCAGAGTAAAAATAGTAATGTTTATTGTTTTTTCCTCAACAGTTTCCTTCCACGCCACAGGAATGGCAGACTGTGGCCTCCCACTTTGCCCAGCGGTGGGAATTTCCTAACTGCGGAGGGGCAATTGATGGGAAACACGTCCACATCGTCCCACCACCCAACTCGGGGTCGTACTATTATAATTACAAGGGGTTTAATAGTATAGTGATGTTGGCGGTGGTGTCGGCTAATTACGACTTCTTGTATGTGGACGTGGGGAAGAATGGCCGGATGTCCGATGGTGGAGTCATCGCCCAGACGGAGTTCGACAGGCATCTCCAGAATGGCAGCTTGGACTTGCCAGCTCCAGAGGACAATGTGGAAGGACTCCCATTCGTGTTCGTTGCTGATGAAGCGTTTGCGCTGGGGGACCACCTGATGCGCCCATTCCCAATGAGGACCCTCACCCCGGAACAGAGGGTTTTTAATTACCGGCTGGCCAGAGCCCGAAGAGTGGTGGAGAACACATTTGGAATCCTGGCCAGCCGGTTCCGACTATTTCTGACACCCATCCATATGGCGGAGTATAAACTGAACCATATTATACTGGCGTGCTGTGTTCTCCATAACTTTTTAAGGAAACTTTCGGCCAACTATGCTGGCTCAGTTGGGCCTGAGGCCGGAATCCTACATCAAACCACACTGACGGCGCTTGAAAGTGGCCGTCCTGGCTTGCCCTCCCTGAGTGCCCGTGATGTCCGGTTACGCTACCTGGAGTTCTTTGCGGGTAGGGGGGCTATCAATATGCCAGACAATATGTGAAGCCTTTTTATAATAAAAAAAAAAAAAAAGAAATTCTTTGTGGACATTTACTGCTTGTGTTTGTTTTAGCTGACCCTGACATAAATGTTTTGAGTGCAGAAAATGGCGTGATTGTGTAACCTTATACAAAGCACTGTTGGCTGTTATTTCCTAAATGCAAAAACACATTTCACTACAAGTGCACTTGCAACTGCACTGAAACTGCACTTGTAGTGCAAAGAGGATTTGCCCTTAGGAAATAACCCCCATTTTTGCATAAAACAGCAATTACATCACCCCAAAAGTGTTGTAGTGTTGAGACAATAATCCACACATTCTTGAGTAAGCCACTTTTTTATACCTGCACAATCACATGTGCATTTACCAAAGGTTTTTAAAACAAACCAACATGTTTGTTGTATAACAATTTTTGCAGTAGCATTATCAAAAATCGAAATGTCCATTTCAGATAAAACAGGCCTGTGTAAAACCAACAAGAAAGCCAAAAAACTTGAACTTACAAAGTTCACATTAGGTAAAACCTGAAGGCTATATCAGACATCAGTATTTAGGAACTGTGTTTGATATAGCGTTCAGATGGGGAGAAATCACCCCTGGAAAAGCCAAATTTACGAATGTCAACATGTGCTATCTGCCATCAGGGGGATCAAGGGACGTGTTTTGGGGGAGCAAGCCCTTCCTCAACGCTACTTTATAATTGAGGAAGGGGTTGCACCCCCAAAACGCGTCCATTGATCTCCCGTGATGGCAGATAGCACATGTTGGCACACTGTGTGCATCCTCCAAATTTGGCTTTTCAAAACATTGAAAAAAGATTTAAAAGATTGGGCCACAATCCCAAAAATATATTTTGTGGGGTTTTAAATTCGCCCCAAAACATCAATGATGTTATTATTTTTTTTAATGACATCATTGATTTTTTGCTGTATGTTGTGCAATTCGAGATTACACCCCATGATCTCCCCGATCAGGATCTGGGCACTTTCTGATGTAAAACGTTCTGGATCCCTCACATCACGATCACCTAAAAAGAGATAAAGAAAACAAAAACAGGTATCAAAAATCTGCCAGCATCCATCTCTTACCTGAGTCTGTGATCGCAGACACTCACCTGTTGTGGTGCCAATCTCCACCACATCTTCTTCTTCCTCCTGCTCTTCTTGTGTTGGTGTAAGTTCCCCTTCTTCCAGAGGTGGGGGGTCTGTGGTCTCCTCGGATGAGGGGTGTCCTCCGAGTCTTTTCTCCCCTATGTAAAACAAAAATGGTATAATTAGCACACAGATATTTGATGGCAGAACTAGAAATAGGAAACATTGCTTGGAAGTGGGGTACAATTGTCTATTTTAGCCGAGTTCCAAGATGTCTTTTTTTTATTGCCCTTTGTCAAGCTGCAATACTTTACCTGTTTTGTAGAAACTTCACAGATGGAGACCCCCCTATAGTATACACTGGAGTACCTGTGTGGCCCCCCTAATAAAAATGTTGTTCTGGGGTCCCACACTAGTGCTCCAGTGTCCAGATGTGAAAACAGCTGCTCAGTGTCCTCTCCTTACACAGAATCTAGTTTGCATTTCATTCTAGTAACAAACCCATCTACACAAACAAATATTTGGCATCCAAGTAGGCCCCAAAAAAATGTGGGAAAATGCATATGGCCTAAACAATGGTGTTTTAGAGGCCGAAAGAAAAATGTTTGATACGAACGAATAATGGGCCCATGAACATTAAAGTTGCCCTTTTAAACGTTACAATTAATAAAAGCATATGGAGCAGAACGAACGGAATAAAGACAGAAAGAATAGGAACACAGCACAACTACTTACTTTTTTGCAGCACTCTCCGGATCTTTCGGTACTGCTCTGGCTCTCTCAATTTCAGGTCCGACCACCGCTTCCTGAGCTGATCTTTTGATCTTCGGACCCCGAAATTCCTCAGAAGACTCCTGACCACTTTCGCCATGATCTTGGCCTTTCATATATTGGGGTTGGGGTAAGGCCCATGCTTCCCGTCATAGTCGGACTTCCTCATGATGTCGACCATCTCCAACATCTCCCCAAAGGACATATTTGTGGCCTTAAAACGTCTCCTTCTGGATCGGGACGTGTCCGGATCCGGGCTTTCCTCCTCCTCCTCCTCATTCCTGCAATTAGCACGCACCTGCTGTGACTCCGCCATGTGCTCTTCCCCCACTGCGCCGAACGAAAAGGGGCGGGGAATATAATAGAAAGAACGTCATGGGCGGGCGGAGTTACACGCATGTGCAGTGTGTATAAAGCGTAACACGCGTGCGTATTACGTACGATCTGTGAGTGGAGGAAGGAGCATTGGACGCGCCGATTGTAAGAACGAAGGTAAGAGACAAACTTGTGCCTATACTGCTTCTAGATTGAGGCCTATATTGTAACAAGATTAGGAGAGTTTTGTCTGACATTAGGCTTTGTCTTGTGTTGTGTCTTGCAGTGAACATGGATATGCTACTCAAAGATAATGAGTTCATGTCAGTATTCGTAGAGATGCTAAGGAAGCTGCCCTGTCTGTGGGAGATTAACCACCCCCATTTCAAGAACCAAGCAAAGAGGAAGGCAGCACTGGAGCAATTGTTGGAAATTGTGAAGCAGGTGATCCCCACGGCAGACATCACCTATTTAAAGATATTAATTGGTTGCCTGAGGAGCACATATCTAAGGGAGCGCAAGAAAGTCCTGGATTCACAGAGGTCCGGAGCAGCAGATGACATCTATGTCCCCAGGATGTTGTACTACGACAAGCTGCATTTTCTGGCAGGCCAGACTGAACCCAGGCCATCCCTCTCCAGTCTTCCTTCCACGCTTCCTTCCCCCCCGGCTGAGGCTTCTGACGCCCAACCTGGGCCTTCCAGGCCACATGTGGAGGAGCCCAGATTGAGCCAGGTATAGCATTCCTCTAAATATTTCTGCTTGTCCAATCAATGATGTTAACTAGATGTTAGTTGGGAGTACTAATTTAGGATTGCGATTGATGATGCAAAAACTAAAACCATGTCCCCTTTTCATACACAGGGAAGTCTCAGCCAGGAGGTGGCCGGGCCGAGCCGGCTGGCTGATCTGCAGGTCCCTCCACCCCCACTGAAAAGAGAAAGTGGCAGTAGGAGGAGTGCCCTAGAGGAGGCTGCTATAGGATTCTTTTGGAGGGCTACAGAGGTCCTGGGAGCACGACAGACCGTGGAGGAGGACATTGCTGCCGTCATTGCATATAAAATGCAGAGGATGGAGGAGGGCCAACAAGTCATGTGTGAGGCCCTCATATTGGAGGCTCTTGAGAAAGGTATGAGGGGCCAAATGACAGCTCAGACACACCTTTGCGATGGTCCTCCTCCTCCTCCCTCTCCTCCAGGTCCCCCCAGTCCTCCTCCAGGTCCTCCCAGTCCTCCTCCTCCTCCAGGTCCTACTCCTCCTCCTGCCACATCTCCAACTGCACAGCCACAGCCCGGAAGGAAGCGTGGAAGAAAGACCAGACAGTGATTGGCCTGGGTTCAGTCTGGTCGGCCAAAAAATGCAGCCTCTTGTGGTACCACAGCCTGGGGACACAGATGTCATCTGCTGCTATCCGGATCTCTGCGAATTCTGGACCAGACTGCCCTCCCTAACATATGGACTCCTCAGGCCACCAATTTTGATGTTGAAGAATTGATGTCTGCCATGGGGGTCCCAGGCTTCGCTAATTTCTCCTGTTGATCCATTGTTGCCTTCCTCTTTGTTTGGTTCTGAGCCCTTAATAAAGGATTTTTGTTTTGAATTATACTCTCCTATGTTTTTTACTTCAAAAAGGACAGTTTGTTTGTGAGGATTCAGGTACATTTCAAATATACAATGTAAAATGAACAAGGGACACCAACAAAAAACAATCTCCTTGAGATTAAATAATAAAAGATATCAATGGTGTTGGGGTAACTTCACACACAAAACACACACAAAAATATTCTGGAGTAAAAATGAAAATAACATTGAACAAAGATCAGCCTTTGAAAAAATCCAAACATTAAAGAAAAAAAAAGGCTTAAAATCCAAAAAAAAATAAAAATTTAAAACTGTCAGATGTGACAACGAATAACAATATATTCAGGGAATCCCAATAAAAAAACACAAATAAAACTTTGTGAGAAGTGTGTGTGAATATGAGCAGCAAAACTACTTAATTCTTGTCACATTATAAAGAAGAAGAGAGTGCGCTGTATTAAACCATTTTTAACATTGCAGCGTGACGAAAGTGCTATATCCATTGCGAACGCTAAGTTTACCAGAATGAGCTGTCCCGTCTCGGAATTTCTTCTGAGCATGCGTGGCACTTTGTGCGTCGGAACAGGCCACACACGGTCGGAATTGATGCGATCGGACTTTGTTGTCGGAAAATTTTATCTCCTGCTGTCCAACTTTGTGTGTCGGAAAATCCGATGGAAAATGTCCGATGGAGCCCACACACGGTCGGAATTTCCGACAACACGCTCCGATCGGACATTTTTCATCGGAAAATCCGACCGTGTGTACGGGGTATAAGTCTCCTCGGACTGCTGCTGACATCACATCGAAGATGATGACACCAAGCAGCAGTCTCAGGGCTTTTGTATGTTTTGAACATGGAGGCTTGACAGGTAAATAATGCATAAAATATGTTAACTAACACATAATTGTATGGGAATATTGTTGTTGAAATGCATGGTCTGGCGACAGGATCGATTTAAAGCTGAACCCTGGGATAAGCAAATATTGTCGGCCTGTTGGGTCCCATCCATAGCTCTTCTCTCAGAACAAGTTATGATTGACAGGTGCTTTGAGTTATTGTATATAGTAGTAACATCATCACTGTTATACATCTCGAAGCACCTGTCAATTGTGTTATGCTAGAGATGATACAGTGTAACATAGTTGCAGGGGAGAGACGGTAGAGGCTGCAGGCAGTCTGTGTAGAGGAATAATTAGGACTTAAAGTGGCATTAAACCCAAAACCAAATCTGTTATATTGTGCAGTTTACCGATCATTAGATGTGGGGGCTGCATTTGTTTTCTTTTTTTCCCCTCTGTTTTCACCTGCTGATCTGGCCAGGAACACACCTCCTGTATTCGAGTGCCTCTACTCTGGTTGAAGGAACACAGGGGCACCTTTAGACTGCAGCATTGTTAGTTTGGGAGGAAGGGAGTGTTAGATGGATTGGCAAATTTAGAGATTTTCTTTTTGGTGTTTTTATTTTTGGGTAACTTAGAGGGGGGTTATAGAATTTAGTTGGATACTCCAAAACTATCTACACACGAGAGGACACTTCCTCTTCTGTAGAATTATGGGCCTGTGGCAACTTGAGGAGATTACTCTTCCTCTGGTGGAAATATCTTTCACTAGGAATTAAATAGACTAAATTCTTCAGGACACTGGACACTATGTCCCCTTTACACCCACAGCCGACTCTAATACACGAGGGATGGCCTCATCTCTATCTCTCTATCTGTCGTCTTTTACATCTGTCGTCTTTTACATCTGTCTGAGCTTCAAATTTAGTTTGCAGTAAATGATTGCAGGAGCTTTGGTTTATTGAAATCTTGGACCTACATTTTAAATGTTTTTGGAAAACATTTTAAAAGGGTCTAGAACGCAGTGTTTGAAATTGGAATTATACAATGTAGCCCAGGTTTCATTTGATTTATTTGGCTAGTAAAATGCAGCGCAATGCATCCAAATTATTCATACCAGATGTCTTGGTTTCCCACATTCATGCAGCATTTTCAAACCTAGCAAAATGCATGAACGAGAGAAAATGCATCCAAAATAAAGCATAAATGACTTTTTCACATCGTTCGCAATAAAAGTCATTGGTGTCAATGGATCATTTTGAATAGAATGGGCCTCATTTACTAACATATGCGTGTAAAATGTATTCATGCACAGGCTACAGCAACTATATGTGGAATTTATTTACAAGGATGCTTTGCTCAAGATGTACAGCATGCTCCAGTGTCCAAACGTACACCAGCTAAGCTGTGGAGTGCCTAAAATAAAATAGGTAATATAAAAAAATAAAAAAAGGACTATAAATAAAACCTTAATTTAGTGGATATGAGCAAATGTTCTCACATGTTCGCTCACATATTTAGGCATTTGATTGAATCTTACACTTGCAATTTATCTATGTTCTTGTTTTTTAATTAAATTGGCCTCAGTGTATTTTCTCTCGTTCATGCATTTTGCTAGGTTTGAAAATGCTGCATGAATGTGGGAAACCAAGACATCTGGTATGAATAATTTCTGAATGCATATCAAACACAGCATGCACTTAGAACATGTTTGACATGCCTTCAAAATACTAACACCACAATGACCTTGTACAAGTCAAGCAAAATTTAATTTGGAGCTAAATCTGCTGGCCGTGCTCATCAAACCCAAATACATTAGAAATGAACTGAAAGTGGGCATCAGACACATAAATTTCAAATGCAATTATTTTTCTTCCTATAATGTATGATTCAAAAAATGTAGGACACTACATGGTGCTTGCATGGACTTCCTCTGGGTACTCCAATTTCCTCTCACACTTAAAAGACATGCTGATAGGTATATTGGCTCCTGTCTAAATTGGCCCATGTATGCATGTGAGGTAGGGAACTTAGATTGTAAGGTCCTTATGAAAATGATCTATATACATGTTGTGTGTAAAGCGCTGCAAAAATTGTCAGTGCTATATAAAATATCTCTAATATGTAAACATACCATTTGCACAAACAAATTTAGAAAAGCACAGGCAGCACCACACTAAGGAAGTTTTATAGGACTGGTAGGATAGACTCTTAAAACTAAAAGGTTTCTAGGAAAAAAATGTCCTTTTATGATAGAAGTTATACAGCATTTAAGCATTTCTAGGGATATATTTATCAAAGAACTGAATATAAAATAGAAACAATATGTTTTTTTCTTTATTTCATAAAACATTTATAATCACTTCACAGATACATCATAGGTAACAAAGAAACATATGCAGAATATACATCCATTGGTAATACAGAAAAGAATAAACAATTATTGAGGCAAGAGATACTCTATGTCCCGTACAAAGAGGTGAAGTTAAACAACTACAACAACAACTAGACCACAAACTCCAAAAGAACCAGATTCCATAAAAGGTTTTGGCACCCTCCCAAAGGCAGCTCATATCCAGAGAGCTTTACCTTTCTTATTCTCCCCCTCACCAATAAAAATGTTTAACCAAAAACTCATAACGTCCACTATGGGCCTCGGGTGTCCCATGTGCAGTGGTGTAGCGTGGGTTGTCAGAGACAAACGCAAACCTGCAGACTTTTTGCAAACCCCTGAGTTCCTTCCCTTCCTACAATAGTACTGACCAGCCTGATTCCTACACTGACCACTACACTAACCTACCTGATTCCTATACTGGCCACTACACTGACCTCTACACTGACCTACCTGTCCACTACACTGACCTACCCAATTCCTACACTGACCTACCTGTCCACTACACTGGCCTACCTGATTCCAACACTGACCACTACACTGACCTACATAATTCCTACACCGACCACTACACTGACTTTCCCGATTCCTACACTGACCGCTACACTAACCTCTACACTGACCTACAGGTTTCCTATATTAACCACTACACTGACCTACCTGTCCACTGCACTGACCTACCTGTCCGCTTCACTGACCTACCCGATTCCTATGCTGACCACTACACTGACAAACCTGATTCCTATACTGACTACTACATTGACCTACCTGACCACTACGCTGACCATTGCACTGTCCACTACACTACAGTGACCACCCCATTGACCAGTACACTGTCCACCACACTACACTGACCACTACTCTACACTGTCCACTACACTGACCACTACACTACACTGATCTCTACACTGGCCACTAAACTACACTGGCCACCACGTTACACTGTCCACCACACTACACTGATAACTCCACTGACCACCACTCTACACTGTCCACCACACTACACTGATCACTCCACTGACCACTATTCTACACTGACCACTACTCTGCACTGGCCACTACACTGGCCACGACTCTACACTGTCCACCACACTACACCGAACACTCCACTGACCACTACACTACACTATCTGCTACACTGACCACAACATTGACCACTCCACTGTCCACGATACTACACTCCACTATCCACTACACTGTCCACTACCCTGACACTCCACTATCCACTACACTGACCACTACACTACACTGTCCACTACACTGACCACCTCTGTACACACCGCCCCCTCCTGTGCACAGTACGCCCTTCTCTGTACACACTGCCCCCTCCTGCGCACAGTACGCCCCTCTCTGTACACACTGCCCCCTCCTGTGCACAGTACGCCCCTCGCTGTACACACAACCCCCTCCTGCGCACAGTACGCCCCTCTCTGTACACACCGCCCCCTCCTGTGCACAGTACGCCCTTCTCTGTACACACCGCCCCCTCCTACGCACAGTACGCTCCTCTCTGTACACACCGCCCCCTCCTGCGCACAGTACACCCCTCTCTGTACACACTGTCCCCTCCTGCGCACAGTACGCCCCTCTCTGTACACACCACCCCCTCCTGCGCACAGTACACCCCTCTCTGTACACACCGCCCCCTCCTGCGCACAGTACGCCCCTCTCTATACACACTGCCCCCTCCTGCGCACAGTACGCCCCTCTCTGTACACACCGCCCTCTCCTGCGCACATGACCCCATTTCCTGTACTCACTACCACCTCCTACCCATATTACTCCCGTCCCATTTACACATTGTGTCATTCTGCACACATTACCCCCCTCTACATTACCCTCTGTACACATTGGCCCCCATCCCCCTTCACATTAACACCCCTTTTGCACACAATGCCCCCCCACCCATCCCCCTCCATAATGCCCTTCTTTCTTTTGTACACTGTTCCTGGAAATCTGAGATTTTTATTTGCTGATACACTGCACTAGTTGTTGCTCAGCTTGGCAAGGGGGTAAAAGCTGATGCCGGTAGAGTGTTTTTTCTGAGCACTATTCATTTGCATAAGAAAGCTGTAAATCAGCAATGGTTTGCTCGCATACCTGACACTGACGGCAACTTGCCGACCTGTTCAGCTGCAGCTTCTTCCCGATGTACACACCAAGGGAGTCAAGTCCAGCAAGAAGATCTGATTGGCTGCAGCGCACTAGCCCTGATTGGAGGCTTGCCGAGGACAGTGATCTTTTGTATACCTGAAGCAGTTCACAGAGGGAGCGATCTGGAGTCTGGAGTGCTGTGCAGGTCCAGTATAGAATATCCCTGAATATCCCAGCTGCCGCCCATGGGATATTCAGGAGTGCGGGACAAAGCCCATTACTGCGGGATGCCGAGAAAACATTGTAATTGCGGGAATGTCCCGCTGAAACCAGGATGGTTGGGAGGTGTGTGTGTACATGGGTGTAGCATAAGGGGTTGCAGGGGTCACAATTGTAACCCCACTCCTAGCTGCAGGGGGCCCCTGCAGCCTCCCTGTCATATTATCATATCCTCCACAAAATCCAGCTCCGATCTGCCCTAGGGTCCTACAGCCATGCTCCAGTACTGGGCTTCTACTTTGTCTTCCACAGTCCACACCGTTCTGTTCTCATTGGCTGGGGAGAAGCTGTGAGCCATTTCCTGAATGGAGAGGAGCACGAGGTGAGAACAGCCCAGGATGGGGAAGTGTCTGTGCTGGGTGCTGGCAACAAGGAATGATAACCGAGCTCAGCGAGGCAAGAGGAGGAGAGTGCCGTCCTGTAGCCACGATGGGACCGATGTCACTGGTGAGGTATGACACTGCTCGCAGTGTCTCCTAGTCACCAGCTAGGATTCTCTGTACCCCCCACCCGGGGATGTCTACTTACCCCACTTCCCTGACAACTGGGGAAAAGACACACACCTCCGGGAAGTGTCTTTTCCAACACTGACAGAGAAACCTTCAGAAATCGCTAAAACAAATTCCTTAACACCTCCTCGGGTGGGGGGGGGGGTGGACTGAAGGGCTGCAGGCTTCACATTTTGTGTCACATGGCTTTGCCCTGCCAGATCTAAGTTGCCCCCCCCCCTCCAAAGCCCCCTGACCACCCCCTCCACCATGCATGCTATGCCCAGCTGCTGAGCTCCTTTCCCATTACAGCACGCTATACTCTTCCTCCTCCTCAGGGCTGAAATCACATTCCTTTACAACACAGCCAGTTAGCTATGTTCTGCACAGGGTGTATCTGCCTACTGCAACTACACTGCCGTTCCAACCAGAGAATTTCACGGGTAAGAAGGGCAACATAAAAGCCGGATATACCCTGTGAAGGTTGACAGACTGTGTGTAAAGGAATGTGATTTCAACCCTATGTAGTGGGGGGGCTGTATACAGGGCTATGAGAGGAGCTCTGATTCTCCAACGGTAATCCCTATCCTCTGCTTCTCCAGCGGTAATCCCTGTCTGCTTCTTCCAGTGGTAATCCTTGTCCTCTGATGTAAAGAGGAACTCTGGGAACTCAAAACTCTTAAGCCACTTTGAGTATCTTGACTTGGGGTGGATGTATCTGCACGCACGTTGGAAGTAGTGTGTGTGTGTGTGTGTGTGGGGGGGGCCAGGTCAACTTTTGCATCGGGGCCCACAAGCTTCAAGCTACGCCTATGTGTGCGTGTGTATGTATAAATATAAATATATATACACACACACACACATTATATTGTCAAAAGTATTGGGATACCTGAATGTACACGCACACAAACTTTAACCACTTCAGCCCTGGAAGAATTTACCCCCTTCCTGACCTGTGCGATTCAGCACTGCGTCGCTTTAACTGACAATTCGTACGACATTGACGTCCTCTTTTTCTCACAAATAGAGCTTTCTTTTGGTGGTATTTGATCACCTCTGTGGTTTTTATTTATTGCGCTATAAACAAAAAAAGAGCGACAATTTTGAAAAAAAACACTTTTTTTTTTACTTTTTGCTATAATAAATATCCCCCAAAAATATATAAAAAAACATTTTTTTTCCTCAGTTTAGGCCGATATGTATTCTTCTACATATTTTTGGTAGTAAAAAATTGATTGGTTTGCGCAAAAGTTATAGCGTCTGCAAAATAGGGGATAGTTTTATGGCATTTTTATTAATCTTTTTTTTTTTTACTAGTAATGGCGGCGATCAACGATTTTTATCATGACTGCGACATTATTGCTGACACATCGGACAATTTTGACACACTTTTGGGACTATTGGCATTAATACAGCGATCAATGCTATAAAATTGCATTGATTACTGTAAAACTGTCACTGGCAGTGAAGGGGTTAACCACTAGGGGGCGGGGAGGGGTTAGGTGTGTCCGGGGCAGTGATTGTAACTGTGGGGGGGATGGGCTAGCAGTGACATGACACTGATCGCTGCTCCCGCGGGCACTGCGGGAAATTCAAAGTAACGTACGTTACTTTGCCCAGTCGTGCCATTCTGCCGACATATTTGTGCTGACAGCGGTTGGCAAGTGGTTAATGGCATCCCAATCTTAGTCCGTAGGGTTCAATATTGAGTTGGCCCACCCTTTGCAGCTATAACAGCTTCAACTCTTCTCCGAAGGCTGTCCACAAGGTTTAGGAGTGTGTCTATGGGAATATTTGACCATTCTTCCAGAAGCACATTAGTGAGGTCAGGCACCGATATGGACGAGAAGGCCTGGCTCACAGTCTCTGCTCTAATTCATCCCAAAGGTGTTTATTGGGTTGAGGTCAGGACTCTGTGCAGGCCAGTCAAGTTCCTCCACCCCAAACTTGCTCTTCTATGTCCTTATGGCCCTTGCTTTGTGCACTGGTGCGCAGTCATGTTGGAACAGGAAGCGGCCATCCCCAAACTGTTCCCACAATTTTGGGAGCATGAAATTGTCCAAATGTCTTTGTATGCTGATGCCTTAAGAGTCCCTTTCACTGGAACTAAGGGGTCAAGCCCAACTCCTGAAAAACAACCCCACACTATAAGGGGGGACCCTCTACCAAATGATTTGGACCAGTGCACAATGCAAGGTCCATAAAGACATCAAACTTGGGGTAAAGGAACTTGACTGACTTCAACCCAATAGAACACCTTTGGAAAGAATTAGAGCGGAGACTGTGAGCCAGCCCTTCTCGTCCAACATCAGTGCCTGACCTCACAAATGCGCTTCTGGAAGAATGGTCAAACATTCCCATAGACACACTCCTAGAAGAGATGAAGCTTTTAGATCCCTTTCACACTGAGGCGCTTTGCAGGCGCTATAGCGTTAAAAATAACGCCTGCAAAACGCCCTGAAACAGCGCTGGCAGGGCGTCAGAAAAAGTCCTGCCAGCAGCTTCTTTGGAGCGCATTAGGAGTGGTGAACTCACCGCTCCTAAAGCGCCCCTGCCTATTGAAATCAATGGGGCAGTGCTGCTATACTGCCGTCGAAGCGCCGCTGCACCGGCATTTTGGGGGTGGATTTAACTCCTTTTCGGTCGCTAGCGGGGGTTAAAACCACCCCGCTATCGGCCGAATAGCGCAGCTAAAACGATGGTAAATCGGCGCTAAAAAATAGCACCGATTTACCGCTGACACCCGGGGAGGCTCAGTGTGAAAGGGGTCTTATAGCTGCAATTTGTTTTATTTTTTAATTTATTTTTTGTTTATGCACTGGGTTTAAAGAGGAAGTCCACCTAAACCGCCTAAAAAAAAAAAATATTAAAAGCCAGCAGCTACAAATACTGCAGCTGCTGACTTTTAATAAATGGACACTTACCTGTCCCAGGGTCCAGCGATGTCGGCAGCCGATGCCGAGAACCCGCTCGGTTCTCCTGCTGCCGCCGCCATCCTAGGTGAGGGAATCAGGAAGTGAAGCGTTGCGGCTTCACCTCCCGGTTCCCTACTGCGCATGCGCGAGTCGCGCTGCGCATCGTAACTGGTCCCCGCTATCTCCTTGGAGCTGTGTGTTTCCCAGGAGACAGCGCGGAGGGACAGGAAGAGGCATAGACTCCCATGGGAGTCTATGCCGGAAGTGGGTGCAAATACCTGTCTTAGACAGGTATCTGCACCCCCCTCCCCCCTGAAAGGTGGCAAATGTGACACCGAAGGGGGGGGGGGGTTCCGAAAAGCGGAAGTTCCATTTTTGTGTGGAACTCCGCTTTAAGCGTGGGTAACATTGGAATATTTACTAGTACTGTCACAGAGACTTTGCTGAAAGAGATAAAGCCTGGGTTATGACTAATTCTGTTGCTAATTTACATAATAAAAATCACCCAGTGTGTGTTGGCGGAAAGAACATTTAGTAATTGACAGCTTTGTAAAGTGTGGATTTAAATATTGTTGAAACAGAGGAAAGGTGTGAAAAGAGTAGGTTTTTAACAAAAATTTCTCATGTATAACAATACATTGACGTTTAACAATGAAATACACTTTAATTGGAATGTAGGATGTGGTCTGCAGACAAAGTACAGTATTTTTTACATTTCAGAATCAGCAGTACAGTGCACAGCTCCCTCAACACAATCGGCAAACAACCAGGGCGGACTTGAAATGTCACATGTTTATGCATACCCTATCACAACACAGATATCTGGACAGCTCGGCAGCCATCTTGGAGGAGGTATACCAATAAAAGGGCATCTTCAATAAAAGCTAATTTTAACAATAGCTGGCCACAACCACGCCTTAGAAACAGAGAAGGAGTTTTAAAAGCTCATAATTCAGTCACTGTTAAAGGAGGCAAAGCGCGATGCACTGTGGGATTGTAGTGTGCTCGTCCCTCTGCACCTATTGGCAGCTTTTACTCGGAAACTACAGCTCCCAGAATAACCCCGGGGTTTACACTCTGACCAATCAGAGTGTAGGGTATGTAGTTCCAGTGAAGTCCGGTGGCAGGGGACAGGTGAGACTATTGATTGCTGTGCAGCAGGTATCAGTATGCTGTGTGTGTGCTAGTATATTACATAGAGGTGTCTGTGAGTATAATGCATAGCTCAGTGTAGCACAAGGAATCAGCCATGTGTCTGTGTAGACTGAGTGTAGACACTGAGCAGCTGAACTCCAGGCAAACAGCTAAGCACACGGATGTAATGCATACAAGGGGTGGTTTACCTGCTATAGGATGTGTATGTCTGTTCATCCAGTCCTGAGATTTCCACAGTACAGTCATCTCTAGCAGGGCAGGAGATCTCACTTTCCTCTACCCCCATTCGATACCAATTACAAGCTTTTCCCCACCCCAAGAGAAGAAGCAGCAGACTAATGAACTCATATCTCTGTCACTCTGCTCTCTCCTCCCATCAGTATGTTTCTCGTTAGAACTGAAGCACAATTATTAGCTTCTTATGCTGCTCCTCCCTCTCCCAGTCTGAGCTCTGTTCTACACAGGGTTGCAAGATGCTTGGGCAAATTCTAACCAGACTCTGAGCACAATAAAATGAGCGTGGTTAAAGCATTATTACTTTCCTTTTCATCAAAAGCAACCCACACCCATCATGCGGGCTTCCTGCTACTTTGAACAAATGTGCTCCTTTACATGATGGGAATAGTACATCTCATGCTGTTCCTAAGGGCCGCTCAGATGAAAGCAATGCAGTTCTCATAGACCCCTAGTGCTGTGCCTCCCTCTCCACCCAGCCATTCACAAATGAATGGAGCAGAGATACAACTATAGCGCTAAAGTCTATGAGACCTGCAACACTTACATCTGAGTGGAAGGAGCCGTACTTCCCCCATCATGTGAATGAAGACATTTGCCTAATGTACAAAAAATGCTTGCATGATGGGGGGGGGGTTGCTTTTGAGAGAGAGGAAAGTATAAGGCCAGTTTCACACTGAGGCGGTTTTCAGGCATTTTAGTACTAGAAATAGCCTCTAAATAACGCCTGAAAACCGCCTCCCATTCATTTCAGTGTGACTTTTCACACCGGGGGGGGGGGTGCACTTGCAGGACATTAGGGAAAGTCCTGCAGGCAGCATCTCTGGGGCGGTTTGGGAGCGCTGTATACAGAAGGGTGTAGGAGGGAAATGCGGCATAAGTGAATCAGCAGGTGCGCAGCAAAAGAGGTTCTTTAAAGTTGCTTGAAGCTCCATAAAAGCTTTGCAAATGCTTTATAAAAGCTTACAACAGCCCTCTAAATTTCCACTCCCCTGCTCGCATTAGGTAAGTGGA
This sequence comes from Lithobates septentrionalis, assembly GCA_037952835.1. Taxonomy (NCBI): domain Eukaryota; kingdom Metazoa; phylum Chordata; class Amphibia; order Anura; family Ranidae; genus Lithobates; species Lithobates septentrionalis. Next base: position 2,567,796 of record JBBDGP010001619.1, read on the forward strand.
AGTAAGCTGTGTGGGACAGGGGTGGACTGGACCAGTAGGTGGGCCCCCTGATTACGGTGCACACGGATTTATCAGCTGAGGTGCGATAGTGACAGATCCCTCTCCACTGGCCGATGTAGATCCCGGGGCTCTCCCTAACCTGCACTGACAGCTCGGTGAATGGGGCAGATCGGCTCTCCTCCTCCCCGCTGATAGCCAGAGGAAAGCACCGCTGAGCCCCGCTCTGGCCATTGTAGCCACCTACTTCCCTCCACCTGGGACATGAGCAGACCCAGCAATCGTAGTGGAGCTCGGGGGAGATCAGGCGCACACACATCTTACACAGTGATGTTCTTCCTCCTGATGTGGGACTTACAGATGAGGCTCTGTAGACACCCTACGATTGGTGCTTGGCTTGGGGACAGGAGGCGAGAGGCATCAATTAACGGGAACATACAGAGGTGTTGAGTGTGCTGTCCTTTATCACTTGGTCTCAGCCATGTGATAATATTATACAGCACCTTAGTTGATGTAGACACCCCTCCCTGATCCTCCTCTTGATCTCCCCACCATGCTGTATTACTGCTCCCAGTGCCAACTGGCCTGTAGCTCTGTTACGATCGCTGGGACTGTTTATGTCCCAGGTGGTAAGAGGTAGGTGGCTCAGGCTGTGATGGTTGGGGCTCGGTGCTGCTTTCCTCTGGCTTTTGGCTGTCAGAGGGGAGGAAGAGAGCCACTCCATCCCATTCTCCCATTTACCAAGCTGTTGGTGTAGGTTAGGGAGAGCCCCGGGATCTACATCAACCAGAGGAGGAGTGGGATCTGTCGCTAATAAACCTCACCTGCTGCGTCCATGCGCACCACCATTTTCTATCATGGGGTCCCCCACTGGCCCCACCTCTGGCTGACACAAACACCACAGCCCATTCCCTGTACAACACTAGGAAGGAGTTGAGTGGGTTTAGTGTGCTGCCATCAGTTGACTCCAGGAAAGGGAAATTACAGCAAGTATTTGATACAATTTTCCTGGCACGAACATGGAAGCACACATGTGGTAGACCCAAGGGTTGGCCTGACCTGGTGCCAGTAGGAAACCCCATGATATAAAATATTGACATGCATGGCTCCAAATGAAGTGTCGGCGAGTTGCCGGTCCGCTGGGAGGAGTGCTCAGAGGAGGAGGTGGGGAAGAGAGAGCATGGAGCCGATGTCCTGGGGTGGAAAAATGAAAATTGAACTGGGGCTGTGAAATAGGAGTGCTGGAGGTATCCAGCCTCAGGGAATTGGTTGCTTTGAAGCCACTGGGAGACTGCCAGTCTGGGGAGCCATTAAGCTCAATGAAATATGCTTTTATTATGCTATTTATTGTAAACATTTTTGTTGTTAATATTTATTTTTGTAACTTAATTCTGCAAAAAACATTTAACAGTGTGATTTCATGAGATAAATTACGAGGGCGTGTTTAGGGGCAGAATTAGGGGCAGAGTTGGGTGGGGCAACTGGCAAATAACTCTTAAAGAGGAACTGCTGTCTGCTCACATAATTTGTAAAACCTCTTTGCCATTCTGAAGCTTCCCTACAAACACTTTGCATATTTTTTTTATATATACTGTGATTCTGTACTTGCCAAATATGCTACAGAAATCTCCCTCTACTGAGTCTGGCTGCATCCATTTTAACCGTGGGCAGCTGAAGCTCCTGTCTGTTCACTTCCTGGATTTACACAGAGGCACACCTCCAGCTCTGCAGCTCTCATTGGCCCTCCCTTCCTGGCAAACTTTCACGAGAGTGAGAGAGCTGTGCATGATGTCAAAAGCCTAGGCTTTTTTAGCAGACAAGAAACAGGAAATGGGCTGTATAAGGTATTTACTGGCAGAAAAAAAATGTTTTACTATTCAAAGTTAAAACAAGGGCAAAAGATTTAATGGATGGAAAGATGAGAAAATGACTGAAGGTCCGCTTTAAGGCTTGGCTAGTAGTTCAAGACTTGAAATTTTGGTGATATCAGTTCCACTGCTTGGATGGGGAGTTTGGAAAGGATCGAGTTAGGTATTCCCGTAGCTCGTTGTGTGGAGGCCGTCCACACCCGTAGAGCCGCCGTTATTGAGTGCAGAAAGTAGTGTTGTGGTTTCAAATTGAGTAGGGCAGTCGTCAGGGCGTGTTTCAGGTTTGTTTTAAGGGCCTCGGATTCAATTTGGAACTACGTCTTCCTAGAGGTGGGTGACCACCATTTTTTTTAATTGGTCCAATACCACCGCCTTATAGTATGCTTGGATGTTGGGGGCTCTCATTCCTCCATTTTGTATCGGGGATAAAAGCATGTTCTGCTTGAGTCTGGGTTTTTTCTGTTGCCAGATAAATGCATTGAGTAACCCTTGTAATTGTGTTAATTGGTTGGGTAGCAATGGTAGAGGGATTGTACGAAACATATACAGAATATGAGGAAGCAGATACATTTTGACGAGCTATTCTACCAGCCCATGAGACAGTGAAATTACTCATGTCTTTGGAGATGCTTATAAGCTTTTCTTGGAGCACGGCATAGTTCACTTTCATCAATGATTTGCTTGGGGAGGTTAGGTGAATCCCTAAATATGGGAGTGACAAGCTCTTGGACCATGTGAAGGGTGCTTCCTTCGCTATGACCTGTGTGGTCTGATGATCTATTCCTAAGTTTAGCATTGTGGATTTACCGTGGTTTATTTTGTAAAGAGATATTAAGCTGAATTGTTCTAGGGTTTTCAGAACACTTGGAAGGGAGGATTCAGGGTTTGTTGGAGTGATAACATCATCCGCATACAGGCCTAGTTTGTGTTCAACATCTCCTATATTGATACCTGATATTGATGATGTGGATCTGATGGCTTGTGCAAGAGGTTCCATTACCATGGCAAAAATCAAGTGTGAAAGTGGGCACCCTTGCCTTGTGCCATTAGTGATTTCAAACGGGTTTGATGTTATCCCTGACGTCCAGACTCGGGTGCTTGGGGAGGAATACAGAGTTAGTATAGCTGTTACAATGTTCCCTGACAGTTCAAACTTGCACATTACTTTCTCCCTTCGTCTTTCAGGACAGCACCTGGAGAGAGCGCAGCTCCACCCACTTTCCCAGGAAACACTGCAGTCAGTTTCTTTAAAGACCGGACACTTCCACCATGGCCTCAGTTGTAGTGTTTCCTCCGCCATGGTGGAAGCGCTGCAGGGAACCAGGGGTGTGCTGCGCTTTCTCCAGGTGGTGAAAGTATGGGCATACCGGATTGATGTCGTTTTCTTTTTCTCAGAAGACAGCCCAGCATCCTCCCTGACGTGTGGGGGATTCTCCGGTGCCTCCTCCTCTTCATGCTCGGCGAGAGCCAGGCTGCGAGGGTCCCGCTCCTACAGACCGGTGGCAGGGCTGTGGAATGGAGCGGCGTCTATTCTGCAGACCGCACGCCTTCCGGGTTCGGATGGCGAGCGCATCATTTCCGACCGGGGGCGGGGCCTCGAGCGGCGCGACGCGGCTTCCGGTTCCGGCCGCTGGAACGCAGGAGGAGGGGGCGGTCTCTACGGCTGATGTCATTTCCGGCCCTCACAGCGGTGAGCGGCCCGGGAAAATCAAATAAAAGTGCACAGACGCCGCTGTTTGTCCTGTCAGACAATGGAGGACGATCAGTCGGCGGTGGCAGGAGCAGGAGCCACACCAATCAGCCAGGCTCAGGTAAGCAGGGACATTGGTCGCTGTTTTTACTCTATGGGCATTTGTAATGTTTATTCCCTTCCCTAAAAAAAAAAGGGGGGCCTGCAGATCACTTGGTCCTGAGTACTAAAGGAAGGATAAGTGATTAATTATTTTTTAAGGTGGATCTGTGGGGTGATTCACCGGCTGTGGAACAGGACATAGGTGTTAAAGGGTTAACTTCCTTGGTGGTGTTTTTTTTTTTGTGTTCCTTTTATACAGCATGTAAACTGTTTTTTGTGAAGTATGGTTCAGCAAATGTCTTTTTTCCCTTGGGATATTGCAGAAGGCTAAAGAAAAGACCAAGCATGTCTCCCCTATTGTTAAAAGGAAATGTCCCTCTTGTAAGGGGTTACTGAGGGATTCCTGGACCAAAATATTATGCAAATCTTGCATTGCGGACATAGTTAAGGAGGAGACAGCTCCTGCTAGTCCTGCAGCTCAGCAAAGCGAATTGCTAAGCTCTTTCAGGAAGGAACTGGCAGACACCTTTGAATCCTTCAGGTCCTACCTAGATAGGCGTCCAACGGCGCATAGCAGTATGGTGCCACATTCTCAATCCTCTGTTTCAGCATCCAGAGGGGGCAGCGACTCAGAGGAGGAAGAAAGTAACATTTTACTAAATTCTGATGAGGAAGCGGAAGAAGTAAATGAAGCTTCTTCTCCTTCTTCTAGGTACAAATTATCCCTTGAGGAGGTAGATGATCTACTAAGAACAATACATACTACCCTTAACATCACAGAGGATAAGGCTCAGCTATCCCTACATGATAAGATGTTTCAGGGCCTCGGGGAGGAAAAACACAGGGTTTTTCCTGTACATAAATTCCTATCAGAAACCATTAAGAGGGAGTGGAAGGATCCCGAGAGAGCCCCCTTCTTTTCTAAATCCCTCAAGCGAAGGTTTCCGTTTGATGAGGATAGCTCGCATATCTGGAATAAAAAGCCAAGACTGGACGCAGCATTTTCCCAGGTATCAAGGAATACTGACCTGGCCTTTGAGGACATGGGTATCCTTAAAGATACCATGGACAAAAAGGCAGACTCCCTATTAAGGAAGGCATGGGAATCTTCTTTAGCAAATTTGAAGCCTGCCATGGCCTCAACGGTGGTAGCCAGAAATCTGGAACACTGGCTGGAGCAGCTGAAAGTCCACATTGAGGCAGGGACGCCTCATAAGGATCTGCTAGATACGCTCCCGGTGTTATCAAAGGCGGTAGGGTATATAGCAGATGCCTCAGCAGAGTCAATCAGGATGTCAGCCAGATCCACAGCTCTGATAAACTCAGCTCGCAGGGCTTTATGGGTCAAGACATGGACAGGGGATACTGCTTCAAAAACAAAATTATGCGGTTTACCCTTTGAGGGTGATCTAGTGTTTGGCCCTGGGCTGGAAGCTATACTTGACAGAACAGCTGACAAAAAGAAAGCTTTCCCTATAAAGAAGAAGGTGCTTCCGCAAGGCAACAAAAATTTTCGTGCTTTTCGGAAAACCCCAGATACCAAAGAGGCAGGCTACAAAAGGCCTTGGAAGTCTCAAAGAGGGAGGGGCAAGTCAGGAGTACTTTTTCGCCCCCCAACCACAACCCCAAAAACCCAGTGACGGTCATCCAACTGTGGGAGCAAGGCTACAGACCTTCTTTTTACAGTGGAAGACTATAACAAGCAGCCAGTTTATCCTCAAGACCATCTTGGAGGGTTACAGGCTGGAATTTTCTCAACCTCCTCCTGTGCGTTTTTACATAACCCAGGCTCCCCGAGACTCAGAAAAGTCACTAGCAATGACCGCTATCCTGAAAGACTTGATGCTACAAAAAGTGATCGTGAAGGTGCCCCCCGGGGAATTAGAACAGGGGTGCTATTCACACATATTTCTTGTGAAGAAACCGTCGGGAAAATTCAGGCTCATCCTGAACCTGAAGATTCTAAACAAGACTATCAGGTACAAAAAATTCAGGATGGACACAATATTCTCAGTGAAGAATCTCCTGACCCCAGGTTGTTTTATGGCTTCCATAGACCTGAGAGATGCATACTTGCATGTACCAGTAGCATTAACATCTCAGAAACACCTAAGGTTTGCGATAAAGCTGGGGGAATCTACCCTTCATCTCCAGTTCAGAGCTCTCCCGTTCGGGCGGTCATCCTCTCCGAGGATTTTTACAAAAATCCTGGCGGAGGCCTTGGCCCCACTCGGAGTAGAGGGGGTATCCGTCCTGCCCTATCTAGACGATCTACTAATTTTTGCCAAAACAAGGGACCTATTAGTGAGAGATCTGGAAAAGACAATGAGACACCTGGTGGGTCTAGGATGGATAATCAACGAGGAGAAATCAAACTTGATTCCATCGCAGACCATACTATTCCTGGGCTACACGATAGATTCCATCCAGGAGAGAATTTTTCTCCCCGAGGGGAAGAGGGAGAAGCTTCAGGGGGTAGTGAAGAAGACGCAGACAAATATGCCAATCTCCATAAGAGCAGCTATGTCGGTCTTAGGGCTACTCCCTGCGACTATTCCAGCAGTGCAGTGGGCACGTCTACACACAAGGGAGCTCCAGCAGACAATCTTAACGAGTTGGTCCTATGGAGAGTCCCTGGAAAAATTAATAAAGATACCTGCGCGGGTTCAGAGGAAGCTTTGGTGGTGGAGAGATCACTCAAACCTGAACAAGGGTCTGCTCTGGGGTTTTCCTTTGCAGAAAAGATTAACAGACGCAAGTTCCTGGGGTTGGGGCGCCCACCTGGACGAGCAGATGGCTCAGGGGAGTTGGACAGACTGGGAAGCCAGAAAGTCCTCCAATTGGAGAGAGCTGAGGGCTATTCTCCTGGGTCTATGGGCCTTTGAAAAAACAGTCCAGGGCCATCACGTTCAGGTCCTATCGGACAATGCCACAGCGGTGGCTTATATATCAAGGCAGGGAGGAACAAGGAGCAGGGCTCTGCTATCCTTGGCACTCCAGATTTTAGCCTGGGCAGAAAACAAGCTAAACTCCATAACAGCGATACATCTGAAGGGGGATTTGAACTTTCTAGCAGACTTTCTGAGCAGAGAAAGAATACTGGAAGCAGAATGGAGTCTGAATACAGAAACTTTACAACAACTAGCAGAAAGATGGGGAGTGCCCCAAATAGATCTTTTCGCATCCCAAAAGAATGCAAAAGTAGAGGCCTTCTTCTCACTAAACAGACAGGATCAGGCAGAGGGATTGGATGCATTAGCGCAGCCATGGAACTTCCAGTTGTGCTACGCCTTTCCCCCCTTTCAGATGATCCCCTTGGTCTTAAGAAAGCTACAGAAAGAGAACAAGAGTATGATTCTAGTGGCCCCTTTCTGGCCCAAACGGGCTTGGTTCGCAACAATACAGGGGATGGCGGTGGAACCTTATTGGGAGCTTCCGCTTCGGAAGGACCTCCTAACGCAGGGCCCCCTTCATCACCCAAATACCCAGCATCTCAGGTTGACAGGTTGGTTACTGGGGAGCAGATGTTAAAAAATAAGGGCCTTTCAGATAAGCTGGTCTCTACCCTGCTGAATAGTCGTAAGGAGGTTACCAGGGCCATCTACTTCAAAACGTGGAAGCGATTTAATAGCTGGTGTGCGACTAGGATACTTTCGCCACAGGAAATTGCTCCAGTGCTAGAGTTTCTCCATGAGGGAATGGAGATGGGGTTGGCAGCTAGCACCCTAAAGGTGCAGGTAGCTGCATTATCGGTTTTCCTTGAGAGACAATTATCAAGGGAGCCGCTTATTATTAGGTTTTTCAAGGCATTGGCCAGAGCTAGGCCAATACCTTTTAAGTTTTTTCCTAGATGGGACCTGTCTGTGGTCCTGCGGGGTCTAATCAAAGGGCCTTTTGAACCTCCAGAGGAAGCATCAATCAGGCTATGGTCGTTAAAAATAGTCCTGTTAGTAGCAGTAACTTCAGCTAGGAGAGTAAGCGAGTTACACGCTCTTTCCATAAGAGAACCCTTTTGTTATATTTTTCCAGACCGGGTAGTGCTAAAAACTGACCCGGGTTTCTTGCCAAAGGTGGCATCAGCATTTCATAGGGAACAAGAGATAATTCTCCCTACTTTTTGTCCTAACCCGTCCAGTGCTAAGGAGAGGTCTTTCCATTCCCTGGACGTGAGAAGGTGTTTATTACACTATATAGAGATAACGAAAGATTTTAGAAGATCAGATTCGCTCTTTGTTCTCTTCTCTGGTCCACGGAAGGGGTATAGAGCATCCAAAAGCACCATAGGTAGGTGGCTCAGAATGGCCATCAGCGAAGCTTATAAAGCTTCAGGAGCAGAGCCCCCTAAAGGGGGTAGTAGCCCATTCAACAAGGGCAGTAGCAACGTCCTGGGCAGAGAGGGCAGGGGCTTCCCCGGGTCGGATCTGTAAAGCGGCCACGTGGACAAGTTTCTCCACCTTCACCCGCCACTACAGGTTGGACTTGCTATCAGCAGCGGAACAGTCGTTTGGCAGGAAGGTCCTGCAGGCGGTGGTCCCACCCTAGAGTAAGTACTCTTTTATCATCTCCAGGTGCTGTCCTGAAAGACGAAGGGAGAAAACCCTAGTTAGACTTACCGGTAACGGTATTTCTACGAGTCTTTCAGGACAGCGCCGATGACCCGCCCTAAATTTTAAGGTTGTAAGATGTGTTATTGCTGTGTTCTGCTTATCTAATTTCAGCATGGCTGGAGGTACTCTATGAACAACTGAGGCCATGGTGGAAGTGTCCGGTCTTTAAAGAAACTGACTGCAGTGTTTCCTGGGAAAGTGGGTGGAGCTGCGCTCTCTCCAGGTGCTGTCCTGAAAGACTCGTAGAAATACCCTTACCGGTAAGTCTAACTAGGGTTTTTTCCATGTATTTCCAATGAACCCTATCAAACGCCTTCTCTGCATCTAGTGATAGGAAGAGAGAAGGTGTTTGTTCTCCACCCATTGGATTAAATCAATGAGGCATCTAGTTCCGTCTGAAGCTAGTCTGCCGAGTAAAAATCCGACCTGGTCAGGATGTATTATTTGTGGGATGATTGTAGAGAGGCACTGAGCCAGTAATTTTGCATATAGTTTTGTGTCCATATTTAAAAGTGAGATTGGATGATAATTGGCTGGACTGTCATGGGATTTGCCTGGTTTGGGTAAGGTAACTATCAGGGCTTCTAGAGATTCCTTGGGGATTTTGCCTGTAGTGGTATTATGATTAAAGGTGTTGCAGAGGTGTGGGGTGATTAAGTCTGAGAAACATTTGTAGTACTCGTTTGGGAATCCGTCGGGGCCCGGGGCTTTGTGGAGGGGCAATTGCCGTATTTTATGACTTTAAGGATTTCCGTGGAAGAGAAGGCTGTAGAGATGGTTTCCAGTTGTGTGGTGGAAATAGAGGCATAGTTGCCAACAGTCCTGATTTTCCTGGGACAATCCCAATTTTGGGACCCTCATCCCGATTGGAGGCTGTCCCGAATTGGGATTTCCATCAGGAAAATCGGGAATGTTGTTTTTTTTTTACATTTTTGGAGCAGCTGGCTCCAGCAAAATGGCCGCCGGCGCCGCCGCTCGATCTTCCCCCTAGTGTTCAGTGGAGAGAGGAAGGGGGCTCGATCCATGCAGCCAATGAATCGGCTTCTTTAGCTGCATGGATCGGCCCCTCTCCACTGAACACACGGTGCCGCCGTGTCTTGCCGAAAAGTTCCCCAGCTCGGCTGTTTCCGCCGGCTCGTACTGCGCAAGCGCTGCGCCTGCGCAGTACGGGGGGTCCTTACTTGCCGAGGGGAACTTTCTCGGCAGAACACCGGCCGCTTCTGGACGAGGGAAGGGTCTGCACTGTGGGGGTCTGCACTAATAGAGGGGGTCTGCACTGATTGAGGGGGGTCTGCACTGATTGAGGGGGGTCTGCACTGATTGAGGGGGGTCTGCACTGATTGAGGGGGGTCTGCACTGATTGAGGGGGGTCTGCACTGATTGAGGGGGGTCTGCACTGATTGAGGGGGATCTGCACTGATTGAGGGGGATCTGCACTGATTGAGGGGGATCTGCACTGATTGAGGGGGATCTGCACTGATTGAGGGGGATCTGCACTGATTGAGGGGGATCTGCACTGATTGAGGGGGATCTGCACTGATTGAGGGGGATCTGCACTGATGGAGGGGGATCTGCACTGATGGAGGGGGTGTGCACTGATGGAGGGTCTATACTGACTCTGCTGGGAGCACCTGATGCGAGGACAGACTCTGCCGGGGGCACCTGATGCGAGGACAGACTCTGCCGGGGGCACCTGATGCGAGGACAGACTCTGCCGGGGGCACCTGATGCGAGGACAGACTCTGCCGGGGGCACCTGATGCGAGGACAGACTCTGCCGGGGGCACCTGATGCGAGGACAGACTCTGCCGGGGGCACCTGATGCGAGGACAATCTGCTGATTGTTAAACTTTCTAGAATACACATTATTTTTATTGTGTAGGCTCTGGGGCTGCTGTCCCGTCCTTTCCCTCTCCCCCTTTCCCTCTCCCCCTTTCCCTCTCCCCCTTTCCCTCTCCCCCTTTCCCTCTCCCCCTTTCCCTCTCCCCCTTTCCCTCTCCCCCTTTCCCTCTCCCCCTTTCCCTCTCCCCCTTTCCCTCTCCCCCTTTCCCTCTCCCCCTTTCCCTCTCCCCCTTTCCCTCTCCCCCTTTCCCTCTCCCCCTTTCCCTCCCTCATTCATCTCAGACTCTAACCACACCCTCTTGAGCCACGCCCACTATTTCACGTAAACCACACCTATTTTTGCCGCGGCGCGCTTAGCAATGTTGGCAACTATGTAGAGGGGAGGTAAATAGACTAGAGGAAAGCTTCAATGTCCTCATTTTTAAGATGGGCTTCTTGTTCTGATTCTTTAAGATTATAAAGTTTGGCGTAAAATGCGCTAAACTCGTTGCTATATCTAAAGGGTTATTTAAGTGTTTACCTTGGGAGTCAATCAGGAACTGTATTTTTGTCTTGGCATGGTGTTTTTTCATTTGTTTGGCCAGGAACGCACCTGATTTGTTGGCTGAGGAAAAGTATTGGAGCTTGAGGCATTTTATATAATGGTCAAATTTTTTATGTAGGTGCTCGCTGAGCTGATACCTTAGATTTTTTAGATCAATGGATACGTTGCTGGATGGCGTTTGTTTATTTACATGTTCTAACGCTCAAATTTGTTGTAATAATTTTTCAGTAGTGGCTGCATGTTGCTTTTTTTTGCTTGTGCTCCGAATTTTATAAAAAGGCCACGTAAGTAAGCTTTGTGCGCATGGCAAATGATAGATTTGTCAGCAACAGAATATTGGTTATTTTCAAAGTAGTTCTTAATCTCGGATCGAATTTCTCCTTCTAACGCTGAGTTGGTGAGCAGGGATGTGTTCAGTCTCCAAATAGTGTGTTGTGTAGATCTGTTGCTGTTGAATAATGTGATTGATATCGGCGCGTGGTCAGACCCGGTGATTGTACCTATACGCGCTTCAGTGATTGTTTTGTAGGAGGAATTTATCTGTGAGGAACATATCAATCCGAGAGTAAGATTGCTGAGAGTTGGAGTAAAAAGTGTAATCTTGTTCCGTATCGTGCGTGCATCTCCAGGGGTCATAGAGGTCTTCATTGTGCAAGAGAGAGGACAATGCAGAAGGCCTTAGTTTGAGTGGGTTAGATGTGTCTAGTGAGTTGTCAATGATTTCATTGAAATCCCCACATAGCACCACTGGGTTGGATCTATATGGGGCCATTTTATAGAGTAGATTATTGTAAAATTTCTTTTGGCCAGTGTTAGGTGCGTAAAGATTCACTAAAGTGAGGCATTGGTTCTCTATTGTTGCAGAGAGAATCAAGTATCTACCATCCTCGTCAGCCTCACAATGGTGTAACTGAAAAGAGACGGACGAACTAATTGCTATCATTACCCCTCTTTTTTTGGCAGGGGCACTGGCAAAGAAGCAGTGTGGGTATCGTTGTGCGTGCAACGTGGGGCCTTGTCTTTGGTGAAATGCGTTTCTTGTACGTAGAATATGTCTGCACTTTGAGACAACGCTTCTTTCCAGAGGAGATTACGTTTGAAGGGGGAATTCAGGCTTTTGACATTGAGTGAGGTGATTTTGATGGCCATGTTAGCAGGGAGTGCCCTGGGATGGGGAGGAGGCGAGCGAGATCACACTTACAATGTACACAACTTAAGTTTTTTTTTGAGGGGAAATAAAGGAGTATACAGGTATACTAAGTATGTCTAAGAAATGTGGTATGTCACTAGGTATACTTTTTGGAACTGCACTAAATTTATCAAAGGTGTTCCAATTCGGTAGCAGGCAGATCAATCAGGAAGAGAAACAAACAATCACAAAGAGAAATAAAAAAAAAGCCAAAAAAGGATAAAGTTAACAACAATATCAAAAATATCAGTGTGCGTGGCAAACTATAACCTGAGGGAGTGAAATCGACACAATCAGTGTCCACATTAGGATCCTGTGAATGCTCAGGACCGAAGGCCTTCGGGTTGTGGTAGATCCGGGATGGTGTGGAGTTCGGATGGGAGCCCGTGCGATCAGTCATGGTAGGAGTAAGGGGAGAAAACCCCAGTTGGTCAATTTTTTTTTGTACCCTTCTTTGGGAGTAAGGATGGGAACCATTTGTTGTTGGTATGTCACCAGGAGTTTGGTTGGGAAGCCCCACTTGTACGTGATTTTTATTTTTTTTTCCTGTAGAATTTTTGTTGATGGGGGTGAATGTTCTTCTCATCTCCATGGTGGCTTTGGAGAGGTCACTGAATAGGAGGACATTCGTGTACGGTGCTGGTAGTGCAGGTTTGGCGACTCTGTGCGCCCGGTCAATTGTAATGTCTCGTGCATTCAATCGAGGAAGTAAACGTGAGAACAACTGTTGCAGGTAAGGAGTGATTTCATTTGGTTTGACAGATTCAGGGACGCATGGTGCTCATGTGCATCTAGCAATTCATTATGGGCTCTGACTTGGTCATGCATGCTTTCTTCAAGTATATGTGCTCTTCCTTCTAGGCAGTCTACCCTGTCATGCATCTGGGAGACAGAGAGTTGTAATTCCCTATGGAGATCTTTTTGCAATGTGAGGAGCATGGATTTTAGCATGGACTCTGTCACAGGGTTATCTGATGCAGACATGGCTGCAAGAGCTGGGGTGTGTGTTGTATCAGTGTCCCTGTCGGCCCACTGTTGCTTCTTGGGCTGGGGCTCTTTGCTGGGGGAGAGAGCTGGGGAACAAGCCAGCCTCTTACCTCTGTCCGCGCTGTTATGGGAGGATGAGGTGTCTGGGGAGGGCAGGGTGTCCATCTCCTCTCTGAAGATATTGTCCCCGGGTGACATTGCTGGGTATTCCCCCCCCCCCCCCTGTGGGGGAGCCGAATGGCACTGCTCAGCTGCTTTGGTGCGGGATGTCACTGAGGTGGTGTTCCCGGAGCCATCTTGGGCCTCGTTCATGGCCGCACTGGGATAGTAATCTGTGAGGCGGCGTGGTGCGGGCGGTTTATACCGCCTTCTAGACATGCTCGGGACGGTCTCCTGTCCTTTCCCCTTCCGTGTAGCCGGATCGGATAGTCACCTTCGGTTGATGCGGATCCCTGGCAGTGGAACGGAGCTCTGGCTTCAGGCGTCCCTTCCTCTCCGTGGCAGGCCACACCCCCCCCCCCAAAATAGTCATATATATATTTTTTTTATATATACATATTAAAAATACAAATCTTTTAAAAATGACAGTTAGATGGCAGTTGTTTTACAAATGGTAGGGACTTGAACTGTAGAGTCCCGGAGACCATTGAGTATGGGTCGACACGTTTTGCAGGATATACTGCTTCCTCAGGACCTCAGATCTCCACCAATAGAGTGATCACTACAATATACTACTGATATTATTGAAGTGATCACTCTATTGGTGTGCGTTTTACCATTTGTAAAGCAACTGGCCTCTCACTGATATTTTTAAAAAGATTTGTATTTTTAATATGTGTATATATAAATAAAAATGTATGACTATTTTTTAAAGATGCCTTTTTTTCATTTGTAAAAACCATTGGAGACATATCTAAAGTCCATTTCATTGATGCAGATCTATGATTGGTTTTATTCTCTTTGTATATTGCCTTTCTGTTTTGTTGTGCCCATATTACATGCTGCTCTTCTTTTTTTTTTTTTTTTTTTTTTTATTTTCTTTTTGTAGGATGAATTCAAGATTGTTGCCTTGAACACTACAAAGCAGTTATGTTGAAGACTTTTGCCAGTACGGTTTTAAGGTGCCAAAATGGGCTGAGGAGAAGCACTTTTCAATGCAGACATTTGTATGTACCCATCATGGTAGTTAATAGGATATATACTGCTTCAAATTCAAATACAGATGGGCAAAACCTTGGAGAAGAAAACCAAAAAACAATTGAAAGCCTCTACAAATTATCCATCAATATTAAAAAGATTCGCCAGTTAAAAGGTTGGGTCCTTTGTAAGGAGGTGGCGTATGTAGAAGAGACAGCTGATATCCTGAAAGGAATGGGAGCAAACTCCATGACAGTGGCCGATATTCTAGAGTCTTGTCCTGAGGCTTTTCTACAGGAGCCTGCAGAGATCAATGTCCAAAAATCCATCTGGAACTTGGTGTGTCCCAAAGATCAGGAGCTAATCTCCATTATTGAAAAGTTTCCTGATTCTTTCTTTGGTTATAAGAGTTTCAAAAACCAACAAGACAACATCAGGTACTTTCAAGACCTAGGACTCAGCAACAAAATAGTTTGCCGGCTGTTAACAGGCGCTCCTCAGATCTTTTGTAATCAGATAGAAGACAATAAGAAAACAATTAACGCTCTGAATGAAAATTACTGTAGTCTGGGAGGAACGAAGGAAAACTTTAAAACGTGGTTAATGAAATTGTTAAGTCAAGATCCATTTGTGCTCTCAAAGTCCTCTTTGGCTTTTAAGGAGAATGTGGAATTTCTACAGAATATAGGTTTTAAAGATGCAGAAGTGTTAAAACTTTTGTCCAAACTTAAAGGTTTTTTTTTTGACATGACTTGTAGTAACATGGAACTGGGTGTTCTGTTTACAAAAGCCACCTTTGACTGTAGCACTGAAGAGCTAAGGCAGCTAGTTATGAAATGTCCGGCTCTTATTTATTATTCAGTTCCGCTGCTTGAAGATCGATTGAAAAATTTACTCCAAGAAGGTGCTTCTGTAAGACAAATTAAGGAGTGCCCCAATGTTTTGGAGCTTACGCCGCAAATTGTACAGTTCAGAGCAAGAAAAGTCAAACAGTTAGGCCGGGAAATAAAGGACCAAGGTTTGGAGGTACTTAATGGGACTAAGAAAGATTTTGAGTCCAAATTTGTCAAGTTTCAATTCAAAAGTGAAAGACCCTTGTTTAATCCTGTTGCCCCATTGAATGTGGAGGAATGATGTGGAAGTGCCAGTTTACATGGCAGGGATAAAATTTGACAAGCTGTAAAAAGGCACCATGAACTGATATTTAGTTAGCAGAAAGCAGACCTTTTAGTAAAAAAAGTGGAACTACTGTTAAGGTAAAATAACACAAAATACTAAATTTTAAAGCTCCTTTTTAACGTATTTATTACGCTTAGAGCAGCGCTGCTCTTTCTTCCCTCTTCTCTTGTTATTATAGAGTACTTCTGCTCTCCTGAGGCGGCTGCCGCTCCGAATTTCAACCAGAACCTCTAATATAGGTCTGGATCCAGAGAGGAAAATGGGATAAAAATCCCCCCAAAACAAAACTGGACCTTAATCATCATCTTTATTACTATTATTTATTTATCAGTTGCTCCTGCTAGCGCTCCATCCTACCCTCCTTAACACAAAATACTGTATACGCTGTTAATTTTGTTGGTGGAATATTTTTTCAGTTTCTTTTAACAGACCAAGCTTTCCAACTAAAGTGGTATTATATTGGGACAAACCATATAACACTGGAGGGAGGCTTACAACAAAAAAAAAACCCTTTACTTCTTAAAATGTGTGTAAACAATAATTTTCACTTTATTAGCTTCATTTTGGTTTGTTAAATATACCATTTAAAAGTGTTTTATTATATCTGTGCGATAAGTGCAAAAATATATTTTCTTCTATATTATATCAAGGTGCCTGATTAGCCCTCCCAGTTCTTATCTGGGACTACCAAGTAATTAGCCTTTACAGAATAGACTAGGACTAGGGGGTTGTTCTGAGTAGTTAAAGAATAAGTTTACTTTTTGTAAAAAAAAAATTGCAGATTTTTTTTATTTTTTTGCAGGTAAACAGCCGCTGGTTTTTTTGCAGGTAAACAGCTGTTTTTTTTAGCCCCTCTGTACCAAAATGTGTTAAAAAAAAACCACATAAGCCATAGCAGCAGTACTTTACTGTAGATTGCAACTTCCCATCCTTGAGCCCAGGCACTAATGAGGTTACACAGGTTTCCTACAGCCTTTTTGGAAATTTACGATTTCATATCTCGCCTAAATTAATGTATTATCTGATCTACTGTCGTTCCCTATTATTTACTGTAAATCGGGCATTCATGTCAAACTGGGACTTAATTTTACCAGTTTAAAAGGGATGCTAGCGTGGCAATACTTCACGCAGTAGTAAGTGGCAAGTGTGTCCTATTGACTGATAGGCGGCACACGTCACAGGCCAGTCCAGAGACGGTTAATCAAGATCGCAGACAACAGCGTTAGTATGTGCATGGAACGGTGTGTGGTGAAGTTTCTTGTGAACAAAGGCGTAAAATCCATGGATATCTACAGAAGACTTAAAGCACAGTATGATGATGAGATGCTCAGCCGCAGTAAGACGTTCAAATTAGAGTTGCACCGATACTAGTATCGGTACTGATACTGAGTATTTGAACAAGTATCCTCATGCAAATGCACAATACCTGAAACCGATACTTTCAGGCTCGGTTCTTTGAGCTGTCAGTGGGTCTCCCCAGCGTTAAAGAAGTCCGGTATTTGGAGCTGTCAAAAAAAAAAAAAAAGCAGCCGGCAATGTTTATTACCAACATTGCTCAGCCCTGAAACACTAAAATAAAAAGAAACATTGTTTCTTTTTGTATATTTCTGTTTCTTCATCTGCAGATCAAAGGGATGAACAAATGTTCCTCTGTTTAACCACTTCCCGCCCAAGGTACGTCATATGACGTCCTTGACTTTGCGGGGGTATATCTGAATGATGCCTGCAGCTACAGGCATCATTCAGATATTGGCTTTTTCAGTCGGAAATTATCTGCACCATAAGAACGAACATAGCGGCTGTTCCGCCTGCTTGATCGTTCTTACGGGCGGCGAGAGGGGACGCCTCCCGCCGCCCTCGGGTGCTTCTACCGACTCGCTGCTTCCATCGGTGAGTCGGACACAGGATCCGCCGACCCCTGATGGTAAGGATAGAGACTCCGGCGACCATCTGGTCCGCTGGAAATCTCTATGATCGTTCGGAGGCCAGGCGCAATGTTATGACGTCACGCCCGGCCTCTGCATTCAAACGAATGGCACCGCCTCGGCTGCGCAGCTGAGATCGTTTTTTTTTTTTTTTTTTTATTTCAGGCTTCCAGCCTAGAGGTGAGATGTGGGGTCTTATTGACCCCATATCTCACTGTAAAGAGGACCGATCGTGCCATATTCCTATTACAAGGGATGTTTACATTCCTTGTAATAGGAATAAAAGTGATCATTTTTTTTTTTTAAAGTGTCAAACTAAAAAAACAAAAGTAAAATTAACAATAAAAAAAAAAAAAAAAAAAAAAATGTAAAGCGCCCCTGTCCCCGTGTGCTCGCACGCAGATGCGAACGCATACGTAAGTCCCGCCCACATATAAAAACGGTGTTTAAACCACACATGTGAGGTATCGCCACGTATGTTAGAGCAAGAGCAATAAGTCTAGCCCTAGACTTCCTCTGTAACTCAAAACATGTAACCAGTAAAAACATTTTAAAGCATCGCCTATGGGCATTTTTAAGTACCGAAGTTTGGCGCCATTCCATGAGCGTGTGCAATTTTGAAGTGTGACATGTTGGGTATCCATTTACTCGGCGCAACTTCATCTTTCACATTATGCAAAAAAATTGAGCTAACTTTAATGTTTTTTCCCAAAAAAACATGTTCGAAAAATTGCTGCGCAAATAACGTGCGAGATAAAGTTGCAACGATCACCATTGTATTCTCTAGGGTCTTTGCTAAAAAAACATATAATGTTTGGGGGTTCTATGTAAATTTGTAGCAAAAAAATTATGAATTTTACATGTAGGAGAGAAATGTTAGAATTGGCCTGGATGGGAAGTGGAACCCTTAATTTACTTTAATCAGCCTTAATTAACTCCCTATTCTCCTCCATTTAATTATTATTTTCCTGCTTTTTTTCTTTTGTTCACGTCTATTTTATAAACGATAAACAATTAAAACTTTCTTTTGTTTGTTTGCTTTGTTAGTGAATATTTTTACACATATATATTAACATATATTTACACATTTCACATTGAAAAAGCGCTAAATTAAAAAAAAATTAATTTATTTCATTTGTAAATAACTTTTCAATGCTTTGTACCATTGCTGACAGCTGAAGTTAAAACAAAACAGTTGCGGTAGGTATCGGTAATTGGTATAGGCGAGTGCTAAAAATGTTTCAAAGATGGCCATAGGTCTGTCAGTGACGATCCCGGTCGTGGTGTTTCCCAGCCCACAGCAGTCTTTCCTGTGAACATTCAGCGCGTGGAACGCCTGATCCTGGATAACCGATGCATAACCTGTCATGAAATTGCACAAGAGATGCCCTCCTCGGAGGTCAGCATTTCAGCACCGCTGACGAAGGGAAGCAGGCTGTCCTAGGATGGTTCAGGCGTATTGACAAATCTTTCTATGCCAAAGCTTTCCAGGCATTAGTTAAAGTGGAGTTCCACCCCCCCCCCCCAAAAAAAAAAAAATTAGTAATGTTCTTAAAAAAAAAAAAAAAATTGAGAAATTTTTTTTTTTTTACTCACCTCTAAATGCCTGTTGCTAGGTCCCTCGTAGTCTGCCTCCTTCGGTGCCTGGGCTCCTGACGTCACTTCCCACAGCGCAGGAAGGGAGATCGTCTCTCCACCCTCCCTCTTGTCAATCATCTGGGACACATAACCGGTCCCAGATGATTGTGGGGCCATTGAAGGCGCGCGGCGTGGCTCGCGCATGCGCAGTGGGTGCCCAGCTGTGAAGCCACAGTCGGGCGCCCACAGTTGAAATGCCGGCGCTGACGAGCACAGGGTGGGGGGACAAGTGGGGCTTCGATCCCCCGCATCGCTGGACCCTGGGACAACTAAAAGTCAGCAGCTGCAGTATTTGTAGCTGCTGACTTTTAATTTTTTTTTTTTTAAATGGGAACCCCGCTTAAAATGCGGGGATAAGTGTATAAATGTAGCAGGGGAGTATGTTGAAAATTAAATGCAGTTGCCAGTCCTTGAAATTTGTTCTTTTATTATATAAACTCAAAAGTCTTGGTTTGACTTGAACACTCATTGTATTAAAAAAAAAAGTACCCTTGATAGGCCGGAAGCTGCAGCCTATGGTAATATATTGCTAAAGGTTTTTTTTTTTTTAAAGCCCAACTCCGGGCAGAAAAAGAAAAAAGCGTAGTTGACAACTTTTTTGATAAACACACACTCACCTGTCCTTGTGACCTGTGGTCACTTCTCTCCTTCTCCCGATGCCAACATTTTAAATGTAGGCACCCAGCTGTGACAGCTTGCGGCTTCATAGCTGGGTGCGCATGCGTGAGTCACGCTGTGCCTCGTGAACATTCCAGCAGCTTTCTGGGACCTGTGACATGTCCCAGAAGACTGCAGGGAGGGAGGGGGAGAGGCAGTCCTTTTCCTAGGTAATCCAAGTGGGAGTGGGTACCTGTCAAAACTAGGTACCTGCCCCCCAAGAAATATACATGCCAAATGTAGCAGGGAAAGGAGGGAGGAGTGCTTAAAGAGGAACTCCCCCTTTTGGGTGGAGCTTTAATTGCTCATTTTGTCTATGGAGAGGAGAAACCCTTATACTTAACTGATGCTCTCCTCACCTGACATACGTTGCTCTCCCACAATCCAGCAGTAAATTGTTCCTGACGTCCTCAAGTTCAGAACAGAGCTATGGGTGCTGCTCTAGGCTTGATGACGTCAGGACTCCAGATCATGAGAGTGTAGGGGTGGAGTAGAGGATTGGGTAAATTTATCTTCTTTTAACTTTACCCTAGACCTAAACGAGCATTTCATTCTTGCAGTGCAGGCACAGCCCCACTGCAAGAGTTAACTTTTTATTTACCTGGAGGTCAACTTTAAGTATTTGACTAATACTTTTGTATGTGGTTATGGGGGGGGGGTCTGACAAATAGAGGATAATTATTTTTTAGTAAAAGGTCTGTTATAAACCAATTGATTTGAATAACCTACTGTTGTATTAAGAGGCTCCACTGGTGATTTGTCCCAGGCCTTTCCCCTAAAATGTGCCACCCTGTGAGGTCTGGTGAGTATAACCTGTCACTGAAGCTCTCTCAAAGAGTATAAAAAGACCATGTGATTCAACTATTTAGCAAAGAAGATTAAAGTGTATGTAGTGGCAGAACTTTTATTTATTTTTTTAATGGGGAAAGGGTAGACCTCTGCCAGGTTTTTGTTGTCTGTCCCCTGCTAGGGAGTTCCACTCTCTGTTTGTCCCATTGACCATTGTGAGAAAGTGATGAGAAACCCAAAATCTTAGAGCTGTCACCAGAACAAGAAGTGGGGGTAAATCTTACAGTGGGGACACTTGTTCATAAAGCAACTTAGATGAGAATTCACATTTGGGAGATTTCCTCCAGCTTCTTGTTGTGTCTCCAATGGAAAAAGTAAAGGGAAATGTCTGCAATAATACACAGGCAGCACATTATAAACAGGGGCTGCAACCCTTCCCTACTCTACCTAAAACGAAAAAGTGTTTTGGCTGTTCATACACTTTAAAGATCGGGTTAGGGTAGAGCTGGATTTAAATGCCACATTCTCAGTTGATGAATCCAAAAAATGTGGTTTTGGAGTTAAAGCTTTTCTTAATTTTAATTTCTCGAACTTTATACTGTGTTGTTTTTTTTGTTTTTTTCTATGCAACTGTATCTGTGGTTATACACAGTTTATTTCTATTATTTCATTACTTACCAATCCTGGACAGCTCAAACAGAGCAGCACGTGACCTTTTTTTTTAATTGTAAGTGTTATTTTTTAATTTTCATTACCCCAGACCAAGCTGTCCAGCAAAAGTGTCAGCTAGAGGGCTGAGAAAAACCATTTGAAGAAGACCCTCCTCATCCCTACTGTATAAACCTGCTGGCAATCGATAGGGGGAAATAAACAATCATACTTGCCTATATCCTTGTGACTTTTTCTTCATAGTTACCTGTTTTTGTCCTGACTGTGCTGCCTGGGTCTCCATTCCCATGCCGCCATTTTACAAATATCTGTGATACTTGTGCATGTGTGAGATGATGTCTTGCACTTCATCCCACACATGCACATTATGACATTACTGTGAGATCTTGTAGATCTCACAGTATAGGATTTCCCTGAAGGCAATAGTGACGTTACCTTTCCAGGGGACTTCTGGGGCTACTTCACCACTGCCATGAGGGAAATCGGGAAACGGAAGAGAAAAAAAAAAAAAATATATATATATATATATATATATATATATATCTATATATATATCATATATTGTTTTTTTTTTTTTTTTTTTTAATGGTTTCATCAGCGTGCAGAGATGTAAAATCTGTTGTTGTAACAGTGTTAGCTGGAGGTCAGCTTTAATTAGTAAAGTCTCTCTATAGCTATTAGTCCATCTAAACCTATTGACATTCGGTCAAATCCTGATCTATCAACTGAAATTAGCTTTGTGGTTGGTCCTTTTGGCACCCTAAAAAATTGAACAATGTTTCAATTGCACAGAGCAGGTATGTAGAACTTGTTTTTTATTTTAGGAAAAAAATATTTTTAATTTAGAATATCCTTCTAAAGGAAGGTGCCCTAAACAGAAGAGCTCTTTTACTAACCCCTCTGGTGACCCAAGTCTCCTACCTTCCCTTCAAGTTTTGTGTCCTCCATTAGTCTCTTTGGTATTCAGCACTTCTGAAAGTTAGCTACCTGTGTCCCCTAAACCAAACTGTGGTTCCTTCCTCCTACCCCTACATCACTACAAGACTCAGCAGTGATGCAGCGGTCAGAGGTTGGAACCATGGCATATGGTGGGGGACTCAGGCATTGGACACTCCCAGAAGTGATGAATGCTGAAAAGCCTGATGGAGGATGCAGCGCTACAATGAAGGGAAAGTAGGGAGACATAGGCCACCAGAGAGATGAGAGTATAACACCTCTTCTATTGCATGGCACATTCTTTTAGGATTTTATTCCATCCTGACAAGATCGCTTTCTGTAGAAGAGGCAGCATAAACACAGATATTTCAGGTTATTTTGGGATTTCAGGTCTATGGTTAAGCTAATAAAGATAAGTATTTTGAGAAAAGGAATCTCAAAGCTTTCATCCACTCACCTTAGCCAAATCAGACTGTCAGTTGCTCTCTTAAGAGGAGAAGCAAATTGCCTGTAGCGTATTACTGTGCACCCTTCTGATTAGTGTTTCTGTGCAGTGTAATGGAACTGTTTTTCTAGTCTTCAAATGTGCCTGGCCCCTGACCCAGAGGATTTAGAGAAAAAAAAAAAAAAAAAAGGAAAAACAAGGTTGGATTATAGCATCTTCAAAAGTTTTTTAGATTGAGGCATTGAAGATAGAACAATGAAAGCTATAGTCTTTTCCTTAGTAAAGTGGATAAATTAAGTTCAAAGCCCGACTCCAGACTACATTAAAAAAAAACACATTTCCCCAGTAGGTGTTAAAAAAAAACAAAAAACGTCACCTTCAGTACAGAGATGTCCTATGCAGTAAACTCTTTACCCATAACTTGGAAGACCGAATATATGATCTGAGTGGAGTGCATCATGGGCCTAAACCCCTATACACACTTGAGTCTTTTCATACCAATTTCTTTCTTTTTGGTGTTTTCCACACATAAAACACATTCTTGAAGGCTTTTCAATTTTCTGCCATTTTTGTTTTGGCCAATGGAAGCAGTGTCATCTGTGACATCACATGTCACAGTTCTTGTATCTGCTTTCTGGATTTTCTGTGTAATGTTGTGTCTTTATCAGAGCTCTTGAACCATGTACGCAATGCCAATTTTTTTCCAGGCCCTTGGCTGCTTGCCACATTTTTTGTAATGGGGTCTTGGAGGTTTTTGTGGGTCCTCAGAAGGCAAATGAAGGGCTTTGCATCCACCATGGATTTTATTCAAGCCTCCATTTTTTTTTTTTACAGGCCTGAGGTTACTAGGAGGTGGAGACTGAATGTTAGCCACAAAAAAAAAATACACTTAAAAGCTTATGTCGTGTTTTCAGGTGCTCCATTTGAAGTCCATGGGGTCAAAAATGTGCAATTCTGCCTGAAAAAGAAATCATGTACTTTTTGGTTTGACAAGCAGCAGCTCAGGTGTGAATGGACATCATTGTATATACTGGGAATCTTCATACTGAGTGTAGATGCGCTTTGGGAAGCCTGCAACAAACTGCTTAGATGTAAATGAGGGATAAGGTGCTGTCACCAAGGCAACTTTCATTTAATGTGCGATGGTGCAGAGAGCCAACATATTTATACACACACAGCAAGTTTGTAGTATATACTGACCAAAGTAATAAAAATAATATTTATTTTGCTAAGCAAAAATTATTTTTTTTTTTTCATAAAAAACAAAAAAAAAAAACTAAGGCATCCAACAAGGCAATGCAATGCAAAACAGTAGTAGCGTCTCACAAAAAGTAACTGTTAGGACATGTATAATGAACATATAATACCAGAAATGTTATATGAATAACAGCTACATACATATAAGTAAAAGAGGACTTGGTAAATGTGAAGAGACCCAACTAATGTTAATAGTAATGTAGCGCTACCCCCGCAGGAGCCTCTAGTGAACAAGGGACCTGCCACCCTGCACAGCCAGGCACACCAAATTTCCACAGCATTTGAGAGTCAAGAAACAGTCCTTGCAGCTTTGCTTATTTTGTTTTAGTTAGGGGTTAATAAGCTGGGATAGGGGTATTATGGGATGCCCACTTGGTTTTAGCAAAACTCTTCAGGGCCAACTTCCATATGTACAGTCCATTTTTACACACTCCTCAGCTTCCTCCAGCAAATCACTTGCTTGCAGCACAAAAAAAATCACAGATCCAGCTGGAACATTGTTAGATGATCTGACAAAAAGGGCTCAGTCAGATAAATCAAAGGCCAATTACAGACAGGGACCACGGGCCCCTTGGTTGTGTAGCAAAGTCCCAGTGCCCAGCTGTCCTCTTGTGTCTACTGATCCCAGCACCACCTCTTCAGGCACTGCCAGCCCACCTGGCTGCAGCTGCCCCTTTCACTAGCTCTCCTGGGTAATCTTCCACAGTCCTCCCAGACTGACTCTGCAACCATCTTAGACTAAAGGATGAATGTATGCAGCGCTAAAAACATAAAATTATAACGTAAGAGTTCATAGGGTTAAAACAGAGTGCTTGTTCAGGGAAACAGCTGGAACTACCCCTGTGTAGACAGGGACACAGTAAGGTGAGCATGACATTATCCTCCAACGAGCATCAACACACCAGGAATTGACTAATAGGGACAGACCTGAGCCAAGACTCATGATGGCAACTGTCTGTCCCTATGAGTCAATTCCTCAGATTGATGAGGAATTGTTCTTTGCAGGAGGACTGAGGGAGGTGGAGTTTCTGAAAACTCGCTTCAGGGCTTGACAAATTTGCTTGGAATCTAGGAGCCAGCTAAAAAAGTTAGGACAAAGCTTTATTTTTTAATATAAAAAAATAACTAATCTTAAATTTACACGGAAAGACCGCCCCGCTAGCGGCCAAATAGCGGCACTAAAACGACGGTGAAGCGGCGCTAAAAAAAGCGCCGCTTTACCGCCAACGCCCCCCGCGGCTCGGTGTGAAAGCGCTCTAAGGATCCGATCAGGTCCGCCTGAAAAACGGACAGGCCAACCTGATCAGACAGCACGTGGGAAAGGGGCCAAGCAGGGAGATAACAAATAAATTAATTTTAATTAAGAAAAAAAAAAATAAAATAAAATTTTTACTTTAAAAATATAAATAAATAAAAATAAAAGCTATCCCCACACTCACTTTCTTCTCTTCTCCACTTTGGGAAGGAGATGGGCGGGCAGTGAAAACAGGCAGGTATCGCAGCGCTGCCTCCATTAGCATTGCATTAGCATTGCTGGTTGTGATACCAACAGCCACCACAAGATGGCGCCAGATTCCAGAAGGACCGAAGAAGGCCGCAAAGCCGCGGCCTCAATTACCAGCCGGCGCGGCCCGACGTGATCGCACTGGGGGGTCGGAGTCAGCACGGAGACAGGATACCCCCAGCTGTGCCGCCCCAGGCGCCAGGTCGCTAATTCTAGTCGCAAATGCGACCTGGCGCCCGGGGTTTGTCGAGCCCTGACTCGCTTACTCCAGAAGGGACATGCAGTTAATGATCTTGATCGGATCATAACTGATGTCACCTCAAGAGATAGAGATGATTTACTAAATCCTAAAATAAGAGATGAAGTTGAAGAATTTTCTTCTCGCTTTTCGTTTTATATTACTTATTCAAATCAACATTTTTCAATTAAAAAGATTTTTAGAAAACACTGGGGTGTTTTTAAAAAATGATAGAATACTAGCCCCAAATGTAATTAGACCTCCAGTAAGACCAAGTTTCTTTGGAGATTTTAAGGGCTACTATCAATGTAGAAAGTGCAAGGTTTGCCAAAATAATAGCCTTAGGGAGAGAAAGTATTTCGCCTTCAGTTCTAATGTTACTGGTCGAAATGTATGATGTGGGATCTTTCATTACCTGTTCGACCAAGAATGTGGTTTGATTACGTGCCCTTGCGGCCTACATTATGTGGGTCGCACTATTCGCAAGCTAGAAACCAAGCTCAAGGAGCATTTGGTGAATATTCGTAAAGATTTTTTGAACCATAGTCTATCAAAACATCACACATGTATTATGTGCCATAATAAGAGTTTAAAGGGTACTTCCTTTATGGCTATAGAGAGGAGGAGAGAGATCTCAAAGATAGAGACTTGGTGGATTTTTTATTTTAAAATCTTATAGACCATTTGGCTTAAATATAGAATGGGATGTTAATGCGTTTATCAACAATAGCTGAATCCCTAGATTAACCTTCCTCCTTTTCTATATATTTTTAGATAATTTTTTCACGTTGTTCTTATGTATTTGTATTTTTTATATATTTCCTGTTTCCAACCACTAGATGGCAGCATTGCTTCTATTCCACAGTTGGTCTTTGATTAAGCCGTTTGTGGAATTTTATTTATTTTTTTTCTATTTTTTGGTTGTTTTTGATTACTTCAATTGTTTATATTTATCATCTCTGATTCCAAATTGGCCCGGTTCTTTCTCCTTTATCCTCTCTCAGAAACCAGATTGGTATATTGTATAATGTTCCTTGTCTGGTTCCCCTAAACATGGCCATCGTGGGTGTGTCTAGTCATGTTTGTCTTAGCTGTGGTGTAAACATCCGGGTTATGACGTGGTTCCGCTTCCGGCGGATAAAAGAGAGGCTTGAAGTGCAGAGGGAAGGGGCGTTTCTATCTCGCCCTCCCTCCTATATAAAGAGGAAATGACAAGCTCTGACCACGCTCCTGACGGTGTTCCTTTTGGACGAAACGCTGCATGGGGTGGAGCTCTGACGTCACAACGCTGTGACGTTCTGACCGTGGTCATCTTTATGGTTGGAAAAAATTGATATCCATGACAAATTGTAGCTTCTGACATGCCTGCTTTTATCTAATGAAATGTGAGTACCCTGGCTGTTTATGAAATAAATTCACCCTGGTTTTAGATACTACACCATGAAGAGTTGGCTTTTTGTATTTCATACATGTACCTATTAATTTCCATTTGGTGAGACTACGAGATCCAGCCATCTATGATCCAATTGAAGTGGTTCTGTGGCCTGTGGATATATCACGCCCTTCTTTACCACCCATAACTCAGTGGTCCATTATCTTTGGTAAGAGGCCCGGTGTGTTGATGTTCGGTGGAGGATAATTTCATGCTCACCTTATTGTGTCTGTCTACACCGTGGGTGGCTCCAGCTGTTTCCCTCAACAAGGACTCTGTTTTAACACTATGGACTCTTACTTTATAATTTTAAGTTTTTAGTGTTGCATACATTCATCCTTTATGCTTTTTATTGTTGACATACAATTTCTGCCAGCTGCTTTATTAATGTTACTGCAGTGATTAGTCCTCACTCACCAGTCACCTGGCTGTCTTCTCCCTAGAGATCTCAGACGTGTTCTCTGGCTCCTGCCATCCTCACACATGCTCCCGTGGCACTGGACAGGACTCCTCTTTGGGTTATCAGAGGATCCCTCCTGCACCTGAGCTTCCAGGCCTGAGGTCACCCCCCCCCCCCCCAGACTAGGGGGTTACACTCTAGGTTCTCCGACAGCTTCCTCAGCACTCCATCTCCCACCAGTACTTACACTGACCCTGAGTATTTGAGAAGTCCCTCCCCCTGCCAGCCTATTTGGCCAGGGCTTGGTTGGGGCCCTCATCAGTACTCCAGGCAGCTCCTCTTAACCTCCCTCCCATTACTATAGAACAGGGGTCTCAAACTGGCGGCCCTCCAGCTGTTGCAAAACTACAAGTCCCATGAGGCATTGCAAGGCTCACAGTTACAAGCATGACTCCCACAGGCAGAGGCATGATGGGACGTGTAGTTTTGCAACAGCTGGAGGGCCGCCAGTTTGAGACCCCTGCTATAGAAGTTTCTGTGAAGTTCTAGCAAGTAGGGTGAGGTATCAGAGATGCTGCCTGACAAGTCATTCCAGCCTTTCTGGATCACTCACACCCTGACCCAGAATAAACCCAGGCTTGGCTGCTAGCCAAGCCAAATTTACCTACACCATCCTATGTACACTCCCATTCTAGCATACTAGAGGGTGCTACAGTAATCGACCGCCTGCAGGTGACAGGTGGAACAGGTTCCTGTGACGCTGACCCCCACTTTCTTGGCACTGGTCTGTCTTTCTCTCTCTCTCTCCTATCAGTGAACAGCGGAGACCGGGACAAAGCACAGCTGGGGGGGGGGGGATTGGCAGGCCAGATATACTTTTTTAGGTTAAACTGCTGTTGATTGGTTTTTAGGACACAGGGTGGTCCCAATTAACTATCCACCAGCTTGCTAATATAAAAATTGACTCTGCTGGCTCCCGTCCTCTGTCCAGAACTGTGCTGCCACCTGGTTTGCTGCTGAAACAGGTAAGAAACTGCTATGGGGGGGCAGCAGTTACTGCTATAGGGGAAAGGGAGGGGGCAGAACACACCACTGTGTGTGATGAAGGGGGCAGAGGACACTGCCACCCTCCACATCACCCCCCCCCCCCCAAAACCCTGCTTCACACTGCTGATCCCTGCATTCTGAGCGCAACACATTCCTGATCCCTGCATTCTGAGCAAGCGCACTCATGAGCCCTGCATTCTGAGCGTAACACACTCATGATCCCTGCATTCTGAACGTAATGCACTGGTAAAACCTGCATTCTCTGCATAATGCACTCCTAAACTCTGCACTCTCTTGTAATTTGTTGTAACCCTTTGCTTTAGGGTATGGAGAATTTCCTAGATACCAGCTAAAAGCTGCATAGGCCGAAGAAATGGAAACATCTCTCTAAGGTCAAAGAGACAACCAGAGACATTGTTGCCGGATACCAGCCACAGTACTTGCCTAGTTGGATACTCAAATTTTATGAATGAATGAGAGGGAGCCTAAAAAAATATGGCAAGCACAAGAAAGGTGGACATGAGGTGGGAAAGGAGAGGAGGTGGGGGAAGGAGAAAAAAAAAAAGGAGGGGGGAAGATGCTATGCTGGTGTGCGTTATTTTGAAGGTCAGAAATACGTCAATTCCCAGAACAGTTTTCCTGCAGGGCCCTGCCCTCTTCAGAATAGACTAACATGCTTCAATATGATCATGTTTTTATGTATTGTTCTCCTGTTTTGGGCGGTAAGTACTAAATCCTCTAGCATGTTGATGCTCTCAACCTTGTTGAGCCACCTTGAGATGGAAGGAGGGTTTGGATCCTTCCAATGTAAAGTGATACAGGCTTTGGTGACATTAGGCATGTGATGGAGGACTGATTTATTATAGGTCTTAACAGGGATTTGTGAGCAATAAAGAAGGAAGAAGGCAGGATCAGCCAGGACCGGAAAGTCTGTGAATCGCTGAGTGAGCCTTTGCACAAGAATTGCTGTTTTTTGACCACTGGGCACTTAAACCCCCTTCCTAACCAAACCAATTTTCAGCTTTTGGTGCTCTCACATTTTGAATGACAATTACTTAGTCATGCAACACTGTACCCATATGAAATTTTCGTCCTTTTTTTATCAAAAATAGAGCTTTCTTTCCAAAACGTCTTTCAGGACAGCACCCGAGAGATCATGGCTCCTCCTCCCACAGGAAACACCTCATCAATTAAGTCTTTAATTGGAGCCCTCCACGTTGCCTCGTCAGTTTTTTGTGTTTCCTCCAGCTGGAGGAACACCTCTGGTGGGAGCCATGATCTCTCAGGTTTATCCTGGGAGACACAGGTTCTCACCTGTTAGGTCTTTTTTAGGCTAGGAGAGTGAGCCTCCCACTTGCCTCTTATATGGATGGTCCCGTGGGCTCCCTCTTCCGTGCTCGGGGAGAGCCTGTACGTCCGGGGGTGCTGCCTCCAAATTTTTTTGGCCTGACAGGCGGCCGTCCTCTGTTCCCTTCTGCATGGAGGAACGAGCGGTGGCGGCCGCCATGTTGCTGGTGGCAGAAGAGCGCTTCAGCCACGTCCTGTAAGGGGAGGAGGCAGCACTTCCGGGTCGGCGCGTGCGTCATTTCCGGGCGCAAAGCGCAGTGGGAGAGGGCAGGGTCACCAGGCGCCTTATTTCCGGTTCCAGGTCAGCGCAGCGGCGTTTTCGAATCGGGAACCGGTCATTTCACCACGCACCACAGACAGCTATGGATAGCGATGCAGCGGATAAGGGGGCAAGCCAAGGCGCCAGCAAGGCTAAGGTAAGGGACTGTGTCCTCTATTACCCTGGGCCATTTTCTCCTGTGGAGGGTTACTCACCCTTTCCCCCACCACCCACCCCCCCTCCCCACCCCCTCTTCAGAAGGTATGTTGCAGTGGCTAGATTTAGTATATCTGTCCTACAACAGGGGATTAGGTGGTGGTGGCTTGCTGGGCACATGGAAAATTAGATGTGATCTTCCTTAGTGCACCTGGGTGTATTATTTGCGCTGTGGTACAGCCTTTTAAGCGTGGTTCCATGTCTCTTTTCTGTTTGTCCAGGCCAAAGGTTCTGCCCAACCAGTCAAGAAAAGGTGCCCTGTCTGCAAAGAGAAATTAAGCGATGCTTGGACCAAAACGCTTTGTGCAGAGTGCATTACAAATTTGGTCAGAGAGGAGACTCCATCCGTATGTGGCGACTTGGTGTCAACAATAAAGGATGAGCTCCGGGCCACCTTTCAAGCTTTTAGGTCAAACCTAAGAGAGGAGCCAGGTCCCTCTAGGGATTCTTTTGGTTCCGCAGCCATCTTCAGAGCCCCAGAGTGGTTCTCAAATAATTTTTGGGGGTTCGATATCCCAGGACGCTTCTCAAGGGTCCGTTTCCCTCGCTCCAGATGATACAGATTCTGAGGAGGAGGAAAATGAATCAGATGCCGCTTCTAAATACAAATTGTCGCTAGAAGAGGTGGGAGGACTCCTGAAAGTAATCCATGCCACTTTGGGGATAGAAGAGGAAAAGAAGGAACTCTCCCTGCATGACCGCATGTATGCTGGTTTAGGAGATTCAAAAGACCGTTCTTTTCCAGTCCATTCAATTATCACTGATATGATTAAAAAAGAGTGGCTGGAACCTGAGAAAAAGCCTTTCTTTTCCCGGGCTCACAAGAAAAGATTTCCTTTTGAGGAAAATCCAGATTCTATATGGAATAAGGTTCCAAAATTGGACTCTGCCTTTTCTCAGGTCTCTAAGTCTACGGACCTCGCCTTTGAGGATATGGGCACTCTGAAGGAGCCCATGGATAAAAGGATGGACCTGCTTCTTAAAAGAACCTGGCAATCAGTGATGCACAATCTGAAACCAGCAATGGCAACAACCTGTGTTGCAAGGAACTTAGATCACTGGGTTAACCAGTTGAAAGCCCATGTCATAGCAGATTCCTCAAAACAGGAGATTCTAGACTCTTTTTCAACCCGGTCTGCAGCAATATCATATATTGCGGATGCGTCTGCGGAATCTATCCGCATGTCAGCAAGGTCAGCAGCTTTAACGAATTCTGCCAGAAGGGCCTTATGGCTGAAGACGTGGCCAGGGGATGCTGCATCTAAAAATAGATTGTGTGGTATTCCGTTTGCAGGTGATCTGCTATTCGGTTCGGAGCTAGAGTCCATTCTTGACCGTACGGCAGATAAGAAAAAGTCGTTTCCGGTTAAGAAAAAACAGGTGCAAACCCGTAAGCGTTTCTTTCAGCCCCAAAAAGGTCAGCAGGAAGGAAAAACGCAGGGCAAGAGGAAGTCATGGTCTTCTCAGAAGCCCAAAGGTAGGGGTGGAGTGCTCTTCAATCCTCCTGCGGCCTCCGCAAAACCACAATGACTCCTTCAAGGTCGGGGGAAGACTCCAGGAGTTTCTTCCTCAGTGGAGAGCCATTTCCTCAAATCAGTTCGTTGTAAATATGCTCTCCCAGGGGTATGTGATAGAATTCACGGAAGAACCTCCAAGAAGATTCCTGGTGACAAACGTCCCAAGGGATGCAGTCAAGGCTTTCGCCATGAAGTCCCTAATTCAGGAACTGAAAAATCAGAAAGTCATTGTTCCGGTCCCAGCAGGGGAGTTCTTCCAGGGGTTCTACTCACATGTTTTTCTGGTTCAGAAACCTTCAGGAAAGTTCTGTCTTATCCTGAATCTCAAAATGCTGAACAAATCAGTAGAATACAGAAGGTTTCGGATGGATTCAATATTTTCAGTAAGAAACCTCCTGTATCAAGGGTGCTATATGGCATCAATAGATTTACAAGATGCCTACCTCCACATTCCTATTGCCGCCAGGTCGCAGAAATATCTGAGGTTAGCACTGAAAGAAGGGAAGAAGGTGGTACATCTGCAATTCAGAGCACTCCCGTTTGGTCTGTCATCATCCCCAAGGGTCTTCACGAAAATAATGGCCGAAGCTCTGGTGCCTCTGCGTCTAGAGGGGATTTCAGTTATTCCTTATCTGGACGACCTGCTGTTTTTTGCCCAGACCAGAGAAGGTCTTCAAGAAAACTTGCTCAGAGCCCGTGTTCATCTAGAATCCATAGGGTGGATTTTAAACCTTCAAAAATCAAATCTGATTCCCTCACAGGAAGTGTTATTCCTGGGTTTCCGTATCAACTCTTTGGAACAAAAAATTTTTCTTTCAGAGGAAAAACAGAAAAAGTTGGTACAAGTGGTATCATTGCTACAGTCCAATCAATTTCTGTCCATCAGGAAGGTCATGTCAGCTTTGGGAACCCTGACCTCTTCCATACCGGCCATCCAGTGGGCAAAGCTCCATTTCAGACCTCTGCAAAGTTTCCTGTTAAAAACCTGGAATCACCAGCAGGATTCGCTAGATTCATTAGTGAAGATCCCTACTTCAGTAAAAAGAAGTCTGTGGTGGTGGAAGAACCAGACAAGGTATTCAGAGGGGCTGTTATCGTCCTTGCCAACTCAGGTGAGGTTGACAACAGATGCCAGTTCCTGGGGTTGGGGGGCTCATATGACCGGCCGGTGGGCCCAGGGCTCGTGGGACACAAGAGATGCGCTGAGGTCCTCAAATTGGAGGGAACTAAAAGCTATAGAGATGGCCTTACTGTCCTTTGCGAAAGAAGTCCAGGGGCAACATACACAGATTCTGTCAGACAACGCCACGGCGGTGGCTTACTTAAACAGACAGGGGGGAACCAGAAGCAAAGTTCTGCAAAGCTTGGCAAAAGGCATTCTGAGTTGGGCAGAGCTCCATACTCTATCCTTATCCGCGGTCCATTTAAAAGGGACCCTAAACAGAGTAGCGGACTTCCTAAGCAGGAACCGGATATTAGAGGCAGAGTGGCAATTGAATCCAGAAGTCTTCCATTTAATAGTGCAGAAATGGGGGCGCCCAAGAGTGGATCTCTTTGCCACCCAGGAAAACTTGCAAATGTCTCGCTTCTTCTCCCTGAACAGGAACGAGGCATCACTGGGAGTGGATGCTCTGGCGCAAGATTGGAAATTTCACCTCTGTTACGCATTCCCCCCGTTTCAGCTTATCCCTCGGATCATAGCAAAAATCAGGAAGGAGGATACAACAGTGATCCTCATCACTCCTTTCTGGCCAAAAAGGCCTTGGTTTTCATCCCTTCTTCAGATGCAACTAAAACCTTACTGGCACCTTCCGTTAAGAAAAGACCTTCTGTTACAAGGTCCTCTGTTTCACCAGGAAGTAGCAAAACTAAAGTTTACGGCCTGGCTACTGAGGAGCAGCTCTTGAAGAGGAAAGGTTTCTCGGATAGGTTGGTAGCTACCCTCCTATCCAGTAGAAAGAAGGTTACAAGAGCAATATATTCCAAAGTCTGGAAAATCTTCAACTCCTGGTGCACAACATCTGACAGATCTCCAAAACAAATTTCTGTTCTTGAGTTTCTGCAAGAAGGGGCGGACAAGGGCCTAGCGGTCAGCACCCTCAAGGTTCAAGTTGCTGCGCTGGGGGTATTCCTGGAAAAATCCATTTCATCAGAACCCCTAGTAATAAGATTCTTCAAAGCTCTTACCCGGTCTAGACCAGTGGTAATCAAAAGCTGTCCAGCATGGGACTTATCGGTTGTTCTACAGGCCCTGACCAAGGAACCTTTTGAACCCATTAATTTAGCCTCCCTGAAATTAATTACTTTGAAAACAGTTTTTTTAGTGGCTGTTACAACAGCTCGAAGAGTCAGTGAGCTGCAAGCCTTATCAATCAGGGAGCCTTTCTTTTCCATTTTTTCAGACCGAATTGTTCTGAAGACGGATCCTAATTTTTTGCCGAAGGTCGCTTCGATCCAGAATCGAACTCAGGAAATAATACTTCCTACCTTTTGTTCTAATCCATCGGGTAAGAAGGAAGAAGAATTCCATACCCTGGATGTTAAAAGAGCAGTCTTGAGTTACTTGGAAAACACTAAAGACTTTAGATGTTCAGATGCTCTATTTGTTTTATTTTTCGGTAATAAAAAAGGAAGACAAGCTTCTAGAGGAACCATTGCCAGATGGTTGAGAATGGCTATTTCAGAAGCCTATTCCCTTACAGGTCAAGAGAGTCCAGTAAATGTCCGGGCTCATTCTACAAGAGCTTCGGCGGTGAGTTGGGCAGAAAAAGCTGGCGCCACCCCCGAACAAATCTGTAAGGCAGCTACTTGGACAAGTCTGACAACCTTTGCCCGTCATTATAGGTTAGACCTCATGACGGCTGGGGACCAGGCTTTTGGAAGGAAAGTCTTACAGGCTGTTGTCCCACCCTAAATGGAGTAAGTCTCGATTATCCTCTCGGGTGCTGTCCTGAAAGACGTTTTGGAAAATTGCAAGTTAGACTTACCGGTAACTTGTTTTCCAATAGGCTTTCAGGACAGCAGTAACCCGCCCTTTGTTTATGCTAATGCTGTAATACTATGATATAACTGTCGCTTATGTGTTGCAGCTGGGGCTGGAGTTCTCTACAAACAACTGACGAGGCAACGTGGAGGGCTCCAATTAAAGACTTAATTGATGAGGTGTTTCCTGTGGGAGGAGGAGCCATGATCTCTCGGGTGCTGTCCTGAAAGCCTATTGGAAAACAAGTTACCGGTAAGTCTAACTTGCAATTTTTGGTGGTATTTGATCACCTCTGGGTTTTTTAT